>CM032339.1:75044488-76512649 GCA_019022885.1 Schlechtendalia chinensis
ATTTCGTCTCTAGTTAAACGTTTTTTAATTCAATTAACTCTGACATTTGTTGTATTTTTTGATAACACCTTAGCTACATGTAAGTATATATTTTCTGTAATAACTGTCGTTGAAAGCTAATAAAAAAAAAAGTATATATTTTTATTTATACCAAAAAAATTTCGATTTTACATTATTAAATATTTATTTCTTATTGATTTTACAATATGGTTACATACAATGTTTTAACACGCAGATTAACATTGCTTAATTTCTGACAAATAAATTCTATCGTCTGGTTGTAAAGATAAAAAAACTGCTAACTGGTTTTACCTTATATTCATATTGTTTTAGATTTTGAGCGAAGCTGAGAATTAATTTTTTTAGTTTAACAATAAACAACTATAAGTATATTGTATGTGCTCCGATTTATTAAATTTCTGAAACAAATTTTTCATCACATAATGATATTTTATTTTATATGATATCCAATTTTTACGACAGTTTTCTGAAGTGTATTGAACCAACCTTAAAATTGCAAAAAATCAGTGAAATTGTAGCCCATCTACACAAAATCCAATTTTTACTGTTTACCCTAATCAATTTGGATAGTAAATTAGTAAATATATTTTTATATATTAATTACAAAGGATCGAGATATTTATAATTAATATTTAATTTTTAATATATGTTTTCGTTACAATGTTTTGTAATAAAATAATAACTATAATTAATTTAAGTTAGATTTTAAATCTTTAGATTTCTCCGTTCTTTGGTTGTATTCAAAATTTTCATTTTGAATGTGTTAAGATAATATATGGTGAAAAATATATCTTTGCCAATACAAATTTAAAATTAACCTTATTGGTTCAAAAAAAAAAAAAAAAAATAATAATAATAAAAATAATACATTAAGTTAACATTTATGTGAAGAAAATTAAATATATTTACAAATAAGTTATTATTGAACCCAATATAATGCGATGAGCTATAAAGTTAATTTAATTAGAATTGTTAACTCAACTATTAATGTATCAATTCGTAATAAATAAATATAAATTCCATATATAAGAAACGACTTATGTGAAAATTACATGTAAATAAATTCTGTTTTGAATAGCACATGAAGATTGGTGCGAAAATGAAATTAATAATATTGACATACCATTAAGAGACAATGCCCGTGGTAAGTAATGTAGTAAAACAACATTTATATTTCAATCATCACAGTTTTTAGATTAATAAATATTAACATATATATTTTATTGAAAAACGATTATTTGTCATATTTGATTGTCGAATTTAAATTATCCACAAATAAATCGCTTAACATGAAAGGAATGCATACAAATAAATAAATGCGATGTAAACATATATTTATTTTTTTTTTTTAAATTGAATCATTTGTTTTAATGAAAGAAACGTAGTATTGTTGGTTTTGTTAAATTCCAATCTAATCATTATTAAGAAAAAAACATTGTATAAAACGCCATAACATACAACCTGATTGTGTATTATGAATTATACTTTTGTGAATTACTGACTTTATATATAATGTATATAATAAATCCAATATTATATTAATATAATAAATTATGAATTATGTTTTATCATAAATTATAACATAACTAACTAAATGAGTTCTTATTATATTATTAATAAATAAAACCTTTTGTGTGATATAGTCTTATGCAAATGTGAGTTTGAAGAAGAAATATAATTTTTTCATTTATCTTAATATTGAAAACCTTACATTTACATAGTAATATAATAATAATTGTAAAAAACAAATGCTTTTAAAAGTCCAAATATATAATATTTTATGTGCATATTATACAAATTGGTCATTGGTTAATCTTAATTGCTTCATATTTGAGAGAAAGTTTGTATTATAAGTTATACATCAAGAATACTTCTAATTTTCGTATATTTTTAAATCAATTGAAATTATTATTAATCGTATTGTTGTTGTTAAACTGAAAGTAAAATATTCTAATTTCAATGTATTAAATAGATTTTCTTGAGTCATTTCTAAGTAAGTAATTTGTTTATTAAACAAGTGGTGTCAATGCGAAAAAAACGGGGAGTGGAATGGTTGAAAAAAAAATTCATTAATCTAAATTTCGTAATTTTTCTACACAAAACATTATTTAAATTAAAATTGAAAACAATTAGTTTTGAACTAAATTTTTCTTTGCTATATCACACATAATTCCTAAATCCTAACATAGATCAACTATTTAAATCCACATCTTCTACACTTCTCAATACAGTAACAAATTATATTATAAAATTTAATTTTTTTTTAATAATCAACACTAATAATGAGGTATATCTTGTTTATTAAAAAAAAAAATCATAACAACTTATAAACAATACATACTTGAATAACACAAATAATAACACAAAATTTAAGAATAAAATAATATTTTTCTACTGTACACTGTGTAATTGTAATAAAAATAAGTTTTATTTTGATTAGTGTTTACTCTTGGACTATTAAAATAAAGAAAAAATTTCATAATATGAATATACTCATTATAATCAATACATTAATCACTTCGTTTAAAATCAATTAGTACGTTTTAAAACACTTATTTTTAGTGAATAAAATATTTAAAAACAATTATTGTAATTAAATTCATTTTATTCGTTTACATAGCTGCAAACGAAGAAAAACAGAAGTGTAAGTTAAAAACATAACAAAAGCCTACATGGTAGTTTCTTTTGATTTAATTTAATTTTTAAATTGTGTCTTATATTTGTTGCTTCAGACTTATATGGACAAAATATAAATAGTTTATATTTCTCTATTTTGGGCCCCATATTTTTGTCTTAAAAGGTATATGGAGACCGAAACCTCTTTATGCATTGTGATATAACATTTAATATGATTAAGAATGTCTATTACATAATAGTATGTTACTCGAATATAGTCATTTTGAGAACTCAACCTTTTTTTTTTTATATCCCTAAATTGGATAATTACAATTTTAAATTTGATCAAGTTACTTGTATTTAAAAATAGCAAATGCACATATAATTTTTAACTTAATTTAAAATAATTTTAATAACTCAAATTTAGTAGTTAAAAATATATGATAAATTTATATTTTTATTATTTGTCTATGCAGCTTTTTGGGAAGACAAGGAGAGTAAGTTAAAAACATAACTAATGCTTACATGAAAGTTTATTTTGATTTAATTTAATTTTGAATATAGTTTTAATGTATGTCGCACCAGTTGTATATGAGAAAAATAAAATCAGTTTATATTTGTCTAATGTTGGCACATATCTTTTTCTTAAAATGTATAAAATTTCCAAAACCATATAAACATTGTGATAACACATATATAATGGACTGTTCATTATTAATATTAGTGTGCATTACAAGAATATTCAAATTAGAAGTAATAATATTCCCAATTGCATTATTGCATCTTTAAATTTGGTCAAATTACTAATTTTAAAAGAATAGCAAACAATATATATTTGATTTTTAATTTAAATTCTATATTTTTTTATTTACTCAACATAACTAGTCAAAAAATAAGACAAATTTTTTTAACTTGGAATATTAAAATAAAGAAAAACACTTTATCATACGAGTATACCCATTATAATAATTACATTTATTGCTTAGTTTAAAATCAAATAATTTATTATAATACACTTGATATTCAATCATTATTATTATTTTTCTACATGAATAAAATAATTATAAAATATTAATGCTATTAATTTCATTTTATTCATTTTTATAGCTATAAAAAATTGTTTAGAGAGTAAGTTAAAAACATAACTAAAGCTTACTGGAAGTTTATTTAGTTTCAATTAAATTTTTAAAATGTGTCTAATGTATGTCGCACCAGTCTTATCTGGACGAAATTAAAACAGTTTATGTTTGTCTATTCTGGGCTCCATATGTTTGTCTTAAAGTGTATATAGCCAAAACCTTATTCGTAATTGGGGCAACACATATATAATGAGCTGTTCATTATTAACATTAGTGTAGTTTAGAGATATATTGTAATTAGAAATAATGATACTCCAAATTGGATCATTACATCTTTAAATTTGTTGAAGTTACTAATTTTAGAAAAACAGCATACAAGACACATTTGATTTTTAACTTAAATTATATATTTTTTTATTGCCTCAATTTGATTAGTTATAAAATGGAGTTATAATATTCTTTAAAATATACACTTGGAGAATTAAAAATATTACATTGTTTTATAACTATTAAAATCAGTATATTCTGCGTTTCTATAAAATTTAATGCTTCAATGTAATACACTGGAAATTATTTCATTTAACTTTAAATTTGGCAAAAAGATTATAATATGTACACAAGAACATTTCACTTCATAATATTTTATTCCTTTTGTACAGCATCCTTACAAAAAGGTAATACATAAACAATAGCTTTGTCTTGAAAATTAGCCTTAGTCTAAGTTTATTTTAAATTTGTGTCTTCGAGATGTATAACATATGTTACAAGTGGCATCATTTTGTGTTTTGATAAAAATACTAGTGTAAACTACAGAAATATAAGCAATTTAATACATACTTTATTTTACAAATTCTTAATAAGATCATTGTATTTAATATTATATTAAATAACATTTAAAAACAATAAAAAAAACCTGATAAATTTCCTTTTTTACTTAATTTATTTATAAATATTTCAGTTTTACATTGTTTAAATAAAGAATAATAGCTATTTTGGAGAAGTCATCGAAGGGAACTCCATGCCCTAAATAGGCTAGAGTTTATCCGGGTGGTTAGGTTAGGATAAGTTCGGACGATGCGCGAGCCCACACAATACTATTGCATCCGTAGCTGGCCGATAAGGTTCTTAATACGGGGATAACCACTAATGCTCTATAATTGGCCGCTGACCATGGGTATTATAATTGAAGATACCTACTGTTAAATTCGTATTAGTTGGGTTTCGCTAAGATGGTTAGCCATAGAGCAAACCGCGTTAATGGGTGCGGCATCAACGTGTTAATGCAGTACGAGTACTCGGAGGACACGGTCTTGGTCGGCGCCACGTCCACTGGCTTCTCACTCGGCGACTTGCTCCTGGCCGAGGCGTCTTTTTCCGTGCCCCTTGAGTAGCTCAGCGTGCTAAGAAAGAAAGAACGGTCAGTACCCGACTTCGGCCCGGAGAAGTCGAAAGTTCAAATAAAGAATAATAAATCATTATATAATTACATCAGTTTTTATCATTTATGTATATTCCTCGTTAAATCATAGCAATTATAAATTTGGTCAAGTTACTTTTTTAAAAATCAGCAAACACTTAATTCATTTTTCACTTAGTTCATAACTATTTTAAAAATTCAAAATAACAGTTAAAAAAATATGTTAAATATCTCTGTTGCGGAATTTTCAAATAGAGAAACCTCATCATGATTAAAATAAATGCGTTCGTAATTTACATTTATATACCTAAAGAAATATTTGCGATTTTTAATTTGATAATTTGTTTAAAAAGTTAATTACACCAGACACTTTATTAATAATATAAATAATAAATATTACGTTATTAACTCAAACTATTTATTATAAAAAAGAATTAGCATATTTTTACTCAAAAAATTAAATAAAAAAAACATTTAATTATAACTACTAAAACCAATAAATTCTGGGATACAATAACATCTAATATAAATCTAATAACACACTGTTATACGCTGGAAATGATTTCATTTAATTTTACATTATTAAACAAGATTATATCATGTACACTATAGCATTGCATTTCATAATTATTTATTACTTTGTATAGCTATAGAGAACTTGACTGATGGTAATTTATAAACTACAGCTTTTTCTTGAATATAACACATAGTCTGAGCCTATTTTAAATTTGTATCTAAGAAATGTAGAACCAATGTTACACGTGTCTTCTATTGTGTTTGATAAGTATATTGGTGTGAACTACAAAAATATAAGCATATGAAGACAAATTATTTTACATATTTTTAATTAGAACGATGTAATTAATATTATGTTAAATAACTATAAAGAAATATAAAAAAACTCAGATAAATTTCTCATTTTAATTAATTATTTATATTTTTTTAGTTTAAAATTGTTAAAACACACCAAATATAACTAATGGTGTTTTAATCTTACAACAATATTTTTGTAATAATATTATTAATAATATTAATAATATATAACATTTGGATCATTGGATCATTGCAATTTAAAATTTAGCCGAACTATACTTTTAAAAAAGTAGCATACATATTTAATTTTAAGTAAAAGTTACATTAATTTATAACTACTAAAATCAATCAATTTTGGGATTCAATAAAAATCTAAAACTACACTGCAATATACTGAAAATTTGTTCATTTAATTTAAAATTTTTCAACATGAACTATTATTATATTATATATATTATATGAACACAAGAACATTGCAGTTCAGACTAATATAATTCTTTGTATAGCTATATTAAACTACAATGCGGGTAATTGTAAAAAAAAATGTTTTATCTTGAATACTACTATAAATTAGAGCTTAAATTAGTTTTGTGACTACAAGATGTACTACATACGTTATGAATAGTTTCATTTTGTGTTAAATAAGAATATAGGTGTGAAATACAAAATTATAAGCATTTTAACACATAATTTATTATACATATCCTTAATAAGAACATTGTAACTAATATTCTATTAAATTAAATAACATTAAAATACAAATAAGAAAACCTGATAAATTTCTTGTTTTACAGAATTTATTTATATATTTTTTAGTTTTAAATTGTTAAAATAAAGAATAACACATCATAATATAAAAACAAGAGTTCCTATCATAAATTGATACTCTTTATTGGATCATTGCAATTTTAAATTTGAATAAGTTACTTTTTTTGTAAAATATTTATTGAATTATAATTTTCCTTATTAATTCAACTTGATTAATAAAAAAAAAAAAATTATCTTATTCAATCTTGGAGAGTTAAACAATAATTACATTATATTATCGCGACTAAAACAAATATATTTTGCTACTCGGTTAAAATCAAATACCATACTGTAATATGCTGAAAATTATTTCATTTGATTTTAAATTTTTGAACAAGGTTATATGTATACTAGAACATTGCACTTCATAATTTTTTATTCTTTTGTATAGCTTCAAAAGGTTACGATAAAGGTAACAGTTACAAAACTGCTTTGTCTTGAATATTACTATAAATTAAAGTTTATTTAAGATTTGTGACTAGGAGATCTAGTACATATGTTATGAGGTTTCATTTTATGTTTGATAAAAATATGGTGTAAACTACAAAAATATAAACATATGAATACATAATTTTTTTTAAATATTCATAATTAACCTTATAACTAAAATGATATAAAATAACTTTTGTTTAAAAAAAAACCAGATACATTTCCTATTTTACTAATTTATTTATACATTCTTCAGTTATATATTGTTAAAATAATGAATTATACATCATCATATAACAACAAGACTTCTAATCATAAATATATATTCTTCATTGGACCATTGCAATTTTAAATTCAGCTAAGTAACTTACTTAACAAAAGTAGTTATTTTCATACATTATATTTTTAACTTTAATTATATATTTTTTTATTAATTCAATTTGATTAGTTAACAAAAAAAAAATCTTATTCATTCATGAAGAGTTAAAAAAAATTACATTATATTATAACTACAAAAACAAATATATTCTACTACTCGGTTAAAATCTAATACCACACTTTAACATGCAATATATTATTTTATTTAATTTTAAATTGTTAAACAAAGTTATATTTTGTATATAATGAAATTGAACTGTATAATATTTTATAATTTTATATAACTAAAAAAGGCTATTTTTCAGGTAACTGTTATAAAACTGTTTGGCTTAAATATTACAATTAGTCTGAGCGTATTTTAGATTTATTACTAGGAGATCTAGTACATATGCTACAAGAGGTTTCATTTTGTGTTTGATAAGGAAATTGGTGTGAACTACAAAAATATAAGAATTTAAATACATAATTTATTTTAACATATTCTTAATAAGAAAGTTGTAACTGATTATATTAAATAACATTAAAAAACAAATAAAAAAGCCCGATAAATTTCTTTTATACAGAATTTATTTTGAAATTTTTCAGTTTTAGATTGTTAAAATAAAGAATAATACATCATAATATAACAAGAGTTCCTATCAAAAAATGATATTCCTAATTAGATCATTGCAACATTTAATTTGGTCAAGTTACTTTTTTTATAAAATATATAATGTTATTCATTTTATTTTCAACTTAAATTATATATTTTCATAATAATTCAACTAAACTAGTTAAAAAGTTATTTAATAAGTTATTTAATTCATTCTTGGAGAGTTAAACAATAATTACATTACATTATCGCTACTAAAATAAATATATTCTGCTACGCAACAATCTAATACCACACTGTAATACGCTGGGATTAATTTTATTTAATTTTAAATTTGTAATTTTGTTATGTATATATGAACATTGCACCTCATAATATTTTATTCCTTTGTACAGAATACTTCAAAAACGGTAATGTTTAAACAATAGCATTATCTTGAATATTTAACTTAGTCTGAGCCTCTTTTAAATTTGTCTCCAAAATGTATCATATATGTTACAAGTGGCATCATATTGTGTTTGATATAAATACTAGGGTATAATACAGAAATATAAGAAATTAATTACATAATTTATTTTACATATTCTTAATAGGAACATTGTATTTAATATTATATTAAAAAACATTGAAAAACAAAGAAGAAAACATAATCACTGTCCTTTTTTACCTAATTTTTTTTATAAAATGTTAAATTGAAATTTGTAAAATAATGAATAATACATCAAAATAAAACAACAATATTTCCTAACATAAATTAATATTCCTTTATTGTATTACTGCAATTTTAAATTTGGCCAAGTTACATTTTTATTATAAAAGAGTTAATATCATTTATTTTATTTTCAAATTAAAGTATATAATTATGTATAAATTCAACATCACTATTTGAAAAAAAAAGTTATCATTTACATTCTTCAAGAATTAAATAAAAATTACATTAATTTAAAGCTATTAAAACAAATATATTTTATTACTTGGTTAAAGTCTAATACACAACGTTATAAGCTGGAATTCATTTAATTTAATTTTAAATTTGTCAAAATGTTTATAATATGTTTACTTAAATATGGCACTTCATAATATTTTATTTCTTTTGTGTTATACAGTCTACCATAAGGGTAATTGTTAAGAAAAAGCTTCGTCTTGAATATTATTATTAATATGAGCTTAATTTAGATTTGCGACTAGGAGATGTAATACATATGTTAAAAGTGTTTTTTTTAGTGTTTGAAACGAATATTGGTATAAACTACAATAATATAAACATATAAATTCTCTTTTTTTTGCATATTAATTTAATTAGAACATTGTTATTAATATTTTGTAAAATAACTTAAAGAATTTAAAAACAAACTTTATATTTCCACATTTTACTTATTTATTAATAAATTGTTCAGTTATACATTATTAAAATAATAAATTATACATCAAAATATAACAATAAGGTTTCCTATCATAAATATATATTCATCATTGGATCATTGCAATTATAAATTTAATCAAGTTACTTTTTATATAAAACAGTTAATATCATTCATTTGAATTTCAACATTAATTATATATTTTTATATAAACGTAATTTAATCAGTTAAACAAAAATTATCTTATTCATTCTTGAAGAATTAAACAAATATTATATTAAATTAATGCTACTAAAACAATTATATTCTGCAACTTGGTTAAAATCTAATACCACATATTAATAGGCTAGATATTATTTAATTTAATTTTAAATTTGTCAAAAATTTTATAATATGTGTACTTGAATATTGCACAGCATAATATTTTATACCTTTGTATTGCTAACACAGCCTACAGAGCAGGTAATTGTTAAAAAACAGCTTTGTCTTGAGTATCACAATTAGATTGATTTTATTTTAGATGTAATCTAGGAGATGTAATATATATCTTATAAGCAAGCGCGGATTTAGGAATTATTTTTTGGGTGGGCCCGTAAATATGTCCCTAAAAATTGAAAAATTATATCGGTAGATACACTAATAATTACTATAGTTTTTTTTTATTAATATTGATAGGAAATACTGTCATAGTAAAATTTAATACAAATAATTTTATTTTAGATATTATTATTATTATTAAATTATATTGAAAAATGTAATCTTTTAGACTTGTCAAGAGCAAATTCATTCAAAATTTCTTCTGGATTCGTTATTAATTCTTCACTTTTTTCTCTTTCGATTGACAGCAGAGCAAGATTATGCAAGCGTTCTCCTGTCATGGTTGATCTGTTGAAGATTTTAATTCTCCTCATCGTAGAAAAACTTTTTTCATGTGTAGCACTTGAAACTGGAATAACTAAAATTCGTCAGTATACTTCTTCCATCTCTAAAAGCGATGCACTCATGTCTTTAATTATTATGTAAATTTCCATAGAATTTGATTCTGTAGTAAACATTTTTTTCCCCAAGTCACATTGTGCTTTTAACTTTTCAAGAAAATGGTCATCTGTAGAAATTCCTGGCAATTTCAGGAATGTATTAAAGTCTAAAAACATTTTAGAACTAGGATTGCAGGCTTCCACAGCTTCAATAAGATCAGTTTGTTTAAATCGTCAGTTAATTTCCGTAAGGATATTGTCAATTATTTCAAAGTATTGAATTTTCATTTTTATTTTATTATCAGGAATATCGTCTGTTTGATTTTGCCCCAAAGAACTTTTCACAAAATAATCTTTAGTTTTGATGATACATTTTTTTTCTATTTTCCCCGGCTGGGACACTGATTTCACAATCATCTATACAAAAAAGCATCAACAAATTGTCGAAAGTTGCGAATTGGCTTAATAAACCTCGAGCTTCTGCAGCTTCTTTTGGTTTTTACTTGTAATACATATTTTTAAAGCTCTAATAAAACATTTAAAACATATTTTTAAAAAATGCACACCTTTGTACTTAGAAACCCACCTTGTGTCACAATGCTGTGGTATTTTTAGTATTTTATCACTGTTTTCTTGCGCTTCCATAAATAAAGTGTGACGTAGTGAAGAAGACGACTGGAATGAGTATATTGCTTCTAATATACCAATTGTATTATGAATAGATGAAACATTTTTTGATGTATCAACTAAAACAAGGTTTAATCGGTGGGCATAACAATGCACATATGGGCATGGGTTTTTAGACATTTCGCGTATAAGTTCCTGAACACCATTGGTGCTTCCCGGCATAACGGATGCACCATCGTATGATTGGCCAATACAATTTTGTATGTCCAAATTAATAGAAGACAAAAAAATGTAAATTTTACTAGCAAGTGCTTTTGCATGCAAATCTTCAAGTTCAATAAATCCAAGGAATCTTTCATTAATGCGATTTTCACTTAAATAGTGTACACAAATACTCATTTGTTCTGTGTTAGATTATCTTTAGCTTCATCGACAATTATACAGTAAAAATTACATCCATCTTGGATTTCTTTGACAATACTTTTCAAAATAACTTTACACGACACACTAAGAATTTTATTTTGAATTGTTTTTGAAGTGTATTTAGCATTTTTCGGTAATGAATTTAAATTTGTTTTAAAGTGTTCATTTTCAAATCCAAGCAATTTGACCAACTCGATGAAATTGCCGTTATTACAGTTGACTGCACTATTTGTTTCTCTGTGACCACGTAAACTGATATCTTGTCTTCCGCAAAATAATACACATTTGATCAACGACATCATAATTTCTCGATTTTTTAAGATATCTTCTTTTATTTGAGTATTTAATTATGTCACTACCGGTTTTTTTAGCAGATTTCCACGATTTATATTTTTCAAAAGAATTTTTATGAATGTTTGAAGAATCGTGTTTTTCCAACATTTTTCCTATATGCTTCCAATCATAATATCCTTTAGATATCAAAGTGTTATCGCAATACTCCAAAACGTGTGTTGTGAAATGACGATAATAAAAACAAAATACAGAGTCTTTAATCTTTGAATACTCTAGCCATGCGTATTTTTTGTACCACGAATTATTAAATGATCTCAGTTTCCGCCATTGTTTCGTCTCGGAAAAGTAAAATCAGGTTGATTTGGTCCATTTTCAAGTTTTTGACTTAAATCGAAAATATTTTTTTGAATTGCAATCAATAACACTCGTTGTAGACTCACTGTTAGACTCATTTTTAGATTCACACATTTTTTTTGAAGGAACAGTTTCAGATTGAGTCAACTGGGGAAGAGGGACAAGAAAACGTTTCATGATCTAAAAATGTATTTACTAATTACTAAAATTATCTTAAACAAGTAGGTTTCTGAGTGCTAATTTTAACATTACTACTGACATTTTTATTTTCCGTACGGATATTATTATTGGGATTATGGTTATAGGTATACAAAATAATAATAAATATAAATATATATATATATATGTAACAATAATATGTAGAAATACGTAATATGTATAGATATAAGCAAAATCCAAATATACCATTGAAATCACGAGATCCTACTGACTAACCTCTCAGCCCACCCTTAAATCCGACCTTGCTCGGGACCATGTCACAGTTTTGTCGTCGACTACGTGTCAACCGTGGCACTCAACGTGATATTCAGTCGACAAATATTACTGTCTAATATTATTATAACTAGAATTATACAAATTTATATTAATTATTAATATATATTTTATCTTAAAAATTCAAAATCTTTGTTTTAAAATATAAATAAAACTTACTTATTTGACGTATATGCTCAGTACGTCAACGTCGATATTTGATATATAGTAAAGGAAATTTACAACAAATACAATTAATAATTAATATAATGAAAACGTTTGACGTTTGTGTTAGTTCTAATACCTATGTAGTAGTAGTAGGTATATTGTATATCTGGTCGACACGGTGCCGAGTTATTAATTATTTCTTATCGGTGTTTTATCAGCGTGTCGCGTGCGACGGACGTCGATCAATATTTAGATATAAATACACTGTAATATTTCAATTAATTACGGGAAATTACCTATTTATTAGGAAATAAGAAGTCTCCATCCGCCTTACACGAATTATATGGCTATAATATAATTTTATTAAAAAAAGTAAAAATAAAAATAAATGTTCGAAATAATTTAAAATCACTGATTTGTATGTCCAAAAATCTTGGTCATTGAAAATTTTTGAGTGGATCCGCGCCTGCTTATAAGTAGTTTCATATTAATGTTAAAAAATAATACTGGTGTAAACTAAAAAATATAAACATGAATACATAATTTCTTTTACATATTCTTAATTAGAACATTGTAATTATTTTTATGTAAAATAACTTTAAGAATATAAAAACGAATCCGATATTTTCACATTTTACTTACTTATTTATAATTTTTTCAGTTTAAAGTTGTTAAAATAAAGAATAATTCATCATCATATAATAACAAAATTTCTATCATAAATATATATTTTTCATTAGATCATTACAATTTTAAATTTGATTAAGTTACTTATTTAAAAAAAATAGTTATCTAAAATAAATATATTCTGCTACTCAGTTAAAATTGAGTACCACACTGTAATACACTGTGATTTATTTCATTAATTATAAATTTGTCAAAAAGGCTATAGTATGTATACATGAACATTGCACTTCATGAAATGTTATTCCTTTGTACAGCATCCCTCAATAACGGTAATTTTTAAACAATAGCTTTTTCTTGAATATTACAATTCATCTGAGCCTATTTAAAATTTGTCTGCAAAAAGTATAACATATGTTACAAGTGGCATCATTTTGTGTTTGATAAAAATACTAGTGTAAACTACAAAAATATAAGCAATTTAATACATACTTTATTTTACAAATTTTTAATAAGAACATTGTATTTAATATTATATTAAATAACATTAAAAAATAAAAATAAAACCTAATAACTATACTTTTTACCTAATTTATTTATAAAATGTTCAATTCAAGATTGTTAATATAAGGAATAATACATCAAAATATAACAACAATATTTCCTCAAATAAATTAATATTTCTCATTAGAATATTGCAATTTTGAATTTGGTTAAGTTACATTTTTATTATAAAATAGTTAATATCATTTATTTTATTTTCAAATTAAATTATGCTAAATTATATTAATTAAATTTTCTTTTTTACTTTATTTATTTATACATTTTTTAGTTATACATTATTAAAATATTTAAAAATATATCAAAATATAAGAAGAAGATTGTCTATCATAAATATATATTTTTCATTAATTCATTGCAATTTAAAATTCAGCGAAGTTAATTATTTAAAAACATTAGTTACATTCATACATTATATTTTAACATTAATTATATATTTTTTTTATTGTCTCAATTCGACTAGTTAAAAAAAATCGTATTCATTCTTGGAGAGTTAAACAAAAATACATTCAATTATATAATAACTACTAAAACAAATGTATTCTGCAACTCGGTATAAATCTAATACCACACTTTATTATGCTAGATATTATTTAATTAAATTTCAAATTTGTCAAAACTTTACTAATATATGTATTAGAACACTGCATTTCATAATATATTATTCCTTTTTATTGCTAAAACAGAGTACAATTGGGTAATTGTTAAAAACAGCTTTGTCTTGAGTATAATAATTAAATTGATGTTATTTTAGATGTAAACTAGGAAAAGTAGTACATATGTTATAAGTGGATTCATTTTGTATTTAAAAAGAATAGTGGTGTAAACTAGTAAAACATAAACATGAATTCATAATTTCTTTCCATATTCTTAATTAGAACCTTGTAGCAATTGTTATGTAAAATAACTATAAAAAAAAACCAGATACATTTCCTAAGATACTTATTTATTTATAAATCTTTTTATTTTATATTGTTAAAATAATGAATAATACATTATCAATATTACAAAAAAATGATCTACCATAAATATATATTTCTCATTGGATCATTGCAGTTTAAATTTCAGCTAAATTATTTATAATTATTAGTTACGTTCATACATAATATTTTTAACATTAATTATATATATTTTTATTAACTCAATTTGACTAGCTAAATGATAATCATTTTAGCGAAATCTTAATCATTTTTGGAGAGTGTATCATGCCAAAATTTAAAAATAAATATTATGTCAGGTAACCCAGTGCGTTGGTATATAGATAAAATTTAATGAGCGAAATTATATTTGCTTACTTCGGCCCTCAATTACAACATTCTGGCCACTGTGTTTTTGATTGTGTCGAGTGCGACGACGACGGTCTCCAATATTTATGTAGTTATTTTTTATTGTACAAAATATTTAAATATGATGGCCTAAGTTGTAAAACCGATCGCGTCTCAAGACCGTCAGTGGACGGGGAGGAGATGTCGGCAGCACCAAGAACATGAAGGATAGCAGCAACAACAACAACAACACTCACAACGGGCTCAATAAATAGATATTTAAAAACCAAAATAATGTATTGTATGCTCGTATGTAATATCCAATTTCTTGGTTTCTTTTTGTATAAAACCATAAGTTTATTTAATTATCTTTTCTCTTATAATACACCTGAATCTGGTAGCTTAATTTATTTTATTTGTTTATTTTCTCCCTTTTCGTTGATTTTTATTATTTAACAATAAAATTAAATCCATATGATTCTAAACGTTTATCGGTCTCGGCTTATGGTTGGCGACCGTGAGGAGCGTCATAGTACGGACACTGTCCAAAAAGAAGTGTTACGTTACAAGAGTTAAACAAAAATACGTCAAATTATATAATAACTACTAAAAAAAATGTATTCTGCAACTCGGTATAAATCTAATACTACACTTTATTACATTGAATATTATTCAATTAAATTTCAAAGTTGTCAAAATTTTAATAATATGTGTACCAGAATTTTTTTTTAAATTAATATTTTATTAACACTGCTTTTCTTAATATTTTGTTTTCTTATATTGCTACAATAGTCGAAAAAATAGGTAATTGTTAAAAAGTAGAACTGTCTTAAATATTACAATTAGTTTGAGCCTATTTTAGATTTAAACTAGGATATGTAGGTATATATGTGATTAGTGTTTTGATTTTATGTTTGACAAGAATATTGGTGTAAAATACAAAAATATAATCTTATGAATACGTATTTTTTTTTACATATTCTAAATTATAACAATGTAATTAATGTTAAATTTAATCACTTTAAAGAAAAAAAAAGATAATCAGATATTTTTCATTTCTCACTTCAATTATTTATAAAATATAATGTTTTAAGTTATGCACTGTTAAAATGAAGAATAACACATCATCATATATAACATAAGACGTTTTATTCATATATTTATATTCCTCATTAGGTCATTGCAATTTTAAATTTGGAGGTTCTGTTTTTCTTTTTAAAATAGCAAAAACAGTTTTAATTTTAAATAAAATTACGATAATGTATAACTACTAAACATATTAATTCTAAGATTGAATTAAAATTTAATACCACACAGTATTATGCTGAAAATTATTTCTTTTAGTTTCAAATTTTTCAACATAAAATATTATATATATATACATCTTGTGTATAATAAGAATATTGGTGTAAACTACAAGAATATAAGTATATGAATACGTTTTTTTTTTTTGACATATTAATTAGAACATTATTATTAATATTATGTGAAACAAATTTTAAAAAATAAAAACAAACATTTTATTTTCTCATTTTACTTATTTATTTATAAATTTTTTAGTTATACATTGTTAAAATAATGAATTATATATCAAAGTATAACAAATGATTTCCTATTATAAATATATATTCTTCATTGGATCATTACAATTTAAAATTTGGTCAAGTTACTTTTTTATATAGAATCACTAATATCATTCATTTAAATTTAAACTTAAATTTTATATTTTTTTATAAACGCAATTTGATCAGTTAAAAAAAATTATCATACTCATTCTTGGAGGCTTTAATAAATATTTCATTATTTTGAAGTTACTAAAACAATTATAGTCTGCAACTCGGTTAAAATCTAATACCACATTTTAATACTCTGGATATTATTTATTTTAATTTTAAATTTGTCAAAAATTTTATAATATACCTAATTGAATACCGCATATCATAATATTTTATTCCTTTGAATTGCCAACTCAGCGCTCAATGCAGGTAATTGTTAAAAAAACAAATTTGTCTTGAGTATTACAATTAAATTGATCTTATTTTAGATGTAAACTAGTAGATGTAGTACATATGTTATATGTGGTTTCATTTTGTGTCTAAAAAAAATACTAATATAAACTAAAAAAATATATAAACATGAAAACACAATTTCTTAAAATACATCTCATATACATTTCCTAAGATACTTATTTATTTATAAATATTTTTGTTTTATATTGTTAAAATAATGAATCATACAGCATCATATAACAATAAGATTGTCTATAATAAATAAATATATAAATAAATATATATATATATATATATATATATATATATATATATTGCTTTGGATCATTACAATTTTAAATTTAACAAAGTTAAATATTTTAAAAAATTAGTTACTTTCATACATTATATTTTTAACTTTAATTATATATTTTTTTATTAACTCAATTTTACTAATTAAAAAAAAAAATCGTATTCATTCTTAGAGAGTTATACAAAAACTACATTCAATTATATAATAACTACTAAAACAAATGTATTCTGCAACTAGGTTTAAATCTAATACCACACTTTATTACGCTGGATATTATTTAATTACATTTTAAATTTGTCAAAATTTTAATAATATATATACTAGAAGACTGCACTTTATAATATATTATTCCTTTTTATTGCTACAGCAAAGCAATATGTCGGTAATTGTTAAAAAGTAGAATTGTTTTAAATATTACAATTAGTTTGAGCTTGTTTTAGATTTTAACTAGGACTTGTAGATACATATGCGATACGTGTTTTCATTTGGTGTTTGATAAGTATATTGGTGTAAAATACAAAAATATAATCTAATGACTACATATTTTTTTTTCATATTCTAAATTATAACAATGTAATTAATGTTAAGTTTAATTACTTTAAAGAAAAAAAAAGATAATCAGATATATTTCATTTTTCACTTCATTAATTTATAAACTATAACGTTTTAAGTTATGAACTGTTCTAATAAAGAATAACACATCATCCTATATAACATAAGGCGTTTTTTTCTTATATTTATATTCCTCATTAGATCATTGCAATTTTAAATTTAATCAAGATACTTTTTTTATAAAATAGTTAATATCATTCATTTAAATTTCAACATTAATTATATATTTTTATATAAACATAATTTAATCAGTTGAACAAAAATTATCTTATTCATTCTTGAAGAGTTAAACAAATATTACATTAAATTAAAGCTACTAAAAAAATGTATTCTGCAACTCTGTTAAAATCTAATACCTTATTTTAATACGTTGGATATTAATTAATTTAATTTTAAATTTGTCAAAAATTTAATAATTTGTGTACTAGAGCATTGCACTCCATAATATTTTATTTGTTTATATAGGTAAACAGGTGCACGCTTCTGGTAATTGTTAAAAATTAGATTTGTTTTGAATATTATATTTAGTCTGAACCTATTTTAGATTTGTGACTAGGAGATGTAATATATATGTTATAAGTAAATTTGTTGCGTAGGAATGATTTGCCATCGCTTGTAGATGAAGGACGTCGTCGTTAATTATAGTTATCAATAATAATAATTGATATCCATAATTCGGTTTGGCATTGCGAGGGACTATATATCTTTCCTACCCAGTCATACATATCGAGTCGTTCGGTTACTACGATACTGCTTGTACTATAGATCGTATACATGGGGGAAATAAAACTAAAAGATTAAAATATTACAAAGAGAAACAAGGTGTGTTTTCTTTAAACGTGTAATCGACCATACAGTCTACAACTAAACAATTTGGTCTATCGTATTTTTTTTTTAGTTTTATTTCCTACGAGTAGTATCGCGTACAAAATACATTAAGCAATTGGCATATGACGTTCGAAGTAGAATAAGCCGATTGCTAATAAGTAATGTGTATAAAATATTATATACGTATAGTAGTGTATTGCGAATATACAAATTTATCATAAATTCAACAACATTGGCGAATTATTAAAGAAACTAACCAACCAGCTAATGTCTCCATTAGCGCCTCCATTTAAGAGCCTCCAATTAAAAATCCTATTTTCGTTTCCTTGGGTTTTTCACCTAGTTACTGACCCTGACACAAACTTGAAAAACTTGGTTGCATCATTTTGGCATTTGGAAGAAATGGATACACTATCACCGATGATAATGGAAAAGAAACGTTGTAAGTCTCATTTTGAACAAACAATATTACGGGACGAAAACGGCAGATTTGTAATTAACCTACCATTCAAATTGATTATGGGTGAACAGCATTAGGAAAATCGTACAACATAGCGATGCGTTGGTAGGTAGCAACTGAAAAACGGCTACAAAAAGATGACAAATTACGAGAGCCATATTTAAAGATTATGCAGGAGTATGAAGCATTGGGACACATGGAATGTGTAAATAATGAAGAAATCAAAATAGACGGAAAGATATGTTATTTGCCGCATCACGCGTTATTTAATAAATATAGTACTACGACTAAAGTGAGAGTCGTCTTTGATGCATCATGTAGTATGGTAGCAATCTAAATGATACAATGTTAAAGGAGCCTGTAATACAAGACAAATTATTCTATATATTATCACGTTTCGGACTTATAGATATGTGTTTTCTGCCGATATCTCTAAAATATATAGACAGATTCGAGTGGTAAAAGAACATTGTGATTACTAACGTATATTATGGCGAACAGAACCTAAGATGCAATTACAAATATAATGTCTTACCACATTATCGTACGGTACTATTCCAGATTCGTTTATCGCCACAAGATGTTTGGAAAAGTTAGCGGTATCAAAAGGTTATTATCCGATAGTATGCAAAATGGAAAACTTTCGTGGTCCATAGAGTCGGAGAGATACAAGATTTATCCACTATCATTGATTAGTATCACATACGTGATTTCGTAAGCCTAGCAGATGTAATATCACGTGTCTGCGACGCGTCTCAAATATTTAATATGAAACTATGGTGATGCAAACCAACGTGGTTGTGCATAAGAAAAAACGTGTAGTCGTAGGAAAATAAGGATTTAAGTGTTAAATTAAACTGGGAAAATATCCCTGAGGCTAAAGCGATAGTTGAGTTTTCGAGTGTTCTGACGGACGAGTATGATATACACAAAATATTCGTCATTGAATAAAATTCTACATATAGTGGCTTACTGGTTACGATATTTTATTAGAGTAGTAAAAAAAACCATGTAGTAGGTCCATTGACGGCGATCGAATTAAACGATGCAGATATGCGATTAATTAAAGGTATGCAAAAGGAACATTTCTACAAGGAATTGGTCGAGTTAAATGCGAAAATAGCGCAAATATCCTCAAAAAGTAAATTATTTCGATTAAGACCTTTTTTTCATGAAAAATGGTCTAATACGTGTCGGAGGACGATTGAAAAATCCGAATTTGTTAGATATTTTTCCAAAATACCGTATAGTATTACTTAAAGTTTGTATATATACTAAATTGTTATTTCATAGAGAACACTAACATTTATTACATGGTGGACCACAAGCAATTTTATCGTCAATACAATTAAAATATGAGCCTTTGAATGCGCGAAACATAGCAAGAAATACTGTGTATTACTGTGTGAAATGTTTTCGTTTGAAACCAGTGATAGTGCAAATCATTATGGGTAAATTACCGAGAAATAGAGTAGAAGCACACTCTCGATTATTCATGATTTGCGGAGTAGACTTTGTTGGTCCTATAAAGATTAAGGAAAGTATTAGACACTAGGCAGCGACAAGAAAGGGCTACATAAGTATATTTGTATGGTTCATGACGAAAGCTGTACATACAGAAGTAGTGATAGATTTATGCACAAAATCGTTCTTAAATGCATTAAACCAATTTTTCAACAGATAATGTAGATGTACTATAATGTATTCTGATAATGTGACAAATTTTGTGGGAACAACACGATAGCTTAAGGAGATATGTCAACTTTTTTTCCCCAGGAACGCCAAGATGCAATAAAGCAGCATTTGGCGCAACAATTGGTGGAGTAAAGATTCATTCTTCACGTTCTCCTCATATTGAAGGCTTGTGGAAATCATCTAAAAGTACTCGGGGAGTCATATCTAACTTTCGAGGATTTATGTACAATATTCACTAGGGTGGAGACCTGTTTAAATTCCTTTGACAGCAATGTCTTCCGATCCATCCGACTTAACTTTCCTTACACAAGGCCGTTCCCTTATGGGAGACTCTTTAATGGCAATACCAGAAAGAGATGAAACCAACGTCCCCTTAAACCGCTTAGACTGTTGGCGACGCGTAAGGCAATATTCTCAAATTCTGTGGAAACGTTGGAGCTGTGAATATTTGCACTAATTGAAAGAGAGAGTCAAATGGACTGGTGAAAAGGGGACAAAGTTGGACATCAGAACAGTGGTCATGGTACAAGAGGATAAACTTCCCCTTTAAAATGGAAAATTGATCGTGTAAAAAAAGTAAGCTACTGTGGTTATGGTGTAATCAGAGCGGCTGTGATAAAAACCGAGAATGGAGAAACAAAACGCGCTGTTCGAAATCTATGTCCCTTGCCGTTCAATGGAAATGCCGCGTAGTAGTTATTATAATATTGTAATTGATCTTTTTTCTTCATAAAATGTTTATTTGAACCTAAGCCGACATTAATCGATATAAATTGTATTATTTTATATAAATTCATTTGTTTATTTAATCATTTATTTATATTTTCACTTTTCATCACAAGTTTATATTAAACATGGTGAAAATGATTATTTTCTACCTTTATTATTGTTATCATGATTATTATTATTATTATTATTATTTTATTTATTTATTTATTATTTTTTTTTGTATATTTGTACCCAGGCCCGCCACAAGGGGGAGGGAGGGCAGCTGGGACAAATTTCCCCAGGCCCCCACCTTGATAAGGGCCCCAAATTCATAAACAAAATTTTTTTTCAAATGAAAAATAAATTGAAAATTAAATTTGAAATCGATAGAAAATAAAATAATTTTTAATTTTTCGAAGATAAAAAGATAATGTATTATATGCATGTGTATTATATTAAATTAAATAGAAACAAAACATTAAATTTTTATTCAAAACTTTATTTTTCTCGCTCTCATTTGTGACGTGGAAAAAAGACACGAGGTGCGATATGAGTCGCGAGTTGCGTGTTTGAACTAATAAGCGTGTTTTGTTTTATATGGAAGAATAACAGTCGGTGGCACAAGCGTGAATTATGAAAAAGGATGGATTTTGATTTATGATGCCGTCTTAGATTATTTTAACTTTTACGTTAACTAATTTATGTAACGTACTTATTAAATCATTCTTTTTAGTTTAGAGTTCATGAACAATTTAAAAGCTCAATTGTACTTGATTTTCAAAAATAATTTAGTACAATTAAGCCTTCGAATCGGCTACTAGCTCTTAATTTGTATAAAGCCAAAAAATTGTTGTACCTCATTGTATTAGTAGTGTTTCATGTGCAAGCGCATATAAGTGTCTTGTGTAATTATTAATTTTTTTATTAAGTTATTAATTTAATTATTTATTTACTTATTTGTATTTGCCAAAAATTATATAATATACCTGTTCGAGCATTTCAACGTTCAACTGTGACGCCGCGCCAATCGCGCCTGGAACCGGTTTAACAGAGCGCGTCTGTTCGCAACGAAAGTTCGAGAAACTTCTACTCGTCGTTCAAACCGGCCGTCGGGTCGTCGCAGTCCGTTTTCTGTCGTCTGGTGTCACCGATCATCGCTGTACCTTTCGTCTACAGTCTTCGCGTTCGTGATCACGCGAATTATTTGTCGCCACCCACTTGTTATACGCGATCGTACGTTATTCGCGATTGTTTCCGCGACTTGATTGTTGTCGCGCCGTTCAGTACACGCGGCAATACATTCTAGCGTTTGTGTTCGCAATTCGTGACGAGAAGACGCGTAACGTATTATGTTGTTGTATAATTTTAATGTTTTGTAATTAGTATACTTATATGTTATCATTAACTGGATACCCGCGTCGACTTGTGTATGCTTTCAATCTTGTTTTATTGTATTTAAATTATACTAGTGTTTTGTCTGTTTGCATCACACAGTCGTAAATAGTTGTTCTTTTTGATTTAGTAAAACGTTACCTTGGCTACCCGATATATATCTTGTACAGCGCGAGTCGGCAAAGGCAACCGCCCAAATCGCAGGACCTTATCGGCTTAAACAATACCTAATTGAATATTGCATATCATTATATTTTATTCCTTTGAATTGCCAACTCAGCCGACGATGCGGGTAATTGTTTACAGATAGCTCTGTCTTGAGTAATACATTTCGATTGATCATATTTTAGATGTAAACTAGTAGATGTAGTACATATAATATATGTGGTTTCATTTTATGTCTAAAAATTAGCTCTTAAAAAAATATAATCCGCATGAGTTTATTGCAACTTTACATTTGGTGAAGTTACTTTTTTTAAAAATAGTTAATATTATTCATTTTAATTTCGACTTAAATTTTATATGTTTGTTTATACGTAATTTGATAAGTTTAAAAAAAAATCGTATTCATTCACGGAGAGTTAAACAAAAATTACATTATATTATAGCTACTCAAACAAATATATTCTGTAACAAAATATAATACTACAGTGTAATAAGCTGGATATTATTTAATATAAAATTATATTTGTCAAAAAGATTAAAAAATGTCTACTAGAATATAGCACTTCATAATATTTTTAAATTTGGTATAGCTAAAGCAGTAAATGAGAAAGATAATTGTTAAAAAACAGCTGTCTTGAATATTACAACTAGGTTTTACTTATTTTAGACTTGTGACTAGGTGATGCAATACATATATTATAAGTGGTTTCATTTTGTATTTGACAAGAATATTGGTGTAAACTAAAAAATATAAACGTATGACCTCGTAATTTTTTTACATCTTCTAAATTATAACAATGTAAATAATATTAAGCTTAATTACTTTAATGAAAAAAAAGATAACCAGATATATTTTCATTCTCACTTCATTTATTTATAAACTCTCATGTTTTAAGTTATGGAATTTTCAGATAAAGAATAGAACATCATCGTATATAACATAAGGAATTTATTCCTAAATTTATATTCCTCAATATATCATTGCAATTTTAAATTTGGACACAAAGTTTATATTTTTAAAATAGCATATACAATTATAATTTTAAATAAAAGTTACGTTAATTTATAAATACCAAAGGCCATCAATAATGAGATTCAATTCAAATCTAACACCACAATGTATATTGGAATATACATGGAAATTATTATGATTCCAGTATCTAATACTGGAAATTATTATTTATAATTTCAAATTTTTCAACATGAACTAATATATGAACACTAGAACATTTCGCTTTATAATATTTTATTCTTTTGTTTATCTTTAACAGTTGATTTCGATGGTAATTTTTAAACAACCGTTTTGTCTTGAATATTACAAATAATTCGAGGCTAGTCCAATTTGGATCTCCGAGATATAAAACATAAGTTTTCATTCGTTTTATTTTGTGTTTGATAATTAAAATATATTAGTGTAAACTACAAAACAAATCAGCATATAAATAATTAATTTTTTTAAATATTCATAATTAGAATAATGTCACTAATATTATGTGAAATAACTTTAAAAAAGAAATAACCAGATACATTTTCCAATTTACATATTATAATAAATTTTCCAGTTATATATTGTTTGAATACAAAATAATACATCAAAATATAACAATATTTCCAAACATAAATTAATATTCCTCATTGCATCATTGCAGTTTTATTTTTGGACAAGTTATATTTTTTTTATAAAATAGTTAATATCATTCAATTTAATTTCAATTCTAATTCCTTATTTTTTTATAAACTCAAAATGATTAGTTAAAAAAAATTATTTTATTCATGCACCGAGAGTTAAACAATAATTAAATTGTGTTATAAGTACTAAAACAAATATGTTTAGCAACTCTGTTAAAATTTAATACCATAAGGTTATTTACTAAAATATTATTTTAATTAATTTTAAATTTGTTAAAATGATTATAATATGTGTATTAGAACATTGCAATTTATGTTTTTTTTTTTGTATTGCTAACTCAGCTTATGATATGGGTAAATGTTAAAAACAGCTTTGTCTTGAATATTACAATTAGTCTGAACTTATTTTAAATTTGTGGCTAGAAGATTAACTAGAATATTGCATATCATAATATTTTATTCCTTTGAATTGCCAACTCAGCCTACGATGCGGGTAATTGTTTACAGATAGCTCTGTCTTGAGTAATACATTTCTATTGATCATATTTTAGATGTAAACTAGTAGATGTAGTACATATATTATATGTGGTTTCATTTTGTGTCTAAAAATTAGCTCTTAAAAAAATATAATCCGCATGACTTTAATGCAACATTACATTTGGTGAAGTTACTTTTTTTAAAAATAGTTAATATTATTCATTTTAATTTCGACTTAAATTTTATATGTTTGTTTATACGCAATTTGATAAGTTTAAAAAAAAATCTTATTCATTCACGGAGAGTTAAACAAAAATTACATTATATTATAGCTACTTAAACAAATATATTCTGTAACTCAGTCAAAATATAATACTACAGTGTAATAATCTGGATATTATTTAATATAATTTTATATTTGTCAAAAAGTTTAAAAAATGTCTACTAGAATATAGCACTTCATAATATTTTTAAATTTGGTATAGTTAGAGCAGCCAATGATGCAGGTAATTGTTAAGTACCAGCTATGCCTTGAATGTTACAACTAGGTTTTACTTATTTTAGACTTGTGACTAGGTGATGCAGTACATATATTATAAGTGGTTTCATTTTGTATTTGACAAGAATATTGGTGTAAACTAAAAAATATAAACGTATGACCTCGTAATTTTTTTACATCTTCTAAATTATAACAATGTAAATAATATTAAGCTTAATTACTTTAATGAAAAAAAAGATAACCAGATATATTTTCATTCTCACTTCATTTATTTATAAACTCTCATGTTTTAAGTTATGTAATTTTCAGATAAAGAATAGAACATCATCGTATATAACATAAGGAGTTTATTCTTAAATTTATATTCCTCATTATATCATTGCAATTTTAAATTTGGACACAAAGTTTATCTTTTTAAAATAGCATATAAATTTTAATTTTAAATAAAAGTTAAGTTAATTTATAAATACCAAAGGCCATCAATAATGAGATTCAATTCAAATCTAACACCACAATGTATATTGGAATATACATGGAAATTATTATGATTCCAGTATCTAATACTGGAAATTATTATGTATAATTTCAAATTTTTCAACATGAACTAATATATGAACACTAGAACATTTCGCTTTATAATATTTTATTCTTTTGTTTATCTTTAACAGTTGATTTCGATGGTAATTATTAAACAACAATTTTGTTTTGAATATTACAAATAGTCCGAGGCGATTTTAATTTGGATCTCCGAGATATAAAACATAAGTTTCCATTCGTTTTATTTTGTGTTTGATAATTAAAATATATTGGCGTAGCCTAGAAACATATAGGCTTAAAAATACATTTTTTTTTTCATATTCATAGTTAAAACGTTTAAACTTATATTATGTTAGATAATTTAAAAAAAAAATCCAGATACATGTTCCATTTTACTTTTTTCTTAATTTACTTTCCAGTTATAAATTGTTAAAATAAAGAATAATACATCATATACAACAAGCGTTCCTAACATAAATTAATATTTTTCATTGGGCTTTTTAAATTTTAAATTTGGTCATTTTTCATTTTTTTATTCAAAATATAATATCTTCCTTTTTTATTTATAAATTAAATTATATTTTTCCGTATAAATTCAACATGATTAGTTTTTAAAAACAATTTATATTATTCATTCTTAAAAAATTAATTAAAAATTACATTATATTATAGCTACTAAAACTAATATTTTCTGCATCTCAGCCTAAATGTAATACAACAATGTAATACGCTGGATATTACTTAATATAATTTTATATTTGTCAAAAAGTTTAGTAAATTTGTACTAGAAAATAGCACTTCATAATATTTTTAAATTTGAAATAGCTAAAGCAGGCTACGATGCGGGTAATTGTTAATAAGCAGCTATGTCGTAAATATTACAATTAATATGAAATTGTTTTACATTTGTGATTTGGAAATCTTGTACATATGTTATGAATAGTTTCATTTGTGTTAGATAAAAATATTGGTTGTGAACTAAAAGACTTTAAGCATATGAATACATTGTTATTAATATTATGTTAAATAACTTTAAAAAAAATAAAAATACACCACATACATTTCCCATTTAACTTATTAATCTATTAATCTTTTAGAAATACATTGTTAGAATAAAGAATAATAAATCATATACAACAAGGGTTCCTAATATAAATTAATATTCCTCATTGGATCTTTTAAATTTTAAATTGGTCAATAAAGGTTAACATATTTCATTTTTTTATTTCTAAATTTAATTCAGTCTTGTCGCGTCTTTGCTATAGTGCGGTCGTCGCGTGTACGGCGTGCGCGCTTATCTGTGTTCCGCGATATCGCGTATCATGCAATTCACCGAGCTCATTAGTCTGTCTCCGTGTATATTAAGTTCGTTAATTATCGACAGCAAGTCCTATTTGGTCGTCTAAACGAGGCTTGCCCTTTAGGGCATGCCGGTCTCCACGAGAGGGAGCAACAAGTTTGCCTGCCTCAATCCAGAAGACTTCCAGCAAAGAAAAGTCATTCAGCTCATCTAGTCAGGCTAGTAGTAAAGCTAACAAGGCGGCTTCGTCTAAACCAATAGTACCTAAGTCTACACCAATGACAAAAAATGTTTCTAAGAAAATGAAACTAAATTCTGTTTCATCCTTGAATGAGGATACGCACATGAGTGATGCCCCCTCCGATGACGTCGCCACCCACGATGCTTCGAATTCGGTAGGTAAAAGTGCTTCAAATGCTCAACTAGCAAACCTTTCAATTTCTCCCGGAAAAATGACTAATAAGCAATCTAATATATCTGAAAGCTTTCCGTCGAATAATTATGGACCCCCTTATAATTATGTCATCTTCAAACATCGACGAAAAATTTGGAAAGATACATCCTGTATCAGTGGGTAAATTCCTTTTAAAACATTTTTCTGGTATTGTGTCTGTTGGATCAGCTGGGTCCAAACAAATAAAAATCACGTTTGATTCCATTAAAAATACTAATATATGTTTATCGTCAGCGATTATCGAGTCTAACGGATACAAGGTTAACATTCCAAGCTCACTTTTATATTGCTTTGGGGTAATCAGGTTAGAGGACGATATTACAGAAGCAGACTTTTGGGATGGCCACTAGTCTCCCTCGAAAATAGTGTCTTTTAGAAGAATCATCGTTAAAAAAGACGGAGTTATGATTCCTACTAGATTCGTAGAAATTAAATTTCAAGCATCGAATCTTCCAAAAAAAATTAGCATTTTTAAGGTGTTGTTTGATGTGTCACCAAGTATAAGGTCCCCAATTCAATGCAATAAGTGCCTTAGGTCCGGTCACACACAAACGTTTTGCCGAGGGAAGCGCACCAATGCGCTCATTACGGAGAGACTGGACACGAGATTTCTGTATACGAACTACGAGATTCAGCTCCTAAATGCATTTTCTATCAGCAGCAACATACGACAAAGGATCGTAGTTGCAAAGAGTGGTTCACTCAGAAGGGAATAAAGAAAATTATGGCAAGCGAGAATATCCCATTCAAAGAAGCCGTCCAGATCCAAAAAACAGGGACAGTTAATTAGGCGTTCTCATTTGCAGACAAGGCAGCTCACAAAAATAATTTAGGTAATATTGTTAAAGGATCTGATATTTAGTTTTCCACTAAGAAAGTCGATATTTCTTCATTCCCCCAATTAGCGGAAAGAGTTGTCTCAAAAAGAAATCCGAAAAAAGACCTCCTTCTACGTCTTCGAATCAGTCTCCAAAGTTACCTTATGGTTCAAATTTCTCTTTGTCCAATGGAAGTTTTTTGAATTATGTCTCCCAAAATAATAATAATGACATAGCAGACTCCAACTGGATCACTAACTTAGCCAGTTCTCTCACTCATACATTAATGAACTCATTTGACATTGCATCATCCCCTTCTTCACTTAGTTCCTTAATTGAATCGTCAGTCATCAACATACTTTCCTCATCGGAGGCAGTAGATGATGATACGTTTTAAACTCCTTTAACTGTTACAAACTCCTTTTTTTTTTATATGTCTTCGAATAAAAGTGTTCATTCTTTTTCAATTTTACAATGGAACGATCGGAGCCTTTTTTCCCGATCGTTGGACTTATCTATGATATTAAACAAGAAAAAATGTTGCATCGCCATTTTATCAGAAACATGACTTTTACCCCAAAAAAAACATTTCTTTACCATATTACCATCTATTCAGATCCGATCGGCCTGATGGCTTTGGCGGCGTGGCCATTGCCACCCACCACTTAACTCAAGTCAGACCTATTAAGGTTTGTGATTTGTTGTATAATGATTTAGTATCTCATTCCATAGATCTTGTGGACGTAGAGGTTTTCTCCAATTCTCGTCAGTCCATTCAAATTTGGTCTATCTATATTCCTTCTTCATCCAATCCACCTGACCTTACTATACATATTTTTAGTTTAATGTACACCCGATCCATTTTAGCTGGAGATTTTAATGCTCACCATTTGGCATGGGATCTTCCAAATGCAACTTTAGAGGAAATTTACTGCACTCTACTGCATTATCCTTCGATTTATGTATTTTAAACACTGGCTCGGCTACTAGACTGAGTCGACCTTCTTTCAATGATACTGCTATTGACATCTCTTTTTGTAGCTCTGGTTTATTTTGGTCGTTAACTTGGCAAACGTTAGATGAGACACACGGTAGAGACCATTTTTTCATAATTGTTGAGTACAACAGTACAAACACGTCTCATGCTAAAGAGGAAATACAAACGGAAGTTTTTGCGTCCTCTTTCTGTTTAGGTAAAGCGGATTGGGTCAGTTTTTCTAAAGATTTAAATTCTAAACTATCATCATTTTCTTTTTCCGATTCTGTACTGGTTACTTATGACAACTTTGTTGAGACTATTCTTAAAGTAGCTTCTGATCATATTCCCTCAAAAACAAAATGTCGCAAGCAATTCAAAACCTCTCCAATTTGGTGGAGTCCGGAGTGCACTAATGCGATAAAAAAAAGATCAATAACGTTCAGGCAATATAGATCTTCTAAGTTAATGTCAGACTTTATAGATTATCAAAAATTTTGTGCTGAGACTAAACAAGTTCTAAAAGAATCAAAAAGAGAACCGTGGCGTAAATTCTGCCTTAATATAAGCCCATCTACTTCTCTCTCCGTTTTCTGGGATACCGCCAAATGTTTTAAGACCTGTATTCAACGCCCGAATCGTCATCACAATGAGGATTGGTTCTCTTCATTCTGCGACAAAATATCTCCTCCATACGGTCCTTCACTCGAAGAAATGAATGGTTCGTTCATAGCCATTAACAATAATCCAGACTTAGATAACCTTTTTTTATTGAATCCGTTTTCAATGTTCGAACTTAAGAATGCAATATTATCTCGTTCTTCCCCTTCCTTTGGGCTAGACAAAATTTCCCCGGTGATTTTAAAACACTTTCCCGAAGTTGGTCTAGAGGTTCTACTTAAAATCCTTAATAACATTTGGAGTAGCAGTATTATTCCTAGCTCATGGAGATTATTTCGCGTGATTCCTATCCCGAAACAAGACACTCCATCCGTGACTTTTCGGCCCATTGCTATTTCGTCGGTCTTTTGTAAGATTGTAGAACATATTATTAAAAACAGGCTAGATTTTTTTTTAGAATCTAATGCCTTAATTCCTGATAATTTTTTGGCTTTCGCAAAGATTTGGGAACCATGAAATGTTTGGATTCCTTTATAGGGACAATTTTTGAATGTTTTTGCAAAAGAGAATTCCTCAGTGCTGCATTTGTTGACGTAAAAGGTGCTTACGATGCAGTCCACATACCTACACTTATAAATTCTCTTTTAACTTTGAAAGTACCTCAGAAGATGTGTCTTTTTTTCCAATCTCTTTTTTCATGTACGGGCCTACACTTCTTTTCTCCGTCAGGTGCAAAGGAAATTCGTACGGTTCATCGAGAACTTCCTCAAGGAAGTTGCCTTAGTCCAATTCTGTTTAATGTATATATTTCGTCTATTAGTAAAGCTCTAACGGAGAACGGATTTGCTAGTCTTTTTTATGCTGACGACATTGTAGTTTACACAACGCATAAATCTTTGGATTTATCTATTATAGACCTTAATTCAGCACTTGACGTTTTATCCAATTTCTTATCATTTACCTTTTTTGAATCGGCTCCAGAAAAGAGCAAACTGGTCATATTCACAAGGAAAAGATATAATATTGCTCCACCTGCCTTCCTGAACGGCATACAATTGCAAATTTCCACAGATGTTAAGTATCTGGGTATCTTAGTACTTGATGCTAAACTCGGATGGATACCTCACCACAATTATATTACTTCGTATATATCGAAATGATCCAATTTTCTGTGTTCCATTACTGGCACGAATTGGGGCTCCCATCCATTGTCACTGCTAAATGTTTTTAAGTCAGTTATTAGGTCAAAAGCCGAGTATGGGGTTTTTTTGTTCTCTTCTGCATCTACATTACATCGCAAAAAGCTCAATGCAATCCTAGCATCATGTCTCCGCTCCATAGTCGGTGCTATTTCATCCACACCTCGTATAAGCCTGGAAGTCGAATGTGTGTGTCCCCCAATGGAAATTCGTACTAGATGGTAAAATGGCTAGCTGGTAAATTTCTTTTGAAAGCCTTATCCAACCCACATTCCATATTATTTAACCAATTTTATAGTTTGAACACTTCTTGGCGAAAAGTTACAAAGTCACTCCTGATTCTTGTTTCAGTTGCAAGCTCATTATCATGTCTTTCTTCTCTTATTATGCGTCCTAGGAAAAGGCTTTCTTTATATGATACGTCATTCGATTCTCTACTGTTAACTCCGACTGTAATAATCAAGCCAATTTTTAGGTTACTCACACAGTTCTTTATTACAATTTTCTACTCGAGTTGTTGATAATTTATTCATATCTTTCATTTCTTCAGAATTTCCTGATTTTTGTCTTGTATTCACTGATGGATCCGTTTCGCCAAATTCAGCTGGTTTTTCTGTGTACATCCCTAAATATAATATTATTCACTCTGATGTTTTACCTAATTACGCCTTCTCGTTTTCTGCAGAAGAGCATGCTATAATTCAAACCCTCGATCTAATAAAATCACTATCAGCTCAAGCATTTCTAATAGTATCCGATTCTCAATCAATTCTCTACTTAATTCTCGCTAACAATTTTAAATCTTCTTGTTCTTTCTTTGCAATTACCATTCGCTCCCTTTTAAATGATCTAAAGGCTAAGCACCAACATATACAATTTTTATGGATTCCCAGCCACGTTGGAATTCATGGAAATGAAACAACAGATGTGGCCGCAAAGAGCTCATCTAATTTCATAATACGTAATTATGGCAATAAAATCCCTTTTTCCAATTTTATACCTCATTGGCATAAAACTCTACGATCGGCTTGGCAAGCACAGTGGTCAGCCCAATCTCACTCAGCTGCATGACATAAGTCAATTTCTCCTACCATTTATCGGACTCCATGGTTTAATAATTTGAAGGCTAGTAGGTGACAGATCGTAGCATTTGCACGACTCAGATTTAGGTATAACAGACTGCCGGCGCATGCTTTTCATTTGAGATTGAATTCATCCCCGTACTGTTGCCTTCATACGACATTAAGTGTGGGCAATTTTCAATATATTTTGTTTGAATATCCTGCTTTAATCCGCAGTAGATCCAAACTATTCTCCTAATTTCATAATATGGGAATAGCTTTGGAAACAAAAAAAAATCTTAACTCTTTTCACCACCTGTCATTATTAGTACTATCTCATTTTTTAAAGTATCGGGGTACTTAATTTAACTTGTTGTTTTTTATAGTTCTATATTGAATTTTTTGAAATTATGAATTGTTAAGCTATAATGTTTAATATAACAAAAGTTTTAAAAAAACAAAAAAAAATTTAATTACATATTTTCGTATTAATTCAACAAGATAAGTTTTTAAAAAAATTTATCTTATTCATTCTTAAAAAATTAAATAAAAATTACATTATATTATAGCTACTAAAACTAATATATTCAGCATCTCAGTCTAAGTGTAATACAACAATGCAATACGCTGAGTATTACTTAATAAAATTTTATATTTGTCAAAAAGTTTAATAAATGTGTACTAGAACATAGCACATCATAATATTTTTAAATTTGAAATAGCTAAAGCAGGCTACGATGCGGGTAATTGCTAATAAGCAGCTATGTCGTAAATATTACAATTAGTATAAAATTGTTTTACATTTGTGATTTGGAAATCTTGTACATATGTTATGAATAGTTTCATTTGTGTTAGATAAAAATATTGGTTGTGAACTAAAAGACTTTAAGCATATGAATACATTGTTATTAATATTATGTTAAATAACTTTAAAAAAAATAAAAATACACCACATACATTTCCCATTTCACTTATTAATTTATTAATCATTCAGTTATATATTGTTAAAATTAAGAGTAATAGATCAAAATATTACGAGAAAATTTGCTCTCAAAAAAATATAATCCTCATTGGCTCATTGCAATTTTATATTTGGTCAAGTTCATTTTTTTTAAAAAAAAATAGTTAATATTATGTATTTTAATTTCGACTTAAATTTTATATTTTTATATAAACGCAATTTGATCAGTTAAAAAAAATATCTTATTCATTCTTGAAAAGATAAACAAAAATTACATTATATTATAGCTACTTAAACAAATATATTCTGCAACTCAGTCAAAATTTAATACCACATAGTATTACAATGGATATTATTATATTAAATTTTAAATTTGTCAAAAAGCTTAAAAAATATCTACTAGAACACTTAACACTTCATAATATTTTAAAATTTGGTATAGCTCAAGCAGCCTACGTTGCGGGTAATTGTTAAAAAACAGCTATGTCTTGAATTTTATAACTACTCTGTGCTTATTTTATATTTGTGATTAGAAGTACATATGTTATAAGTAGGTTTATTTTGTGTTTGGCAAGAATATTTGTGTAAACTAAAATATATAAACTTAATTATTAAGTTTAATTACTTTAAAAAAAAAAAGATATCCAGATATATTTCATTTCTTACTTCATTTATTTACAAACTATAATGTTTTAAGTTATGGACTGTTTTAATACAGAATAACACATCATCATATATAACACAAGGTGTTCTTTTCTTATATCTATATTCCTCATTAGATCATTAAAATTTTAAATTTAAATAATCTCTTTTTCTATTTAAAAAAACTAAAATAATTTAAACTTTGAATAAAAGTTACGTTAATTTATAACTACTAAAACCATCAATTCGGGAATTCAATTAAAATTTAATACCACACTATATTATGCTGGAAATTATTTCGTTTAGTTTAAAATTTTTCAATATGAAATATTATATGTATGCTAAGCCATTGCACTTCATAATATTTCATTCTTTTGTATTGCTAACACAGCTGACGATACGAGTAATTATTATAAACAAATGTTTTTTGAATATTACTAAAAACCTAAGCTTAATTTAGATTTACAACTAGTAGATTTAGTACATATGTTATATGGGGTTTCATATGGTGTTTGAAAGAATTTTGGTGTACAATACAAAAATTTAAACATGTGAATACATGTTTTTTACATATTTATTCGAACATTGTTCTTAATATTACGTTAAATAACTTTAATAAAATAAAAATAAACTACATACATTTCTCATTTCACTTGTGAATTTATTAATCTTTCAGTTATACATTATTAGTAAAAAGAATAATATATCCAAATATGACAATAACCTTCTCTATCATATATATAATCCTTATTGGATCATTGCAATTTTACAATTACAATTACAGATGTGTTTATTATTACATAAAAAGGTTTTTAGTATGCGCAGGCGATTATTTAATAAAAGTCTTTTAGTTCTAATGTGATTGTTGGGTACGGAAATTATCAACGGACGAGTCGATAAAGATATACACGTGGCGGTGAGCGGGGTGTTATCGAACGTTCTAGAAATCGCCCCGCTCCCCCTCCTTCCTTTCCCTATCGGACTTCGACGGCGACGAAAAGGCTCGTTATGCCGCCGCAAGTCAGTGTCGATTGACGCATGTACGTCGACTTGTCGCGTTCGTGTTGTTCTGTTGTTTTTGATGCTCACCAAAGTTGACGCACGTACGTTTGCGTGATTCCACGTGCGTGTTGTTTTTTTGGGTTTTGTTGACATTCGCGGTCGTCCGTTGTCGTGCCGTTTTAAGTGTTCGGCGTATGCATTTGACGCACGTACGTCGTAATTTCGCGTGCGTCTCGTATTAGTGGCGGAGCCGTTTTTTATTTGTGCGTACGCTGTCGTTCTCGCGTGCATGTCTAACCGACTTATTGACATCGTTTTGTCGTCGTATGTGACGACCTGACAATACATTCATTTGAGACCTTTGCGGTGCTGGAGTTCTGTCGTCGGCTGAGTGTAATACCGTCCAGTTCGAACGAAAACGTGCCTCGTGTGTCTGGGTGGTTCGTTGATGTGGCAACACTGCACGTCAGCTGAAGCGGTATCACGTCAGGTCGTCATCATTGTTACACCCCCCTTAACATTGTAATATTCCGCGCGAATACTCCCGTTTGTTTTATATATATTCTTTGTTGAACCTTGTAGCGTGCCACGCACCGTGTATATCATTAATGACTGTATATATATAATTGTGCTTGCGATTCATCGGTTAGTATCGTAATACGCGTGTACGTATTAAAGAACGACGTAATAAACAATCTATCTGAACACAATACAGTCCACTTTAATTTGATGGTTTTATGAACCTGACTGGCGAAGTTTACACTCCCGCAAATTCGACCTGCGTTAATAAACGTCGCAAACAGTGATAGACCCAAGTTAGTCTTTGATCGAGTGTTAGGACCAAGATATTTAACTGTTGGAGAATAGGGGATGGTGACACCATATAAAGAGACATTCGAACATGGGGCAAGTCTAAAAGTGAAGGTTGTATGTACAGATTTGTTTTGGTTAAATTTAAAACGCCATTTAATGAACCAATTTTCCATAAGATCAATGATTTTGTAGATTTGTAGAGGCAGTGATAAAATCATTGTTAATGGAAATTATCGCTTTGTCATAAGCATAATCAGCTACTGATGTATTAGGAGTCGTAGGTTGGTCAGAAGAAAAAATATTATACAGAATAGGGGATAATACGCCACCTTGAGAAACACCGACATTTATAGCTGCTATGATAGAGTGTGCAGATCCATAGCGAATTTGGAAGTGACGATTTCTGAGATAAGATTTTATAATTAGATAGTAAGCAGAAGGAGGGAATTTTTTGAGTTTATACAAAAGGCCATCGTGCTATACGCGGTCAAAAGCGTGAGATATGTCAAAAAAAACACATGTGCAGTATAATTTTTTTTCCAGAAAATACGATATAGCATCTACTAATCTGTGCACTTGATGTATAGTCGAGTGCGAAACACGAAAACCGAATTGGGTATCAGGCAGTACGTTATTTTCTATAATGACGTGTGGCATACGCTTGAGAATTAATCTTTCAAGTATTTTACCAAAGAATGGTAACAGACTAATTGGTCGATGGAATGATAGTAAATCAGGAGGTTTACTTAGCTTTGGGACCATTATTATAGTAGAAAATTTCCAAAGAAGTGAAATATATGAAAATCGAAGAATTACATTGAATATGTGTGAAATATGGACAATTGCTCTTTTTGGAAGACTTCTGATTTTATCAACGGTTATAAGGTCAAAGCCAGGTGACTTATTAAGTGAGTATTTTTGAGTAGTATATTTTATATCATTTTGTGTATAAGGTTTAACTGGAAGGGTTAATAACAAAGGAGAATCAAGAAACGTTTCCACCATGTTCATAGTATCAGCGTTTATTAAATCAAGATTAGGTTGGAATATATCAAAAAAGTGCAGTTTAAATAGTTCAGCTTTTTCTGTGTCAGAGAGGCCAGAGTTCTATCAGTTTTTTTTATTGGGAGATACGATATTTTATAACAGCGCACTTGTTTTGTGGCCCTCCAGATACTACCATCTTTGGGAAAGAGGTTGGTAAGATGATTTTCAAAATCCTTAGTTTTGTTCTTGGCAATCATTTTTTTAAGTGAGTTGGCTAAAAATTGTAATTTTTTTATGTGAAGGAAGACGTGTTCGTTAATATAAAGCTCTAGCCCTACGCTTTTCACATATTTTTATACGTATAAATTCTGGAAGTGGATTATATGATTGTAGATTTGTATTCGAATTTGTAGCTGACCAAGCAGCTGATTGTATAATGGTAGTTAGGTTATTCACAGCTAAGTCGATATCATCAGGTGTTTTTAATTTAGTTCCTTTATTTACAAGATCATGAAATTTAAAATTATCTGTAATCCGATTGAAGAGTTTAGGGGCCTTGATAGGAAAGGGGAGAGACATTAAGGGTTAACATAACTGATGAGTGATCAGAATTTAAATCAAGAATATTTGTAGTAGTATAATGTATACTGTTCGATATTTTTTAAATAAAGATGTCTAAAATATCTGGGTTTTTTCGAAAGGAAGTTGGTCTGTATGTTGGTCCGGGTGGGGCAAGTATCTTAAAATTTTTTGAGGCTACAAAGTTATATAAAACTACGCCCCTTGGATTGTCAGTGCGACATCCCCATGACTGGGGCTTGACGTTTTAATTATCACCTATTATGAAGTTATTTTTTATTGTGTCAATGTACTCAGAAAATTTTAAGTTTGTAATATAATGTTTAGGAGGAGAGTATACTACAGCAATAGTCAGTGGAATAGTATTCAACTTTACTACTATAGCATAAGATTATAGATAATCATGACAAAAACTAGGTAGTGGATGAAATATAGTTGAAAATTTAACAAAGATAGCAACACCATCACCCGCAACGTTATGCAGGTGATTTGTTTTGATTAGTTTGTATCCTGAAATGAAGAGAGTAGTATATTTCGTGAAATGCGTTTCAGTAATTAGGGAAATGTCGATATGTTTATTATTTAGGACGGTTTCAAATTCAAGAGCATGGTTTTTAAACCATTAACATTGAATTGTAGTATTAATAGCGAATTGTCTGTGACAGTCATTATTGTTATTATTATTAAAAAATTTGTTTATCTAATAAACTGGATATTACTTTGGTAAGGATTGCTATTAGTGGATTATTAAGAGATTTAAGATCCATCTAGGAAACTCGTCATTGTTTTAATTGTATCAGGAACTTTAGCTTCAAAAAAAAGAGAAAAGTTATTATGAATGGGTGTGTTGGACGTTACCTGTGCGAAAGTTTGTGTTTGAATCTGGGGTAGATTAGAGAAATTTTTATCAGATGGGTGACTACTCTGTACATTTGTAAATTTAGATAGTTATTAAGATAGATTTAGAGGTTATCATACATAAAATTACTTGTTGCATTTGGTCTTTTTCGACGTTGAAGATCTTTGTAAATTGAGTAGCCTTTATAATTGGTTGGGTGACTACCGGATACCAGAGGATACATTTTGGTGGGGCATCATGTGGATTGGGGCAATCAGAAGACTGGTGATTTGCTCCGCAGCGAACATGTCTAGGTCGATAGCCACAATATGCTTTGGTGTGACCATACTGTTGACATTTGCTTTTGGTTTGTACAACTCTTCAATTTTGATTTTGGTGTAAAATAATCAGAACAATTGAAAAATATTTTTTTATTTTTGTGTAGGTTCCAAATCTATGAAGAAAAGCGAGAGGGGTTTTGTTAACTTTATAGAGGACGTTGGTAACTTGTCTTACTTCAAAGAGACGATTTACAAGTTCAACTTTAATTAGATCTAGAGGTGTAGATGGATGAAGGTTACGGGTGACAACACGAAGGGGTTTGTCCTCTTTAAGCTGATAAATATGGAACTCTGCTTTTTCAGTCTTTAGAAAGTAAACTAATGCTCTGTATGCATTTGGGTTTGAGATTGAATTTTCAGACAATCGATAGAAGACTTGCATATGAAGTTATCAACACCTATTCTTTAATTAAGGCAGAGAAACCTTCCACGCCTTTGATAAAAATATGAGGAGGTGGTTTAAAGATTACATCTATGAAATTCATGAGATTTAGTATCATTTGACATATTTACAATTGATTCATTTTGAACAAGTAAATCGAAGCAGTGGAAAAAAGTTTTTCTAGTTTTTTTTTTTTGATTTTGTGTTGTAGGAGATAACAGATTAGATATTGTGTTAGAAGAACTGGAAAGATGCCATTTATTTATATGTGTAGTCCAACCTGAATTTGAAGAGTTTTTATATATATCTATGTTGGAAATTGAATTTGTTTGTAGTTGTACTAGTTTCTGATTAGAAGTTATTGTAGATTGTTTAATTTAATTATTTGAATATTTACCATTATTATTATTTTTAGTAGAATTTTCTTTCGGCATACTTACGGTGGTAATTAGATTTATCTAAGTCACCGAGCAGACCCATGATAAGGCAACAAGACACATACGCTGTCGTATTATTTTTATTTTTGTCACACGAGATATATAGTTAACATTTACGCTTTACGTGTGGTAAAAGTTAAAGATATAGATATATTAAATAAGAGCGACCAGAATATGTGCTTATGGAATGACTTCTACCGCAGAACTAATTATTTAATTTATTTTATATTGGTCAAAAAGTTTAAAAAATGTGTACTAGAACATAGCACTACATAATATTTTAATATTTGGTATAGTTAAAGCAGCCTACGATAAGGGTAATTTTTAAGTACTATGCCTTGAATATTACAACTAGTTTTTGTTTATTTTAAATTTGTGACTAGAAGATATAGTACATATGTTATAAGTGGTTTCATTTTGTGTTTGACAAAAATATTGGTGTAAACTAAAAAATATAAGTGTATGGCTACGTAATTTTTTTACATATTCTAAATTATAACAATGTAATTAACATTAAGTTTAATTACTTTAAAGAAAAAGAAGGAAACCAGATATATTTTATTTCTCACTTCATTTAATTATAAACTATAATGGTTTAAGTTATGGGCTGTTCAAATAAAGAATATCATCGTATACAAAATAAGGAGTTTTTTTCTTAAATTTATATTTCTCATTATATCATTGTAATTTTAAATTTGGAGAATCTGTTATTCTTTTTGAAATAGCAAAAACAGTTTTAATTTTAAATAAAAGTATCTTAACTTATAACTCTTAAAACCTATCAATTATAGTATACAATTAAAATATTTTACCATACTGTATTATGCTAGAAATTATTTCGTTTAATTTTAAATTTGTTAACATAAAACATTATATAAACATTTTGTGTATAAATAAAATATTTATGTAATCATCAAGAACATTTTTTTGCATATTAATAGTTAGAACATTGTTATTAATATTCTGTAAAACAACTTTAAGAATATAAAAACAAACATGATATTTTTCATTTCATTTATTTTTTATACATTTTTCGGTTATATATTTATAAAATAGAGACTAATACAACAAAATATAAGAAGATGTTTTCCTATCAAATATGTATATTCCTCATTGGACTATGGCAATTTTAAATTTGGTTATGTTAATTTTTTTATGAAATAGTTAATATTATTCATTTTAATTTCAACATTAATTATATATTTTTTTTATAAACATAATTTGATCAGTTAAACAGAAATAATCTTATACATTTTTGAAGAGTTAAACAATATAATACATTATATTATAGCTACCACCACAAATATTTTCTGATATTAGGATAAAATCAAATACCACACCGTTATATGATAAATATTATTTAATTTAATATTAAATTTGTCAAGAGTTTATAATACGTGTATTTGAATATTTCACTTCATATTATTTTATTACTTTGTATTATTAACACAGCCTCCCATGCAGGTAATTGTTAATAATCATCTTTGTTTAGATTATTACAATAAATATGAACTTATTTTAGATTAGTGACAAGGAGATGTAATCAATATATTATAAGTGGTTTAATTTTGTGTTTGATAAGAATATTGATGTAAACTACAAAAATAAAAGCGTATAAATACATATTCATAATTAGAACATTGTAACTAATTTTATGTACAAAAAAAATTTTTTTAAAAAACTTGGATACATTTACCATTTCATTTATTAATTTATAAATTTTTCAGTTTGTAATTGTTTAAATAAAGAATAATAATCATTAAATAATATCAAGATTTCTTATCATAAATATATACTTTTTATTAGATCATTGCAATTTTAAATTTGGTCAAGTTACTTATTTAAAAATTGTAGTTATTTTCATGCATTATATTATAACATTTTACTATATTTTTTTTATTAGCTTAATTCGATTATTTAAAAAAAATCTTGTTCATTTATGGAGAGTTAAACAAAAATTGCATTATTATATAGCTACAAAGAAAATTATACTCAGCTACTCGGTTAAAATCTAATACAACATTGTCATACGCAGAAATTTATTTATATTTAATTTTAAATTGTTGAACAAAGTTATAATATGTATACTAGAGAATTTCACTAAATAATAATTTATTATTTTGCATATCTATATAAGGATACGATATAGGTAACTGTTATAAAGCTGCTTTGTCTTAAATATTGCAATTAGTATGAGATTGTTTTACAATTGTGATTTGGAGATCTTGTACATATTTAATTTTGTGATTGATAAAAATATAGGTGTGAACTAAAAAAATTTAAGCATATCAATACATTGTTATTAATATTATGTTAAATAACTTTAAAATAATATAAATAAACCACATACATTTTTCATTTCACTCATTAATTTATTAATCTTTCAGTTATACAATGTTAAAATTAAGAATAATACATCAAAATATTACGAGAAGATTTGCTCTCAAAAAAATATAATCCTCATTGGCTCATTGCAGTTTTACATTTGGTCAAGTTACTTTTTTTTTGAAATAATTAATATTATTCATTTTAATTTCGACTTAAGTTATATTTTTTTAAATAAACGCAATTTGATCAGTTAAAAAAAAATATCTTATTCATTCACAGAGAGACAAATAAAAATTACATTATATTATAGCTACTCAAACAAATATATTCTGCTACTCAGTCAAAATTTAATACCATAATGTAATAAACTGGATATTATTTAATTTTATTTTATAATTGTCAAAAAGCTTTAAAAATATCTACTAGAACCTAGCACATTATAATATTTTAAAATTTGGCATAGATTTGGATTTCTACAACTTAAGTAATTGTTAAAAAACAGCTATATCATGAATATTACAACTAGTTTGTGCTTATTTTAGATATGTGACTAGGAGATGTAGTACAAATGTTTTATGTTGCATCATATTGTGCTTGATAAAAATACTGTGGTATAGTACAAAAATATATGCATTTTTACTAACATTATATTAAAAACTAATAAAGAAACCTGATTAATTTTCTTTTTCACTTAATTTTTTATAAATTTTTCAGTTATACAATAATAAAATAAAGAATATTACATCAAAATATAATGAAAAGTTAACCTATTACAAATATATATTTCTCATTGGACCATTGTGATTTTACATTTGGTAAAGTTACTTTTTTAAAAAAAATAGTTAACATTATTAATTTTAATTTCGACTTAAATTTTATATTTTTGTATAAACGCAAATTGATAAGTTTGAAAAAATATCTTATTCATTCATGGACAATTAAACAAAAAATTACATTATATTATAGCTACTTAAACAATTATATTCTGCAAATCAGTCAAAATATAATACTGCAGTATATATATATATAATAAGGCAACAAGACACATACGCTGTCGTATTATTTTTATTTTTGTCACACGAGATATATAGTTAACATTTACGCTTTACGTGTGGTAAAAGTTAAAGATATAGATATATTAAATAAGAGCGACCAGAATATGTGCTTATGGAATGACTTCTACCGCAGAACTAATTATTTAATTTATTTTATATTGGTCAAAAAGTTTAAAAAATGTGTACTAGAACATAGCACTACATAATATTTTAATATTTGGTATAGTTAAAGCAGCCTACGATAAGGGTAATTTTTAAGTACTATGCCTTGAATATTACAACTAGGTTTTACTTATTTTAGACTTGTGACTAGGTGATGCAATACATATATTATAAGTGGTTTCATTTTGTGTTTGACAAAAAAATTGGTGTAAACTAAAAAATATAAAAGTATGACTATGAATTTTTTTTACATGTTCTAAATTATAATAATGTAATTAATATTAAGTTTAAATACTTTAAAGAAAAAGAAGAAAACCAGATATATTTCATTTCTCACTTCATTAAATTTTAAACTATAATGTTTTAAGTTATGGACTGTTCAAATAAAGAATATCATCATATACAAAATAAGGAGTTCTTTTCTTAAATTTATACTTCCTATTATATCATTGTAATTTTAAATTTGAAAAATTTGTTTTTCTTTTTAAAATATTGAAAGCAATTTTAATTTTAATTAAAAATATCTAAATTTATGATTACTAAAATCTATCAATTCTGAGATTCAATTAAAATCTAATATCATACTGTATTATGCTTGAAATTATTTCGTTTAATTTTTAATTTTTCAACTTAAAATAATATGTATGTACCTTGTGTTTAAATAGAATAATGGTATAAACTTCAAAAATATTTTTTTTACTTACTATTAATTAGAACATTGTTATTAATATTATGCAAAACAACTTTAAAAATATAAAAACAAACCTGAATATTATGTTATTTAATTTTAAATTTGTCAAGAGTTTATAATACGTATATCTGAATATTACACTTCATATTATTTTATTACTTTGTATCGCTAACACAGTCTTCGATGCAGGTAATTGTTAATAAACAACTTTGTTTAAATTATTACAATTAATATGAGCCTTTTGAGATTTGTGACTAGGTTATGTAGTACATATATTATAAGTGGTTTAATTTTTTGTTTGATAAGAATATTGATGTAAACTACAAAAATATAAGTGTATTAATACATATTCTTAATTTGAACTTTGTAACTAATACATTGCATTAGTAACTTTAAAAAAATTTTTCAACTTAAAATAATATTTATGTACCTTGTGTTTAAATAGAATAATGGTATAAACTTCAAAAATATTTTTTTTACTTACTATTAATTAGAACATTGTTATTAATATTATGCAAAACAACTTTAAAAAATAAAAAACAAACCTGATATTTTCCTATTTTACGTATTTATTTAAAAATTTTACAGTTATATATTTATAAAATATTGACTAATATACCAATATATAACAAGAAGTTTTCCTATCAAATATGTATATTACTCTTTGGAACATGGCAATTTCAAATTTGCTTATTTTAATTTTTTTTGAAATAGTTAATATTATTCATTTTAATTTCAACATTAATTATATATTTTTTTATAAACGTAATTTGATCAGTTAAGCAGAAATAATGTTATTCATTCATGAAAAGTTAAACAAAAATTGTATTATAATGTAGCTACCAAAACAAATATTTCTGATACTAGGTTAAAATCAAATACCACAATGTCATATGCTAAATATTATGTTATTTAATTTTAAATTTGTCAAGAGTTTATAATACGTATATCTGAATATTACACTTCATATTATTTTATTTCTTTGTATCGCTAACACAGTCTACGATGCAGGTAATTGTTAATAAACAACTTTGTTTAAATTATTACAATTAATATGAGCCTTTTGAGATTTGTGACTAGGTTATGTAGTACATATATTATAAGTGGTTTAATTTTTTGTTTGATAAGAATATTGATGTAAACTACAAAAATATAAGTGTATTAATACATATTCTTAATTTGAACTTTGTAACTAATACATTGCATTAGTAACTTTAAAAAAATTTAAAAATAATACATATAAATTTCCCATTTTATTTATTTATCTATAAATTTTTCTATTTATAATTGTTAAAATATAGAATAATTCATAATTAAATAATAACAAGATATCTTATAATAAATATTTACTTCTCATTAAATCATTGAATTTTTAAATTCGGTCAAGTTACTTATTTAAAAATTGTAGTTATTTTTATGCATTATATTTAGCTATTAACTACATAGTTTTTATTAGTTTAATTCGATTATTTAAAAAAAAATCTTGGTCATTTATCGAGAGTTAATCAAAAATTACATTATAATAATTACAAAAAAAAACTATATTCTCTTACTCAGTTAAAATCTCTTACAATAAATACAATTAATACTGTCATATACAAAAATTTAATTCATTTAAATTTAAATTGTTGAACAAAGTCATAATATGCATACTAGAAAATTGCACTAAATTATAATTTATTCTTTTGTATATCTATAGAAAGAAGCAAATCAAGTAACTGTTATAAAGTTGCTTTGTCTTAAATATTACAATTACTATAAAATTGTTTTACATTTGTGATGTGGAGATCTTGTACATATGTTATGATGGTTTCATTTTGTGATTGATAAAAATGTTGGTGTGAACTATAAAAATATAAGAACTATAATACATAATTTATTTAAACATATTCTTTATAAGAAAATTGTAACTAATATTATATTAAATAACATTAAAGAACAAACAAGAAAACCAGATAAATTTTTTTTTTTACAGAATTTATTTATACATTTTTCAGTATTAGATTGTTAATATAAAGAATAATACATTATAATATAATAACAAGGATTTCTATTATAAATTAATACATTTCATGGGATCATTGCAATTTTTTAATTTGCCTAAATTACATTTTTTTTAAAATATATAATGTCAATAATTTTGTTTTCAACTAAAATTGTATGTTTCTTTATTAACACACCTTGATTAATTTAAAAAAAAATATCCTATAATTAATCTATATTATAGCTACAAATATATTCTGCAACTCAGTCAAAATGTAATACCACAATGCAATAAGATGAATTTTTTTAAATTTATATTTATATTATTCAAAACGTTTAAAAAATGTCTATTAGAACATAGCATTTCATATTTTAAAATTTTGTATAGTTAAAGTAGCTCAACCTTTAAATTCCTTGTAATGTCATTGTAATTTTAAATTTGAAGAATGTTTTCTTCTTTTTAGAATAGCAAAAACAATTTTAATTATAAGTAAAAGTTACCTTAATTTATAACTACTAATACCTAAATTTCTGGGATTCAAATAAAATCGAATACCACACAGAATTATACTGGAAATTATTTCGTAAAATTTAAAATGTATAAACAGAAAATATTATATATATATTTTTTGTATAAATAAAAATTTGTTTTAATTTTAAGAATATTTTTTACATATTGTTAGTCAAAATATTGTTATAGATAATCTGTAAAACAACTTTAATAATATAAAAACAAACATGATATTTTCCAATTTTATTTATTTAATTATAAATTTTTCAATTACACGTTTTTAAAATAAAGACTAATATATCAAAATATACCAAGAAAATGTCCTATTATAAATATATATTCATTATTCTATTATAGCAATTTTAAATTAGGTCGTTATTTTTTTTTTTAAATAGTTAATATTTTTTATTTTAATTTGGAATTAAGTTGGATATTTATATATAAACGCAATTTGAAAAGTCAAAAAAAAAATATCTTATTTATTCATGGAGAGTTAAACAAAAATTATAATTTATTAAAACTATTTAAACAAATATATTCTGTAACTCAGTCCAAATATAATACTACAGTGTAATAAGCTGTATGTTATTTTATTTAATTTCATATTTATCAAAAAGTTTAAAAAATGTCTATTAGAACATAGCACTTCATAATATTTTTAAATTTGGTATAGATCAAGAAGCTCGCGATGCGGGTAATTGTTAAAAACCAGCTGTCTTGAATATTACAACTAGTTTTTATTTATTTTAGACTTGTGACTAGGTGATGCAATACATATATTATAAGTGGTTAACTTTTGTATTTGACAAGAATATTGGCATAAACTAAAAAATATAAACGTATGACTTCGTAATTTTTTTACATGTTCTAAATTATAACAGTGTAAATAATATTATGTTTAATAACTTTAATGAAAAAAAAGATTATTAGATATATTTCATTTCTCACTTCTTTATTTACAAACTATAATATTTTAAGTTATGGTTTGTTCAAATAAAAAATAAAACATCATTGTATATAAAATAAGAAGTTTTTTTATTAAATTTATGTTCCTCATTATATCGTTGCAATATTAAATTTGGAGACTCTGTTTTTTTTTTAAATTACAAAAAACAATTTTCAACTATATTCTGCAACTCAGTCAAAATATAATACCACAGTGTAATAAGCTGTATGTTATTTTATTTTATTTTATATTTGTCAAAAAGTTTAAAAAATGTCTACTAAAACATAGCACTTCAAAATATTTTTAAATTTCGTATAGTTCGAGCAGCCACCAATGCAGGTAATTGTTAAAAATCAGCTGTCTTGAATATTACAAATAGTTTTTGCTTATTTTAGATTTGTGACTAGGTGATGCAATACATGTATTATAAATCGTTTCATTTTGTGTTTAAAAAAAATATTATTGTAAACTAAAAAATATAAGCTTATGACTTCGTAATTTTTTTTACATGTTCTAAATTATAACAGTGTAAATAATATTAAGTTTAATAACTTTAATGAAAAAAAGATTATTAGATATATTTCATTTCTCACTTCTTTATTTACAAACTATAATATTTTAAGTTATGGTTTGTTCAAATAAAAAATAAAACATCATTGTATATAAAATAAGAAGTTTTTTTATTAAATTTATGTTCCTCATTATATCATTGCAATATTAAATTTGGAGACTCTGTTTTTTTTTAAATTACAAAAAACAATTTTCAACTATATTCTGCAACTCAGTCAAAATATAATACTACAGTGTAATAAGCTGTATGTTATTTTATTTTATTTTATATTTGTCAAAAAGTTTAAAAAATGTCTACTAAAACATAGCACTTCAAAATATTTTTAAATTTCGTATAGCTCAAGCAGCCGCCAATGCAGGTAATTGTTAAAAATCAGCTGCCTTGAATATTACAAATAGTTTTTGCTTATTTTAGATTTGTGACTAGGTGATGCAATACATGTATTATAAATCGTTTCATTTTGTGTTTAAAAAAAATATTATTGTAAACTAAAAAATATAAGCTTATGACCAAGTAAATTGTTTACATCTTGTAAATTATAACAATGTAAATAATATTAAGTTTAATTACTTTAAAGAAAAAAGAGATATATTTTATTTCTCACTTCATTTATTTACAAACTATAATGTTATGGTCTGTTCAAATAAAAAATAACACATTATCATATATAACAAAAGAAGTTTTTTCTTAAATTTATATTCCTCATTAGATTTTTACAATTTTAAATTTAGAGAATCTGTTTTTCTATTTAAAAAAGCTAAAATCATTTTAACTTTCAATAAAAGTTACATTAATTTATAACTACTAAAACTATCGATTCTGAGATTTAATTAAAATTTAATATGACACTATTATACTGGAAATTATTTCGTTTAATTTTTATAATTTTTGAATATGAAATACTATATGTATGATTAACTATTGCACTTAATAATATTTCATTCATTTTTATTGGTAACACAGTTCAATATATAGGTAATTGTTAAAAAACAAATTTGACTTGAATATTACTATATACTTAAGCTTAATTTAGATTTCCGACTAGAAGATTTAGTGCATATGTTATGAATGGATTCATTTTGCGTTAAAAAAAATGTTAGTGTAAAATACAAAAAAATAAGCACGTGAATACATTTTTTTTTTACATATTATTAATTTGAACATTGTTATTAATATTATGTTAAATAACTTCAAAAAAATAAAAATAAAACTCATACATTTTCCATTTCACTTATTAATTTATTAATCCTCCAGCTGCATATTGTTAAAATTAAGAATAATACATCAAAATATTACGAGAAGATTTGATCTCATAAGAATATAATACTCATTGGCATATTTCTGTTTTACTTTTGGTCAAGTTACTTTTTTTTTAAATAGTTAATATTATTCATTTTAATTTCGACTTAAATTATATATTTTTATATAAACGCAATTTGATCAGTTAAAAAAAAAATACCTTATTCATTCATGGAGAGTTAAACAAAAATTACATTATATTATAGCTATTAAAACTCATATATTCTGCATCTCAGTCTAAATATAATACCACAATGCAATACGCTGGATATTACTTATTATAATTTTATATTTGTCAAAAAGTTTCAAAAATGTCTACTAGAACATAGCACTTCATAATATTTTAAAATTTGGTATAGCTAAAGCAGCCTATGATGCAGGTAATTGTTAAGTACCAGCTATGCCTTGAATATTACAACTAGGTTTTACTTATATTAGACTTGTGACTAGGTGATGCAATACATATATTATAAGTGGTTTCATTTTGTGTTTGACAAAAATATTGGTGTAAACTAAAAAATATAAGTGTGTGGCTACGTAATTTTTTTACATATTCTAAATTATAACAATGTAATTAATATTAAGTTTAATTACTTTAAAGAAAAAGAAGGAAACCAGATATATTTTCATTCTCACTTCATTTATTTTTAAACTCTATGTTTCTATGTTGGTATGATGTACATATGTCTGGATTTACGTATTCTTTTTCTCCTATTCTTCTTCAGTGTCACATTGTATGTATCTGATATGTATGTTCATACTATTCTTAAAACCAAATTCTTCAAACAATAATTATAAATCCGTCGCTGGAATCTGAATCACCGGTTTCGTACATGACGTTGGCGTAACTCGAACACTTCTCCGACAGCTGTGTCTGTTGTACATAGTTTGTCGCGCTGTACAAGCACGACAAGAACCCTGGGTCTGTGGACCTACCGCCTGTTACGTTCGTTGCAGCATGCGATGCGTACGAGGCCGTAAATTCGGACGGATCACATTGTATATGTATGTCATAATTGTCGTGTTATAATGCCAAATGTAGAATGGCTGGCCCGCATCGGGCTCGCCGACGTCCATCGCTCCGAGAGTCGGGTGTGATAATCGGTCGGCTCGTATAGATGTCTCCTGATTTTGCGTCGGCCACCGCAAAATCCATAGAGATGTCTCCTTACTCTGCCTCGAACACGTACGAGTCTATAGAGACTCATAAAAACATGTTTTAAGTTATGGACTTTTCAGATAAAGAATAGAATATCATCGTATATAAAATAGGGAGTTCTTTAATAAATTTATGTTTCTCATTATATCATTGCAATTTTAGATTTGGAGAATCTGTTATTCTTTTTGAAATAGCAAAAACAGTTTTAATTTTAAATAAAAGTATCTTAATTTATAACTACTAAAACCTATTAACTCTGGGATTCAATTAAAATTTAATACCACACTATATTATGCTGAACATTTTTCGTTTAATTCCAAATTTTTTAATATGATTAATTATATATACATCTTGCGTTTTAATAGAATATTGATGTAAACTTAAGAACATTTATTTTACATATAATTAATTTGTTTATTGTTATTAGTATTATGTTAAATAACTTTATAAAATTAAAAACAAACCGGATAAATTTCCCATTTTACTTATTAATTTATAAAAGGTTCAGTTATAAATTATTTAAATAATGACTAATACATCAAAATATATCATGTAGTTTTCCTATCATATATGTATGTTTCCCTTTAGATCATGGCAATTTTAAATTTGGTCAAGTTACTTTTTTAGGAAATAGTTAATATTATTCATTTTAATTTCAACATTAATTATATATTTTTATATAAACCCAATTTGAGCGGTCAAAAAAAATTTATCTTGTTTATTCTTGGAGAGTTAAACAAAATTACATTATATTATAGCTTTTAAAACTAATATATTCTGATACTAGGTTACAATCAAATACTACACTATCATATGCTGATTATTATTTAATTCAATATTGAACTTGTCAAAAATTTTATAATATGTGTACTTGAAAATTACACATCATAATATATTATTTTTTTGTATTACTAACACAGCCTACATTGCAGGTAATTTTTAATAATAATTATTAATATTTAATATATTAGTAATATACTGTTATTGAATTAGCAACATTTTAATTCTTTAAAGGAAGTACATAATTTGTCCATTACTTCATTATAACATACTTCAACATTTCTTTCCAAACTCATGAACATATAAGTTTCTAATTCATATTTGAACAGCGAGTACCTTTGGGGTTTGCTCCATCTATTGCGAGGGCTACAAGTGACGGACCTTTTCCTAGCTACGTGGAGCTACTCAAGGGCCGCCACAGGAAAACGTTCCCAGCGTATGGATAACGCCAACCGACATAGCGTCGATCAAGACCGAGGGCTCCGAATCCTCGTACCGCATTTGCATGTCGATGCGCGAACGCAGGCGCGGTTTGCCAACAGGCTTATACGATCTTGGCGAAACCCAGCCCGTACGAATCCAACCCAGAACGAACCAGGTTCGATCCATTTCGCTACGGTCACGGGGTGGTCCCCGTGACGGGGCTTTAGCGACACCCGTACTTCTATTCGTGCTCGCGTCAATAGTAGGACATGCACCGAGCAGACCTTCGCCTCAGCCGCTCTACCGTCTCTGGCGTAATATGTGACACCAGACATCAGGCGCTCCGACTACTCTCTGCCCGTGACGTCGCCTATTTCAAACAGAGAGGCCTGGAGCATTAGTTCTGAGACTCTGGGGCCCGTCGCCGAGCAAGAGTCTCGTAGTATTCTCACCTACCCGAGCCAGTACGGTCAATCTGACCCGGGCACCTCCCGCGGGATTCGACCGGCCAAGCGTGACGCCTCGCCGGACCTGCCGTGCCCAGCCGGTTAAGACCATGCTCCCCAAGAGTAGGATTTAAATCCCTATTTAGCACACTCCCCCCAGCCAGGGAGTGCCCTTGTCCAGCTTGACGACCCGTCCGTTACCGACTGGGTCGTACCCTGAGCCGTCGAAGCCGGAGACCCATGGTCGGCGGCCACTTATTTCAATGTATTCAGTGACTATCTCCGCGACAAGGACTTTCAGTTATCGGCCAGCTATCTTAGCAACTATTTTTTCCTATTTTGGATAAATATAAAAAAATGTACATCGTTTTATAATTATTATACCAAATATATTTTTCGCTGCGTTTAAAATTTAGTAGTACTCTATACTATACTCGAATGCACTTTTTTAATACACTCTAATAATACATTTTAATAATACACAATATACTTCACATTAACTTTTAATTATTCTATATGAATAAAATATACGTACGATTGACTTTTTTCTTATTTTATTCGTTTCTATAGCAACAAAACAATTTGGTTTAGGTAATTTATATGTATCACTAATAAATTTGAGAAGAGCTTCTAATTATTGTATTTAATGTTTAATATCGTAATATCTTTCCTCGGCTAGAAATAATCTTTTCCGTTTTTTTTTTAAATTACATAATTCCTAATTCCTGCTGTAGTCTTAACAATTTTAATCCTTCGGTTATCATTAAAGTTATTCAATTTTTTTCAACATCGTGTTTCGTTTCATAGTTGTTAAAATCTTATTTGTTTATTATCATATATGTATATGTATTACTTTTAAGTGTAAGCTAAATATTTTTATAATGTATTAGTGCAATCTGAGGGGGAAATTAGATTTATATTAAGATATAACATAAGACGCTTTGGCTATTTATTATTTTATATTATAATATTTGTAGAATGTGAAATATTTAAAAGAAAGAAACATGAAATATAAAATGTTTATTAATGAAATATATGATAACAAATATTGTGAAAAATCATAAACTGTGTGTAAAAGAATATACAACGAAGATTATATTATAGCTATAATCTTATATTTTGTAGAGATATCGTATTTTTCTTCACAGTTTTCTTGTACATTATTCTATACTCTCTACATCTCTGACATGTTTAATGTAATGCCTGATCTGTTTTAACGTAAAATTATTTAGTTTCATAAGTTATCGAAACAAATAACACAATATTTTTTGTGATTTGGAGTATATATATGTTGTATGAATGTTTTTATATGTATAGAATGTATAATATGATAGACCGGTGATTATCAACATTTTTATGTCCACGGCACCCTTGGGTATTTTATAAAAATCTCAGGGCACTCTACACTCTATAGTCTCTTCTTTTATCTTTTATTTTAAATAGTCACACGTTATAACCAAACATACTTTTACTGTGTTTTAATGTTAAAGTTATGTATGAATGCTTCATATTTTCGATAATTTCGTGGCACCTCTAATTTAGGTTTTCGGCATCCCGATTGAGAATAACTAACCTAGACTAAAGATATAATTTAAAATAAATTATGTTTTACCTATTTGTACTTTATATATAGCTAATATTATCATTTTAAATTGAACTAATAAAATATTATTATGTATTTAATTAGTATGTATAGTCAAATACACTGAATTTAAATGAAAAATCGCCGGTCAACATATCATCATGAATAAACAAATAATGAACGTGTAATTATTAAAATAAAAATTTGAAAATATTTATTGCATTATGATACAATATATAATATTGGTGAAAGTTTGATGTTTATTTTATAATTGTAAAATAATAGTTCGTAGCATCTTATGTTTTATAATAATTAATTTTACTCCATTTTATTTTAAATTTATATACATACTCTAATAAATATAAATAATTAAATATTATATTTTAAAATCATAATTCATTTTTCATTTTCAATAAATCATTGTGTATAACTATATATTTTATTTACAGTATAATAATTACTTTAGTAAATTTAGTATACTACAATTATTACTATCAATTTTTAATTTTTTTAATTTACCATCTCCTAGAGAGTTATAAGATACATAATAATATTGACCAATAGAAAAAAACAATGATGATGATAATCTACGCTATCAACATCATCTTCATATTATTACTATTTTTGAGTTTATTATGATTGCATGTATCCACTAGAATACAGATTATTATTTAATTATTTAAAAATTATGTTAACATAAAATATATTCGAATAATATGTAACAGTTTGTTGTTAAATAGATTTAAATAAATCAATTAATAATTTGTTGTTGATTTTTTTATTATGTTAATTGAAGTAAATAATAATCAATAAAAATTTGAATTGTGAATTATCTTAATTCTACCTAACTATTTACGTTTTATATATTTAAAAAATAATAATAATAATTTTTCTCCTCCGAAAATTATATTAATTTTAATTTTAAAAAATAATCTTTTTTTTTCTAATATCTAGATCAGTTGATATATTAAAGCATTAAAATTGACCTGATTTAACAAATACGACACTACAATTCAAATAACTCATTGCAAATAAAAAATTTTTAAATTTATAAAATAACATTTATTTTATCAAATGTTTACAAAAATATATAAAAATATAATATTAAAAAAAAAATACTTCGTGTCCATTTCTGAACAAAATTGATCAATACCTGATGACCTAGATTTCTCTAATGTATCAACGACATAGGTACACCGATTAAATAAACACAGCTCTGTTATCTAAAAATTTTTATGATTGGCCGATTTAAAAAAAAAATATTGTTTGTCAGATGACGAAGTTTTAATGGAAGAAAAAACAGTATCTCACTTAATATCCATAAAAGTTATGATTTATGCGTTCTAGGACAATATTCATCATTAACAAAATTAATACGCGTTGTCGCATATTACCGTAGACTTGCGCACAATGCTTCAAAACAGGAAAAATTATAATAGACACTACGTATAAGCGAAATATACGACGCTACAACTAGTATTCATAAACTTGTTCAAGCCAGCAATTTCAGTGCGAGATTTTGGATTTACAAAAACAAAGCAATTCCGTTCTAAAAGTAAACTACTACGTTTTCGCCCGTTTTTAAATAAAAATGGTCTGATCAGGGTGGGTGGTTTCCTATGAAATGCGTCTATGGTAGACGAATCATACAATAATACATTTATATTTATATTTATTTATGTAATATATAATATTACATTATATCAATAATACAATTCTAAAATCAGTGTTCAAGTAGCTCACTTGAGCCGACATTGACAGCACCCGCGACTCACTATTTGTTTACATATTATTCTGAGCAAATATATTGATCTTAAAATAATACGTATTTTTTTCTTGTGAACACTATTTTGTATACGATTTTTTTTTCTACCTTATTTTCCGGTAGCAATTATTTTTTTATAATTACAAAAACAATAATGCGAAACACTTGAACTTTTTACTATATTTCTACGACACACGTCCTTTTTCAGATAATTACTATTTAATTTTACACATTAATTATTTCATGGTCACAAAAAATAATACTAATTATTATTTTTCGATTTGATAATTCATATTAAATTAGACAGAAAATAATGTACAAAATTCTAAATTAGCAAAGTAGCATTTAAAGTCGTAAGTAAAAATTCGTTACTATTTTCATAGAAGAATGCAAAAAACTGTGTGTCACTTATAGTTGGTTCGAAGGTTATAAAAAATTAGATAAAAATGCTACCAGTTGAAACTCCTGATTATAATGTGTATCGGAATGCGGCCGTGATTTTGACAAATATTTTAATTTATCTACTGTCATTTGAATATTATAATTGTCAATTATCGTAGTAAAATATTGAATAACCGGAGTTTTGTACAGTTTAATAATATGACAATAATCGCGCAAACACGCATAACACTTTGAACTACGTATAAAATAAAAATATCGATATAGATTGACAAACAACAATAGATTTGAACTGTTTTTTGCTATTGAACAGACAATATTAAATCTAATGTAATTCTTATGCGATTTTCTAACGAGACCCGAAGACTTGATCACTCGAGATCAATGTGTATAATATAATAGACAATAGTATGTTTATGAAAAAATGTGCATTTCCATCCATTTGATGAACGCGGTTAGTCTATCACATAAATAATATTACACGTATCTACTATTATCGTTATGATAGCATTGTATTCATATCGGATTAAGTCAGGGGGTTCGAACCCCTCCCATTGGTTTATAAAAACGTGATAACGTGTACTTAAAATGCAAAAAATATTAATTATTAATTATGGATTAATTTTAAAATGGCGCTTTTATATTTATAATATTTATCAGTTTGATATAATTTATATTGATCATATAATTTGTATCACGATTATCTTCTATGGCTGTTTGTTTACATTTATTTTGATAATTAAAAAGAAATGGTTATAAGTTATAACGTACGCTGTACCACATCACCTTATAAAAATTGAAAAAATATATATATATATTACAAATATATATATATATATATATAGTTCACTGTACACAATACACCGTACGGCTGCACATGAAATGAGTCCCAAAAAACCTTTTCGTTAGAACTGCGTACGTATCGAGTGTTAAGGCATTTGTTACTAACCAAGTCACGTAAATGTTAAGTTATTCCATTATTTCTGAGCTATTAAATGTAATATGTTCCCGTCATTTTTTCTTAAAATACATTATTATTATTAAATAAATAAAAACATTTTCCTTCGCGTTTTTACAGACTTAGGACTGTGCCCACGACAAAATATTCTGCAGGTATGATTAACGACTTGTATTTTTCTGTATGTTATTATTTATATATTTTAATCTTGTAGTTATTGTATAATTAATTATATGATGTGTAAATAAATGTTGCCGTGTCACAGTTGAAATGAATAATATATAAAAGCTAATAACAGACGCGATAAAATTGTGGTTTACGTATAATTTTCCATGTAAAGTGTTTAGGACTCAGTTCGTATATTTCAATATTAAATAATATATATAATTATATATATATATATATATAATATTATATATTAATATAATATTATTTCAATTAAATAATAAAATTAAACTTGTGACATAATCAAAGTCCGTTAATTACTTTGAAAATAATGTTGTTATAAACGTAACGAAATCTAGTAGATTTTATTTTTTAACGAAAATTTTGAATAACACAAATTGCGTGCATTCATTACTATCTCATTACATATTTATAAATAAAACTGCATACTAAAATTTGATCTGAATGATGCCGATCACAAGCTCCATGTTTTCTGACTAATCGATGATATTGTTTTTGTTTTCACGCTTGGTGCGCGCAGCCATATATATCCATATATACGGACACGGACGTATAAAATATATACATAGTTCGTTAGCTGTACATTATTGTAAATTACAATTGATGCATTCACACCGCACTCGACGCGGTAAATAATCGTATCATCATCAATTTAATAACATCTATTTTCTGATATACATTAATCCTACTCTTTTGGAGTACAGAAACTAATTATAAAAACTAGAAATTCGTCGATCATCAAACGTATCGTAGAACGATCGTAGAACATCAAGACGATGCTCATTTGCTTTTTTGATGTGAGAAGGATCGTTCATTCAGAATTTGTTCCACCTGATCAAACAGTTAACCAGGCATTTTACCTGGAAGTTTTAAAAAGATTACGCAACAATTTGAGGCGGAAAAGACCTGATTTGTGACAGTCGGGGAACTGGTTTTTTCATCACGATAACGCTACCGCTCACACAGCCCTTTCTGTGCGATGGTTTTTGACCAAAAATGGTACGACCACTGTGCCCCACCCACCCTATTCACCCGACCTTGCTCCCTGTGATTTCTTTTTATTTCCTAGAATGAAAAGGGACATGAAAGGAAAGCGTTTTGCAGATGTTGAAGAAGTAAAAAAAAAAACGACGGAGGCGCTGGCAGGCATCAAAAAAGACGAATTTAAAAAGTGTTTTGAAAATTGGAACAAACGTTTAGACAAGTGTATTAACTCCAACGGAGAGTACTTCGAAGGAGATTAAATGTTTTTTGTAAAAAATAAAATAAATAACTTTGTACAAAAATAGTTAGGTTTTTTTTGGGTACACCCTCGTATAGTATTATTGCCGAAAAATAATTACTTTCAAAGACTTCCTAAGCCGGCGTGGGTATACCTTAGGCCAGCGTATTTCAAACTGTAGATCACGAGAAGTTAATTATATAGATTCTAAGAAATTTATAATTTTTAAATATTTTTATCCTGTAAATTTAAAACCATATGTGGATCGCGATAGATTTTCGGAGGAAAATTTGAGCCGTAATCCTGAAAAGATTGAGAACCGTTGCTCTATAATATATTAATTTTTAAAAACAACAAATTCTTATGACTTTTTTTCTGGAAAGATAATCAACGGATTCGTCTTATAAAACAATGTGTTTAAAATGATAAACAATCATTATGATGTTAAAACGGGGCCAGTAAAGGAGGAAGTGAGAGATAGAAAAAGAAAGAGTGAAAGAAAGTGTTTATAGCAGAAATGTCAGTGTTAAGGACGGTCACGCGACCATTTATTATTCGTATTGGTCTATTTTAATTTTATTATTATCTATTTATATTACACACACAATTAATAAAATAATCATTATTCCGTCAATGTTATTTTTCGCGTAACTTTGGTGGACGCGTGTACGATTTAAGGAAGAGCAATACTTATTCGGATAATACTAAAAAAAATAATTAGAAAAATGCCCTTAAAATGAATAAAGATTTTCAAAAGATTTTAAGTATTCAAAATCAAAATGTTTATATAGTGTTCATTTATTTCCACGCCAAACACAAAAGATGAATTGTAGGACAATTAAAAATATATTAGGATATTAAATGTCTTTAAAACGGGGAAATGGTCAAAAAAATTCGTGGAAACTAAAAAGTAAAAAACAAAAATTCAAAACAAAAATTATGAAATAAATGTTTCATTCTCTGATGCACGAATTGAATATTGTAAATGGAAAACATTGTCTTAGACTACCCTTTTCCTTCTCAAGAAAAAGAAATGTATTTCGCATTTAAATCCGTGCCTTGTTATGTATATATGTATATATATATATATATATATATATATATATATATATATATATATATATATATGCATTGATATAGCGGGTACATACGAAAAATTTTTATGCCATATACTCGTACTTTTTAACGATTTTTTTTCACCCTCATTATGTAATAATGTAACTACATATCTATAACATATTGTTATTAAACCGTACGTGAGTTATATTAATGAATTCTTTCTTTTCTTGTCTATTCCGACATATTATAAATCATTTACATATATCAACTGAATATAATAAAGAGTTTCTCCGAACACTGTAGACGCTAACAATCCTTGTATGGAAATATCACGTCCAATGGTTTTTTTATTTTTTTCTTATATATATTTTTACACACACACACACACACACACACACACACACACACACACATATAAATATATACGTAATATGAATTTTTTTAATATATTATGTACGTTCTACACAGCAATTAAACATATAAAACGCACAAAAAATAATGGACAGGATGCATAAGTATTTGTTTTCTTCGCAGCAAGTATATATATACTTTAGTATGTATAAAGCCATTGATTATTCGCTTCGGTTATTATTAATTATATTTTGCTGAGAAGAGAACAAATAGTTATATGTATATACAAAGTCAGCAAGTTAACTATTATTTTTAGTTCATCAAGCTAAGTTTATATTAAAAATATAAAAAGTTAAGTTAAATTAGAAGTTAGAATAATTTCTTTTTCATAGTAACTTAACTTAGTTTAAAGTGAACAGTATTTAATAAGCAATAAAAATATAAGATAAAACCTTCCGGCGTCTCGTATATATTTTTTAATACTATTATGTTAATATTTTACCTAACACTGTAAATTAAAGACAATGTACTATCACACTAATAACACTAAAAAACAATATGTACATCATTGAAATTTGACTTAATATAAATACCTTCTGATTGGGCCGGGAGCGTAAAACAATATTACGCGCGCCCGGACACAACTTAACAAATGTTGCGTGTTTAAAATAAATGATTAATAAATACAATCCAAATAATACAATGCACCATGGCAATAAATAATACGCGTGTATGATGTAATAACAACCAATAATAATAGGTAATATAATAAAAGATAAATGTATAATATGATAATAATATGTAATATAACAAACGATAAATGTATAATCAAATAAATGCTTACGATTTTACTGTCGCTTTGCACAGAAGTAAATTTCACTATAATAATTACAATGTTGCGGCGATTAGCGCACGCGTACAAAAAATTACGAATACTGAAGATTCGCGCCACATAAAAGACAATGATAAAAAAAATCCAAGAAACAGTAACGCGAATTTCGAACGACGACGATTTGCGTACATCGACAACACATACGACCTAACACACGGACGGCGGCGAACTCGCAGAAAATTCGCGAAAGCATATTATCGACATATTGGAATAATAATGTCGATAATATTTTAATTGTTTTTATCGCCAATTAAATTGGCGATATCTTGCGCGCCAACATCCTCCCCCCGTTGAAACTATAAAGTTTCAACTTTCTTCGACATCTTCACCTTTTAATGGAATTCGACATAACTTCACAACTGATCGGCGAATCTCATTTTTATTACCAGTTTGTAACGTGACTACTCGTACTATTCCATCATGTCCAGTATGAAGTTTTTTAACACGTCCAAGTTTCCATTTGGCTGGAGGGTTATTGTCATTTTTTATAGTCACTAAGTCATCCACTCTTAAATTCTTCCTCATGGTTGTCCATTTTCCTCGTGTTTGGAGCTGAGGTAAGTACTCTCTATGCCACCGCGACCAAAATGTTTGCATCAAGTACTACACATACTTCCATCGCTTTAAACCATTTGGCTGTTCGCTTGTGAGATCCGTCTCGTCTTGTAGAAACATCGGACCGCCTTTTTAGAAAATGAGCAGGCGTAAGAGGTTCAATGTCCGTTGGATCGCTACTTAATGGTGTTATTGGTCTAGAATTTAAACATGCTTCTATTTGACAAAGTAGTGTAATTAATTCTAGCAATGTTAATTTGGTATCCTTTACAACGCGAGTCAAATGGTGCTTAGTACATTTTACTGCACTCTCCCAAAGACCCCCGAAATGCGGTGATAATGGAGGATTGAAGTGCCAAGTTGTGCCATCCTGTGCTACAATTTTGTCGGCATTCTTTATGTAAATTGCTAGTTCCTTTTTGGCACCAACGAAGTTGATGCCACTATCACTATAAATCGTAGAACACCTTCCTCTTCTGGCCATGAATCGTCTTAATGAAGCTATAAATGCAGCACTTGTCAAATCTTCTACTGCTTCTAGATGTATGGCTCTTGTTGCAAAGCACATAAACACCGCTATCCACCCTTTTTTTCCAGGAGATCTACGTACTCCACTTCTTATTAGCATAGGACCAGCGAAATCTACCCCTGTTATAGCAAATGGTCGCGTAGGTTGAACCCGATGTCTTGGCATTGGAGCCATCAGTGGCGTTTCGAACCTGGGTTTTGCACGTATACATGTGACGCACTTGGCTACAGTTGATCGAGCAATTACTCTTCCTTTTAACGGTCAATAACATCATCTGATACTCGCTAATAAAGATTGTTGACCACAGTGTAGCATCATCCGATGATGGTTTTTAAATATTAAACGAGTTATCTTATGACCATAATGCAAAATAACTGAGTGCTTTTGAGTTTCGTTGATATTTGCATTTTATAAACGGCCTCCTACAAAAATTAAACCATTTTGCAGCACTAGACGTAATGATCGAAGGCTGCTTCTTTTCGAAACTTCTAAAACTTTAATGAGTGCACCGATTTCTTCATAAAATGCATCGTTCTGGGCCCTTAAAGTCAAAATCCTTTCAGCATTCCTTACGTCAGTCACCGTAAGCTGACGTGTAATCCTTTGTGGTTGTTGCTCTCTACGGTATTCAATAAATTTAGATAACCAATCGATAGCTCTTACAAGCTTAGGCCAACCTGAATATATATTTACTAAATCCTTGGGAGCTTCTGTACATGTCAAAACAAATTTAATCGTCCCCTGTTCAGGTAAATCCCTTTCTTCTATTGACACACTATCCAACCATTTCCAGTAGGACAGCTCTTCGGTTAACCACTGTGGTCCCTTCCACCAGAGTGTTGCATTTTGTATTTCTTCTGCAGAAATTCCTCGAGAGAGTATGTCTGCGGGGTTCTCATCAGATTTTACATGTCGCCACTGCAGTGGGGTAGTAACTTCTAAAATTTGCTCAATACGATTAGCAACATAAATCTTGAGCCTTATAGTTTGACTATTGAGCCATCCCAAAAGTACCATAGAATCGGTCCAAAAGTGAAAGTCTTTAATTTCCAATCCCCATGTTGCTGCTACCTTAACTGCCAACTGAGTTAAAACCAACGCTCCACCAAGTTCCAACCTTGGAATGGTTACACCCTTGATTAGTGCTACCCGTGATTTCGAGCATAACAAATGTGCGTGCCATTGTCCGTTGTTGTCCTTGCATCTCACATAAATGCAGGCACCGTATGCTTCCTGGGAAGCATCACTGAATCCATGCACCTCCATTTGTTCACTAGAGCATGGTTTGCATTTCCTTGGAATGGATAGCAAAGTTAGCCTTTCTAATTGTTTATGAAATAGTTCCCATTTCTTCTTTATTTCGTCAGGTAAAGGCTTGTCCCACTCCACCTTTATTTGCCATAACTGTTGTAAAAATATCTTGCCTTTTATTAATACAGGAGTTAAAAATCCCAATGAATCAAAAACTTTATTTAGATCAGATAATAGCATCCGTTTCGTAATTATTGATCTTTTTGGAGTGGCCACTATCTGAAATACAAGATTGTCTTGGGTTGGTTTCCAATACAACCCGAGTGATTTGACTACATCGTCCGCTTCGATTTGTATGACATACAATGGCTCCTTATTAACTCCGTTTACATTTGCAAGTATATTAGATGAATTTGATCACCATGTTCAAAGTGAAAACCTTGCTGAGTCCAAAATGTCACTAATTTGTGTCTGTAGTAAAATACATTCTTCTATTGTCTTAGCTCCTGTTAGTAGATCATCCATATAAAAATCACGGCGTATCGCTATAGATGCCTTTGGATACCTATGCTTTTCTGTCTCTGCTAATGAAACGAGACATTGAGTAGCCATAAAGGATGCTGGCGTAGTTCTATATGTCACCGTTGCTAAACTATATGAGCGTATAATGTCACTTGGATCGGCACGCCACACTATACACTGCAAATCTTGATCTTCGATGGCTACTGAAATTTGACGGAACATTTTTCGACATCTGCAATGATAACATATTGATGCCTTCGAAATCGTACTAATATCGAAAATAATTCTTCTTGTACTGTTGGTCCACACATTATTACATCATTGAGAGCGACTCCGGTTGTACTTTTAGCTGACGCGTCAATCACGACACGTAATTTTGTTGTCAAACTAGACGATTTGAGGACTGGATGATGTGGCAGATAGAATGGCTTCCTTAATGGAATGGTCTCATTGGTTACTTCATACATGTGGCCTGCATTTTTGTATTCCTCCATGAACATGACATATGTGTCTTTCAAGGTTTTATCTCGTTGTAACCTTCTTTCTACATTTAAAAATCTCGATATAGCCATTTCCCTTGTGTCTCCTAAACTCTCCATATTAGAATTCAAAGGCAATCGTAGCACAAACCTGCCATCTAAGTTGCGTGTTGCAGTCTCGTGGAAATGTTTTAGTTTTTCCAATTCTTCGTAAGTTTTTTTATTAGATTCATTTATTTTTTTATTAGGTCATCGAAACCGAAACGGGAAAATGAAAAGTACGTGTCGACTGCCGTACGTCGTCTATATCCGGTCATCTTGAATCACCATACACATTGTTATACGCACAATAAAAAAAACAAGTGTGTTTTAGAGTGTTTGTAGTGTAAATTGCACGGTAGAAATAGTCATTGTCGGTGCAACCTCTGCACATGCACAAACGCACAATAATAGTATTAATAATAACAATTTATATACAGGTGTAGAAATTATAAGGTATTGTCTAAATGATTTGATTTCGTTTTCAAAAACATATATTATATATACACATCTGCGCACCGAATTCAAACGTTAGGTAGGCACATGCCATTGTTCAATATATAGCATAAATTAATTTCTTTTTAAATTAAAAGTAACTTGTAGGACGTATAAACAGGATGTTTTACATTAATTTTGAGCCAGCGATTAGTCGGTGTAACAAATAAAGAATGAGGGCGAAAATATTAAAACTATGAAAAAAATAAAATACAGAATAGAATTTACAAACGGGTTTCTTAAAAAAATATAACAAAAATGATTTATATTTTCCGAGATATAGCCTGATGCTTGATAAAAATATCATCTTGTATGGTGTATAACACGTAACGATAACATATTGTTATATGATGCGAAGCGAACAGAATTTAATCTGGCAATACCGAATCGGAAATTACGAAAGTCGTAAAATTATATTCGTTTCCTGCCCATTGGATCTTCGGGACTTTAATTTCCAACATCCCGACCTTCCAAATACAATTAATATTGTTTCCTCCGGGAAACTAGACTCGACAGCTAGTGTGGTGATTTTTATTTAATTTTTTTTTTCGCAATATGCATACTACGTACAATTGAATATAATAAAGGAGGACCTATTGTTGAGACGGCAACGGTGACTTATATAATACTATCTATTAATATTTTACGTCGACTAAGTACGATTATTATTTAACGTATTTACGCGTTAGCCAACTAACTGAAACACCACACACACGCCATATCAGACGCTAGAATAAATAGAAAAGCTATCAATAAAAATAGAAACCATACACGCCGTCGCGACGTCGATGGACGCGAGAAGTCCACGTCTACGCGTTATAAGATGGGGAAGACGAGTTTGACGGTAAAATATTATTAAAATAACGTAAATGTGAAATCCAACTAAGACTATACATAGTGTGAGTATACGAGGGATCTCCACGGACATCTGACAAATGCAATAATTTTTATTCTTTTATATTTATTAATAACATTTTATTTTATTTTAGGTTTTATTTTTTTCATAATAATAATTTACAGGACCATATTACATTTATCGTATTTTAGATTTTTTTACAACTACAAAATAAAAAAAAAGTTATTGAACAGCCATTTTATAAATCTGTTTTTCTTTAATATGTTGGTGTTAGCAATTTTTATTAAAGATTAATAATCTTTTGAAGTTGATTTTCTACACATTTTTAATATCTATGGAAACATCAATTAATTATGACATATTGAGCATAAAATGATCACTTGCATCATGTTTCAGGCCATTTGAATTATTTCGTATACCAATAATAAATACATTTTACAATCTATTTTGACTAATTTCCAACAATTTGGAATTCTATTGAAAATATTACGGAAAAAATGAATGTAATTTTTCCATTTTGTATCTCGATGTGTGGGACATGTAAAAATATAAAAATTCATTGAGTACATAAACAATCATCGAAATATTTTAATTGGGGAAATGTTTAAAACTAAAAGAATATGTGTTATAAAAATTTCGTTCAATAACGTAAATGCTAAAATTGTTTCGAACGGCGTGTCCTTAAATTTTCACTTTAACATATGGACATATTTAACAAAATAAATATTTGTACTCGTTGATGCTAGTAATTCGTTACGCAATAAGTTATTCAAACATATATAGAATCACATTAGATTTCCTAAACACCTCAGCGGATCCTTGAAGCAGCGGTGGCTAAAAATGTAACGGGCAGGCTCCTAAGGGTGCTGAAGACATACCTGTCGGGAAGATCCATTTCGATAGAACTATGTTCCACCAGGCCCGGCTTCCAAAAAGATATGCGATGCGGCGTCCCCCAGGGATCGGTTCTGGGTCCGGATCTCTGGAACCTTTTCTACGACGAGCTGCTGAGGATCGAGTTGCCCCCAAGCGTAGAAATCATCGCCTTTGTCGATGACGTCGCCGTTATATCGACGGCACGTGACCCGGTGGTGCTGGAGGAGAGTCTTGGGGAGGCATTCAGGCGCATCAAAGTCTGGATGACAGACCATGGGCTAAATCTAGCAGCTGAAAAGTCGGAGGCGATGGTGATTACCAGGAGGCGCGTACACAATGAAATGTCGGTTTTATGCGACGGCCTCTTGGTATGTTCAAAACCAAGTCTGAGATACCTGGGGGTTCAGGTAGATAAGGCAATGGGCTTTGCTGAGCACGCACGTTTGGTGTCGGCCAGGGCAGCCGCGGCGATGAAGCAGATCGAGCATTTAATGCCTAACCTCAGAGGTCCCCGCCAGAAATCTCGACGTCTCCTGGCGAGCGTAGCGACTTCCATCTTACGGTACGCGTCGCCTTTCTGGTCGGACACCATGCAAGAGAGAGGCTGGAAAGTCATGGCGTCGGTCCACCGTCAGTCGCAGCTTAGGACGGCATGCTGCTATAGGACGGTGTCCTGTGCTGCGGTTGCCGTGGTCTCAGTGATTCCTTCGATCTAATTGTTAGCACTCGAGCGCACGAGCATATCCCGCGGAACCAGTAAGCCTGAGACGAGAAAGGTCCTGATCGCGGCATGGCAAAATATATGGGACGAAGACCAACAGGGCAGGTGGATCCACAGGTTAATCTGTGGCCTTGACCTGTGGACGTCCAGAAAATTTGGCGAAGTCACATATAATCTGACCCAATTCCTTACCGGCCATGGATGTTTCGCCGCCTACCTTAAGAGGTTCAAGATCCAGGATTCAGACAGCTGTGCGCAATGTGCTCATTCCCCAGACGATCCCGAACACGCGGTGCTGAACTGCGACGCGTGGGCGAACTGGAGGATGTCCACTTGCGCACAGTTGAAAATCAACGAACTACGGCCGGAGAACATCGTTCAACTCATGCTGATGTCCAACGAGAACTAGAAAATCATTTCAACACTTATCGAGAGAATAATGTCCACTAGGGAAGCGGAGGAAAGACTGAGGCAAATAGGTCCAGTCAAAAACGCCCAGGACCGTGCAGTATGAACGAGAAACGAGATCAGCGGGATATCCAAGTCGGATCGAGAAGTAAAAATAAGCTGGTCAACGTTTGCCCCACAAACGAACCACAATCCATTATTTTGTATTCATTGTGCTAGTTGTTAGAAATAAGTAAAAAATTTGTTATTGTATTCGAAAGTTAATTGTATATCTTAATTGTATAACTGTATTCCTAACTGTATATTACATATTGTATCATTGTTGTACCATTGCATAATAAATGATGGCGGCACCTCTCTCTCCTTGACGAAGTTCTGGTGGAATGATCCGAGGGGGGATTTGGTGAGTATTTCCGATAACAAAAAAAACAAAAAAACACCTCAGTAAAGGTTACATGATTATTATTCATACATCATAGCAATGAGGTAATAACGCCAAGTAACCTTCAGGTGAAGTCGTGTTCTATAGTACCTACTTCGAACAATAATAATAATATGATCAACACCGCGTAAAATCTAAACATCGAGGCCAAACTAATAAGCTGATAATTTTCAATTGAAAGTTACGAACATATGTTTTATACGCAAGATAAAACTATTGGATTCTAAACCATTAATTATTTTAATTATTTAGTAATCGTCAGTGTCCTATAGAGAGAAAAAACCAATCGTAATTTAATAATTTGCCGATAATCAATGTTTTAATTGTTTTAATTTTAAATTTAGTTGCATAAAAATGCACATTTTTTTATCAAAATAAAACAATTATGTTGAATTTTATTCTAAAAAAACCCTTTTGATTTAAAAATACGCACATCATTACCATCGAGTAATCAATATTTTATTAGACCGTTGATGAATTTTCGAAAGTAAAAGTAGCGAAAACAGCGGCTTCTTATTCTATATATAATATAATATGATAACGGCTATCATATATTTTACCCAAGAAAATTGCAAATAAAATGTATGTTATTTATTAAATCGTTAGGTTAATAAAGACAAATTATAGACGGTTTAGTTTACTAGTATACAATGCATATATATAATATACATATTCCCTAGGTATTATATATAATGCCTAGTCAAAGTTAAATATTATTAATAAATTGGAAATATCCACTGATATTGACGACAATTACAGATTTTGTTTCCTAATTATTACTGTAATTGCTGTGATACGATTGAATTATCGATACGTTATTTAATATTTGAACTTGTGTTCAAATTATTTTCATTAACGTGCATGTCGCCCGCCCCCCCAATTTTGAAATTCGTTATAATTTTTATGCAGATATTTAGTACGTTATTTGTATGAATTTGTACGACCATTTTCAGAATTTGTACGACATTATTATTGACGTAATGATAAAAAAATTGAAGGGGGGCTGGAGACATATGTCTCCAGCCCCCACTTTTTTAATAATGAAGTTTTTTCTCATTTTTCTGCATCAAAATTTAGTACTCTATTTGTATGAATTCGTACGACCATTTTCAAAAAAATTCCCTCTTCCCCCTCTCCGCTATACTTAAAAAACCCGTTTTGCCGTGTCGCCAGCCCCCCCACTTTACAAATTTTAATTTTTTTTTTCATAAAAAAATCAATTCCTATTTGTATGAATTTGTACGACCACTTTCAGAATTTGTACGACATTATTATTGACGCAATGACGAAAAAATTGAAGGGGGGGGCCATAGACATACGTTTCCAGCTCTCATTTTAGTAATAATGAAGTTTTTTCTCATTTTTCTGGATCAAAATTTAGTACTCCATTTGTATGAATTCGTACGACCATTTTCAAAAAAGTTCCCTCTTCCCCCTCTCCGCTATACTTAAAAAACCCGTTTTGCCGTGTCGCCAGCCCCCCCACTTTACAAATTTTAATTTTTTTTTTCATAAAAAAATCAATTCCTATTTGTATGAATTTGTACGACCACTTTCAGAATTTGTACGACATTATTATTGACGCAATGACGAAAAAATTGAAGGGGGGGGCCATAGACATACGTTTCCAGCTCTCATTTTAGTAATAATGAAGTTTTTTCTCATTTTTCTGGATCAAAATTTAGTACTCCATTTGTATGAATTCGTACGACCATTTTCAAAAAAGTTCCCTCTTCCCCCTCTCCGCTATACTTAAAAAACCCGTTTTGCCGTGTCGCCAGCCCCCCCACTTTACAAATTTTAATTTTTTTTTTCATAAAAAAATCAATTCCTATTTGTATGAATTTGTACGACCATTTTCAGAATTTGTACGACATTATTATTGACGCAATGACGAAAAAATTGAAGGGGGGCCATAGACATACGTTTCCAGCCTTCACTTTAGTAATATTGAAGTTTTTTTTCATTTTTCTATATCAAAATTTAGCACTCCATTTGTACGAATTTGTAAAACCATTTTCAAATTAAATGGAAACAGAATTGATAAAATGTATTAATACAAAATAATTAACTAGTTACTAGTAATTATCAACTGTCGTGGACCTTTGTCCAGTATGATACTTTACTATTTTAGATACGTTAATAAATTTTTTTGTTTGTACCTTAGTCATTATTATAATAATCTTATATCAACAATAACTACTGATTTACTTAATAACATGAATATTGTAACACTATATATATGTAACATGTATTATTTTTAAGCTAGTTGATATTTGGTGTTAGATGTTGTCACTCTACCCATTTTCAAATATATTTACGATAATGTTTTAAATATAAATACACATTACATTATATTTATTCTGTAATCGTTATTTGAAAACTCAACTCCTCTCACAAATATATTGTAACCGGACATAGAAAACCCGGCTTTCAACATAACTATATATACTATATTAACTAGTTACAATACATTTCTTATAAATACATTTACAATACTATTGTATACTATAATAATAAATAAATAATTATACACTATAATACAACATTTTACATAAAACAATTTTATATTCATTAATTTGTTTCAGTTTTTGTACGACTATTTTCAAAAAAAATTCCCCCTTCCCCCTCTCCACCATACTCAAAAAACCCGTTTTGCTGTGTCGCCAGCCCCCCTCCCATATAAATGTCAATTTTTTTTCATAAAATATTTAAGACGTTTATATATATATTTATTTATTTATTTATAATTTATCGAAAGGTAAGTACAAAATTAGATTTACAGACTTTTCAGGAACGACCGTACAATATTATGAAATTATTTTTAGATATTAATATTTTCAAGAATTTGAAATGAATAGGATTATGTTCATTGCATGCATGCATATAACTTGAGGCGGAAATACTACAGTATATTCCATAAATAACTACAGAAATACTACTGTATATTATATAAATAACTATGGATAATAATTTATCATTAGACATAGGTAATTTTATATTTAAATGTTTTCTTCCAATTTTAAATTTTGATTACGGGTAGTTTTATTCGTATTTCATTTCATTATTCAAACGCGAATATGCGAACTACATTATTTTGTCATTTGGTGTTGCCAAGTGAATGCAACTGGATAATGTAATATATTTGTAAACATAATAGTGAATATTGGGGTAGTATAATATATAAATATTATATTTTTGTATTTAATAATGGTCGTACAAAAACTGAAACAAATTAATGAATATAAAATTGTTTTATGTAAAATGTTGTATTATAGTGTATAATTATTTATTTATTATTATAGTATACAATAGTATTGTAAATGTATTTATAAGAAATGTATTGTAACTAGTTAATATAGTATATATAGTTATGTTGAAAGCCGGGTTTTCTATGTCCGGTTACAATATATTTGTGAGTGGAGTTGAGTTTTCAAATAACGATTACAGAATAAATATAATGTAATGTGTATTTATATTTAAAACATTATCGTAAATATATTTGAAAATGGGTAGAGTGACAACATCTAACACCAAATATCAACTAGCTTAAAAATAATACATGTTACATATATATAGTGTTACAATATTCATGTTATTAAGTAAATCAGTAGTTATTGTTGATATAAGATTATTATAATAATGACTAAGGTACAAACAAAAAAATTTATTAACGTATCTAAAATAGTAAAGTATCATACTGGACAAAGGTCCACGACAGTTGATAATTACTAGTAACTAGTTAATTATTTTGTATTAATACATTTTATCAATTCTGTTTCCATTTAATTTGAAAATGGTTTTACAAATTCGTACAAATGGAGTGCTAAATTTTGATATAGAAAAAAAAAAAAAACTTCAATATTACTAAAGTGAAGGCTGGAAACGTATGTCTATGGCCCCCCTTCAATTTTTTCGTCATTGCGTCAATAATAATGTCGTACAAATTCTGAAAATGGTCGTACAAATTCATACAAATAGGAATTGATTTTTTTATGAAAAAAAAAATTAAAATTTGTAAAGTGGGGGGGCTGGCGACACGGCAAAACGGGTTTTTTAAGTATAGCGGAGAGGGGGAAGAGGGAACTTTTTTGAAAATGGTCGTACGAATTCATACAAATGGAGTACTAAATTTTGATCCAGAAAAATGAGAAAAAACTTCATTATTACTAAAATGAGAGCTGGAAACGTATGTCTATGGCCCCCCCCTTCAATTTTTTCGTCATTGCGTCAATAATAATGTCGTACAAATTCTGAAAGTGGTCGTACAAATTCATACAAATAGGAATTGATTTTTTTATGAAAAAAAAAATTAAAATTTGTAAAGTGGGGGGGCTGGCGACACGGCAAAACGGGTTTTTTAAGTATAGCGGAGAGGGGGAAGAGGGAATTTTTTTGAAAATGGTCGTACGAATTCATACAAATAGAGTACTAAATTTTGATGCAGAAAAATGAGAAAAAACTTCATTATTAAAAAAGTGGGGGCTGGAGACATATGTCTTCAGCCCCCCTTCAATTTTTTTATCATTACGTCAATAATAATGTCGTACAAATTCTGAAAATGGTCGTACAAATTCATACAAATAACGTACTAAATATCTGCATAAAAATTATAACGAATTTCAAAATTGGGGGGGCGGGCGACATGCACGTTTTTCATTACGGTTAACAACGTATACGTGTAAAGAAGTTCAATTAATAATATTATTTAATTATGAAATAATAATATATTTCATAATGGAACGGTTTTATACTGAATTAAGTGTATTAAAGTCAAATATTATTAAAAATAACACTTTATTAACCGATAAACGATACGACGAATTGGTAGAAGAAGTTTTAATGCTGAGATGTTCGAAAACGAAAAAAAATCCTTATGATTTTTGGTTGCAAAAAAGGTCAGTAAATAAGTGTTAATTATTTTTATAATTGTACTGATCTAAATACAATCAACAACTGATGGGAAAACGTTAAATTTTAAATATTATCTTTAATACTTAAACTTATTGAATTTATGTGGACATCAGTATACATTAGTGTATAAATAAATCTGATATAAATATAATATTTGAGTTTCAGGAAATAAAAATTTTTTTCACCAAAATCTTTATCTTTTTAACGAGCGTATATAGTTATACTTTTAACTATAAAAGTTTAAGAATGCATATGTATGGCTTTTTGGAATTTTTTGATATTCACGATTAATTTTGATACCGTATAGTATGATACTCCCCACAATGAAAACAGCTCTATTATTTATTTTTAATAATTTTCAATGTCTTAGAATTTTTTATTAAATGTCAAAATAATTATGTTTCTATTCACCAAATTAAAAACAAAATTTATTTTAGATATGACGTATTAATAGTGCAAGACAATAATAAATTAATTTTTCCTGTGAATGAAAATGGAAATATCCTGTATTATATTCGTGAAAGTGAATTGTATGATGTACTAAAAAATACTCATTCCTCAATTGGTCACAGTGGACGGGATCGTATGATTAAAGAACTTTCTAACAAGTATAAAAATATAGCTCGAAGTATAATCGAATTATTTTTGAGCTTATGTGAACCTTATCAACAAAAACAAAAAGGAATTTAAAAAGGTGTGGTTGTTAAGCCATTGGTTTTAACGAACTTAATTCACAGTGCCAAGTGGATCTTATTGATTCCTAATCATATCCTGATGGTAAATATCGATTTATAATGGTCTATCATGATCACCTGACAAAATGTGTGATATTGAAACCTTTAGAATTCAAACGAGCTGAATTAGTTGCTAATAATATTATAGATATTTTTACACTAATTGGAGCCCCTAGTGTTTTACAATCTGATAATGGTAGAAAATTTCCTAATCAAATTGTTTTAAGCCTAAAAGATCTTTGGTCTGAACTTAAAATAGTACATAGCAAGCCCAGGCATAGCCAGAGCCAGGGTATTGTGGAACGTGTCCACCAAGGCATAGAGAATATGCTGACTACATGGATGCAAGAACAAAATACTTCAAAATGGAGTCTAGGTCTACGTTTCATTCAGCTAATGAAGAATAGAGCTTATCACTCAGATATCAAGACTACTCTATATGAAGTATTATGTGGTTGTAAAATTAAAATCGGATTAAATACGTCAAATTTACCCAAAGAAGTCGTAGGAAATATTGAAACAGAAGAAGATTTAACAGCAATCACAGACAGCGAAACAACTACAAATGCTACAACTACAAATATTATTGAATTAGAGGATCCAAGTTCAAAAATTAAAACTAATAACGAAAATGCTCTTAACGTACGAAGAAAAGTAACAAAAAACCTAGAAATTCAGGCTGATAAAATGAAAAAGCTGTCAGATAAAAAACTTCTTCCAGTTGAAATAAGTTCAACAGTTTGAATTCCAGTTCCGGATGTTGACAAAGGCCGTTTAGATGGTCGCAATGTACTAGCATCTGTAACCGAGGTACATCTCAAAAATATTTAAAAATTTGTTTTTTATTATTATAAATTTTGTATTTGTTAAAAAATTGTAGATAATGATTTCTATCGACTGGGTACCAAGAATAGAACTTTAAGACAAGTATGTGCTAGGTCACAGTTCACTGTTTGTCAAAAAAAAAACAATTGCATTTAGATGAAGTATCTATTGAAGGGCTAGCATTGCGATCTGTTGCTAGTCAACAATCAACAGGCAGTGGGCAAGGTTTTACAAAATGTGCATGTAAAACAAAATGCAAAAGCAAAAAATGTTTATGTATTAAAAATAAAGTATTGTGTAACTCTCGTTGTCATTCTAGTTTAACATGTTTTAATAAGTAGAATAAATCATCATTTAATTTATAAATATTTAATAATATAATTTAATATATCATAATTTTTAATTGTTTAATATAGTATACTATCACAAAATTAATCACAATTATTTTAATACCTTGCCTAAATTTGTTTAGGTACTCTATAAAATGTCTGAGAAATATATATAATGCCTAGACAAGTTATGCTAAAATTAAATTTTTAAATAATTTGCCTAAAATCAACCGGTATTTTATAAAATATCTTAGTATAAGATAAGTAAGTAATAAGTAAGTAAGTAAGTAAGTATAAGTATAGTATATTAAAATACTCAGTCGGTATTTAATCATACATAATAACTAATCAACTAGCATTTAAAGTTAATTTTTAAATAATCATTCTAAATACTTCTGTTAGTCATTATGGTATAATATTATAATACATAAAACTCTACATCCTTAAAATATGTATTCGAATTAACAAAGCTGAGAAATTCATTGACGTTTTGTTTTTAGCTCAATGAATAGTACACTATTCCATTTTGTCTGAATGCGAAAAATTAAATTATATCACATGACTTTTTTTATGTGATCCTATGTTCTAGGTCAGGGGTCACCAACTGGTGGATTGTGGACGCATTTTTCACGGATGATTGCGTAATTATATTATATAGTTTTACATTTTTATAATTTAACTATGAATAAAATTATTTTCCGATATTGTGGGTCTGGTATACATGTGTGTTAGGTAGTTATAGTTTGTATTACACGTGGGTCCAGTTGAAGTCGGTATTTAGCAGTAAGATATTTGGACAATACCAATGAACGGTTTGTTGAAGAAATATTAACTATTTTGCCATTGATAGGAACCACTTGTGGAGAAAACATATATAACTTCGTAATAGATTATTTTGAGAAACACGGATTCGATATGAAAAACTTATTTTAATAACAACAGACGGTACGTTATCTACGATTGGAAGTAAAAAAACCTTCTTTCAGCGATTTAGTAAGAAAACAAAATGCAATAAAATGGTGATATCTCATTACTGCATCATCTATCAAAGTGTGTTATGTTGCAAATTAAATTCCAATTTCGAGGGTATCGTGAGACAAGTGATTAAAATAGTAGTAGTAAAATTTCAATGTGGTGATTTACTATTACAAAATAATGTAAGGTGATTAAGCGAAGGTTTTGTACTTCAACGATTTTTCGCAACATTGAAAGAAAGAAATTTTTTTTCCAGGAGCAATGAGTTATGCGCAAAGGATTATTTAGATTTCCTGGAAAAAAAGAACATGTCGGATCTATCGCGTTTTTAACAGATATATTTAAACATATCAAAAATGAATTTCAAATTACAAGTTAGAGGAAAATTAGTGTGTGATTTACTATCGGAAGTCAAAAGTTTTTCATGGAAAATCGATCTCCTTTGTAAAGATGTTGAAAATGAACATTTGCACTTCCCTCACTTTAAAACCGTTTTTTTATGATTATGAAGGTATTGACATTAGTCACCTTATTAATTTTATGAAAAAAGCTTAAATCTGAATATGAAGTTAGGTTTAACGATTTAAAAAAATCGAGAACGTAGTTCAAATGTTGACCAATTATTTTTCTTTACTGTTGGGTCGAATGGAGTAGTGAAGCCGAAATCATTTTTAACTCTAATAAAGCTGTTTTGCAGATGAAAATAATTGATTACCAAGAAAACTTGGCTTTAAAGGAAAAATTTAATCAATTTCCGAACACTTTACAGTGCAAACAATTCTGGATGAAATATGTTTGTCCTAATAAATATCCAGAATTAAAAAACTTAGCTACAAAACCATGTATAATGTTTGGTTCTACGTATGTATGCGAAGCTTCTTTTTCGAAAATGAACTTTATAAAAAAAAAATTTAGATCTCGGTTAACAGATGATTATCTTAACGACTTAATAAAAATCTATTTCACTAACTTAGCTTTAAACATTAAGAAACTTGTTAACACTAATCAATGTAATTTTTCACATTAAAACATATTTAATGTTTTCTTCTTCAATAACTTTTTGTGAATTAAATTTGATATATTAATACAGATCGTTTAATATAAATAAAATGTGTATTTGTTATTAATTTTTAATGTGTAAGAGAAAAGTAAAAGTGTGTTAAATCGTGGTATGTTTTGTAAGATTCAATATGGACCCCCAAATTATTAGTTGGTGACCTCTGTTCGAGGCCTTCGAAAGGCATTAAAAATCGTCTGATATCGTCATAACACTGCTCAATAATGATATTATTCAATTAGTATGTTGTCTTCTATCTGAAAAAGTTACTCAAATCTATAGTTACAATTGAGGCCTTAAGCATGACGACTATGGTTTTTTTTTTAAATTTCATAAAAAAAAAAATTATTTTAGAAAACTCATTAAATGTATTTTAAATAAAAAATACTTTGGTAAGACGTATTTGAAATGAATGAAAATAAAAAACTACGTATATTAAAAGAATTTATTTGGAAAATTTTCCATTCCCTGTTCGTCCGAACAAATGCGAGTTCTCAAATATAACATTTCATGCCTGCGCAATACGTAGTATACGTATGAAATTAAAATCCGTAGTAAGTTCCTATATATAAATATATATGCGTGTCTACACGCGGAGAGTATGAAAAAAAGTTAAAAAAATTCATTTAGCCAAGTCGTAAAAATACGAAATATAATAATTTAACCGTGCGTTGTCTTATAAAACGTCCGTTTCAACGGCCAAACAGAAGCCCATGACGTGCGTATCATATCGGCACGTCGATCATCGAGACAAAACGATTACGTATATATATATATATAATATACAAGTAACAATACGGCATAATAAAACAACGAATCGCGACGGTAGCCAAGTTACACGTCCGTAACAACAAAACGAGTTATTATTTATGTATGATGACGTTTCCAGTTTATATAAATATATATATGTTATAGAATAATAATAATAATAACAATAATAATAATAATATATTGTGTGCGCCCAAGTATACCCGCCAGTTAATCAGCCCGCCGGGAAGTATACGGATACTTGTTCTTGGTTTTCCGACCAGTTTCCTACGTGCGCTAATTTCGTGGATCGGACGAACGACCCCGTGTTCTGGGATCGTTCACGAGTATTTAGAATTTAGACATCCGACAAGACGCCCGCGCCCTTACGGACAAACCGAAAACACTCACTTTGACTGGTCGAAGACGACCACGCGCTCGAAGAAGACGTGGCGGCCATATCCGTTACAGGGGGACACGTTTAATCGGTCGACCGTTTCCCCGGCCGCGGCGGAAAAACAAATAGCTCGCGATTGCCCGCGTCACGCGTTCGGAGACGACGGCGACGACGTGTCGACGAGACGTCCGTTCCGTCGGTGATTTCCGTCCGGCTGCGCGACTACGACTACGACCCGGCCACGCGCTCTCCACGACCACAACAGGCGGCACGCGGCGGCGGCGGCGGCGGCGGTGACGCTGAGACGGACGCCGCCCCGTCCCTTGACCCGCGGTTCGATTGAACGCCGCCGCCGCCGCCGCCGTGGGCCGACGGAGCCCGACCGCGGCCGAACGATTTTCCCATATGCGCTCCCCTCCGGAGACGTGTTTTTTTCGTTTCAACTACCTGCTCGTCCTTTGGTCGTTTTGGTTCTGTTTTTTACTCCGTTTATTTCGTACGCAGACGATTTTTCGTGAGCGGACGAAAGAAAAAACAAAACTGTCTTCGACGCGTTCGTTCGGACAACTTTTGTGTCTTTTTGAGAGCTCTAATACAAACGTATTTTTCGAATACCATGAACCTTGTCGATCGGTTTCGGATTCAAAACAATAACACGAGTCAATTTTATATTCTACGTTGGTTTGTCGAGGTATAAACGGACAAAAACTATTTATTCGAATTTTATAACAAAACGTACGTGCATAATAATGGCCATTCATTAATAATGATCCCACTTGTGTAATTTTAGCAGTTTTACAATTCATTACGGCTGCTGGGTACTCAGTTTAGCTTTTATTTAATTGTAATTTATTGTTTTTTCTTTCATTCATATTTTTGTTCGTATAATTTTTATGTAAATAACTTTTTGTTCGACATTTATTTGTCTGTTTTTAAGTAATTGTAGAACTGTAATAATTAACGGTTTAAAACTAAATACATAAAAAAAAATTATAATGATAGACCCACGAATTTGAACTGTCTTTTCGAAATTTTATAATTTAGGAATTTTAAAATAGGTTTTTCAATAACACAAAGTATTCCAATATATTTGTAGTATTTTAAATACTTAAACACAAACTTAAACCCTGTGAGAATGTTTTGTCGTCTTGTCGATTGTATTTTATTAATACCGGACGACACAAAATGTTTAAACGCTATAAAAGAATGATTGGGTAATGATGAACGATGAATAATTACGTACATATCATCGACAGTGAATATAAATGATGCATTTACTATTGTACATTATGAGATAATAAGTTATGAACATAGATAATAAAACACGGATAGGACACAATGTTCTTCTGGCAAATAAAACGTGTTCTTTTGAACTCTTTAAATGTAAAAACTTGATTACCTCTTACTTTCAAAAATATTTCAATCAAAACCGACTCTGGAGGCAAAAGTAATAATTAGCTGTGCTGTTTACACTATACCGTAAACATTTGAACAAATAATACTCGCTAGTATTCGACTTATTGATTCAATAAAAACTCATCCGATCGATTAATATTGTTCGCAATTACATTTATAAGAATTGTTCGTTTGAGATTTCGCGCGAACTTCTCGAATAATACAAACCGGTCGAAAAATGTAAAAAGAAATATACCACACATTTCAGTGACATGACTCTAATAAGCAGTGACATAGCAATGGAAAAGGGCAGTGGGCCCTCCCCGATGGCTATATCAACGAATTTACGTATTTATTTAGTTAATTTTATACGTTCGAAAAATTGTAACGGATTAGTGCTTTTAATTCTTATCAATTTGTTTGATAGTAACTCCGGTTACTATCCGGTTTGAAGTATTCGTCGGTCATACATCAACATATTACCTTAGCTGAGCTACAAAGATGGAAAAATATTCGAGTATAAATACAGATGCTTAGTAAAAGTATTTACACATATTCTCAAATACCTGTAATTTAATTTTGTTTAACATTAGTTTTACTAGTTATAGGACACTTAAAACTAAAATCACATACTTAATTGGACCATAACACGTGTAATAATTAGGGCCCGGAACTTGATGCATTTGCATCTTTTTTTCTAATGCGTTTATACGAGGCTTGTCTTTACAGAAATGTGACTTATGTCATGTAAAATTCAATGGAACCATTTTTATTTTGCATTTTTTGCATTTTTCGGTAATTTTTGGTTATACGGTCATTGTTTACTGATTTTGGTGCATTTTTTGCATTTTTGTAAATATATTTGCATTTTTATATTTTTTTTTAATATTATTTTGACAAAACTAAATATTTGAAAAACTAACGTATTTATTAACTGTGTGGTTTTCGGAAACATCCATGTGGTTAATGTTGTTGTTTTGACGTTTCGGAACCGTTACAGGTTCCATCCTCGGAGTTTTGTAGTACACGTCTGACTGAAGCTCCTTCGAGAGTACAAATGTTTAAAGAAATAGCACCGAATATTTCATTACCCCCCACAACCTATTCTAACTAGGTGGGGGACATGGTTAACGGCAGCATTTTATTACTGTGAACATTTTGGTACAATTAAAAATGGAAACTGGGAAATGATGCGACCTCCATTGAAAAAGTAATTGATTTAATCACTGTTCCAGAGTTAGAGTTAAATTTAATTTATATTAAATCAAACTTCTGATCACTACCAAATTCCATAACAAAATTAGAATCGTCAAAAATATGCCTTGCTGATGCTATACTAGTTGTAGAAGAAGAAAAAAATAAAATTCATCAAGCACGAAATATAGTTGGACGCGAAATTCAAAATAAATTCAAAAGTGTTTTAGAAAAAAATAGTGGTTATAAAAGTATGCAGATTATTTCAAAAATGTTAGAAGGACAAGAAGTGAAAAGACAAGAAGGCTTGTCAAAAGATTTGAATGTAGATGGTATCACTTTTTTCAAATATGCACCAATTACATCTGTGGAAGTGGAAAAAAGTTTTTCTACCTACAAAACTTTACTATCGGACAATCGCCGATCTTTTATATTTGAGAATATTAAATATACATTGATCGTTTAATGTAACACATATATTGTTTAAAAATATTTACATAATATTTAATCGTTTAAGTAATAAAAACATATTTAATGTATAAAAATAATAGCATTGTTAAATGCAGATGAATAAAATAATAAATAAATGATTAAAAAATATTAATTTAAAAACAATGATTTTTTGATGATTTATTATTAAAAAACGTAATTTTTGAAAATGTAATGTTATTTTTTAGGTCATTTTTTAAGTCATTTTTTGATGTTTATAAGCCATTTTAATACTTTTTTGTGTGCATTTTTAAAAGATTTTTAGGTCATCAAGTTCCGGGCCCTAGTAATAATACAAAAAAAATAAATGGGAAATTAATAGATTAAATGGAGAATGGAGAAATAAGGGGGAGTATGAAATGATTTGAATTAACACGAGTCAAGGGGTGTGAATTCGAGAACCGTCTTGCCTATTCAATAAAAAATAATAACAATAATATCATACAAGTAAAAAATAATTTTATTACCTATTTTGTCATCTCGAAGATTTGCCTGTCACGGATTTCAACTTTTGCCGGACAATTTTTTTATTAATTAAGGTAATAATTTGTAAATCAAACAGAATAGGAAAATGAAAGGTTGGGACGCCACCTTTGACTTGATACAAAGTCAGCGCCAAGAAATAAAAAACAACTCAAAAGATGATTTCCACGTTGTAAGAAATTAGAGTCGCCTAATTTCGGAAAACCGATCTGTTGAGTCGTTCTTGGTAAAAGTGCGTATACTCTCAGGTAGACAGAGACGATCTGTCTGTCCTCTGAAAGCTGGAGGGTGTATTTATCGATATTTTTTGAAGGACATATACTAAGATTTCAGTCCCACAAGGTTATCGCTTATTTATTTTTCCATTTCCTGCGAATTTTGCGCAGTCTAAAATTTGTTCGTAGTGTCACAAATCTGTGATCTTTGTGTTTACTTGATTAAATATGTGTGATTCATTTCGTTCTATCTTCTTTTCTCTTCTTCTTTTTTTTTATATACGAGGTGTGACAATAAAATAACGAGACTTTTTTAATAAAAGGTATCTATTTTTAAAATTTTACAATTTAATGATTGTCACCTTCAAAGTACCTTCCCTCAGCATCAACACACTGCTGCATACGTCGCTGCCATTCTTGAAAACAATGTTGCCAATCGCTTTCAGTCAGCCCTTTTAGAAGTTCTGCCGTTTTCATTTTTACGTCATCAACCGTTTGAAAATGTGTTCCTTTTAATAAACTTTTAATTTTTGGGAATAAGAAGAAGTCACAAGGAGCAAGGTCTGGCGAGTACGGGGGATGTTGAAGTATAGAAATATTTTTTTCAGTTAAAACGTTGAATTGAAAATGCACTGTAAGCTGGAGCATTGTCTTGGTAAAGAACCCAGCCATTTTTCCACAGATCTAGTCGCTTTTTTCTAACACGTTCTCTTAATTTAATTAATACCTCTTTATAATAATATTAGTTGATAGTTTGCCCACTAGGAACCCATTCAATAAAAATTATTCCCTTAATGTCAAAGAAAACAATGATCATTGCTTTGAATTTCGACTTGCTCATTCGTGCTTTCTTCATTCTTGGGGAAGTTGGTGTCTTTCAATGCATGGATTGCCTTTTAGTTTCAGGATTATATGTAAAAATCCATGTTTCATCACACATAATAATATTATTTATAAAAAATGGATCATCTTTGATGATTTTTATGCTGTCAGAACAAATTTCTTTGCGATTGAATTTTTGATCAATCGTCAAATTTTTGAGGACCATTTTAGCACACACTTTTTTCATATTTAAATTTTCAACTAAAATTTTTTCGAACACTTTCTCTATCAATATTTACCATCTTTGCTTACAGCTCTAACACTTAATCGACGATCTTACCGAATAATTTTGTCGATTTTTTCAACGTTTTCGTTTGTTGAAGATGTGGTAGGACGTCCAGAACGATCATCGTCTTCGACGTCCTCTCTTCCACTACAAAACCGTTTGTGCCATTCAAAAACGCGAGCTCTTGATAAACATTCTTCACCATAAACTTCCCATAATATACGAAATGATTCCGCGGCAGTTTTTTTTAATTTAACAAGAAATTTAATGTTAACACGTTGTTCGATTTTTATATCTAACATTTTTCGGCAGTAAAGTCGAACTCGCACTAATAACAAGGCTACTAACGTATTAGAAAATTAACCGATTTCATCAGTGTTTATAGTACTTTTAGATAAGTGTTTCCTAATCATATTTCAATAATCGTTTTATAAATAACGTTAATAGTTTAGGTTATATTTAGAAAGTCTCGTTATTTTATTGTCACACCTCGTATATATTTACTATTTCTGTTATCGAGTATAATATTCTTTTGTTTGTTAAGTTAATTGTTTTATATTAAAAATGATATTGAAGTCTGATAGCGAATTCTTCTTATAGGACTGAAATGTTTTATGTGTATTATACAAATATATAAAATACGCATTAAATTATATGTGATTATAAAATTACTATTATTGTTATTCCTATAGGGGATTTATGATCGGTGTTCCGAGAAAATTGAGCTCTAATATATTTATTAAAATATAAACTAAAAAAAAATGTTCATAATAAAAACCAATACAGAAATAGTTGTTAAATATTACAAATTCATTTTCAAATAATTTTTGTTATGATATGAGCGTATGTTATTACATGTATTTGTTAAAGTATAATCTATAAAAGTTTATTTTCTATTACATGGTCTCAGTTATGATAAGAGTGCATATCGTTACACACGAAAACAAAACATTTTGTGGGACAAAGAATAATATTTTGTTTTACCTACATTAGTTTTGCTAAATAGACTCAAATAGTAAAATTACAATATTATATTTATTCCCCTAAAACAAAACATAAATCTATATAAGCTATAAAATTATAAATCTAAAGTCATAGCTTACCAGCAAGTGGTAAAAACTGACCGGCCGCCGGCTCTCAGCTACTACAACACGGCGCGTGGACTATCTTATTTGAGAGTGACCAAATGAATAGCAAACCTATGGGAGTACTATTTTAAAAGACTGTCTTTAATAGGAAATTTTCTCAGCTTCCCGAATATGTATAGTGTAAGGTGGCATACCTTCCGGAACATACCAGCAAGTGGTAAAAACTGCTGTAGTTAAGTAATGAATTATATCTGTTTTTATGATAAACCTGTATAAAATATTTGTGGTGCCATCTATGTTTTTTTTGGTATAATGTACTGTATTGTAGGGGTAGTGTATAGGCAAATTTGTGTACATTTCTTAACACTTGCTGGGAACCTCTTGCTAACTCATACTCGTCAATTAACTGAGATTTCTTTCACTATAGATATTGTGAAACAAGCAGTCTTATGAAGCAAATGAATTGTTCGACATTAAAAATGCTTACTACATTGTTTACTACCAACAGTGTATTAAGGATGCTAAGAAAGAACCAGTATCTATATGACTTTTCAAATATATACGTTTATTTATTATTGTTTTTGGTAATAATTATTTTTTGTTCCTTATAGCCAAATTATGGAAATTTACGTCTGCAACTTGACGTATTTATGTACAGAGCTTACTTGGCACAAAAAAATTATGGCATTGTCTTGGCAGAAATAAAAAATAATTCCCCTGTTGAATTGAAACCTTTTAAATTGTTGGCAGAATATCTACAAAATACTGCTAATAAGTAAAATTATTTACTTACATTTCATATTGACATTAGCGGTCACTTGTTGTCTTAATGACAGGTTGATATTATTTTATAATTCAGTATAATAAATAAACTCATAACTATTATTATATTTAAAGTATTTATAAATATAAATTCTATAGAAATAGAATGGCAAGTGTGTGATGGCTAATTATGTGAATCTCATTTAATATGTTTATAGTTAATTAATGACAATTAATACTAACCATTATGTAGTAAAATGTGAATAATTATTATTTAAAATACCTTCTTCTTTTTCTTCTCCCTCACCTTTACTCAAGCTATTTGGGATTAGCCACCTTTGTCCTCAACCTCCACTTGACACGATCTCCCATATCATCCACGCACACACCAGCAGGCCTCATATCACACTCAATTGTATCCAACCACTTCTTCGATTTTCCTCTTCCTATTTTTCCTTCAACGTTCATTTCCATAATCGTTCTTACTGCTTCCAAATTTTCTTTCATAACATGGCCAAACCATCTAAGTCTATTCTCTCTCATCTTATCCACGATCGACGGTTCTCCTATGCTTCCTCTTACATATTAATCTTTTATCCTATCTTCTCTTGTCATTCCACTCATCCATCTAAGTATATTTATCTCTGCTACACTCATTCTCTGCTCTGTTTTCTTGTCTGAACCATACAACATAATTGTACTCACTACACTCTTATAAAACTTACCTTTTAGCCTCATTGGAATTCTCTTATCGCACAGAACACCAGACGCTTCTCTCCACCCGCACTTAATTATATGTTTCACATCCTCATCAAAATCACCGTTCTTTTGTACAATGGACCCTAAATATTTAAAACTTTCAACCTCACTTACCTCGTTCCTGCTTATTGTCATTACACTCCTCATTTCCTTGACTTGTTCTCTTTCATAAAACTCATACTCTATATATTCTATCTTACTTTTACTAGTCCTTAATTCCTTTCCTTCCAAAACTAATCTCCATACATCAAACCTTTGGTTAACTTCTCCCCTATTTTCTCCTACTAAAACTTCATCAGCAGACATCATGCACCATGGTATTTCCCCTTGTATCTCTTTTGTAACTTCATCCATTACTACTGAAGGTAAGGGCTTAAAGCTAGATCTTTGGTGCACATCTACTCCTACCCTAAAATCCTCTATTTATTCCCGCATACTTTTGATACTGGTATATGATCCTTCATACATATCTTCTAGCACATTAATAAAAATTTTAAGACTCCTTTTTTCATTAACGCTCACTTTAAAACTTCTCTCGGCACTCTGTCATACGCTTTCTCTATATCTATAAACATCATACAAAGCTTTTTCTTCACCCTATATTTCTCCACAAGCTGTCTCGCACAAAAACGGTTCCATCATCGACTTTCCAGGCATAAAATCAAACTAGCTTTTAGTTAATGATATCTCACTTCTAATTCTCTTATCTATAATCTTTTCCTAAATCTTCATACTGTGACTCATAAGCTTTATGCCTCTATAAGGGTCTAGGACACTTCGCCGCGACCGTCTCGTCGCCGGACCATTCGCCGCCGACCGTTTCGCCGCCAGACCATTCGCCGCGACCGTTTCGCCGCCACGTCGAATATTTTCGTGACCAAACTATTAACTACTAAGCATATTTACGTACAATAAATTCTGTCTTTCATTTTTTTGATTTTACTATAATTTTAGCGCTGTTGATGGTAGGTACACTGTTCTAACGAGATTAATTTTGATCCAGTATCTTTTAATGGGTATACCCTGCAAATTACGCCAAAAGTCTCTTCTAAGGAGTCTTTCTAAATTCCCAAATTACCAAACCGAATAGGTTCAAACTCTGTAGGTTTTCTCGGGTGGATATTTAACAAATAAATCGCTGAATATTCTAAACAGACTTAACACTATAGGGGAAGAATAGGGGGGGGGTTTAGTTTTTGGAATCTTCATTACACATTTAGTTTTAGTCGTAGAGCAATCGGGATACCATTACTGAGTACAGGATACATCTGTGTGTATCATACTAAAAATATACCCCTCACTTCGTTTTTTTGGTTTTGCTATAACTCCGGTACTTTTGGTGATAAGAACATCATACCAAAGGGAAACATTTTGGTTTAGTGTCCTTTATGAAGTACGCCCAGCAAGTTGTCCCAAAAAATTCCAGAAAGAGATTTTTAAGTTCTATCTTTTGTGTGGTCACATTTTACAAGCCAAATATAGTATGGGTACCGAATACACTATAAGTACAGTGGTTTATTCTGGTGTATTAGGGAGGGTGTGTCCTGAGGTTTAATCACGCTTCCCACTTATTTTTTTAAGATGTTGGTTGTTTGAAATAATAAAACAAATTGATACATTGTTGATATACGAAAATATTTTAATAGTACAATTATATACATATGTATATGAATGTAAAATTAATGTTATGGTTGGTATATGTTATAATATATGCGAATTGAAAATGGTTAACATTTTATTTTTCTAGTCTATAGGCAATTTTTGTAGTGAAAAGAATAATTATTAATTTGGTACTGGCGTATTACCATTTAATAATAATTGTGTCAGTATTATCGTTCCAAACTTGCAATGGTATATCTGATTCAGGGAATTCCGAAGTATTCGGGCCCGGGGGGCAAACCTATTTGAGGTCCCGTATTTATTTTTATATTTAAAATGATTAATGCATACGAGTCCGCGTTAAGTGAGACATTTTGTCTTTACTTAAACGTCATACGTCGTATGACGTATAGGTAGGAACGTATGACGTATAACGTATAATGTATAACGTAAAGTGAAAATAAAGATACGACTGTTATTGTTATACAATTATTTTAATTTTATATGTTAACAAGTTACATTATTAGGAGACGTAACGCTAAGTGGTGGTCGGTGGTGTGTAAAGTAGGATACATAAGCAAGCGTTTGTACATTAGATACGTTTCTCGTGAAGACAACGTCAATTTATATATATATATATATATATATCTTAATTTAGGTAACGCTTTTCGTGGACACTTTTTGGTAGACACTTTTTCGTGACGGTTTTTTATTTTAATGTGCCAAAGTAAAGACATAAAATGTCAAAAGATCGTTCAATCACCTTATGCTTACATCCCCTAATCTCTTACACATTTCCAGTGACACATCATTTGGTCCTACCATTTTTCTCTTTTTCATCGCTCTCACAGCCTCCCATATCTCCTTCTCACTAATTAAATCTATTAGACCGTCGTTCCATGAAATATCCTCTTAGCCTTAGTTGGATACTCTTCATTCGGTAATTTCTCAAAATACTCTTTCCATCTCTTTTTCACATCCACATCATTTGTTAGCACCCTCTTATTATCATTTTTTATACACCATACCTTTTGAAAATCCTTTGATCGATTTTCTCTAACCTTAGCCAATCTATTAATTTTTTCTCCTTCCTTTGTTCTAATTTATCATACAACTCATCATACATCTTAAACTTCGCTTTGCTTCCTTCCACAAACTTTCATATTCTACCCAATCTTCTTTCTTTCTGCTCCTTTTCCATATCTTAAATTGCTTATTCTTATTCACTATAATTCTCTAAACATCCTCATCCCACCACAACATTTCTTTGTTTTCTGGCATACTATTCTTACTCTCACCGATAATCTCCTTTGTGGTATTCTTTACACAAGTAGCAATCCTATGCCATATATCATTTATATTCCCCTCAACATTCCACACCACCCTTTCTTTCACCTTCTTTAAAAATTCCTTTTCTTTATCCCTTATTAATTTCCACCATCGAATTCTCGACTCCCTTCCTGTGTTCTTTTTATTTTTGTACACCCTTCTTCTACTACACCACAACTCCATTACTAATTATATATGTTGTGTTATTACTAGTCTTACCTAAATATATTTTTTTATAATCATCTCCTATTTCTTTTGCTTTCTCTTCTTTCCACCTAGTTTCCTGCACACAACAAATTCTAATTTTTCTCCCCTTCAATTATTCTACTAATTCTCTACTTTTACCAGTTAACGTTCCAACATTCCATGTTCATATTTTTATTTTATACCTATCTTTGACCTACACGCAAGTTCATCCTAGAGTTCATTGGTGATGTCCCTACACCGTTGACACTACAAGCGTTGGGTAGACCTGTACACATGACTGGTGAAACAGCTACAGCACAAGCTGTCCCACTGGTATCACACGCTATAGTCTTTATGCCTCATCCACCTCTAGCTACGTTATTTTCTCTGACCTGTTGTCTCCGCGCACATCCGAGATTGGACAATGTGTCTACGTTTTGCTTAGGACCTCTCGTAATATTTGACCAAATTTTACATTGTTTAATTTTAAAATTATACAATACTATAATACATAAATTACCTGTCAATATAAATTGTCAACCTATATGTAGAAGTATAATACAATATATTATGTTCAAAGGAATTCTGTTTTGAAATCATTGGGTCAAGATTTAGATAATATGCATGAAATAAATCATTCACTTGTTATTGTTTCAATAATAATTTATAACCATGAACACGATTATGAATCTGCTTTACGTGTTCTTAGAAACGATGACACTCTTGAAGGGTTTGTACTTATAACAGAAAACAAAACTTGTGTTATATATAATTATAAATATGTAATTCTGAATTTTTTATAGAGTGACATTGACTTTGATAATATATTAGAGAATGAATCGAGTAGATTTGGTTACATAAGAATTCAAAAAGTTAAGAGAAAAAGACGAAGATGCAACATTGATACAAATGGCACAAGCTTGGATTAACTTAGCAATGGTTTGAATATTTTCGTATTTTTATTTTTGTAAAACAAATAATAATTACGTATAATTTACAGAGTTATTAAAGTAAATGGCAACTTGTTCATTATGGTTATAGTCCAAAATTATATATATTTGCATTTTCTTATTAGTTTGTTTGAAAAAGAAATAGTCAAAATATATGAATAAGAGCATAATTTGTAGACGATTTTTTCTTTTTATTATTTGATGTATTTTTAATTTGCACACATATTTCAATATTAAAAAATAAAAAATAAAAAAATAAATGAAATATATTGGCATGACAATTTTATTTTTTAAAATAATCTTGTACAAAATCAAATAGCTTGAGTAGCACGAACAAAATAAAATAAAAATAATAAATGGCATTGTCCCATTTTAATTGATTTTAAATTAATTATTGTTCACTTATTGCTATTACAATTTTTTCTTGTCACCTATATATGTTTATTCTTGTTCTACCTTAATGGTAATAATTAATTTTAATCTATTCAATTTTAAATTTAGTTTATTCACATCCATGATAGTGTTCTATGAGTATTTTGTAAATTGAAAACTGACATTAATTTCTGTTCAAAAGTATATTGAAGTCTGTTGTCAACTAATTCTCCAGATAAAAAATAAATGTTATTTAGAGAATCAATGATGAATTTAAAATGTTATTGCTATTGTTAATGTTATTCAAAGCATATTAAAAAAAAAAATTCATTTATGACTAATGTTTTAGATGAATGATTTAAGAATGAATTATCAGTCAAATAAAGATCAACAATATTAATCACATTTTTTAAAAATTTTAAATTACTTTTTTTATATGTGTACATGTTTTAAATGTTTTTATGTATAAATGCATGTTTACGTCCGTAATAAAGGTTAATTAAAACCGAACCTAATTAAGCTATCGATATTTTGTAAATAGTCTGTTATTATATATTTATTTTTGTATTGAACCCATATTCTTGCCCATATATGGGCATAAACTTATTTTACTATGTAAAAATAGCTGGTCTCGACCATATATAAGTCGAAACACAAATAATTTGACAGTTCTCAACCTTCTCTCGTGCTTCGACACTGTTCCAAGACCCACCCAGGGCAGACTTGGTCAGTTTTCAGCACAACGAGGAACCATTTTATAATCGTTTCACTAATAATAAATGTCATATAATTTTCGCGTACACAGTGTTTATTTTTTTCTCTTTTGATATTTCTTGTAAATCTCGTTTCGTAGTGATCGTTAATATTACGTCTTTCCACACAAGGACTTGATCGTTCTCATCAGACAGAATTATCGTGGAATACCTGTCAGTACTTACGTCCATTGCGCACGTAGGGAAAGCTAATAGTCGGATATTCTTCTGGTGAAGGTCGTCAGTGGGGAATGTGAATCAACATCGCTGGGAAACTAGAAATTTGTTTAACTTCCTACGTCTTAATAGTTAACGTTCATGTCGTCCGGGTAGTAACTTCAATTTTTCTATCAGTCATTTATGGTCCTTCAGTCGTCTGGTAGTAATTTACTTATTATCAGACAAAGCATTTTCACTAGTTAAATTTCAATAATTTTAATTCAAATGATTTTTAGTTCATAAAACTAAACAATTTTATTTAGCAAATTTTCATTATTAATGTCACAAAGGTACATAAATATTTCATACATTATTAGTGCATACATTTTGTGCCCTAATTATGATGCAAAATTAAATTTAATATTAATGACCGGTTCTACCTTATTATGATTAAAACATTTGATGTGTATGTATATATATGTATGTAAAAATAATGATTTTAATGCACTGTGCATATAGAGTGCCAATAAGGGTGGAGAAAAATTGCAAGAGTCTTATTACATATTTCAAGAATTAATTGATAAATATGGAGTTACGGCTTTGTTGTTGAACAGTCAGTCAGTGTGTTATATTGGACAAAGATAATATACAAAGGTTGAAGATACATTACAAGACGCTTTAAATAAAGACAATAATGACATTGATTCCCTAATAAATTCTTTGTTTATATCTATCTATTTAAAAGTCTCAGATGATGTAAGTTACTATTTGATATGTATTATTAAAATTGTGTGATTTGTTGTTTTTTGTTTTAATTACAGGTTGCTAAAAGACAGATAAATATGATAAGATATACTTATCCTAATTCTGATTTTATTAGTAATTATGATTAGAATGAGGTTAAATTTAAAAGTATATTGTCAAAAGTATTTTTCCACAATTCAATTGTAAATAATTAATATTAATTTTTTTACCTCTACATATACCAAGGAATATGGTAAAAAAACTTGAAGTCTTCACTTTCTATATATTTTTTGAAATATATATTATTCGGACTGTTGGAAAAATGTGTCAATTTCTTTTGGAGAATCAAAATATCGTACATTACTTGATTTTCATAACAAATTCTTAACAATGAAAACTCAAATTTTCCCTATTTTTGCTTGCGCTGAATAAAAAAAGAATAAAAATTCACATATCAAAACACTTAACCAAATGTCTTTGATTTGCGTTCATGAATTTATTTTTTGTACACTGAAATATTATATTTTAATTGCTTCATTATAATTTATACTTATAATTTTTAATTAAGAGTTCTTTTACAAATGATTTTGAGTTATTAAAAGCTGCCAAATTTTCATAGAAATTATGCGTTTGCACATAAACGTATCAAAAAGAAATTGAAACTTTAGTTGTATTATTACAGTAGTTATTTTTCCTTACTGGAAATCTAGCTCAAGTACGAATTCAATTTTTCAAGCAAATCACGTTCTCAATAATTTAAATGTAAATTTTATCATCCGGTGTGTATCATTTTATTATTGATAAGACTGGAAAACTTAACGACATATACAATAAATATTCTAGTCAACTACGACTCAAAATTTCAAAATTGAACAACGCCGTAAACATATACGTTAACTGCACCACAGTTAGGAATATTATTTAAAATTATTATTCCGATTGTTAAATCAATTCTCGAATATTGTTAATTTTTAGATGTTTTTGAAAAATAAAATCATATTCGTTTGCTAAATCTGGAACTGTCGATATATTCATATTCCTTCATTCGCATAAATAATTATAATGTGGTGAATGTTACTCGTAAAGCAATGATTTTCTAGGAACACGTTAATCTCATTCATATTGATTAGTTTAAAATGTATAATTTTGTTTGCTAACTTTAGCGCATATCATGATACATCTATTACGTGGTAGAAACTAGGAACATTAAGTTCATAAGATGAGTTTAACGGTGAACACAAAATAAGTGCTTCTATTTCTCAAATATTTAAAAGTCAACGCAAAACTCGAAAAGCTTTAAGCTTTTCTTCCACGAGAATGACTAAAAATATTTAAAATTAAAAATATTTTACATTACAAACTATTTTGTATCCGTATTAAACTGAGTACGACCAAAAGTTGATTTGAAACGGAATGAATTTGTTTTCCATTTTAAACGTATTATTCTAATGCACTACGTACAAATTATTATTTTTGTATTTGTGTTTTTTTTTTGCACGAGCCGCTTATTTACACTTGTCGTAGCTGTTTTCATAAACATATATTTTTAGAAAGCAGCAGGTTAACGCAATAATATTGTTCATAATATAAGTTTTAATCGGGTTTTTAATTGTAAACGTAAAATAGTATCAAATATAATATTCGACACAATTCGGTTGTTAACAATATGACTCATATTTTCCTACACATATATTAAGTATAATAGTGAAAAAACCCGATAACTAAATTTTATATACTTTTGGTTTAAAAACTTTAATTTGAAATACATATTATCCGGATCGTTGGAAAGTTGTACGTCAATTTCTTTCGGAGAATCTAAATATCGAACACTACTTGATTTTCATAACAAATTCTTAACAATGAAAACTCAAATTTTCCCTATTTTTGCATGCGCTGAATAAAAAAAGAATAAAAATTTACATATCAAAACACTTAACCAAATGTCTTTGATTTGCGTTCATGAATTTATTTTTTGTACACTGAAATATTATATTTTAATTGCTTCATTATAATTTATACTTATAATTTTTAATTAAGAGTTCTTTTACAAATGATTTTGAGTTATTAAAAGCTGCCAAATTTTCATAGAAATTATGCGTTTGCACATAAACGTATCAAAAAGAAATTGAAACTTTAGTTGTATTATTACAGTAGTTATTTTTCCTTACTGGAAATCTAGCTCAAGTACGAATTCAATTTTTCAAGCAAATCACGTTCTCAATAATTTAAATGTAAATTTTATCATCCGGTGTGTATCATTTTATTATTGATAAGACTGGAAAACTTAACGACATATACAATAAATATTCTAGTCAACTACGACTCAAAATTTCAAAATTGAACAACGCCGTAAACATATACGTTAACTGCACCACAGTTAGGAATATTATTTAAAATTATTATTCCGATTGTTAAATCAATTCTCGAATATTGTTAATTTTTAGATGTTTTTGAAAAATAAAATCATATTCGTTTGCTAAATCTGGAACTGTCGATATATTCATATTCCTTCATTCGCATAAATAATTATAATGTGGTGAATGTTACTCGTAAAGCAATGATTTTCTAGGAACACGTTAATCTCATTCATATTGATTAGTTTAAAATGTATAATTTTGTTTGCTAACTTTAGCGCATATCATGATACATCTATTACGTGGTAGAAACTAGGAACATTAAGTTCATAAGATGAGTTTAACGGTGAACACAAAATAAGTGCTTCTATTTCTCAAATATTTAAAAGTCAACGCAAAACTCGAAAAGCTTTAAGCTTTTCTTCCACGAGAATGACTAAAAATATTTAAAATTAAAAATATTTTACATTACAAACTATTTTGTATCCGTATTAAACTGAGTACGACCAAAAGTTGATTTGAAACGGAATGAATTTGTTTTCCATTTTAAACGTATTATTCTAATGCACTACGTACAAATTATTATTTTTGTATTTGTGTTTTTTTTTTGCACGAGCCGCTTATTTACACTTGTCGTAGCTGTTTTCATAAACATATATTTTTAGAAAGCAGCAGGTTAACGCAATAATATTGTTCATAATATAAGTTTTAATCGGGTTTTTAATTGTAAACGTAAAATAGTATCAAATATAATATTCGACACAATTCGGTTGTTAACAATATGACTCATATTTTCCTACACATATATTAAGTATAATAGTGAAAAAACCCGATAACTAAATTTTATATACTTTTGGTTTAAAAACTTTAATTTGAAATACATATTATCCGGATCGTTGGAAAGTTGTACGTCAATTTCTTTCGGAGAATCTAAATATCGAACACTACTTGATTTTCATAACAAATTCTTAACAATGAAAACTCAAATTTTCCCTATTTTTGCATGCGCTGAATAAAAAAAGAATAAAAATTTACATATCAAAACACTTAACCAAATGTCTTTGATTTGCGTTCATGAATTTATTTTTTGTACACTGAAATATTATATTTTAATTGCTTCATTATAATTTATACTTATAATTTTTAATTAAGAGTTCTTTTACAAATGATTTTGAGTTATTAAAAGCTGCCAAATTTTCATAGAAATTATGCGTTTGCACATAAACGTATCAAAAAGAAATTGAAACTTTAGTTGTATTATTACAGTAGTTATTTTTCCTTACTGGAAATCTAGCTCAAGTACGAATTCAATTTTTCAAGCAAATCACGTTCTCAATAATTTAAATGTAAATTTTATCATCCGGTGTGTATCATTTTATTATTGATAAGACTGGAAAACTTAACGACATATACAATAAATATTCTAGTCAACTACGACTCAAAATTTCAAAATTGAACAACGCCGTAAACATATACGTTAACTGCACCACAGTTAGGAATATTATTTAAAATTATTATTCCGATTGTTAAATCAATTCTCGAATATTGTTAATTTTTAGATGTTTTTGAAAAATAAAATCATATTCGTTTGCTAAATCTGGAACTGTCGATATATTCATATTCCTTCATTCGCATAAATAATTATAATGTGGTGAATGTTACTCGTAAAGCAATGATTTTCTAGGAACACGTTAATCTCATTCATATTGATTAGTTTAAAATGTATAATTTTGTTTGCTAACTTTAGCGCATATCATGATACATCTATTACGTGGTAGAAACTAGGAACATTAAGTTCATAAGATGAGTTTAACGGTGAACACAAAATAAGTGCTTCTATTTCTCAAATATTTAAAAGTCAACGCAAAACTCGAAAAGCTTTAAGCTTTTCTTCCACGAGAATGACTAAAAATATTTAAAATTAAAAATATTTTATATTACAAACTATTTTGTATCCGTATTAAACTGAGTACGACCAAAAGTTGATTTGAAACGGAATGAATTTGTTTTCCATTTTAAACGTATTATTCTAATGCACTACGTACAAATTATTATTTTTGTATTTGTGTTTTTTTTTTTGCACGAGCCGCTTATTTACACTTGTCGTAGCTGTTTTCATAAACATATATTTTTAGAAAGCAGCAGGTTAACGCAATAATATTGTTCATAATATAAGTTTTAATCGGGTTTTTAATTGTAAACGTAAAATAGTATCAAATATAATATTCGACACAATTCGGTTGTTAACAATATGACTCATATTTTCCTACACATATATTAAGTATAATAGTGAAAAAACCCGATAACTAAATTTTATATACTTTTGGTTTAAAAACTTTAATTTGAAATACATATTATCCGGATCGTTGGAAAGTTGTACGTCAATTTCTTTCGGAGAATCTAAATATCGAACACTACTTGATTTTCATAACAAATTCTTAACAATGAAAACTCAAATTTTCCCTATTTTTGCATGCGCTGAATAAAAAAAGAATAAAAATTTACATATCAAAACACTTAACCAAATGTCTTTGATTTGCGTTCATGAATTTATTTTTTGTACACTGAAATATTATATTTTAATTGCTTCATTATAATTTATACTTATAATTTTTAATTAAGAGTTCTTTTACAAATGATTTTGAGTTATTAAAAGCTGCCAAATTTTCATAGAAATTATGCGTTTGCACATAAACGTATCAAAAAGAAATTGAAACTTTAGTTGTATTATTACAGTAGTTATTTTTCCTTACTGGAAATCTAGCTCAAGTACGAATTCAATTTTTCAAGCAAATCACGTTCTCAATAATTTAAATGTAAATTTTATCATCCGGTGTGTATCATTTTATTATTGATAAGACTGGAAAACTTAACGACATATACAATAAATATTCTAGTCAACTACGACTCAAAATTTCAAAATTGAACAACGCCGTAAACATATACGTTAACTGCACCACAGTTAGGAATATTATTTAAAATTATTATTCCGATTGTTAAATCAATTCTCGAATATTGTTAATTTTTAGATGTTTTTGAAAAATAAAATCATATTCGTTTGCTAAATCTGGAACTGTCGATATATTCATATTCCTTCATTCGCATAAATAATTATAATGTGGTGAATGTTACTCGTAAAGCAATGATTTTCTAGGAACACGTTAATCTCATTCATATTGATTAGTTTAAAATGTATAATTTTGTTTGCTAACTTTAGCGCATATCATGATACATCTATTACGTGGTAGAAACTAGGAACATTAAGTTCATAAGATGAGTTTAACGGTGAACACAAAATAAGTGCTTCTATTTCTCAAATATTTAAAAGTCAACGCAAAACTCGAAAAGCTTTAAGCTTTTCTTCCACGAGAATGACTAAAAATATTTAAAATTAAAAATATTTTATATTACAAACTATTTTGTATCCGTATTAAACTGAGTACGACCAAAAGTTGATTTGAAACGGAATGAATTTGTTTTCCATTTTAAACGTATTATTCTAATGCACTACGTACAAATTATTATTTTTGTATTTGTGTTTTTTTTTTTGCACGAGCTGCTTATTTACACTTGTCGTAGCTGTTTTCATAAACATATATTTTTAGAAAGCAGCAGGTTAACGCAATAATATTGTTCATAATATAAGTTTTAATCGGGTTTTTAATTGTAAACGTAAAATAGTATCAAATATAATATTCGACACAATTCGGTTGTTAACAATATGACTCATATTTTCCTACACATATATTAAGTATAATAGTGAAAAAACCCGATAACTAAATTTTATATACTTTTGGTTTAAAAACTTTAATTTGAAATACATATTATCCGGATCGTTGGAAAGTTGTACGTCAATTTCTTTCGGAGAATCTAAATATCGAACACTACTTGATTTTCATAACAAATTCTTAACAATGAAAACTCAAATTTTCCCTATTTTTGCATGCGCTGAATAAAAAAAGAATAAAAATTTACATATCAAAACACTTAACCAAATGTCTTTGATTTGCGTTCATGAATTTATTTTTTGTACACTGAAATATTATATTTTAATTGATTCATTATAATTTATACTTATAATTTTTAATTAACAGTTCTTTTACAAATGATTTTGAGTTATTAAAAGCTGCCAAATTTTCATAGAAATTATGCGTTTGCACATAAACGTATCAAAAAGAAATTGAAACTTTAGTTGTATTATTACAGTAGTTATTTTTCCTTACTGGAAATCTAGCTCAAGTACGAATTCAATTTTTCAAGCAAATCACGTTCTCAATAATTTAAATGTTAATTTTATCATCCGTTGTGTATCATATTATTATTGATAAAACTGGAAAACTTAACGACATATACAATAAATATTCTAGTCAACTACGACTCAAAATTTCAAAATTAAACAACGCCGTAAACATATATGTTAACTAATGTTGTATATTATTGACGACGTTTTCTTTTCGGCATTTTCTTATGAACACTGATATATCAATTTGTAGCGTTTTTCTTTTTATCTTTAAATAAGGTGGTCTTTCATAAGACTCTTTGAACATTTATTTAGAAAAATTCTACGCCATTTTGGTGCATTATGCGGTTTTGAAAATGAATATAAAACTTTTGCATTTGTTCCGGCAATATTCATAAGACTATTATAAATCTCACAAAGCCAACGTTTTGTAATTCTAGTTTCTGTATAAGTAGCACACATTTTTTGATAGTGTCTACGCTACATTTTGTACTATTATAGTCCATGATTTTTTCTGGCTTTTTTGTGAAGTTATCAAGGTTTCCTTTTTCATGCGTTGTGGATAGTAATATAACAGTTATATTTTTTTGAGGAACGTAAGAAGTGAGTGTTTTATCTTTTTGAAAACCAAATATACTTGATCAAATAGATTTTTCTTTATGAGAAAGGAATACTAGATGAATCGCTTTCTTGTTTTTTTTTTTTTTTTTGTGTACCGACAAGGGTTATTGTTTTCTGCAGTAAATAATCGACCAAGGCAATGCTTGTATAGTAGTTATCAGTTGTCAGATTCCTATTGGTCTTTTCAATATCCGTAATTAGTCAGTATATACGTGTACATAAATGTTTTAAATTAATTAAAATCATTTGAATTTATTATGATGTTTGTTTCGTGTTCGATATTTTAATTGAATAGTTTTTTTGTTTGGGTTCAAATAAAAAAGTGTAAATTCAGTTCAGTTCAGGTTAGTTATAATTTGAATAAGTTCAGTTTGAGTTTGATTCGACCTCAAAAATCTGGATTCGTAACATTACTTAGGATAACAACCTTATATATAACATACACCAGTATCGCACCCAGGATTTTTTCAAGGGGGGGGTCTAAAAAACTACATTATGAAATTTTGACAGAATAATATGAACGTTGTATCAGAATTTGGATTTTCATCAATAAATTTAAAACTATTACACAGGTCAAGGGGGGGGGGGGGTCCGGACCCGGAGTCCACCCCCTTGGGTGCGTCACTGACATACACTATGTAATGATATTCACACATATCATTATTATAATCACAGTTAACACAAGTATATAATGTATTGATTTCTTCATGCAAAACTTTAATTATCTATTTTATATTTTCTTTAAATAAAAACATACTAATATTTTGTCACCTCGAAACACAGAGAACATTTTCAAATAATAAAAATATATATATTTAAACTAAACGAAATAACCGACACAAACGAGGGTGATAATCATCAGGGACGAAACCATAAATTAACCTTGAACATAACGAATTCGACATAGTTTTATAAAATAACACAAGGCAGTGATAATAAAATAAATAATAAAGAAATTAGTCAATCAAAGAATACTTGTTAAAACCAATAACAACATAAAACAATAAAATAAACGTGAAAATGAAAAATATCGTTATCTAACAGTTTTACACGACTTTCGAAACATCACAACGCTGCAGAGTAATAAATAAAGGGATTATTCGATCAAGGACTATAGGCTAGTAGAAATATAATACACGAAGAAAAATACCGTTATTGGACAAATTCCACGCTTTTAAAAAGAAAAAGAAAACACACATAGCTTAAATTAATCAAAGTTTTCATTCATGAGAACTGATCCAAGATGAAGGGTTGTAATGCCGACCAGCAAACATATTATGACGGCTAAATGCAAGTTCTGAATTACGAATGAACCGTTAGTCGACTGGACCGTCACCATAGTCGGACACGTCAAATGAATAATAAAATACAAAAATCTCTACCCTAGATTCCTCGATGATCTCGTCTCCTCGTTAGTGGTGCGAGAGCACTCTCCAAATCGTGTGTGAGCATACTGCGAGTAAAGCATTAGTTCTCTCCAAGCAGAGTGCGCACATTCCAACTAATAGCCAGTACTCCAGACCAATCTGTGTTCCGGGGAACAAATTTAGTTTTGCGTAACATCTTAAACGAGTATTGGCTTATTTGATTTTGTCGGTGAATTCGCTTTCGAAATGAAGGCAACCTATTCCTTTTATTTTTTATTTTTATTGAAACTTCTTTATACAGTCGGCCATGTTTGAAGATTCAACGAAAAGTTCAAGCACGGGCACAATGTAAAAAAATATATAATTTTGATATTATATTTCGTAAGCATTTTCGTCTTATAATTTTTATTCCATTTTTATGCAATATTTATTTCATGTTTGTATCTATACATTTTGTTTACATTAAGAATTCTCGAATTTACATATGTGATCTAAAATATGTAATTATTATTTTTATTCATCTCAGTTTACTTTCTCCTTTCACATAATTAGTTATATTTGTATCATCTCTCTCTTCCTCTCACTACTTTCACTCCCCTCATCACCATTCGATAATTTTCTTTTATTTTATTTGAATTCTTACAACTATTAGGTATTGCTTATAAAATGTTTTATATTTTGTAATATTTTAATAATAATCGATTAAAAATAATAAAGAACAAATTTACGTATATTTTTTAATTGTGTTTATATATATATATATTATTTCCCTGTCCATATGATAAAATTAAAATTAAATTTTGATTTATGATAATATTTTTTATGTTTAAATTTTCATGTTAATTTTATTTTTAATATTCTAACGGCATACTTAAAATAATTTAAATAATATTTATATGTACTTTTTGTTCTTTTAATCAAACGTTCCTATTTAATTGTTTATATATGATTACTCATGTATATAAATAATAATAAAAACACCTGCTTATATTATGTACACTGCGCCTAAACAAGCATTTTTTTGTACTTTAAACAGCATAAAAATTGTGTCAAACAGTTATTACTGTTATTCGTTCAACAGCTATTGTGAGCTAAAATATAAGTTTTACACAAATACAATTTAACTAAGAAAAAAAATGATTTCGTCTCCAGTTAAATGTTTTATAATTCAATTAACTCTGGCATTTGTTGTATTTTTTGATAACACCTTAGCTACATGTAAGTATATATTTTCATTTGTACCAAAAAAATTTCGATTTTACATTATTAAATATTTGTTTCTTATTGATTTTACAATATGGTTACATATAATGTTTTAACACGCAGATTAACATTGCTTAATTTCTGATAAATAAATTCTATCGTCTGGTTGTAAAGATAAAAAAACTCCTAACTGGTTTTACCTTATATTCATATTGTTTTAGATTTTGAGCGAAGCTGAGAATTAATTTTTTTAGTTTAAAAATAAACAACTATAAGTATATTGTATGTGCTCCGATTTATTAACTTTCTGAAACAAATTTTTCATCACATAATGATATTTTACTTTAAATGATTTCCAATTTTTACGATAGTTTTCTGAAGTGTATTGAACCAACCTTAAAGTTGCAAAAAATCAGTGAAATTGTAGCCCATCTACACAAAATCCAATTTTTACAGTTTACTTTACTCCATTTGAATATTAATTATTAAATTAAATAAATTAATAATTACAAATTAGTAAATATATTTTTATATATTAATTACAAAGGATCGAGATATTTATAATAAACATTTAATTTTTAATATATGTTTTCGTTACAATGTTTTGTAATAAAATAATAGCTATAATTAATTTAAGTTAGATTTTAAATCTTTAGATTTCTCCGTTCTTTAGGTTGTATTCAAAATTATCATTTTGAATGTGTTTTGATAATATATGGTGAAAAATATATATTTGCCAATAAAAATTCAAAATTAACCTTATTGGTTCAAAAAAAAAAAAAAAAAAAAAAATAATAATAATAAAAATAATACATTAAGTTAACATTTATGTGAAGAAAATTAAATATATTTACAAATAAGTTATTATTGAACCCAATATAATGCGATAAGCTATAAAGTTAATTTAATTAGAATTATTAACTCAACTATTAATGTATCAATTCGTAATAAATAAATATAAATTCCATATATTAGAAACGACTTATGTGAAAATTACATGTAAATAAATTCTGTTTTGAATAGCATATGAAGATTGGTGCGAAAATGAAATTAATAATATTGACATACCATTAAGAGACAATGCCCGTGGTAAGTAATGTAGTAAAACAACATTTATATTTCAATCATCACAGTTTTTAGATTAATAAATATTAACATATATATTTTATTGAAAAACGATTATTTGTCATATTTGATTGTCGAATTTAAATTATCCATAAATAAGTCACTTAACATGAAAGGAATGCATACAAATAAATAAATGCGATGTATATATATATATATATATATTTTTTTTTTTTAAATTGAATCATTTGTTTTAATGAAAGAAACATAGTATTGTTGGTTTTGTTAAATTCCAATCTAATCATTATTAAGAAAAAAACATTGTATAAAACGCCATAACATACAACCTGATTGTGTATTATGAATTATACTTATGTGAATTACTGACTTTATATATAATGTATATAATAAATCCAATATTATATTAATATAATAAATCATGAATTATGTTTTATCATAAATTATAACATAACTAAATGAGTTCTTATTATATTATTAATAAATAAAACCTTTTGTGTGATATAGTCTTATGCAAATGTGAGTTTGAAGAAGAAATTAATTTTTGCATTTATCTTAATATTGAAAACCTTACATTTACATAGTAATATAATAATAATTGTAAAAAACAAATGCTTATAAAAGTCCAAATATATAATATTTTATGTGCATATTATACAAATTGGTCATTGGTTAATCTTAATTGCTTCATATTTGAGAGAAAGTTTGTATTATAAGTTATACATCAAGAATACTTCTAATTTTCGTATATTTTTAAATCAATTGAAATAATTATTAATCGTATTGTTGTTGTTAAAATGAAAGTAAAATATTCTAATTTCAATGTATGTAATAGATTTTCTTGAGTCATTTCTAAGTAAGTAATTTGTTTATTAAACAAGTGGTGTCAATGCGAAAAAAACAGGGAGTGGAATGGTTGAAAAAAAAATTCATTAATCTAAATTTCGTAATTTTTCTACACAAAACATTATTTAAATTAAAATTGAAAACAATTAGTTTTGAACTAAATTTTTCTTTGCTATATCACACATAATTCCTAAATCCAAACATAGGTCAACTATTTAAATCCACATCTTCTACACTTCTCAATACAGTACCGAATTATATTATAAAATTTAATTTTTTTTTAATAATCAACTCTAATAATGAGGTATATCTTGTTTATTAAAAAAAAAAAAAATCATAACAACTTATAAACAACACATACTTGTATAACACATAAATAATAACACGAAATTTAAGAATAAAATAATATTTTTCTACTGTACACTGTGTAATTGTAATAAAAATAAGTTATATTTTGATTAGTGTTTACTCTTGGACTATTAAAATAATGAAAAAATTTCATAATATGAATATACTTATTATAATCAATACATTAATTTATTCGTTTAAAATCAATTAGTACGTTTTAGAACACTTGATATACATTCATAAACATTTTTATTATTTTAGATGAATAAAATATTTTTTTTTTTTTTTTTTTTTTATGAAATACTATATACTAATAATTTATTTCAACAATTAAGAGCGAGGAAATAAAATATTTAAAAACAATTATTGTAATTAAATTCATTTTATTCGTATATATAGCTGCAAACGAAGAAAAACAGAAGTGTAAGTTAAAAACATAACAAAAGCCTACATGGTACTTTCTTTTGATTTAATTTAATTTTTAAATTGTGTCTTATGTTTGTTGCCCCAGACTTATATGGACAATATATAAATAGTTTATATTTCTCTATTTTGGGCCCCATATTTTTGTCTTAAAAGGTATATGGAGACCGAAACCTCTTTAAGCATTGTGATATAACATTTAATATGATTAAGAATGTTATTTACATAATAGTATGTTACACGAATATAGTTATTTTGAGAATTTTACCTTTTTTATATAAATCCCTAAATTAGATAATTACAATTTTAAATTTGGTCAAGTTACTTGAATTTAAAAATAGCAAACGCACATATAATTTTTAACTTAATTTAAAACTATTTTAATAACTCAAATTTAGTAGTTAAAAATATATGATAAATTTATATTTTTATTATTTGTCTGTGCAGCTTTTTGGGAAGACCCGGAGAGTAAGTTAAAAACATAACTAATGCTTACATGAAAGTTTATTTTGATTTAATTTAATTTTTAAAATAGTTTTAATGTATGTCGCACCAGTTGTATCTGAGAAAAATAAAATCAGTTTATATTTGTCTAATGTTGGCACATTTTTTTTTCTTAAAATGTATAAAATTTCCAAAACCATATAAACATTGTGAAAACACATATATAATGAGCTGTTCATTATTAATATTAGTGTACATTACAAGAATATTCAAATTAGAAGTAATAATATTCCCAATTGCATTATTGCATCTTTAAATTTGGTCAAATTACTAATTTTAAAAGAATAGCAAACAATATATATTTGATTTTTAATTTAAATTCTATATTTTTTTATTTACTCAACATAACCAGTCAAACAAATAAGAAAAATTTTTTTAACTAGGAATATTAAAATAAAGAAAAACACTTTATCATACGAGTGTACCCATTATAATAATTACATTTATTGCTTAGTTTAAAATCAAATAATTTATTACAATACACTTGATATACAATCATTAATATTATTATTTTTCTGCATGAATAAAATAATTATAAAATATTAATGCAATTAATTTCATTTTATTCATTTGTATAGCTATAAAAAAATGTTTAGGGAGTAAGTTAAAAGCATAACTAATTGCTTACATAGTAATACTTTTTGATATGAATTGATTTCTAAAATGCGTGCAATATTTCTTATATCAGTTTTATGTGGATAAAATAAAAAGTTTATTGTTAAAATTTTAATAATAATCGTCTATTGTTGGCTCTATATATATGTCATAAAATGTATTTTTAACTTAAATAATATATTATTATAATAATTTAACTTAACAGTTTAAAAAATATGTTAAATGGTTTAAATTTGGAATATTAAAATAAAAAAAAATAAAAAAACGAGTATACCTATTATAATCAATACATTCTTTGCTTTGTTCAAAATCAAACAATACACTATAATAAAATATACATATATTACATTTTATATTTTATATTTTTCAACAAGAATAAAATATTCATAAGAGGTTAATGCAATTTATTTAATTTATTTCCTTTGTATAGTTCTTTTCAAAACATTGAAGGTTATGTTAAAAACATAACTAAAGCTTACTGGAAGTTTATTTAGTTTTAATTAAATTTTTAAAATGGGTCTAATGTATGTCGCACCAGTCTTATCTGGACAAAATTAAAACAGTTTATATTTGTCTATTCTGGGCTCCATATGTTTGTCTTAATGTGTATATAGACGCCAAAACCTTATTAATAATTGGGGCAACACATATATAATGAGCTGTTTATTATTAACATTAGTGTAGTTTATAGAAATATTGTAATTAGAAATAATGATACTCCAAATTGGATCATTGCATCTTTAAATTTGTTGAAGTTACTAATTTTAGAAAAACAGCATACAAGACACATTTGATTTTTAACTTAAATTATATATTTTTTTATTGCCTCAATTTGATTAGTTATAAAATGGCGTTATAATATTCTTTATAATATACACTTGGAGAATTAAAAAATATTACATTGTTTTATAATTATTAAAATCAGTATATTCTGCGTTTCTATAAAATCTAATGCTTCAATGTAATACATTGCACTTCATAATATTTTATTCCTTTTGTACAGCATCCTTACAAATAGGTAATACATAAACAATAGCTTTGTTTTGAAAATTATCCTTAGTTTATGTTTATTTTAAACTTGTGTCTTCGAGATGTATAACATATGTTATAAGTTGTTTAATTTTATGTTTGATAAAAATACTAGAGTATGCTACAAAAATATAGGCGTTTTAAAACATATTTTTTTTTAGATTTTCTTAATATGAACATTGTAACTAATATTATATTAAATTACATTTAAAAACAAAGAAAACCTGATAAATTTCATTTTTTACTTAATTTATTTATAAATATTTCAGTTTTACATTGTTCAAATAAAGAATAATAGCTATTTTGGAGAAGTCATCGAAGGGAAATCCCTGCCCTAAATAAGCTAGAGTTTATCCGGGTGGTTAGGGTAGGTTAAGTCCGGACGATGCGCGAGCTCACACAATACTATTGCATCCGTAGCTGGCCGATAAGATTCTTAAGCGAGGATAACCACTAATGCTCTATAATTGGCCGCTGACCATGGATATTATAATTGAAGATACCTACTGTTAAATTCGTATTAGTTGGGTTTCGCTAAGATGGTTAAGCCATAGAGCAAACCGCGTTCATGGGTGCGGCATCAACGTGTTAATGCAGTACGAGTACTCGGAGGACACGGTCTTGGTCGGCGCCATGTCCACTGGCTTCTCGCTCGGCGACTTGCTCCTGGCCGAGACGTCTTTTTCCGTGCCCCTTGAGTAGCTCAGCGTGTTAAGAAAGAAAGAACGGTCAGTATCCGACTTCGACCCGGAGAAGCCGAAAGTTCAAATAAAGAATAATAAATCATTATATAATTACATCAGTTTTTATCATATATGTATATTCCTCGTTAAATCATGGCAATTATAAATTTGGTCAAGTTACTTTTTTAAAAATCAGCAAACACGTAATTAATTTTTCACTTAGTTCATAACTATATTAAAAATTCAAAATAACAGTTAAAAAAATATGTTAAATCTCTCTGTTGCGGAATTTTCAAATAGAGAAACCTCATCATGATTAAAATAAATGCGTTCGTAATTTACATTTATATACCTAAAGAAATATTTGCGACTTTTAATTTAATAATGTTATATATTTTTTTAAAAAGTTGATTACACCAGACACTTTATTAATAATATAAATAATAAATATTATGTTATTAACTCAAACTATTTATTATAAAAAAGAATTAGCATATTTTTACTCAAAAAATTAAATAAAAAAAAACATTTAATTATAACTACTAAAACCAATAAATTCTGGGATACAATAAAATCTTATATAAATCTAATAACACACTGTAATACGCTGGAAATTATTTCATATAATTTTACATTGTTAAACAAGATTATACCATGTAAACTATAACATTGCATTTCATAATTATTTATTACTATGTTTAGCTATAAAAGACTTGAATAATGGTAATTTATAAACTACAGCTTTTTCTTGAATATAACACATAGTCTGAGCCTATTTTAAATTTGTATCTACGAAATCTAGAACCAATGTTACACGTGGCTTCTATTGTGTTTGATAATTATATTGGTGTGAACTACAAAAATATAAGCATATGAAGACATAAATTATTTTACATATTCTTAATTAGAACGATGTAATTAATATTTTGTTAAATAACTATAAAGAAATATAAAAAAACTCGGATAAATTTCTCATTTTATTAAATTATTTATATATTTTTCAGTTAAAATACACCAAATATAACTAATGATGTTTTAATCTTACAACAATATTTTGTAATAATAAAATTAATAATATATAACATTCCTCACTGGATCATTGCAATTTAAAAGTTAAAGTGAACTATATTTAAAAAAAATAGCGTACATATTTCATTTTAAATAAAAGTTGCATTAATTTGTAAATACTAAAATCAATCAATTCTGGGATTCAATAAAAATTAAAAACTACACTGCAATATACTGAAAATGTATCCACTTAATTAAAATTTTTCAACATGAACTATTATTATATTATATATATTATATGAACACAAGAGCATTGCAATTCAGACTAATATAATTCTTTGTATAGCTAAATTAATCTACATTAAGGGTAATTGTAAAAAAATATGTTTTATCTTGAATACTACTATAAATTAGAGCTTAAATTAGTTTTGTGACTACAAGATGTAGTACATACGTTATGAATAGTTTCATTTTGTGTTAAATAAGAATATTGGTGTGAAGTACAAAAATATAAGCGTTTTAACAAATAATTTATTATACATATCCTTAATAAGAACATTGTAACTAATATTCTATTAAATAACATTAAAATACAAATAAAAAACCCATATAAATTTCCTATTTCACAGAATTTATTTAAACATTTTTTAGTTTTAGATTGTTAAAATAAAGAATAATACATCATAATATAACAACAAGAGTTCCTATCATAAATTGATATTCCTCATTGGATCATTGCAATTTTAAATTTGTTCAAGTTACTTTTTTTATAAAATATATAATGAATTATACTTTTACTTATTAACTCAACTTGTTTGATTTAAAAAAAATTTTATCTCATTCATTTTTAGGGAGTTAAACAATAATTACATTATATTATTGCTACTAAAACAAATATATTTTACTACTCTGTTAAAATCAAATACCATACTGTAATATGCTGGAATTTATTTCATTTAATTTTAAATTGTTGAACAAGATTAAAATATGTATACTAGAACATTGCACTACATAATATTTTATTCTTTTGTATAGCTTCAAATAACTACGATAAAGGTAACAGTTATAAAACTTTTTTGTCTTGAATATTACTATAAATTAAATTAGAGTTTATTTAAGATTTTTGATTAGGAGATGTAGTACATATGTTAAAAGAGGATTCATTTTGCGTTTGATAAGAATATTGATGTGAACTACAAAAATATAAGAATTATAATACTATAATACTACATTGTAACTAATATTCTATTAAATAACATTAAAATACAAATAAAAAACCTGATAAATTTCCTTTTCTACAGAATTTATTATTTAATTTTTCAGCTTAAGATTGTTAAAATAAAGAATAATACATCATTGTATAATAAAGGTTCCTATCATGAATTGATATTCCTAATTGGATCATTGTAAATTTAAATTTGGTGAAGTCTACTTTTTTTTATAAAATATACAATGTTATTCATTTTATTTTCAACTTAAATTATATATTTTTAAAATAATTCAACTACACTAGTTAAAAAAAAGTTATCTTATTCATTCTTGGGGAGTTAAACAAATATTACATTATATTATCGATACTAAAACAAATACATTCTGCTACAGAATTAAAATCAAATACCACACTGTAATACGCTGGGATTAATTTAATTTAATTTTAAATGTGTCAAAAAGACGATGTTTATATGAACATTGCACTTCATAATATTTTATTCCTTTGTATAGAATGCTATGAAAAAGGTAATTTTTAAACAATAGCATTGTTGTGACGCGAATGCCCACGCTTAAAATTCCGTCACGTAAGGCGGATACTCGTCGGTTGGAAATATTTGTAAAATAATAATAATTGAAAGGAAAAAAAAAGAAAACAATATTAATAGTAAATGGACTGTATGACAAAATATATTATGGCGACATGATATACAAAACAAGTAAACTTAATCACTAGCTTATCATCTAGGTGGTTTAACAACTGTATCATGCGACACAAACAAAATATAATTAAAGGTGATAGCATACGCCGAGATATCGAGACAAAACAGCTGAACTGGACGATGACAGCGGCAATCCATCCAGTGTTCCCAACGATGCGACGCGTACACACGCGGAAGGTAACGTCACCGAGACGTAGCACGTGTACAAACGCGACAAGTGAACATCATACGATGCAATGCGTACATACGCGAAAAGTAACGTCGCCGAGACGTAAAACGCGTAAAACTCGACAAATGAACGTATCACGACGTACCGCGAACACACGTGAAAAGTAACGTCGCTGAGACGTAAAACGCGACAAATGAACGTATCACGACGTACCGCGAACACACGTGAAAAGTAACGTCGCCGAGACGTAAAATTATGGACGCACCGCACGTCCGAAATTTAACCAAAATATTTGTCTGTATATCCGCACACCGTACGCGTGGACGAACGACTCGACTGACTCGACCGACGCACTCGTCACAATCGCTGCTGTTTAGCGGCGCGGGGGGAGGCGGGATACTCTTCTATATAGAATGTTCGATGACACCCCGCTCCCCGCACCATGCAAATCTTATCTGCTCGTCTGGACAAGCATTGTCTTGAATATTTAACTTAGTCTGAGCATATTTTATTTTTATTTCCGAGATGTAACACATATGTTACAAGTAGCATCATATTGTATTTGATAAAAATACTGGGGTATAATACAGAAATATAAGCAATTAATTACATTTTTTTTTTTAAATATTCTTGTTAGGAATATTATAACTAATATTTTATTAAATCCAATTAAAAAATAAAGAAAAAATAAATATCTTTTTTACTTAATTCATTTATAAAATGTCCAGTTGAAAATTATTAAAATAATGAATAATACATCAAAATATAACAACAATATTTCCTAATATAAATTAATATTCCTCATTGTAATTTTAAATTTGGTCAAGATACACTTTTATTATAAAATAGATAATATTATTTATTTAATTTTAAAATTAAATTATATATGTCTGATAAATTCAACATTACTAGTTAAAAAAAAAGTTATAAAGCTATTAAAACAAATATATTCGGTTACCCGATTAAAATCTAATACAGAAAGTTATAAACTGGAAATTATTTAATTTAATATTAAATTTATCAAAATATTTATAATATGTGTACTTGAATGAATAAAGAACTTCATAATATTTTATTCCTTTGTATTACTAACACAGTCTACAATGCGGGTAATTGTTAAAAAATAACTTTGTCTTGAATATTACTATAATTATAAGATTTTTTTAGATTTGCGAATGGGAGATATAGTGCACATATTATAAGTGGTTTTATTTAGTGTTTAAAAAGAATACTGTTTAAATTTCAAAAATATAAGTATATGAATACATAATTTTTTTACATATTTATTTAATTAGAACATTGTTATTATTAGTATGTAAAATAACTTTAAGAATATATAAACAAATCTGATATTTTCATATTTTACTTAATATGTTATAAATTTTTTAGATATACATTGTTAAAATAATGAATTATACATCGAAATATAACAAGAATATTTCCTATTATAAATTTATGTTCCTCGTTAGAGTATTGCAATTTTTCATTTGGTTAAGTTACATTTTACATAAAATAGTTAATATCATTCATTTTAATTTCAATTTCAATTACATATCTTTTTATAAACAAAATTTGATCAATTTAAAAAAATATATCTTATTAATTTTTGAAGACTTAAACAAAATATTATATAAAATTAATACTACTAAAACAATTATACTCTGCAACTTGGTTGAAATCTAATACCACATTTTAATAAGCTGGATATTATTTAATTTACATATAGAAAGTTATAAGCTGGAAATTATTTTATTTAATTTTAAATTTATTAAAATGTTTATAATGTGTACCTGTATAATGCAAAACATAATATTTTTTCTTTTGTATTGCTAACACAGCGTACAATGAAGGTAATTGTTAAAAAAACAGCTTTGTCTTGAGTATTACAATTAGATTAATCATATTTTAAATGTAAACTAGGAGATGTAGTACATATCTTATAAGAAGTTTAATATTGTGTTAAAAAAGAATATTGATGTAAACTAAACTAATATAAGCATGAATACATAATTTCTTTTACATATATATTTATTTAGATCATTGTTATTATTATTATGTAAAATAACATTAAGAATGTAAAAACAAACATAAAATTTTCACATTTTACTTATTTATTATTCAATTGTTCAGTTATACATTAAAATAATGAAATATACATTAAAATATAACAAGTTTTCCTAACATAAATATATATTCCTCATTGGATCATTGCAAGTATAAATTTGGTCAAAATACTTTTTTTGTAAAATAGTTAATATCATTCATTTTAATTTCAACTTAAGTATTATATTTTTTTATAAACGCAATTTGATCAGTTAAAACAAAATTATCATTTTCATTCTTGGAGACTTAAATAAATATTACATTATATTAAAGCTACTAAAACAATTATAGTGTGCAACTTGGTTAAAATCTAATACCACACTGTAATATGCAGAATATTATTTAATTTAATTTTAAATTGTTGAATAATGATATAATTTGTATATTCGAAAATTGCACTACATAATAATTTATTCTTTTGTATAGTTATAAAAAGCTACCATTCAGGTAACTGGTATAAAACTACTTTGTCTTAAATATTAGAACTACACTGAGATTAATTTAGATTTGTGACTAGGAGATCTAGAATATATGTTATAAGTGGTTCCATTTTGTGATTGATAAGAATATTGGTGTGAACTACAAAAAAATAAGAACTATAATACATAATTTATTTTAACATATTCTTAATAGAACCATTGTAATTAATATTATATTAAATAACATTAAAAAACAAAAAACAAAACATGATAAATTTTTTAGTTATACATTATAGAAATAAAGAATAATATATCAAAATACAACATTAAGATTTTCTAACATAAATATATATTACTCATTGAATCTATGATTTTAAATTGCTAACACAGCCTACAATAAAGATAATTGTTAAAAAAACAGCTTTGTGTTGAGTAGTACATTTAGATTCATCTTATTTTAAATGTAAACTAATAGATATTGTACATAAGTTATAAGAGGTTTAATTTTATGTTTAAAAATAATATTGGTATAAACTAAAAAAGTATAAACATCATTACATAACTTCTTATACATATTCTTAATTAGAACCTTATAACTATTGTTACAATAACTATTTAAAATAACTTTAAAAAAAACCAGATACATTTCCTAAGATACTTATTTATTTATAATTCTTGGAGACTTAAATAAATATTATATTACATAAGGCAACTAAAACAATTATATTCTGCAACTCTTTTAAAATCTCATACCACACCATCATATGCTAAATATTATTTTATTTAATTTTAAATTTGTTAAAAAATTTATGATATACCTACTTGAAATTTACACACTATAATATTTTTTTTTTTTGTATTGCTTACTCAGCTGAAGAAGAGGGTAATTGTTAAAAAACAGCTTTGTTTTGAGTAGTACATTTAGATTGATCTTATTTTAAATGTAAACTAGTAGATATAGTACATAAGTTATAAGTGGTTTAATTTTATGTTTAAAAAAAAATAATATTGGTATAAACTAAAAAAATATAAACACGAATAAATGATTTCTTAAGATACATCTCATATACATTTCCTAGGATACTTATTTATTTATAAATATTTTGGTTTTATATTGTTAAAATAATGAATAATCATATAACGATAAAATTGTCCATCATAAATATATATTTTTCATTGGTTCATTGCAATTTAAAATTCAACCAAGTTAATTATTTAAAAAAATTAAATTAAAACATTCATACATAATATTTTTAACTTTAATTATATATTTTGTTATTAAGTCAATTAGACTAGTTAAATAAAGTTTGTATTCATTCTTGGAGAGTTAAACAAAAATTGCATTCAATTATATTATAACTACTAAAACAAATGTATTCTACAACTCGGTTTAAATCTAATACCATACTGTATTACGCTGGATATTATTTAATAATTTTAAATTTGTCAAATAATTAATAATATGTGTACTAGAACAATGCACTTCTTAATATTTTATTTTTTATATTGCTACAATAGTCCGCAGAGCAGGTAATTGTTAAAAACTCGAATTGTCTTAAATATTACAATTAGTTTGAGCTTAATTTAGATTTAAATTAGGACATATAGTATATATGTGATAAGCGTTCTCATTTTGTGATTGACAAGATTATTGGTGTAAACTACAAAAATATAAGCATATGAGTACGGAATGTTTTTACATATTTCAAATTATAACAATGAATAAAATTTTAAACTTAACTACTTAAAAAAAAAAAGGTAACCAGTAATATTTAATTTCTCACATCAATTATTTATAAAATATAATGTTTAAGTAATGGATTGTTCAAATAAAAAATAACACATCATCGTAATTTAAATACGGGGTTCTTTTATTAAATTTATATTCCTGATAATATCATTGCATTTTTAATTATGCTGAATCTGTTTTCCTTTCTAAAATAGCAAAAACAGTTTTTATTTTAAATATTATTACGGTTATTTATTACTACTAAACATATTAATTCTAGACTTCATTTAAAATCTAATACCACACTGTATAATACTGGAAATTATTTCTTATAGTTTCAAATTTTTCAACATAAAATATTAAATATACATCTTGTATATATTAAGAATATTGGTATAAGCTACAAGAATATAATTATATGAACACATTTTTTTTTTTTTACATATCATTAATTTGGACATCTTATTAATATTATGTAAAACAACTTTAAGAATATAAAAATAAACCTTATATTTTCCTGTTTTACATATTTATTTATACATTTTTCAGTAATATGTAGTTAAAATAAAGAATATTACATCAAAATATAACAGAATATTTCCAATTATAAATATGTATCCTTCATTGGATCAGTGCAATTTCAAATTTAATTAAGTTACTTTTTTTGTAAAATAGTTAATATCCTTCATTTTGATTTCAACCTTAATATTATATTTTTTTTATAATCGCAATTTGAACAGTTAAAAGTTCTTTCTTAGAGACTTTCACAAATAATACATTGTATTAAAACTACTTAAACAATTATATTCTGCAACTTGGTCAAAATATAATACCACATTTCAATACTCTGAATATTATTTAATTTAATTTTAAATTAATCTAAAATGTTATACTATATGTACTTGAACATTGCACATCATAATATTTTATTCCTTTATATTGCTAACACAGCCATCTATGCGGGTAATTGATAAAAAACAGATTTGTCTTGAGTAGTACATTTATATTGTTCGGATTTTAAATGTACACTAGTAGATATAGTATATAAGTTATAAGAGGTTTAATTTTATGTTTAAAAATAATATTGGTATAAAATAAAAGAGTATAAACATCATTACATAACTTATTATACATATTCTTATATAGAACGTTATATCTATCTTTACAAAAACTATTTAATTTAATTTTAAATTTGTTAAAAAATTTATGATATATCTACTTGAATTTTGCACACCATAATATTTTATTTCTTTGTATTGCTAACTCAGACGATTATAATGGTAATTATTAAAAAGCAGCTTTGTCTTGAGTAGTATATTTAGATTGATCTTATTTTAAACGTTAACTAGTAGATATAGTACATAAGTTATAAGTGGTTTAATTTTATGTTTAAAAATAATAATGGTATAAACTAAAAAAGTAGAAACATCATTTATAACTTCTTATACATATTCTTAATTAAAACCTTTAACTATTGTTACAATAACTATTTAAAATAACTTTAAAAAAAACCAGATACATTTCCTAAGATACTTATTTATTTATAATTCTTGGAGACTTAAATAAATATTATATTACATAAGGCAACTAAAACAATTATATTCTGCAACTCTTTTAAAATCTCATACCACACCATCATATGCTGAATATTATTTTATTTAATTTTAAATTTGTTAAAAAATTTGTGATATACCTACTTGAATTTTGCACACCATAATATTTTATTTCTTTGTATTGCTAACTCAGACGAACATAATGGTAATTATTAAAAAGCAGCTTTGTCTTGAGTAGTATATTTAGATTGATCTTATTTTAAACGTTAACTAAAAGATATAGTACATAAGTTATAAGTGGTTAATTTTATGTTTAAAAATAATATTGGTATAAACTAAAAAAGCATAAACATTACATAACTTCTTATACATATTCTTAATTAGAACGTTATATCTATATTTACAAAAACTATTTAAAATAACATTAAAGAAAAAAACAGATACATTTCCTAAGATACTTATTTATTTATAATTCTTGGAGACTTAAATAAATATTACATTACATAAGGCTACTAAAACAATTATATTCTGGAACTCTTTTAAAATTTTATACCACACCATCATATGCTGAATATTATTTAATTTAATTTTAAATTTGTCAAAAAATTAATGATATACCTACTTGAATTTTGCATACCATAATATTTTATTTCTTTGTATTGCTAAATCAGAAGTATATAAGGGTAATTATTAGAAAACAGCTTTGTCTTGAGTAGTACATTTAGATTGATCTGATTTTAAATGTACACTTGTAGATATAGTACATAATTTATAAGTGGTTTAATGTTATGTTTAAAAATAATATTTGTATAAACTAAAAAAGTATAAACTTCATTTATAACTTCTTATACATATTCTTAATTAAAACCTTTAACTATTGTTACAATAACTATTTAAAATAACTTTTAAAAAAGACCAGATACATTTCCTAAGATACTTATTTATATATAATTCTTGGAGACTTAAATAAATATTACATTATATTAGGCTACTAAAACAATTATATTCTGCAACTTGGTTAAAATCTTATACCACACCATCATATGCTGAATATTATTTAATTTAATTTAAATTTATCAACAATTTTATAATATACCTACTTGAATTTTGCACACCATAATATTTTATTTCTTTGTATTGCTAACTCAGCCTATGAAGCGGGTAATTGTTTAAAAACAGCTTTGTGTTGATTAGTACATTTAGATTTATCTTATTTTAAATGTAAACTAGTAGATATAGTACATAAGTTATAAGTGGTTTAATTTTATGTTTAAAAATAATATTGGTATAAACTAAAAAAATATAAACACGAATACATGATTTCTTAAGATACATCTCATATACATTTCCTAGGATACTTATTTATTTATAAATATTTTGGTTTTATATTGTTAAAATAATGAATAATCATATAACAATAAAATTGTCTATCATAAATATATATTTTTCATTGGTTCATTGCAATTTAAAATTCAACCAAGTTAATTATTTTAAAAAATTAGACACATTCATACATACTATTTTTAACTTTAATTATATATTTTGTTATTAAGTCAATTAGACTAGTTAAACAAATTTTTTATTCATTCTTGGAGAGTTAACCAAAATTACATTCAATTATATTATAACTACTAAAACAAATGTATTCTACAACTCGGTTTAAATCTAATACCATACTGTATTACGCTTGATATTATTTAATAAATTTAAATTTGTCAAATAATTAATAATATGTGTACTAGAACAATGCACTTCTTAATATTTTATTTTTTTATATTGCTACAATAGTCCGCAATACAGGTAATTGTTAAAAACTCGAATTGTCTTAAATATTACAATTAGTTTGAGCTTATTTTAGATTTAGATTGGGACATATAGTACATATGTGATAAGTGTTCTCATTTTGTCTTTGACAAGATTATTGGTGTAAACTACAAAAATATAAGCATATTAGTACGGAATGTTTTTATATATTTCAAATTATAACAATGAATAAAATTTTAAACTTAACTACTTAAAAAAAAAAGTTAACCAGTAATATTTAATTTCTCACATCAATTATTTATAAAATATAATGTTTAAGTTATGGATTGTTCAAATAAAAAATAACACATCGTCGTAAATAAAATAAGGAGTTCTTTTATTAAATTTATATTCCCGATTATATCATTGCATTTTTAATTATGCAGAAACTGTTTTCCTTTTTAAAATAGCAAAAACATTTTTTATTTTAAATATTATTACGGTTATTTATTACTACTAAACATATTAATTCTAGACTTCATTTAAAATCTAATACCACACTGTATAATACTGGAAATTATTTCTTATAGTTTCAAATTTTTCAACATAAAATATTAAATATACATCTTGTATATATTAAGAATATTGGTATAAGCTACAAGAATATAATTATATGAACACATTTTTTTTTTACATATCATTAATTTGGACATCTTATTAATATTATGTAAAACAACTTTAAGAATATAAAAATAAAACTTATATTTTCCTGTTTTACTTATTCATTTATACATTTTCCAGTTATATATAGTTAAAATAAAAAATATTACATCAAAATATAACAGAATATTTCCAATTATAAATATGTATCCTTCATTGGATAAGTGCAATTTCAAATTTAATTAAGTTACTTTTTTTGTAAAATAGTTAATATCCTTCATTTTGATTTCAACCTTAATAGTATATTTTTTTATAATCGCAATTTGAACAGTTAAAAGTTCTATCTTAGAGACTTACACTAATAATACTAAAAATACATTGTATTAAAACTACTTAAACAATTATATTCTGCATTTTGGTCAAAATATAATACCACATTTTAATACTCTGAATATTATTTAATTTAATTTTAAATTAATCAAAAATGTTATACTATATGTACTTGAATATTACACATCATAATATTTTATTCCTTTATATTGCTAACACAGCCTTCAATTTAGGTAATTGATAAAAAACAGCTTTGTCTTGAGTAGTACATTTATATTGTTTGGATTTTAAATATACACTAGTAAATATAGTACATAAGTTATAAGTGGTTTAATTTTATGTTTAAAGACAATATTGGTATAAATTAAAAAATTATGTACATTACATATCTTCTTATACATATTCTTAATTAGAACCTTATAACTATTGTTACAATAACTATTCAAAATAACTTTAAAAAAAACCAGATACATTTCCTAAGATACTTATTTATTTTTAATTCTTGGAGACTTAAATAAATATTATATTACATAAGGCAACTAAAACAATTATATTCTGCAACTCTTTTAAAATCTCATACCACACAATCATATGCTGAATATTATTTTATTTAATTTTAAATTTGTTAAAAAATTTATGATATACCTACTTGAAATTTACACACTATAATATTTTTTTTTTTGTATTGCTTACTCAGCTGAAGAAGAGGGTAATTGTTAAAAAACAGCTTTGTTTTGAGTAGTACATTTAGATTGATCTTATTTTAAATGTAAACTAGTAGATATAGTACATAAGTTATAAGTGGTTTAATTTTATGTTTAAAAATAATATTGGTATAAACTAAAAAAATATAAACATGAATACATGATTTCTTAAGGTACATCTCATATACATTTCCTAAGATACTTATTTATTTATAAATCTTTTTGTTTTATATTGTTGAAATAATGAATAATACATCATCATATAACAATAAGATTATCTATCATAAATATATATTTTTCATTGGTTTATTGCAATTTAAAATTCAACCAAGTTAATTATTTAAAAAAATTAAATTAAAACATTCATACATAATATTTTTAACTTTAATTATATATTTTGTTATTAAGTCAATTAGACTAGTTAAATAAAGTTTTTATTCATTCTTGGAGAGTTTAACAAAAATTACATTCAATTATATTATAACTACTAAAACAAATGTATTCTACAACTCGGTTTAAATCTAATACCATACTGTATTACAATGGATATTATTTAATAATTTTAAATTTGTCAAATAATTAATAATATGTGTACTAGAACAATGCACTTCTTAATATTTTATTTTTTGTATTGCTACAATAGTCCGCAAAGGAGGTAATTGTTAAAAACTCGAATTGTCTTAAATATTACAATTAGTTTGAGCTTAATTTAGATTTAAATTAGGACATATAGTATATATGTGATAAGCGTTCTTATTTTGTGATTGACAAGATTATTGGTGTAAACTACAAAAATATAAGCATATGAGTACGGAATATTTTTACATATTTCAAATTATAACAATGAATAAAATTTTAAACTTAACTACTTAAAAAAAAAAAAAGGTAACCAGATATATTTCATTTCTCACTTCAATTATTTATAAAATATAATGTTTAAGTAATGGATTGTTCAAATAAAAAATAACACATCATCGTAATTTAAATACGGGGTTCTTTTATTAAATTTATATTCCTGATAATATCATTGCATTTTTAATTATGCTGAATCTGTTTTCCTTTCTAAAATAGCAAAAACAGTTTTTATTTTAAATATTATTACGGTTATTTATTACTACTAAACATATTAATTCTAGACTTCATTTAAAATCTAATACCACACTGTATAATACTGGAAATTATTTCTTATAGTTTCAAATTTTTCAACATAAAATATTAAATATACATCTTGTATATATTAAGAATATTGGTATAAGCTACAAGTATATAATTATATGAACACATTTTTTTTTTTTACATATCATTAATTTGGTCATCTTATTAATATTATGTAAAACAACTTTAAGAATATAAAAATAAACCTTATATTTTCCTGTTTTACATATTTATTTATACATTTTTCAGTAATATGTAGTTAAAATAAAGAATATTACATCAAAATATAACAGAATATTTCCAATTATAAATATGTATCCTTCATTGGATCAGTGCAATTTCAAATTTAATTAAGTTACTTTTTTTGTAAAATAGTTAATATCCTTCATTTTGATTTCAACCTTAATATTATATTTTTTTTATAAACGCAATTTGAACAGTTAAAAGTTCTTTCTAAGAGACTTTCACAAATAATATATTGTATTAAAACTACTTAAACAATTATATTCTGCAACTTGGTTGTTTTTCGGTTAAATTTGCGGACTGTATGGTTTTAATTTTATTGAAATAAGAGAATGCAATTCAAAGTTTTGTACTGATTTGGACTTTATTTTAACGGAAACTTTACTGTGTGTGACGGTCGGCTGCTACACGATAACTAACTAGGCTTGCGTTAGAGAATAAGATAATATTATAACGATATAAACAAGATAATACAACAATATACTTAATGGTATTTCCCTACGCAACATGCCGCCCGCCTTGAATAAATTGATTTTAAATTATTCAATGGTAATAAATTATTATACATTCAATTTTATAAATACAATATTTTGAATAAATCAAAAACAAGAAAAATTAGAAAATAATATAAATATAAATACAATATTTTGAACAATTTAAAAACAAGAAAAATTAGAAAATAATATAAATATAAATACAATATTTTGAACAATTTAAAAAAAGAAAAATTAGAAAATAATATAAATATAAAAAATAATATGATATGGTATAAATGGATACAAATATTTATAAATATCAATTTAGTAATTGTCGTCAAAAGGAAGAGGACATAATTTTCTCACTGGCCGTTTAATCTTCTTTTTTCCTACTTGAACGATAGCGACACGAATTTCACCATCTGAACCTGGTTGCACCTCTAGAACTCTACCCATTGACCAGGATAATGGGGGAATGTCGTCTTCTTTAACCAACACTACAGTTCCCACAGATAAACGAGGACCTTTGTGCTCGAACCATTTTTTTCTTGTTTGTAGTTGAGAAAGGTATTCTTTTTGCTAACGCTGCCATATTTGTTGAGTTAAACGAGTCACACGTTGCCACCGTTTAAGACGATTATCGGGTACGTCCAACAAATTAGGTTCTGGTATTGAACACAGTGGTTCGCCAATTAAAAAATGAGCCGGAGTCAACGGAGCTAAGTCTGATGGATGAGAGGATAAAGGCGTTAGAGGACGAGAATTAAGAACTGCCTCTATTCTTACTGAAACAGTATTTAATTCTTCAAACGTGAGATTGGAGTTACCTAAAACCCGACGTAGATGCGTTTTTACAGATTTGATAGACGCTTCCCATAATCCTCCAAAATGGGGTGAGCGGGGGGGAATAAAATGCCAATTAGTACCTTGTGGAGCGAGTGAAGTATACAAATGACTTACATGATCTTTATTTTGAAATAATAGTTTAAGTTCTTTTAGCTCGTTGTTCGCGCCAACAAAATTAGTAGCATTATCGCTATATATATCAGTACTATGACCTCGGCGTGCGAAAAAACGTTTTAGGGCGTTGAGAAAAGATTGAGATGTTAAGTCGCTTACCAGTTCGATATGTACCGCATGGGTACTGAAACAGACAAAAACACATATATATCCTTTGACTGTCGATTTTTTACGATTATTGCTTTTTATCAGAACTGGACCCGCGAAGTCGACAACCCCTTTTTTTAAATGGACGAAAAGATTCCACGCGTTCAGAAGGAAGCTGTCCCATTATAGGTTCGACGATGGCCGGACGCAAACGAAAACAGTTTATGCATTTGTAAAAAATATGTCGGGCCATGTTTCTACCATCGATTATCCAATACTTCAATCGGGTAGAGGCTAACATAGCTTGTGGTCCAGCGTGTAATAACCGTTTATGTTCATTGCATAAAATTAATTTTGCGATATGACACTTGGCAGGAATTAAAACAGGTTGACGCTGAGATGGACTTATATTACTATCATTTTTTAGACGTCCACCGACCCTTCATATACCGTCGTCCAAGAATGGATGTAAATTTTTTAATTTCTTATTTAAAATCACTTCATTTTTATTTAATAAATGATTTATTTCGTTTGACCAATATAAGGCTTGAGTTAATTTTATTACCGTAATTTCGGCCTCAAATATTTCGTTGGATTGTATTGCACCTATGATCCTTTGCTGTTTTTTTATATATTTTATAAAACGATTACAATAAGCGATTATTCTTAACAACTTGTGCCATGACGAATGGAACAAAAATTATTTTTTTCAACTACTAACCAGGGGGGCCCGTGCCATCATAAAGTACTTTCGATGATTTGTTTTGGGCTGCAACCTCTGGATATTAGATCAGCCGGGTTATCCGCTGTACCGACGTGGTTCCATTCATTTATATTAGTTACGTCTTGGATTTCGCCTACACGATGAGCGACGAAAGTCTGCCATTTTGTAGACGGGGATGTAATCCATGCTAAAGCAATTGACGAGTCTGTCCAAAAATATTTTTTATGTATTGTTAGTTTTAATTTAGGGATAATTTTATGAGCTAAACGAGCGAGTATTACCGCCGCACATAATTCAAGGCGTGGCAGTGATAATACCTTTAGCGGAGTGACTCTCGATTTGGCACATATTAATTCTGACGTGTGAACATTATTTTGATTGATAACTCGAACGTATAAACAAGCTCCATATGCAACCAAACTTGCATCAGAAAATCCATGTATTTCTACTAACGAATCATTTCCAGTACCTAAATGCCGCGGTATTTCTAATTTTCTTAATACATTTAATTAATTTATGTAGTCGTTCCATTCTTCTCGTAAATCATTTGGTACAGGCTGATCCCACTCGATTTTAAGTTGCCACATTTTTTGCATTATAATTTTAGCACGCGTTACCACTGGACCTATTAAGCCTAACGGGTCAAACAAGGAGGCAATTTCTGATAATATTTTCCTTTTAGTTAACGGGTGCTTCACATTTTCGTTTATATATTCGTTTATATTATAACAAAATACATCACGTTCTGGACACCATAACAAACCCAATATTTTTGCCATTTTATTTTCTAATTCTAGTACTATCGTAGCTTCGTTTTCCGCACTGTGCAAGTTCTTTAATAGTTCGCGCTCGTTGGACATCCATTTCCGCAATTCAAACCCACCCTTATACATAATTTTTCGCAAATTATCTCGTAATAGCAAAGCTTCTTGTTTAGTATTCGCACCGCCTAAAAAGTCGTCCATGTAGAAATCTGTTTTGATAGTTTGACAAGCTTCCGGATACGATTCATACATTTCTTCTGCTAATTTGACTAAACAACCGGTAGATAAAAATGATGCAGAGATTGTACCATAGGTAACGGTAGTTAATTGATATATTTGTATTTTTTCTTCGGGGCTAGACCGCCAAAGTATTTTTTAGAATTTACGGTGTATTGGTTCAACTAATATTTGCCTATACATTTTTAATATATCCGATGATAACGTATATTTATATGTTCGGAATCGTGATAAAATTGTAACCAGCTCCTCTTGTATAGAAGGACCTTTCAACATTACGTCATTTAGACTAAGACCCGTGCTTGTTTTACATGATGCATCGAATACGACGCGTAAACGTGTGGTTGAACTATTTTCATTTACCACAGCGTGGTGAGGTAGAAAATAGCCACATTCATTTCTACTACAATTTTCCTCTTCGACGAGTTCCATGTGACCTAACTCTAAATATTCTTTAAAGAATTTAGTATACGATACTTTTAAGTCTTCGTTATATTTAAATCGTTTCTCGGTGGTTCAAGTTGTAAAGTAATCTTTACATCTTTACTTTGTAAGTAATCTTTTCAAAACCGTTTGGTATGAATCTCCTATCTGATCGACGTTATTTTTAAACGGAAGTTGTACTATGAATCGTCCTTGTTCAGATCTACTTACAGTACGGTTGAAATGAATTTGACATGCCTTTTCTTCTAGTGTACAAATTTGCTTGTTTATTATCGTTTCTGAGCGCCAGAATTTTGCTACTTGTTCGTCTAAATTACAACAAGATATTTGATTCACACTTAATGAAATATTTGCCCTTGTACCTTCAGTATATTTTGAATCAGCGGCTGTAACTCGTCCGGAAACAATCCAACCTAATTTATTTTCTTGTATAACAAGTCCACTATTTGCATTTATAATTTTACCTTGACTCATTAACTCGAAAAATATTTCTGCCCCGAGTAGCATATTGATTGCTTGTGGTGGATTGTAAGCATTATCTGCTAGTCGTATGTCAGCAGGTATTTTTATTTTGGTTGGGTCAATGACCTGTACAGGTAAATAATTTGTTAAACGCGGCAATATTAAACAAGACACCGTTTTTTGATAATCCGTGATACGGGATTTTATCGTAGTCGTAATTGCGGCTGTAATCACATGTTTCGATTGGCCTATACCAATTATCTCGTATTTTACCCTTTTCCGATTTAATCCTAACGTTTGCGATAACGACTCAGTAATAAAATTACTTTGGGCTCCGGAGTCTAACAACACACAACATAGTATCGGTTTGCCCGAATTATTATAAACCTTTACTACGGCCGTAGCTAGTAACACTTGTCCACGATCTGATAAAGCGGAATGCGCCACTATCGACTTATTGTTTTCGTTTTTGTCGTCTACATCACTTTGCACCTTTTCGTTATTTTTGTTTATGTGCAATAAAGTGTTATGAGATTTTTGACATTTAAAACATTTTTTACCGAAACACTTATTTTTGGTATGCTGACGTATTCCATTACTGTTTAACTTATCTATAAACTGACGTAATTGAGCGGCTTCCTCATTTATTGTAGGCGTGTCGAATATACCTTTGGTATGTGCTTGTATCAAGACGTTTTTATTGTTATACCGTGCGATTAAAGTTTGCCAAGCCATCTCATAATTTGATGCGGTTTTTTCTAAACACTGAATCACTTGAGCTGCTTCACCACTTAAAGACGCGAGTAAATGAAAAAATCTTTGAATGTCATCTATTCTTGGATTCCTATGTACCAATGCACCGAACATGTCATAAAATGCTGACCATTCATAATATGCACCAGAAAATATTGGTACACTTAATGGCGCCAACTGCATCTGGGTTACTGTGCCACAGCAAGAACTAGAATTTGCACTAGAATTTTTTACATTTTCGTCAACCACGTCATCCCTTTTTTGATTAACCTCATATATAAGTTTTTCGCATATTGCCACAACATTGAAATAAGCATCCTCAAATTCTGCACGATATACTTGTGCTTCGTTATAATTGTCGTCGTCGTTTGCTTCTATAGAACTTTGCACTCGTTCAAACTCCGACCAAACTTCTTCAATTTTTTCTCTAAGACATTTTAATTCATATTGATTCATGGACTCTTTAATTACATTTCTAACATATGTCCCGAATCTCGTCAAATGAGACTTTAATTGCCCTCTACGTATTTTAAGAGCTGATATATCGACCATTCCGTTATTATTTATCACTATTCGCTAAATATTTTCTTCTTGATAATTTAGGAATGTGACGGTATCTTCCCAATTAAAACGTTTCTTTCTACGACTCTCACACTATTTTAAAGTAGAGGCAGTATGGAAAAACCTTTAGAAACTTTGGATACAATAGATTTAATTTAAGAAATAATATTTTACTGACACGACTCACCCAAATTTCGGCACAATATTTTGTAATCCACTTTACCAATTCCGATTTTAAATTGATGATTACTTACGCCAGTGCACTTTGAGCAGATTACAGATGTTTATTAATTCACATGCGAATAAATTAATTTATATTAACACTACACGTATACCCAATTTTTAAACCTTTAAACGTATTTGAGTTATTAGATGTTTATTAATTCACACGCGAATAATTTAATTTATATTAACACTACACATATACACAATTTTTAAACTTTTAAACGTATTTGAGTTATTAGCCAGACACGCCAAACACATAGATTCTTTTAATCCGGGTCGAAGGATCAATGTTTTTCGGTTAAATTTAGCGGACTGTATGGTTTTAATTTTATTGAAATAAAAGAATGCAATTGAAAGTTTTGTACTGATTTGGACTTTATTTTAACGTAAACTTTGCTGTGTGTGACGGTCGGCTGCTACACGATAACTAACTAGGCTTGCGTTAGAGAATAAGATAATATTATAACGATATAAACAAGATAACACAACAATATACATAATGGTATTTCCCTACGCAACATTGGTCAAAATATAAAACCACATTTTAATACGCTGAATATTATTTAATTTAATTTTAAATTAATCTAAAATGTTATACTATGTGTACTTGAATATTGCACATCATAATATTTTATTCCTTTATATTGCTAACACAGTTATCAATTCCGATAATTGATAAAAAACAGCTTTGTCTTGAGTAGTACATTTAGATTGATCGGATTTTAAATGTACACTAGTAGATATAGTACATAAGTTATAAGAGGTTTAATTTTATGTTTAAAAATAATATTGATATAAACTAAAAAAGTATAAACATCATTACATAACTTCTTATACATATTCTTAATTAGAACCTTATAACTATTGTTACAATAACTATTCAAAATAACTTTAAAAAAACCAGATACATTTACTAAGATATATATTTATTTATAATTCTTGGAGACTTCAATAAATATTACATTACATTAAGCTACTAAAACAATTATTTTCTGCAACTCGGTTAAAATCTTATACCACACCATCATATGCTGAATATTATTTAATTTAATTTTAAATTTGTCAAAAATTTTATAATATAACTACTTGAATTTTGCACACCATAATATTTTATTTCTTTGTATTGCTAACTCAGCTGAAGAAACGGGTAATTGTTAAAAAACAGCTTTGTTTTGAGTAGTACATTTAGATTGATCTTATTTTAAATGTAAACTAGTAGATATAGTACATAAGTTATAAGTGGTTTAATTTTATGTTTAAAAATAATATTGGTATAAACTAAAAAAATATAAACATGAATACATGATTTCTTAAGGTACATCTCATATACATTTCCTAAGATACTTATTTATTTATAAATCTTTTTGTTTTATATTGTTGAAATAATGAATAATACATCATCATATAACAATAAGATTGTCTATCATAAATATATATTTTTCATTGGTTCATTGCAATTTAAAATTCAACCAAGTTAATTATTTAAAAAAATTAAATTAAAACATTCATACATAATATTTTTAACTTTAATTATATATTTTGTTATTAAGTCAATTAGACTAGTTAAATAAAGTTTGTATTCATTCTTGGAGAGTTAAACAAAAATTGCATTCAATTATATTATAACTACTAAAACAAATGTATTCTACAACTCGGTTTAAATCTAATACCATACTGTATTACGCTGGATATTATTTAATAATTTTAAATTTGTCAAATAATTAATAATATGTGTACTAGAACAATGCACTTCTTAATATTTTATTTTTTATATTGCTACAATAGTCCGCAGAGCAGGTAATTGTTAAAAACTCGAATTGTCTTAAATATTACAATTAGTTTGAGCTTAATTTAGATTTAAATTAGGACATATAGTATGTATATGATAAGCGTTCTCATTTTGTGATTGACAAGATTATTGGTGTAAACTACAAAAATATAAGCATATGAGTACGGAGTGTTTTTACATATTTCAAATTATAACAATGAATAATATTTTAAACTTATCTACTTAAAAAAAAAAATTGATAATCAGATATATTTCATTTCTCACTTTAATTATTTATAAAATATAATGTTTAAGTTATGGATTGTTCAAATAAAAAATTACACATCGTCGTTATTAAAATAATGAGTTCTTTTATTAAATTTATATTTCTCATTATGTCATTGCATTTTTAATTATGCAGAATTTGTTTTCCTTTTTAAAATATCAAAAACAATTTTATTTAAATATTATGACGATTATTTATTACTACTAAACATATTAATTCTAGACTTCATTTATAATCTAATACCACACTGTATAATACTGGAAATTATTTCTTATAGTTTCAAATTTTTCAACATAAAATATTAAATATATATCTTGTATATATTAAGAATATTGGTATAAGCTACAAGAATATAATTATATGAACACATTTTTTTTTTTACATATTAATTTGAACATCTTATTAATATTATGTAAAACAACTTTAAGAATATAAAAATAAACCTTATATTTTCCTGTTTTACTTATTTATTTATACATTTTTCAGTTATATGTAGTTAAAATAAAGAATATTACATCAAAGTATAACAGAAGATTTCCTTTTATAAATATATATCCTTCATTTGATCAGTGCAATTTCAAATTTGGTCAAGTTACTTTTTTAATAAAATATTTAATATCCTTCATTTTGATTTCAACCTTAATATTATATTTTTTTATAATCTCAATTTGAACAGTTAAAAAAATCTTTTTTTGAGACTTACACAAATAATACATTACATTAAAACTACTTAAACAATTATATTCTGCATCGTGGTCAAAATATAATACCACATTTTAGTACGCTGAATATTATTTAATTTAATTTTAAATTTATCAAAAATGTTATATTATGTGCACATGAATATTGCACATCATAATATTTTATCCCTTTATATTGCTAACACAGCCATCTATGCGGGTAATTGTTAAAAAACAGTTTTTTCTTGAGTAGTACATTTAGATTGATCTTATTTTAAATGTACACTAGTAGATATAGTACATAAGTTATAAGAGGTTTAATTCTATTAATTTAGATTTGTGACTAGGAGATCTAGAATATATGTTATAAGTGGTTCCATTTTGTGATTGATAAGAATATTGGTGTGAACTACAAAAATATAAGAACTATAATACATAATTTATTTTAACATATTCTTAATAGAACCATTGTAATTAATATTATATTAAATAACATTAAAAAACAAAAAACAAAACATGATAAATTTTTTAGTTATACATTATAAAAATAAAGAATAATATATCAAAATACAACATTAAGATTTTCTAACATAAATATATATTACTCATTGAATCTATGATTTTAAATTGCTAACACAGCCTACAATAAAGATAATTGTTAAAAAACCAGCTTTGTGTTGAGTAGTACATTTAGATTCATCTTATTTTAAATGTAAACTAATAGATATTGTACATAAGTTATAAGAGGTTTAATTTTATGTTTAAAAATAATATTGGTATAAACTAAAAAAGTATAAACATCATTACATACCTTCTTATACATATTCTTAATTAAAACCTTATAACTATTGTTACAATAACTATTTAAAATAACTTTAAAAAAAAACCAGATACATTTCCTAAGATACTTATTTATTTACAATTCTTGGAGGTTTAAATAAATATTACATTACATTAAGCTACTAAAACAATTATTTTCTGCAACTCGGTTAAAATCTTATACCACACCATCATATGCTGAATATTATTTAATTTAATTTTAAATTTGTCAAAAATTTTATAATATAACTACTTATAATTTTGCACACCATAATATTTTATTTCTTTGTATTGCTAACTCAGCTGAAAAAGAGGGTAATTGTTAAAAAACAGCTTTGTTTTGAGTAGTACATTTAGATTGATCTTATTTTAAATGTAAACTAGTAGATATAGTACATAAGTTATAAGTGGTTTAATTTTATGTTTAAAAATAATATTGGTATAAACTAAAAAAATAAAAACATGAATACATGATTTCTTAAGATACATCTCATATACATTTCTTAAAATACTTTTTTATTTATAATTCTTTTTGTTTTATATTGTTGAAATAATGAATAATACATCATCATATAACAATAAGATTGTCTATCATAAATATATATTTTTCATGGGTTCAATGCAATTTAAAATTCAGCCAAGTTAATTATTTAAAACAATTAGTTACCTTCATACATAATATTTTTAACTTTATATAATTATATATTTTGTTATTAAGTCAATTAGACTAGTTAAACAAATTTTTTATTCATTCTTGGAGAGTTAAACAAAAATTACATTCAATTATATTATAAATACTAAAACAAATGTATTCTACAACTCGGTTTAAATCTAATATCACACTTTAATAGGCTGGATATTATTTAATTTAATTTAAATTTTTTAAAAAATTAATATTAGTTGTAATATAACATTACACTTTATAATTTTTTTTTCATAGCTAGTCAATTGAATTATCTAGGTAATTGTTTAAAAGTTGATTTGTCTTTAATGTTACAGTTAGTTTGGGCTTATTTTAGGTTAGAATATGTATTACATATGTGATAATGTTTTTCATTTTGTGTTTGACAAGAATATTGCTGTAAACTACAAGAATATAAGCATATGAATACATTTTTTTTACAAATTATTAATTAGAACACTGTTATAAATATTATGTAAAATAACATTAAGAATATAAAAACAAACATGATACTTTCCCATTTTACTTATTTATTTATAAATTTTTCAGTTATAAAATAAATATATAAATATAATTCAGTTAAAATAATGAATTATACATCAAAATATAACAAAAAAATTTCTATTATAAATGTATATTCTTCATTGGATCATTGCAATTTTAAATTTGGTCAAGTAACTTTTTTTATAAAATAGTTGATATCATTTACTTTAATTTTAACTTAAATTTTGTATTTTGTTATGAACGCAATTTGGACAGTTAAAAGAAAAATTATTTTATTCTTGAAGAGTTAAACAAATATTACATTATATTAAAGCTACTAATACAAATATATTCTGCAACTCGGTTAAAATCTAATACCACATATTAATACGTTGGATATTAATTAATTTAATTTTAAATTTGTCAAAAATTTAATAATTTGTGTACTAGAGCATGCACTTCATAATATCTTATTTGTTTACATAGATAGAAAAGTGCACAAATCCGGTAATTGTTAAAATGTGGATTTGTCTTGAATATTACATTTAGACTGAGCCTATTTTAGATTTGTGACTAGGAGATGTAGTACATATGTTATAAGTGAATTTGTTGCGTAGGAATGATATGCCATCGCTTGTTGATGACTGACTTCGTCGTTAATTAAAGTTATCAATAATTATAATCGATATCGATAATTCGGTTCGGCATTGCGAAGGACTCTATATCTTTCCTACCCAGTCGTACATTTCGAGTGGTTCGGTTACCATGATACTGCTTGTACTATACACTGTATATATATGGGAAATAAAACTAAAAAACTAAAATATTACAAAAAGGAACAAGGCATGTATTCTTTAAATGTATAATCGACCATACAGTTCACAACCAAACAGGATTCATTTTGTGCTTAAAAATAATATTAATATAAATCACAAAAATACATGAATATGAATGCATAATTTTTTTAAATATTTTTAATTAGGGCGTTGTAACTAATATTAGGTTAAGTAACTTTAAAAAAGAATAAAACCAGATACATTTCTCATTTTACTTATTTATTTACTAATTTCTTAGGTATACATTGTTCAAAAAAAGAATAATTCATCAAAATATAACAACAATATTTCCTAACATAAATTAACATTCCTCATTGGATCAATGCAATTTTAAATTTAATCAAGTTATTATTCGTCTCATTTTCTACATAAATTATATATTTTCCTATTGATTCAACTTGATTTGTTAAAATAAAATTATTTTTTATTCAATCTTGTATAATTAAACAAAAATTACATTATATTATAGCTACTAAAACAATTTTTTTCTGCTACTCGGTTCAAATCTAATACCGCTCCGTCATATACTGGATATTATTTAATTTAATTTTAAATTTGCTATAAAACGTTTATTTTGTGTACTAGAACTTTGTTCTTCATAATATATTATTCCATTGTATTGCTAACATAGCTGACATGCAAATGTTAAAAAACAGATTTGTCTTGAATATTACTATAAACTTGAGGTTTTTTAGATTTACAACTATTAGATTTAGTACATATGTAATAAGTGGTTTCATTTTGTGTTTAAAACAAATAATGGTGTAATTTATAAAAATATAAACATATGAATACGTAATTTTTTCTACATTTACTAAATTATAACAATGTAAACAATATTAAGTTTAATTATAAACGATAACTAGATACATTTCATTTTTCATTTCATTAATTTATAAACTATAATGTTTTAAGTTATGGTCTGTTTAAATAAAGAATAACACATCATCATATATAACATAAGGAGTTTTTTCTTAAATTTATATTCCTCATTATATCATTGCAATTTTAAATAAAAGTTACGCTAATTTATAACTACTAAAGCCCATTAATAATTGAATTAAATTAAAATCTAATACCTCACTGTATTATGTTGGAAATTATGTCTACATGAACTAATATATAAACACTAAAATATTTCACTTTATAATATTTTATATTTTTGTATATCTTTAACAGAACATTTAGATGGTAATTTTTAAACAACAGTTTTGTCTTGAATATTACAAATAGTCCGAGGCTATTTTAATTTGGATCTTCGAGACATAAAACATATGTTTTCATTCGCTTTATTTTATGTTTGATAATTAAAATATATTGGTGTTAACTACAAACATATAAGCATATAAATATGTAATTTTTTTAAATATGCCTAATTAAAATGACGTAACTAATATTATGTGAAATAACTTTAAAAAAGAAATAACCAGATACATTTCCCAATTTACATATTATAATAAATTTTCCAGTTATATATTGTTTGAATACAAAATAATACATCAAAATATAACAACAATATTTCCAAACATAAATTAATATTCCTCATTGCATCATTGCAGTTTTATTTTTGGACAAGTTATATTTTTTTTATAAAATAGTTATATCATTCAATTAAATTTCAATTTTAATTCCTTATTTTTTTATAAACTCAAAATGATTAGTTAAAAAAAATTATTTTATTCATGCACTGAGAGTTAAACAACAATTACATTGTGTTATAAGTACTAAAACAAATATGTTTAGCAACTCTGTTAAAATCTAATACCATTAGATAAACAATACAAGGTCATTTACTAAAATATTATTTTATCTAATTTTAAATTTGTTAAAATGATTATAATATGTGTATTAGAACATTGCAATTTATAATATTTTTTTTTTTTGTATTGCTAACTCAGCTGGTGATATGGGTAAATGTTAAAAACAGCTTTGTCTTGAATATTACAATTAGTCTGAACTTATTTTAAATTTGTGGCTAGAAGATTTGGTACGAATATTACAATTGGTTTTATTTTGTGTTTAAAAAGAATATTGGTGTAAACTACAAATATATAAGCATATGTATACATCATTTTTTTACATATTCTTATTTAAAACGTTGTAACTAATATTATGTTAAATAATATTAAAAAAGAAAAAACCAAACATATCTCCATTTAACTTTTTAATTTATACATTTTTCAATTTAGATTGTTAAAATAAAGAATAATAACACATCAAATTATAAATAGATGATTCTCTATCATAAATATATGATCCTTATTGAATCAGTGCAATTTTAAATTTCGTCAAGGTATTTTTTTTATAAAATAGTTAACATCATTCATTTTAATTTCAACTTAAACTATATATTTATTTATAAACTTCTTTGATTAGTTAAAACAAAATTATTTTATTCATTTTTGGAAACTTAAATAAATATTACATTATATTAAAGCTACTATACTATAACAATTATATTCTGCTACTTGTTTAAAATCTAATACAACATAGTCATATGCTGGATATTATTTAATAAAATCATATATTTGATAAAAATTAAATAATATGTGTACTAGAATATTGCACTTTTTAATATTTTATTCTTCTCTATTGCTGACCCAGCCATCGATGCGGGTAATTGATAAAAAGAACATTGTCTTGAGTATTACTATAAATCTTAGCTTATTTTATATTTGAAACTAGATGTAATAAATTTATTATAAGGGTTTTCACTATATATTTGAAAAAAATATTGGCGTAAACTACGAAAACATAAACATGTGAATATATAATTTTTTTTACACTTTTTTAATTGGGATGTTTTAACTAATATTATGAAAAATAACTTTAAAAAAAAACCAGATACATTTCGTATTTTACTTATTTTTAAAAAAAATTTCAATTGTATAATGTTAAAATAAATAGATCAACATTATATAACAACAAGCTTTCCTATCATAAATATATATTCTTCAATGAAACATAGCAAGTTTAAACTCGGCCAAGTTACTTATTTAAAATGAGTAGTTATTATCATATATTATATTTTTAACTTAAACTACTTATTTTTTTTTTTAAATTTGATTAGTTAAAAACGAAAATATCTTTTTCGTTCTTGGAGAGTTAAAAGTTTCATCATATTATAACTACTAAAACAAATATATTTTGATACTCACACTGTAATACACTGGATATTATTAAATTAAATTTTATATTCGTCAAAAAGTATAAAAAATGTACTTTATTATATTTTATATTTTGGTATAGGTAATATTGCCTATGATATAGGTAATTATGAAAAAACAGCTTTTGCTTAGAATATAACAATTAATCTAAGCTTATTTTAGATTTGTAACTAGGAGATGTAGTACATATGTTATAAGTGGTTTCACTTTGTGTTTTAAATGAATGTTTTTGTAATCTACAAAAATTTAAGTTTATGAATACGTAATTTGTTTTACATTTTCTAAATTATAACAATGTAAACAATATTAAGTTTAATTAATTTAAAATAAATATATATATATATATATATAATCAGATATATTTCATTTCTCACTTCATTAATTTATAAAATATAATGTTTTAAGTTATGGTCTGTTCAAATAAAGAATAACACATCATCATATATAACATAAGGAGTTTTTACTTAAATTTATATTTCTCATTTATCATTGCAGTTTTAAATTTGAAGACAAAGTTTATCTTTTTAAAATAGCAAAAACAATTATAATTTTAAATAAAAGTTACTTTAATTTATAACTACTAAAGTCCATCAATAATGGGATTCAATTAAAATTTAATACACACTGTAGTATGCTGGTAATTATTTCGCATAATTTCAAATTTTTCAACATGAATAATATATGAACACTAAAACATTTCTCTTTATAATATTTTATTCTTTTATTTATCTTTAACAGTTTATTTCAATGGTAATTTTTTAACAACAGTTTTGCTTAGAATATTACAAATAGTCTGAGGCTATTTTAATTTGGATCTACAAGATATAAAACATAATTTTTCATTTGCTTTATTTTGTGTTTGATTATTAAAATATATTGGTGTCAACTACAAACATATAAGCATATAAATACATAAATTTTACATATTCATAGTTAAAATGTTTTAACTTATATAATATTAAATAACTTTAAAAAGTTAAAAATAAAACAGATACATTTCCTATTTTACTTTTTTCTTAATGCACTTTCCAGTTTTTGATTATTAAAATTAGGAATAATCAGTGTTTGGAACGTCCACTTAAAAAGTCAATGCATTCACGTTCACAGTGTATAAAAAGAATTCGTTCACATTCGTGTTCATATTTTTTTAAAGAACACGTTTACGTTCTTTAAAAAAATGAAGGGCGTTCATTTGATCGTTCATTTATAGACATATATATGAATCACTTATAAAATTAATAATTTATTACTTTGTGTATAAAATATCATATTAAATTTATATATTATAAGTGTAGAAAACTACAACATAAAATATAAATTAAGGACTACTATTGGCTGGAGGGATTGGAAAGGGATAAGAAGATATTGATATACATATATTTTTTTATTTTTTATATATATAAAAGTAAATATAAATATAAATATATGCATATCCTTAAGTGCCTCCAATGGGAGGCTTCTTATCTCCAGCCTCTCAAGCCATGTCACCTTCATCACATACACTTATTGTAAAACAACACTTACAGATTGTGTATATTTAAATAAATGATAAAAAAAAAAAAAATGCATATATTCATGGTTGAATTGAAAAACAATTTAAACACATCCCACAAGTTTAATGACTTTTCAGAAGTGTTTTAAAGCAGTTTCAAAAACATTTAAAGTATAATTTAATAGTTAAAAAATTTATCAATTCTCATCAAGACCAAAATTTTGATACTAAACTAGACCAATTACAATAATTTGTTTCTTTGAAAAATTAAGTAAAGTTTACAAAAATCCAATGTGAATTAATGGGTACTACAACAAGTTGATATCTATTTTAATAGTTAGTATGGGTAGGTAGTTAGTTAACAAAAAATAATTTCAACACAATACTTAAATATTATATTACATACAAATTAAAAATTGTATTGATTAACGAGTCAACTTGTAATATATAACATCTTTGATACACAGTTTTTAAGAAAATTAAAGAAATATAGGTAGGTTATCTATTAAATTCAAATAAATTTTTGATACCTAATAGGTTAAATAATTAAAACCATTTCTTTCCAAAGGAGAATTGAGCAGCTAGGTACAATCATTTGATTAAAAATAAGATGTTTTCCACAATGTAGAAAAAGTAGTCAATTTTGGCCTTTTGGAGATAATTTAAATTATTATATAAACACCACAATGATTGATGAATTTAAGATCAACTATAAAATATTTATATATAAAGATAATATAATTATATTTATATATAATATTTATATATAAAGATTTATACATAAACTTACAAAAGTATGTACAATACTATGTATTATGTTTATAATGAAATTTCAAACATATAGACAACATTAAATATAGAAATCAATAAACAACAAAATATAACCAAAATAACTAAAATGTTTGAGTTCAACTCATATCATTTCACAATTATCTATTTATAAATGAAATATTTTATATTACATTTTATACAAAATTGTAAGTAATTGCGACAGATAATAATAAAACATATTAAATATACCTATCTAAGTCGTTTTAAATTTGTTAATGATTTTTTTGAAGTGCTTTTGGTTTTTCTGGTTGGCAAGCATAATAAGCATAACACTTTAATATTTACATCGGTTTCCATGCCATGTAAGTTGACCACGTTTTTTATTTATACTCGTATTCATTTTAACTTAAATTATATAAATAATTAACATTATTGTTGACCGTTATAAAGTTTAAAATACTCACAAAACCAAAAAGCAGACTAGTAACTGCGACGGAGTTACTAGTCAAAAAAAACTAGCACAAAAGTACTAGCTATTAGTACAAAAAAAAAGTATGGTCCGTATATTTTATATACTTATAAAATATATATATACGTCGCTCACGTAGAGTAAAATACAAATCGTACTTATTACTGTTTATTTGCCGTTTATTATTCGTGTAAACGAGCACGTGAAAAGTATACGTTATTGTGCTTAAACGCGTTTCGTGGATTTTTCTAAATAATTGATCACACACTCCCACTGTATGGCTGTACACATTGCAGTAATGCTAAAGCTGATGGACGTTCTGTGCATGTTGTTTTGCTCATTCCCTTCTTTTTAGAATTCCCGATGATAAAATTGGAAATTAGGATAATTATATACCTAATTAATTCAGGAAAACTTTACTAAAACTCAAAAAAAGTTGTGCGGACTTTAAACTTTGGTTGTATATTCAAAATAGGATAAAGTTTACGAAAAAAAAAAGTTTACCATTTTTACGTATTTTAACGAACCTATAGGGGGTAAAAAGGGGTAGTTTTAATAAAAAAAGTCGATTTTTCTCTTTTTTCTTGAGAATTAAAGCATTTACAAAAAAAAAGTTTAAATAAAGGTTGTTTCTGGTAAAATTATCTTTAATTTGGTATTTTTACATTAATTTTGTATTAATCGAGATACGGTCATTCTTTGATAGGGGTTAAAAGGAATTAATTTCTTTTTTTTTAAATTTCTCAAAAAATAAGGTGTATATAAATATATATATAAGTGTATTTGTGTGTGTGTGTGTGTGTGTGTGTGTGTGTGTGTATATGTGGGTGGTGGTCAGATGGGTGGGGGTGCGTATTTGTGTATGTGTATGTTACGTCGTTGTACATTAGAAATATAATAATTTATATAAAATTCAAAGAAACTTTTGAAAAATAAGAGTGATTTAAAACATTATATACTTTTATTCATTTTTATTATCTAAATACAAATATCATTAGAAAAATAACACAAAAAGTACGAATATAAATATAAATATAAACAAATTATTTCAAAAAAATACATGATTATTCGGTTTCGGAACTGTCGTTTTCATGTTCTTCATTCGATTCATGCTCTCCTACATCACTTTCATCGTCAAAGTTTGCTTTAAATAATGTCAACTTCATCGTTTACTGTTGCTGTTTCAGCTTCACAATTACTGCACTCAGAACCTTCACAAATTTTACACATTATCGAACATTTTACGCCTGCTTGCATGCATTTGCATTGTAACGTAGAGCAGTTTCCTTTACATCCACATGTTATCAAATCGATAATATCTATTGGTGCAGCATCTAAAGTAGTTCAAATTGGTTGCAGAATATCTCCTTTCTTTTCCCATCCTCACTCTTCAGGAAACTTTTCATTGCCAAGCCATTTTTGTATTTGATAATACGTTCGATACGAGTGTTGCGCTGCAGCGGCAGCTGTAGGAGGCAATGATTCCAAGTGGACAGTATTTTTTTTAAGTGACTGACAGTGGCGGCTCATGGGTAAAATAGTTGGTGGTGCACATTTACCAAATATTATATAGTAGTCAATGACATAAATTAAAACAAAAACCATCTTATACTTAACTTAAATTTTATTGAAGTGTAAATATTAGTATAAATCTATAAATAACGATTATAACTAATAACAAATAAATATTATTCATTTACATTTTTGTAACTTAATTCTATTCTTTTTGTTTTTTTAACAGAAAATACAATAATAACCTTTTCATTAAAATTAGAAATATTATTTGTTATCATATGTTTTTCAATTGATAACATGGATAAAGCCGATAGTCGATTTTCAGACATAGTACTTCGTAAAAAAGTTTTTATCCTCTTCAAAATGGAAAACGAGCGTTCAGTTTCGGCGGTAATCGTGGGTATAATTACTACAATTTTTAGAAGTTTAAATGTTTCGGAAAATATGTCAAGCAAATTATTATCAATAATAAATTTAAGAAAATTTACAGCTACTGACATATTTTTAAAATGATCTCGTTTATATATAACCTGTAGCTCAATTTTTAATTTCAATTTGTTCAAAAACGGGTATGATTCAATAGTTTGGTCAAAGTAAAATTGAAGAAAGGTTTTTCATAATTTTCAAAATTGGCTGGTAAAAATAAATTTTACGCAATAAGTTCAGACATATTTATTTTATTTTATATTTAAAAAGGTATTAAAAAACACGCTTAAACAAAAGACACGCTTTTTTCCTAAAATAAAAACATGAACTTACAAAACGAAAAAACATTAGAATAATATTATTATAGATCAGATAATTTTAATTATTGACAGTGTTATCAACAACAATAAAATATAAATACCCTGTGTAAACGGGCATCGAACGCCGATATTCGTATCGCCGTGATATTAATTCGCCGCAGGTAACACTGCGACAAACTCGCTCACTACAGACCGCTGAACGATAAACGGAACACAACTCGTTTGTGCACCACCAATCACCGCCACGTTATCACACATTTTTTGAGTGTAGTGGGATTGAAACAGTCAAATGCGCATGCGCAAATGGAACAATTTTTGTTTGTGCACCATCGTAAATATTCGTTTCTGTGCTGCGACGCGCGCTGGTCAGTTTTATTAATCTATGGTTAATCGTAACAATGTACGACGTACGCCTTACGGCGTGTTGCGGCGTAAGTTGGTACCTCATATAATAGTGTGTAGTGTACATTTCGTAGACTTTACCTATAGCCTATTGTCTATATGTGCACATTACTCAAGATAGCAATGTATTTCTTAATGCTATTTTTAGAAAAATATTTCATTACGAGTATTATATTGCCCTAAAGTATTTTGTATTTTCCAAAATTATAGGTGGTGCACGTGCTCCTGTGCAAAATAGCACGAGCCGCCACTGGTGACTGTTGAAACATATTAAATCTGTGATCGTCTAATGTTATATTTTTTGAACATCCATACAGACGCAACAAAATTCTCTCTCCTGCCTCTTTTACTTTATTTAAAGACGAATTTTTATTATAAAAGGTAGTTATAGTATTTTTCTCCCGAAGTAAACCTTTTGTAAACAGTTTCATTGTACCTTTTTTTCCTTTATTATATAGAGTGCTTGTGGATATAGATCGCAACCGCTGATCGAATGAGCTAAAAGTATCCACTTTTTAATATTATTATACTGTACTTGCAAATCAATTGACGAATACAGTTTTGATTTTGTTCTACCAAATTTTGGTTTGTAAAACATCATGTTTATATTTTCTGGAGCTAATGCTATTAGAAGAACAAACAGATCAACATCTTGCCCCACTATTGTTGTTGTAAAGTCTTTGGAGTTGTTAACAGCAGTCTCAACAATCAGTTTATCTCCATCATCACAAGCTTGATCAACCTTTATATTGTTATCAGTAAATGTTTTTATTAACATTTGTATTAGTTGTTTTTTGTTTTCAGTATTTGACAAAAACTTTTCTTGGCATGTGCTTACTGGAGTGTCGTCTAATATAGTGAAACGAGACCCAGCATTTTAATATCGATGTTGTTATTCATGCCTTTTAATGCTGTCAGGATTGTCGTATCTAATAGACGATTTGTACCATTTTATAACATAATTTAGATACATTTTGGTTACATCACTAAACGTTTTGCATTTTTGGATTGTCCATTTTACTCTATAAAGCAAAAAATCTCCATCAACAACATGTATTGTAGTGTTTCTCTCTGTATTTTCATCTGTAGTTTTAAATTCATCGTATAGTACTGACTTAACATTTTTTTCTCATGCCGTGTGTAGTAAATAGTAATAGTGGATATGGAGCAATTTCATACTTGAAATACTCCATCAGTTCATCTTTTCCTTTGGCTTGACGATAAGCTAACATCCTTTGATACAACATCAAGGGATCGATTGGTATTTTTTTATTTTTTATTGTGTAATGAGAATTTTCAGTAGCTAGTGTCCTTACTTTATCACTGCGTTTCATTACAACATCTTTAAAAAGTTTGTTAGTTATTTTGTTCATGAGAGTTTCTCCGATTTCATTGGCTTCGTGACAATTTATTGATGAATCACCTATTATTCCAGTTTCAAGAGAGGTAACTGTTGATAATTCAGCAAATGGGTCATGTGTACTGAACCATTTTTGAAGTTTTTGAGCATCACGATCGTTTCTCTCAATGCGACTTTCTCGTAACTCTATGTGTTGGTCACTAGTTACAACTTCAAATGAACAATACATTTCGAGAGCTTCACATATGCTTGAAAATGATGCTTTTGTTAAAATGTATGAATTTAAAATTTCATTTGTGAAGCCTCTGTCCAGCTCCGGTACCTGTAAATTCTTTATTAGCACTTTGCTCTATAATCATATCTGTCCATGTGCCAGAAAAAAATTTTTGCTTGCGTCTAATTGTAAAATACCCTTTTACGAATCTGTCAAAATCCATCATGTACATTGTTTTCTCTAAGTCATTCAATTGCTGTAGATATATATGGCATGCTTTTGCATAATGAATATGGCCACTGGAATGGAAATAAGGTATCATTGATTTAACAACATAAACATTTTTTTCCCAACAGCCACATTTTTCAGCATCTATAAAGTTGCGTTGAAGGTGACCATTTGAAAATACTGAATCCATAACTTTGCAGTTGGTCCATTATTTTCCAGTTTTTCTAACATTTGTTTGAATTTTGTCGTTATGTTCTTTAAATAAACATTCTCTTCAACAGTAGATTTTTCAGGTGGCATATTTTCAAAATCTTCAAAAATATTTTCTAGTATTTTTCTTTGTCATCGTCAATATTCAACTTCCTTATTACAAGTTTTCCTAAAATTAAGGAAACTAATAAATGTGCGCAAACAGCGCGAGCATAGGCTTTTCCATTTAAAATATATTCAACTGAATTTTCCGCATAAATAGTGTACAGCAATTTCAATAAACCACTTTCAGACATAATATATCCAATACATCCTAAAAAAAGACATTAAAATATGAAAACCACCCAATCTTAATACAATAGATTTAATATTTGAATCTTTCGAGGAAGATAAAACTATATTCAAGCTTTTCATATACAGTGGTAGGTCAAAAGTAATTAAGATTGTTTTTAAATTTATATCTTTAATATGATCAATCGCCAACTTCATCGAAGTATATATTGTATTTATATCATTTGGAGGTGCCATGATAAAAGGAATAGATACTATTGTTGAAACCTCGTGATCTCTTGTTTGTGTGATTTTGTTCATATAGCCTTGCCATCCAGGGAAGTTTTTTATTTGAAGAAATTTGCCCATCATCCACAACACATCGTAACTAGAAATCACTTCAAAATACTTTTTTGAAGGATACAATTCATCCACATTTCGAAATATAAAATTTGATAAACCGGTCAAATTATCCACAGGAATACTTTTTATTTCATCGATCACCCCCTTTGTAGTATCTATCTGATGTCGATTTAATTTCTTTTGTTTCAAGATTTTACCTTCTAATTTTCAATACTACTAGTAGATGGAGTTATACATTTAATTCCGGCCATGTTATGAAATGTATTTTTTCCATCAATTGTGTTTATGTTAAAATCGCAATTATCAAATACAAATTGTATAAATGCAGACGACTTAACTTTTTGTGGGGAAGCCATTATTAATGAGGTTTCTAAAATTTTTATATCATGATATGATGGATAAAGTCTTAACTTCGACAATATTGTAATTAAGGTGTTGAAGCCTAGTTGTTGATATATAAAAGAACCAACACTTAACAATAAAGGTGAATGAAAACTGTATGGTTTTGTTGCAGATATAATGCAATGTGCTATACTAGTACACTTTTTTTCAAATTTTGTGTATTGTTTTTGTTGTTGTTATAATAACGGTTTCTAAAAAAGTTTGTAATGAATCAGGAACAATGTTATGTATATTTTCCAAAAAATTATAAGTGTTTGGGTAAGACGAACTGTCATACATAATCTTTGCAATATCATCTCTTATAATTTGTGCTGCAGCTTTTACAATTCGCAATTTTTCGGTATTTTCATCTAAATTCCTTTCTTTATACCAATTATCACTTAAAACTTTATGAAGAACATTTGAAAAATAGACTGTTGGTACATTATTTTTATTAATGTTATAATAATGTCGTCTCCATAATGTTCTAATAATTTTGCTTTTAAAGTTGTTGTGCTCATTAGACATTCTTTTGTTTTCTTTTTTATCACGTCTTCCAATTCATAAATTGAAAATTGACAATCATCATTGCCTTCTATATAATTATAAACAATGTTCATTGCAGATGTTATTTATATGCTCTGAGGACGTCCACGTAGGGTAGAAGGACTTCTTTCAAATTTAGTATAGCACTTACGGTGATATCTAGCTTGCTTAGCAACTAAATAATCACATGTACTTAATATATTTAACACTATTCTATCCCAGTCATCTTTCCGATGAACAGCCTGTTTTTTAATAGTTGCACTAATATCATGAGTAACGAGACGCACCTTTTCTTTTTCTGTATGTCTTGACTTACAATCTATAATTTTGTCGCAAAAAAAAATATTTATTTTTAAAGTCGAAATCAAATTTACCAGAACAACGTAATTTCTTTTTTTTTTTGGAGACAGTGTATATTCTTCGGCCGTTTTTTACTTTCCTTCAAAGCTTTTATATCTCATTCTATATACTTAGGATTTATATATTGTTGTCTACATTTTTTATGAAAAATGATACTTACTTTAACAAGATCTTTACCATCTTTCCGCTGAATACTGCTAGATTTAATGTTTTCAGCTCCATTTTAAAATGTATAATATAACTTAAATAAAATAAAATATAATATAATATAATATGATATGATATAATATAATATAATATACTTACTATTAAAATGTATAATGTAACTCAAATCAAATATATGTATATACGATATCGATATACTATATAGTATATCTCATATCGTATTTTGAGAAACTTAAAAAAAAGAAATTAATTCCTTTCAACCCCCATCAATAAATTGCCATATCTCGGTTAATAATCGGTACAAAATTAATCAAAAACACAAAATTAAAGATAATTTTACCAGAAACAACTTTTATTTGAACTTTTTTTTGTAAATGCTATAATTCTCAAGAAAAAAGAGAAAAATCAACTTTTTTTATTAAAACTACCCCTTTTACCCCTATAGGTTCCCGCGGATACGTAAAATGGTAAACTTTTTTTTCGTAAACTTTATCCTATTTTAAATATACAACCAAAGTTTAAAGTCTGTACAGATTTTTTTCGAGTTGCAGTAATTTTTATCAATCTTTTCCTGTACTAAATTTTAAAGGCTATTGGCCCTCACAACATGATGTCATATTATTACAGGTGTATTTTTGATACTAAATATGTAATACATTATTCCAATAACCATTTATTATTTACTGATGACACAAATTCGTAGAAACCATATTATGACCCTGTTGTGATTTCGAGACGGGTTTATTGGAAATCTACGTATTATATATATATATATATATATATGTGTGTGTGTGTATATATAATCAAATAAATATAATAAGAATAATTTTAGGAAAATTTATCACGTAATAATTAATACGTATATATTTATTTTATTAAATATGTACCCATATATATTTGAAAAATATATTATAATTGAAAATCGTTCACGTTCTATTTGAAAATAACGAGTGACGTTCACGTGTCGTTCACAAAATAGAACGTGAACGCGTGAACGTGCGTTTATGAACGTCGATCTTTCCAAACACTGGGAATAAAACATCATATACAACAAGGTTTCTTAATATAAATTGAAAGTCTTCATTGAACCTTTGAAATTTTAAATTTGGTCAAATTTCATTTTTATTAAAAAGTGAATATCTTCCCTTTTTTTATTTTTAAATTTAATTATATATTTCCATATTAATTCAACATGATTAGTTTAAAAAAAAATGTATTTTATTTATTCATAGAGTTAAACAATAATTACATTATATTATAGCTACTCAAACAAATGTATTCTGCTACTCAATCAAAATATAATACCACAGTGTAATAAGCTGGATATTATTTAATTTAATTTTATATTTATCAAAACGTTTAAAAAACGCGTACTAGAACATAGTACTTCATATTATTTTAAAATTTGATATAGCTAAAGCAGCCTACGATGCAGGTAATTGTTAAAAAACAGCTATGTCTTGAATATTACAACTAGTCTGTGCTTATTTTAGATTTGTAACTAGGGGATGTAGTAGATATCTAATAAGTGGTTTCATTTTGTGTTTGACAAGAATATTAGTGTAAACTAAAATATATAAGCGTATGACTATGTAATTTTTTTACATATTCTAAATTAAAACAATGTAAATAATATTAAGTTTAATTATTTTAAAGAAACAAAAGAGATAACCAGATATATTTCATTTATCACTTCATTTATTTAAAACTATAAGGTTTTAAGTTATGGACTGTTAAATAAAGAATAACATATTATCATATATAACATAAGGAATTCTTTTCTTAAATTTATATTTTTCATTGTAACATTGCAATTTCAAAATTAAAGAATCGGTTTTTCTATTTAAAATAGCTAAAACAATTTTAACTTTATATAAAAGTTACGTTGATTTATAACTACTAAAACCCATCAAAACTAGGATTCAATTAAAATTTAATACCACATTGTATTATGCTTGAAATTGGTTCGTTTAATTTAAAATTTTTTAACAAAATAATATTATATGTAAGCTAGATCATTGCACTTCATAATATTTCATTCTTTTGTATTGTTAATGTCGCGATACCGACGCTCGACCGACGGTGGGCCAAGTACGCCCTCACGCTATGAAACGGTTTATCAATTACAATTATACGATACACTCAGAATAAATTGAATTAGAATACATTGACTTATACTAAAATTGATCGACCAAATCCGCATTTTACCTGCCCCCACAATGAAGAATTTTATCGCTATAGATACACGACAGGCCACATAGAATCACACAGGACCGCCACGTGACAGAGATGTAGGACTGCCGTTAAAACACCTTAAAATGAATAAAACATAGCTCGGTCCAGCTAAGCCTTGAAACGATATCTACCGGGCAGTTGAAAACAATTCATGAAACCCAAAACCAACAAATGACAAACGTGGTTTTTAACCAAAAATCCAATCCCACGACGGGGCACGACGAACATGAATACAAGTGCTCACACGAACGGCCGAAAGAAGAAAAAAAACCAGCACAACAGCTTTAAGGCCCCGTCTACACACTCCATCATGCTCGCGTGCTTATCTGTACAAACCGGTTTGTGCAAGCATGCGCTGGCGTGTGGACGGCACTATGGTAGCTCCCATATATCTAAAAGTGCGGCTTGTGCAATCGTTGTTATGCCGAAGATTTTGACTGCACAGTTCTAGGTTTGCGCGGTTTTACTTGAGCGTATAGACGGTAAATCAAGCCGCGCTTCAGCCCAGCAAAATTGCTACACCTGACACACGCTAATATTATTATTACAACTATCAAGCGAATATTCTGTTATAATGAGTGATGTTCGAAATTACTCGAGGGAATTTTTTTAAAAACCTTAACGTACAGGTTAATTTTTCATGAGGAGATATTGACTTACGCATAACTGTATCTTCTCGTTTAATAATAGGTGTTACTAAGCGCAGTAATTCAGTATAGGCTGTTTCATCAACCCTCAAATAACTACGCCAGTCTTCTGGACCTTCTCTTAAATCTTCAATTAAATTAACATGTGGATGTATACTTCTCCGTAATAACCACTTTTTGCTCCATTTATTTGTACGGCGTGGCTTGGTCATCTGTTGTTTTTTCAGTAATAAACAATAAGATAAAAATTCTAACAAAAAGTTTAGATTTAGGTCCTAAACATAGCTGAGATTTAGGTTTTTATTCTGTAACGCTTTTTCGTGACAGTCCCCAGTTGGTATCTTAATTTAGGTAACGCTTTTCGTGGACACTTTTTCGTGACGGTTTTTTATTTTGATGTGCCAAAGTAAAGATATAAAATGTCAAAACAACTCTTCTGTTGGCCACATTGTCAAAGCATTAACATCAACCATTGATTTATAATACAATTATAATTTATGTACCTATCGATTTCTTCAACAGCTATCAAAACAAAATCAGGTTTGTGTGGATTTGCTTATAGCATGTAGCCACTGTACCGTATTCCGTCATTTTTTTCAATTTTGATTGTGCAGTTCTAACTGCGCAAGTAAAAAGGAGCGTGTAGCAGGAGCCTAATGGGTTCGGACCCATTTAACACGAATTATGAACTATTCTCAGTGTGACCGCACATGAAGAAAACACACGTGTGCGCACCGGACCTTCCCGTCAGATCGGGTTAGCGGGAGGGGGACCCGTGCACGGCGCAAGAGCGCTGACAGGCCGATCTAGATCCGTGTGTGATTAAGAACAAGGATATTAACATGAAATGAATAAGTGGACTGTATTTTGTATGTAGTATGAAACAACGAGTTCTTAAAACTAATGGGAAGGGGGGGAGACAAACTGAAATATGAATAATGATATTTATATATACATGAGATGCGGTGGTGACACACAATACGTGACAGCAGTGAAGGCGAAGGCTGAGAATGTGTCTTCACGGCGGCGAAGTTGAGCAAGATTGTCTGGCGGGGCGTGATCCAGCACTTGAGACGACGAAAAAAAAAAACGAAAAGACAACGAAAAACGAGGAGCGCGTGTATTCACGGCGGCGGCTTTGTCGTTACTCGCTCGGGTAATGTGGTGAACGACGTGTGTAAACTTTTCGATAAGCACGGTGGTGCGGGTGGGGGAGATGCGTCTCAAATAGTAAATTCTAATCGGACGATTAATATTCGACGAATACGAGAACGCAATCTACCCACCCGTCAGTGTATCGAACAACACGAATTTGGAGAATTCGGCGACACTGAGACCATGACTAAACAACTAAATGAACATTACTTGAAAAAACACTGCATTATTAGAAGTTATAATTTCGCAGTCGAGCAATCAGTCATGACGTAATAGCAACGCTTACTACCGCCGACCCTATCGCAACTACGAAATGATAACCCCTACACGACTATTATTGCATAAACACTGCGGCGAGCCGCGTGCAGGAAAGAATTATAATTCAAATCTGATTTCAGCGCGAACGGTTAATACAGATGACAATGCGGGTAATTGATGAAAAACAAATTTGTCTTGAATATTACTATAAACCCGTTGTTAAATTGAACTTGCGACTAGGAGATTTAGTACATATGTTATAAGTGGTTTTATTTTGTGTTTAAAAGAATATTGGTGTAAAATATAAAAATACAAGCATATGAATACATATTTTTTTTTACATAATACTAATTAGGACATTGTTATTAGTATTATGTAAAACAACTTTAAGAATATAAAAATAAACCTTATATTTTCCCATTTTACTTATTTATTTATACATTTTCAGTTATATGTTGTTGAAATAAAGAATATTACATCAATATATAACAGAAGATTTCCTATTATAAATATATATCCTTCATTGGATCAGTGCAATTTTAAATTTAGTTAAATTACTTTTTTAATAAAATAGTTAGTATCCTTCATTTTGATTTCAACCTTAATATTATATTTTTTTATAAACGCAATTTGAACAGTTAAAAAATTCTTTCTTGAAGACTTACACAAATATTACATTATATTAAACCTATTTAAATAATTATATGTTGCAACTCGGTTATAATCTTATACTACACCATCATATGTTGAATATTATTTAATTTAATATTAAATTTGTCAAAATGTTAATCATATGTGTAATTGAATATTACACTTCATGAATTTTTATTTTTTATATTATGAACACAGCCTTCGTTGTAGGTAATTGTTAAAAACCAGCTTCGTTTGGATTATTACAACTGATCTGTACTTATTTTAGATTTGTGACTTGATGTAGTACATATGTTATAAGTGGTTTCATTTTATTGATTATTATATATTATTATTAAGTTATTATAATATTGTTATTAAAAAACAGTTTTGTCTTGACTATTACTATATATCCGAGTTTATTTTAGATTATTGACTAGGTGGTATAGTACACAGGGGCGGACTGGTTGTGTTACAGGCCAATCAGTAGTTATTATATTTTGGGCCTTCAGAAATAGGATTAAAAGCCAAAAATCAATTGAAATGACAATACCCCTCTTCAAATTTTTTATTTACATTCACCCTTTTTATGAACTATTAAAAAATTATTGAAAAACATTATAATTGTCATGACCCTGAAAATGCAATTGTTTATAAATTTTAAGTTAACAAATTATTTAATAATGTACTCATATTATACATAGTGAACATTAGAAATCTAACTTTATCAAAACATTTTTTTCGCAATATTATACTATTGATGTTATTTCAACATTTTCTAAATTATAAATATATTTTACAAAAGAAGAAGAAGTATAATCCAACAAAATTAAAAATTATTTTTACTTTTAATTTTAAAAAATGTGTATTTTAAATTAAACATTTATTATTTTAGATATAGGTATTAAATTACAGACTTAAAAATTATTAAAAATACGTTAATTTAAGTTTAGTGAATGTATTAAATTACAAACAAAAGAATAAAATCGTTAGTAATAATAATTAATATTTAATATATTAGTAATACACTTTTATTCCATTAGCAACATTTAAATTCTTTAGAGAAAGTACATAATTCGTTCATTTCTTCATCATAACATATTTCAACTTTATAATAATAATAATTATAATTATAATAATAATAATATAACCTAACATTAGTAAAACTTGATGAATGTGTAACTACTAATGTGTATGTGCATTTCATTGCACAATTTATACATAATTTGCTGTTTAAAGTTTCAAAAACCACACATTTAACGGACTTGTTACTTAAACTAGTAGTTTTCAACTTCCATTTCATCATGTATATAATTTGAAACTAAAAGAACAGAACCAGATAAAACATCAAAATTCTGTGTAAATTTCATTAATTCATTTTGAAAATCTACTACATCCATTAGAGCCAAATTCCTAATATTTTTAATATATCTTTCTGGAAAAGTAAAATCCGTTTTTTTCAATTTAAATCAATTCTTTGTATCAAAAAATGATACATCGTAAATTAAATTTTCATTTTTAAAATATCGTTCATCTAAAGTAGTAGTGCATTATTTAAAACTGTTTAAATACTTAAATTTCAAATTTTTTTTCTATTCACTAAGACTTTCTTCATTAACTACCTCTCTAGGCATTATTTTCTTACGTTTAACTCTTTTGGACTTCAATTTCGTGATCCTCTCAAGTTTTATAGTTTTACATCGATCTATTTTTTCTGATGCGATTTTTATGAATTCGGCAAACTCAGTAGCTTTGTTAAAAGTTGATTCAAAGTTGTTTATTTCTCGTTTTAAATTATTTTTAATACTGTGTAATAATGAAAATCCTTGTACATAGTTTAATTTTGTTGATTGCAAATAAGCTGAAGCGATAGCATTTAAAGAAAAATGCAACTGAAAAACATAGGCTGTTATTATTTTTTCAAATTTCAAATTTCAATAAACTTTTTGCCAAACTTTGAGCTTCCATTTGGGTGTTAGTGTCAAACTCTTGAAAATTCTAATTTCTAATAAAGGTTAAATGACAAAAATATATCTTTGTTTATCTTGAACTGGAGTCAATAAATTGAAAATGTGCTGTAGAGTTACATCTTTACTTCACTGTCTTGTTTTTCCTATTTTCTGTAAACGTAACATTTTTTCTGAGCCAACTGCATTATTAAGAATTTGTTGTTTCCATACAAACATTCGCTTGTAAGAATCGCAAAAGAACAGCTTGTTAGAGAGAAAAAAACAAAATATGAAAATAAATAAATATAATTAGATATTATTAATCAAAGCCACAAAGGCGGACACTACACATTCACTCGACAAAAAAACACAAAGGAGCACACAGGACTCGATAGGTTGTCTCCAAATGACTGACTGAGGTGGTCAGGCTACAGTTCTTATCCACGAAAACGTGATAACAAACTTAACTATCAAGTAAATTAAACATACTATCGGCTTCTATACATAAACTAGCAGCTTATGATAATGTTAAATTAACTAAATAACTGAAACAATTAGTATGTACAAAAAAGGGAGCATCTTTTTTTATGAGGGCCTTTTGTGAACTACACTTAAATTTGCAGCACCATCATATACTTGGCTTACAATATTTATCAAACACAAGCCAAATTCTTGTAATGTTTCTTTCATAGTTTTATATAAATTAACTGCTTTAGACGATTGTATAGGTAAATATTTTAGAAGTCACTCCTTTGCTATTGAACCGGTTACATACCAAATACACAAAGCTAACTGATCTGTTACACTAATATCTTATGACGACCCAACAAGGGCCACAAAACTTCAATACATAAGACGGGCCAGTCCACCCCTGGTAATACATATATTACAAGTGGTTTCATTTTGTGTTTAATAAGAATATTGGTGTAAACTACAAAAATATAAGCATATTAATACTTAAATTTTTTTAGATATTCTTAATTAGACCATTATAATATTGTGTTAAATAATTTTTAAAAAAATTTTAAATACCCAGTTAGGTTTCCCACGTTTGTAACGCTTCGGTTACTGACGCCTCGCTTTTAGCTGGGTCGCCAACCTAAGTCTGTAGAACGCTTAACTGGTGAAGGAGACTTAGGATTTCTACACAAAATTAATACCATATTTGGGTTTCTAAAGTTTTGAAATATTACATTTATAATTGATGGAGAAAATTGACATGACAAAAAATAAGATCCGATAAAATACCAAATGAGAAAAAAAACAATTACTAAAATATAAAAATATAAAAGTACAAAATACAAAAAAAAACATTACTGGCCAAAGTAAAAAAAAAAAGAAAAAAAACATACCCGTTCATAATGCGTTGTATGGGAGTGCAATTATCACACACACATTTCACCATCTGTAGTACATATCTCCTAAGGATCTCTATTGTTGATTTTTACAACAACAAAAAAAAACACAAAAATACATTACACTTTATTTATTTATTTATAAATTGCTTAAATATATATAAAATGCTTCGGTTTTGGATTGTTAAAATAAAGAATAATACATCATTATATCCCTACAGTAGTTCTTATCGTATATCTATATTTATATTTTATATTCACCATTAAATAATTATAATTTTTAATTTATTTCAATATTTAAAAAAAAATATTTGTAAATAAATAATAGTTCATTTTTAACTTATTGTCTATACTTATACGTATTTTTTCTTTACTTCAATTAACGAGTTAAAAGAAATTAGTTTATTTTCTACTATTTTACTATCTTGGATAAATATAAAAAAATGTACATCGTTTTATAACTATTATACCAAATATATTTTTCGTTGCGTTTAAAATCAAGTAGTACTCTATACTATACTCAAATACACTTTTTTAATACACTCTAATAATACATTTTAATAATACACTGTATACTACACATTAATTTTTAATTATTCTACATGAATAAAATATGCGTACGAGGATACTGACTTTTTTCTTATTCTATTCGTTTCTATAGCAGTAGATCATTTTGGTTTAGGTAATTTATATGTATCACTAATAAATTTGAGAAGAGCTTTTAATTATTGTATTTAATGTTTAATATTATATCTTTCCTCGGCTATAAATAATCTTTTCCGTTTTTTTTTTTTTAAATGACAATTCCTAATTCCTGCTGTATTCTTAACAATTTTAATCCTTCGGTTATCATTAAAGTTATTCAATTTTTTTCAACATCGTGTTTCGTTTCATAGTTGTTATAATCTTATTTGTTCATTACAATATATGTATACGTATTACTTTTAAGTGTAAGCTAAAATGTGTCAAACAAAGCTTAATAAATACAAAAATATATGTATAATAGAAAATAAAACTAATGTATAATTAATAAAGTCTTTTATTATAACATTATTTTTATAATGTATTAGTGCAATCTGAGGGGGAAATTAGATTTATATTAAGATATAACATGACACTTTGGTTATTTATTATTTTATATTATAATATTTGTAGAATGTGAAATATTTAAAAGAAAGAAACATGAAATGAAATGTGAAATGTTTATATATATATATATATATATATATATATATATATATATATATATTAATAATATATAATTACAAATGTTGTAAAAAATCATGAATTGTATGTAAGAGGACATACAACGAAGATTATGATATAGTTTTAATTTTATATTTTGTATAGTTATCGTATTTTTTTTCACAGTTTTCTTGTACATTATTATATACTCTCTACATCTCTGACATGTTTAATGTAATGCCTGATCTGTTTTAACGTAAAATTATTTAGTTTCATAAATTATTGAAACAAACAACACAATATTTATTGTGGTTTGGTGTATATATATGTTGTATGAATGTTTTTATATGTATACAATATATAATATGATAGACCGGTGGTTATCAACATTTTTATGTCCACGGCACCCTTGGGTATTTTATAAAAATCTCAGGGCACTCTACACTCTATAGTCTTTTCTTTTATTTTTCATTTTAAATAGTCACATGTTATAACCAAACATACTTTTACTTTTTAAAGTTATGTATGAATGCTTCATATTTTCGATAATTTCGTGGCACCTCTAATTTAGGTTTTCGGCATCCCGATTGAGAATAACTAACCTAGACTAAAGATATAATTTAAAATTAATTATATTTTACCTATTTGTATTTTATATATAGCTAATATTATCATTTTAAATTGAACTAATAAAATATTATTATGTATTTAATTAGTATGTATAGTCAAATACTCTGAATTTATCAAAAAAGGAAAATCACCGTCAAACATATTATCATGAATAAAAAAATAATAAAAGTGTAATTATTAAAATAAAAATTTGAAAATATTTATTGCATTATGGTAATATATATTATATTGGTGAAAGTTTGATGTTTATTTTATAATTGTAAAATAATAGTTCGTAGCATCTTATGTTTTATAATAATTAATTTTACTCCATTTTATTTTAAATTTATATACATACTCTAATAAATATAAGTAATTAAATATTACATTTTAAAATCATAATGCATTTTTCATTTTCAATAAATCATTGTGTATAACTATATATTTTATTTACAGTATAATAATTACTTTAGTAAATTTAGTATACTACAATTATTACTATCAATTTTTAATTTTTTTAATAATAATAATAAAAATTAAAAATTATCTTTATTGTATAAAACGAGTTTTCATATTATTTAAAAACACTCCTTGAAAAAATCCTGGGTGCGTTGCTGATATATATATATATATATACAAGTTAGAGAAAATTAGGATGTAAAAGGGTTTTATTACTATTTCTAATCTATTTTTATTTAAACAGGTAAAGCCTGGTGAGAACTTGTCTTACCCGCCCCCCTAAAAGAGAATTTGTATTTATTCTAAATAAATGATGACCCCCCATATTCCCTGAAAGCTCCACGGAATTATCAGGGAATGCGGGAGTATTGCCAGTTCTTATTTAAAAAAAAAAGGATAAAAAAGGGTAAAACAAATGTGCATTCCAGAAGAATTAAATGTCTTATTGACTTGTGGGGGTTTACGGCACCTTCTTGAAAGGCACCTTCAATCAAGAAAACTTAACAATGGTACGTTAAAAATGTATAAAAAAAAGAAGTTCCGTGGGGGGGACTTCAATTCTTGAATTGTGGGGGAGGGGGCGAGAATTCAAGCACTGGTTCTTTCGAAAAATATCTTCGAGCGAGATGTTCTTATCTAGATTCAGTATCTTTTATATTAGTATAATTTTTTATACCAGTTATAATTAGTAATGATAATTATAAATATATATACAATAAATATATTGTAGGTGGCCAATGATAACTAGTTTTTGCAGTGAGTATGAATAAACTGCTCAATATCAGTAGACGAAAAGGTACACAATGAGTGTTCGTGATTTCAAATTTGTATTATTTAAGACATTAGAAAATTGTTGATTGATAATACCCAAGCCGCTGATGACAGATTTATACGGTTGACTCGTAATTCGTAGCAAGATGGGACTTTGGGAGGCTATTCTGCAAGAACTGTACAGAGTGATTACCCTATGTTGTTAGATTGACAGTGACATCAAAACTATTAATTCACCGTGATAGGAGCAGAATGAAATACGAAATAAGGAAATCAAAATGTGATTTTTATTTCAATTTTTTGATGGATATTAACATAACATAACATGATAGTATAACATAACAATCAATTAATATGTTTTAACAATTTTATATGTTTATACTATTACTATTATTATTTGATAAATTTTTAAATGTTTACATATTCCAGGCCACAAGCATAGTCCATAGACTACAGGAGTATACGTTATATGCAATTAGTGTTTAGTCTTAGTCTCGCGTGTTATTTATTATTGACCTTTGTTTTTCTAGACATTTTTCTGGTAGCACGTTTTTCCTCCTGAAAATAAAAACAAAAAATTTAATAACAATTACGATTAGAAATATTTGATGTAGAGTTCACAATTATTTGTACAACAAACTCATAGAAGTGTTAATATTGTAACATTTTTTGAAACTGCAATCAGTAAAACATTTAATCGTACCCATATATTTAACAGTTCTCTTACTTAACACTAAATTTGCTTAAGAAAAAAAACCACAAAGTCTATACACGATGTGCATTGAGCAGTCATTGCAAATCATGTAAATGTATTCATACAGGTAAATATATTAGCGTTTAGAGAGACGAATACAAACTAAACGTATGTGTTTGTAAAGTGTTACAAACTAAATAGTCACTCTAATTTCCCACATAATTATCAAAGTGGACTTTGGACTTTTTGTACCATTAAATTAATTGAATAGTTTGACGCAGTGTTGACAAATTTATTTGTCAGTTACAAAATTATCACATTGAATTAATTTTATTTTTAATAAGTTACACTACATTACTCAAGTGTATGTTTGTTACCTTCTTTCTCTTAGAATTTGGTCCAACATCAATATGCCTGCTACATTCATTCACATCACATCTTTGTAATTTAATTTCAGGATTCCAACAATCACGATTCTTAAATGACATTATTTGGTTAGTTGTATTTTCTGCGATTACTTCATTACTCAACTAAAAATGTAAACGTTCAATACGATCAAACAATTATTTTTATAACCATATTACCGATAAATGTTGAAGGCATTAGTTTTTTTTTGCCAATTGTACAATACAAACATGTAATCAGATGCAAAGACAATTTATAGACTTTTTACTAGTTTTTTTTTATAATGATATTGCCTTTCATGTCTTTTAAGAGACACTTTTAATAAATTAGTTGTCATATTTGAGTTTCAAAGATGTACAAATTGTATTATTTTCTTTTAACAATTATAATATGTATTGATTTTTTTTCACTAATCATATAATTATTAAATGAAAAAATATTGTATGTTAACAACCACTTTTTCTGAATTTGTAATGCTTTTGATAGAGTTTTACATAATTGCTTCAACATCCAAACTCTACTTTGAACTTTTATTTTATATTTTAAGTATTTCATACTAATACATACTTTGATTTTTTTAGATTTTAGTCCATCATCAACATGATTGTTATATTCCTTCATGTCAAATTTGTATAATCGAATTTCAGGATTTAAACTTGCGTTGCCGTTTACTGAACTTATTTTGTCAGCTCTACTTTCCGTGTTGAAATGAATTGCTTCATTATACTAAAAATTTTTACATTTAATATGATCAGAATATTATTTTTATTTTCATTTTATTTTATACAAGACATATTTGTTTCAATGTTTGATTACCTTGCATTTTGTAGATTTTGGTGCCACATCAACATGACTGTTGTATTCTTTTGTACAATATCTTTGTAATTGAATTTCTGAATTACAACACACGTAATCAGCTATATCTTTCATTTTGGGTTTAGTTGCTGCACTACTCAACTAGATAATTTTACATTAAATAAAATCAGAATATTATTTTTGTATATTATACTTTCAATTTCAAATATTCAATATCAAGTACACGTTTGGTTACCTCGATTTTTTTAGATTTTGATCCGACATCAACACGATTTTTACATTTCTTTGCATCATATTTGTTTAATCGAATTCCAGGATTCAAACATACATTGTTGGCTGTATTTTTTGTACTGGGTGTAACTGCTTCACTACTTAACTAGAAATGTTTACATTAAATATAATAATTTACAGTTTATATTTAAGATATTTTATACGACTACACATTTTGGTTATCATGTTACTTTAAATTCCATAACACAATTTAATTTATTGAAAAGCTATTCTACAGATCAATAAATGTCACAAAAGAAATATGGAATTGTCATAAAACATGATTTTACAAATAAACGTCAAAAATTAAGTATGCAAATTTAAGATTTAAGAATGCTTAACCGAACCAATAATTTTGAAAATTTGTGTTAAAAGATTACTAGTCAAAACAATATCAATTGTACTTAGAATTTTCAAATGAAAACAGTTAAAAGATAGAACAAACAGTATTTCAATTTCATGGAATGTTCAACCAATATCATATTGTGTAAGACAATGTATTATATTCAATGGTATTCATTCTAAATATCAAAAATATAACAATATTGTTGTCAACCATTCATGTGGCAGTAGGAAAATGCTATGTATTTCAAATTAGGCATTAATACCGGTTTATATTAATCATCTACAATTACCGTTGTATAATAGCCCTGTTATTCAAATATAGTCAAATAAAAATGTGTTCTCTATATTAGGAGGGTTAATTTTTTTTAACAATTAAATTAGATACATATGTATTCATACTAATGTTTTATTTTATATTTTTATAAAAAAAAAATATTTTAAATCCAGCTGAATTAAAATTAATATATTATCTATAAATAATTTTAATTAGTATTATTAAATTCATAAAATACAAATTTTGTATATTACATACATGGATTATTATTTATTTTTTAATAAAAAATGTTTTATTATATTATTTGATATAAAAATATTTGAGGTCTATACACAATAAACTATAAAAAAAAAAAAAAATTAACTGATTGATATCTATAGTAATAAAGTACAATAATTAATAATTAAATGATAATGCAATTGGATTTTATCATATTTTTTAAAATAGATAAAATAAAATAAAATAATTCTTATTATAAAATTAGCTATATCCATGTTCATTTTAAAAGGAGTCCATTATTTATTAATGATGGGAAGTTTAGAGATATCCATTATTTAGAGGCGTCTGAAAACAGAGGTTTCACTGTTTAGATATTTCTGGCAAATTTATACTTTCAAATTTACACAAACCTCTGTGAAAAAATCCTGCTGTTTATTTTCTCCATCTAATGAAACATTGAAAATATTTTGTGATATATTTTTTGTACGTTCATTGATTTTAGCCATTTTAAATAATTTACCATTTCTCATTATTGACCGAACGTTGTTATTTAATGATTCAATGTTTTCCTTGTTAAAAAAGCTTTTGAAATTTAATAATACTGAACTGGTATTTACTAATACAAGTTCACAAAGTTTAATAAAATGACTTTTTTTTTCTTCAATTGTTTTCGTTTTTAATTCTTCATGTTCATCAATCAATGGTATGATTTTTGATTTAAGTGAATTGCACAAAAAATCTATTCTAATTTGGTAAATGGTTTTTTCAGTAAAATTTTCATTACATATTGCATCATATTTCATGAATTCAAGTAAATTTTGTTTCTGTTCAGATTCTTCACCATTTAATACAAGTCTAGTTTCTCTGTAACCATAATTAATTTAAACAATATTCTATGTATAGTGTGATTGACTTACTATAAAGCAAAAAATAAATAATATTATAGAGAACGGTTATTTGTATTACCATCTATTAGACCTGCGCTGTTCTTATAATTTTTTGCTTGTAGAATCTTAAATGGTATAAAAAAATCTGGAGAGTCCCAAAAATCATAAAAGCTATACCGTGTGTCTCAACTTATATGTACTACTAAATATCTCAGCTCGATAACCTAAGATTGAAATATATTTTTCTGGAATTGCTAAGAGGTACTGAAGTACACATGAAAAATTCAAATTTTTAACTTTTTAGTAGAACATGTACAATACAATTTTTATTTTTTGAATAACAACCCTTATGTATGTCACCAAATATGAATAAATCATTTTTTTCCAAGTCATTTTAATCCATTTATCATGATCCTAAACCTAAAATTGACTGAGTACAGATTTTTGAAATTTGAAAATATATTAAAATTTGTAAAACATAAAACACTAGTATTGAATGATTTTTTCATAGATTTGGAAATTTAATTGGTTAATTTTATTTTAGTTCGATAATTTTATTTTGTATTAAAATAATGTGTGTTATTTTTTTGGGAAAATCGAAAAAATTTAATTATTTTCAAATTTCAAAAAACTGTAACTCAGTCTACTTTAGGTTTAGGACCATAGTCAATGTATCAAAATGACTTTAAAAAAATTATCTATCCATATATGGTGACTAAAGAAAGAGTTGCTATTTAAAAAAAGTAATTTGCTTTATGTATGCGAACACTAAAAAGAGATAAAAATTTGACATTTTCCTATGTGTACTTCATTACCACCTAGCTATTGCAGAAAATTGTATTTTAATCTAAGGTTATCAGACTGAGATATTTAGTGATACATATAAGACAGGTCACACAGTATAAACCATTACCTAGACTTACACTAACGAATTGACAAGATTGAATTCAGGTTGTATCATTACGTTCGTTTAATACTAACACAATGGTATATTTATCCTCACAACAACAATTATAACATCCAAATAAATAATGAAGATAATATAAAAGTATAATAAGAAATTGATATGTCAGTTGATTGTGAATAATGTAATAAAGATAAAAATAATATGTAATAATAAGAAAGGTTTACATTACTTATAAGGTCCTTTCACACATCTGTTCTAAGTCCGAACCATCAGGGCATCTATATACTCAGAAATATGAACTTATTGTTTTTCAATATTTGTATTCACACACATGAGATCTGAGTTTTTATCAAAAAAATATTCTCAGTGACCAATTTTATGTCCGAGCTCGAACAGTGTTGGATTGTTACGTATCCGATTACATTGTGTGTATTTTATTATTAGAATATTCTAATCGTATTTGTTCCATTACATCGTACATGTTTGCTTCGCATTTTTTATCAATATGTACTAATTTACAATTAGACATTAAAATGTAAATTTCATCATTGTCAATGAAAAATTGATTGAACTTGAACTCATATTGAATTATATGACTTGAGTGATTCAAAATATAGTGGTAATAGATAGAAGGAGAAATAAGAAAATAGAAAAAATAATTACTAAAAGTTTATTCCATATAGGATATATACTGCTTGACAATGGATAAAAATTAGTATACAAAATGTAGACTTGTATGTCAGAAAAATCTCTGAAAACTACTCTGAATGGTAAAAATCGGATCAAATAGGTGTGAAAAGACCTTAAATGATAAAATAGGTTGTTTTATTACCTTATTCACTTTCAGAGAAAAATGTTCATATTATTTATGGGGCAAACTAATAACTACAATACATTAAATGTTAAAAGTGTTTACTTCTAGTTGACTGTTTGCTTCCAGGTTGGGATACATTGAACCAAAGGAACTTCTTTATTTATTCTTAAAATAATTTTATTTTTATTTTTATTTAAATTAAATATAGTAATAATATTCAATAAATTATTTTCTAATTATATTATTAATTGGTTACTAATTTAAAATTCTATATAGCTAATGTTGTAATTGAATTGTGACGATTTTAAAAATCCCACAATAAAACATAGTATTCTTGGAAATTTTTAATTAAGGGGATTGGAAGCAGGTATTTTGTCTTTGTTGTGCATACATAAAACATAGTAAAATATATGTTTTCTACTTCCTAGTATCAATCTAGTAGTGCGATAAATAGTTTGAAAACAGATTTGAATTTCTTGTGAAATCTACTTTTGTATATTTTTAATTCCCTCTAAAATCCTTACAAAATTAATTGAACAAATTTCAAATAAAAAAATTGCTAATATTTGATGTTTGATGATCTTAAGATAAAAATTGAAAAAGTGGGAAAGTCGATCTACAGTAAAATTCATGACGAATTCAAATATGTTTTTAGGATCCTTATCGCATCACTAGATTGATCCGTAAACGTTGGAAGTACAAAACGTCTGTTTTACTATATGTCGTGTGTGCAAGATAAAGATATAAACCACACACTTTCAATCTTCTTAAAACAATTAAAAAATGTATTTTAATCAACTTACAATTCTAATGAAAAGCATTTTAAAACTGCGTTTGCTTGAGATCTTAGTTCCCACAACACACTTGATGAACAGACAAATGACAAGACATTTATTTTTTTTCCTCAAACGAGTTACATCTGAGTAGAAATTATCAATACATCTCTAGAAAACAAAATAAAATATATTATTTGTACACACAGTAATATATATATCTATAAAGTCGTAGATGCTTATAGGGAATAATATATACAATATATATGTATCTATTATTCATATTTTTGTATACTTATCTGATTATAAAAAATAAAAATTAGTACTTAGGTATTTTAATTTATAGTTAAAATATTAAAATGATGTGAATCCACTGTATACACACCTATTATTAAATGATAATTAAATAATAAGAATAAGGTTAATTTTTGATTAAAGTTTTTGGAACATGACAAAACACACATATATAAAAACAATTCTTTACCTTACACATGTTGTGAATACATGTTTCACAGGTTTTAAGTTGACAGTCCACTGAGCAAAAGACACATCTGTCTTGTGAATCTGATAATTTATCAAAGCAATTCTGAAAATAAGACAACAATTTTTTAGTGAAAATACAATACATTTAATTTGTTTATTTCTGACAAATATTAAGTATTAATTTACAACAAAACTTGCTTTACAACACAGACATAAAAATGTTTTATGTAGCATAATGTCACTGTTCAAAATTATGTTCTGTTTCAAGTCTGAATTACAAATAGCACAACAAATGGTACTGTCTAAAACATCTCGAATATCTAATAAATACAGAAAAAATAAATTTATAAACACAATTATGTAGTACAAATACTCAACACATACGTTTGTATTGTTTTTTTCTATAATTTATTTCAGATTTTTCAGGAAGTATAGTATGGTCCATATTTTTGTTTTTGTTTTTTCACTTTTAACAATTTTAATGCAAAATGATATGAAAGGCCTAAAACAATAAAAAAAAAAAATATTAAATTACAATTATAGTGTTGAAAACATTTTAACAGTTTATGGGCAAATATTTTTTTACTCATTTGTACATATATTTTGCTAGGTTATATAGAAATCTGTTTTCAAATATCACAATTAAGAATATTGTTCAGTTTATGTTTTAATAATATTTAAATTTGTTTGATGAAATAAAAAGTTCTGTAACTCTAGTTAGTACATGTATAAAAAATGGATATGATACTGGTTTATTTAAGTTCCTACCAAAATAACTATAGTATTATCAATTGTATTGTCAATATACATTATATTATTCACTTATTATACATAACCATGGTATTCAATTTATAAAAAATTTAATTACAAATACAAATTTAAAACTTATATAGGTTGTTTATGATTAAACGTTTTTAGAAATTATGATTAATAGTTTAAATAGAACTAATGAACATATTCAATTTATCTTAGAAATATAATTAAACAATAAAATTAATTTCTTAGATCTTATAGTTAGCTTAGTTAATTATAAATTTGAATTTAATATTTCAGAAAACCTACACAAACTGATTCTATTATTCCTTATGATTCCAATCATCTATTTCACAAAAAATTGCATTTTTTAACTCTATTTTTCATGGACTGGAGCGTATTTCTTTAAATAAATATAATTATAAACATAAGCTTAATATTATATATGATATCGTACTTTAATATATATATATATATATATATATATACAATTTAAAGACAATCAATATAATACATAAAAAAATTAAAGAAAATATAAAAAAACCTAAACAAATCAATAATGTAAGTAATTATTGTCATATGAAATATAAAAATATAATATCAGAATAATTCTCAAATATTTTAAATAATAATTTAATCAAATAAATAAATTGTAAAATGAAACAGTTTCCAAATAATACTATTAATAAATTTAATTTTCCAGGTATTTACAAACTTTAATGTAGTTATAATAAGATTTATGTTGGTAAAACTAATAGAAATTTTAATACAAGATATAAAGAACACATCTCTGAAATAAGATTAAAAAAGGCTAATCCAAATTCAAATTTTACAAAACATGGTTTATAAAATAATCATTTTATTACTTTTAATATAAATAATGTCTAAAAAATTTTAAATATACAACATAATATTTATATTAATTCTGTTCTGGAAGAATTACATATTTATAAAAAAAATTAACACAATAAATTTAAAAATAACATTTTATACCAATATATATGTTACGGTCAAAGTGTATAATTCGGGAATTGTAATACAATGCCCGGGCAATGTATACAATGCCCACTAAATTCGGGCAAAACTGAATCTGTTTTATATATTAATTACATTGCCCGCACATTGTATTACAATGCCCGGGCATTATGTAAAATGCCCAATTGTGTTTGGGCAATGTTAATTTTTGTTTTTTATTTATTTTAATTTTATTCCTGTGTATGTTGATTCGATATCACAGAGAACCACTCGTTAATGATATATCGTATATTATCGTTAAATTGCGATAATGTGTTCGATATTTACAATAATTATTATTATAGGTCTATTATTATAAAACCATACACACGTCATATTATCACATAATAATTTTATCTAAATCAGGGGTGGCCAACCTTTTTTTATATTGTGCCAAATAATGTATACAAAATTGAGAATGTGCCTTAAAAAATATTTATTTCTTTACAGTTTACAAAGTTTACATAAATATAAATTTTAGATTTTTTTCATAGGTACTATTTTTATTACAGTTCAATTGCAATGTTTTTTTTAATGATTAGGAGGTATGTTGAATTTGCTTCGTGGATATTATCTCTTCATAATTTGGTTTAAGTTTAGTTGAAGATAGAAGCATTAAATTTTTCAAATGAGAATTTGTTAGTTTGGTTCTATACTTATTTTTAATGAGTCATCCGCGAAAAACTTTTCTCACATATATATGTAGAGCCAAATCTGCAAACCAATTTCAACGCTACATTATGTAATTCTGGAAAATCGAAACTTTTTTTAATGATTTCGCCATCAGAATAAGGTTTTCCACACCTAGCAAAAATGCGATTTCATAAGACGTTAACACCATGTCTTTTTTTTCATTTGATTGTTTAGTAAAAATTGATTGCTGAGTTAACAATGAATTAGTCTTCTTAATATATTCTGTCCTCTTTACAGAACCCTCGGGGTATTTTTCAATAATATCATTGTGATTATTATAGTGCCGTTGAACATTGAATTTTTTGGAACTGCAATTACAGAGTTACATACTAAACATGTCGGTCTAGATTTTTTCCCTTCTATACATAAAAATTTTTCTATTCATTCTGTATTAAAAATTCGCGAAGAAATATCATCTTTATAACTTCGTTTTACGCCTAAACCTGAAGTTCCTGGTTTATTAGATGCCATTTCACGATCACACACACACAACGACACTAACTACTCGTTAACGCACGGGCACGGCGATTCTAATACGACTAACTTTATTGTAGTAATCTAGAACACACGTACCGTAACAATTCTCTTATCGGAATAATAATCGGAAAATTCCACTGCGATCATATAATTTAATTTAATAATACTTATTTTTAAAAATTATATATTATTTTATCTGACTCTAGTGTGCCATTCCATAACAACAAATGTGCCACAAATGGCACGCGTGCCGCAGTTTGGCCATCCATGATCTAAATGTACCTATGCAAACGATAACGAATTCAACTTGATTAAGATCAGTGGAAAATACGTGATTTAACCAATCGGTCGTAATTCCATTTAAAATTGAAAATGGGTGAAATAAAATTTTATGAAAAATTTAATATTCTTTTGAGTGAAAAAAAACAAACAATGTATGTTTAAGTGCACTAAAATATAACAAAATATTACAAACAGTTAAAAAGTTAAAAGGTGGAGCAAAATTGAAACCAAATGATTACAAATTGTTAAAACGCTACGATATAATGACTGTAAGTAATTTTGAAAAATTAATAGTACCGGTAACTGAACCAAATACTATTAAATATTATGTTTATAACGAAGAACTATATAAAATAATTCATGACGTACATTTGCAAACTGGACACGGTGGTAGAAATCAAATGGAGTTTGAATTAAATGCAAAATATAATAATATTACTAGAGAGTATTTAATGATATATTTAAATCTTTGTGAACCATGTCAAAGAAAAGGTAAAACTGTGAAGAAAGGACTAGTTGTTAAACCAATAATTTCTTCAGAAATGAATTCTCGTTGCCAAGTAGATCTGATAGATATGCAGGCTCAACCTGATAAAAATTATCGGTTTATTTTAGTTTATCAAGACCATTTGACGAAATATGTTTTACTAAACCATTGACACACAAACGCGCAGAAGAAGTTGCCTATATATTGCTTGATATTTTTACTACTTTTGGAGCTCCATGTATTTTACAAAGTGACAAAGGTAGAGAATTCGTTAACAAAGTTATCGTAGAGTTATGTAGTATGTGGGATGAACTGAAAATTGTACATGGGAAACCTCGACCTTCACAAAGCCAGGGTTCTGTCGAGAGAACTAACCAAGACATAGAAAATATGCTTGCTACCTGGTTAATAGATAATAAAACTAAAAAATGGAGTGAGGGCCTAAAATTTATTCAATTTATAAAAAATATGAGTTTGCATCATGCATTAAAGTGTTCTCCATATGAAGCTATGTTTGGGACGCGGGCAAAAATAGGACTGAAATCTACTTCTTTACCAGAAAGTATTATAAATAAACTTAAATCAGATGAAGATTCAGAAACTGCGTTGAGCTCTATATCTATACAGACCCCCATTGAAAATGAAGAAATTTCCATTGAAAAAATTGATACTTACGAAAAACACGCTGATGTTGTACGATCAAGACAGGAGATAATCGTAAGAAAAAGAAATGAATCATTATATGATTTGAAACTTCAAGCTACAAAAATGAAAAATAATTCAGAAAATCGACTTCGTGAAGGAAAAATTGGTGAAACTGTCAAAATTAAAATACCCAATGTTGATAAAGCACGAAGTGATCTGTGATCCATTTTAGGAGTTATTATTTCTGGTAATTTTATTAATAATTAATTTTATTTTTATTATATCATAATTAAAATTTGTTTTCTTCAGTAAAAGACAATAATTATGAAATTGGTACCACTGAAGGAAAACTTCAACAATTGTACTCCAGAAACCAATTTGAAGTGTGCAAAGAATTGTTTGTCCAGATTGATATGGTACCTAATACTTTAATATCACTAAGAGAAGTGGCTAGACAATTTTCAAATCTTGGCGGTCAAGGATATGATAGATGCAACTGTAAAAAACAATGCAAAACTAGCAAATGCAAATGTAGAACTGCAGGAAAGTTATGTACTTCTAAATGTCATGATAGTTTAAGCTGTAAAAATAAATAAATATAGATTAATAGAAAAACAAACAAAAGCATAACATTTATATTAATATTTTGGTGTATTTTGTTTTTTATTATAGTTTAATACTCTTAAAAAAAGCTGTTTGATTATTTTTATTATAATTGCCCGCTGTGTTTTGGATATTGTGTACAATGCCTGGGCGAAGTGCATAATTTTCCACATTGACCAATACAGTTGGTCATTGTATACATTGCCCGGGCATTGTATTACAATGCACGATTATATACTTTGACCGTAACATATATATTAGATAATATTAGTATCATATCTTAGTTATTTTCATTATCTACACAATTTCTTTGCTTTTTTATATATTATTATTATTATATAATTTTTTTTTTCTTCTAACTCCATGTCTTTTTAGTGTAATATTAATAATATTTTTTATGTAATTATTTTTAAGTAATTTAAATTTTACTTTATTCCTGTTGTATTTTCTTTTTGCTTAATACCTAATGATGACATTTTGTCGAAACCGGTTGTAATAAACACACATATACAACAATTTTTATATTTATATTTTTTATTTATTCAATGTAATACTCATTGGCTTTTTTTTGTATATTTAAGTATACATATATATCAGTAGCACAAACAAGGAGTGGCCTTCAGGGGTGGCCAGCGAGAAGAGACTCGCAAGCCGCCCAATGTATTAATAAATATGGAAGAGCTGAAATGAAAAAAAAGGTCACATTAATATAGATAACAAATAGGATAAGAAAAAATCTTTTTGTAAAAGTGTTTTGTATCTTACAGTAAGATGTGAGACGTGAACAGCGGTTTGGCCATCCCTGATATATATTATATATATATTATATTTATTTATTACTAAATATATATATATATATATATATATATTTATTTATTTACTTAATAGGACGTTAATATGAAGGTTCATGTTAAGATACATAAACCAGTCTTGTTAAAAATAATAAAAATTATGTTTAATGCAGTTAAATAAAGTCAATATAAAAAAAATTAAAATAATAAAACAATTAACACAAAAATAACTAAAGTAAAAAAGAAAGATCAGAAAAACTATAAATTAACATAAGTTATTAATACAAAAATAAAATTTGTATGTATAAATAAATATATATCTACACATATAAACCAAAACCAATGAGTACTAGAAAATAAATTCAAAGTATAGAATTGTTGTTTAAACTTTATATTTATATTTATTAACTACTGGTTAATAGGAAAAATAGCATCTAATCCCTTTAAAACATGTTTTAAAAAGATTTTTTTCTTTAACGTTTTGAAAGACTTGTTAAGGCAACAGCTATTTATTTATTTATTTAAATGTTTTAGAAATTAAAATAAAACACATATTTTTATATTATATATTTCTACACATAAGTTGGAATTAAAATGAGATCATTAGCTTTTAGAACTTATTTTTGATTTACTTGTCGGAATATTCGTACAGAGTTAGCAAAGTGTTTTTGTTCGGATATGCGCGTCTCTGTATTTATATTGTCATTGAAATTTAGTAATTTATAATTTTCATACTTGGCACTTTAGACACTTGTAAATACAAAACTACCAACAACTATAATCGAAATGGAAAATGTTTCCCACAATTGATGCGTGCGAGATTATTTTCGTTCGGTTAGTGATAATACTATCTATGTTCTAAAGTTTGGTTAAGTATCATTCGCGGTATTAGATGACCGCGTTATACCGTTCTGGTCGACGTGGCGATTGTACAGATGTAACATTGATAATAATTACTGACAAACAATATTAGTTTTGAAAAATATTAAAATGTTGACAATAATTAATATATTCAGAAGTTACGCATAGGAGACGTCCCAGTCGATTATATTTGAGAATAGAAAAAAAAGACATTGCGGATTTCAGGAAAAATGACAGGTACTTATTAAATAGAATGCGTTACAGCTATTAAATAATATTTGGTATGCACCAATACTGACAATTAACTGGGATTTCTTTCACTATAGATATTGTGAAACAAGCAGAGTCTTATGAAGCAAATGAATTGTTCGACATTAAAAATGCTTACTACATTGGTAACTACCAACAGTGTATTAAGGATGCTAAGAAAGAACCGGTATTTATATGACTTCAAATAAACGTTTATTTATTATTGTTTTTGGTAATAATTATTTTTTGTTCCTTATAGCCAAATTATGGAAATTTACGTGTGCAACGTGACGTGTTTATGTACAGAGCTTACTTGGCCCAAAAAAATTATGGCATTGTCTTGGCAGAAATAAATAATAATTCCCCTGTTGAATTGAAACCTTTTAAATTGTTGGCAGAATATCTACAAAATACTGCTAATAAGTAAGATTTTTTACTTACATTTCATATTGATATTAGCGGTCACTTGTTGTCTTAATGACAGGTTAATATAATTTTATAATTTAGTATAATAAATATACTCATAATTATTATTATATTTAAAGTATACATAGAAATAGAATACCAAGTGTGTGGCGGCTAATTATATGAATCACATTTAATATGTTTATAGTTAATTAATGACAATTATTGCTAACCATTAAACATTAATGGTTAATGGTTATGTTAACAACTTTACATTTAAAGACATTTTTTATACACCATACCTTTTGAAAATTCTTGGATTGATTTTCTCTAACCTTAGCCAATCTATTATTTTTTTCCCCTTCTTTTGTTCCTAACTTATCATAGAACTCATCAAACCTCTTAGACTTCATTTTGCTTCCTTCCACAAACTTTCATATTCTACCCAATCTTCTCTCTTTCTGCTCCTTTGCCATATCTTAAATTGCTTTTTCTTACTCACAATAATTCTCTAAACTTCCTCATCCCACCACAACGTTTCTTTGTTTTCTGGCATACTACTCTTATTTTCATCGATAATCTCCTTTGTTGTATTTTTTACACGAGTAGCAATCCTATGCCACATATCATTTATATTCCCCTCAACATTCCACACCACCCTTTCTTTCACCTTTTTTAAAAATTCCTTTTCTTTATCCCTTATTAATTTCCACCATCGAATCCTCGACTCCCTTCCTGTGTTCTTTTTATTTTTGTACACCCTCCTTCTACTACACCACAACTCCATTACTAATTATATATGTTGTGTTATTACTAGTCTTACCTGAATATATTATTTTATAATCATCTCCTATTTCTTTTGCTTTCTCTTTTTTCCACCTAGTTTCCTGCACACAACAAATTTTAATTTTTCTCCTCTTCAATTATTCTACTAATTCTCTACTTTTACCAGTTAATGTTCCAACATTCCATGTTCATATTTTTACTTTATACCTATCTTTGCCACCCAGATCAAGTTCATCCTAGAGTTCATTGGTGATGTCTCTACACTGTTGTGGTAACACTCTATTCTCGTATCATAGTTCTGTGCTTATGTGATTATGTAATAATGATAAAAGTCAGTAGTCTGATCAAGGCTCCACTCACGTGTTATATTTAATAATTTTATAATAAAGTAATGACTTAGTAAAATATATAATTGTTATTCTTATTTAAATAATTATTATTATTCATAACGTGGAATAATATTAAAACAGACACTACAAGCGTTGGGTAGACCTGTACACATGATTGGTGAAACAGCTACAGCACAAGCTGTCCTGCTGGTATCACACGCTATAATCTTTATGCCTCCTCCACCTCTAGCTACGTTATTTTCTCTGACCTGTTGTCTCCGTGCACATCTGAGATTGAACAATCTGCCTACGTTTTGCTTAGGACCTCTCGTAATATTTGACCAAATTTTACATTGTTTAATTTTAAAATTATACAATACTATAATATAAAAATTACCTGTCAATATAAATTGTCAACCTATATGTAGAAGTATAATACAATATATTATGTTCAAAGGAATTCTGTTTTGAAATCATTGGGTCAAGATTTAGATAATATGCATGAAATAAATCATTCACTTGTTATTGTTGCAACAATAATTTATAACCATGAACACGATTATGAATCTGCTTTACGTGTTCTTAGAAGCGATGACACTCTTGAAGGGTTTGTACTTATAATAGAAAACACAACTTGTGTTATATATAATTATAAATATGTAATTCTGAATTTTTTATAGAGTGACATTGACTTTGATAATATATTTGAGAATGAATCGAGTAGATTTAGCTACAAAAGAGTTCAAAAAGTTAAGAGAAAAAGACGAAGATGCAACATTGACACAAATGGCACAAGCTTGGATTAACTTAGCAATGGTTTGAATATTTTAGTATTTTCATTTTTGTAAAATGAATAATAATTACGTATAATTTACAGAGTTATTAAAGTAAATGACAACTTGTTCATTATGGTTATAGTCCAAAATTATATATATTTGCATATTCTTATTAGTTTGTTTAAAAAAGAAATTGTCAAAATATATGAATAAGAGCATAATTTGTAGACGATTTTTTCTTTACATTATTTGATGTATTTTTAATTTGCACACATATTTCAATATTAAAAAATAAAAATAAAAAAATAAATGAAATATATATTGGCATTGAAATTTTTATTTTTAAATAATCTTGTACAAAATCAAATAGCTTGAGTAGCACGAAAAAAATAAAATAAAAATAATAAATGGCATTGTCCCATTTTAATTGATTTTAAATTTTTTTCTTGTCACCTATATATGTTTATTCTTGTTCTACCTTAATGGTAATAATTAATTTTAATCTATTCAATTTTAAATTTAGTTTATTCACATCCATGATAGTGTTCTATGAGTATTTTATAAATTGAAAACTGACATTAATTTCTGTTCAAAAGTATATTCAAGTCTGTTGTCAACTTATTCTCCAGATAAAAAATAAATGTTATTTAGAGAATCAATGATGAATTTAAAATGTTATTGTTATTGTTAATGTTATTCAAAGCATATTTAAAAAAAATAAAAAATCATTTATGACTAATGTTTTAGGTGAATGATTTATCAGTCAAATACAGATCAACAATATTATTCACATTTTTTAAAGATGTTAAATTACTTTTTTTATATGCTTACATTTTTTAAATGGTTTATGTATAAATACATTTTCACTAGTTAAATTACAATAATTTTAATTCAAATGATTTTTAGTTCATAAAATTAAACAATTTTAATTAGCAAATTTTCATTATTAATGTCACAAAAATACATGAATATTTCATACATTATTAGTGCATATAATTTTATGCCTTAATTACGATGCAAAATTAAATTTAATATTAATGATTGGTTCTACCCTATTATGATTTAACCATTTGATGTATATGTATATAAATGTATGTAAAAATAATGATTTGCAATGCACTGTTAAATAGGGTGGAGAAAAATTGCAAGAGGCTTATTACATATTTCAAGAATTAATTGATAAATATGGAGTTACGGCTTTGTTGTTGAACAGTCAGTCAGTGTGTTATATTGGACAAGGTGAATATACAAAGGCTGAAGATACATTACAAGAGGCTTTAAATAAAGACAGTAATGACATTGATTCCCTGATAAATTCTTTGTTTATATCTACCTATTTAAAAGTCTCGGATGATGTAAGTTACTATTTGATATGTATTATTAAAATTGTGTGATTTGTTGTTTTTTGTTTTAATTACAGGTTGCTAAAAGACAGATAAATATGCTAAGAGATGCTTATCCTAATTCTGATTTTATTAGTAATTACGATAAGAATGAGCTTGAATTTGATACATTGTCAAAAGTATACCAATAAAGTGTTCATAATGAACAATGTTTAAAACTTTTTTTTTAAAGCTGTAAATACATAAATACATCAATATCCTTTACTTTAAAACATTGTGTTTTGTAGATTAAAGAATTATTATAATTGAAAATGTCATTGGTAATTTTTACAATTCAATGCAATTAATAAAAAAAACTTGAAAATATGTTTAGTTTGTAAATTTACAAATAGTATTTAACATACTATAAAAATCAATTGATTTATAAGGAAGTTCATTTTATTTCTATTTTTATAAAGTTACATGATTATTAAATTAGTAAATTGATTATAAAAGTCAAAAGATCAAAAATTAAATTTAAAATATGTTTTAGAAAAATGTTTCTGATCATGTTGGAAAAACAAACTACTCTCATGTTTTCAGCACAATTCCATTGTAAATAATATAACTTTTTTTTTTTACCTCCACATGTACCAAGGATTATGGTAAAGAAACTTGAGATCTTCACTTTCTACATATTTTTTGAAATATATATTATTCAGACTGTTGGAAAAATGTGTCAGTTTCTTTCGGAGAATCAAAATATCGTATTCTACTTGATTTTCATAACAAATTCTTAACAATGAAAACTCAAATTTTCCCTATTTTTGCATGCGCTGAATGAAAAATGAATAAAAATTCACATATCAAAACACTTAACCAAATATCTTTGATTTGCGTTCATGAATTTATTTTTTGTACACTGAAATATTATATTTTAATTGCCTCATTATAACTTATACTTATAATTTTTAATTAAGAGTTCTTTTACAAATGATTTTGAGTTATTAAAAGCGGCCAAATTTTCATTGAAATTATGCGTTTGCACATAAACGTATCAAAAAGAAATTGAAATTTTAGTTGTATTATTACAGTAGTTATTTTTCCTTACTGGAAATCTAGCTCAAGTACGAATTCAATTTATCAAGCAAATCACGTTCTCAATAATTTAAATGTAAATTTTATCATCTGTTGTGTATCATTTTATTATTGATAAGACTGGAAAACAACGACATATACAATAAATATTCTAGTCAACTACGACTCAAAATTTCAAAATTGAACAACGCTGTAAACATATACGTTAACTGCACTACAGTTAGGAATATTATTTACAATTATTATTCCGATTGTTAAAGCAATTCTCGAATATTGTTAATTTTTAGATGTTTTTGAAAAATAAAATCATATTCGTTTGTTATATCTGGAACTGTCGATATATTCATATTCCTTCATTCGCATAAATAATTATAATATGGTGAATGTTACTCGTAAAGCAATGATTTTCTAGGAACACGTTAATATCATTCATATTGATTAGTTTAAAATGTATAATTTTGTTTGCTAACTTTAGCGCATATCATGTGCTATGATACATCTATTACGTGGTAGAAACTAGGAACTTTAAATTTATAAGATAAGTTTAACGGTGAACACAAAATAAGTGTTTCTACTTCTCAAATATTTAATAGTCAACGCAAAACTCGAAAAGCTTCAAGCTTTTCTTCCACGAGAGTGACTAAAACTATTTAAAATTGAAAATATTTTACATTACAAACTATTTTGTATCCGTATTAAACTGAGTACGACCAAAAGTTGATTTAAAACGGAATGAATTTGTTTTCCATTTTAAACGTATTATTCTAATGCACTACATACAAATTAATATTTTTATATTCGTGTTTTTTTTTTGCAACGAGTCGCTTATTTACACTTGTAGCTGTTCTCATAAACACATATATATAGAAAGCAGCAGGTTAACGCAATAAAATTGTTCATAATATAAATTTTAGTCGGGTTTTTAATTGTAAACGTACAATAGTACCAAATATAATTTTCGACACAACTCGGTTGTTAACTATATGACTCATATTTTCTTACACATATATTAAGTATAATATTGAAAAAACCCGATAACTAAACTTTATATACTTTTGGTTTAAAAACTTTAATTTGAAATACATATTATCCGGATCGTTGGAAAGTTGTATGTCAATTTCTTTCGGACAATCTAAATATCGAACACTACTTGATTTCATATCAAATTCTTAGCAATGAAAACTCAAATTTTCCTTATTTTTGCATGCGCTGAATGAAAAATGAATAAAAATTCACATATCGAAAAACCTAACTAAATGTCTTGGATTTGCGTTCATGAATTTATAATTTGTACACTGAAATATTATTTTTTAATAATATTAAATTAATTAATCGGTCCATTATTGCAGCATTGTATAAAAAATATTTTATCGACTAAATCGTATTTGTCAGTAGTATTTTATAGTATTCTTATAAATTTTGAAATTGAAAATTTAGTTGGTATTATTACAGTAGTTATTTTTCCTTGAAGCCAATGGAAATCCAGCTCAAGTACGAATTAAATTTTTTAAGCAAATCACGTTCTCAATAATTTAAATATTAATTTTATCATCCGTTGTGTATCATTTTATTAATGATAGGACTGGAAAACTTAACGACAGATACAATAAATATTCTAGTCAACTACGACTCAAAATTTCAAAATTAAACAACATTGTACACATATACGTTAACCAATGTTGTATATTATTGACGACGTTTTCTATTCGGTAATTTCTTATGAACACTGATATATCAATTTGTAGCGTTTTTTTTTATCTTTAAATAAGGTGGTCTTTCATAAGACTCTTTGAACATTTGTTTAGAAAAATTCTAGGCCATTTTGGTGCATTATGCGGTTTTGAAAATGCATATAAAACGTTTGCGTTTGTTCCGGCAATATTCATAAGACTATTATAAATCTCATGAACACATTAATCTCATTCATATTGATTAGTTTAAAATGTATGCTATGATACATCTATTACGTGGTAGAAACTAGGAACTTTAAGTTTATAAGATGAGTTTTAACGGTGAACACAAAATAAGTGTTTCTACTTCTCAAATATTTAATAGTCAACGCAAAACTCGAAAAGCTTCAAGCTTTTCTTCCACGAGAGTGACTAAAACTATTTAAAATTGAAAATATTTTACATTACAAACTATTTTGTATCCGTATTAAACTGAGTACGACCAAAAGTTGATTTAAAACGGAATGAATTTGTTTTCCATTTTAAACGTATTATTCTAATGCACTACATACAAATTAATATTTTTATATTCGTGTTTTTTTTTTTGCAACGAGTCGCTTATTTACACTTGTAGCTGTTCTCATAAACACATATATATAGAAAGCAGCAGGTTAACGCAATAAAATTGTTCATAATATAAATTTTAGTCGGGTTTTTAATTGTAAACGTACAATAGTACCAAATATAATTTTCGACACAACTCGGTTGTTAACTATATGACTCATATTTTCTTACACATATATTAAGTATAATATTGAAAAAACCCGATAACTAAACTTTATATACTTTTGGTTTAAAAACTTTAATTTGAAATACATATTATCCGGATCGTTGGAAAGTTGTATGTCAATTTCTTTCGGACAATCTAAATATCGAACACTACTTGATTTCATATCAAATTCTTAGCAATGAAAACTCAAATTTTCCTTATTTTTGCATGCGCTGAATGAAAAATGAATAAAAATTCACATATCGAAAAACCTAACTAAATGTCTTGGATTTGCGTTCATGAATTTATAATTTGTACACTGAAATATTATTTTTTAATAATATTAAATTAATTAATCGGTCCATTATTGCAGCATTGTATAAAAAATATTTTATCGACTAAATCGTATTTGTCAGTAGTATTTTATAGTATTCTTATAAATTTTGAAATTGAAAATTTAGTTGGTATTATTACAGTAGTTATTTTTCCTTGAAGCCAATGGAAATCCAGCTCAAGTACGAATTAATTTTTTAAGCAAATCACGTTCTCAATAATTTAAATATTAATTTTATCATCCGTTGTGTATCATTTTATTAATGATAGGACTGGAAAACTTAACGACAGATACAATAAATATTCTAGTCAACTACGACTCAAAATTTCAAAATTAAACAACATTGTACACATATACGTTAACCAATGTTGTATATTATTGACGACGTTTTCTATTCGGTAATTTCTTATGAACACTGATATATCAATTTGTAGCGTTTTTTTTTATCTTTAAATAAGGTGGTCTTTCATAAGACTCTTTGAACATTTGTTTAGAAAAATTCTAGGCCATTTTGGTGCATTATGCGGTTTTGAAAATGCATATAAAACGTTTGCGTTTGTTCCGGCAATATTCATAAGACTATTATAAATCTCATGAACACGTTAATCTCATTCATATTGATTAGTTTAAAATGTATGCTATGATACATCTATTACGTGGTAGAAACTAGGAACTTTAAGTTTATAAGATGAGTTTTAACGGTGAACACAAAATAAGTGTTTCTATTTCTCAAATATTTAATAGTCAACGCAAAACTCGAAAAGCTTTAAGCTTTTCTTCCACGAGAGTGACTAAAAATATTTAAAATTGAAAATATTTTAAATTACAAACTATTTTGTAACCGTATTAAACTGAGTACGACCAAAAGTTGATTTAAAACGAAATGAATTTGTTTTCCATTTTAAACGTATTATTCTAATGCACTACGTACAAATTAATATTTTTATATTCGTATTTTTTTTTGCAACGAGCCGCTTATTTACACTTGTCGTAGCTGTTCTCATAAACACATATTTTTAGAAAGCAGCAGGTTAATGCAATAAAATTGTTCATAATATAAGTTTTAGTCGGGTTTTTAATTGTAAACGTACAATAGTACCAAATATAATATTCGACACAACTCGGTTGTTAACAATATGACTCATATTTTCCTACACATATATTAAGTATAATAGTGAAAAAACCCGATAACTAAACTTTATATACTTTTGGTTTAAAAACTTTAATTTGAAATACATATTATCCGGATCGTTGGAAACTTGTATGTCAATTTCTTTCGGAGAATTTAAATATCGAACACTACTTGATTTTCATAACAAATTCTTAACAATGAAAACTCAAATTTTTCCTATCTATGTTTGCACTGAATGAAAAACAGTGGCGTACTTTAGGGGGGGGGGGCAACAGGGGTATTTGCCCCCCCGAGAAGTTTTTTATTCGTTTGCTTAATGCATATTTATTTTTTATTATGTTTTCTACAATACAAGCGTGTGGATATTCCGTTATAGAATTTTGATATGACTTATCAATCTATTTATATCATAATTTGACCAAATTAATATTAAAAGTAATGGTTATAATCACATTAGAACTTTATCAATAACTATTTTTTCCACGTTTGTAAACTTTACATAAGACAGGTGATAGCTGATGTTATCTATCTTTATCGTTTAAAAGTTAAAATTGATATCTATTTTCACCATAGACATTATACCCATACTCGTAAACAGAGCATAGACGTAGTTCCAGCGGTCAGACGTGATAAAAAACCGGTGGTTTGAAAACCGAAAAAGATTGAAACCAATTATAGAGTCAATTTTATTTCTTGGCCGTCAGAATATTCCATTTAGAGGGCATCGAGAACAAGAAAATGTTTTAGATAGCAATGATTCTGTTGTTAATTCAGGCAATTTTCGTGAACTTCTCAAATATAGAATACTAGGTGGAGATTCTATATTACAAAAACATTTAGCAACAATGCATTCAAAGTCCACATATATTAGCCCTAGAGTTCAAAATGAATTAATTGAATGTTGTAAACAAATTATAACACAACAAATTTTAAAAGAGGTGGAAGAATCAAAATATTTTAGTGTATTGTTTGATGAAACTATTGATATACGACATGTCTCTCAGATGTGTCTTATATTGCGATATGTTTATAATGGCATTGTTCAAGAAAATTTTATTTCATTTATTGACTGTCATGCATATGTGTACGGTAAAAATAAAATATTAGACTCCAATGAAAATAACATTCAAGATTGCACTACTATAAATACCAACTATGAACCTAAATTAACAGGTGAAATTTTGGGCAATACTGTTGTAAAAATATTGAAAGATTTTTCTTTAAACCCTGCATACTGTGTTGGAGTAGGTACTGATGGATGTTCTGTTATGGTGTCATCTATGCGGGGAGCTGTTAAAATAATTCAGTCAATTGCTAAAAATGTTATTCATTGTCCTTGTGCTAATCATGCCTTAAATTTATCAATTTCTAAATCTTCGACCGTCCAAAGTATAAGAAATAGTGTTGGCCTTTTAAAAGAAATAATTTCATTTTTTAATGTTTCATCCAAAAGAAACTTTGTTCTAAAAACTGTTTTAAATGGCAAACCTTATTTAAAAAGTCTTTGCGAAACAAGATGGACAGAACGCCATGATAGTATAATACTTTTTAAATCTTCAATACCCCAAATTATTGAAGCTTTGACCAATATTTCAGAATGGAATGAACAAGATTCTTCCTCTAAAGCCAAAACACTATTAACAGCTATGTGTACCTGTGAATTTATTATTTCAATTGAAATATTATCCAACTTGCTTAGTGTTACAGTTCCTATAAGTAAAATACTTAAAGGAACTGATAATGATGTTTTAGTTGCATTTGATTGTATTCAAGATGTCATAAATATTTTAGAAAATAAACTTACACAGTGTGAAATAGTTTTTAAGAAATTATTTGAAGAAAGCAGTTCATTGATGAAAGATCTTGATATAGAAATAAAAACTCCAAGACTATCTAAACATCAAACTCAACGCTCTAATCATCAGTGTAATAGTACAGAAGAATATTATAGGATATCAGCTTTTATTCCATTACTAGATAATGTATTAGATGATTTAAGATCAAGATTTTTAAGTAAAAAAAACAAAACAATTATAATATTAATTCAACTCATTCCAAAATATATCATAAGCATAGATGACAAGATGATTAATAAACTGGTAGAAACTATAATTACACAATATGCGGTTAATCATGATATATTAGAATCATTAGAAGAGTCACAACTGAAATCTGAAATTGAACTGTGGAAAGAAAAATGGAACAGAATAAAAAATGAAAGTAATAATATATTAATATTTTAATTAAATAATTAAATAATTAAATTTTATACTTTTATAATATGTATTAGATAGAGTTGTTCCTAAAGAGGCATTAACATCAATCGAACAATGTAATCCAATATTGTACCCAAATATTAAAAAATTATTGCATATTATTGCCTGCTTGCCTATTTCTATAGCTTCTGCTGAGCGTAGTTTTTCAACTTTAAGGAGGTTTGATTTCATTTAATTTATTAAAATTAATCAATTTGTATTTTTATAGATTTTGACATATGCTTTTGCACCATGCATGAATAGTTATATTAATTAACATTACTTTGTATGTTTACATTTAGACTAAAAACTTGGTTAAGGTCAAATATGGGCGAAGAACACTTAGTTGGGTTAGCGTTACTTAATATTCATAGACATAGAGTCATTCAAGTTGATGAAGTTATTAATATGTTTGCTGGTACTAAAAAAAGAAACTTAGATTTTGTATTATAGGTAATTAATTATTTTAGTATAATAGTTTAATTTAATATATAGAATAATGTTATTAAACTTTTACATTTTAATAATTTTAAAATAAGGTATTTCATATTTTGCCCCCCCCCAAAAAAATATTTCACAGGTACGCCACTGATGAAAAATGAGTATAAATTCACATATCGAAAAACTTAACTAAATGTCTTGGATTTGCATTCATGAATTTATTATTTGTACACTGAAATATTATTTTTTAATCGGCCAATTATTGCAGCATTGTATAAAAAATATTTTATCGACTAAATCGTATTTGTCAGTAGTATTTTATAGTATTCTTATAATTTTTGAAATTGAAAATTTAGTTGGTATTATTACAGTAGTTATTTTTCCTTGAAGCCAATGGAAATCCAGCTCAAGTACGAATTCAATTTTTCAAGCAAATCACGTTCTCAATAATTTAAATGTTAATTTTATCATCCGCTGTGTATAATTTTATTAATGATAGGACTGGAAAACTTAACGACAGATACAATAAATATTCTAGTCAACTACGACTCAAAATTTCAAAATTAAACAACATTGTACACATATACGTTAACCAATGTTGTATATTATTGACGACGTTTTCTATTCGGTAATTTCTTATGAACACTGATATATCAATTTGTAGCGTTTTTTTTATCTTTAAATAAGGTGGTCTTTCATAAGACTCTTTGAACATTTGTTTAGAAAAATTCTAGGCCATTTTGGTGCATTATGCGGTTTTGAAAATGCATATAAACTTGTGCGTTTGTTCCGGCAATATTCATAAGACTATAATAAATCTCACAAGGGCAACGTTTTGTAATTCTAGATTCTGTATAAGTAGCACACATTTTTTGATAGTGTGTACACCACATTTTGTACTATTATAGTCCATGATTATTTCTGACTTTTTTGTAAAGTTATCAAGGTTTCCTTTTTTATGCATTGTGGAAAGTAATATAACAGTTCTATTTTTACGAGGAACGTAAGAAGTGAGCGTTTTATCTTTTTGAAAACCAAATATACTTGATCAAATAGCTTTTTCTTTATGAGAAAGGAATACTAGAGGAATCTCTCTCTTGATTTTTTTTTGTGTACTGACAAGAGTTATTGGTTTCTGCAGTAAATAATCGGCCAAGGGAATGCTTGTATAGTAATTATCAGTTGTCAGATTCCCATTGGACTTTTCAATATCCGTAATTAGTCAATAATTACGAGTACATAAATGTTTTAAATTAATTAAAATCATTTGAATTTATTATGATGTTTGTTTCGTGTTCGATATTTTAATTGAATAGTTTTTTTGGTTTGGGTTCAAATAAAAAAGTGTAAATTCAGTTCGGTTCAGGTTAGTTATAATTTGAATAAGTTCAGTTTGAGTTTGATTCGACCTCAAAAATCTGGATTCGTAACATTACATAGGATAACAACATTATATATACCATACACTATGTAATGATATGCACACATATCATTATTGTAATCACAGTTAACACAAGTATTTAATGTATTGATTTCTTCATGCAAAACTAAATATATATATTTAAAATAAACGAAATAACCGACACAAACGAGGAATGATAATCATCAGGGACGAAACCATATATTAACCTTGAACATAATGAATTCGACACAGTTTTTTAAAATAACATAAGGCAGTGATAATAAAATAAATAATAAAGAAATTAGTCAATCAAAGAATACTTGTTTAAACCAATAAAAACATAAAATATTAAAATAAACGTAAAAATGAAAAATATCGTTATCTAATATTTTTACACGACTTTCTAAACATCACAACGCTGCAGAGTAATAAATAAAGGGATTATTCGATCAAGACTAGTAGAAATATAAAACACGAAGAAAAATACCGTTATTGGACAAATTCCACGCTTTTAAAAAGAAAAAGAAAACACACACAGCTTAAATAAATCAAAGTTTTCATTCATGAGAACTGATCCAAGATGAAGGGTTGTAATGCCGACCAGCAAACATATTATGTCGGCCAAATGCAAGTTCTGAATTGCGAATGAACCGTTAGTCGACCGGACCGTCACCATAGTCGGACACGTCAAATGAATAATAAAATACAAAAATCTGTACCCTAGATCCCTCGATGATCTCGTCTCCTCGTTAGTGGTGCGAGAGCACTCTCCAAATCGTGTGTGAGCATTCTGCGAGTAAAGCATTAGTTCTCTCCAAGCAGAGTGCGCACATTCCAACTAATAGCCAGTACTCCAGACCAATCTGTGTTCCGGGGAACAAATTTAGTTTTGCGTAACATCTTAAACGAGTATTGGCTTATTTGATTTTGTTGGTGAATTCGCTTTCGAAATGAAGGCTATCCAACCTATTCCTTTTATTTTTTATTTTTATTGAAATTTCTTTATACGGTCATGTTTGAAGATTCAACGAAAAGTTCAAGCACGGGCACAATGTAAAAAAATATATAATTTTGATATTATATTTCGTAAGCATTTTCGTCTTATAATTTTTATTCCATTTTTATGAGATATTTATTTCATGTTTATATCTATACATTTTTTTTACATAAAGAATTCTCGAATTCACGTATGTGATCTATAATACGTAATTATTATTTTTATTCATCGCATTTTACTTTCTCCTTTCACATAATTAGTTATATTTGTATCATCCCTCTCTTCCTCTCACTATTTCCACTTCTCTCATCCCCTTTCGTCCGTTTTATTTATTTATTTATTTATTTTTAATTATTACAATTATTAGATATTGCTTATAACATGTTTTATATTTTGTAATATTTTAATAATAATAATAGATTAAAAATAGTAAAGATCAAATTAAAGTATATTTTTTAATTGTGTTTATATATATATATATATATATATATATATATATATATATATATATTATATATATATGTTATTTCCATTGTCCATATGTTAAAATTAAAATTAAATGTTGATTTATGATAATATTTTTATGTTTAAATTTTTATGTTAATTTTATTTTAAATATTCTAACGGCATACTTAAAATAATTTAAATAATATTTATACGTACTTTTTATTCTTTTAATCGAACGTTCTTATTTAATTGTTTATATATGATTACTCATGTATATAAATAATAATAAAAACACCTGCTTATATTATGTACACTGCGCCTAAACAATCATTTTTTTGTACTTTAAACGGCATAAAAATCGTGTCAAACAGTTATTACTGTTATTCGTTCAACAGCTATTGTGAGCTAAAATATAAGTTTTACACAAATACAATTTAACTCAGAATAAAAATGATTTCGTCTCTAGTTAAACGTTTTTTAATTCAATTAACTCTGACATTTGTTGTATTTTTTGATAACACCTTAGCTACATGTAAGTATATATTTTCTGTAATAACTGTCGTTGAAAGATAATAAAAAAAAAAAATATATATATTTTCATTTATACCAAAATAATTTTGATTTTACATCATTAAATATTTATTTCTTATTGATTTAATCATATTTAGACAGACTTTGTAAATTGTCTTGACTTATAGTTAGAATAATAAATATTATTTTTCTCATAATAATGTTATGATAATAGTAAAAACGTTTTATTGTATATATTTTGTTAAGTTTATTAATACATAAAACTATTCATAAAATTAAATTTACATTGTTGCTATTAAATATTATTGAATCGGCAGACCCATTTTCCACTAAAATAAGACTTCCTTTTTCTACTACATATCATTTTCCCCCAAAATTGTAAAATGCATATTCCATTATAATAATCTTAAATCAATTTTTTATTTGTATTCATAGATATTAATATAGTTTTTAATTAGTCAAACAAATACCTATTCGCGCATGATTTCATTGCTTTGGTTCTCTTACTAGTTTCGGTTTATAATACAGTAGGTCAGTGGTTTTAAATTTTGATAGAACTGCCATCCAAATTCTCCCCCAAAAATTTATCGCGACATACATGGTTTAACATTTACAGGATAAAAAATTTAAAAAAACCGTAAATTTCTTAGAATCTATATAATTAAAAAAACTTCTCGCGAACTTCCGAAAATTGATTTAGGACACACCAGTAGGTCGCAACCCATAGTTTGAGAAACTCTGAAGTAGGTTATTTAATGTTTAAGTTATCAAGCAACTTGTAAATAATAAATGTATTATTTCGTATTACATATTATTTATTTTATACTATTGAGTAGATAGATGGTGATTATATTGAGTTATAAACTAATAAAAAAATATTTTTTCAGTCGATACATGTTTTCTAATACAAAAATATACATATTACATAAGTGTATAATTTTATTTTCCGATATAATTACTTTATAAAAATTTAATAGACAGCGGTTACATACAATGTTTTAACACGCAGATTAACATTGCTTAATTTCTGATATGTAAATTCTATCGTCTGGTTGTAAAGATAAAAATCTCCTAACAGATTTTACCTTATATTCATATTGTTTTAGATTTTGAGCGAAGCTGAGAATTAATTTTTTTGATATGTTATTTATTTTTTTAGTTTGAAACAATTATGAGGATATCATATGTGCTTCGATTTACGAACTTTCTGAAACAAATTTTTCATCACATAATGATATTCTATTTTATATGATTTCCGATTTTTACGATAATTTTCTGAAGTGTATTGAACCAACCTTATAATTGTAAAAAATCAGTAAAATTGTAGCCCATTTACACAAAATCAAATTTTTACTGTTTACCCTAATCAATTTGGATGGTAAATTAGTAAATATATTTTTATATATTAACAACAACAGATCTAGATATTTATATTTAATATTTAATTTGTAATATATGTTTTCGTTACAATGTTTTGTAATAAAATAATAACTATAATTAATTTAAGTTAGATTTTAAATCTTTAGATTTCTCCGTTCTTAGGTTGTATTCAAATTTTTCATTTTGAATATGTTTAAATAATTTAAATTTAAATAATGTTAAATTTAATGTTTAATTTAAATAATAAATTTTTGCCAAAGAAAATTCCAAATTAACTTTATTGGTTCAAAAAAAAAAAAGAATAAAAATTATAATAATAATAATAATACATTAAGTTACCGTTTACGTGAAAAAAATAAAATATATTTATAAATAAGTAATTATTGAACCTAATATAATACGATACGTTATAAAGCTAATTTAATTATAACTGTTAACTCAACTATTAATGCATTAACTAGTAATAAATAAATATAAATTTCATATATAAGAGACGACTTATGTAGAAACTACATGTAAATAAATTCTGTTTTGAATAGCACATGAAGATTGGTGCAAAAATGAAATTGGTAATATTGACAATGTCTGTGGTAAGTAATGTAGTAAAAAACATTTATAACTCAATTATCATAGTTTTTAGATTAATAAACATTAACATATATACTTTATTGAAAAATGATTATTTGTCATGTATGATTGTTGAATTTAAATTGTCTATAAAAAATTCACTTAATATGAAAGGAATGCTTACAAATAAATAAATGGGATATATATAAATATTTTTTTTTAAATTAAGTTATTTGTTTTAATAAAAGAAACGTAGTATTTTTGGTTTTGTTGAATTTCAATCTTATCATTCCGTAATTATTAAGAAAAAAATATTGTATAAAACGCCATAATATACAACCTGATTGAGTATTATGTATAATACTTTGTGAATTACTGAATTTATATATAATGTATACAATAAAACTAATATTATTTCAATATAATAAATCATAAAATATGTTTTATCATAAATTATAACATTATTAATTAAATTCCTATTATATTATTTATAAATTAAACCTTTTGTGTGATACAGAGTTATGCATATGTGAGTTTGAAGAAGAAGTTAATTTTTGAATTTATTTTAATATTGAAAACCTTACATTTGCATAATAATATCATAATAACTGCATAAATCAAATGATAATAAAAGTCCAAATTATATAATATTTTATGTGCATATTATACAAATTGGTCATTGGTTATTCTTATTTACTTCATATTTGAAAGAAAATGTGTATTATAAGTTATACATCAAAAATACTTCTAATTTTCGTATATTTTTAAATCAGTTGAAATTATTATAAATCGTATTGTTGTTGTTAATATGAAAGTAAAATATTTAAATTTCAATCTATTAAATAGATTCTCTCACATTATTTCTAGGTAAGTAATTTGTATATCAAAGAAGTGTTGTCAATACGAAAAAACGGGAAGTGGAATGGTAGAAAAAAAAATCATTAATCTAAATTTCGTAATTTTTCTACACAAAAAATTTAAATTCAAATTGAAAACAATTAGTTTTGAACTAAATTCTTCTTTGCTATATCACACATAATTCCTAAATCCTAACATAGGTCAACTATTTAAATCCTCATCTTCTACACTTTTCAATACAGTAACGAATTATATTATAAAATATTAATTTTTTTTTTAATAATCAATACTAGTAATGAGGTATATCTTGTTTATTAAAAAAAAATCATAAGAACTTACAAACATCACATATTTATATTACACATAAATAATAACACGAAATTCAAGAATAAAATAATATTTTTCTACTGTACACTGTGTAATTGTAATAAAAATAAGTTATATTTTGATTAGTGTTTACTCTTGGACTATTAAAATAAAGAAAAAATTTCATAATATGAATATACTCATTATAATCAATACATTAATCACTTCGTTTAAAATCAATTAGTACGTTTTAAAACACTTGATATACATTCATAAACATTTTTATTAATTTAGATGAATAAAATATTTAAAAACAATTATTGTAAGTAAATTCATTTTATTTGTTGATATAGATGCAAGCGAAGAAGAACAGAAGTGTAAGTTAAAAACATAACAAAAGCCTACATGGTAGTTTCTTTTGATTTAATTTAATTTTTAAATTGTGTCTGATGTTTGTTGCCCCAGACTTATATGGACAAAATATAAATAGTTTATATTTTTCTATTTTGGGCCCCATATTTTTGTCTTAAAAGGTATATGGAGACCGAAACCTCTTTAAGCATTGTGATATAACATTTAATATGATTAAGAATGTTATTTACATAATAGTATGTTACACGAATATAGTTATTTTGAGAATTTTACCTTTTTTATATAAATCCCTAAATTAGATAATTACAATTTTAAATTTGGTCAAGTTACTTGAATTTAAAAATAGCAAACGCACATATAATTTTTAACTTAATTTAAAACTATTTTAATAACTCAAATTTAGTAGTTAAAAATATATGATAAATTTATATTTTTATTATTTGTCTGTGCAGCTTTTTGGGAAGACCCGGAGAGTAAGTTAAAAACATAACTAATGCTTACATGAAAGTTTATTTTGATTTAATTTAATTTTTAAAATAGTTTTAATGTATGTCGTACCAGTTGTATCTGAGAAAAATAAAATCAGTTTATATTTGTCTAATGTTGGCACATTTTTTTTTCTTAAAATGTATAAAATTTCCAAAACCATATAAACATTGTGAAAACACATATATAATGGGCTGTTCATTATTAATATTAGTGTGCATTACAAGAATATTCAAATTAGAAGTAATAATATTCCCAATTGCATTATTGCATCTTTAAATTTGGTCAAATTACTAATTTTAAAAGAATAGCAAACAATATATATTTGATTTTTAATTTAAATTCTATATTTTTTTATTTACTCAACATAACTAGTCAAAAAAATAAGACAAATTTTTTTAACTTCGAATATTAAAATAAAGAAAAACACTTTATCATATGAGTGTACCCATTTTAATAATTACATTTATTGCTTAGTTTAAAATCAAATAATTTATTATAATACACTTTATATACAATCATTAATATTATTATTTTTCTACATGAATAAAATATTTATAGAACATTATTGCAATTAATTTCATTTTATTCGTTTGTATAGCTATACAGAAATACCTAGAGAGTAAGTTAAAAATTTAGCTAATAGCTTACATATTATTCTTTTTGATTTGATTAACCTTCTAAAATGCGTGCAATATTTCTTGTATCTGTTTTTATTTGAATAATTTAACTTAACAGTTTAAAAATACGGTAAATTGTTCAGTCTTGGAGTATTAAAATAAAAAAAACTTAGAAAACGAGTATACATATTATAATCAATACATTTTTCGCTTTGTTCAAAATCAAACAATACACTCTAATACAATTCATATACATATATTACATTTTTTTTCCAACAAGAATAAAATATTCATAAGTTGTTAATGCAATTTATTTAATTTATTTCGTTTGTATAGTTATTTTCAAACCCCTGAAGGTTATGTTAAAAACATAACTAAAGCTTACTAGAAGTCTTTTTAGTTTCAATTAAATTTTTAAAATGGGTCTAATGTATGTCGCACCCATCGGCGGCACCAGACATTTTTTCTAGGGGGGCAAGATCATGGCAAATTGATCATGGAATTCAGTGAAAACCCGTCTATACGGGTGTAATATAAATTATTGAAATACATGGTAAATACTGTATTATTAGCGTTTTCTGATAAAATATAATCAATTTCAAAATCAAATTAAATAGTGGTGTTATTCTGTGGTGTATTATCTAAACGAATGCATATAAAAAAAAAATACATAAATACTTGAAATTTAAATTTTCGTTTGTTCTTCAACAGGTAGAGCAAAGGTGGGGCAAAATCAAATTCGGGTAGGGGGCTTGCCCTACCTTGCCCCCCTCTAGCGCCGACATTGGTCGCACCAGTCTTATCTGGACGAAATTAAAACAGTTTATATTTGTCTATTCTGGGCTCATGTTCGTCTTAAAGTGTATATGGACGCAAAACCTTATTAATAATTGGGGCAACACATATATAATGAGCTGTTCATTATTTATATTAGTGTAGTTTACAGAAATATTGTAATTAGAAGTAATTATACTCCAAATTGGATCATTGCATCTTTAAATTTATTGAAATTACTAATTTTAGAAAAATAGCATACAAGACACATTTGATTTTTAACTTAAATTATATATTTTTGTATTGCCTCAATTTGATTAGTTATAAAATGGAGTTATAATATTCTTTATAATAATTCCTTGGAGAATTACAAAATATTACATTGTTTTATAATTACTAAAATCAGTATATTCTGCGTTTCTATAAAATCTAATGCTTCACTATAATACACTGGAAATTATTTCATTTAATTTTAAATTTGGCAAAAAGATTATGTGTACAAGAACATTTCACTTAATAGTATTTTATTCTTTTGTACAGCACCCTTAAAAAAAGGTAAGACTTAACCAATAGCTTTGTTTTGAATATAACTCTTAGTCTAAGTTTATTTTAAATTTGTGTCTTCGAGGTTTATAACATATGTTATAAGTTGCTTCATTTTATGTTTGATAAAAATACTAGAGAATACTACAAAAATATAAGCATTTTAAAATATATTTTTTCTTACATTTTCTTAATACGGACATTGTAACTATTATTATATTAAATTACATTTAAAAACAATAAAGAAAACCTGAAAAATTTTCTTTTTTAATTTATTTATAAATATTTCAGTTTTATATTGTTCAAATAAAGAATAATAGCTTTTTTGGTAAAGTCAGTGAAGAGAACTCCTTGTCCTAAATAGGCTAGAGTTTAACCGGGTGGTTAGGTTAGGATAAGTCCGGACGATGCGCGAGCCCACACAATACTATTGCATCCGTAGCTGGTCGATACGGTTCTTAACGCAGGGATAACCACTAATGCTCTATAATTGGCCACTGACCATGGGTATTATAATTGAAGATACCTACTGTTAAATTCGTATTAGTTGGGTTTCGCTAAGATGGTTAAGCCATAGAGCAAACCGCGTCTATGGGTGCGACATCAACGTGGTTATGCGATACGAGTACTCGGGGACACGGTCTTGGTCAGCGCCACGTCCACTGGTTTCTCGTCCGGCGACTTGCTCCTGGCCGAGGCGTCTTTTGCCGTGCCCCTTGAGTAGTACTGCGTGCTAAAAAAGAAAGAACGGTCAGTGCCCGACTTCGGTCCGGAGAGGCCGAGATTCATTCTGTTCAAATAAAGAATAATAAATCATAATATAACTACATCAGTTTTTATCATATACTAGCTTAATACCCGTGCGTTGCAAGGGGCAAATGTTGAATATTTCTTGAAGCATTATAAGATATTCCAATAGTCAATCATTATGGGGAACAATATTCAAAATGCTATTCGAGTGCTTTTGGATATATGATATTTTTCAATTTTCGGTCTGGTGCGTACACGAATAAATCAGAATGTTTTCCGACGCGTGAGCAGGCCACATACAGTTGTTCATGTGAAAAGCACGGATTCCCCGAATTCCCAATATTCCACACACTTGCAGCGATTGTCCCTGAGCTTTGTTGATAGTCATTGCAAAAGCAAGACGGACAGGAAACAGCAAATGTTTGAATTCAAATGGCATCAGTTGGGATCATTGGAATACGTGGCAACAATACATTTTCTCCTTTGAATTTCCCATTCAAAATTGTAGCTTCGATGAGATTATTCATAATCTTTTTCACCAAAAGTCTTGTACCGTTGCAAAGTCGTGGTGGATTGATGTTTCAGAGAAGAATAATAGGCACGCCAATTTTCAATGTTAAAAGGTGCGGTGGCATACCTGGCAAATCGAGTGAATTCAAGAATTCCTTGGGGTAATTGACAACTTTGTCTTGATTCATCACAGTATCGATAGACATGTACGTTGTCGCATCGTCTGGTATTCCGTCTTGAATGCTGAAATTGATGGCATTGACATCGTTGTTCGTAGCTGCTAATATAGCACGTTCACTAAGCCACTGATGATTTTTATAATTCCGCGCGATATTTGGAAAAACGTTTTGAATTAATTCATGTTTGGTCGATGTCATCTTACAAATTTTGTTGGCAATGTGATACATTGTGTAGAATAGTCAATTGCCAACTTCCCATTCCCAATATCCAGCAATTGTTTTGCGAAACGTTCGGCGAATGCATCATTTTGTAGTTGAACATGCATAGTGGTTTTCAAAATACAATTTGTTGACATGTCGCCATAGAACTGAAGATTTGAGACATGCATTAAGTTCATCAGCGGTTGTTGAACATGGTATCACTGGTAGAGTTTGTCGAAAATTCCCTGACAATAGAATGAGTGCTCTTCCAAAAGACTGTATATTACCCCTCAAATCTTGTAGTGTACGATGAAGCGCTTCTAAAGGTTTTTTGTGAGTCATTGTACATTCATCCCATATGATAATTTCACATGTTTGGAGAACTTTGCCGATTCCAGAATTTTCTTTGATATTGCATATTAGCATCTCAGTGGTTTGCAAATTCAACGGCAATTTCAGTGCGGAATTCGCTGTTCGACCACCGTCCAATAGTGATGCCACAATTCCTAATGCAATTGCCAGTGCTATTTTTTCTGTGATCGTATACTTGCCAATATCATAGAAATGAGAAAAGTTTTTCCTGTACCTCCGGGCGCATGTATGAAGTACAATCCACCGCTATGATTGTTTATTGCCTCCATGATTATGTTATATACAATGTGCTGTTCTGAAACCAGTTTTGGAAGATTATTTTCAACAAATGTACCCAAGTCATGGATATCAAATTGTGTTTCATGTTGCAAATCACGATCATATGCGGTATTAGTAGGTCGGATCGGTGCACACATTCCTAATTGCACCAATCTATTGTTAGCGATTGCCAAACATACATCCTCGATCAAAAGCTACGCCTCATACACGTTTAGTGTGAATTACAAGTTGATATTCATTACTCGCAAACGACGTAGGATGCCTTTACTCATGTCATCTTTGTATTTTTCCCAAAGATCTTTTGGATTGGATGGGAAACACGTTGTCAATAAGATCGCAAATAATGCACGTATTCCCTGTGGTTGAGCAGTATTTAATGCATCAGCGAGTGTTATGTCCCAATGGGCATCGTTCCCAAGAAGATTTAATTCCTGGCAAGCTTCTCAATAGGTCGCACATACTTCACCATTGACTGTTCTCAGTTCTTGGAAGGATTTCGGTCCACGTACATTAACTAATAGTAATCGCAAATAAAAACATCCTTGATTGTTTGGATGAACTGTATAGAGACGGCCTAAAGCGTCGGACGAATATAAATTCGGATGTCCTTCAATTGGTTTGCCCTGTCTACGACGTTGAAAAGTTTTGGCTGATGCATTCCATGAGTAGTATTTTGGCACTTCTGAGTAAAGAAGCGTTCTTGCGAACAAATCATCCGTACACAAAGAGAAGAACGCAGTTAACGTTGTTTGCGGTGGCAAAAATGCTCTTGCATGTACATATTCCATTGTAAAATAGACGCGCTGTTCATTATCAATATGCACAGCCAAATGAATAACTGTTGGATGTCGTTCATGAATATACGCCAAACAGCTTCATTGCTACTAATGTAGCGTCCTAATTAATATCTTTAAATTTCATCGATTGGTGCAAATGCGTTTCCCACTCCAAAAACTGCTATATCGCATTCTTTGTTAACATATTTGCATATGTATTTGATCGATTTTACTGAAATGCAATACTCGACATTGATGTGTGCTTTGAACGTCTTAGAAAGTATTGGTGAATATGGCACAACCCAACGATTATCGACTTCAATGTCATTGTTGCACACTTTTAGAGTGATGAGTTTGCCACCATCTTCAGTTGATCATCGACGATATTGGGGATATTCATCATTGCTAGTGATAGTTTCGGCGTGTAAGTCTCTTGGATAGAGTTTCGTGCATTTTCCATATTTCATGCATGGAGATTTGGTGTTGATCGCTCCACATGGGCCATGAATCATATTTTTGGTAACGACTTCGAATAAGCCTGGATCAATGTCGACATCTGGTATTTCTGCTGAGATGACTGCATCAATTTTGTCTGGAGTAATTCTATGAATTAACCAAATCAAAATGTGTGCATGCGGCAATCCTCTTTTCTGCCATTCAATGGAATACATCAAACAACGTGTCTCCCCAAAAATATGATACTTGTAATTGAAATCCATAAAAAATTTCAATTTTTGTTTAAACACACGTGCAATGATGTCATGGCGATCCGAAGATGATTGTCCAGGCAACAGAAGTTCTCTAGTTTCATCCCACGTAGGATTGCACGTGAATGTTATGAAAAAATCCGGACGGCCATATGCGCGAACGTAAGTCATTGTATCTTATGCGTATTCATGCATATGTCGCGGACTTCCTCCAAATGTAGCCGGAAGTATGACCATTTTTCCCAGTTCATTGGGATTGCCATTAGTAGCAATCGCATTGCGTAAATGAATATTTTCTTTCGAGCGTAGTTTGGTTTGATTCAACCGAATGAAGAGAAGTCGTTCGGTTTCGATTTTTGCATAGATATCGACAATATACTGGTAGAACAATTGCCGACATTTCAAAATATTATTGTCTGAGTTCTCACGAATCATCAAGCGATATGAATAGTAATTCATGGTACTGACTTTTTTATTAGTTTCCTGATGCGTTTGTGGATTTATCATTTTCATGTTGAAACGATATCCATTTTCTCCTTGCCAGAATAAAATTGGATATTGCAATGCATCGTAGGAGCGATGTGTTTCGGAAACTCGCTGAATATTACCATCTCTGCGATGAAGAACTACATCACGCGAGTTAAATTCTTCACCAACTATTACGATCGCGACTTCATTAATTAATTCATTAATTCAATCGCGTTGAACTGTCTTTCGTGTTGGCCGGCTGGTGTTTTGTCGGCTCTTATGACAACGTGATCATCAGCTGGTATTCGCTCGAGTGCTGTCCTGAACAGTCAAACTATTTCGTTGTGTTGATCGAATATATTTTGTAATGCATTAATAATTTCCCGATTAGAGCTGGTTATGAATCGATAATGTTGATCAACTTGTTCATCATTGGTTCCCACGAAATAAATTTGGAGAAATTTGTGATCCGAATCTGGCAGAGGTAGAAGTAATCCTGCACGATGATAAATTTGCCCTTGGATTTTGAACGTTGGCATGTAATTGTCACGTACGACGCTAAAACGTTAACGTGACTACATTACCATTGCTACTACACGCAAACTACCTACACCTTTGCAAGGCGAAAAATCACTAATTACCCACGAAAACTGAGAAATTGTATTTTTTAATCACAAACTAATAAAAAACCACGCCAGAAACCTTATAAAAAACATATGACGGTTGCCCTTGGTAACCATCTGACATCACACCCTTAGTTACGGCGAAAGGTAAACAACTCGTATTTGCGAAGGACCACCAGTTTACCGGTGCCGGGTTTTGAAACCTTTAAGGGACAAAAATTATCCCGGGACCACGCTGAGTACGTAGGAAAAAACCCTATAATAATCCATCCAGCGGTTTGGCCAGGCATCGATAACATACATACAGACAGACACTAATTCATTTATATATATATAGAAGTATTGTAGTGTACGCGTGCGTGTGTGACGATCGCAATCGGTCAGTATTATCGTATCCGTTGTGATAATGATAAGTATAGCCGTCGGTGACATTTGCGGTCACAAGGAAGTCAGTGTGGTAGGGTCCGCCGATTGTGTGGTGTAGGGATGGGCAAAAATGTTTGAATATCGATACATATATTTTTAAAATATCGATGAGTTCGATGTATCGGTTAAAAACCATCGATATTTAAGAACATCGAACTTTGAAAACATCGAAAAAAAAAATTTTCCCTCTAGAGCTGCCACATTATCTGCACACTGTACAGTGTACTAGTTTCCTGATTAAATAATGAATTCAAGAGTTAAAATACAATTGTTCAACTTTATTTTTTTAAGACATCAAAAAATTGTAAATAAGCAAATAATATTTTTTTATTATAATTTTTTTCTTGATTATCTTTATATTATAAAATCTTAGTAAACAAGAAAATTACTTACCGCTTGTTTTTAATGTTTTCTGGCATAATTGACAAGTGGCTGTACCATTTTTTTTTTTTATGAAATGCTTCCATACTACACTGCGACCCATCGTTTCAATGTTAGTGACAACGACGTACGTTGTTAAATAACGTGTGTTGATCAAAACGAATTAACAAAACGTTGAAACAATTTGTCGTAGACTGACTGAGCGAACAGTGGGTGATGTAAGTTTTAGTCGTCGATGTGATTAGAACAATAAAAATAATATTATTAAGAACTTTTATTATTTCGCTTATACAATATCAATTTAACGGCCGACTACGGCGGTTACTTACGCGCGACGAACTCCGTACGCGCGGTACACGCACTCCTGACTTGCCACGGCCGCCGCGGTGTTTCCTACGTCTACACTACGACAGTTCATTTATCTACTGACGGCTCATGTACGTATTATAGCACAACTGCAACCGCTATATTTATGACATAAAATATTAATACACTAATATACCTATCATTAAAATACTCATTATAACCACTTGGCTGCGATGGTAATTATTATATCTGTTTCTCGACTTGCGCCAGTACAAAATAAATTATTATTCGAGCAACGACAGCGGTTAGGGCCATAAATATTCGTTTGACAATTAAGGAATATTTTTTTAAAAAATGTCATCGATTGAAGACATTTTTGTCAATGGAATATTGACACCTCAAATAGTTGTACCAATTATCGGTGATGGTGCCTGCCTTTTCCGTTCAGTTTCATTTCATTTGTTTAACACTCAAGAAAGATGCTAGGAGATCCAAAATACAATTGTTTTGTATGTCTCTGATAATTGGAATAACTTTATTACCATGTCTTACAATTCAAATGGTGACAACTTTTCCATTGCTGAGAATTATGTTCGTGAAATGGTCAATCTTACTGTCTACGGTGGTTATTGCGAATTGGTTGCAGCTGGTAATATTTTCCCATTTTTATTTGAAATTTATTATAATAATAATCTTTATGTTAAATTTGGTGTAGGCACATTCCCAGTAAAAAGATCGCGTCTAACTGGAAATATTAATAGTGGTCATTTTGATGTTTATTTATCTATTTCTAATATTAATAATCTTACAGTAAATTTAATTACTACTTCAGAGGACGATTTATCTATTTTTAATAATGCTAGTGTTGCAGAAAATTTAATTTCAGATAAAAGTAAGAAACGTCACCGTGCTAGATATACAAATAAAACTCGAAGCAACCAAGTTGAGAAAGCTATAAAAAAGTACAAAGCAATCAATCCCCAAGTCAAGTCTACCATTTGTATGGCGGTTTGATTTCAAATACTGAGGAAAACTCACAATTTTTACAAATACATTTAGTTGGCGAAGATGAAAAAGAAGTTCAACTTAGATGCTCTCTTTATCCAGAAGTTAAACGAGCATTAGTCGAACAGCTACAAAATATGCTGCATACTGAAAATAAGTATATTCGAGATTTAAAAACCACAATAGATAATGCAAGGTAAAATTCTACTAATTTTCAGGTGGTGATTCACGCTGATTAAAAACCTGCTAATGGCCACAAAGGCTGTTACAATGCTGCAACATCTAATGAAGTAACTTTAGTAATAGTTGGGCAGCAGTTTGAAAAACGAGATATTATTATTCAAAGCCATGATAATCGACTACAATGGATAAGTGAATTATACAGATCCTACGACGCACTTCAATACCCTCTAATGTTTTGTTATGGAAAAGATGGATACTCAATAGATAATTCTCAGACGGATGCAACTACAAAATTTCCTCTTAAAGATAAAACTGTATTTGCTGTAAATTTTTATTCATACAGAATTATGTTAAGGAAAGAACTAAATAATCATTTGCTTCGTTATGGTCCATTGTTCAACCAATATTTAGTAGATATGTACGCAAAAATAGAGACTGAAAGATTAAATTTCATCAGAAATCATCAAAATAAGCTTAGAGCAGATAATTATATTAATTTAAAAGATGCCGTTGGAAGACAAGATGTTGAAGCAGATCAACTTGGAAAATTAGTTGTACTGCCATCATCTTTTATAGGGGGTCCATGATATATGCACGAACGAGCCCAAGATGCACTGACGTACGTTCGACATTATGGCAGTTCAGATTTATTCGTAACTTTTACGTGTAATCCAAAATGGCAAGAAATCCAAAAAGCACTTTTACCTGGACAAAAACATTACCATCGCCCGGACATCATTGCAAGAGTTTTTAATCGAAAAGTTAGGGAGTTAATGGATCTGTTGACAAAAGGAAATTTGTTTGGGAAAGTGACGTGCCATATATATTCTATTGAATAGCAGAAACGAGGCTTACCTCATGTACACATATTACTATGGTTGGAGAATCTAATTTCATCAGATATGATAGATAAATTCGTGTGTGCTGAGATTTCGAATCCAGATTTAGATCCTTTATTGTACGAGATAGTAAAGGCTAATATGATACATGGACCATGTGGACTTTTGAACAAAAATTCTCCATGCATGAAAGAAGGTGTCTGCAGCAAACGTTATCCATTTATCCTCATTCAAGAAACTCAATGAGGTAAAGATGGCTATCCAAAGTATAGAAGGCGATCAACAAACGATGAAGGTTTCAAAGTGAGTATTAGGTCAATTGACTCAGGTAACAGGTGTGTTGTTCCATGTAACCTTGTGTTATTGCGTACTTTTATTGCTCATATAAATTTTGAAATAACCTATAAAATGTGTATGCAATTATGTCACAAAAGGTAGTGATCAAGCAGCATTTTTGGTTTTTTAAAGATGAGAAATCAATCTTCACAGCAACTTTTGTTAGGACAAAGCCCCTATCCCAATAGATTACACCATGATCCCTTGTCCTGGAAAATATACTGAATGATGTAAATTCCCAATGCCTTAGTCATATTGGTTTATATAAAAACTTACGTCAAATTGTTCACGAAACCTCAGAAAGCAGGAAATCAGAAGAAAACCCTTTGGACTATACACTAATTGCTCCCATAGGATATCACATAATTATTAAATTGAATTATTGATTGATTATTTTAGTAATCATTGTAATAATAGTAATATTATCTTTTAAGCTTAAGAAGCAGAATACCGACATTTATAAACCAGAAATAGCAGAAACTGAATTTTGAACTATTTTTATACCCAAAAATATAATATACCCATAATAAATATCAAAAAAAAAATTAAATTATTTTATTTATTAATTTTACTTATAAGTTATAAAAAAAGAGTTTGTTCAGTAGTAAGTTAGCAGTAAGTCAGATAAGTTGAAGGGACTGCTCCAATTTTACTCTGGGGGGTATGTTGTTTAGTACTATAGCATTAGTAGTATATTAGAATTAAAAGGCATCATATTTTAAGCAAGTGGCGTACTTGACCACGGGATCGAGCCGTTGAGCTGGAATTCATTGAATTAGCGGTTCCCACCGATGGTGTTAGCTCGTTGGGGGGGGGGGGTCTCTTGGTGACGGCCGACAAGTAGTCAAGATGTATACGACCAAGCAGAACATCATTTGTTTTGTCAGAACCTCTATAATATTATTTAAATATATTTTGTGTAATTTTAGTATTCAAGTGTAAGAATAAATTTAATTTGATAATTTAATTTAAATATAAAAGTATTCATGTTATTTCTAATCTTTTTTGCAAATCACATTCCAAACAACGATTTACAACGCGTCGGTACACATCACTCCACTGTGACGTAGTTTTCATGTTTATTTACTGGGAATACATTTTAAAATAATTACCGACTGTAATGGTATAACGTTAACATTGCAGAAAACAGATATTAACCCACGTATAGCTAGGCGGGCTATGTTTTTGCAAAACTATTCATATGAAATTGAACATAGATCAGGGTCCCGAATGCCGCATGTTGATGCGTTAAGTTGTTGCAGATACATTCTTGTGATAGAAGATTTGTTTTTTAACTAAACTCTCGCCATCAAACAGAGCACTGACCCAGAAATTAAAATTATTATTAAGCATTTTGAACAATTTGAACACCCTCTGTATAAATTACGTAACGGTTTCGTCTATCGGAAAGATAGCGATAGACTTATTTTTTTGTCCCAACGTGTATGCTTGATCGAGTAATTTGTATGTGCTATGATGATATGTGTCACATTGGAGTAAACAAAACTATTAATCTAATTAAACAAATTTTATGGTTTCCAAAATTAACCGAACACGTTAAAAAATATATTAGCAATTGTTTAAAGTGTATTATATTCTCCCCAAAGGAAGGGAAAGGAAAGGGATTACTAAATTTAATTGATAAAGGAAACACGCCATTCCAAACGGTACATATTGTTCATTACGATCCATTAAATCAAACCAAAGGTCGTTTTAAACACATTTTAGTTATAATAGACGCGTTCAGTAAATGCTTAAGTTTATATCCAGTTCGCACAGTCGCGACAAAAGAAACGTGCTCTCGATTGATACAATATTTTTCGTATTATAGCAAACCTATTAAAATTATATCCGATTGCGGATCGTGCTTTCGTTCAGGGACATTTTTAGAATTTTGCGAAAGTTACGATATTAAACACATTAAAATAGCTGCAGGTACATCATCAGCAAATGGTTAAGTCAAAAGGTATAACAGGGGCTTAACAGTGATGTTGTCAAAACTTATGAACGAACACAGTAATAACTGAAATGAGCATTTCTGTAAAATTCAATTCGCTGTTAACAATAAATTTAACCGATCGATTAAAAATAGCAAACTGCTGTTCGGTATAAACCAGATAGTCGAACCAAACGACTACATTCGACTTAATTTACAGGCACTTGACAAAACCGATAATGACCAACGGAATTTTGATGAAATTAAACTTGACGCTCAAGAAAATATTATGCTTGGACAATTACAGAAGAAAGCTAACTACGATTTTGTCTAAACAAATAGCTACAAAATATTCGGTAGGCCAATATGTTATGATTAAAAATGTAGAAACTTCGTTTAACACGTGTAAGAAACTTTTACCCAAGTTCAAAGGCCCGTACAAAATAGATAAAGTTCTCCCTCATGATCGATATGACGTGTCTCATGTTGATGGGTACCAGGTGACCTAGTTACCACTAAACACTATAATTGCTGCAAGAGATATTAAACCTTGGGTAAAGACATTAATAATTATTAATTGTAGAAGATATTTAGTACATAGACTAGAAAATAAAAAATTGGAAATTATAACATGACAATTTGATTATTATTTATTGACTGTGTTAGAATTATTTATTGTTCATGTATTTTATAAATGTTTGCGTTACATTGTATCATTTTCTTTGATTGTAATTGTATTATGTAAAAATATTGTTAAATCTATAAAATTCATTAATATTCATATATGTTATACTAAATCGTTATGGATCATATGAACGATCCATTTGTCTGATATGACCGAGCTATAGTGTACGCTTGCGTGTATGACGATTGCAATCGGTTAGTTGCGATAATGATAAGTAAAGCCGTCGGTGACATTTGCGGTCGCAACGAAGTCAGTGTGGTAGGGGTCCGCCGATTGTGTGGTAAGATCTTTGCCGCGCCCGGGAAGTGTTGTTTTTAGTACACGTACAATATAAAATATATGAGTGAAGTTAATTGTTTTTTAAATTTCATTCATTTGCTATTAATCGAGTTTATTATTATCGGTCATCCAGCTTTACAGTATATTCCTCGTTGATATACTTTTTAAAAATCAACAAACACGAAATTAATTTTTCACTTAGTTCATAACTATTTTAAAAATTCAAAATTAACAGTTAAAAAAATATGTTAAATCTCTTTGTCGCGGAATTTTCAAATAGTGTGACCGCCGATAGGCGAAAATACAATGTAGCAATACAAATAACACAAATAATAGTAATAATTGAACAAATGCTTCTGTAATACAAAATCGATTCGCGTATCGATGACGAACGTAATCACGCAATTAACAATAACAAATATGCACATGCACAAACACGGGCATGTGTCCGTGCTAACATGAAAGTACGATGCCGAAACTGTTTGGCTAACTCCCTGGCGACGTCGGCAACGCAGGTTAGGCAACGCAAACTCCGACCAACAGGATACTCGGGCGCCAATTCAATGTCAACCACGAATACAAATAGCTTCGTGAACGCCACGCTAGCGGATCGAATACCACCGGGCACTACAGCGAAATAACCGTTGTACGCGTAAATCAAAACCGGACGCAATGCGAATTACACAATACTGGTTCACCAGCAAACGCGTACGTCTTCGTACGAACGCAATGTCATGTGCGCATCAACGTTTTTGGGACGATCGCGAAGATGACACCACTGTGAACGACGCACTTCACCGGTCACAGCGATTCTCGGATATCCGCGCGCTCACGGCCAATACAGTCGAAGGTGCACACGCGATGTACAACGATAAAAAAACTGCAACGGATCACCCGTCGTATACGAAAACGTCGTGCGCGGACAAAAAGACACGTAGTATACGGTTCGTTGCCAACGAACGACACACCATACGTACATTAGGTACGCGGTACGCGATTCAATGCGAACGCGATTACAATACCGGTTTCAAACCGAAATAACTTGCATAAGGATGAAAGTCCAACAACAGTCTGAAGCGAATTATAGTGATTGCCCCGCGAATACGTATATGGCGAAAACAAATAGAGAAACCCCATCATGATTAAAATAAATAATAAATATTATGTTATTAACTCAAATCATTTATTTAAAAAAAAGCAATTAGCCTATTTATTCACAAAAAATTAAATGAAAAAAACATTTAATTATAACTACTAAAACCAATAAATTCTGGGATTTAATAAAATCTAATATAAATCTAAAAACACACTAAAATACGATGGAAATTATTTCATTTAATTTTACATTGTTTAACAAGATTATATCATGTACACTATAGCATTGCATTTCATAATTATTTATTACTATGTGTAGCTATAGAAGACTTGACTGATGGTAATTTATAAACTACAGCTTTTTCTTGAATATAACACATAGTCTGAGACTATTTTAAATTTGTATCTACGAAATGTAGTACCAATGTTACACGTGGCTTCTATTGTGTTTGATAAGTATATCGGTGTGAACTACAAAAATATAAGCATATGAATACATAAATTATTTTACACATTCTTAATTAGAACGATGTAATTAATATTATGTTAAATAACTATAAAAAAACTAAGATAAATTTCCCATTTTATTTAATTATTTATACATTTTTCAATTTAAAATTGTTGAAATACATCAAAATTTAACTAACAGTGTTCTTATCTTACAATAATATTCTTTATTGAATCAAAGAAAATAAAAAATTTAGTGCAACTATATTTTTTAAAAAAAGCAAACTCCTATTTAATTTTAAATAAAAGTTACATTAATTTATAACTACTAAAACCAATGAATTCTGGGATTCAATAAAAATCTAATACTACACTGCAATACACTGCAATACACTGCAATATAATAAAATAATTCATTTAATTTAAAATTGGTCTTCATGAATTATTATATGAGCACAAGAACATTGCACTTCAGACTAATATAATCCTTTGTAGAGCTAAAATAACCTACATTGCAGTTAAATGTAAAAAAAATGCTGTCTTGAATACTACTATAAATTAGAGCTTAAATTAGTTTTGTAACTAAATGATGTAGTACATATGTAATGAGTGGTTTCATTTTGTATTTGATAAGAATATTGGATTACTACAAAAATATAAACATATGAATTCATAATTTCGTTTACATATTCTTTATGAGAATCTAATTGTAACTATTGCAACTAATATTATATAAAATAACTATATATAAAAAAAAAAGGCCAGATACATTTCTTATTTTATTTTATTATTTATATATTTTTCAATTATATATTGTCAAAATAAAGAATTATACATCATTATATAACAACAAAATTTCCTATCATAAATATATAATATAAAAAATAAATTATTCGTTTTAATATCAACTTAAATTATATATTCGTGTTTTATATTTTCGCAATTTGAACGGTTAAAAAAATGTATCTTATTCATTCTTGGAGAGTTAAACAATAATTACATTATATAATTGCTATTAAAACAATTATGTTCTGCTAATTGGTTAAAATCTAATAACACTCTGTGGTATGCAGGAAATTATTTTTTTAATTTTTAATTGTTGAACATAGTTATAATATGTATACTGAAAAATTGCACTACATTATATTTCATTATTTTGTATAGCTCTAGGAAGTGACAATGCAGGTAACTTTTATAAAACTGTTTTGTCTTAAATATTCCAATAAGTCTGAGCTTATTTTAAATTTATGACTAGGAGATCTAGTACATATATTATAAGTGGTTTCATTTTGTGTTTGATAAGAACATTGGTGTGGACTACAAAAATATAAGAATTTTAATACATAATTTATTTTAACATATTCTTAATAAGAAAATTGTAAATAATATTAAAAAACAAATAAAAAACCTGATACATTTCCTTTTTTACAGAATTTATTTTTTAATTTTACAGTTTTAAATTGTTAAAATAAAGAATAATACATCATAATATAACAAAAGTTCCTATCCTAAATTGATATTCCTAATTGGATCATTGCAACATTAAATTTGGTCAAGTTACTTTTTTTATAAAATATATGATATTACTCTTTTTATTTTCAACTTAAATCATATATTTTTATAATAATTCAACTAAACTAGTTAAAAAAAAAGTTGTCTTATTCATTCTTTGAGAGTTAAACAATAATTAAATTACATTATCGATACTAAACTAAATATATTCTGCTACGCAATTAAAATCTAATACCACACTGTAATACGCTGGGATTTATTTAATTTAATTTTAAATGTGTCAAAAAGACGATGCATATATGAACATTGCACTTCATAATATTTTATTTCTTTGTACAGTAATTTATACAAAAGGTAATTTTTAAACAATAGCATTGTCTTGAATATTCAACTTAGTCTGAGCCTCTTTTACATTTGTTTCCAAAATGTATGACATATGTTACAAGTGGCATCATATTGTGTTTGATAAAAATACTGGGATATAAAATAGAAATATTAGCAATTAATTACATAATTTATTTTACATATTCTTAATAGGAAAATTGTATTTATTATTATATTAAATAACATTAAAAAACAAAGAAGAAAACTTGCTAAATATCCTTTCTGACTTAATATAATTATAATTTTTTTTAGTTGGAGATTGTTAATATAAAGATTAATACATCAAAATATAACAACAATATTTCTTCACATAAATTAATATTCCTTATTGGAATATTTCAATTTAAAATTTGGTCAAGTTACATTTTTATTATAAAATAGTTAATATCATTTATTTTATTTTCAAATTAAATTATATATTTCCATATAAATTCGACATCAATAGTTTAAAAAAAGAAGATATATTCATTCTTAGAGAATTTAATAAAAATTATATTAATTTAAAGCTACTAAAACAAATATATTCGGTTACTTGTTTAAAATCTAATACCACACTGTTATAAGCAGGAAATTATTTAATTTTTTTTTAAACTTGTCAAAATGTTTATATGTGTACTTGAATACTACACTTCATATTACTTTATTCCTTTGTATTGCTAACACAGTCTTCGAGATAGGTAATTGTTAAAAAATAGCTGTGTCTTGAATATCACTATAAACATGTGCTTATTTTAAATTAGCGAATAGGAGATATACTACATATTGTTTCATTTAATGTTTGAAAATAATATTGGTGTAAATTATAAAAATATAAGTTCATGAATACATATTTTTTTTTTACATATTTATTTAATTAAAACATTGTTATTAATATTATGTAAAAAACCTTTAAGGATATAAAAATAATCCTGATATGTTTCTCATTTTATTAATTTATTTATACATTTTTCAGTTTTACATTGTTAAAATAAAGAATTATAGATCGAATTATGACAAGAAAATTTCCTATCATAAATATATATTTCTCATTGTATCATTGCAATTTTAAATTTAGTCAAGTTAATTTTTTATAAAATAGTTAAAATCGTTTATTTTAATTTCAACTCAAATTTTATATTTTTTTTTTAAACACTATTTGATGAGTTAAAAAAAAATTATTTTATTTTTTCTTGGAGACTTAAACAAATATTACATTATATTAAAGCTACTAAAACAATTACATTCTGCAACATAGTTAAAATCTAACACCACATTTTAATACGCTAGATATTATTTTATTTTATTTAAAATTTGTCAAAATGTTAATAATATATGTACTTGAATATTACACTTCATAATATGTTATTCCTTTGTATTGCAAACACAGCCTACGAAGCAGGTAATTGTTTAAAAGCAGTTTTGTCTTGAGTATCACAATTAGATTGATCTTATTTTAGATGTAAACTAGGAGATGTAGTACATATCTTATAAGTAGTATCATATTGTGTTAAAAAATAATACTGGTGTAAACTACAAAAATATAAGCATATGAATACGTAATTGTTTTTACATACTCTAAATATAACATTAGTAATTGGTAAAAGGTAATTATCAAAAAATATCTGTGTCTTGAATATCGCTATAAATATGTGCTTACATTAGATTGGTGAATAGGAGATATACTACATAGGTTATAAATGGTTTCATTTAGTGTTTTAAGTGCCTTAAAATATTAAGTTTAATTACTTTAAAAAAAAAAAAGATTACCTGATATTCTTCATTTTCAGATTAATTATTTACAAAATATAAAATTTTATGTTATGGGTTGTTCAAAAAAAAAAAAAACACATTATCATATATAACATAAGGTTTCTATTCTTATATTTAAATTTCTCATAAGATCATTGTAATTTTAAATTTGGAGGATCTGTTTTTCTTTTTAAAATAGCAAAAACAGTTTTAATATTAAATAAAATTACAGTAATTTATAACTACTAAATATATTAGTTCTAGAATTTAATTAAAATCTAATACCACATTGTGTTATGTTGAAAATTATTTCGTTTAGTTTCACATTTTTCAACATGAAATATTATATGTATACTAGAAAATTGCATTGCATAATATTTTATTATTTTGTATAGCTAATGTAGAATACAAAACAGGTAATAGTTATAAAACTGCTTTGTCTTAAATATTAAAATTAGTCTGAGCTTAATTTAGATGTCAACTAGGAGATGTAGTACATATCTTATAAGTAGCTTCATATTGTATTAAAAAAAATACTGGTGTAAACTACAAAAATATAAGCATATGAATACTTATTTTTTTTACATACTCTAAGTATAACAATGTAAAATATATTAAGTTTAATTATTTAAAAAAAAGAAGATTACCAGATATACTTCATTTTCATTTCAATTATTTACAAAATATAATATTTTAAGTTACAGATTGTTCAAAAATAGAATAACACATCATCATATATAACATAAGGGGTTTTATTCTTATATTTATATTCCTCATTAGATCATCGTAATTTTAAATTTAGAGGATCTGTTTTTCTTTTTAAAATAGCAAAAACAGTTTTAATATTACATAAAATTATAGTAATTTATAACTACTAAATATATTAATTCTAGGATTTAATTAAAATCTATTACCATATTGTGTTATGCTGAAAATTATTTCGTTTAATTTCACATATTTCAACATGGAATATTATATGTATACTAAAAAATTGCACTACATAATATTTTATTATTTTGTATAGATCCAAAAGGCTTCAATACAAGTAACATTTATAAAACTGTTTTGTCTTAAATATTACAATTAGTCTGAGCTTATTTTGGATTTGTGACTAGGAAATCTAGTACATATATTATACAGGCGCGGATCCAGAACTTATTTACGGGGGGGGGGGCATTTAAATCAAAACAACTTTAATTCTCATTTTGTCGCATTGAATAATAAAATATTTTCCAAAACGTTTTATTGGAAATCGTTTGCGATACACCGAAAAATCACATAGCTACAAATTCATTTTAAATTGTCTTTCTATAGTATCATAGATAAGAGTTAGAATAAAATACATATGTAAAATATATGATATTACTCTTTTTATTTTCACCTGAAATTATATATTTTTATAATAATTCAACTAAACTAGTTAAAAAAAAAAGTTATCTAATTCATTCTTGGAGAGTTAAACAATAATTAAATTACATTATCGATACTAAACTAAATATATTCTGCTACGCAATTTAAATCTAATACCACACTGTAATACGCTGGGATTTATTTAATTTAATTTTAAATGTGTCAAAAAGACGTATGTATATATGAACATTGCACTTCATAATATTTTAATCCTTTGTATAGAATCATTTGAAAAGGTAATTTTTAAACAATTGCATTGTCTTGAATATTCAACTTAGTCTGAGCCTCTTTTTAATTTGTTTCCAAAATGTATGACATATGTTACAAGTGGCATTATATTGTTTGATAAAAACACTGGGATATAATATAGAAATATTAGCAATTAATTACATAATCTATTTTACATATTCTTAATAGGAAAATTGTATTTATTATTATATTAAATAACATTAAAAAACAAAGAAGAAAACTTGCTAAATATCCTTTCTGACTTAATATAATTATAATTTTTTTTAGTTGGAGATTGTTAATATAAATATTAATACATCAAAATATAACAACAATATTTCTTCACATAAATTAATATTCCTTATTGGAATATTTCAATTTAAAATTTGGTCAAGTTACATTTTTATTATAAAATATTTAATATAATTTATTTTATTTTCAAATTAAATTATATATTTCCATATAAATTCGACATCAATAGTTTAAAAAAAAGATATATTCATTCTTAGAGAATTTAATAAAAATTATATTAATTTAAAGCTACTAAAACAAATATATTCGGTTACTCGTTTAAAATCTAATACCACACTGTTATAAGCAGGAAATTATTTAATTTTTTTTTAAACTTGTCAAAATGTTTATATGTGTACTTGAATACTACACTTCATATTACTTTATTCCTTTGTATTGCTAACACAGTCTTCAAGATAGGTAATTGTTAAAAAATAGCTGTGTCTTGAATATCACTATAAACATGTGCTTATTTTAAATTAGCGAATAGGAGATATACTACATATTGTTTCATTTAATGTTTGAAAATAATATTGGTGTAAATTATAAAAATATAAGTTCATGAATACATATTTTTTTTTTTACATATTTATTTAATTAAAACATTGTTATTAATATTATGTAAAAAACCTTTAAGGATATAAAAATAATCCTTATATGTTTCTCATTTTATTTATTTATTTATACATTTTTCAGTTTTACATTGTTAAAATAAAGAATTATACATCGAATTATGACAAGAAAATTTCCTATCATAAATATATATTTCTCATTGTATCATTGCAATTTTAAATTTAGTCAAGTTAATTTTTTATAAAATAGTTAAAATCATTTATTTTAATTTCAACTCAAATTTTATATTTTTTTTTTAAACGCTATTTGATGAGTTAAAAAAAAATTATTTTATTTTTTCTTGGAGACTTAAACAAATATTATATTATATTAAAGCTACTAAAACAATTACATTCTGCAACATAGTTAAAATCTAACACCACATTTTAATACGCTAGATATTATTTTATTTAATTTAAAATTTGTCAAAATGTTAATAATATATGTACTTGAATATTACACTTCATAATATGTTATTCCTTTGTATTGCAAACACAGCCTACGAAACAGGTAATTGTTTAAAAGCAGTTTTGTCTTGAGTATCACAATTAGATTGATCTTATTTTAGATGTAAACTAGGAGATGTAGTACATATCTTATAAGTAGTATCATATTGTGTTAAAAAATAATACTGGTGTAAACTACAAAAATATATGAATATGTATATGTAGTTTTTTTTACATGCTCTAACGATAACAATGTAAAAAATATTAAATTTAATTACTTTAAAAAAAAAAATCAGATTACATTTCCTATGATACTAATTTATTTATAAATCTTTTTGTTTTATATTGTTAATATAATGAATAATACATCATAAGATTGTCTATCATAAATATATATTCCTATATATTTAATATAATTATATATATATATAAATATAATTTAATATAATATTCCTATATATAAATATATATTCCTCAATGGATCATTGCAATTTTAAATTCAGCCAAGTTAATTATTTAAAAAAATTAGTTACCTTCATACCTTATATTCTTAACTTTAATTATATATTTTTTTATTAGCTCAATTTGACTTAGTAAAAAAAATAAATCTTACTCATTCTTGGAGAGTTGACAAAAATTACATTCAATTATATAATAACTACTAAAACAAATGTATTCTGCAACTCAGTTTAAATTTAATATCACACTTTAAAACGCTGGATATTATTTTATTTAATTTTAAATTTGGCAAAAACTTAATAATATGTGTACTAGAACATTGCACTTAATAATATTTTATTTTTTTGTATAGCTAAATCATTTTACAATGCAGGTAATTGTTAAAAACAGATTTGTCTTGAATATTACATTTGGTCTGAGCTTATTCTTGATTTGTGACTAGGAGTATGTGGTACATATGTTATAAGTACATGTTTATGTTAAAGTGGATTTGTTACGTAAGAATGATATGCCATCGCTTATCGGTGACGGACGTCGTCGATAATTAAAGTTATCAATAATAATAATCGATATCGGTAATTCGGTTCGACACTGCGAGGGACTATATATCTTTCCAACCCAGTCGTACATTTCAAGTCGTTCGGTTACCACGATACTGCTTGTACTGTAGACCGTATAAATGTGGGAAATAAAACTAAAAGATTGAAATATTATAAAAAGAAACAAGGCGTGTTTGCTTTAGACGTGTAATCGACCATACAGTCCACAAACAAACATTTCGGTCCATCGTCTCGGACAGTTTCTTTTAGTTTTATTTCCTACGGGTAGTATCGCGTATAAAGCAATCGGCATATTGCGTTCTGTTCGGTAATTAATAGTGAACGTGAGTGGCGACACTGACGACCGATGTGCGGCGTCGTCGCCACCTCGCTGCTTCTTGTGGCCAAGTGCGTACCCGTCGACGCATACCCGACGCTGTGACCGTTTTGATCAGCGCGCTCCAGGTTCTTTCGTCGTCGTCGTACTCGTGGGTCTTAACGATTTCGTTTGTCTTTAACGATACCTTAACGGAATTCGTCCACGTTTTGTGTCTTTCGCACACACTGGATTATCCGCCTTTTCGCATTTCGCGTTGAACACTGTACGACGGTCTCGTTTGTTTGTAACGGAGACTTTAACAGAACCTAGTCTACGTGTGTCATCCGCGCTCGTAGGCCGTATTATATTTATCTTTATTCTTTTCTTTTTATTTTGTATATTTCAATTATATTACTGATATTGTATATATTTAAGTTGTGAGCTCATCAGGGACATATTATAATTCGTCTTTTTTCTTGTATCTCCGCCATACCGCCTTTTCATATTTACAAACTTTGCATGTTATACAGTTATTGGAAATTAGTTTAGTTTACATTTTGTTATTACAGTCCACTTAAATATCAGATATTTTGTGTAATTTACTCACCCCCCCCCCTTTTTGCTATACCTGCCCATTCATATTTTTAGCAACACGATCCCATCTCGCGATCTCCGTCGCATTGAGGAAGGTCGGTTGTGTACAAGTTCGAAGTAGTATGGCATGTGGATCGTAGTAGCTATAAGCGTATAAGAATATGCATAAAATATCGTACACGTATAGTAGTGTATTGAAAATATACAAAATCATCGTAAATTCAATGACATTGGCGAATTATTGAAGAAACTAACCAACCACTCTCAACCAGCAACGAAAACCTAAAAGTAAGAGCTTCCAATTAAAAATACTATTTTTGTTTCCTTGGGTTTTTTACCTAGTACTCACTGACCCGGACACAAACTTGGAAAATTTGGTTTCACCATTTTGGCGTTTGGAAGAAATGGGTATTGGGGTATAGTGTATATCACCGATGAAGAGAGATGTTGCAAGGCTCATTTTGAACAAACAATGGTACGGGACGAAAACGGCAGATTTGTAATTAACCTACCACCATAACTTCTATCTACCATTCAAATTGATTATGGGTGAACAGCAATAGGAAAATTGTACAACATAGCGAAGCGTCGGTAGTTAGCAACTGAAAAACGGCTACAAAAGGATGAAAATTACGAGAGGCATATATAAAGTTCATGCAGGAATATGAAGCATTGGGACATATGGAACCTGTAAATAATGAAGAAATCGAAATAGACGGAAAGACTTGTTATTTGCCGCATCACGCGTTATTTAATGAAAATAGTGCTACGACTAAAGTGAGGTCGTCTTTGATGCATCATGTAAGACAGAGTCTAGTAGCAGTCTAAGCGATACATTATTAAATACAGTTAAATTGTAATACAGGACGAATTTCTCTATATACTATCACGTTTCTAGACTTACAGATATGTGCTTTCTGTCGATATCTCTAAAATGTGTAGGCAGATTCGAGTGATAAAAGAACATTGTGATTACCTACGTATATTATGGCAAACAAAACCTAATATGCGATTATAAATTTATCGTCTTACCACATTAACGTACGGTACTGTTCCAGTTTCGTTTATCGCCACAAGATGTTTAAAAAAATTAACGAAATTAAAAAAGTGATTATTCGATAGTATGCGAAGCGATAAAAGGAGACTTCCATATGGATGATTTTTTGGATGGTGCTGCGACGAAGTAGAAGCCATGAATTTACGTAACGAGGTTATAGCAGTGGTGAGTTAAGCAGATTTCGAGCTTCGAAAATGGTCCTCAAATGAGCATAGTATTGTTGCTGATGTTCTGGACGACAACGAGGATAGACAGTTTGGTTGTCACGAAATCGAAACTACAATCAAAAAGATTCTAGGGTTATATTGAGGTGCGTTAAGTTGGCCACCCCACCCTAAATTTTTTAAACTTTTTCTTTACCAAATATTTGCGCACACCTAGCGCAACCTAGCGCAACCACTATTATACCTAGCGCAGGCTTGGTTAAGCTAGTACAGCTATTTTAAATCGGGGGGCCAACTTAACGCTAGCCCCCCCATATTGGAAAACCAATTTTTTTTTAACAAGATCCCATCAAGGATACCTAGCGCAACCTAGCGCACCCATTTTTACACCTAGCGCAGTCTTGGTTTGGCTAGCACAGTAAATCCAAAATTGGGGTGGGGGGCCCCATATTGGAAAATCAAATTTTAAACTTTACTATACAAAATAATGAATTGCCGAAAGTTAGTTATTATTTATTAACCACATATAATATATGAATATGATAAGTAAATAAAATTAAAGTTATACAAAATATAAAAAATTCATTATTTTGTATAGTAAAAATTGATTTAATAAAATCGTATTTTTAAGTTTATAAGTTATTTGTCATCCCATAATCGATTATTCACAATAATTATTGCTTCATATCGAATTTTCTAAAATAAAATGAATTGAAGATCACATATTATAACATAAAATATAACACTCGATAGGTACCTTTTTAAGAATAAATAAGTAGTCACTAATATTTTAGTTTACCTAAAAAACTACTGGTAATATTTAATGAATCAATTGATACGTAGATACTGCTCATATTGTCGTGAACATTTATGCAGAGTTATGCACGTACGCAATATATATATTATTCATACTACAGTTTTTAATATTATAATGTGGTACGCTTAAATTTTTTATATTAAAATTGTTTTATTGTTGAATTTATTTTATAATTGAAGAATGAGACGGCGCGGTGTACAAATCGGCATTCGCGACACGACTGAAACCGAGTGTAGATAATGACACGAAATAACGGTCCTAACTAGGATAATGAACATTATACTATTTTTGTATAATGTATCCGATAAACTTATAGCCAATAATAATAATAATAATAATAATATTAATTTATAACTAATAATTCGCACTTGTCAATGCGTAATTACGCATAATGTTGTGAATATTTAAATTTTGGATTGATTATGTTGACCTTATACCACGACTGTACTAGGTTAGGTGGGAAATATAATCCTAAAAAAAATTGTAAACATTGACTTAATTAAAAATTAATATTAAAATTAGAATGATGTACCAACTTAATTATTTTATGGTCGTTGATTAGATAATAAAGTAATGTTTTGTCAATTGTTACAATACTACAATACACAAATATATATTTTAAATTAATATTAAATACAAGTTACTAAATGTGAATTAAAAAAAAATTGTTTTGTGTAAAAGGGCCTCACAAAGAGTATATAGCCCCTCTCAGATTATGATCATGATCCGGCCCAGACCATGACTGTTCTAGGTTATGTTGATGAAATCCAATTAAAAAAAGTTTAAAATTTGATTTTCCAATATGGGGGGGCTGACCCCCCCAAATTTGGATTGACTGTGCTAGCCAAACCAAGACTGCGCTAGGTGTAAAAATGAGTGCGCTAGGTTGCGCTAGGTGTCCTTGATGGGATCTCGTTAAAAAAAAATTGGTTATCCAATATGGGGGGGCTAGCGTTAAGTTGGCCCCCCGATTTAAAATAGCTGTACTAGCTTAACTAAGCCTGCGCTAGGTATAATAGTGGTTGCGCTAGATTGCGTTAGGTGTGCGCAAATATTTGGTTAAGATAAAGTTTAAAAAATTTAGGGTGGGGGGGGCAACTTAACGCATTTGTTATATTGGGATCCCAGCGCTGACATGCTACGTTATAAAGTAGGCGAATATACTGACGATCAAATTGAGACTTTTTAATGGCAATACCAGAGAGAGAAAAAACCAACGTCTCCTTAAACCGCTTTGACCATTAGAGACGCGTAAAGCAACATTTTCAGATTTTGTTGAAACGTTGGAGCCGTGAATATTTGTACCAATTGCAGGAGAGGGTCAAAAGGGCTGGTGAAAAGGGGCCAAAGTTGGTAGTCAGAACAGGGGTCCTGGTACTAGAGGATAAACATTGCCTTTGAAATGAAAAATTGGCCGTGTAAAAAACGTAAACTACGGTGGTTATGGTGTAATCAGAGCGGCTGTGGTAAAAACCGAGAATGGGGAAACAAAACGCGCTGTTCGAAATGTATGTCCCTTGCCGTTCAAAGGAAATGTCGCGTAGTAATTAGTATAATATTGTAATTAATTTTTTTTCTTCATAAAATGTTTATTTGAATCTAAGTCGACATTAATCGATATAAATTGTATTATTTTATACAAATCCATTTGTTTATTTATTCATTTATTTATATTTTCACTTTTCGTCACAATTTTATATTAAACATGGTGAAAATGATTATTTTCTATCTTTATTATTATTATCCTTATTATTAATTAATTAATTAATTAATTTTATATTTTTTGTATATTTGCACCATTTTTAAAATTATTTATATATTAACAGATTATTTGTTGAAAACTATGTTACAAGGGCAGTTGCGTAGGAAAGATATGCTATCGCTTGTCGGTGACGGACGTCGTCATTAATTAAATATATCAATACTAATAATCGATATCGATAATTTAGTTCAGCTCTACGACGAGTGCCTTTATATCATTTCTACCCACTCGTGCATATCGAGTCGTTCGATTACCACGATACTGCTTGTATTGTAGACCGCATACATGTGGAAAATAAAACTAAAAGATTAACATATTACAAAAAGAAACAATGCGTGTATTCTTTAAACGTGTAATCGACATTATAGGCCACAACCTAACAGGATTTATTTTGTAATTAAAAAGAATATTAATATAAATCACAAAAATATAAGAATATGAATACATAAATATTTTAAATATTTTTGATTAGAACGTTGTAACTAATATTATGTTAAATAACTTTAAAAAAAGATAAAACCAGATGCATTTCCCATTTTACTTATTAATTTATTAATTTCTTAGTTTAACATTGTTAAAATAAAGACTAATACATCAAAATATAACAACAATATTTCCCAACATAAATTAATATTCCTTATTGGATCATTTTAGTTTTAAATTTGATCAAGTTCCACGTTTTTATGAAATAGTTATTATCATTAATTTCATTTTATACATAAATTATATATTTTCTTATTAATTCAACTTGATTTGTTAAATAAGAGTTGTATTCATTCTTGTATAATTAAATAAAAATTACATTACATTATGGCTACTAAAACAATTTTTTTCTGCTACTTGGGTTAAATCTAATACCGCACCGTCATATGCTGGATATAATTTAAAATAATTTAAAATTGACCTTAAAACTTATATTTTGTGTACTAGAACATTGTACTTCATTATATATTAATCCTTTGTATTGCTAACACAGAAGACGATGCGGGTAATTGTTAAAAAATAGATTTGTCTTGAATATTACTATAAACCTAAGCTTTTTTAGATTTTCAACAAGGACATTTAGCACATATGTTATAAGTGGTTTCATTTTGTGTTTAAAACAAATAATGGTGTAATCTACAAAAAAAAAAAGAGGCATATGAATAAGTATTTTTTTTAAATATTCTTAATTATAACGATGTAACTAATATTATGTGTAATAACTTTAAAAAAAGATAAAACCAGATGCATTTCCCATTTTACTTATTAATTTATTAATTTCTTAGTTTAACATTGTTAAAATAAAGACTAATACATCAAAATATAACAACAATATTTCCTAACATAAATTAATATTCCTCATTGGATCATTTTAGTTTTAAATTTGATCAAGTTCCACGTTTTTATGAAATAGTTATTATCATTAATTTCATTTTATACATAAATTATATATTTTCTTATTAATTCAACTTCATTTGTTAAATAAGAGTTGTATTCATTCTTGTATAATTAAATAAAAATTACATTACATTATGGCTACTAAAACAATTTTTTTCTGCTACTTGGGTTAAATCTAATACCGCACCGTCATATGCTGGATATAATTTAAAATAATTTAAAATTGACCTTAAAACTTATATTTTGTGTACTAGAACATTGTACTTCATTATATATTAATCCTTTGTATTGCTAACACAGAAGACGATGCGGGTAATTGTTAAAAAATAGATTTGTCTTGAATATTACTATAAACCTAAGCTTTTTTAGATTTTCAACAAGGACATTTAGCACATATGTTATAAGTGGTTTCATTTTGTGTTTAAAACAAATAATGGTGTAATCTACAAAAAAAAAAAGAGGCATATGAATAAGTATTTTTTTTAAATATTCTTAATTATAACGATGTAACTAATATTATGTGTAATAACTTTAAAAAAAGATAAAACCAGATGCATTTCCCATTTTACTTATTAATTTATTAATTTCTTAGTTTAACATTGTTAAAATAAAGACTAATACATCAAAATATAACAACAATATTTCCTAACATAAATTAATATTCCTCATTGGATCATTTTAGTTTTAAATTTGATCAAGTTCCACGTTTTTATGAAATAGTTATTATCATTAATTTCATTTTATACATAAATTATATATTTTCTTATTAATTCAACTTCATTTGTTAAATAAGAGTTGTATTCATTCTTGTATAATTAAATAAAAATTACATTACATTATGGCTACTAAAACAATTTTTTTCTGCTACTTGGGTTAAATCTAATACCGCACCGTCATATGCTGGATATAATTTAAAATAATTTAAAATTGACCTTAAAACTTATATTTTGTGTACTAGAACATTGTACTTCATTATATATTAATCCTTTGTATTGCTACCACAGAAGACGATGCGGGTAATTGTTAAAAAATAGATTTGTCTTGAAAATTACTATAAACCTAAGCTTTCTTAGATTTTCAACAAGGACATTTAGCACATATGTTATAAGTGGTTTCATTTTGTGTTTAAAACAAATAATGGTGTAATCTACAAAAAAAAAAAAGAGGCATATGAATAAGTATTTTTTTTAAATATTCTTAATTAGAACGATGTAACTAATATTATGTGTAATAACTTTAAAAAAAGATAAAACCAGATGCATTTCCCATTTTACTTATTAATTTATTAATTTCTTAGTTTAACATTGTTAAAATAAAGACTAATACATCAAAATATAACAACAATATTTCCTAACATAAATTAATATTCCTCATTGGATCATTTTAGTTTTAAATTTGATCAAGTTCCACGTTTTTATGAAATAGTTATTATCATTAATTTCATTTTATACATAAATTATATATTTTCTTATTAATTCAACTTCATTTGTTAAATAAGAGTTGTATTCATTCTTGTATAATTAAATAAAAATTACATTACATTATGGCTACTAAAACAATTTTTTTCTGCTACTTGGGTTAAATCTAATACCGCACCGTCATATGCTGGATATAATTTAAAATAATTTAAAATTGACCTTAAAACTTATATTTTGTGTACTAGAACATTGTACTTCATTATATATTAATCCTTTGTATTGCTACCACAGAAGACGATGCGGGTAATTGTTAAAAAATAGATTTGTCTTGAAAATTACTATAAACCTAAGCTTTCTTAGATTTTCAACAAGGACATTTAGCACATATGTTATAAGTGGTTTCATTTTGTGTTTAAAACAAATAATGGTGTAATCTACAAAAAAAAAAAAGAGGCATATGAATAAGTATTTTTTTTAAATATTCTTAATTAGAACGATGTAACTAATATTATGTGTAATAACTTTAAAAAAAGATAAAACCAGATGCATTTCCCATTTTACTTATTAATTTATTAATTTCTTAGTTTAACATTGTTAAAATAAAGACTAATACATCAAAATATAACAACAATATTTCCTAACATAAATTAATATTCCTCATTGGATTATTTTAGTTTTAAATTTGATCAAGTTCCACGTTTTTATGAAATAGTTATCATCATTAATTTCATTTTATACATAAATTATATATTTTCTTATTAATTCAACTTGATTTGTTAAATAAGAGTTGTATTCATTCTTGTATAATTAAATAAAAATTACATTACATTATGGCTACTAAAACAATTTTTTTCTGCTACTTGGGTTAAATCTAATACCGCACCGTCATATGCTGGATATAATTTAAAATAATTTAAAATTGACCTTAAAACTTATATTTTGTGTACTAGAACATTGTACTTCATTATATATTAATCCTTTGTATTGCTACCACAGAAGACGATGCGGGTAATTGTTAAAAAATAGATTTGTCTTGAAAATTACTATAAACCTAAGCTTTTTTAGATTTTCAACAAGGACATTTAGCACATATGTTATAAGTGGTTTCATTTTGTGTTTAAAACAAATAATGGTGTAATCTACAAAAAAAAAAAGAGGCATATGAATAAGTATTTTTTTTAAATATTCTTAATTAGAACGATGTAACTAATATTATGTGTAATAACTTTAAAAAAAGATAAAACCAGATGCATTTCCCATTTTACTTATTAATTTATTAATTTCTTAGTTTAACATTGTTAAAATAAAGACTAATACATCAAAATATAACAACAATATTTCCTAACATAAATTAATATTCCTCATTGGATTATTTTAGTTTTAAATTTGATCAAGTTCCACGTTTTTATGAAATAGTTATTATCATTAATTTCATTTTATACATAAATTATATATTTTCTTATTAATTCAACTTCATTTGTTAAATAAGAGTTGTATTCATTCTTGTATAATTAAATAAAAATTACATTACATTATGGCTACTAAAACAATTTTTTTCTGCTACTTGGGTTAAATCTAATACCGCACCGTCATATGCTGGATATAATTTAAAATAATTTAAAATTGACCTTAAAACTTATATTTTGTGTACTAGAACATTGTACTTCATTATATATTAATCCTTTGTATTGCTACCACAGAAGACGATGCGGGTAATTGTTAAAAAATAGATTTGTCTTGAAAATTACTATAAACCTAAGCTTTTTTAGATTTTCAACAAGGACATTTAGCACATATGTTATAAGTGGTTTCATTTTGTGTTTAAAACAAATAATGGTGTAATCTACAAAAAAAAAAAAGAGGCATATGAATAAGTATTTTTTTTAAATATTCGTAATTAGAACGATGTAACTAATATTATGTGTAATAACTTTAAAAAAAGATAAAACCAGATGCATTTCCCATTTTACTTATTAATTTATTAATTTCTTAGTTTAACATTGTTAAAATAAAGACTAATACATCAAAATATAACAACAATATTTCCTAACATAAATTAATATTCCTCATTGGATTATTTTAGTTTTAAATTTGATCAAGTTCCACGTTTTTATGAAATAGTTATCATCATTAATTTCATTTTATACATAAATTATATATTTTCTTATTAATTCAACTTGATTTGTTAAATAAGAGTTGTATTCATTCTTGTATAATTAAATAAAAATTACATTACATTATGGCTACTAAAACAATTTTTTTCTGCTACTTGGGTTAAATCTAATACCGCACCGTCATATGCTGGATATAATTTAAAATAATTTATAATTGACCTTAAAACTTATATTTTGTGTACTAGAACATTGTACTTCATTATATATTAATCCTTTGTATTGCTACCACAGAAGACGATGCGGGTAATTGTTAAAAAATAGATTTGTCTTGAAAATTACTATAAACCTAAGCTTTTTTAGATTTTCAACAAGGACATTTAGCACATATGTTATAAGTGGTTTCATTTTGTGTTTAAAACAAATAATGGTGTAATCTACAAAAAAAAAAAAGAGGCATATGAAAAAGTATTTTTTTTAAATATTCTTAATTTAGAACGATGTAACTAATATTATGTGTAATAACTTTAAAAAAAGATAAAACCAGATGCATTTCCCATTTTACTTATTAATTTATTAATTTCTTAGTTTAACATTGTTAAAATAATGACTAATACGTCAAAATATAACAACAATATTTCCTAACATAAATTAATAATCCTCATTGGATCATTTTAGTTTTAAATTTGATCAAGTTCCACGTTTTTATGAAATAGTTATTACCATTAATTTCATTTTATACATAAATTATATATTTTCTTATTAATTCAACTTGATTTGTGAAATAAGAGTTGTATTCATTCTTGTATAATTAAATAAAAATTACATTACATTATGGCTACTAAAACAATTTTTTTCTGCTACTTGGGTTAAATCTAATACCGCACCGTCATATGCTGGATATAATTTAAAATAATTTAAAATTGACCTTAAAACTTATATTTTGTGTACTAGAACATTGTACTTCATTATATATTAATCCTTTGTATTGCTACCACAGAAGACGATGCGGGTAATTGTTAAAAAATAGATTTGTCTTGAAAATTACTATAAACCTAAGCTTTTTTAGATTTTCAACAAGGACATTTAGCACATATGTTATAAGTGGTTTCATTTTGTGTTTAAAACAAATAATGGTGTAATCTACAAAAAAAAAAAAGAGGCATATGAAAAAGTATTTTTTTTAAATATTCTTAATTAGAACGATGTAACTAATATTATGTGTAATAACTTTAAAAAAAGATAAAACCAGATGCATTTCCCATTTTACTTATTAATTTATTAATTTCTTAGTTTAACATTGTTAAAATAATGACTAATACGTCAAAATATAACAACAATATTTCCTAACATAAATTAATATTCCTCATTGGATCATTTTAGTTTTAAATTTGATCAAGTTCCACGTTTTTATGAAATAGTTATTACCATTAATTTCATTTTATACATAAATTATATATTTTCTTATTAATTCAACTTGATTTGTGAAATAAGAGTTTTATTCATTCTTGTATAATTAAATAAAAATTACATTACATTATGGCTACTAAAACAATTTTTTTCTGCTACTTGGGTTAAATCTAATACTGCACCGTCATATGCTGGATATAATTTAAAATAATTTAAAATTGACCTTAAAACCTATAGTTTGTGTACTAGAACATTGCACTTCATTATATATTAATCCTTTGTATTGCTAACACAGAAGACGATGCGGGTAATTGTTAAAAAATAGATTTGTCTTGAATATTACTATAAACCTAAGCTTTTTTAGATTTTCAACAAGGACATTTAGCACATATGTTATAAGTGGTTTCATTTTGTGTTTAAAACAAATAATGGTGTAATCTACAAAAAAAAAAGAGGCATATGAATAAGTATTTTTTGTAAATATTCTTAATTAGAACGATGTAACTAATATTATGTGTAATAACTTTAAAAAAAGATAAAACCAGATGCATTTCCCATTTTACTTATTAATTTATTAATTTCTTAGTTTAACATTGTTAAAATAAAGACTAATACATCAAAATATAACAACAATATTTCCTAACATAAACTAATATTCCTCATTGGATTATTTTAGTTTTAAATTTGATCAAGTTCCACGTTTTTATGAAATAGTTATTATCATTAATTTCATTTTATACATAAATTATATATTTTCTTATTAATTCAACTTGATTTGTTAAATAAGAGTTGTATTCATTCTTGTATAATTAAATAAAAATTACATTACATTATGGCTACTAAAACAATTTTTTTCTGCTACTTGGGTTAAATCTAATACCGCACCGTCATATGCTGGATATAATTTAAAATAATTTAAAATTGACCTTAAAACCTATAGTTTGTGTACTAGAACATTGCACTTCATTATATATTAATCCTTTGTGTTGCTAACACAGAAGACGATGCGGGTAATTGTTAAAAAATAGATTTGTCTTGAATATTACTATAAACCTAAGCTTTTTTAGATTTTCAACAAGGACATTTAGCACATATGTTATAAGTGGTTTCATTTTGTGTTTAAAACAAATAATGGTGTAATCTACAAAAAAAAAAAGAGGCATATGAATAAGTATTTTTTTTAAATATTCTTAATTAGAACGATGTAACTAATATTATGTGTAATAACTTTAAAAAAAGATAAAACCAGATGCATTTCCCATTTTACTTATTAATTTATTAATTTCTTAGTTTAAAATTGTTAAAATAAAGACTAATACATCAAAATATAACAACAATATTTCCTAACATAAATTAATATTCCTCATTGGATTATTTTAGTTTTAAATTTGATCAAGTTCCACGTTTTTATGAAATAGTTATTATCATTAATTTCATTTTATACATAAATTATATATTTTCTTATTAATTCAACTTGATTTGTGAAATAAGAGTTGTATTCATTCTTGTATAATTAAATAAAAATTACATTACATTATGGCTACTAAAACAATTTTTTTCTGCTACTTGGGTTAAATCTAATACCGCACCGTCATATGCTGGATATAATTTAAAATAATTTAAAATTGACCTTAAAACTTATAGTTTGTGTACTAGAACATTGCACTTCATTATATATTAATCCTTTGTATTGCTAACACAGAAGACGATGCGGGTAATTGTTAAAAAATAGATTTGTCTTGAATATTACTATAAACCTAAGCTTTTTTAGATTTTCAACAAGGACATTTAGCACATATGTTATAAGTGGTTTCATTTTGTGTTTAAAACAAATAATGGTGTAATCTACATAAAAAAAAAAAGAGGCATATGAATAAGTATTTTTTTTAAATATTCTTAATTAGAACGATGTAACTAATATTATGTGTAATAACTTTAAAAAAAAAAGAACCAGATATATTTCTCATTTTATATATTTATTTATAAATTTTCCAGTTATACATTGTTTAAATAAAAAATAATACATCAACATATAACAATATTTCCTCACATAAATTAATATTCCTCATTGCATCATTGTAGTTTTAAATTTGGTTTACTTATATTTTTTTATAAAGTAGTTCATATCCATCATTCTAATTTCAATTTTAATTACTTATTTTTTTCTATAAATTCAATTTGATTAGTTAAAAAAATTATCTTATTCATTCGTTGAGAGTTAAACAAAAATTACATTATTTTATATGTACTAAACAAATATGTTCTACAACTCGGTTAAAAACTAATACCATAACGTCATTTGCTAAATATTGTTTATAAAAAAAGTTTATAACATGTATACTATTGAACATAATATTTTATTTTTTCGTATTGCTAACACAGCCTACGATTTGGGTAAATGTTAAAAACGGCTTTGTCTTAAATATTACAACTGGATTCATTTTGTGTTAAAAAAGAATATTTTTGATACAAAAATATAAGCATATGTATACATAATTTTTTTACATATTCTTATTTAAAACGTTATAACTAATATCATAACATTAAAAAGAAAAAAAACATACACATTTTCCATTTTTCTTTTAATTTATATATTTTTCAATTTAGATTGTTAAATTATAGAATAATATATCAAAATATAACAAGTGGATTTCCTATCATAAATATATGATCCTTATTTGATCAACGCAATTTTAAATTTGGCCAAGTTATTTTTTTTTATAAAACAGTTAATATCATTCATTTCATTTTCTATATAAATTATATATTTCCTTATTAAGTCAACTTCATTTGTTAAAAAAAAAATATATTTATTCATTCTTGTATAATAAAATAAAAATTACATTAAATTATAGATACTAAAATACAATTTTATGTGCCACTCAGTTAAAATCTAATATCACGCCGTCATATGCTGGATATAATTTAATTTAATTTTATATTTGCTAAAATGTTTATAATATATGTACTTGAATATTACACTTCGTAATATGTTATTCCTTTGTATTGCAAACACAGCCTTCAAAGCAGGTAATTGTTAAAAAACAGTTTTGTCTTGAGTATTACAATTAAATTGGTCTTATTTTAGATTTGAAACTAGGAGATGTAGTACATTTGTTATAAAGGGTTTCACTTTGTGTTTAAATAAATATTGGTGTAAACTATAAAAACATAAACAAATGAATATTTAATTTTTTTTACACGTTTTTAACTAATATTAAGTGAAATAACTTTAAAAGAAAAAACCAGATACATTTCCTATTTTACTTATTTATTTTAAAAGTTTTCAGTTATATATTGTTAAAATAAAGAATAATTTATCATTATATAACAAGTTTTCCTATCATAAATGTATATTCCTCATTAGGTTATGGCAATTTTAATCTTAGCTAAGTTTCTTATTTAAAATAAGGAGTTCTTATCATACATTATATTTTTAACTTTAATTACTTGTTTTTTTATTAACTCAATTTAATTAGTTAAAAAAAAAATATCTTTTTCATTCTTGGAGAGTAAAATAAAAATGTCAATATATTACCGCTACTAAAACAACTACATTCTGCAATGCAGATTAAATCTAATACCACACTGTAATATGTTGGATAATATTTAATTTAATTTTACATTTGTCAAAAAGTTTAAAATATGTCTACTAGAACATAGCACTTCATAATATTTTAAAATTTGATATAGCTAACGCAGCCTACAATGTAGGTAATTGTTAAAAACAGCTATGTCTTAAATATTACAACTAGTCTGTTTATTTTAGATTTGTGACTATGGGATGTTGTATATATGTTGCAAGTGGTTTCATTTTGTTTGACAAGATTATTGGTGTAAATTAAAAAAAATTATGCATATAAATACGTAATTTTTTCTACATTTTCTAAATTATAACAATTTCAGCAATATTAAGTTTAATTAATTTTGAAAAAGAAAAAATAACCAGATATATTTCATTTCTTATTTCATTAATGTATAAACTGCAATGTTTTAAGTTATGGATTGTTCTAATAAAGAATAACACATTATATATACTATAAGGAGTTTTTTCTTAAATTTATATTCACCATTATATCATTGCTATTTTAAATTTGGACAATCTGTTTTTCTTTTTCAAATAGCAAAAAAAAATTATAATTTTAAATAAAAGTTACGTTAAATTTGAACTACTAAAACTCATCAATAATGGGATTCAATTAAAATCTAATACCACACTGTATTTTGCTGGAAATTATTTCGTTTAATTTCAAATTTTTCAACATGAACTATTTATTAGAAATATTAATTATATTATATAATATAATATATAATGAATGTAATAATACTAATGAAAGAATGAATGAATTAATACTAATGTAATATTAGTATTAATATTACATTAATTATTATATGAACATTAGAACATTTCACTTTATATTTTATTCTTTTGTTTTTCTTTAACAGTCAATTTAAATGGTAATTTTTAAACAACAGTTTTGTCTTGAATATTACAGTTAATCCGAGGCTATTTTAATTTGAGCCTCCGAGATATAAAATATATGTTTTCATTTGTTTTATTTTGTGTTTAATAAATATATTGGTGTAAACTACAAACATATAAGCTTATAAATACATAACATTTGTTTACATATTAAGAATATGTAATAATATTAATGAATGAATGAATGAATTAATACTAATGTAATATTAGTATTAATATTACATTAATTATTATATGAACATTAGAACATTTCACTTTATATTTTATTCTTTTGTTTTTCTTTAACAGCCAATTTAGAAGGTAATTTTTAAACAACAGTTTTGTCTTGAATATTAAACTTAGTCCGAAGCTATTTTAATTTGGGCCTCCGAGATATAAAATATATGTTTTCATTTGCTTTATTTTGTGTTTAATAAATATATTGGTGTAAACTACAAACATATAAACTTATAAATACATAAAATTTGTTTACATATTAAGAATATGTAATAATATTAATGAATGAATGAATGAATTAATACTAATGTAATATTAGTATTAATATTACATTAATTATTATATGAACATTAGAACATTTCACTTTATATTTTATTCTTTTGTTTTTCTTTAACAGCCAATTTAGAAGGTAATTTTTAAACAACAGTTTTGTCTTGAATATTAAACTTAGTCCGAAGCTATTTTAATTTGGGCCTCCGAGATATAAAATATATGTTTTCATTTGCTTTATTTTGTGTTTAATAAATATATTGGTGTAAACTACAAACATATAAACTTATAAATACATAAAATTTGTTTACATATTAAGAATATGTAATAATATTAATGAATGAATGAATGAATTAATACTAATGTAATATTAGTATTAATATTACATTAATTATTATATGAACATTAGAACATTTCACTTTATATTTTATTCTTTTGTTTTTCTTTAACAGCCAATTTAGAAGGTAATTTTTAAACAACAGTTTTGTCTTGAATATTAAACTTAGTCCGAAGCTATTTTAATTTGGGCCTCCGAGATATAAAATATATGTTTTCATTTGCTTTATTTTGTGTTTAATAAATATATTGGTGTAAACTACAAACATATAAACTTATAAATACATAACATTTGTTTACATATTAAGAATATGTAATAATATTAATGAATGAATGAATGAATTAATACTAATATAATATTAGTATTAATATTACATTAATTATTATATGAACATTAGAACATTTCACTTTATATTTTATTCTTTTGTTTTTCTTTAACAGCCAATTTAGATGGTAATTTTTAAACAACAGTTTTGTCTTGAATATTAAACTTAGTCCGAAGCTATTTTAATTTGGGCCTCCGAGATATAAAATATATGTTTTCATTTGCTTTATTTTGTGTTTAATAAATATATTGGTGTAAACTACAAAGTTATAAGCATATGAATACATAATATTTGTTTACTTATTCTTAATCCTTTGAGTCACACATTAATTTTTTTTTAATTAATAAAATATAAGATATTCATAATACAATAAAAATATTTAAAAAATTTTTATTATTAGTTTTTTGATAAAGTGGTGGTTTTACCTTAAGCCACTAAACAGAATCGCATAACAAATTATTATTAAATTATTGAAAGTTTATATATTACTTAGTGTGGTACATTTTAAAACAATTTTTGTGGGGAGTTAAACACAAACTTACATTACAAGAGGTACATTCCCATTTCGTTCTATGTGGGTTATCATCAGTGCTGCAGTTGTTGCATCTTCTTGATGTGCATGATTGTGGCATGTGACATGCGTTTGAAAAGCGTTGTTCTAAAGGAATGTTTGGTTTAAATTTATTTATAATTTGTTCAACGACTTCCTTCCTTTTAGTGTGTTAGTAGGTGTTCCAACTAGCACTGCTGCTACTGACAGTCTATATTCCTTATATTTAAGTCCATATTTTTTCCATGACTATTGTCCCTGAATAAATGAACGAATTTACCACTGAAACATCCAAAAAATGAAAGATAATTCGATGTCACAATTTGTGACTCTTCCTGTCAATTTCATAATATGATTTTAACATATCAGCATAGTCGACATAACCCCTATGGGTGTTATAGTCTTTAACAGTATGAGGACTGGTTGATCCATCTTTATTTTTTCTCATACAAGATGAGATATGATCAGGATTATGAAAGTTTGACAAAAATTGAATACAACGGTTATCTCTCTATTTGATCCACGAAACTCCTTTTGTAAATACACGTCCTTCACTATCTCCTTTTTACAAATTTTTATCACTATGTTGGTTTTTTGGTAATCCTTTTCTATTAGAACAAACAGTACCACACCCATAAATACCGTCTTGCAATAATTTTTCAAGAAGTTCAAGTTAAGTAAAAAAATTATCGAAGTAGACACAATGATATTTATTCTTTATATTCTGTGTCAAATCTTGTACAACATGTTTTCCCAGATCGCTTTCCATAGAATCTGTTTTATGTGTAAATTTGGAACTCACATATATAACCAGATTGGTCTGCAGAGATCCACGCATTATACCCACGTTTAATTGGCTTCATGGGCATATATTGTTTGATGGACTGTCTTTCTTTGAATCGTATCATACTCTCATCAATTGATTGATTTTTGTTAGGAATATAGTGATGAAGAAATGTTTTTGATTAACTATCTATCAGTGGTCTAACTTTGTAGAGTTTATCATAATTAATGTCTTTTTTTTGGTTGTAAATTTTTATCGGCTAAATGTAAATGAGCTAAAAACCAAGAAAATCTATTGACAAACATTAGTGATGATATGTACCGTTCTCTAAGTTGAGGATTAGGCGACCAGTAATCTTTGTAGGATGGACACTTTTTGATACCTATTAGAATATTTATTGCCAAAAATATTTTTATGGATTGTGAAGTCACAGGTTCAAACTGTTTTTGTTTTTGATGAACATAAAAAATAGTATTAAAAACAAGGATATCAATGAACTCATCAGTAAAAAGACAATTAAAATAACTCAAAGGATCTTCGGTTTCCAATTGTAAATTAGGGCTACCTACTTGAAAGGGTAGTTGATCAGACATTAAACCATGTTCTTTCCATATTCCATGTATATTCTGCAGTCTGTCAGCTAAAGAAACATTATCTGGATCATATATGATTTGTTGAATGACATTATTCTCTTCCTTAAATATATAAAACATATAATATTATATTATAAAAAAAAGTAGACAAGTTTGGCCTTGGCAAAATGTATAAATATGTACCTACATAATTATTTTCCATAACTATATCCTCATTGGAATATAAATATTGTATATTTTCTCTATCAACATTTATATTTTGTTCATTTACAATATTTATAACAATAACATTTTCAGAAAATTTTGTATGGAAACTTTGACCATCCTAAATAGTACATAATTTTTAATTTTTACGCTTAGAAAAATTAAATTAAATATTCTATTCAATTACTTGAAATACAACATATTTTTAATTGTCTGGAAAATCATCTTCATTTATTATTGATTCATCATCACTAGGTAATTATTCAAATATTTGAAACAATCCATCATGAGACAAATTTTCAATATCTATCACGCAATTGTTCATGGTGATACACCTATAAAATGAAAATAAATAAAATAACTGTTGAAATTATAAACAAGACACCTTATATAATGTAGTTAATAAGTAATATTATACACACAGTAGTGTTGTAAATGTAGAGTAGACATTTTTTATTAGTTTCTCAATACAGTGTATTATATGATATATAGGCAGTACTGTCATTGTCATCGTCGTCATATAGACGTATTACATCGCATTTATTTTGTATAAAATACTTTTTATACTTAATATGAAAAATAACGTAAAAAAATACGTAATGTACGTATACTTTTCAATATATTTGTTATTATATTATTTATCTGTTTATTATATATCTTTTACCTCTTGTAAATCCAAGGAACTTAACAATAACCATTCATAAATTTAATTTATACTGTGATATAATAGTTTTTAAATACTTCATCAAATTTAATAGTTTTGTGAGAGCTTTCGATTTGAAAACGCATAAAAATACAAACAATTCATGCACATTTTTCATAACGTAATGTGTGAAATAAACGTATGAATTTGTTGTAAATCACTATTAATCGAATATAAAGCGATCAAACACAAAACAAAATGTACAGTGTAACCACCAAATTTTTTTGACTGTGATGTCAATGCGATACCACAATCGACAATCGAAAAAAAAAATTATGAAAAAGGTGGTTTTAATATAATACCACAATGACTCAAAGGGTTAATCAAACGTTGTAATTTATATTATGTTAAATAACTTTAAAAAAACAAAAAATAAACTAGATACATTTCCCATTTTTCTTTTTTCTTTGTACACTTTCCAGTTTTATACTGTTAAAATAAAGAATAATACACCATAGTATGACAACAAGGATTCCTAACATAAATTAATATTACTCATTGGATCTTTGAAATTTGAAATTTGGTAAATTTTCATTTTTTTATTAAAAAGTTTATATCTTTTATTTTTTTATTTTCAAAGTAAATTATATACTTCCATATTAATTCAACATGATTAGTTTAAAAAAAAAAATTACCTTATTCATTCTTGAAGAATTAAATAAAAATTGTTATAATTTATAGCTTTTATAACAAATATATTAAGCTCCTCGGTTAAAATATAACACCACAATGTCATAAGCTGGATATTATTTAATGTAATTCTAAATTTGTCAATAAGGATATAATATGTGCACTAGAACAATGCACATCAAAATATTTTATTTTTTTGTATAGCTGAAAATTCCTATAACAAGAGTAATTATTAAAAAATAGCTATGTCTTGAATATCACTATAAATGTATTATGTTTTATTAAATGTATTATTAATAATAAATCTAATTTTAGATTAGCGGCTATGAAATGTAGTACATATGTTATGTGGTTTCATTTTGTGTTTAAAAAGACTATTGGTGTAAACTAAAAAAATATAAACATATGAATACATGATTTTTTACATATTAATTTAATTAGAACATTGTTATTAATATTATGTAAAAACAAACCAGATATTTTTCCCATTTTACTTATTTATTTATACTTTTTTCAGTTATATGTTGTTAAAAAAAAAAGAATTATATATCAAAATATAACAACAAGTTTTTCTATCATAAATATATATTTCTCATTGAATCATCGCAATTTCAAATTTGTTTCAAATTTTTGTCAAATTTTGGCTCTCATAAACGCATTAAACACTCGCTCAATAATAAGTTCCAAGATGTGGACATGCTAAACTGAGATGGTCTCTTTTGATTTTTTTTTCAAAAAATACACATGCACCAGTGTTTATTCCACTGTTACTATAGTCTGTTCAAAATGAGATCATTACTCGGCGGCCAAGTTGTGCGCATGGGCGTGGCTTTGTTCCGTGGTAGCGCCTGACGCGCCGCCGCCGACGTGAGCACTACTTAGTCTAGTATCAACTGTTGATGAGTTCAAATAATTTAAAATGCATTGTGCGTATATTTTTGTAAGTCACTCCGTCGCGCCGTCGCGGTCGCCATGCGGTTTACTTACGCACGCACCCACATCCACCGCTCGCGGTATTGCACAGGCCACCGGAGCCTTGGTCACGTGATCGATGCTTGTGGACGGAGTCTGATCGAAACCTGACGAAAACTGGTCGCCGCCGAGTAATGATCTCATTTTGAATAGACTATAGATGTTTTATTATAGGACATTAAATGAATGCATTCAGTATAATTCCATTCTTCTAAAATATTGCAGTTGCTTGTTAATCTACCTCTTAATTAATAGACTCTCTATTAAGAGTGAAATCTTGTATATTGTGCCCTAACGATTGTACTGTAGCTGATAAAATATACATAGCATTTCGGTCACTAACTTTCGTTCTATCCAAAGCACATACGACTTTAGAAGTTACAATATTAATTATTTTTAAAGTATTATGTTTATGTTTTTAAAGTATCTCAGGATAATTATTTTGTTTTAACTTTTTGTTGGTGGGTACATATAACACATCATTATTATCATTACTCCTGCAGTGAGAATCGGCACAATCAATAATTTGATTATAAACTTTTGACATTTTGCTTTTTATTTTAAATGTTCAGTCTCTTTTTTTCCCTCAACTAATTTTGAAACTGTCGTTGTTTATGTCGCTCTTTTTTTTATAAAATTTAGTGTCAATTGGGCCCATACTTCCACGTCTACCTTTCTTTCTCTGAGCAAGAAGAAACTCTTTATCCTCGTTTATAGTAATAAAAATTAAAGTATCTTTATAAACAATATCGAATAAATTGTCAAAGTCATTGACGAATATAAATTCTGTTTCTAATTGATGTATTGTTCGTCTAGAAGTACTTTTTTTAATATTCTGCCACCTACAGTGAATTTTTTTAATTTTTTCAATAACGTGACATTTTTTTGTGTGTGGGAATTTTAGCTTTTTCTCAAAAAGCAAAAACTTCCCTAGTTGTAATTGTATCAATAGACTGAATAGTTTTTTTTTCGTATGAGTGCAAATGAACAAAACCAGAGAAGTACTTTTTGATAAGATGGAAGTTTACATACAGTGATGAATTCAAGTGTTCCTCCAACCAACCAAACTCCACGAGCTTTATTATAACTTTTAGCTGCAATACTAGTGCTAGCCATATTATTTTCGTATTTAAAATATGTGTATAAATTAATAAAGTGCACAAAAAGACTCAAATAAAAACGTATGAATTGGCATAATAACAGCACAACTTACCTTAAAATATGAGTATAAATTAAAATACAAAATTACAATGTAATAATTGGTAACAATTTAAACGTTTTACTGTTGTATTGCCTAACGCACACTATGTGTACTGAAAAACGTATAAAGTGTAGCCACTAGTTCGTCGATAATACGAACGTCAAACACAAGTGCGATAAAAGTGCTATTAATCACCTCGGTATAAAAAAAAAATATTGCACGACCTCTAAAAATTAAACAATTGAGATTTATATTTTAGAAAATATATTTCATACCAAAAGGAACGTTTTAAGAGAATGGGACAAAAGAAATATTTAACTTAAATTTTTCCATGTAAAGTATTGTTACCCTAATATATATGTATATATAAATTCCTTATTGGATAATTATAATTTTTAATTTATTTAATTATATTTAAAACAAAAATATTTACAAATAAATTATAGTTCATTTTTCACTTATCGTGTATGTTTATACTCAATTTTATTTACTTTGATTTGCAAGTTAAAAAATTAGTTGATTTTCCTATCTTGGATAAATATAAAAAAATGCACATCGTATTATAATTATTACACTAAATATATTTTTCGTTGCGTTTAAAATCTAGTAGCACTCTTTACTACACTCTTATACACTTTTTTAATACATTATTATAATATACTCTATACTACACTTTAATTTTTAATTATTCTACATCAATAAAATATACGCATAAGGATATTGAATTTTTTATAATTTATTAGTTACTATAGCAATACTTACATTTAATTCAGGTAATTTATAGGTGTTACTAATAAATTTGAGGGGAACTCTTAATTATTTTATTGAATGTTTAATATTATAATAGTGTTATGAACCCATGGTTATTTTTTTAGTTTTATATAATGTCAGTTATATTGTGAGAATGAGACACTGTCGAATAGTCTTGTGTTGGGCGACAGTGCCTCGTCCCCGGCATTTGTCCGGTCAGTGTTGTATTAACAGAGCATCTAGCAGAACCTCAGTCGTATAATAATATTTTATAATATAAATTATTCTTTTCTTTTTCGCAATGAATTTAATAAATATAGTTTGTGTTTAATTAATTAATTTGTTGTTCATTTTTCTTTTTTATTTATTGTTTATTGTTGTGGAGACGTTCATAACAATAGAAAATAAAACTAATATATAATAAATAAAGTAAATTATTATAACAGAGTTTTTATAATGTATTAATACAATTTAAAATGAAAATTAGATTTAATTAGGATAAAACATATGACACTCTGGCTACTTATTATTTTATATTATAATATATGTAGAATGTACAGTACTTGTAAGAAAAAAGCATAAAATGTGAAATGTTTATTAACGAAATATATGATTACAAATGTTTAAAAAAAATCACAAACTGTATGTAAAAGGATATACATGGAAATTATAGTGTAGTTATAAACTTATATTTTGTAGAATTATCGTATCATTTTTTCTCAGTTTTCTCATACATTATTCTATACTTTACATCTTTAATGTAATGTCTGATCTATTTTGATGTAAATTTGTTGAGTTTCAACAGATATCAAAATGAGTAATACAATATTTGTTGTGGTTTGGTGTATGTATATGTTGTATGAATGTTTATATATATATACAATATATAGTTTCAAGACTAGTGGTTATAAACATTTTTAAATCCACAGCACCCTTGGATATTTTATACAAATCCCAGGGCACCCTACACTCTATAGTCTCTTCTTTTATCTTTCATTTTAAATAGTTATACGTTATAATCAAACATAATTTTACTATTGAAAAAAGTTATGTATGAATGAAAACTAACCTAGACTAAAGAAATAATTTTAATTATTTTTAAATTTTTCCTATTTGTATTTTGTATATAGCTAATATTATCATTTTAAATTGAACTAATAAAATATTATTATTTATTTAATTAGTATGTGTAGTCAAATACTTTGAATTTATGAAAAAAAAGAAAAATCGCCATCAAACACATGAATAAAAAAATAATACAAGTGTAACTATTAAAATAAAAATTTGAAAATATTTATTGCACTATGATACAATATATTATATTGGTGAAAGTTCGATGTTTATTTTATGATTGTAAAATAATAGTTCGTAGCATCTAATCTATTTTGCAATAATTAATTGCACTTTATTTCATTTTAAATTTATATACATACTCTAATTAATATAAGTAATTAAATATTATATTTTCAAATTATAATTAATTTTTCAATTTCAATAAATCACTGTGTATAACTATATATTTTATTTACCTCTATTATTTACAGTATAATAATTACTCTAGAAAATTTAGTATACTATAATTATAATTATCAATTTTTAATTTTTTTAAATTTACCATCTCCTAGAGAGTGTTTAGATACAGAATGATATTGACCAATAGGATAAAATAATGATTATGATAGTCTACGCTATTAACATCATATCCATATAATTGCTATTTTTGAATGTGTTATGGATTTATGTATTCACTAGAAAACAGATTATTATTGAATGATTTAAAAATTATGTTAACATAAAATATGTTCGAATAATATATAGTAATTTGTTGTTAAATAGCTTTAAATAAAACATTAAATAATTTGTTGTTGATTTTTTATCAAATAATAAATATGACACATTAGAGAAGTCTAGATCATCAAATACTGATCGATTTTGTTCAGAATTGGACAAATTTTAATTTAACATTTTTTTATAAAATGTTTTATTTGCAATGAGTTATTTGAATTGTAGTTTTATTTGCTAATTCAGGTCGATTTTATTGCTTTAATATTACAACTGATCTAGATATTAGAAAAAAAAATGATAATTTTTTTAAATTTAAGTTAATATAATTTTCGAAGGAGAGAAATTTTATTTTTTTATATATATATATAACGTAAATAGTTAGGTAAAAACTTGAATTATGCATTATATCAATTCTACCTAACTATTTACGTTTTATATATATATATATAAAATAAAATTTCTCTCCTTCGAAAATTATATTAACTTAAATTTAAAAAAATTATCATTTTTTTTTCTAATATCTAGATCAGTTGTAATATTAAAGCAATAAAATCGACCTGAATTAGCAAATAAAACTACAATTCAAATAACTCATTGCAAATAAAACATTTTATAAAAAAATGTTAAAATAAAATTTGTCCAATTCTGAACAAAATCGATCAGTATTTGATGATCTAGACTTCTCTAATGTGTCAACGACGTAGGTACACCAATTAAATAAACAAAGCTATGTTTCGCATGGTTGCTGTTCTACGCAAATGAATGATTTGGATTTGTGGTGGAAGGGACCACACTGGTTATCTAAGAGTTATTTTGACTGGCCGACTTTAAAAGATATTGTTTGTCAAGATAACGAAGTTTTAATAAAAGAAAAAACAATATCACACATAATATCTACGAAAAATTACTATTTATACGTTTTAGGACAATATTTATGATTAACAAAACTAATACGCGTTGTCGCATATTTCCGTAGACTTGTGCAGAATGCTTCAAAAAAGGAAAAACTAGAAAACACACTACGTATAAGCGAAATAGACGAAGCTACAACTAGTATTTATAAACTTGTTTAAGCCAACAATTTCGAGTGTGAGATTTTGGATTTACAAAATTCGAAGCAAGTCCGTTCTAAAAGTAAACTATTAGGTCTTCGCCCGTTTTAAAATAAAAATGGTCTGATCAGGGTTTCCTAGGAAATGCGTCTATGATAGAGAAATCCCAACAGCATCCCATTATTCTGCCGGTGATAAATAAAGTTACGAGATTAATATTCAGATACGAATACGAAAAAGTAATCTATGGTGGCTCACAAGCTATGTTATATTCTATTCATCTCAAATACTGGCTGCTCAATGGTTGAAATATTGCACACGATGTTGTGTATCGTTGTGTGAAATGCTTTTAATACAAGCTAGTAGTAATTCAACCTATCATGGGTGACTTGCCAAAGACACGTGTATACCCAGAAAGAGCATTCAAAAGTACATGCGTTGATTTCGCGGGTCCTTTTTATATTAGGATCAGCTTACATCGAAACACACCTTTAAATAAAGCCTATGCTTTGTATTCGTATACTTTACTACCAAGGCGGTACATTTAGAGTTGGTGGGAGACCAACTCAGGTATTCTTAATGGCACTACAAAGATTTTGCAATAGGCGTGGTCTCTGTACAGATATGTATTTCGACAACACGTCAAATTTCGTCGGCGTCAATCGCCAGCTCCAAGAGTAAACGAATTTCTTTCAATCTGTTGAACATCAGGAGCACGTCCAAGATACACTATCCAAATCCAGCATTCAATGGCATTTCATACCACCTAGGTCACCGCATTTCGGTGGACTTTGGGAAGCCGTTATCGTTAAAATCCTACTTACATCAAACATTAGGAAACGCAACGCTCACCTTTAAAGAGCTAAATATAGTGTTAATACATGTAGAGGCAATTTTAAACTCTCATTGCCTAACCTCTTTATCTTAACATTCCCAAATTCACATTTATCTGTTCTCATTCCTGGACACTTTTTGATTGGCGATTCTTTAAATGCTCTTCCTGAACGAGATGAGTCAGATATTCTTACAAATCTACTGTCAAGGAGGCGTCGAGTTATACAGTTTAAACAAAAGATTTGGACACGACGGGGCGGGATTATCTCACCCAACTTCAAGAGAGAGCAAATTGGTCAACCTTTACTGGTCCAAATATTGATATTGAGACTGTCGTTTTAATACGAGATGATAATGCACTTCCTCTTCAATAGTCCAATAATATAGTGGTGGTAGTCATTCGTGGCTCTGATGATCAAGTTCGGTTAGCCAAATTAAAAATCAACAAGGGTGTAATCACGCGGGTCGTTCGATATCTATGTCCTTTACCATTAGAATGCAATCCGAAAAAAAAATTTAAAAAAAATTTTTTTTTTGTATGATTATTATTTGGTACTTATATATATTTATGACTATCAAATTTATATTTATTTGGTTATTTGTTTAATTTGATGTTTTGTCATTTACCTATTTGAATTTGCAAAATGCATTGCAACCTTTATAGTAATACAATTTATTTTGTTTACTAATTTATTTTGAAACTATGTTCCAAGGTGGGCGGCATGTTTGGTACACTACTGTATTTCATATTTGGTTTTACTTGTCATCCTTACCGATATTTGATAATAACTAAATATACACAATCACTGTGGTTATGTTCTCGAGTGAGAGAAAATTAGTAGTGTTCGAGAATTACTCGAGTATGGTGTGCCGGCGTGCGCTCGTCTTTTGCAACGTTTTGAATTCCGAACACAATATCAATTATTAATTACGCATTTATATTAAAATAAAAACTGAATTTAACTAGAAAAGACGTTTAATGATTACACTCTGTTTTACTGGCACTAAGAAATATTTTAACAATGTTTATTATTTCATAGTTACAATATTAAAATACTAGCGACACTAAAACATTTATCGAATTCAGTGATTTTCATTGTTTTCAAATTCAAGATAATAATAAAATTCTAAATCTTTTTAGTAACTCATTTGAGCCGATGACAAGGAATTAGTACCTGTGCTGAGTCGATTTATTTTTGAGTACAAAAACCGCTAACGAGTTTAATATAACAACTAGGTTATAGAAATACAAAGGCGAAATTATTTTCAGTATAATTTAGTCGCGTAAACATTAAGGGAAAAATCATTGGAAAAATGATCTGGGTTTTTGTTGGTGGCTACCACTTGTATCACAGAATAAAGAATATCCAAAACAAGCAATAAAAGCAAAAAACAAAAAGCAGAAAAAACTAGTAAAAAGAATCTTTTTAGAAAATTCATCGAAATAAACAAAAATTAGCAATTTTGAATTTCATACTTGAAATTGTTGTAATATGATATCAATTTCCATAGCACTTTGCTATATTTTGTGCTAAATCACAAAAAATAAGCAAATATTTTAAGTTCTAACCTTTGGTTATTGTGTATACTGAAATATTTTGTATATATATACTTAGTTAAAACGAATATAACTATTTACAAACAATTTAAAATTTAAATTGAATAATTAAATTTGCCTGTTATGTTAGGCATTCTCGACAATGTTAAACGTAAACTCGATTTTTAAATAGCAAACGGGAACTGAACAAGTGGTTTCGTACACAATGGTTATATATGATGATCAAACTTTTTTTATTTAAATTTATAACTCTCTAAACTTTTGTTGTTGTTAAGCACCTTTGGTGCTGTTATTTTTTTCGTAAACGCATACCGAATTCATCGGCCGATAACTTATTAATAGCGAGCATCGGAAGGCGACAATAAATATTAATATTATATTTTCGTTCGCGCATTACAAGTGAATTAATTTTTTTTTTTTTTGGTCGATTTTCAACGTTTTACGTATACATAATGCGTATATAATATGAAATTATTTAACCGGGAGCTTATTATACTTCACTTTTTCTCTTGTTTGAACTCTTTCATAATACTGCGTTATTATTTATTACTAGGTGTTCTCGTGCACTTCGTCGCCCGTAAAAGAGCCACCTCGTATATGGTTATTATGAATTACTTGTCGTTTCCGGGTTACAGTAAGAAAAAAAATAATCCATTAAAAAAAATCTTTCTTCAATACAATATTCCTGTAGCATATTCAGTTCCATTAGAGATACTTTAGTCTCTTTTGAGAAAATGTGATGTCTTACCAATAATATAAGATACAAATTTGGACGATTTTAATTTTGATTGAATAATAGCAAACAAAGAAAAACTCAAATCATTTCCATGACAGTTATATTTTTATTAATGTAAAAAAAGTAAAGTATTAAAATAAATGTTGCATCCTAATATTAAAAGAAAAAAAGTTTGTATTGTTTTTATTTTAATATGAATTGACAATGTTTCTGGTCAATCCCTGAGGTGTATAAATGAACATACTTAATGGTTTGCCAACGCGAGAACACGCAACATCCTGTATAATTGTCCATGTAAGAAACACGGATTTTCTAGATCCAACTCACAAATGGACATTGTTTGGTCTTGTGACTTATTTATAGTCATTGTGAATGCTAAGCGAATTGGAAATAACAGGCGTCTGAATGGAATGGATGAGTCTGAAGGGATCATTGGGATCCGTAACAGAGGATAACAACTTCACCTTGAACCTTGCCGTTCAAAACGGTAGCTTCAAGAATATTACCCATGATAACCAATATGCTATTGCATAGCTTAGGTGCATTTAAATTCCAAAGCAAAATGATTGTTGAACCAATTTTTAACCGCAAGTCACGTGGTGCCGCTCCCAGTAAATCCAGTGAATTCAAAAATTCAACAGGAACGTTGACTGCTTCGTAGGAATCGACAACAGTGTCTATTGATTTGAACGACATCTCATTGCTGGCAGTGACTGTTGCATTTTGAAATTAATTACATCAACATCGATATTTTTACGGCCAAAATGCTTGTTCACTTAGTTACGTATGATTAATATAATTAGCGCGAAAATCTAGAAATATGCTTTTAATCAAAGCATTTTTCGTTAGTACCATGTCGCAAAATTGTCTGGCAATTTGATGCATTGTAGATTTCCATATAATAGAATTTTTCCATTGTTAATGTTGAGCAACTGTTCGGAGAATGACAGTTCTAATGGGTCATTTTGCAGTTGAACACGAGTATATATATACACACACATAATATATATATATTTACTGTTTTTAGGTTTTAATAAAACGTTTATTTGCGTTTAATTTTCTATTTGACATTAGAGCGCCACCGAAAAGTCTGGTATTATCATTGACATCTTTCATCGTTCTATCGAAAGCTTCAAGTGAATGCTTATGAGCCATAATGTATTCATCCCAGATAATAATTTTGCATTTTTGTAAAACTTTAGCCATGTCGGAATGCTTTTTTATGTTGCACATTGTTTCTAGATTTGTGTGAACGTTCAATGGCAACTTGAATGCTGAATGTGCAGTCTATTCACCATCAAGCATTATTATTAATAATAATAATGATAATTAATAATGTGTTTATTGCTCGTAGGTATATATTTCCTGAAATAATATTACTATAGCCGCTATGTTATATTAATTATACATACTCATCAACATATTTTGAGTGACTATTAATTAATGCATTGGCGTTATATGACATGTTATTACATTTATAATTTATTATTATTAGTGAGCATCGGAGATATAGATAACAATGATGTTTAAATGTCTGTTCACATATAATCGTCTACAAATATACTTATCTAAAACGTTACTGTTTGGAAACAATTCATAATTATATACAAACAATCTTGTAAGCGATTCACAAGAATCACAATTAATTAACGATTTGAGTAAACGACATGTTATTATGATATGCATAAATCGTGGCGTACAGTTTATTAAATTGTACTCAAAATTTCGAAATTTATCAGCAACATCAGGCTAAATATAACTGGTTTTAGATGACGTTCTGTTGAAATAAATCATTCGAAATCACTTTGGATGTACATACAGTCCTATAATTATTAATACTATATTGGCTTCTTTCGCGTGTATAATAAAATCTTTTTTCGTATATCAATACTCTTATCACATTATTTTTATTAATTTATCTGTGAGAATTTTAATAAATTCTACATTACAAAAAAAAAAAAAATAAATTCATGAGTTATTAGTTTAGTGTGTTAAATAAGGAAAAACGAAAGGCTCACAAGCTAAAATAGGTAAATTAAGTAAGCGATGAATGTATAACGAATTATGAGGCGGATGAGTGTTTTAGATTTTTTCATGACGATTTTTATTTTAAACGACTGTATTGATCCTGAATGTGTATATACCATTATATATTTACATCAGAGGGTTAATAAATGTGAATTTAACCAAAGTTCACATTAAAACGATTTAGGGCTTTTATTGGAAAATAAAAAGTTATTGTCGTCAAATAGAAGATTAAACGCAAATAAAAGTTTTACTATAAACCCAAAAACAGTATATATATATACTCGTGTGTATATATATATATCTGAAATACACAAATATACAATTATAATTACTATAATCATTAACATTGAAGTCGTCTTTAATATTGTATTTTAAATTTTTGATTTTTGAACGGAGTTATTGGTTTCACGACTTTATGTGAATATACATTTGTATTATTATATGTTTGGGGGTTATATACTTAAAATATATTCTGTGAAAATGTTATCAGAAAATTACATTTCAATGTTGTCGACACTTGTCAAAATCATATTATTTTTATTGACAGATAAATTAAATAGAAAATGCGCTAAAAGCCTTTTGATTTTTTTTATTGAATATATCGACTTTTAATTTAAAATATATATATTTTTTTTACGTTTCTGTACGATGTACGAGTACAGAATTCTTATACTGTCTTTCCTATCGGTAACCAATACATATTGTTATATATTGTTGATTTTGTAAATTTAATCGTAAGGGAGTAACTTTGATTCATAATTCAGAAAACTTTGAACTTTATTTACATGGGTTTTTGAATAATATATTTTTGGAATTTAAATATTTTTTAATAAACATTTCACAATCTCGAATATGTTTAGTATGTATATTTAAAACTTTAGAATATCTTTTATGCAATATTTGAATAAATATATATTTACTTTTGAAGAAAAAGCTTTTGCTTTTAATTTTTTTCGAACACAAATATATTTAAATATGTTATCAATTTTTCGATAAGATTAGTATGAAATCATTCTATGAACACTTTGTGATAAATGGTTTTCAGTCTTAATAGAAAAATTCATACTCGTTTGTTCGGGAAGTCATTAATGGTACATAAAATATATTTATATTGTACACGAGTTAGTTTATTTAAATGTTTATTCAATTCATTCTACGTGCTTATTTTACAATTATTAACACACTGCACGTTGAGTATCTCACAGTTTTTAACGTACTCGCACGTGTAAAAACTTTATTTAAACTAGGCCGCGATTATGTTGGTTGACAAAAATCTCGTAAATATGTATACTTGAGAACAATGAAAATCACGGGAAATAAATATGAAAACTAAATGTCAAGTAATACTAACATATACAGGTGAAAAGTCTAATTCATTTACGGGAAAAGTTAATTAGTTCACAGTTCACCAAAGTAGTTCAAAAGAACTATTCACTAGTTCATTTTTCATTAGTTCTTAAAAATTATTCTTATGAATGCTAGACTGCAGATATTTGTTTGTGATAAAGATGTTAATGTCATGAATGAATAGTTCATTTGAACTAATCACTTTAGTGAACTATTTCGAATGGAATAATACGACGTATATTATACGTGATTATCCCACGCAGTATACAGTAAAAAGTAAATAACAAATAATACCATATAGTTCATGTATTTACAGTTTAACAAACATAATAGTTTGGGAATTTTTTTTAACCTGGTTACTATGCATTTTCTCTTTTTAAAAATATATAGAATATTTATAAATATACATTGTGTAAAATGTATTATACTATTATAGCCATATTGACGGAATCTTTTCAAAACATCGTTCGTTGGCGACCGATCCACAGTGGACTGTTAGGTTACAGGTACTGAAACAGTTCAGAATAGTTCAGCAAAGTGGATAGTTCAAATGAACTATTCGTTCATGAACTTAACATTTTTACTATTATAATTAAAAATCAATGATTATTCTTGTAATAACTTCATATTTGGCCAACTCAATTTAATGAACGATTATACAAAGTTATCATTTTTGTACACATCATATTAGTAAAGAAGGTATTATAAACGAAACGTGTATAATTTTCTTAGTATAATAATGATAAAATTACGAAAATAAAATATGTTTACAAGTAGTTACCATCGACAACAAAATTGTTAACAGTAAATGTAATAATTAATGATATTATCGTACGGAGAACGGCAACAACCACAGTCGAATTGACGCGACACGCGTAAAGCGCAAAAACCAACGTAACGCGACGTAAAAACACGTGAAACGCGAAAACGGACGTCGGCAATGACGTAACACGCGTGACTCGAACGAAAGATCGACGCGTCACGGCACGCGTAAAACGCGAGAACAAACGTTACGCGACGTAAAAAGCGTAAGGCGTGATAACGGACGAAATGTCGTCGCGACGCGGCGGAAACAGTCAACGCCGGACGATGGTCGAAAACCAACTTGACGAGGCCCGATAGTCCCCGAATACACTTACGTGGCGATAAGCAGTTCGATGTCGAATTGCCGATGTCGATTTTTCATCGTTTTGCGCGTACATAATAATTCTACATTTTACAACTCTATTTAACATTACCTTGTACTACAGCGACAAGCGAACGCAATTTCGATAACATGAATTTAATGAGAACATATTTGCGTTCCACCACTAGTCAAATAAAATTACTGACATTTCAATATTTTTGAAGATAATGCGAAATTCTAAATAAGTGTTTTAAATAGGTTTTTTAAATTCTAGGATGAAGTAGGCCAGGTGGTTATCCATGCGGCTCTGGAGCGTATGGATTTCTCGCCATACCTCAGTCGCATACTCGACTCGTATCTGGGTGGCATGGTACTGAACCTGTGCGATGACGACCGGGGAGAACCGATCACCTTGGAGATTACCTGCGGCGAGTCGTAGGGTTCTGTACTCTAGCCTCTCCTTTGGAACGTAGTGTTCCGTCTTCCTCTGTTCAGAGACAATCACGATCGACTACGTGGACGACACGTTGATCGTGGTGGAGAGGAACACGTTGGAAGCAGTGCAGAATCGCGCCAACGCTATGCTCGTGACGGTCGCGGAGCATAAACGGGTGTTCGACCTGCGGCTTTCCGTCGACAAGACGGAGGCCGTAGTGTTCATGAGCCGTTATGGGACGGCCGAACCCCTTTTACGATTCGAGGGTCAGGCCGTATGGCTAGGAGTATCTCTTAATCTCGTAGAAGTAATCTTAGAGAACAAGGGGACGATATTCTGTGCGTATTTGCGCGCCTTATCGGAGAAAGTCGAGCGGGTGATGTCCGCTCTGTCCGGACTCATGCCGAACGTCGGTGGCCCGCGGAAGGGCCGTAGGCGTCTGCTCGTGAGCGTCATGCATTCGATATTATTGTATGGCGTTTCGACGTGGGTACCTACGTTGGCATACAACCTGCGGAGACGTTGGCTAGAGTTTAGCGTCGAACGGCCATCAGGAGTGCATGTGCGTACCGCACAGTCTCCTATGACGCCGTACAGGTCGTTGCGTGGACGCTCCCGATCGACCTCCTGGTCATCGAGCGCGCCTCCGCTACGACGCCTCCGCGTACGACGCCAGGAGGGCGAGGCCGGCAGCGGACGGACGGCCTTCGGGAACTACGGTGACGTCGGGCAACCCGAGAGCCGCGACCACTGACGAGTAGGCACGGAGAGTAACGAGATGGGACGTTCCTGTCGGAAGCGGCCGGGAGTGGACCAAAACGCTGATACTCTTCTCGCTCCTCGACCGGTGGGTGAGAAGATCACACGGTGAGATGACGTTCCATCTCTCCCAGATGTTAACGAGGCACGGCTGTTTCAACCGGTTTCTACACCGGATTGGCTGTACTCCGGAGAGCGGGTGTTCCCATTGCGGACCACCCGACTCTTACAGAGCGAGGAGGATGACAGTACGTGTCACATGCTCGTTCGCTGCAAGGCGTTCGAATGGGCCAGAGACGACCTTGTTCGCGTAATAGGTCGTTTCCGGCCTCGCGAATTCGTTGCCCATGTGCTGGAGTCCCCGGCCAAGTGGAAAGCGGTGGCCCAATTTGCATCGATCGTGATGGGTGCAAAGGAGGAAGCTGAGCGCGACAGGCAGTCTCTGCAGGAGATATCTCCATCGCGTTGCTGGAGGAGGGGAAGGTTGGTAATAGCTCGTCCGCAAATAATAACTTGTGAGGGGAGAAGCGGAAGGCACTGACCTGCCGTTCCTCCCCGTACTCACGCATTGCGCAAAATTGTATATATACTTTTGTAAGGGGTGGAGTGTCCGTGAATTGTCCGGTCACCCACCTCAGCGTAAGATTGTTTGTTTTTATTTATATAAACGATGGCGACCCACTGCCCCAAGTACTACTTAACAGGCTTTCAGGGCAGTGGGTGTATTGCCGATTAAAAAAAAAAGGTATGAAAAATGAAACGAAATCACTTAAAGCTGAGTAACTTGTCAATCGTCATATTATGACGTATTGATCACATTTATATATTATGTTATATCAGGCGATTCTATTAGTCATCATCGGCAAATGATTATGCGAAATTACAATATATTAAGGTAATAAGGTGTAGGTTTCATAATAGTGTATATATATTTATTACACGTGGACCCTTGGGATTGATATATTGCGTATCGATGTTTGTATATCGATTTCGGCGGGCAAACGTGCATTTTAATATACGGAAATTAATGTATATACACTGTACTCCGAGTCTCCGGTGATAAATTATTTTCGCGACAATATGTGCGTATTACGTATACATACATGTGTGTACAATAACCTGGAACTTTCGTCTTAATTTCGAATAAGCTACAATCGCGCGAAATACGATATAATAATGTATGTTCGTATTCTCGTGTACACTTACAGTGAGTGCCCAAGATTCGCGAATACCGTATAGCACGCTCACGTCACGTAGAGATTTATATGAATTTGTAATAATGTGTAAACCTGTGCCCGTTGATATGTATGGCGTGCACTTTAATCTATACATCGTTTTACATTTTATTCTTTCGTAAACTACCCATAATAATTTACGAGGATATTTCGATTTTTTTAAATTAGAAAAAATAAAAAAAACACAATATATTGTTGTAAATATACCATTCGTGATCAAAATAGATGATCGAAATTTAGGACAGATTAATTTGAATATGCAATTCGAGTTATAAAAAAAATGAATTGAAATGAAGGGTTGAGGACTAATTACGAGCCCTTGTTTACGAGGTATTGTTACCAAATAACAAAAAATAATAATTGGATATATTAATTTAATAGCAAAAAAATGTCACTAAATATTTATATAGAATTTGTATACTTAGAGTTGTGTCCTAAACTCTATAAATATAATATTGGTTATATAGATTTATAATATTATAAACTCATATTTTACTGTAAATTCATTTTGTTTCAATAACATTTCATTTCGATAAATCATGTAAATTGTTTGTAAAATATGAATTTAAAGGAATATTTTTTACAGCTACATTAAATGTCAATAACGTTAATTAATATATTATTTTTAATTTGAAAAGCATTGGGCCTACTAGTCCAATCTGCTGTGCACTCTTTGTGTTGAAATAAATAAAAATTATGTCATGCATGTAATATTTACTGGTCAATAGATCGATACTGCTAACATCGATATGATTTATGAATGTGAACCCATTGACATCATTTTGAACAAAATTTTAGGGTAAGCTTCTTCTAGCTTAGGTAAAAATATCAGTTTAAATATTATAAATTGAGGTTTACTGGGTGGACGATTTTTCTAATCTTTTTCCTAATTCTGTTTTTAGAAAATTAAATATATTTCAATTAGGAGTAATAATGTTTTTTTACCGTAGAAATAGATTTTTTGTCGTCCCCTCAGGTGAAGTTAAATTTATGATGCCTCTAAATGAGTCCAAAAATGACCTTTTACCGTCCGTGGAGAAGAGTTAAGTGATTCACATATTGTCAAACATTATACTATTATATTATAAGTAAATTATATTTATATTAAATTTTAATTATTTTGATTTTATTTAAGTTTTAAAATATCGAGTTATACGAACAGATAGAAATTAATCTTCAAAAAATTTAAATAGTTTCAAACTTGAGGACCATTAGGAACCCAAAAGAACTTACAATTTTAATTTATAATTTTATACGGTTCTAATTCCGGTACAGGTTCAATGGAATATGAAATAAAGGTTCCGATATCGGTTCCGGTTCTTGAAATATTCTCAGAAACCGGTTCTTTTGGGTTCGGTTCTAGTCCCTAGTTATGACCACGATAGTTAACTGTTACAGAAATAGATCTAATTTAAAAGCTAATTGATACAAACTTAACATATCTTAATGACGTGACAAATAAATTTATCAGCAAGAAATACAAATATAATTGGGCTATGCTGACGTCATATAAGTTCAAATACAAAACATTCTAATCATATTAATGTGTTTTAATCCAATTTTATACGTATGGCATGTAATATATCATATTATACGCATTATACGTACTAGCAAAATAATGATATGAGTTATTAAATGTAAGTAAGTAAATGATTTCAATACTGATTTAATGCAAATAAAACTTAATTTTAATTTTAATAAAGTATTTAATTATTATCTAGTGGAATAATTGGTTTTATTATTGGGTTTTAAATGGAAATTTATGATTTTAATTATAAATACTTAAGGAAAATGTTGTATGAGCATTTATTTATAAATTTAAAAATTTATACACGTCAATTTGCTTAATCCAATGAGTATTTTTCTAGTAATAAGTATTTAAATTCGAGACACAGTGAAATGGAGAGGTACTGTTTGACGCACAAGGGATGCGTACATAATTTTTAAAATGGTATATAAATAATTTTTAAATGATTTAATAATGAATAAAAAACACAAAAATAAAATTTGTTTAAAAACATTACCAGACAATCGCTGACTCATTAAAAAACATCACTCATCGTATCTGACGTTTCAAAGACTATGAAAATTTTCCAAGTGAAATTTTGTATCAATTTAATTTATGAACTATATTTTATTGATCCGTAAAGATTTCTGTATACAAAAATCAAAAAAATATTCGTATTATCACGTACCACATCAACACAATAAATCTTCAATACAAACAGTAGAGATCAGTAATTAACATTAGTTCAGTAATATTTGAGATATTGTATTATATATGTATAGATTATAAATTAAAAATAAACAATCATAAATATATATCACTGTAAAGTATGTTACTGGGATAAAGTATGGATGGTATTAAATTTAAAACAAATTTTTTTACTTTTTACGTCTAAACTTATATATGGATGACGATAAGTCTATTGTATAACTTTTAAAAACTCACCGAATATGCACATTTTATTTTGAAAACTAATGGAAAATAATACAAAAATACATGATTTCATTTAATAATGATTGTGTAACGTTTTTACTTTATTTATTCTTTTTTCTTTTCTTCGTCCGTGTGTTCTACGTAGTTCATATTACACAACGACAATTTTTTAGACAAATACGTTTGTACTTATATATATATATATAGCTATTCTTATTTTTGTTCTTCTATTAACATTGTAGAAACGTACGTTTATTAAATCGGATTCATACGCTTTTTTCGTTCAAACATATATCGGCTGTCTAAATTTTATATGATATAACTATTGTGAATAAACAGATCATAAGCCGAATATATATATATCATTGAAGCAATTTTTTTTTAATTTTTTTATATAATAGATAAAATGTATTAAAAATATTATTAAAGTTTTCAGTTTCATGATATAATTTTATTATTTATTAATATGGGTTGGATTCATGTTTATTAAAAACTACATGAGATATTCTGAATAAAACATGCATTCATGCATCAAAAATTGTCAAATATATCGTTAATTTGACGTAAAAAAATTAACATTTCTTATAAATTTTTGAATATGAATACTTTCATAAGCAATATTATTATATTGTTTTTTTTTTTTTTTTTTGATGCCATTCAAAATTAACTACTGAAGAGATTTACGTATAGTTTAATTTTAAAATATATGAATAAATAAATGTAGTATATAATTAAATAATTAAGTACCACATTATTTTAAAAAATGTTACAAAACAATAACAAAAAATGTAAAACTATGCTTTAAAAGTTGTGCATTTCAATTCAGATAAAATGTATTTTATGGCCACCTAGCATACAGGATGATTTAATGTAAATACACATAAATCAATACTGTAATAATTTTATAAAACATAATATAAAAAAATATATTTTTAATAGTTTTTGTTATTAATAAGATATTATCATCAATATAAATCCATAAAGTTGCTTAGAAAAAAGATTATTTGAAATTCACTTTTTTTTTCATTGTCGTTTTTTGTTTTCAAAATATAACCAGGGCTCCTAATTAGCAAGCTTGTGGAATATCTTGGATTAACTAGTTCCTGTAAAAGGCAACTAAAAAAAAATATTATTAGTCGGAAACATACGCATTTTCAAAATTAACTATTTTTTTTAATAATTTGATATTTTAAACCTAAATCGGTCCAATGTGCTATCATAACAAATTTTAATCTTGTCTCATTCAACTGTCTTTGATTTTGGTAATAGCATTGGTGAATATTTATTTCTACTTCCTATTGCTTCTCTGTGTTTATTTATTTCCCATAGCGTTATTTTGCTTTGGTGTATGCTTTCTTTGAACGTTATATAATTTATAGATTAAGGATATTTAATTTCAACCAATATGTCATTATCTATTTATCAAATGATGAGTAGATCCCAAAAATCGATCTCCGCAGTATCCATAAACAAATTACCAGAAATTTTCATACATAAAACTTTTTACAGTTTTAATGTGCTAATTTTTTTCTATTCACTTCACAATTAGTTGCCATTTTCTTTAATAACTGTAAAATATACTTAACGACGAATTGTCTCGTGAATTATTATTCGCATGACTAATTGTATCCGTATTCGCGTGTATACATCCGCATCCGGGACTAAGTTACCACGTTCATTTGTCGTCAATTGGCACACGTTATATTGAATTTTTGTCTAATGCCCCCAAAACTCGAATCTCATAAAGTTGAGTTTTATAAAATCAAATGTTATAAATGTCGTATGTTCAATAAGTAATTTGTTATTAACGGATGAAATTAATACTGTCAGGCACCGATGGCAACGATGTTTGATTTACGATTCCATAATACGACAGACTTATTATTTGCAATATTTTATAATTGCTATATCATTTATAATGGTTTACATGTTATTGCACATTATCTTTTATTATGATCCCGATTTACAAGAGTGTATACACGCTTCGAAATTGGCTTTCGTTGTATATGGTAAACGGTATTTTTTCGTATAACTACCGTTCTGAATACGTTATGCATGTACAAATTATTCCCTCAATTCATGAAAAGAAAGATATATTATCCATAAATGGAGTTTTATATACCTATAATAGGGTATATTTACGGAAAATTGACGACAAATTAAATGACTATAATTCTGTTAGTTATTATGTTGAATCAAAAAAATTAAAACAATGTACAAAATAATAAAATAAAATAATAAAATAGTGATAGATAATATGATAATAATATATGTTCTCAGATATCAAAAACGCAGTAAACATGATTAAAAAAATTTGATATAATGAATCTACCGTCAAATTCTAGATCTCGGGCAAGCAAAGAATTATAAAATAGATAGTTATTTTGATTATCGTGCTCGACAAATTTCAGCATTATTTTTTTCTCTATAAAAATAAGTTGAAGAAGCATGGGTTAAGTTGAAAATAACATTTAATAATGATAAAAAAGAAACTAATATCGTATTTTGATAATTTAAAAAAATAAGTATATATTAATGAGTCTTTTAATTGTAATATTATGATTAATGTAATAGTACAAATTTATAACTAACAAGTTAAAATATTTTAATTATATTGTACCTATTCATTTTTTTCCGTTCTTCAATCCTCGATCCTTTACGATCTTAAAGTAGATAGATTTGCCAACAAATTGTAGACATTAAAACATTTAAATCAATAATTTCAGGAAATCTAAATCGTTCTGATACATCATTTTGGAGCTAGAGCTACATTATAATATGGATGCACATCGTGAAACTGAAAAATTCATCATACGAATACATATTATTTTAATAAAATTAGAACTATTTAAAATGTTTAAATAAAACAGTATAGTGTAAATGTGAAGTAGGTAAAAATTAACCTTAGAATTTTTCAAGTTATAATTTAATACTAATATTAAATGTATTAATATTAATATAGAATATTTTACGAATAATAGTATTTTTCTAGGTTTTTTTAATTTAAATTTTTCTTAGGCAATAACTAAATTATAATTTATAAATAAGAAAATAGTTTTCCTATTTAAATTACAATAACAATTATCTATATTTTATTTATGATTTCGATTGATAGTTTCTTATACCTTTTTAAACAATTTAGAACCGTAAAGGATTCATTATTTTTTTAAATCTTCGAATTTTCTCTTCCATGGAGTAATTTTCATCATTTAAAAATTGAACACTATAAAATATAATGTGTATTATATTTTCGACGTTCGGCATTTAGTCCCTCAGGTCTTTTGCACAGTATATTTTCAAATAAGAATTTTATGATGGTCTGCCGATATATATATATATATATATATATATATATATACGCATACCTATATATAATCTATATATTTCTATCTATTTTAGTGTTCGTTTTCGTCAACATGAATTTAATATCTTTATTTAATGACTTTCAACGTATCTCTTTTACAAATCTCGATAATTTGTTTTTCGAAATGACGAAAGCCGTAACAAAAGATGTGTTCCGGTATAGCAGACGATTATTACCCCCCATAATAGTAATATTTCTAATATATTTACACTCAATATTCGTTAACGTAATTACCTATAGAAATTAGATTGGATAAACTAATATAATATCACTCGTATAAGATGGTGTATGAAACCCCAATTACTGTTTAGAGTATTTTAGGAAATATTTCTGAATATGGTATATTTATCCTAGTAATTTGATTGAAATCATAAATTTAAAGTCATTATGGTCAAAATTTTTAGGCATATAACATTTTATTATTCTTAGTCCTTTTCAGTTGCCCGTATTATATCATTTATCGTCAATCGTCAATCTAGAATATTTAACTTTACACGAAACAATCTCTAAACAGGTATTTTAAAATTAAAACTTATATTTTACGTTTGATGTATTAATTAATAGCATCATATATTATATTAGTATAATATTATTGGTAAATTTGATCAATTATTTTTGTGGGATTTATTATTATTAATTTATTATAATTTGCATTTTTAAAGTTATATCATATACTCATATAAATGTTTATATTTATATTATTGGAAAAGAAGTAATATAAAAATGTCCGATGGATACAAAAAGACGCACGAAAGTGACTTTAATAAAAGGAAAAAAAAGAAAAACGAAATTTATATGTCAGTAAACAAATGGAGTCCATGTGTAAATTCATAACATCTCAAATTCATTCTAATGCAGGTAAAAGTACAAACCAAATTAAAATCTCAAATAAAAATTAATTAATAAATATTATGACACCTGAATTTAAAATTAAAAACAAGTTATTATCTCCTATGAAAACTGAACCAAATTCGACAACTTCCTTAAACGAAAATACAAGTGTTATAACTGAATCTATTCCAAATAAAGTTAAATTCAACCTTAGTAGTTTGAAATTTTGTAACGATCCCGCACATTAGAAAATTAACTCTGATTTAGTTTCTTATTTTTCTAAAAATATTCCTATTTAAAATGTAGATGCAAATTGAACTGTATCTGCTAGACACTTTGGTACAAAAACAAGATATTTCAGAAAAGAATATTTTTGACAAGCATTAGAAAGTGGTGAGTTTGTAAAGCAAGGGTGGATGATTTATTCGCCATCATTGGATTAGTATATTGCTATGTTTGTAAAATGTTTCGTAATTTGCAAATTAGTGAGAAGTTAACACCTGTGCATTAATTCGAAAGTGATTTTGACGATTGGAAAAATAATTATGTTAGAATGGAAGCTCATGAACAATCTAAAGACCATTTTAATTCAATAAAAAAAATGGTAGACCTTCAAAAATGTAAAAAATTAGATGTGAAATTAATAAATCAATTTAATAACAAAAAAATGTATTGGATTCAAGTTTTAAAACGAATTATAGTGGTAATTAAATTTTTATTGTCTAGAGGATTAGTTTTTAGAGAAGATTCGGAAATATTTAGTTGTCCAAAAAATAGTAACTATTTAGGATGTCTTGAACTTCTTTCTAATTTCGATCATTTTCTTAGAGAGCATATAAAAAAGTTCGGAAATCCTGGCAAAGAAAAAGTATTATACATGTCATCTACGATATGCAACGAGTTTATAGATATTCTTGCTACTACTCTATATTTAAAAATTGTTTCAGAAATAAAAGAAACAAAATATTTTGGTATTAGTATTGATTCGACACCCGATATAGCGTACATCGATCAATTAACGATCATTATTCGTTACATCAACACTGATGAAAACATAAAGTCTCGGTAAATGATGGCAACGCAATTAATGTTGTAGATCAAATTAATGTTAGAGATAAATTCAAATTTCAAACATTTTATGTTATAATTGACAAATTATTCGTAGAAATGGAAAAACGAAAAGTTTATTTAAGATTAGACAAAAAATTAAATTTATTAACTGACAAGAGTTTGAAAGATGAAATAAAAACAAAGACAAATAATTTAGTTGAAGCCTATGAAACCGATTTAGAATCTGCATTTGTTAATGAATTTTCAATCTTTAAGAGCTTCCAAGAAACTGGAATGTCTATCAATGAAATGCTAATGAAACAAATAAATGCCAATATAGTAACAAGTTTTCCAAATGTAATTTCAGAATATATTTATCGATTTTTGGGACTTCGTGCGAAGGCGAAAGATCATTTTTAGTTTTAAAGAGGGTTAAGAATTGATATCGATCAACTATTGGGCAAAACAAAATATCTTCATTATCAGTACGTACAATTGAACACGAATTGCTCCAAGAAATTGATACCGATAAAATCATTGAATCATTTACAAACAAAAAATGTCGCAAAAAAGTTTTGTAATTATAAAGTTATATTTAAGTAATATACTGCACAATTGTTTTTTTATTACAATTATCTTTTGTTATATACTTAAATACAAGTGATAAAGTAATATGCAAAATGGTATAAAATCGTGGTTTTTTTTTTTGAGTTTTGGCAATTTAATTTTATATATTTTTGAGTAAAATGAATTGTTTGTATGATTTGTTAAAATTGTTATCATATAAAAAGTTATAAAAGTTAAGATTTGATTTTTATTTTGTAAATATTTTTGTTTCTAAAAGCTTAGCACTGAAATATAACACTTCCTCTCCCAAAGAGAAAGTTTCTTAACCATCTGTGTTTAGGGCATACGATAGTGTTAATCCGGGCCTAGGTCCAATAACAGTTGAAAAGTTAACTACTTCCGCTGATATTTCAGTAATAAATATTTGGTCTTTACTGAGATAGCATCGGGTGTTTGTTTCGATAATTTTGTTGTATCATGCATATATAATTGCGTTTTTTTTGTTTTGCTTGTAATCGTATTAATATGCACTGTGATTTAGTAAGTTTAGCATCTATAAACAATGCTAATGCTTCATCTTCAGAATATATTTGAGCTGGGTTAATATTCTGTATTGTAGTATAAACCGTTTGAATCTTTAAAGCTCGAGTAGGTGTAGTACATGTTGTTTCTTTTAATAATTTAGATGTATTGATGTTTCCAGACTCTTTTAAACTTAATTCTGCAGTATATATAAGTTCTTCTGAAGAATTTGAATCATGCAAAGCATGAGTTTTTTCTTTTTGTTTTACCGTAAGCATCAGAAAAAATGTACTTTTGGTTTTCCTATATGTGTTGTATGAAAATTTTGTGGAACATCATGTGGGATACATATGGAAGTAAGAATTTTTTTATTTAGTCAAGTTTCAAACATTTCGTCAAAACGATATTTTGTTCTATTGCATTTTTTCCATCGTTTATCAAATTCACTCATAAAGATTTGCAATTTTTTCATAGCTCACTTTGATAATTACTTGATTATTTTTTTATTTTATTAACCTTGTACTGAACGAAATCATAGAAGGTTTCAACTTTGTAATTTTTGTCTAATTTTAAATCCACTATTTTGAAATATAAATCACAGTGAGTTAATTCTCAATCCATTTTATTCAATAAGTTCTAAACAAAAATTGATTTATAAAAAAATCGGGCAAATATGGGCATTTGAAAATTATAAAATCCTATTTAAGGGAATTTATAGATTTATATTTAAAATAAATTGTGGTACTGCTCCACTCTACTTTTTTAAAAACTACAATAAAGTTTAAATTTAAAAAAAAATAACGTGATATCAATGTAAATTAATTAGTTCATAGAATATATTTTAGGTAAAATCCAATAATGTAAACTTTAGTAAATTTATTTTTCCTCAATACCCAATAGGCTTTTCAACGATATCAAAATTTCCGATAAAATATTAACCTTCTTCGAACAATCGTCGGAAGGAAATTAATATAGTTTTATGAGTATACAATAAACACTATAAAAGCCGTTTATCACATTTATTAGGCAATACGATATCATCTCAAAGTGACTTTATTAAATTAACAACCATTAGATAACATATTTAAACTGATATAAAATAACATTATATTTTTAAAAATAACTAATTGCAGTTTTAATTTTTAGCATATTTTTCTGCTTTTTTTGGACCACTGTGCACAGAGATAAATTATATAATTATTAGTATGAATGATAAATAAAAACATGCTTAAAGAATTCTACTGTACAAAATAATTCGAATATGGAAACGAGGAATGCAACTTTAAGCGACAACGCATATAGCTAGGTATTTTTCAGAAATATTTGATCTCTTTTTAATATAATATTAAAAGAATATTTTAGAGTTTTATTAGAGCATTTTAGAATTATTTTTTTAACTTTTTTTAAAAATACAAAAATTAATTTTATATTTATAGCAAATAATAGATTGGGTTCAAAATAATAAACTTATAAAAAAGATATAAAACGCAATGTGCAAAAAACAAAAATAATTAATATTTTCTGAGATATAACGTAGCTAAAAAAAGAAAACAAATTGCTGTGTATACGAGTATAAATAATTGACTGGTTATTATACTCAGCATACATACAAGGCTATATAGTAACGTATTTTATTGTTCGTTCTCAAGTTTGTTTTGACGACGTTTTGTTATTTATTCTTATTGATTTGCGAACCAAAATAAATACGAATCATAATTTTCCGGAAGATTTGTTCGGACCTATTTACACAGTGACGAAAACGCTAACAGTAACGTCGATCAAGGGACGACGTTAGTCGGAATTGTAGATGTTCCTGTCAACATATCGACCATCTTAGATGACCGACTTACGGCTGTACCTTCTCGTCGAAATGGTGTATTTAAGAGATTTCGACGACGGGCTGGAAAATGATTGAATGCTATGCATAGGCGTATTTTTTTGAGGGGAGGATGGGTGATCTAGGTGTTAAAATACTTCCTTCGACCGTGTCTTCTTAATTTTTAGTTTTTTATAATCGAGTGTCTGTAAAAAAGATTTTGGAATAGCTATTGACCAACACATTTTAAATTATTTCGATTGTATATTTGATGACAATAATCATGTACATATAATCTACAAATGAACAAATAATATTATAAAGTATATATATTTTTCTATTTGTGTTATATTTGTGTATATATTATACTGTAGAAATAAAATTAATGAAATAAAATTAATTTGCACGCCTCCGTGGTAACATTATAAACACTATTACAAAATACGTAAATTAAGCAGCTGTTATGTTATGATAATAACGATTTTTGTTTTCACTTTTCAAAACTTTGACATGGAGTGTAGATTGAAAGCTGTTATTAAAATATCAATACTGACATTTCTTCATATTTTCTATAAAGTTATTAGACAATATTTGTATACAGATTACAGTTATTAATATTGCATTTATTCTGGTATCATATTAAATATAGATTTACTATAGAATTTAATAAAAAAACAGCATAAAATCGATTCTTTTTTTTAAGAAAAAAATAATGTAGACAATGAACAGAAAGATGAAAACAATTCGAATAGCATTCAAGTAAGCTTAATATTCATACATTTTGAATTATCTTATAGTTTATACAAAATCAGTTAGGTATTATTATTATTTAATGTGTTTATCCACATTGTATAGGCAATTAATTAATGTCATTTTTACTTTCTTGTACCCAAAGGATCAAAGTGAAACAACTACTGAAAATGTATTCTGCCATTCTTATTGATATTAACTCCACAATTGTCAATGAAGTTTTTCTTCAAGTGACCTAAGAAGTTTTTGACTAGGATTTTTTATTTTAGTTTTTTTATATTACAAATTAATGTTTTGTATTTTTAATTTAATAGCGTAATTTACAAGATATTAATACTAAAATGCACTGTTACTCAGACTAGTTTTACAAAGGAACATGGTGAAATTAATAGTAACAGCATTAATCGTTTTAATTTAGATATTGGATTTTTTGTTGGAGTAAATCGCCAACAGGTAAGATTATAATTACTTTATTCATGAATCGTAATTTTCATATTGAACTAATTAAAATAATACATATTTTTTTAATACAATTTTATTGTATAAGATTTAATGTCAATAATTGTATTGTTACATTTTTTTTTTTATGGTTTGTTACGTGTCGAAATTTGGAGAGACAATCGGTCGGACTTATTATGGTGTCTTTGGGCCTAGTTGCTGTCACCCGGTCTGTACGGGTCGACTGGTCATACACCATTCAATCCCCACTGTACTTTTTTTTCTTATCGTCGACTATATGCTCCGCCGACGATAAGGTCCCTCCGTTATTGTAAGTGGTCGCTCTCTCGTCCAGCTTACGCCGATGTAGCATGATATACGCTGCGACCGTTTTTAATACATACCTATTGTTTTTGTTTAATATACATATTGTTTCCGATTTAATAATTGTTTTTTTTTTTGCTCGCGTCGTTAAGTCCTCGTGAGTTAGTTGTGACAAATACGTATACATACGTATAAAACTAAAAATAATTATCCGACGAAATTCGATTTAATTTAATTATTCGACATTTATCGCGTGTGCGCTCGCCCACCCGCCCGCCACTAGTAGACGAGTAGAGACTCGTCCGACCGACCGGTACCGTGTTTCGTGTATACGTCTGTACGTATATGCGTTATCTTCGTTGTACGGATAACGCGGCGGACTGTGCAGCGAACGTGTTTTTCTACAAACCAACCACCACGCTTGATTGCCGTCATCCACTCGTCCGCCGGCCGACTTCGTTGCCGTGACCGACCGACGAGCGTGAGAAAACAGCGCACTTATATAGATATATAACATTTCACATTTCTTTTTCTACAATTATTTTCTACTTGTATAAAAACAAAACCTATCGGCTCGTTAGTATCGACTACCGAGGTCTAATCGGCCGGTAGGTCACTGCTCAGTGTTCCCCTGGGCAGTGGGTACGAAGTAGGCCCCAGTAACGTAGGCCGAAACGTTACAGGTTAAAATATTACTATAAAAATATTTTAGACAACAAGCATCTATATTTTATATAATATGTCATATAGGCTCATTTACTATCTGCATTCACCAATAATTCAATGGAAAATTCAGAATTATGAGAGAAGTAAATTATTATTTTATTGAGCTATATTTTTGATAGTTTTGAATTATTTTACCTACTTTATTACGAGTTTTATTTACTGTCGTATTTCTTTACTGATTAGTATAAAATTAATCTTGCTTTATAATTAGTGATTGACTCATAGAGTTTAAAAAATGCAAACTTTACTAAAAAATTAAATATTAATAATGAATATACAACTTATAATTTGTATACAAATATTAATACATTTCTATATTGTGTAATTGTATGCGTATTTTCGGTGTAAAAAGTTAAAATAGTTGTTAACTTATTTCAAATCTTACATTTAAAAACTGAATTATACTTATAATTGTATAGGTAATTGTCACTAATATCCATTTAACATTACTTTTATTTACTTCCCAAAAAAAAAAAAAATGAATATAAAAACAATTACTTTTCATCATATTTTATAAACATTAATTTTCATTGCTAGTTGGAGCTACAATTATTCTATGCTTTTTCATTTTTTTTTTTTTTTTTTTTTTGTTCAGAATATCTACGTTAAGACATCAAAATATCATAAGCTTTATATTTAATAATTATGGAACATATGATCTGAACGTACTGATCATAATTATAAATAAATATTTTTTTAGGTAATTTATGCTATTATATATGATTTTTTACGTAATGTCTCACATCCTGAAGTAAAGTTTATGTTCCATGCAACTGGCAAATGAAATCTAAAATTTTAGTTTAAATGGTTCTATAATTGGTTCATACTATCATATACGATATGATATACTTATCATACTCAAAGAATCAAGATGGAGTTTTTTGTGTATTATTCGGCTCTACCCAAAGTGTTCCACAGAATTTAAGAAGTCGTGTCTGTTTTGCATTCACATATGACGATGTATGAATCTTTAAAATTTGACCTGCTTTATTTGATATTTGGAAAAAAATTACAACTTCTTTAATTGTTCCTATACAGTTTTTATCTAGGCGCTTTTGAGAAAATCGAAAAATTACCTCTCTAAAGTACCAACTACGTAGGCTGTTCAAAAAGTAATGATAAAAACGCACTATAGAAAAAAATATTTATTCAATCTTCTAAATTTACATGCTCTTTTTCAAAATAACCTCCCTGAGTTTTAATTTACTTTTTCCACCGTTCTTGTCACTTTTTAAACACGAACGCCAGACCATCTTTCTCAAGCTCCTTGCAGCGCGCCTCCACAGCTTTGATAACTTCTTGATTTGTATTGAATTTCTATCCTCTGAGCGGAAACTTGACTTCAGGAAACAACCAAAAGTCGCATGTGGCCAAATCTGGACTATACGGAGGGTGGGGTATAGTTGCAATACCACGAGCGTTCAAAAAATCCACTACAGTACGGGCCACGCGAGGTCGCGCATTGTCGTGATGCAGTAGAATGTTGTTAATGTTTTTGTGCGGCCGTTTTATAATGCTTTATACCACTTGTAGAAGGTTATTTGGTTCATAACGTCTTCACCATACACTACACTTAATAATTCATACGCGTCTCTTCGATTTTTCCCAAGTTTCACTAAAAATTTCACATTACATCGTTGCTCCAACTTTTTATCCATGGTGAAAATATTAGGCGAATATCAAATACACTATACGCAAATCGACACGTGCATCCACTCTTTGCACCAAACAACTTGAAACTTAATATATAGATAGCTAAAATGATAAACTACACAATAGTATGCAGTGTTACAACTTTTTGCAACTAATTTTCCCTCGAGGTCACTATTATCATTACTTTTTGAACAGCCTACGTAGATGCTATTTGCTATCGGAAATAAAGTATGACTGTAACGATCAAAATTAACAACATTTTACTGCATCATGACAATGCGCGACCTCACGTGGCCCGTACTGTAGTGGATTTTTTGAACGCTCGTGGTATTGCAACTGTACCCCACCCTCCGTATAGTCCAGATTTGGCCACATGCGACTTTTGGTTGTTTCCTGAAGTCAAGTTTCCGCTCAGAGGATAGAAATTCAATACAAATCAAGAAGTTATCAAAGTTGTGGAGGCGTGCTGCAAGGAGCTTGAGAAAGATGGTCTGGCGTTCGTGTTTAAAAAGTGGCAAGAACGGTGGAAAAAGTAAATTAAAACTCAGGGAGGTTATTTTGAAAAAGAGCATGTAAATTTAGAAGATTGAATAAATATTTTTTTCTATATTGCGTTTTTATCATTACTTTTTGAACAGCCTACGTATCATCAACACTACAAAAAATTAGGTCAAAAAACGATGTATGTCAACAGACGGCGAATACGAGAATGAGGAACGATTTTGGAGATGATCATCGATTAAATCTGCTAAGTCTATGCTGGCATTTCAAAAGAATGTTCCACCGATACATCTCAAGGAAGTACTCAACGAAATGGTTCTGAAGCCAAACAACATAGATCTGAAATATGAACTATAATTTTTTTGTATTTATTAATTAAATGAACACAAATGTACTTCAAAAACTAGATGGGTACATCATAATTGTAAAAAAATTATAGCAGTATTGACAAATTCATCCAAAATCATTCATGTGTTTTTCGAATATTAAAATAAAAATTCGTAGATACTGTTAATATTTGTGTCATAATTATATCATAATATGTGAATAGAATCATTTTTAAATAATAATTATAAATAATTACATTTTGGTTTGAAATTGCGCACAGGCGAAACTGGATAGTTCAGCTAGTATAATATAATCCTTGATTTTATTTAATTATAATAATATAACATTTAACGTTAATTATTGATCATAAATAATAATATTAAATAAACGTTGGTAACAACTAACATTGATTAAATATATAATAGATAGTTCTGGTAATGTTAATATTTGGCAACGCTAAAATCGCAATAATGAGAGCCAGAATAGTAATAAGTTATTAGCAGTTAAAAATATAAAAGCCTTATACTCAAAAATGGAGCATATAATATGCTTAGCACACGGTCTGCACAGGGTAGATGAAGAAGTGTGAGAACATTTGCCTAAAGTGGACGTATTGAAACCTCAGGAATGTCTTTAACTGAGGTAATCGGTAATATAAATAATACGAAAGCTTGTATTTTAAATAATACAGGTAATCAAGGCAAAGAAATAAAGAAAAAATTAGGAATGGTTTTACAAACAAATTACGGTTACACTCCAATGAAAACAATTTCGAAAATCTTAGAAGGCGAGGAATCTTCTATGGAAAATATTTCAGAAGAACTAACACCGGATGATATTTGTTATTTTAAATATACTCCTATTGCATCCGTGGATGTTGAAAGGAGTTTTTCCATGTATAAAAATATTTTCTCGGACAACAGAAGATTTTTGGTGTTTGAACATATGTAATAATATGTGATTGTTCAATGCAATGCTCACAATTTAACAGGTATATATACTAGTCGAACGTATAATTTAACATAATCTTATTTTTATATTTTTATATGTTTAGAATGAATACAGCCCCAAGACCCAAGAGCCCCAAGAGCTGTGATGATGTTATCCACCGGTCTAAACCTGCATTGGTAAAATGTTTATTCAAAGTTTCTATTCATATTTTTTTAAATTAAACATGTTTGAATTTCCTTTAATATTCAAATGTGTATTAAATTAATTTTTGTAATAAAAATAAAGGTCATTATTGTGGTTAAAAGACATTATTTTAGGGCATTTTAAACTATTTTTTAGAACATTTTTTAGTAGTTTTTAGAGCATTTTAAAGCCGGGCTCTAGTAATAACTAATACTATTATTTAAATCATTCGAAAGTTCGGAATATAATAATTTATAAAATAACATTATTCTGAATTTAGTCATATAGTTAGCGCTCTCTATTGTCTTGGTTCCCACACTATTACAATCCTGGCTCCCATGATTGCGATTTTAGCGTTGTCGTATATTAACGTTCCTCGGCCATCGATTATTTATTTAATCAATGTCGATAGTAATATTTGATTATAACATTTATGCGACGACTTCATGGCTGAAAACGTACGTCTCGACGTTCGACGTTTATCACTCCCTGGTCGTTATCTATCGTTCGTTAAATCGTTATCACTAAAACCATTACTACATCATAAATATCAAACTTGTCGGAAATTCGGACCGACACGAATTAATTGTTATTGTTAATTTTTTTTCCTTATTAGAATGCAGGTTTCGTTTTCGTCCTTCACTCGACCACCATCGACTCTTCCCGTCCACTTCTACCGCCGTACGCGTTTACGTTCTCCAACTGATCGTCAAATCGTTTTTGACTCTCGACGTCGGTTAGTTTCGTTTTCAAAACGGGCACGAAAATCTCGCAAGCGAATCCGTGTCCCGTCGAGTCGTATGTAAAACGAACCGAACGGAAATACAAATATTAAACGAATTGTCGAAATTCTTCTCCTCCGAGAGCATCCGCCCCGTCGACCTTCGCAGAGACTTGTCATTGATCCTTCGGTCAGTTGGATCGGCGAAAATGTGCGTCGGTGAGTTAATGTTCGGCAACGCGTCGTCCGCGGCCAATAACGGCGTGTTGGTCGTCAAGATTATAAATCGACTCGATGACATTTTTTTACCGTTTTTCGAAAACAAACGAGAATTACGTACGCTCTGTAACACACGCGTAACAGATCGGCCGACTGATACATACTCCGTATGATGAATTTCGTTTTTTGTTATAGGCTGCTTGTTTCGTATGCGACCTCGCTACAAACGGCTTGTCGACAACATCTTTCCGTCCGTACCTCAGGACGGCTTGGTGAAAAACAATATGGAGAAGCTGACGTTATACGCCCTATCATCGCCGGAAAAGCTAGACCGTATCGGTGAATATCTGTTCCAGAAAGCCAGTAGGGACATCTCTCGCAAGAGAAACGGATTCGTAATGATTGCTATGGATGCTATGGACCAGCTACTGGTTGCGTGTCATGCTCAAATTTTAAATTTATTCGTCGAGAGTTACTTGCGCATTGTGCAAAAACTGCTCGAATCGTCCGAACCTAGTTTACAAATACTGTCCACGCAATCGTTTGTACAATTTTCCAACATCGAAGAAGACACGCCATCATATCACAGGCGATACGATTTTTTCGTTTCCAAATTTTCATCAATGTGTCACGACAATAATCCAAATTTGACCACTATGGAAATGATACGAATTGCTGGCATTAGAGGCATTCAAGGTGTTATCAGGAAAACACTTTCTGACGATTTAGTTGAAAATATTTGGGAACCTGTTTACATGGATAAAATCGTTTCGTCATTATTATTCAATATGCACACAATGAAATCTAAATCTGATATCGTTATTGAGAGTGGAACTACTGAAGAGGTTAACGACAAAAATCATACATTTTCATTAGCTGAATCATGTTTACGCGAGTTAATCGGAAGAGCGTCATTTGGTCGTGTGAAGAGAGTCATTCGGCCTGTGATAAAACATTTAGACGCGCATCACATGTGGGTACCGAATATATTCGCCACACAGTGTTTCCGCATTTTAATGTTTTCCATTCAATCTCAATATTCATATGCTGTTGTCGAGACGCTAATGGCACATTTAGATGAAAACGATAACGCATCTCCAAAAATCCGAACCAATATTGCAGACGTATTGTCAAAGATCATTGCGATCGCGGCTAATGAAAGCGTCGGCCCGACAGTGTTGGAAATAATCAATTCTTTGCTTGTCAAACTCCGTACATCAGTTACTCGTCGACCGCCGTCCAACACTGGTCTGTCTGAATCGGACGATGAAAACGATTATAGGGAAGCACTGTTAAACGCACTTGGAGAATTTGCCGCCCATTTGCCCGTCTACCAGAAAATAGAGATCATGATGTTCATTATGTCCAAAGTGTCACAGTTTAAATCATCAAACAATCCTAATGATCTGCACGCTCAAAAAATATGCTTGAAATCTCTTTTGATGGTTAGTACAAAATACAGTTCAGTACAAATGAATGCCACTTTCCTTCAGTCTTTCCTAGATCTGTTGTTGAAAACGTTAACTGCCGCCGAGGATGAAATTCGCATCATTGTGTTGCGCATATTGCATACGCTTTTGGATAGGCATAATAATGCGATTAAGTTCTCTAAAGCTACGGTGAATATTTGTAAGTCTGAAATAAACCTAGAGAAATGTTCACGCAGCGATACAATGTTTATCCGAAAACACGCTCAAGATATTTATTTATCCATATACAAAAGCTTAGAGATGACCAATAACACGGTGGACAACATCGAGGCCGTGTACACGACGTTGGCTTTGATATGTATCGAGTTATTGTCCGAGGAGACCGTTTTAGACTTTATCAGGCTGATCTTAAGTATACAGGATCTGGCTATTGCTAACGCTGTACTCTCGACCCAACAGAAATTCCATTTGCACGTTTTGGTTGTCAGCATTATGCTGCTGACAGCGGTCGTAATAGATTTACATCCACTCAAGGACTACGTAGATAAGATAATCGAACAAAGAAAATCATTAAACGCTACATACTTGCTACCCGAATTAAGTATATACAACGAGGTTAAATCGACCAGTTTGTTACCAGTCGGCGTTTTAATCGAAAAACCGGAACTAACCGAAGCATTAAAAGCGTCAGGAATCGACATTACAACGGAAACCGGTCCAGTGTTGGTGCATAGACGCAGCTGGATTGAAAACATCAATTTTTCGATGAAAGGAAGTTTCACTGAACTGAATAATTTGGATTTAGATAGCGTCAATTCCACTCCAGCAATGCAAATACGTTTTTCGTTAAACGAAGACCTTTCGTTTGAAGCCATGAAACGCTCTTCGTTGGACGACCCGGTGATCAAAGCCGAACAAAATACTAGACAAGCTCAATTATGCGATTTGTACAGAAACGCGTCGTTCCAAGATTTGATGACGATTTCCACTGCGCCGAAGGACGAAAAATCGTTGAAAACGAAAGTAATCGAAATGTTTAATAAAGTCGACATGTCCACCATAAACGACATATCGTCCATGGATACCACCAATCAGCCAGTACCCATATTCGAGACGTTATTCCCAGAGTTGTTTAGATTTTAATAGGGTGGATTTTTTTTCGATGCATTGACAACAGAGATATTTGGTTAAGTGATTATATTGAAATATGTGAGTAAGAACATAGACTTTGAACAAATTGTATTATTGTTATTAAACTTTATTATACTAAAAACTATTTTTATTCGTTATAAATTGCAATTAGTGTCCTTACTAAGGTACATGTTTTATTTAATTTATATAAACTATATACATATATATATATTTTCGCAAAAAAAAAAAAAGTTGCAGTGCACTGCCTTTTATAACTTGTGTCAGTGCCAGTGCCGCATGAAATAACGAACACACAGAACACACTATTGCCGACACTAGACACTGAAAATACCACAAGAAAAGAACATTTAATTAACACACTAAAACTGATCTTACAAAAAAAGCATTGTTATAACGGTCACGGTTTGTAACTAGGCTGCTGACGTCTAGAGACAGCGCCTCAATATCAATTTTCTTATCAGTTATAAGTTTTGAGCATTCATATGGACTATTAGATAAAATAACTTAATTTCTAAATGATAATAAATTATTATACTTCATATGTGGTGTTTTTTTAATGCTTATATATTCTTATACATAATATTAATAACCAACAAGTTTATATTTTAATATTACGAAATTTTTAATTTTTATATTTCTAGACCTAATAGAAATAGGGGATAGTTCTATCTGTGTTTCAATTGATTCAATTGAATCAATTGAAAACTATTGATGTCCAAGGGTGTTACGTCGTATGTGTAATAATTGAATTCTCTATCTTCTGAAAAGTCAACAAAACCAATAGTTTTAACTATTGAAAACTTAGAAAAGGCGAACTTTTAAACAATTTTGAAATTATTTAATGACTCCATGAGTATACTATGGCCTGAAAAAGTATTGCATAATAAAGTATTACTTTTTGTCACAGATGCTGTCCCCTATATGATTAAATCTGGAGAAGCGCTAAAAGAGTTTTTATCCATAACTAACTCACATTACATGTATGGCCCATGGCCTTCATAGGGTATCGGAAACCATTTGGAATAAATTTCCAAAAGTTGATATGTTATTATTTGAAAATATAAAAATTTAAATACGAAAATTTAAATTTCAAGTATTTATGTATTTGCTGTGTTTCATATGTTTTGCTGTGTTTTATATGTTTCGCTGTGTAACTTGTCGTATTTTTTTTATGTACATTCGTTTAGACAATACACCACCATTTAATTTGATTTCGAAATTGATTATATTTTATCAGAAAACGCTAATAATACAGTATTTTCCATGTATTTTTTCAATAATTTATATTACACACGTATAGACGTGGTTTTACTAAATTCCACGATCAATTTGCCATGATCTTGCCCCCCTAGAAAAAATGCCTGGTGCCGCCACTGTAGATCATATACTAATTCAGAAGAGATTCCACTCATGCATTAAAGAATTAAGCAGTTTCAGAGAGGCTGACTGCAACACAGATCATTTTTTAGTAGTGGCAAAGTTTATGCTGAAAATACAAGTCATAAATGTTTAGATAATAGGAATAGTACAAGAATAAATTTATAAATGCTAAAGAACAAGGAAATACAGCAAAACTGAGAACCGCCCATGAAGATTTCAGGCGGTCGAATATGTTTGTGCTTCAGCATGAAAACATGGTAATTGTATATAAATATATTATAGTTTAAATATCCATGGCTGGTACAATTTCATATATCCATTATTTTATGCGTGAACTCATGGAGGAGTGCATTGTAAATACTTAATGCTTTTCCTCTGTCTACGTAAGCTTCCTGAGAAGTGTATTGTATTTTATAAACGTATTATTGATATTTTTTTTTTGTTTCTCTTTCTCTTTTTTTCTCTTTTTCCGTGGAGTTTTATGCCAATTCAGAAAAATGACCTCTTTAAAGTACCAATTAGACGCTATTTGCTATCGAAAACAAGATAGAATTTTTATATTATAAAATTAATGGATAAAACTTGCATTATAATTGCAGTTGATTGTGACTCATCAATTTTTTGCATTATTATTGGTAAACCGCCCACGAATGATTCATCAGGATCAGAATTTGAAGTCGTTGAAACAGTGATTGTATTTTTCGGTTTAAAATCTTTAAAATCGAACCAGAACTTATTTTAACAAAACTTTTCAAATGTGTATAATCCACAATAATTGAAGATATAATGATTAAATAATACACAATTCAATAATTCACATGTATATTATGTCGTAAATCGTAATGATTCATACGGTCATCAACAGCCGTCGCGATAAGTCGTTACCTGCCGTCTCTGTCTGTGCCGTATATTACGTCATATTTAAATAAACCACATGTCCCCTGGAAGTGGGACAGGGTCTTCCGGGACCCAAAATCTTTCTTCTAACAAATCTACGAAGCGATCAAGTAGTACTGCCCTCTCACCTCCCAGTGCATACAAAAACCGTTATTCATTTCTATCAAACTTAAACGATGGTAACAACGATGTCATGTGCCCAGTTACTCAAAACGAAAAAGTAGTTCAAATACTAACCAAGGTTAGTCAAAAAATACCGCCTATTTATGTACATAATACAAAAGATTTTGTTAACTTTCATAACATTATTATCAACGACTAGTTGATGAGTTTTCGATTAATCAAACCAAAAATGCTCTAAAATTAAACTTGTTTTCAATCGACGACTATAGATCCATTACGAAAAGTTTTGATGAAGGAATTGAGTATCACACTTACCAGCTACCTTCGGAAAAACAACTTTCAATAATAATCAGGAATCTTCCAGTTTCAATCCCGGAGGAGTCCATATTCAATGCCCTAACTCAGGGGTTTCCAAACTACGGCCCACGGGCCGGATATGGCCCGCGAACAAGTTTTAACCGGCCCGCAGCACCCATAGAACGGTAAATAAAATATAGATATCTAAAAATATGTGTAATTTAAAAAGTCGTTTTCACGGGCACGAATTATAATTAGTAACATACAACCTCAATTCGATCAAATATTAGCAGAAAAACATCAATTTCATACTTCTCATTAAAAAAAAAAATTATTTCAAAAATTATTAAAATTGCAATGTATATATTATCATTTAAATTTATATTAATTATATTTAAGTATATTGTAGACAATATTTTATAAAAAGGTTTAAAGTAAACTTATATTTGTATACCTATATTTTCATAAAATTAAAAATTATATGTGTTAATAAACTTTTGACCCGATAAGAGCATTTGATATTTTTTGTGGCCCTTGAATAAAAAAGTTTGGAGACCCCTGTTCTTAGTTGTGAAATATTTTAATAGAATATTCATTAATTCATCTCTTTTTGATTCAATAAAAATGTTTAGTTTCCTACACGCACAAAATGTCATTTGAAATGTCATTGAAAATGTTCATTTTAAAATTATTTCAGTTTTATTAGCATAACCTAATTCTTAATTATTCTGTGATATAGTTTTTAAACAAAATATTTTCCTGTAAACTAACGTTGGGTTGATGGTCCATATATTATTGTTTGTCCGTGAATATATGTGTGTATATTTATTTATTTTAGGATTATATTCCATTGTTTAAGTGTATACATTCATACGTTGAAATTTAATATTTATAAAACTACAAAACTACAAACGAATCGTCAATGTATCCGATTGCACCATAATTAAATATCTTGTTTTTTGTTACAACTATAAGAATATTATTTAATAGACATGAACATATTACTACATTTATACATCAATAGTATACAAACACTCACGAACTTTTTAAAACTGTATTAATTTTCGATTAAATATATAATTTAGAAAATATCAATAACTTTTACATTAAAAAATTAATACAATTTCTTCTTTTGGAACCAAAGTTCTGAAAGTTTAATACAACTTCTACCATATATAGAATGTTGCTAGAAAATGTTAAAAACCATAAGTCACTTATTTTTTTTTAACATTTATTATTCACATTTTGTGTGAAACGGGAAAATTTTTAGTAGGGCGTTTTATTTTTATTGTTTAACTGCCAAATTTTGTGTATTTAAAAGCTGGAAATTGATTAAAAGTTTAAACATATACTTTTCTATATCAATTTATAAAATTTCTAATCGATTTAATCAAAAAATCATTATAAGCGTTTAAAATGTAATTTACGGCTTAATGCATAATTGTAAAGTCTAGCAGAACTATTAATTCTAATTCCTATGTTACCTATGTCATATTCATTAATTATAACGATCTTACAGTGCCACTCAGAATCGTTTTTCGAATAAAACGATTTATCATTGCTTTGAAATTCGAAATAATAATACAACACAAAATACTCTCTGTAAGTGCCTCACTTGAACCAAAATTCACAGCATTCAAACCTTGCATTGAATTTTACTAGTGAATATTTTTTTTTAACCGATTTTGTACGTTTTTCAAATTTGCCACTGCTGATTAACGTGCTTACAATCTTAGTCTATCAACATAAGATATATGTCTACAAATTCTAAATTTTAAACTTATGTAGGTTCTTATAGTTCTACAACTATAATCTAAATATATTAATTTTTGTTGTCATTAAATTAAATAATACAAATATGAATTATATAATTTTCAAGATTTTTGTAAATTTGATATATTTTTGATATTTAGCCATGTCATATAAATATAAATCATTCTAAATGATAGACTGTGAATAATTTAGAAAAAAAAATAATCAATTCAAATTGTTAAAACAATCGTTATTATTATTATAAATGTTTGTTTGATTAATTTAAGACATTTAGTTTTACAAGAACTAAAACACTATTATGTAGTGTGTGTTGCTTGAATCTGTTAATAGTAACCTATAAACCACGTACTCTAAAATAGTCAGGTCCATTCATATTCGAATATCACTGTGTTATGTTTTATTCACTGACGAAAAGTTTTAGATTTTTCTGTTTTTCCCGTGTAATAAAATGTGGGTTAGTCTTTTTTCGGGTTTTATATCGTAAAATACTGGGTAGGATAAAAATGTTTTTGCTATAATATCTGTAATACGCATATTTTGCGAAGTACGAAATAGAATTTTATTTTACTATTGTATCATATATTGTAATTTATAACAATGAAATGTTTTATAAGGAAAAATGAATTTTATCGTCATTATTAATTTACAAAGGATTTTTTCGATTCGACACTCTTTACAGTTATGAAGCAATTATAAATTTTTATTTTTTCAGTGACGAATCTCAAACCGTTACAAATGTTAGTTTTGAATATAATATTTTTATTTTATACAATTCGTATTGCGCTTGTAAATACAATTTAAGATAAAAATATCTCGTAATTTTACTCGTATCATATGGTGTTAGAACTTTTAGTTTCTATGAATATAAATTGCACAAACGTTTTCTTCCGATACGAATTTTCGGTAAGTGTATATATGTAGACTGTGAGTAATATAATATATTAAATAAGCATACTTCTCGCATAAATTATGTTTATAAGTTTGAAATTTAAATACAATTTACTAGTTACACCCTACTGTACTCAGCTATATTGAGTAACCGATATAAAACATCACCATGGTTCAAGTTTATTAATATCAAAAATGAAAATATTTGTAATAGTTTGATACGACTATATAGGTAAGTTTAATTCGTGGTCAGGAACAGACGCAGGTGGGGGGGATGGTTGAGAGTTAAAAATCAATATAGTGTGATGTAACGAAGCCATAATAGGGAACAATTATATAATTAATGAAGAATAATTATAATCAACAGTGTGATAGCATAAATGTTGTCATAATACAGTTCAGTTTGTTGTCGGCTGACGAAGAAAACGGATCGCGTATTCTCTTCAAAATTTGTTTTTTCTTTTATTTATTGTAATTAAATTAATAATGGAGTAGACCCCCATCGTTTACTGCCCGTGATCGGGTGAAGAAGAGGATACGTGATGGACAACATGTGTGCACCCGCACACATGGGTAACTTGTATCTAATTATTTTGCCTTGGCCGGCGACCTTGTATAAACATCGTAACATCAGTTTCATTTCATTTTTCGCTCTTGTATCATTTTATTTTATTTTATTTTTATTTTATTTGTGCATGCCTTCATACATAAATAAACGTTATATATCCATCTTAAGAATTATTGAATACAATTTTATTATTTTACCCGATCAGTATAAATCCTGTAGACTCCGGTTTGTTTGTTAAAACCTCGGTCGCGGATTGGCGACACGTTTCTTTTTAACAGATTTGATCAGAGTCGGCCATGTGGGTTCCGGGTGGCGAATAGTTTATTAAATTTATAGCAGTTATAGGGTTTGAGGTATTTAACTCATAAAAAGAGGTAATTTTTATTTTTAAGACTTAAAAATGTTATACAATGTTAGATATACGTTACTTCAACATTATTCAAAAAAATCAGAAAAATCGTTAGTAATTAATAAAAGTTTCAAATTAGGATGAATATTATTTACTCGTATTGATATTTTTTTAACCCCTCCCCACCATAATTTTTTTCCTGCGTTCGCTTTTGTGTATCGTAATAACTAATAATATGTATTATAAATTAAATACCAGACACTGGTTTGGTTTGTGATATCATTTTATTTTTGTCATATATGACGTTGAGATTTCTGTGATTGACAAGAATCATTATTTCAATCGTATCATTACTTTAAGGGGGACCGTATCCATAAATTATTATTAGGTAATTGCATGAATAAATTTGAAATAGATTCTATGGATAATTGATCTTTATTGAATACAATTATTTTACAACATAAAATGTAATTTATAAAAGTAAAGTATAAATTATTTTTATGTATTAGATCAACATTTCAAATTTTAAAAATGTTATATTACAAAAATGAGTAATTATGTAAGTAGTGAGCCATAAGTATTGTCAATATTGGTTTAAGTGAATTACTTTGTTTCAATAAACAAATAACAATGTTAAACATTTTTAATTTTAAATAACAATTATTATTTAATTGTTAAACAATATTAACAAATAAATATTTCCCAACGCCGTTTTCGTGTTTTCCATTTTCTGAGCCACTATAAAAAAAGGTCATGTTCTCCTATTTTAGGGTCCCCTTATTTAGCTATCTAATTTCTTGGAGAACTAATATATATATTTTGTATGATTTAGCTACACTCAGGACACATTGTAGTGCTTCTGGCTTGTTCAAGGTTCTTACATTCTACGATCCCAATTTTATTCCATTTCCAAGTTCCAGTTGTTTATCCATATTTTTAATCCGATTTCGAGGCATGTTTTGTGATGATTTCTTAACCAAAATTTTTTTTTTACATCGGATGGGGGCTTGGCCTATCGCGATAACCCCCAACCTGGAGGACCAGATCCTCCCAGCCAGTTAAGGCCAGGAGGATGGCTATTGCAATACCCAATGGAGGGTATTGGGCGATGGGGACGCCACTTTCCCAACGCCAAAGTAGTCAAATTTAGTTAAAATATATTTAATAATAATATTAATCAAAAAATAGTTTATATGAATGTTTTTTATTAATTGTAGAATGGACATTTTATAGAGTAACAACAATTGCCTCTTTGTCCATTGGAATTGTTGAAAAGATTTGAAAAGAATTGTTGAAAACAACTAATTGTTTTGCTATTATTTTATAGTATGAAAATGAAAAATGCTTGATATTACGAGTACAAGTTAAAAGTTAAAATGAAGTAAAAGTTAAAATAATTTTAATTAATTTACAAAATGTGTTTATTTTTTTTAAAAATTAATTTTCAATTTAATATGTTACTTTTTTAATCCTTAATGTGTAAACATCAAGGTAACTTTATATACAGGTATTGAAATTAAGTTAAATTTGGTTCAATGGGCAATGCAAATTTTCTGATTGCAATTTTATTTCTTGGTGTAGACACTTTTTACAGGCGTAGTAGTTCATAGATTTAAGGATATAAAAAGTTATAGGAGATAGGAATTCTCATTTATAAAAGTTTTTAATTTTTACATTCTTGATCAAAAAATCTTTCATTGTTGGTATTTAATGTTACACAAAAATATTAATTTTAGTAATAACTTTTTAAAATATTTATTAAATGTTTTTCATAGTACTTATTTTTATTGTTAATTAGTAAATAGAAAAATTTATCTGTTAACTAAGTTAATTGTACGTAAAAATAATTATGTAAATTTAAAATTAAAAAAATAATATACCTATATATATGTATATTTAACTTCTATCTTGACTCAAGTTATGATTTTTGTATTGACTTAACGAGTTTATTTTTCCAGCTTTGTGAATTAAATACGATTTTGTGTTATTGGACACGTTTATTTTCGCAAACGTCATAGTATTCGTCGATTAAATGTAAATGTATCCATAAAAATATATATAATACATAGTAAGTCCTATGCGTCTCAAAGAATTTCACGCGAATATAAAATAATTTAACTATCAAACCGCGTAATTTTATGCGGATTCAATGAAATATTTTGATTAGTAGTTTTTTACAATTCTATTTTATAATAAATTAAAAAAAATATATTAATTTTAGTATTACATATAATAATAAAATTTAAATTGCTATTTATTTGCTATATATGCATATGTTATATATATATGTATATTTATATCTTCAAAGATTTAAAAGAATCTCATGTATTATGTTTATGCGTAAGTTGTTCAGCTACTCGACTTCTGTGTGCATATATATATTTTTTTAACTTTGCGAATTGTGATTAAAAATAATCCCTAGACACCAAATTTAGTTTAAGTTGTCTTATAAATCTGTTAATATCCCTTGTGGGTAACAGTAGATATATATATATATCCAAGCGCACTGCGAAATATTCTCGATTCGTATTTTGTTAATTACTTTTTTATCTGTTTACTTTAAAACTTTTTGCCACACGTATTTTGAATTAATAATGCATTGGTTGATTTGTATTTTAAGTGATTAAGCTCTCGCTGTTATTTTATACGCTTTTATATGTGCTTAAAAAGACTTTCATTGCAAATTTCTACAGTGGATACTTTTATAAAGTTTTCACTTGAACGATTGTTATTTCGATTTAATTTTTAAATGTATAAATTATTATTATTATTATCATTGTTATTTTTTTTAATTTCTACAATCACTGTTTATCTCGTTTTATTCATTCCCGAAAGACAATAACAGATAATTACGGTTTAATTATTTATAAATACATGCGAGTTATTAATAGACACAATGAAAATATTTAGTGAGATAATAAAGTTATTTTAATTAATATTTGATATTTGTAACCGTGTATATAGGAGGTGATAACTGTTTTAGAACAAAATAATCTGCCTTAATTACATGCTTATGTCAGGATTTCAATGAGATTTTGAAAATGAAAATAACTATTATATTTGTAAATTAATCCGTACATATACATGCATGTAATCTTTCGATTAATTACATGAATTGTCCATTATAAAAACGCGTGGTCGATCGTGTGACGTACTGACGGATGTCAAAAATTAAAAAAAAAAAAATAACAAAACTAAAAAAATTGCATCAAAACATTCTTTGATACATATTTATAGCTGTTTAATCATGTATACGTATATAAGAGTCGAGGACTCTCAAATAGAATTATAAGGATATTCAGTTCAGAGATAAGTGAAAAAATAAAATATCGTTAAAATCCATTTGGGTAAGTCTATGCGTGACTGTCAATAAACTTATTGCGTTCAATCCCTTCACGAAGGAGTGGTGGTGGTTTCATTATATATTTATATACTTTATATACACTTCTTGTAATTTTGACTCATAGATTTAAAATTACGAAAATGGAGGAATAAAATATCATTCTGACGGTTATCCGTGTGTAATGTTATAATAGTTGATGAAAATAAAATGTTTTCACAGCAAAACCTTCGACGAAAATCGTCAACAACAAACACTAAACAGTATATCACCATCGACAATGCAAATTTATGGACGTGAGATTTGATATTTATTAAAATTGATGTTATGGTTTAGAAAACATCAATTTTATTTTACAACTAAAATTTTCAATTAATATAGATACATAAAATATTAATGAAAAAACTAAATATAACAAACATATATATGTTGATTTGTGTATCGTTTTGGTTCTGAAAAGGGCCGTTTAATGTTGGCTAGAATGCCCCATTACACACTTAATATAGTGTATCACAATATTATGGTTCAACTTGTAACGACAAAAAATCGTTATAGATTTTGCCAAAATACTCGTAGATATTTTTATTGTTAAAAAATTAGGACTTAAATTTTTTTTAAAAACGTTTAACTAAGTTCTCAAAAAAAAAAGAACTATTTAAATAAAACGAAAATGTAATGAAAAGCAACAAACGCTCAAACATATGAAATGATCATTGTACAATATGTATAAAGTATAAATTCGTAAAACGAAACGTAATGATAACCCGTTATCAGTAATAACAGTATGACGTTAAAAACTAATATGAATTTAATGAACGGGTTAAAGTCAGTGGTGTAATATTAAAAAAAAAATTACTTAAACATAGATACAGATAGATCCAGATATGACAATTTGTTAACAGAACATGTGATGTAAGTCAGAGTTTCATTTAAAAAACAATAAGTGGCTGAAATAGTTACAGTGATAAACGAAACACATGTTTTATTTTTAAATAAAACGGTGTATGTTAGACTTACACCATTGTGTTTATAAATGCTTTCATAAATTTCTTTGAAATATGAATGTGTATATAAAGACGTATTAATAAATATAAATTAAATGAATAATTTTTGACAATATTCTAATTTTTTAGGTACTAGGTGTAAAGTTTGAGGGGAGACATTGTCAAAAAAATTAAAATTTTATAATGTGTGTTATGGGTTTACATAGTAAGTTTGGTATGGTAGTAACATCTTTATAAATAACATAGGTTTATTTTTTCAAATGTACGCGAAGAATAGAATTATTTATACTCTTGATGATTAACACAAAATAATTCTACAATGCAGGAAAAGAAATAAATTGATGCTGACGAAAATGACTCGTGACGATTTTAAATCTGTTGCTAATATAGAACAGTGTATCACACCTAGGAAAAAAACGATGACAATAAAGCCGTTAATTGGTTGAAGATCCAATGATTAGATTAGGCTTTTCAAAGATCGTCCTTTATTTTTTCAAATGTACGCGAAGAATAGAATTATTTATACTCTTGATGATTAACACAAAATAATTCTACAATGCAGGAAAAGAAATAAATTGATGCTGACGAAAATGACTCGTGACGATTTTAAATCTGTTGCTAATATAGAACAGTGTATCACACCTAGGAAAAAAACGATGACAATAAAGCCGTTAATTGGTTGAAGATCCAATGATTAGATTAGGCTTTTCAAAGATCGTCCTTATACTCTTTTTCATATGGAAACAGTAAATGAAGATTTGCCATTTTCAGAGCTAAATTACAACCAGTTTGAGTTGGTAGATCATCACATATAGTAACCAATCAACAAGATATTCTCTATTCACGAGGATAACCTGTAATAGAAGCAAAGAAAAAGAAAAACATGATGAACCTTTTGAAATACATTCCAACAGTGAAGCACGATTTTTTCCTTTCTCTTCATACAAATATTCACAATAATGAGACAACACCTGACAATCATAGTCTATTTGAAGTTGTGGAAACTGTGGATTCAAAGCCAGAAGAAATTATTATCAGTGAATACATTTTGTAATAATAATTATTTGTTTTGAAGAACAATAAAAACATTTTAAGGTTGTCAAGTTCCTCTTGTATTTTTATTTTAGAAATTAATAGTGAATATATCTTATAATAATAATTTGTATTAATAATTATTTGTTTTTAATGATCATAAAATATTTGAAGGTAGTCAAGTTTTTCTTATATCCATTTTGTTTACAAATGGAGTAAATCATACATAACAGTAGGTAAGTCATTGGCTTTTTAAATACATAGTGGTGTAAGTCATTTGAGTCAACTGTAATATTGTAATCGTCGAACAAATTAAATTCAATTTAAGCAACAATGTTACATTTGGATCCAAATGATCCCCCTATAATGATTACATTACAAAGTGTTTGTTCCCAAATTTATTACAGTACCTTTCGCGTTATGTTAATTACCGGAAAACAAAGAAAATGTGACCTACACCACTCTGACTGTAATCCGTCCAAATATAAACAGTGTTTATTTTTTAATTTGTGCATACAAAAACGAATTTTTTTTAAGACTAATATAGTGGGCATTTCATTGATAGCCGATGATAATATTATATAATTTTATTTGTCTAATGCGATCAATATTTCAGAAGTAGAACTCATCTTATTTACTGTTTCGTGTATGTTAAACAAAGACAGAAAATACTTTAAATTAGCTCTAGGAAACTTTTGAAAACTTTTTCATTCAAATAGTTCGTATAAGAATTATTCGATATTTATTTTATAATTCCATTGTTTTTTTACTCGGAAACTTACTCGGTATTTCAAAAGGAGCAAACTTCGGTGTGTTTTTATTTATAAAAAAAATATAAAATAATTTCATAATGTATTCCGAGAAGATCAAACGTTAGTGTGTTTTATTTAAAAAATATCAAATAGCAAATTATGATTATCTAATTAAATAAATTAATACAATTGAAATGTTTGGTTGTAATAACGATGATATTTGTGCATATCATTACAATATTTTACAGGAACTCTTCTTTCTTATGTATTTTATAAATTTAAGTATAATAATAATGGTCATACAAAAAATATATGAATACAATAAACATTCTTAATTAGAAACTTTTGAAATTTCAAACTTAAATTAAAAATTAATTAATTATACGAAATAATAACATATGCTTAACTATAATATAATATTAATATTAGTTAGCAAACCAGAATCTATTTAGTATTTGCAGTGTTATGTGTAATCATTTTGTTGTAAAGTATCGGGTGAGGGGGTAGGGAAATGGGCAAAAACTAAGAAGCATATAGAGATAATTTTGAGGCATTTCTATAAAAGATCGGAAAGATATGTAAAATTGTATATATATATATATTATGTAATATATTTCACATGTAATATGTGCGATTTTCAAAAATGTACACAACTGTTTGTAGTCATGAAAATAATTAAATAAAAATACACAGTTAAACATAGCAATTTAACACTCCAAGTTTTCGTTATATATTTTTCTTACGTTTTTGTATGAAATTCCATATATCAATATAGTCATCGTATATATTTCATATAAATAATCACAACAAACAATGACGTTTTAGTTTTCTTAACGCTAATCATAAAAAAATTATTTACGTGGCACTTAATGGATATTAAAACATTTTAAAAAAAAATTGCAAAAGTGAGATAATGTCTCAAATTTATAATGAAAATTTACTATAGTTACCTATAATACAATTATATAAGTCCAGAAAGCATATGTATGTCTGTATAATAAAAATGTATAATATTTACGACAAAAATAAAATAGTTTAAATAAATATAATAAATATTTAAATAAAAAAATATCGTATTACATTATATTAGTGAGTTTATGTTGTATAATAAGTGTATACTCTTGACATTTATACCTTAAGAATAGAAGACTAAATTAAATTTTTGGTTTTTTATTTATGGATAAATTGATTTTAATATTGATATTTTTTTATATCAGTTATTGTTTTGTTAATCTATTTACAATATTTTTAAGTTTGTTCGGAGATCATAGATTTTGATGTGTTTCAAACAAAATAAAATAATTTGAATGTTTTAAATTGTAACAAGCAATCCAGTTTAGTTATCGTTATATAAAAATATTTTTTGTAGAGCTGCAGTAGAAATATAAATTTAATAAAAAAGAGTTCATTTTTGAATGCATCGTGTAAAAACATGAAACATTATTTTAAGTACATACCACCAATTAAATATTTATTTTTAGACTAACTGCAAAGTCTCAAATCAGTCATAAAATTACTACCAACCATACAAGTAATCGTATTTAAAATATTTAAAAATATTTTACGGTTGTATAAATGGATAAATGTATTTGTTGTTGTACTTCATATGCCATCTTTTTGTGACTTTTATATTTTGTGCTATTTGAACTTTAGAATACAATTCCAGGTTAGTCTTTTCTATTGAAAAATCTAAACAAAGAGAAAAGTAGCAAATTAATAATTGTTACAAAAGTTTGAATTCGCATATACTTATAAGACCGAATCGAGTTTTCGGTTCATCGATAATCCATTTTCATTATCCTATGTACACTTTCAGGTATTTTAAAATTTACGACGGTAAGTTTTTAGGAATTTAATAAAAGTTGGCCCGAACAAATAGTTTGAAAAAAAAATTCTAATACAAAATGGATGAATTTTATTTATAACACATTTCCTAAATTAGGGAAATTTCCATTAATTATAGGAGCTTAGTTTTTTCTCAGAAGCATTTGTATATTTTAAGATTTTATTCATAAAATATTTAAATCAATTTATTTTCAATTTATCAAGAAAATATTTAGTATTTGTACAATTCTACCTTTTATATTAAAATTTTAATTTTCCTAATCATTTGACCATTTGAAAAAATGCTGTAACTCACTATTTGTGAATTAGTAAAAATTAATTGTATGTATTGCAAGATAAAATGATGTACCAATGTTTTTTTCTTGGTGTGCAGCAATTTGAATATAATATTGATACTCTTGATTTTAAAATTTCTTTATCATATACAACATTATATTAAATTAAAAAAAAAAAAAAGAAGCGGCATGTTTTGTAGATATTGGTTCAAATAGGACATTTAAACAGATATATTAAAGATTCGTTACTATTATTATACATTTTAAAATTAATGATTAATAGTTGTTTTTAAATAATTATTCTGAGCGATGGTAGTAGTTTATTATATGTATGATTCGGATTTTAATGAAAATTTCAGTGTTTTCTGGAAGCTCTAAAATAATGCTTTCCAAACACAAAATTCGTTTCGTATATCAAATAATTAAAAAATTAAACTTTTTATTTTGCATTTTTTTGCATTTTATTAATTTTTTTGATTTTTAGGGTATTTCTTTATTTTAAATGCATTTTTGGTACTTTATTTACAAATGTGTAAATTTAGATCAAAATATCTCCTTAAAAATTAAAACGTTTTAAAGATGATTTATTTGCTTCGATATATTTTTATATTTTGTGTACTTTACATTTAATGACAGAGACAATAGTCACAGTGAACGGCTGATCACAAAGAAATGTACTGTTATAGTTAAACCTTTTTGTTATCAAACGATTAATAACTTGTTATTCATTTGATTTGAATTAATTGCGATAAATATTAATAAACAAAGATAAACAAACGAGTTACAATTGTGTTTTATGTTATGTATTGAAGAACATATGTAAGACATGTTTATTATTATGTATACCTACTTGTATAATGTATTGCAAATTAATTAATTAATATTAATATTGATTCTGTCTAGTAATTTCATTTATAAAAATGCCGAAAGTGAAAAAGTCCGATGTATGCCGTTTACGTGCCTATGTTAGTGAATTTGGAGAAGAAATATTCATGACTGATGGCAACATTTTATATTACAAAATTTTAATGTTAAGGTAGCAGCTAAAAAAATTTCACTGTAACTTAACATGCATCAAGAGATAAACATTTACGTGGGTTAGAAAAAAAAACAAAAAAAGTTGGGGAATCACTCAGATGCTTTTGAATAATGTACCGACAAGTATTACAAGCAATGGTGTAGTAGAGGGTATACGATAATTATACGTGGGTATACGATCGTATTCCTCCTTAACACATTACATTATACTAATTTATAATATGTAGAATTTAAAATAAATTTGTTTGTGATTGTCAACAATAAATTATAAATTAAAAAAAAGGTAAATGTGTCATAAAAATATAATAGTATTGTGAACACTGATAATCGTACTAACCGAAAGTTACATTGAACAACAACTATATTGTACCGAATATTCTGTGTCTAGTCCATGTTCTATGGTTTAGTTTAGCGATAACTGATAAGAAATAACATCAAAACTTTCCAAACGTTATAACTCTACTAGAGTTTATTAATAAATACCTACTGAATATTGCATCTGAGTGTATATAAAATATACTACGAATTTATAAACAATGATTACGTTTAGTATATTTTAATGTTTAGCTATTAGGCTATATTGTACTTAAACCCAATGTGTAGTTCTAATGTTGTAAATCTTGTTTGTTTTATATTTTAAAATATATATTTATATTATTTATCATTTATATAAGATTCTAAAATTCTACACGAGCAATAGGATTTTATAATAAATTAAATCTTAATATTAAATTATGTGCTCGTAACTTATTATATCTTAAATAAACAATAAATAAAATAAAATACATATTCTCATAATGGAGCCAAACAGTAAAAAAAGTAGTATTAATAAATACTTTTCAAAAATATAAAAAATAAAACCGAACAGTTCTGAAAATAGTCAAAATATAATTGAAAATAGTAGCGAGGTAAGTTATATTATTTTATTATTCCTAAGATATTTTATTTTAATATGAAGAAAAATGTACTGTATTTACAGTTCATCAATGGTGTAAACGAAAAAATTATAGATGAACCGCCAAATAATCAGACCAAAATATGTCAAACCGATGATAATTCAAATAAAAAAGTAATCATTGGATCAAGCAACCTTAATACTATGTGGCACAATTAAAAAAACACAATGTGTTAGCTGTTTGTCTTATATTCAGGAAATGGATTTACTATAAAGCATTTGAATATTTTTATATAATGCTAAAAAAAAAAAAAAAAAAAAATGAATACAATGTAATCTAAACATTTTTTTTTTTTTTGAAACAAAAAAGTGAAATTTAAAATTGCATTTTATCTATTTTGTGATTTATAGATTTTTTGCCATTTTCTGATTTTTTGATATATTCTGTTACTTTTTTTATACTTTTTGAAATATGTTAGCATATATTTAATACATTTTTTGTTCACTTATAGCTACAGATACTGGGAGCGTAGTATCAATACGCAAAAATATATTATTATTAGTTAATAGAAAAGCACTATTATAATATTAAATTAATTGACTACTTATAATAAAAACATTGGTGAATATATAAGTATTGTTGTGTAATGACCACTGACTTGAGAGTTAAGACGTAAAATAGTATATTATCGTGCCTTGTGCAGATATAAAACAATAACATTTACAATGACGTCGATAACAAAATATAAGAGAGACGTCATTATTTATAATACCCTTTTCCCAGTAATTGTTCCCCGTCAAACGGGGAAATATTTATATATACTCGTGTATGTGTACACGAACAATTTTAGAATTCTATTGAACCCACGTCAATAGATAAATATATTTTTAAATTTAATTAAATTAAATTTAAAAAAATGTTAGTTTTAAATTTTTATTTTGCTTTAACCGGTGTTCCACAAACAATTTAATATTATACCTGTCTCTTAGAGTATAATATAGTATTAAAATTTAATAAATAAATAACTATGCAAAAAACCAAACATTTTAGGTGGTATTTGAACTCCCAAAACTCCGCCCTAAGTACGTGTCTGAATAAGGTGTATGGAAGTCAGCAAAATATGACCAATACTGTTACAATATCTAAAAATAGCCACTGAAACGTGTCCGAAACGTCAATCCCACAAAGACCAACATGGATATGTCCCAAAATTTACTCTTTAAATTTAAAATTTGTTTTATCCGATATACTTTATAATATATTAATCACAAGTTATTATTATTTTTTGTATCAATAATTTTATAATCATTATGGTTTAGACTTTTATATATTTTAAATTGTTATCAAAAACCAATCACCGCTAAAATATTTAGTTTTATATAATAACATTCAATACATTAATTTGTCAACTTATTTGAATATTAATCACCGAGTTAATGATGTGAGATTGGTAAATTTGACAAGTCACAGTAAATTTATGTAAATAGTCAATTAATTTATCGAATTTTTTTTACAAAAATTAAAAAATCATTAATACTATATCGACAGAAAATTAAGACTAAATAAGTAATCTGATTTTACAAACCAGTAAATAATATTTTGTTAGTTTTTGTTGTTTTTTTAAATTACTCATTTATTATTATTATTATTATTATTATTATTATTATTACTGATTATTATTATATTACTCATTTATTATATTTATTTATTTATTACTCAAAATTATCTAAGATTATAATTTTAAAAAAATTATGCAAATTTATGTTTGCACTACTGGTTATGTTTATAATAATTTGCACTACTTACATTGTTTATATTCTGGCTGATTTGATTGAAGTATCTAATGTTTTCGTTTAATACTTTTTGTGTAGTTTTAGGGATAGTAGAAATTATTAAAACAATTCACTCTTAGAATTTCGAAAAAGTAATTGGAATTTATGAATAGTTCAATGAATTACTTTACTTTATAAGATACAGTTATACAATAGTTTAATATTCTAATAAATACAGTAGATAATTTCAATAATTGAAAAATAAAAAAATGAAAGAAGTTTAGTGGAACTTTTGAATTGGACAAAATTGATTTTTGTTATAATTATATAAATTACATTAAACTGCTTACTTTTAATTTAACTGATCTTTGGACAGTGTTATGTTTTTAAATATCCTATTCTTAAATTTAAAAAAAATTAAAATGAATTGCTAACTACATGAAAACAAACGATTGCTTATAATTTTTATAAATACATAATTTATTGTTAATTATTATATTGAATTAATGATTCACACGATCCTAAATATTTAATAAAACTTCTTATTCATTTCTATAAAAAAAAAAATTAGTCGATTCCTAAAAAAATAATTTTTTTAAAATTAATACTAGTTTATTTAAATTATTAAATATTACATTTTCCGAATTTTTTTATTGGTAAAATCCACATTTCTACCAAAGTTTATTGAACATACAGAAACATTGATTATATTATAACCGTAAATATGAATGTTCATTCGATGGGAAAAAAGCACAAAAACAAATGACATTATTTATTCATATTTTAAAATATTTATGATAAGTTAATTTATAGTAGGGTTTTTTTTTCGTTATGTTTTCTTTTACTAACTTTTATTTTAACACGTGATAGTTTTCAAAACGCAATATTTCGCTTATTTATCAAATGGCCAAATAATTGGGTTTTACTTTATTTATATTTATATTCTTGTCATAAGAAATTTGTTCTTTAGGAATAGAACAACTTTGATATATATATATAAATGTTACCATTAGTAATTTAATACCGAAACCAAATTTCATGGAAATGACCCCGGAAATATGATTTTTACGCGAATAATCAAAATACAAAAAAAAATGGAGTTTTTGCAACGGAATAGTTTGCATGATGACAGTGGTATATAGTGTGTTTGTAATAATATTATATTACGTGTGTCGTGTGTGTTTGTCTGTCTACATTATTATATATATATATTATATATATTTATTATTATATATATTTATTTATATTATATACATTATCATATATACGATATCAATATTATAACGCATTAATTATTCGTCTAATCTAGTATTATGATATATTATTTAGTATCAAAGATTATCAGGACACGTTTATTTACAAATTATCGTCATGCTATCATAATAGAAAATGATCACCATATGATATAGGATATACGCGTAATTGATTATAACACATTAGTACCTAGTGATATTAGATTATAACATATTAGTAATATACTGCATGTATATTAGGTTTAATTATTATGTATTTGATCGATTAAAAGTACATCTTGTTATGCTATGATATCATCATATGAGAGTGAAATGTTTTATAAAGTAATTTTTTTGAAAATATGCTTCGTTTATTGATTATTATATAATACGAATTGCGAGTTTTCTAATCCTATAATAAGTGTTGCGTATAATTCATATTAATGTTTTACATTATCGATGATGTTCACACAGTATATTGCACAAATAATTTTAAAAACTTCATCGTATAACGTATTAGTTCTATCGATAATAATATTATATATTTACTTGATAGTGAGTAATGAGCATTAATTGATTGTTATACAATAAATATATAAATGCATTGGATTATTAAAGCATATAGTCGTCATTATCGAATCCGTTGTTCCGATAACCTACGTCCTCGATGTAATCAAAATAGGTATGGTGCACATATTTATTGTGCTTTGAACTGTTATACTGATCGATTATATATTATGGTGTCTGTAAGGTGTAAATAGTATTAACATTTCAATTCGAAAAAATAACTTTGAAAAATTATTTAAATTATTTTTAATCGTATAATTGTGTTTCTAATTTTGATATTGAATAAGATAAATGTAGAAATATATTTTTTCCATATTACACAACGTAGAACAGAATAGATAAAATAGATTATAAATGAATGTTAACTTTGAAAAAATTATAATTCAAAAGGTCAATATAAAAAAGTTCCATGCGTAGAATCTCTTCAAAGTCTACGTTATTTTATTTTAACTTTTTTTTTAAATAAAATTAATTAGTTTTTTTCTGATAAACGTATATGAAACCCAAAGAAATTAAGATATTAAGAAATTTTATTAAAAACTTAAATTGATAATCAGATAAATCAGACTATTAGAAATTCAAAAATAATTTTGAATTATTAAATTAGTTTTCTGAATAATATGAATCACGGTACATAGCAATTTTTCATTCTCAGGTGACGCAGTAGCGTGTCTCAGTGTGTACGTCTGTTTGATAGACCTGGGCCTACTTTATTTTAATTTAAATAATAATGATTAAGCTGTAAAACATTTAGTTTTAGTTTATATTTTTTAAACTATTGTAACAAAATTAATTTACGACTTAAATACAAATTTATTTATATTTTTCGAAATAATATTGTCTATCAATTATGACAATAAAGAGGATGAATTCTGACATTGAATTATACAATTATTATAAATTCAATTATGTGATTTTTATTTATAGTAATTTTTATTAGTAGGTTTTCTAGTTATTATTTTTTATTTTATTTAATTAGCCACTCAGTCTTCATTGTAATGTGTTTTCTATAACTTGAATTGCACTGCTCTATTCTATATTATTTACCTGGAAATGCTACTGATTTAATTACTTTTTATTGACGTTTTAGGGTCCAAGTTTATTTTAATTATTATTTACATCTTTGACTTAAAGTCATTTAAACGCTGAGAGAATGAAAACTTTTAATTGATTTAGGAGATTTTCGATTTGTTGAGGCTTAAATATATTTTTGTATATCTTCATGTCCATACTAAAAAAGTAAACTATTTACAGATGTTCAAAATGAGAAAAAATTATTCGTTTACTTGTATCGAATAAGGAGAAGTATTTATGAAAATGGAAAATTGGTTTTTAAAGTCGTATATTAGTACGATTTATTATTTTTATGAGAACGCTGTACTATTATATATATATATATATATATTGTTACTTCATTGCCGCCGTAACATTTGCGCGGAAAAAACGACACGTATACGTCGTGTACTTGGGTAAATGTGAGATGGTCCATTAGTCTGAAAGTGGCAGTTTATACACAATATACTATAATAACGAGCGTTGTCAGTTTTGGTGATTTTCACCAAAAAATATCACGAAAATTGGGTCAAAGGCTGATGACAATGGAAACAAAGGTCTTTGGATCATTACTGTTGTGTACACATGTCTTTTACAATAATGACCTACAGCAAATACACTATATTATAAATTAAGGAGTGGCATGAGATTTTATCCGGTAAATAACATCCGAGGACAAATAATCTGTGACATTTAATTAGGTAAAAATAGATTTATAGTACATAAATATATTTATATTTTTTAAATGCCATATATAAAACTATACACGTGTAATATGATAAATTATGGTATTAATATGAATGAGTTACATCTAAAAGTAATTTTGTGTCTAACTGTTTTGGTTTTACTGTATTTATGTACTTGTAAACATATGACTCTTTTGATCATTCTCTAAATAAAAATGGAATTTAATGTAGTTATTCGATTTTTTATACTAAAAAGTTAAATCTAACAAATTAGACTTTAACTTTACTTAAAACTAAAAAAGTTTAAAAAAAGTTAGATAAAAATCCACGAGAAATAGTTATCAAATTTGTATTGTATTTGTATGACCAAGAATATTTTAATGTTTGGGTATTTTATTTATTATGTTGGGAAACAGCCATGTCCAGTTAGGACTTGGGTAAGGTGGAAATTTATGTCACCGTGTTTCCGTTCAAACCACGTATTTATATTTGGCATTAGACGATCTGACCACCTTTCTAAGTTCGATGAATCCCATCTAGTTTGTCAATTATTTATTTATGTTACGTTGTGCTGCCTCTCTCATTCTTATATCATTACCATCATCGTCAATGTGTGCACGCTGACTTTCTAATTCTCCCATTGCCAGGGGGTTGATCTTCTTGATTCTTGCCTCATACAACGTTTTTCTTTCTTCAGCTACTAATTTTATCGGCGGCGAGTTTGTGATGACTTGTAATGCATCAGTTGACACAGTTTTATGAGCTGATGCTACTCGTAGCAGTATTTTCCTTTGACAGCTTGTTATGATAATCCACCCTCCTGGTCGCATCAAATCTGCCCATACTTCTGCCCCGTACAGTAGATGTGACGACTAAAGCGAGTAATCTTCTCTTAGTGTGCTTGGATGCTCCTATGTTTGGCATTAGTCGTCTCAGTTTATTAGTCGTAATTGCCGACTTGTCGGCTACTTTTTTTGCGTGATTGATACAATGCAGTTTGGGGTCCAAGTGGACTCCGAGGTACTTAATGCTCTTTTTAGATTTTATGTTGACATCCCTCAACGAAATGGTGATGGTGTTATAAGCCCTGCGATTTGTAAAGAGTATGGTCTCTGATTTCTCAATCAGCATTTAGTAAATGCTGTAGAGTTTTAGTTGTTGTCCATTTGTTTAGTTCCTAGGCTTATTTTGTGGTTTGTTAACATGATGTTTATTCGTAACGTTTGGTGGTTAGCCCTGCGATCAACCTCCTATATCTTGGGAAAGATTGAGTTCGAGACCCCGGGTTCACCATATTTGTAAAACTAGGTGCCTCCCTGGGGGTAGATATTTTCTTCTCCAGATTTTTAAATAGTTTTTCATATTTCTTTAGAAATATTTTGTGATAATATTGTTTTAGTTCCTCATGTGTATTATTTGATGTAATTTTTAGGCGAGGATAAAGATCCCAAATTTTTAGTATTACTTACGCCGCTGATATACGTCTACATATAATAATTACTTTTTGTTTTAAATTAAAATTCTTATTTAGTTTTTAATGTCAATTCCGACCCACAATATCTCATTATTAATTTGAAACGTTAATACAGCGTCAGGTAACCTAAAAATGTTTCATAATTCAACGTTTATTGATTAAATTAACAATTTTTTTTTTGTTCTATTCATTCACTAACTTGTTATTCATTTTTTTTAACAAGACGCCTACGTACCATTTTCTTGGTTCGAATTTACATCTCAATCTGTCCCTGATTGAATCTATGTATATTTCTGAAAACTTTTTAGAAAAACGCAAGCGTATTTTTGTTTTTGTGATTATTTTGAAGTAAAATGGCCAAAAAGTAATAATATTATCAAATTCTGTAATTACCAGATATTTTTAAATTGTTCAAAAATGATTGGTTAAGAAATATTTGCTTACCGTTCTGTATACTAAGAATAATATAATTTATAACTGTGAAGACAATACAGTTAGTATTAATAATGTTTGTGTAATAATAAATTTAATAATGTATAATGTCAAATTAACAGCATTTACAAACGTCAACTAATCATTTTTCACCTAGATAAGTATAAATTGTATCTAAATTAGCAATTACATATTTGTTTCCGCATTTAACTATATAAGATATTGGTACTTAAATTTTATCAAGATATTGCCCAGCTCTTCTAGTATTATTATACATTTCGTTTACACACCATATGATACATAACTTAACCAGTATTTTCTAAGAATTGTGTGATATATATAATGGTAAAAAAACCGAACGAGTGAATATGCGTACATAATATTTTAATATAGATGGACCCGTTCGTTGCATTACACAGTAATACTAAAATAACTTGCCGTTTCGTCATCTGACCAGCCAAGTTTTTGTTTGTTTGTGCTTTTTAAAAGTGGTTATAAAAGAATCAGAGTGTATAGAATGTACACATTTGTAGAATGGGTTAAACGTGTATTCGTAAAAATAAAAAGAAGCAAAACTCTAATGTGAGATTTTCTATAAGTGCGAAGTCATTCATTTTTTTGTCCAGGGTAGGCGGTGGACATATAAGTTTTAAAAGATAAAGCCTGTCTTTTAGTGTTTAGAGTATAAAATTGCAACGGAACTTTCAAATGAAAAATATTGAATACCATACAGTATCTTAGAAATTATAGTCTTAATGGATCATCGTTGAAATCGCGACGTATAAACAACACCCGTCACAGCGCAGTAATTGTTTTAATTTCCACCAAAAGTGGTGGCAATGATGTAATTATAAAATAATATGCGTGTCTTCCAAAATATTTTGTTGGTGCCTCGTATAAACATTAAAAATAATAATGTATATTGACATCAATAAAAATATAGGTTAAAATAAAACACAGTTGAAGCCAACCGACCAGTAAAATCCTTGAACATTTATGTTTTGTTTTTTTTTGATAGCTATTCCATTTTATTTGTTTTAAACACTACAGTTATGGTTATTAGTTTTATAGGGGTCGGAAATGATATATTCTTTAAACCATTTTAAACTTAAATGATAGTTGAAATTTTAACTACTTATGATGAACCTAATTTAATTCTGAAAAAAAGATTTAAATTCATCAATTTTATTACAGTTTATTTTTGAAACAGATTTTTTAACTTAAGTTTAAACAACGTTAAAAAATTACGTTAATTTTCAACTTTAGTTAAATTATTTTAGTTGAGATTTAATCAAATTTACTCTCATACTAACGTAGAAGAAAAGTTGGTGAGTTAAATTTGATTTTCAGAATTAAATATAATACATTTTACGTAGTTAAATTTTTATCTAGCTTATAAGCTTAAAATCACCAATTCATGTGCATATAGCTATTAAACTTTTTCCAATTAATAATGTGTGCTTGTCCATGCTAGTTACGGTTAATTCTATAATAAATTCAGATAAATAATTATATACTCCTCATATAACGATAGCACATATATGCATACATTATAAAAAATGCCTATCTTATTATTCATAGAAAATGTGGGTTTTTGATCGTCTTAAAATAATAACTTATTTTGGCATATATAGTGTGCAGAAAAAAATTAAGATCGTAGTTTTTAAGTAGGTTTATAAGTTTAAGTAGATTTTAGTTGTTTTATCGTATTATTTAATTTAAGTTATTAATTAAATATTATCTAATATATATTGATATAGAATGTTATTTTTAAAATCGGTTTGTATATTTATGATATTCCTAAATTTATTGTGTTTAATTTCTTTATAAATATGTAATTCTTCCAAAACCGAATTGATATAAATATTATGTTGTGTATTTAAAATGTCTAAAGTATCAAGGGGAGCTGTTACTACAATTTGAAGTTCAATCTGGATTAAAGCAGGGTGATGCAATGTCTACTATTTTGTTTAATCTGGCGCTCGAAAAAATTATTAGAGATATATCAGTATGCTACGAAATGGAGCTTAACGGAAAAAATGTAAAGCTAGCGTACGCAGAAGAAATTGTAATATTAGGAGATACAGAAAACGATGCAGTTAAGACCACAGAGAAATTAATGGAGTCTAGTCATAGAATAAACCTTACTATCAATAAGAAAAAACCAAGTATCTAGTAATGACTCGACGTTCAGTAAATAAAACAGCACTAAAAGCGGGTCCTTACTCTTTTGAACAAGTGGATGAATTTAAATACCTTGGAGTCAACATAAACACAAAAAAAATATGCATAATAAGATCCAATTGAGAATAAATAGTGCAAATAAAGCATATTTTGCAATGAATAATATGCTCAGTTTTAGATTACTGTCCAAAGGTACAAAAGAGAATTTGTATACTTTTTTCTACGCCCGATAGTGATGTACGTATGTGAAACGTAGTCCACAACATAGGGAGACGAAGAAAAACTACTCACTTTCGAGAGGAAAATCCTACGGAAAATCCAAGGACCTGTTCGACTTCAAAATGGTGAATATGAGAGAAGAAAAAATGAAGATCTGGTTTTGAAGAAATTGAAGAAATGGTTTTTAACAAGCCAAATATTAAATTATTCCTGAAGGCAAAACGCTTGGAGTGGGCTGGTCACGTTTAGCGAGCTGTCAAAAATCTTACAAGAAACGTCTTAATGAAAAATTCCACAAAAAAGCGGCCAAGAGGAAGACCTCGCCAGAAATGGTTAGACAGGACGAAGAAATATATTTTAGAAGCCGACAACTCAAAACGACTGGATGACGCGATAGACCTGAATGGATGGAGAAACTTGGTGGAAGCATGCAAAAGGCCTCAATGGTTTGTATAGCAAAAAAATTAAATTTTGATTAAAATTTTTAAGTCATTATGTATATTAAAAGTAATAAAATGATTATTTTCTAAAACATGTTTTGCACAATTTGAATTTGGATTAGTTTTTTTCGTTTTATTTAAAAAATGTGTCCTTTATATCATGTATTAACATTTCTATTCGTTTTACCAACATAAAACTTATTACAACTACAATTAATTTTGTAAATACCATGAAAATTAAATTTATTAAGATTATTATTTGGAAATTGTTTTATTTTATAATTTATTTGATTGATTAAATTATTATTAGTATTTAATGCGATTTTAATATTATTTACTTATTATTATTTAAAATGTTTGCGAATTTTTCTGATAATAAATTTTGATATTTCATACTACAATAAATAATTACATTATTTATTTTTATAGGCTTTTGTTTTTTTAAATTTTTTTATGTAATTTATTGATTGTGTTTAAATTATATTTATTTTTAAGTGCGATATCATATATAATAATATTAAGTTCATGTTTATAATTATATTTATTTAAAGGTAAGCGTTCATGTTTATAAAAAATTGAGTAAAATAATGCAATTTTTTGTGAAAAAGGATGATTAGAATCATAAGGAATAATAGAATCAGTGTGTAGGTTTTCTGTAAATATTAAATTCAAATTTATTATTAAATTTTTAAATTAATTATAAACTAATTTTTATATTTTATTTATTTTTAATTATAAATTAGTTTTATTTAAACTATTAACTATAGTTTCTGCTTGTCTATTTGTACCTTTAAATAAAATTAATGTATCGTCTACATATTTTAAATAAGCTTTAATAAATTAACTACACAATTTCTTGGAAAGTATATTATTTGTTTCATAATCTATCAAGAATAATTTCGATAAACGTGCACTTAAAGGACCACCCATTATTATACATTCTCTTTGCGTATATAATATATTATTGTATTGAAAGTAATTTTGGTTAATAATAACGTTATTGATTGTGTAATTTCATGAATTTCATTTGGATTAAAATTACTATTCAGAATAAGCTTATTTTTGAGTATATTTAATGTATCGAATTTAGGAATAGATGTATATACATTTTTTATATCAAAGGAAATCATTTTACAGCCAGGTATAATATTAATATTATTTATTTTTTCAATAAAATCATAAGAATTTCGTATTGATGTTTCATTAGTAAATTAAAATTTTTGTTTTATTAGTTGATCTAAAAATTTAGTTAAATTATATGAAGGAACATTTTTAAAATAAATTAATGGTCTGATTGGATGATTGTCTTTATGTAATTTTATACAAGTGTGTAATAGTGGAGCTGTAACGTTTCTATTGTTTAATAAAAATCTATAAAAACCCAATTTTCTGGTTATTAGTTATGATTGCGATTGCTTTATTAATTAAATTATTAATTTGTTTTAAATAAATAAGGGTCAGATGTTAAAATATTGATATTATTTTTATTTATAAAATCTAAAGTTTTGCTTCGAATATTATTAGTATATGCAATAACAATAGAATTTGATTTGTCTACTGGAATGATTTCAGATTTATTTTGTTTCAGTTTATTTTCTATATTTTTAATAATATTATTTTGTTTCACAATTATTTTATTTTGTTTCATTATATTATGTAATTTATTTTTATAATTTTTATTGCAGTTTTCTATCGAGATAAATCTATAGTTTTAGTTTGATTCTCATTACGGTATTGGATATAGTTTAAAATAGATTCATACTGTATTAATTGTTGTTTTAATGAATTGTAATTTATAAATTGAAAAGTATTATACTTATTTCCTTTATGTTATAAATTTATTTCGGCTTTGTTGAAAAATATTGATGATAAATTTTTAATACTTGGTTGAAAAGTATGATTACGCTGTAAATTATATGAATTATGTGTTTTCCTAACCAAAACATTAATTTTTTCATTAAACTTGTTCCATTTTTCATGTTTTTTAAAATGTAATTTTTGTAATATATGGTTTTTAAAGAAAAAAATTGATTATAAGAGTGATTTACTAAGTATAAATTTTCTAATTGTTTGATTTCATTATATACCGATTGTTTCTTACTATATAAAAATGTAATTTCAAAATTTAACCACAACTTCTTTGCTGCTTATTTAGTTTTCTTCGCTGACATTGAAATGTTCTTGATGTGGATCTTGATGTAGTTCAGAACAATCCTTATTTTTTTGTATGTCTTATTAAAGTAAATATTTATATTTGTATTTATGAATTTTATAGTGAAATATTCGTACCTATTAAACAAAAGAACGTTGGCATCTGGTGTTTTCATCTAACTCTATGTTTTTTATTGCAATATTTATAATATTCTCTATGTAATTTCTGTATTATTTCTCTATGCATTTTTTTTTATTAACTTTACTTCTAATTTATTCCTCAGTTGTTGTATTTTATTTGTATTAACCTGATGATGACATTTTGTCGAAATCGGTAGTAATAAACACACATATACAACAACTTTTATATTTTCTTTCTTTGTTCTTTAATCAACATGATACTCAATGGCTTTTTGTATATTTAAGTAAATATATATTTATTTATTTAAATATACATATTGTTTTTATTAAAATTTTGTTTAAAGTAACCTCTTATGTTGTATATAATAAATATTGTTTATAATAAAAGTACGTTTTAAAAATGTATAGTCAATTATTTAATCCCTTTCTGTGTGTCAGCGGGATTAAAATTGAAAATAAAGATATTTAATATTTGTTTTCGTTTATTATGTTTAATAATTAAGTTTTAAAAAAAATTACTGATGTAAAAATTAAATTAAAAAAAAAAGGTAGTCATGCTAATGTTGTGAATGTTGCTATAAAGTGGATTACTTGATCGGGTGTTGTTAGAGTTGTATTATTATTTTAATTTGGAATATAACAATAAATCATTGAATTAAAAAAAACGACTCTGGTCAAATTATGTTTATTATCACTGTTTATTGATTTTTAAAGTTCAAATTTAAAAAAGAAAAAGTTACAACAAACGATTGTTTAAATGCTATTAAAATATTATGCCTACGTTTTTAATAAATTTTTAAATATTATTTACCAAAATATTACATATCAAAAACGAATATTTTAACAATTTTACCAGTTTTTGCAATTTGATGAAAATTGTTCATAATAAAACTATTGAGTATTATTATAGTAAATTACCGATTACGTACAATTTGATATTAAAACGTATCGCATAATAAGATCATACTACGAGTGTTTCTTCTATATGAAAGTTTTCACAGACAAAAATATAATAATTAAATAAAAACACATCATTGAATAAACAATACATTCTTTACTTTACTAATCTAATATATATTTTATAAAACAAGGTAATTTTATTAAAATAAAAGATAAAATGTCGGTCAACCAATGGTTATAGTATATAATAATCACCAAATACAAACTTTACTGTACACGTATTGGATATTGTTATATAAATTACATTTTTATACAATACTATTATGAAACTATTGTCTGTTACCCAGTAAAAAATTTCAAATTTTTTTAAAACTGTGAAAATCGAAATAACTAAAATAATAATAATAATAATAATAATAATTATTATTATTATTATTTAGTTTAAATAATTATTATTATTATTATTTATTATTATTATATTATAATAATAATGAAATGAACAATGAAAAATAATATCTAGTAATATCTGTATATCATAAAAAACTGGTTTGGATATTTAAACACTTATAGTCAACGTATTGTTAAAATATATATTATTGTATAATAAGCGATAGTTATCATGTAAATAAATTATTCTGAAACAACAATTCGTATTTTAAACTAAATTATGTTGGAACGTTGTTAGTACGAGGTCGTATATACATACGAGAATAAAAGATCAAAACATTTTTTATACTAAATTTTCAACTTATTGTTACATGATGAATATGGATATTATTTTCAAGTATTTGCTCTGAATTTTCTCGTCGTTACATGATTCTTCCAAAGGTCTTTCGTGATAAGTTCAGATATAGAATAAATAAATTTATATTTTTAGAAATCTCTTATATAGGTATATATTTATTATAACAACAAAAGCATGAATATTTATGAAAAAAATCATGAGATACCGTCTAGTAAATATCGTAAAAAAAAAAAATCTAATTTGCTCAAACTTGAGAAAATATCAATGAAACGGTTTTTAGTAACGAGCACCACGTTAACATGGAAAACACATCGCACTGAAACATAGGCTTATTTTTCATAATACATATTGTTATATGTAACATATCTGATATATATATTTATTCGTTTTGTTTTTAGATAATTTACTATCGTCGAAACACGATCGCACTGTACGAACGTTTGTAGCACGCGAAAAATGAAATATAATTGTAGACTGTTTACCGTACGGAATAATCGATACATTTCGTTTACGCGTAAATTATTACGAATAAATGTATAGTTATAAACACGTCGAGTTAGTTAGGCCTATTATAATGGTTGTATGATAATAATTTATGTTCCATTTAATCTTCAAGTGCAATCATTATACTCAATAGCTCAAGCATGGCTTGGTATTGTTTTACGCTTATTCTTATTCGTAGTTTTTTACACCCATAAAAATAATTACAATAATTATACAAATCTAAAATTTATTAAAAGCCGGAATAATTGAAAACCTGATAATCGAAATCGAAATCATAAATTGCAAAATTATTATTCCGTTTCAATTCCTGCTAAAAAATCGTTATAGTGGAAAAGCAAAAATGACGCAGTTACGTTTTATTAGATTTCCGGTAGCAAATTAGGCTCGAGTTGACTTATGGAGGGCAAAAAATGGAAAAAATGTGATAGGGAGAAAAAAATGAATGGACTTGATGGTGGTAATCTGTAAGTCCGTTCAAAAACAGTTAGGCTAAACTAGGCGCATTTCATTCGACCACTTAACAGACCGTCGTATAATGTGTGTTAGATCTGTTTTAACGAAGATATAATAGTAATTATTATAATTATTATTGTTATAATGCGTCGCGTTCCCTAATGACGCGACGGTTCGAATGAGATCGTTCCCCCGAGGTCGAAATTATCGACAACGTCGTTGTCAACTAAACCGCACGTCATACATTAATCACGACCATATTATTATAATATTATTATTATTATTCCGATGTCGGTTTACTTATCGTATTCCGACCCTGAACTAGATGAGGGAGTGGTGCATATATACATTTTTTTTCCGAACTTGAAATGTTTTCAAACAATAACTTTATTGCGTCACCTAAAAAGACATATATTTATCCAATGTTCATATACAAGACCACTTCGGTGATAATGATAATTCTCTTCTATTAAGTCGAATCACAGACGAAAATGTGGCTAATTATGATGGTCGTAAAAGGGGAAGGCCACGATCATAATTATGAATATCGCACGAAAACACTTTTTCTGTTATATAATGAATAATAATTGATAACACATTTTTATAATTATTAGTAGTTCGCTTAAATGGTGTATTATTAATGTTAATAAAATAATAAATATAAACTCATTAATAATTTTATTGTTTGTTTTCGTGAAAACCGGGTGAATTATATTTTATCTTGACTAGTTAAAGTCAACTTAATATTAATAAAATTAGAATAACAGTTGTTTTTTAGAATTTCTGAAATTTTCAACTAAGTTAAAGTAAGAGTTATTCTTCAATTGTGTTCATTGACACAAAATATTATCATTTATATTAATAATATAATTGAATTTTTTTTTGTATTTTTTCAAAATTCCAATTTCAAAAATAATTTAAAGAGAAAAAATTTTTACTATCGATTTTTTAAATTAGTGTAGAATTATTAGAATATGATAAATATGGTACTTCATATTCAGATATTTCTTCGTAATGTTTTAAATGTTTTAAAATAGTATTTTTGGAGCTAAAACAAAAAAAATGGGTTTCTTATTGGCTAACAACACTTTTAATCAAATTATGCTTTTAATGTTTTGCATGTTTTTATTTATAAACATTTAGTATAAATAAGTAAGTAGCGAAAACAAAACAGACAATAAATAAATAGTAAAAAGTGTATGCAAATAATAATGAATAGAAATAAAAATAAAAATATTAATTTAAAACTCGTAAAAATATATATATATATATATAAATATTTAATATACAAAAATACCAATGAGTATACCATTGATTAAAAAAAAAAAGAAAAATATAAAAATTGTTGTATAAATGTGTTTATTTCTATCAGATTCGACAAAAAGTTATTATCATGTTTTAAACAACAATAAAATACAACAACAAAAAAATAAATTAAAAGTAAATCTTTGAAGAATTGCATATTTATAAAGAAATTAAACACAATAAATTTAAAAATATCTTAAATATACAAAGAGATTTAAAAAATAACATTTTATATCAATATTTATTAGATAATATTAATATCATACTGTAGTTGTTTTCATTATGTACACAATTTCTTTTGCTTTTTGATATATTATTAATTAAATTTTTATTTTTTTTGTTTCTTCTAATTCTATGTCTTTTTATTGTAATATTTATAGTATTCTCTATGTAATTTTTTCTAAATAATTTTACTATTAATTTATTTCTCTGTTGTATTTTATTTTTTTTAAAACCTGATGATGATATTTTGTTGAAACCGGTAGAAATTTACCTTTTGCCTTCAAAAATAGGATGATAACGCAAAATTCACACTAGGTAGTGTAATGACACTACCAATGGGAATCATTGTGATCACGGGGATCATTGTTCTGTTTTAATTAAAGACAAACTTACTAGCAAAAATATTATCATTAAATACTTGTTTGATAACGGTGAAATTGATACGGCAAAAATTTTAACTTCATCAAAAATCATTTTCTTCAAGTATTAGCGCATTGGTAACCTTACTTTGCAGACGTGCCTCGTTTACTGTCTTTAAAAAAGAAACAATGTTAAGTTAGAAAAACATTTCAAATATTCACTCTGTACTTATTTCGAGACGTTTAGATCACTAACAATTAAAGAATGTTTAATATTTTTAATACCCGGAGAACTAAGAGATATCTTATGGAGTAAACATTCCAAAGTTAAAACCATATCGATTTATTTTTGCTTTTTTTTTTTGCAAAAATGAAAGTAAAAAACGGTATTACAAGAACACATTTTTTTTTTATAAAGTTACAATATTTCAGGTATCCAGTATTAATTTTTCTAAATCTCTAAATCTCTAAATCCCTAATCTAGGCTTTACACACAAACACATACACACATACTACACACACACACACACACATACACACACACACACACAAACACACAAATACACACGCGTGCCTTTTACCCACATATATAAAAAATTTGGTCCGTTATCACATTATTACGTCGTTATTGTAATCGTCGTCGTATGAGTTAAGGCACGCGCGTTTTAAGTCCTTCTTTCTTCGCCTGGTGACTGTGGACAACGTACACTCACGAGTTATGTCAACAACGATAAAGACGCAGAAGGGGGCAGCTCGTACACGCGAAACGATTAATCGTGTGCGGGTGAGCGGATTGTACACGCGGCGTCTTGGCGAAACGCCCTTCAGCCCTCGGCTCGGCGAAACGCGGTAAAATACACGCGCATACACGCGTATTATTTTATACACATATACGCGATTTCATCAACGCGCTGCGCACACACAAATACACACATATACATGCGCACACACACCATGTCCTAGTTTAAATTGCTGGTTTACAGGACATAGCATCTGCGGACCATTGTATACGCGTATAATATCCCGTCGTTATTGTATACATGTATACCGGGTGCAGTGACTTGTCTCGCGCATTGCAACTGGTGTACATATTGGGCGCATGTAAATTCCGTCCCGAAAATGTCTGTGCACCAGATATGGACACACGTAAATTTTCCGCTCCAAAAATAACTAGAACTTAAAACACTCGTATTATACTACGAAAACAATATAACGAATTTGTCTTGTTTTTAGTATAATTTTTAAATTTGATTCACTTTAAAATGATTATATTATTAACTGTTACAAATTACGTTAAACGTTCAACATTTGGGTATTACATTACAATAATCAATAACAATATATCTTCAAATTCCAATATATATATATATCACATTTTGACCCATAAAAAATATTAGTTAATTTAACCTTTTTGTATAAATAAATAATGCATTTTCAAACGCTTGTTTGGTTGTATTTAAACGACCACTGCCGACATGTTCGCGTACGTGTATCTATCACAACATACCTGATGAAATCCATTGATTCTAACTCTATTTTAGCTGTATTGACGTGTATGCATTTTACATATTTAATATATTTTTATGTTCGCGGGAATTACAGAAAAATCGTTCCAAAAACATCCATGAAAAAACGATTACAAGAAAAACGTCTAACCAAGATCGACTCAAGTTACTTTTTTGGGCAACGGAGGAAAATTATTTTTTTATTAATTAATACAATATTCTATTGTTTATATTATATATTATGTGTATAATACATATAATTTTGAATACATATATAATATCTATTTATCATTTAAATAATTTAATAATTTAAGTACTTTTCAAGTATACTCAATTCTACATACAACGAAATTTTTAATTGTTCAATCATAACATATGTATATTCAAAGGTTTTTTTAAATATGAAATTATTTGCATATGAAAAAACGATCAGAGATAATATTTGTACAATTAAAGTGAATTTCAATGAAAATTCTTCGAATGGTTAAATTGAATTTAGACTTATAAAAAAGGCTGTGTCCAATATGTAGATAAAAAATCATTTTTTCCAAAATATAATAACTATAATAATTAAATTATCTTAGATATTATTTAATTACACACTTTAGTGGAGAACTATTGTTATTAGTGTCTGACGAACTATGTGAACAGTATGCAGTAGCAGATATATTTTTGAGTAGATATGTTTTAAAATAGAAATCATTAAATCGAAAAAAAGTGACACTAATATTTCTTTTGAAGGTTACTTACATGTAAAAAAAAAAATAAAAATTTATGTTCATTATTGTATTTTCTATTAATAAATTTTAAGTAAAATCTTTGAAGTAAAATCAGCATTCGGTGGCTTGTATATTGATGTAACTGTACACCGTTTGGTTTTTATGGTTAGGATTTCAATGTTGTTTGTGTGGCTGAATGCTGCGCTATCTATGACTAGGCCCGGCCTAGCAAATATTGCACTTCCATAGAGTGCATTAGGTAATTCAATAATTAGGTTCATTCCCGGTAATCTTGGACAGATACTAGTTTCGTCCCGGTGAGTCTCTTGCAGATACAAAACATCACATGCATTCTCCGCGCATAAAGTAGCAAGTAACTCGCTTTTACATGCTGAAAAACCTTCGATGTTTTGCGTTAGAATTGTAAATGCCGAGGCATTAACAGAGGTTGGTCCTGAGACGGACCGTTTTAGAGGGCTATTTATTGGCATTTTTAGCACCGGTGTTGGCAGAATTAGTTCGCTGTAGGATACAGCGTTAACAGGGGCACCACGTGAAGATTTCTGCCAAGCCCCCACAAGGGTTATTAGACCATACAGTTAAACGTTTATTATTGACGAACTCGATTACAAATATTCGTAATATTCTATTTGATACATTAACTTTGCTTACTAAATGGGGCCGTGATGTGACATCAGGTCAATAACAATACAAACAAATATTTTCTGAAGGGGAAACTTTGAATGATAGTGACATATTTTTTTTTTCATTGGTACCTTTAATATTATACAAATCAGGGACAAATACATTAAATGAAAACGATAGTGTAGTATGGCAAAATCCTCATCCTTCGTCTACTAAATATTGTTGTCCCATTTCTATTGAATATAAAAAAAAAAACGCTTCTTTTTACAAAACAAGAAGTAGGTGCTATAAGTAACCAAGTTAAGGAATTAGAACCTACAGTTGTTTTATTGACAAATAGAGCTATTGAAATTAAACATGAACTGGCATTGACGATGATTGATGGAAAGATTTGCAATACACTAACTGAAAATAGATCTTCCCAAGTTTGTTATATATATGTATAAGGAATGTCCAAAGAATACCAATAACATTATTCAGATTAATAAAAGACCTGTAAATCATAAAATGTTTGCTTTTGGTTTGTCATCATTGCATGCCTGGATAAGAATGTTTGAATGTTTAATTCATGTATCATATAGAATGGATTTTAAAAAATGGCAGGCAAGAGGTGAAGAAAATAAACAAATGTTAAAAGTTTGAAAAGAAGAAATTCAAAAACAATTTAAATCGAAAATGGGTCTAATTATTGACCAATCAACAAAACAAAGAGGTTCAGAAACGTCTTATGATGGCAATACAGCAAGGAGATTTTTCGAAAATCCTTAAATGTCATCGTCAATTACAGGAATAAAAAAATAATTAATTGAACGTTTCTCAACAATATTACAAGTTATATCATCGAGTATTGATATTAATTATGAACTATTTGATAAATATGCAATGGAAACAGCCCAGTTATTCATTTCAAATTATGGTTGGTTCAATATGCCAGTGTGTGTACATAAAATTTTAGTCTATAGTTCTGATATGATTAAATTTGCTTTAGTTCCTATTGGACAATTACCAGAAAAGGAGCAAGAATCTAAAAATAAAGATTTTAAAAAATATTGAAAATGCAATACCCGGAAAAATTCACGAATCAACACTATGCAGGATCTATTAAATAATTTATCAGTATCCTCAGATAATTTTATATCTAGTTTAAGAAAACAAACTCATACTAAAAAAAAACAATTAAATAATGAAGCCAAAAATTTATTGATTTATACTGAAAAAAATGCTGAAAACTATGAAGTGACCAAGAATGAGACTCTGCAAATGAAACGGATAAAAAAAGTGAAGGTTAAAATAAAATTCCATATTAATGTTCATAAACCATAATATAGTACCTATTAAACCAAGAATAAATGTATTGTAATTTAAAAAAAAAATTTAATTTAATTAAAATTAAATTAACCTATAAAAAATTTGTAAATTTGTAAATTTGTAATTTTGGTCTTATATTGTTAAATTAAATTATAAAGAGTGTGTAGAAACATTAAGTACGTAACTTTAAATTTATTTTAAAATAAATATTTTTAATTACATTATAATATTATATAATTTCAAATCAACTGAAAAACCCAAAAAATTATTTTATTCCATTTTAAATACATTCTGGGCCACTGTGCAATACCCTGAATTTTCTTATTCTAATTTAATTACAACTAACTAAATATATATGTATATATATATATATATATATATCGTTTCGATGACGAGATTAGAACCATTTACATTCTGTATATTAACGCATTATACTGTTATAATATAATTTTATATATGTTATATTATACGTATTTGTTATAAGCGTAGATTATTATGTTTAGTATGCTTCATAGGAAAATAATGAATGATTGGTCATACCGGTTTCGTCTCTAGAATTTCTAATAAGTGGCTCAAAAAATCTTCACCAAAATTGTCTTTCTATACAACTTATGTAACGCACCCGAGGGGGATTTTAGGGAATTATTACAGTCTTTGTTGATCTTATCACTATGCGTTTTGTTTTTCTGTATTTTTCTTTTCATTAACAGATTGTCATTCAACTAAATCTTATCTAAAATGTAAATTACATTTAATATTTGTTGTTAAGTACTCATTATAAATGAATATGCAATATGAAGTATAAAATAACGTTGTATTATATAACACAATGAAGTTTTACTTTACCAATATAATCATGTTTTGCTTTAAAAGAATATAAAATATTTTCTTACTCAATATTATAATATAATACGTCATCAGGCATAGCTAATATTTTTTTATTAGGTATGTTTTTTCTATTTATATACATAAATATCTCCCTTTAATGCATTAAATATTTTTTAAGATACGTGTTTAAGTTTTAATATATATTTAAAATAAAACATATTTTTTTATAATAAAACAAATTATTACAAGTTATGATAGACTATAGATATATTAATTGCAAGATCTCTATAAATAAATGCTACTTCTTATTCCTCGCAAATCATTTTTTTACACTTTTTATAACAGATTTTACTTGGTTTACATAGGTTACTATGGGTCTATTGCTATTGGAATTGCTTCGACTCCATAATTATTATTAAGTGACATATAGAAATTTTCATATGTAGTATTATTTCGATATTTTAGACGACGAATTAATATAAAATTAATTACTATTGCTTAATTATATAAATTTAATCAAGGCAAAAAAACTATCTTGTATTAAGACAATGTGGTCATTTTAATTACGTTACTGATTTTATAACTATTATAGTTTCGAAAATTACAAGTTTAGATATGTTACACTATTTACTTATGTGACTATTAGTGATTTACGTCATATGATTTAAAAAAATGAATTTATAAACTTGTCGTTAAATAAATATGATCAGTGACCAATCAGTAGACTACGAAACAACTAACAGACGTCTTCCATTATTTTATTTGAGCTATGTTCTTATATTTCCTCGGCTACTTATTATAATTTTGCTTTGACTTTCCTCATAGCTATTCAATGTTTTCCCATTTGGTCCACTACTATAATTCGCGTCATACAATCGATTACATATTCCATAATAGTTGGATAAGATAGTTTGAATAGGCAGGTATACTACACATACATGTTAATAGGCCACGGTAAAATCTACTTTACATCTATTTCACTTATTAAATAATTAATATATTATATATTTTTTTTTTTATTGTTAATAAAGAAGATTAATAATATAGTTAAAATTCAATTACAAATTAATTACGAAACAGCGATCAAATAACACGGTTTCACTCGTATAATTTTAACTTCCATATTTTTGGGAGACATTACATTACAACATATAGTTACTTTAACTCCAGTCGACCACATAACAAGATGATTTCTGATGGCTCCAGTGACGGTGTGCACACGTTATAATTATATTGGACATGCCTTATGTGCATCACGGTACTTACGTACAACATTACACTATTATCTTTTTGCGGATTCAATGCACGGACACACGATTTATAATTAAAGATGTTGAACGCCTGATACTTAAAAGGTCGGGTGACACATTATATCCGATACGTTAAATGCCTAATTAATGTTCTGTGGGTTTTGGTTTTCATAATTTGCCCGTTAACGTTTCAGTGACTCGGAGTCATTATAATAAAATAACGAGACCAATATCTAAATTTATTTTCTGTTTCTCCACTCCTCCGCATGGAAACCTGTACACTATGTGCAGTTGATTAAAATGTAAATAAATATTATGTTTTAACCACAGATAAATAAAATATCTAGATAGCTGATTCGATCTAATCGAATACCAGGACATGTCTATCATTTATAGATCTGACAATGTTTACAAATTGTGTGATGATACAAATATAATGAAATTAAAATATTTAAAACATAAAAATATCTAAATTGATTTAAACTTGAAAATATGACACTCTTACTTAATCTTAAAATTTTATTTTATAGCTTCCAACGTATTCGTAAAATACGTTTTCAATTATTCATAACGATTATCATTACTTTTTGAGTAATGCAACTGAAATCGTAAAAACTATATCGTTTTTCTTAAATTATTACATATTTCAAATTTAGAAAAAAATCAAATTTATTTATTTGTTTTTGTGTCACGTTTCATTCCATCAAGTGTATAGGTATCATTTGACGATATCCCGGAAAATCTGGAGTCGTTTTTACGCGCACGTGTTATTTGTGGGGTACACCACTTTCCCGACGCCACAATACGATTACCGGAAGATTTCTTAACGAGTTCTACGCATATAGTGTCCAAATCATAAGATATATATTATAGTGTATATATATAAATATCAATTTTAAACGAATATATCTACATAATTCGGATACTCATTAAAAAATTATCTCTTTGTTCTTAACCTTTAAAAGTTTTAAGCTATCGCGGATTAGAAAAGTTAGATATTTTGATTTTTAATTTTTTTTTTTGAATAGTTCTTTTATAAATTCAACCCATTGGGTTTTAAAAGTTTACACTAGCTTATCGGTCTAGGCGTGGTACTGTAATAAATTCCGAACAAACAAAGCGTTTTCTGAAAAGTGTATATATTTATTTAGTAGCCAATAAAACTACCAATGACCCGGCAGGCAGGCAGGCACGAAATTGTGAGCTTGCTTTTTACGCTGTCAACTCTCTATTTAACAGTTTTAAAATAAAAGTTTTTAATTACACAAATTTTCGCTTGAGTTATTTTTCGTTTCTTTTTAAATACAATTGCATTGTATATTAAATAAATAAATAAATAAATAAATATATATATATATATATTTATTTATAACTGTGAAACATGAATAAGCATTAAGATGATATTGTAAATATGTAAACGTAGTTAATTATACCACTTTTACTCAAATCTTTTATTTTATACTATATTGAGTACATTACTATAATTAAAAATATATGTTTCTCTAATTTTGACTTTATAGTAATATTTATCACACTGCTATTACAACCTTACATTATCCGAGCAAAATCTAAAAAATTGTCATAATAAATATTACTTAGATAATGTCAAAAATTACCCGAAAATCAAATATAACTCGGATATATATACTTGATTATTTTAATATGTTTTAAAGAAAAAAAAATGTTTATAGTGTTTACTATGTTTTTAGAGCAGGTTAATCGAAAAAAATTATGATTCTTAAAGAATTTAAAAATGAAACTCCATAAAATATATTTTATATATACTAACACTACTATAAGTTTTCAAGAAATCAAACTTTTACTTAATAGATTGTAAAATAAAACATAAAACATAAAACAAAATAAATGTATACGTGAGCCCGGAAAATTTAATTGTAAAAAATTGGCGTTTAATCATTCGTTTCTGTTTTCATCATTTCAATTTGTAACCATTCGATTTTTTTTTTAATTTAGGTATCTCTTAAATGGGCTTTTAACCTTTTTCGAGATCCAAATAAATTTTGTTAGACCTTAAAAATATAAGACTTAATAATTTTCATCAAAATCTTTCAAGCTGTTTTCAAGATAATAATGACATATATAAATATTATATGTCAAAAATCATTCTCCAGTCAACAATCACGTTTAGTTGACACTAACTACTACATATTTTTATTTCAAGCTTTTAAAATAAACATTTTTTATACTTGTATCCTAGTAGAATTCAAATTTACATTACGTTACTGAAATCTTGAATTACTACCTAAAAACTGTATTGTACATACAACTTACATATCATTTAGTATATATATATATATAGTAAATAGGTATCTATTTAGAGTAGGTTATGATGAAAGATGTTAATTTAAGTAAAAATTAATTTTATAATAAAATATTATTACTTTATATAACTTAAGGTTAGGTATTAACTTAGAAATAATTATTTTAATTTTATATTTAACTTCCTTTAGCTTGTTATAATGATATATGTATATTAGGGTGGTCCTTATGAATAATAAATGCCAATTTTTTTTTTTTTTAATTTTTATTGGGACGCCCCCGTTACTTATTCCATATAATAAAAAACATAATTTTTTAAAATTTGAAGATAATTAAGAAATTATTTCTGGAGGCACTGTGGGGTTGAAAATCGCTTGATGGGGGTATTTTTGTATATAAATTATATTTATTTGTGATATATGTTTAATTTTAATATTTACGACAAAAATGTTTAGAATATTTTTTGTAACATACACAATTATCTAAATAAAGTTATATATGACATTTATTCATCAAATTAGTATTTTTGTGAATAAATTGCATTACATTATTTTTAAATATATTTTAGGAAATATTAATTTTTTGGGTTTTATTAATGTAACTTTTATTATGATTGCAATTATTAAAATCATATTGTACACATTTTGTTCAATTTGATGTTAAGATAAAGTATATTATTTACTCGTAGATAAACACAATATAATTTAAATTTACTTTTTATTATCTGTAGGCATTTCCTAGAAATATTTGAAATTAACGTACAAGTTCCAGTTTCATAAGATTAAATTTATTATCTGTTCTAAACCAATATAATCAATACAACGTTCAGTCGATGATCGTGCGTACAGTGAAGTGTGTAGTGTAGAATTTAGTGAAAATTTGTATTGTGTATATTCGTTATAAAATTAAATATGGATATAAGAAATTGTGACAAATTTTTTTTAATCGATCATGTTGAAAGTCAAATTATTGGTGCTAAGTTACCGTCAAATTGACAGGTCCTCAAAGTATTATTTTATAACTTAAGAAATGTAAAATTAAATCTACGATCATGTTCTAACTTGGTACTAAAAGAAATTGAAGTATTTTGGGAAATTACTACCTGCGTTGACAAGCAAGGGAAATGTAGATAGATTACCAATTGTTATTACTTGTTCAAAAACTGATAAACTTCTTGGCGTTCCAAAAATAACTTCTGGAAATGGTCATAATCAAGCGCATACTGTGTATCAAATATTGGAAGAATGGAATCTCCATTCACTAATAATGTTTAAGCACTATCTTGTGATACAACAGCTTCAAATACAGAACGATATCAAGGAGCACGTATTATATAAGAACAATCAATAGGTAGAGATCTTTTATACTTGCCATGTAGACATCATATTTATGAAATAGTTTTTAAAAGTATTTTTGATATAAAAATGGAGACATCAACAGGACTAAATGTTGATCTTTTTAAACGATTTCAATAATCGTGGTCACAAATAAATAAATTAAACTTTGAAACTGGTATGAATGATAACATAATTTGTGAAAAACTAGATAATAAAAAAGTGGACTCATTGAAATTTGCAATGGAAAGTTTAAAAGAACATCATCCAAGGGAAGATTACCGGGAACTCTTAGAGCTCGTAGTAATCTTTCTTGGCGGTATACCTTCAAGAGGTATATCTTTTCGTGTTCCGGAGCATTTCATCATACTAAATGGATGGCGAAGGCCATTTACTGTATTAAAATATTTTTGTTTCAAAATAAATTTAATCTAATAAAGACAAAAGAAATTGGACTTCGTGAAATTTGTGTATTCCTTATATACATATGTTTGTATATTAAAGCATGAATCCGCTCTTCAAATCCTATCGAAGCACCTCAAAATGATTTCCAATTTTTAAAAGACCTTTTAAATTATAAAAATATTGATAAAGATATAAGTCATATTACTTTGAATAAATTTTGTAATCATTTATGGTATTTGGCACCACAAACTACAGCATTGTCATTTTTTGACGATAAAGTATCAATTTCTACTAAAAAAAAAATGGTGGAAGCTATCAAGTTAAATAATAACACAAATGATACATTAAAAAAATATCCAATGAACCCCAAAGTCGTAAAGAGTTATATAGGAGATGGACTTGAACAATTTATAAATATTGAATCACAAATATTTTTCAACAGATATAATAGTTCAACAGATTTTATGTGTTTAGATCCTTCAACGTGGAAAAATAATGAAAATTATAACAAAAGATTTCATATTGCAAAAAAATTAAGAGTTGTGAATGACACAGCCGAAAGAAGTGTAAAATTAATGGAAGATTACAATAACCATTTAACAAAAGATGAACAACAAAAACAATATGTATTACAAGTTGTCTCATACTACAGGCGTAAATTCCCAGATTGTAAAAAACTAACATTATCAAAACAAATTGTATAACTTTTATTGTACCAAGTGATTGTTTTTTTTAAATACAAAAAAATGATCATGCCAAATTATAAGAATTACAATTTATAATCACTGAAAATAATATTTTTGAGAATAATAGAAATAAAACAATATATATTGATAAAATCATTATTTTATGAAAAAATAATTATAAATGTATCATAATATTTAATCGTGAAAATAATAATTTTATGATTAAATATAATATATGATTTTAATTAGATAATTTTGTATATTACAAAAAACATTCTATACATTTTTGTCGTAAATATTAAAACAAAGTAGATATTACAGATAAGTATGATTTAAAGTTTAAAATACCCCTTTACGCAAATTTCAACCCCTCTGCGCCTCTAGAAAGAATTTCTTGATTGTCTTCAAATTTTCACAAATTAATTTTTTTATTATATGGAACAAGTGACGTGGGCGTCCCGAAAAAAAATGATTTTAATTTTTAAGGGCCACCCTAATGTATATGGCTCAATTTTCGTTCTTAACAATGTAATATAATATTTTATTGAGAATGCTGGAACCAGATAATGTCTTTATTGATAAGATATCTCTGTTAAATTCACCACTGAATAAGATATTCAATACGTGCGTTGAATAGAAAGTAATTGAACGCGTTTATATAAACAAATATAAAAGTAATTTTGTAACTGTATGTAATTGTTTTTTTCCTACTATAACTGAAACAATCTAAAAACATAAAATGAATTATTGATTCATGAAATGTATCAGAATGATTTTTTTCGTACATTGTTCAAATGATATAACGCGGAAATATCGTCGCAAAATGTACCATCCTTAGTACTCATATAATGTACGTATGATAAAACAATAACGTGTATTTCGTTTTTATTCAGTCAACTTAATTATTATAATTTATAATATACATATATGATCTTATAAGAGCTATTAATCAGGTTAATAGCTCATACTGTCATGATATTATCATATATATGTTTTAAAAAAATTAAAAGAAAAGAAAGACACTTATCGATACTATGTAAACATTGTGATAGTAACCATTTGAATGGTAAATTTCTCTATTTTTTATTCGTATAAGTACCTCATTTATATATATACATGTCCGTTTTTTATTAAGAATTTGACAATTACTGTAAATTTATTTCAACGGTGACATTAAGTATCATATCAATTTAAAAGTTTAAACGATAATAATTTGCATAGTTAACGTTTAAACGTGGATAAAAGTTTCAACAGTTTTCACTTTTGAATTGAAATACCAAACCAGAGTGTTTAATTTTTATTCGTTTTATGTTTTTTATTTGTATTTTTATATCTGTATTCTTTTACAAATTATCTGAAACTATCATAACAATTCTGACAATTTTCTTAATTGCATTCACGGACTATAGTAACAAAAGTAGGTTGTCAGTATCTCAGAATCGAGCGTAAATCCAGGATTTTAATTGGATGGGAAAATACCATCAAAATAGAGTATCAATGTTAATATAAATTTATTGGCTTCCGGAGTGAGACTGAATTTATCTAAGAGTGATAAAACAAAGTATTAAAATATAACGTGGCTGGTGGTGCACTCCATCATGATTATTTTGTTTCCTATACATTATATTTCAATAAATGTTTTTTTTTCATAAATATACAATTACAACTTAAAAATAAAATTTAAAATTGCATCTCATTGTTCATAATATGGTTATATTATATATATTACAACTTAATTACGATTAATTATTTCTTCATTCAAATTTTTTCAAATGAACAATTTATACTAAAATTTTAATTATTAATGTCTAATGTTTATCAAAGAACAAATGTTTCACTATGGTTTTTTAAACAAAAAATTATAAAAAAATATTAGTATAAAACAAAATCAATGATTATAATTAGTTTTATTGATTTATTGTGAAAAATTAAAATACATATACTTTAAATTTAATGACTTTCATCAATGAAACATTGTGACTATACTCTATTGGTCTCGATAGATATACTCGTACATTTTATCTTTGACAACAATTAGATAATTGTTTTCTTATTTATCTAGAAAAGAAATGGGTATCTAGTCTTTCAACTAGATAATTTATCTAGATATTACATAATATTGATTACTACATATTATTGTAGTATAGTATTCATCGATTTGTGATGAGTCTGATAAAATCTCGTGTAAATCGTGGAAGGATTTGGCAACTGCGTCCCATGAGAAAATTATTACCATTATCTAGCGAGTATAGAGTTTAAAAGCAATGTTAAGACCAGGTGATGCTGGGAAATTGTAAATATTCATAAACAAACTCCAACGTGTATGACTTAAGAATTAATCGTATGTACAAAGCGTATACGTATACTCGGGGTGTATTATAGCCAAAATAGATGACATCACTTCAAGCAAGTATACAATCAAGTTTTCATTACTGTAGTATTTTAAATTAGACATTTTTCATTGTTACGAACTTTAATGTTTAAACTTTTCCGATGACCGTCTATTTGATCCTCGGAGACTCTATGAAATTAAAAATGTAAAACTCCAATTATATTCCACTAATTTTACTATTAGAATGTTTTTTCTTTTCTTTTTTCTTTTTATAAATAAATTAACAGCTTGTCATAATGTAACGCTGGATTATTATTTTGGTTAAGTATATTTCATGTTAAACAAATTTACTAATACAGTTTCCTCGCAATAAAGTTTTTTTAGGAACACTTTTTATCAAAAATTCAACCGGGTTCAAAAATATGTTGTCATACTTTAACCGAGTTTTAAAATTACCGAAACTTTAACAAAACATAATAATCAACTGTCCAATAAAATTGCTATATATACAATGCATTTAAATATATTTCAAAACAGCCACGTATATTATAGTGTTATAACAATATATAGTTACGTTTTAGTTAAAAGTTACATCTAGTACGAGGTTATTCTGAATTATATACTTATACTAATAAATAAACACGTTTGCGATTAAATGTATAGTCGAATTAATCATGAAAATTATTTAACTAATTTCTGTAAAAATTATGTCAAAAAATCTATCAGGATGGGCTGAGAATCATAGGCTATATTTCATTAGCTTACCACATTTCAATTCAATAAAAATATCGATTTAAATAATATATTTAATTACTTAATTTAATTTTAAAAAATTGTTTTCTTTGTTCATGTAAATTTTCTATTTTGTTATTTGTCGTGAAGCATCGCAATGACTTTTACCTTTTTCCAAAAATTAAAAGTTTATTGAAAGGGACCCATTATCCTACGACTGATGACGTAAAAACGAAAATGGCAGAAATTCTAAAAGGGTTTATTGAAAGTGATTGGTAGCACTGGTTTAAAGAATGGCAGCGACGTGTGCAACAGAATGTAAATTCTGACAGAAACTACTTCGAAGATGAAAAATATTTAATTTTTTAATTTTTAAAATAAACCTTTTTTAACAAGGAGGTCTTGTTATTTTTGTGTCACATTTTCGTATTTTTGAACAATTTCATTAAACAAGCAATCTAACAGCATTACATTTTTACTTTTATTATAACTGTTATTATTAATTCGTTTGTGAATGTCATTCCCAACTATAAACTGTACCAAAGATTTTATACCAATGAATGTAATTATTTTCCCACTTATAATAATTGTATCTCTATAAATGTTACTTGTCTAAAAATCTGCCGCCTTTTCATATAATATTATTTTGAATCAAAACCAATTCAATTATTATTGTATTACATTTGATTCAACATTTTGCATTGTATATTCATATATCTGTATAAATTATGAATGAGATCAAATTTAACGTTTATTTAAAATGTTGAATAAATATTTCTAATGATAGTTGTATTGATTTAAGAATTTTTTTATAACTTTTACTTGTTATAAGAGTAAAAATACTACACGTAGTGATTATCATTATAATAACAAAAAATGATTAGTTTTTTATATTAATATAATTTGTTACTTTATCATTCTCGACAATTTTTATTTTATAAAATTAACATGCTCAATTTTATATAATACATACCAATTTATAATTTTTTTTTATGTATCCAATCTATTAAATTTATGCGATCGTAGATAACTCACAAACTCGTGGGGGCCTTGCCCCAATTCCCAATATTCAACAATATATAATAATATACATAGAAATTACTTGATACTGAATATGTGTTATTTAATGACGTATACATTAAATATAATTTAATATAAATTAATTACATAAAAACCAATTCACTATAAATGACAACAAACTAGTTTTTTTTTTTTAGCTTTAAACGTTAGTTTATTTTAAAATGCTAAATATTATATATTACATTTTATAATTTATATTAACATCAATTACTTTTCTTTAAATTTTTGCTGCAAAGAAATTATTAAAAATGCATATGTTACAAATACCAATAAATAAAAATAAAAAATAAACAAAGTAAAATGCTGATTAATGTTAATTGAGAGGGAGTTTGGACCTTTGAAATATTTGAAGTATTTTAAACTTATCTGCAATAAATATTCTATAATAATTTGAAATTAACGTACTATCGTCTTCAGTTCACAAATATACGTAATATAACGTGTTATAGTATTATTTTGTACTTGAATTTGAAAACAACTATAAAAAAGTATTTTACTTATATAATATTAAAACAACATTTAAGTTGTTATTAGTACGCCTTCATATTTAGATTTTACAAATAAAAATATATCGGTAAAATTAACGTAAAGTTCGGTAAATTGGTAAATTATAATAACAAATTATTTAGGGGTAAATTAATTTTTTTTTGCAAAATTGAATATAAAATGACATTAACTGTTTGGGAACATATTTATTAAATCAGTATAATAATTAATTTTGTATATAAATTTGTTATTAATCATTTGATATATTATTGACCAGTTATTAAGTTATTTTTTATACATTTTAAAGTACATTAATTTAAAATACGATTCATTGCATATGAATAAATAGGTCAAATTTGAAGTAGGTTATATATGTAATAAGTATTATTTTCATAATATTAAGGAAAATTAATTTTTTTCAATTCATATTATCCATTTCATTTATTAATTTACTATAAAATATATATAAGAGAACTTGTGATTATTTTATACACAAAATGTTTGAAACCCAAATCACAAAAATTATACACAATAACCGCGTATACGTATTTCGACAACTACGTTGTCATCATCAGCGCAAGCTACTAGTAGTAGTACGAGTAGCTTGTGCTGATGATGACAACGTAGTTGTCGAAATACGTATACGCGGTTATTGTGTATAATTTTTATGATTTGGGTTTCAAACATTTTGTGTATTAATTTACTGTTTGTGATAGTTAACATTTTGTTATGTGTTAATTAGAATATTAAATTCTTTCATAAATATCTTTGATAAAGTGAATCAATTTACTCTATTATTTATATATTCTAATAACTTTTTGAAAAATTTTCAAATACACATTTTTGACAATTTATACTATTCCAAAAGTGTAAAAAAAAGTTAGGTTAAAAAAATTATAATATTTGTTTCAATCAAAATAATAAGAATGAAAAAACAATTTTTAAAAATTAATAAGTATTCTGCAAACGTAAAATTTATCTTTTTTAAATAATTATTTAAAAAATAAATCTTATAAAAAAAACAACAAAAAATAACTAAATATTGTTTTCTGGATTGTAATTACAGATTCCTAGTATAGTTTAAATATGTAAATTTGACAGTGACGAGAATTTTCAGTTAAATTATACTTATGAATTTTTGTTTAAATAATTTTAAAAAAATTACCTACATAATATATGTAAAATTACTATTAAACAAAACATATTGTTTACATATAAATTAATATATTTTTAATGTTGTTTCTGATTTTTATTTTATAATAAATTTTAATTAAACTGAAAATTGTTTTTTACAAATTATAGACTATAGATATAGAACGTAATTTTATTACTTTTTTTGAAACTTGTTAAAAAGTATTGATTAAATTAAATATTTTTTCATAAAGCACCAGAATGTGATATGTTAAAGATTTTAAAGTATGATTTATAATCTACAAGTACATAAAATATTGAAATATGTAAGTATAAACAGTAAAATATATATTTTCTCCAACTGAATGTTTCGAAAATAATAGTAATAAGTATAAAATAAATACCTAATTTTATGAAATTTGGTCTTTATATCGATCAGTTTGTCGAAAACTATATCTTAACAATGTGAAGCTATCGACTGTTGTAGTTATATCGTCGGAGTCTAATCGTAAAATACAAACAATGGCCTGGAACAGACGGGACCAATAGTATTATATTAATTATTGTCTAGTAATAGAAATTCCATTGAATATATCACAGTGTCCCGACTTGTTAAGTTCGTATTTAGTTAATCGTATTATATTGCGATTACCTATAACAGTGCCTATTATATAAACAATGTAATGCTACGTGTATAATCATCTTTGTTGATAATCATTAATTAGACTAATAGTGTTATTATAAGTATTATTGTTATATGATGTAATTTGATTTTTTTTTAGTTTTACAGTTGATTATGGAAAAATAGCCTGTTGGTAAAGATAAACGTTTTTATTTAATAATATATGTTATAAAGTATTTTAGAGAGAGACAATAGGAATGTGATATATACATTTTGCATGGGTCGATAGGAATTAAATATTGTATACAAACAACAATAATCATATAATAACATAGTTAAAATATTTTAAAATGCATTTATTATCATGCATATCTCTAAACAATTAATCATTAGATAAATAATTTACATTACAAAATGAGAAGATAATAAAAATGTTTAAATATCTGGCAGTATTATTAAAAATTGTAATACTCATTTCTTCGAGAAGTTTATTTTTAATTAAATTAGAAGTCAAAATGAGTATTGAAATGATCCTGTCATGGCTCTATAAATAAAAATTCAGTATATTTTCAACTATAAGTATATAGTTGAGAGGAGGATGCTCAATTATTAATAAATGTTACGTAATAGAATTAAACAAATTTTGAACTCATTCGATTAGAGCAATTAGTTTTTGCTGTAAAAAATTATTTTTATAAATGTTTAAAACACAATATGCTTCGTGTAAAAACGAAAAAAAAAATTACGTATTCTTGTTATTTTTACTCTTTATATAATTGTAAATAACTTTATCGTTGTTATTGTATTTTGAATATTTTTCCCGATTATATACGGTCATATTACTATCTGTACATAATTAACTATGTATTTATAATTTATTTTCATACTGTACATATTTTTCCTGCCCATGAATAGTCATAAAATTTATTAAAATTGTAAAAATAACTGGGTCCTGATCATTCATAAGGGGTTCAGCCATTAACAAATTCCAGTCTTCAGCATTCTCTTATTGTGTTTCGACGCTGTTTCAAGACCAACCAAGGGCAGACATGGCCAGCTTTCGGCATAACGAGAAATCGTAAAAATGAATATTACTGTATTAATATATTTTTTATAATAAATTTACACAGTATTTTTTTTCTAGTTTAACTTATTCAGTGTAAAAAATTTAACGTTATTTCGTGGGGTATTAATTAATTTATTATCATACATTTTTTGGTCGTTCAGTCATCGGGTAATAATTTACTTACTATCACATACACTGTTTAAATAGTTTTAAAAAAATGTATTCTTTATAGTACACTAATACTTTCCTTATAAAAGTATTTTTGTTTTATTTAAATATTAATTTTTTTTAAAATTGTAATTAATTAAATTCCAAGATAAAAATTGAAAAATTACTAAAATTAATTTTTGTCCAAACAATATTCACTATGATTGTGTTGTTGGTGATTTATGAAGTAAATTATATTTATAAATATATTATAGTCAATGTAGATAATTAAAAATAATGTTAAACTTTCCGAAGATTTATTAGCAATATTCAGATAATATTAATATGATATTGTATTCTTTTTTTAAATCGTCGCCTTTTATATATCGAACATTGACAAGCAGCTGGGAACAGTATGCAATCTCAGTCGACTTGTCTAACTGTAATGCGAAAAAAGGACTTAACCTTATTTCATTGAGTACTGTGTTCAAAATATTCTAACTCATATCTTCGATACGATTTTTGATAGTGTTGATAGAAATCGATATCTTGTTTACCTTTTTGGTATGTTACTCTTCAAGAACAAGTTTAACCACATCTAGAATACAAAGGTTGATGAGATTTTCTCTAATTATATGAGGTTTCCTGTTTTTGGCGATTTGAAAAGCGATGTAGTAAAAAGCTTCAAGACCAATTTCAGTTGACTGAAAAAGTTAGCTGGATGAATCCTTTGCAGGAACTTTTCAATACAGTTTCTTTACGTTTGAAAAATGCAATATCTTTTCCCACAAACTGAGAATGACTTCTCTCAAAATGTCCTTTTAATTTGCTAGCTTTCATACTTTCTGTTGTGAGCACTTTGTTGCACAGTACACATTGGAGCTTGTCAATATTTTTATGAACAAATTGGGTAAAACCGCATTGTAAAAAAGCTTCTTTGTATGACCGTTTTTTCCCATGTGACATGGTTTCTGAAAAAAAAAATTGTTTCAGTGGATATATCTTATTTAACTGAAAAATTCCTATATCTACCTACTTAACCATAAGTCAATCGTGCAAGTGTATATTATAATAATTATGTCATTAGTCGCACCACGGTATTTTCGATCGTGTTATAATTTTGTAATAGTAACATATTGTCAGAGGCGGATTTAGAGGGGGTGCTTGGTGCTATAAAATTCCGGAATCTTAAGCCATGTTGAACTTTATTTATTTATTTTTCTTTTTTTTGTTGATAAATAATATATTTTACTATTATTTTTGTTTTTAACAATAATAAACAAAAATAATAATTATAACAAGCACCCTCCGAAAAATTATCCTGGATCTGCTCCTGTATATTGTTTCTTAATGTATAACACATTTTTCTAGACGATATCGAAAATATTCTAGTTTATGTTGATAAAAATATATTTAGAGCTAAATAAAACGTTGACTCTGATTATTGTGTTAAAATCTAAAATCGATAAATATTATATGTTAATAATTTTACTTTATTAGTTGATTTAAATACATATTTCTAAACGATAACGGTTTGTACGCTATATTTGTTGCATATACAATATGATTTCACAATTAATCTTTAAAATGATAAGTTATCAAACATTTTATTTTCATTAATTTAGATTTTTATACAATTTTGCTTTTTCTTTCTATAGAAAGATTCTATTGTTCAGTAATTATAATGATTATAAGTGTACGATCGTGGGTGACAGCATATATACTTGTTGATATTCTTGTACCTTTTAATTTAATTTACAATATTTTAATGAAATCGGCCAGACAACGCATCACGTCTACAACCATAATATTATATCCTTGATTTGTCTGTGTTGTCTCGTGTAATAATCCACACAAACTGTATAATATCCGTAAATCATATACATTATTACAATTGTTTTTTAAATATTTTTCTTTCAATTTGATTAAGTTTGTTTTGTTTCCTGTGATGTATTTCTGTACGCGCCTATCCACTTGTATCATAGCGTGGGTATGCGTTCTACACGTGCATAACATAATTTTAAAAGCACTATATGCTATTGTAATGTATATACGTTGTTTGCTTAAACTTAGCATTTTTACCTATTCTGACTGAAGGGTTAACTTTAGGTTGCGTGGCAAATTTAAGTATGGGTATACGCGCAGTCGAGTTTTTATCGGAAATGTACGTGACAATATATATATTCGGATTAAATGGAGCAGACCACCTTCCTTTACGCATCCGAAATCCGCATCTTTATAAATACATTTAAATATATATATTTTTTAATTACGCGTATTTGCGTTACTCATTTTCTTTTTAATTTTTCTTTTCACTTTTTTTTAGTTAAAATATTGTACCTATTAAATTTTTTTTAAATTTTGACGAAACATATTTTAACATTGTTTTTTTTCATGGACAAGCTATCCTTTCTTCTTAACTTTTTTATACAGTTTTTATTATAGGTTTGTTTTTACTTAATGTTCTATGTTTTTATAATTTTTAACATTATATATTTAATACGGTTTGCGTTTTTTATACATTTTATTTTACTACATTTTGTAATAATTATAATACAATTTAAATACTTAATATAGTTATTTTAAAAATAAAATTGTTTGAATCCAATGTAATTTTTTTTTTAAATTACAAAGAACGTAACATTTTTTTAAAATGTATTTTGAAATCAATATATATTATATAATAAATAATATAAGGACAATATCTAAACATATAAACAACTCAAATAAGCTTATGGATGACTAAATAATCAAACATTTTGAGATTGCAATTCTTTTATAATGAGTGCAGTTTTGTATTATTATATGTGTATATCTATATTTGTTGTAATTTACTTTTACCACATGTTTCTTACTTTGGTCATTGATAGTTCCCTTTTTATATTAATAGGTGATCATTTCATAAAGTGATTAGGAACTTTTTGGAGAATCAAATTTCAATGCTTGTTAATTGAGGATTCTTTGACAAATCTAATTTACAAGTTTTTTCAGACTTGGACTCATTTTCGAATTCTTTACTTTATACTTTTATGAAATTCATTTTGTTTAACGGCTTCATAGATTTCACAGCATACTGTTAAACATAGTTAGTAATTTTTATTTTATTTTGTGTTTTTAATTAACTAATAAAAATATACATATACATATATATTGAGTATAACATATAACAAAAAAACATAATATATTGTTCTTAGTATAGACAATTTTTAATATTATCATAACTGAACATTATTTTACTATTCAATGGTTATTTGTATACATGAAATAATATGTATACCATATTATCTAGTCATAAAATTGACAGTGTGTGTATGTTTATTTTTATTGTTTATTAATATATATTGTAACATGAAGTGTATACTGAAATAGGTCACGTCCTAATATAAAGCTGTTATTTTTGTCTCGCACGTAGAAAATGACACTACAATATTATTATGAAAACGTTCAGACAAATCGATAAAACATTACTTCACATTTATTATATAGTTCGCGTGATATTGAGGATATGATCATGTTATGAAGCGTTTGACGTATTTATTATCATCAATAATCGTTATTAATTTAATAATTATGCTTTTACTTTTACTGTTGAATTTTTATAAACTTGCTGTACGATCTCAAGCAAGTGTGTTTAAACGACAAAAATATGATAATCTGAATTAATGTATAACTATAATTTATGATACAAAAGTCAAGCTAATTTTGCTGATAATAAATCCTTTTTATCACTAGATAAAAATCCTATTATCATATTTTTTAATTTTCAAAATTACATTAAATTACTCGCTGATTGCCAATTAGTATAACATATGAAGAGTTAAAGTAAAAAAAAAATCTATCTAAAAAACGTTCTTTATTTGACATAAAAACTGTCCTTTAATAACGTTAAATGAAACTTACCTCTGAATAACGAATACATTTGACAAACGATTAGCTTGACACACTCGCATAATAAAAAGGATCATATTAAATTATAGGTATTATCTACTTGACCACATTCTCAAAAAAAACCGAGCCTACACACAAAAATAATTTTGTACAATAGGCTTCTGAAACATACAGCTCTTCTTGACATAGCAGCTTCTTGACACATACAACTTTAAAATCTGGGGGAAATGCGAAACACTCACAAATTCAAATATTTTTATCAAATTTATTACGAACAATGTTTAAAGCACCTTCTCATATTTTAAATCAAAGCCTACATTTAAATCTCAAAATTAGATTAGCCACTTATGAAGCTAAGATAACTTAGTTCAAATTCCACAACGAAATCCATAGCTTCTGAAATCTCCATATATCTAATCTTGCCAAAATTAACATTTTTGATAATCTACCCTGTTGATTAAAAATACCTTGTATAAGAGATCTTATTTACTAAATACTCTCTAAAATCAAAATCAAATGTTTCACCAATGAGTAGACATCTTTATATTATCTATTATCTTTTTTATTATTTTAAGTTATAACTTATTAATAACTAATACAAAAATATCTATATTACCTTTTTATTATTTTGTATTTATATTTTTTTGTTCCAATATATTAATTAGGAATATATTAGAGATGATATTATTATTTACATTTACTTAAGAACGAATAAAAAACGTCGAGAAACCATAATATTAATAAAGAACCAACAGAAGGTCTATCATCGTATTTTATTCAAAACAATAAGGATAGGCGTATATTTATATATATATATATATATGTAGTATGTATTCACCTAATTCACACAAAATAATTGCTTATATCATGAATTTGGTAAATGGACAAGTAAATATAAAGTACATAAATTAGCACATACAAGCCATTAACAACGGATTGTTTAAGCTTAAATTTCCTTACATGACGTTATTTACACACTATAGCTAGATATGTTATATAAAATTGAAATCGTATTTAATTTATTTCAAAATTCATCTGAGTTATCATCAAAATAAAGTATGATAAACATTGGCGAATTTATATGGTGTGTGTAAAGGGTTTCTACTGCAATCAGAAATTTTTTTAAGCCTATTAATTTACAATTACGTCTATAATATTGTAATTCTTACAATGTTTATACACTTATCTAAAACTCAAATTATTTCATTATGATGAGGGCATGTGGCATCCTTGCTTTACAAAGAATGAAACATTTAAGCTACTATGATAAATTTTCAAACAGAATAAAAAAAAAGTGATAATAATATGTATTTGTAATTTTATTTATATTGTATTAATTTTATATTGTGTTTTATACTATAGTCACTAACATAACTATGAAGAGAAATGTATTTATCTGAATTCTTTCAAATATCAGATAACTCCGATTAAATATAAAAATAGGAAAAACACATTTTCAGAATATCGTAAATTGTATTTTTATGGATTCGGTAATGCGGTAACTATCCGGCTGTGTAATAAAAATACATTTTAATGAAAAACAATAATAATAAGTAATAAACAATAACTTAAGATGATTTCATGATGATAGTAATTAAACCATTGTATTATCCTCGTTGTTACTTGTTTTTAATAATCAATAGACTGTTTAATATTATTAAATATTTATTTGAAGTATGATCTATAATTATAATGAGTTTACATAGTTATTACAAATATTGACTTGAAAAATAACAAGGACATTTCTGATAAAGAAGACGCTAAACTAAAGTAGGCGTAACATTTTTATCAGTCTTGGGCGCCAAATGTCCTGGATTCGGCACTGTAAATAGGTAAGTATTAGTGAAATTATATTGTAAGGCGTTTGTCTTCAAATGTTGTACTTGACATATATAGTTTATATTAAATCCTATGGATTCTTAAAACAAGTGACGGTGATTTATAGCATTTACGGTATAATGATATCAATATGTGTACTTAATCCTAATAAAATGCATGGAGACGGATAGGATTATGGAAGAATTTTATTATGGTATCCTAGTGGTTCAAAGCGTCGGATTTCATTTGACAAATAGTTTTGTTTTCGAATTGCAACAAAATGATTCTAAATTTTTTTTTTTTTGGTAAGTATGTAATGTTACGATGTTCTAAATAAAAAATTTCCAACAAATACTGATCAAAATATTTATGTATATGTTATTTATAAATGTATAATATAATATTAAAACTTTGACGTGAGGTAAATCCTTCATATGATCAGTTGCAGGATGTTTATTTGACTTCTAATGAAATGGTCGATACTTCCCCGGTATCTACAAAGTTTTCACCGGTAAAACTAGTGCTCAGTTAATATTCATTTTTAAATTGGATTCGCCGCAAATGGTAATAACGAACCCATTGGAATTTCTAACACTGCAACTCTCGTTAACGTCTTCTACCGCAAAACGTTTGATCGCGCTTTGTGATTTACTATTTTTTCGTTTTCTCTTTCCTCTTTTCCTATTCTGGTATACATATAATAATTTAAATATTCTAATCAGTTTTGAATTATTAAATGATATTTATTGGATTTCGAAAATGTAAAAAATCATGTTTTTATGGCTTAATGGAATTTTTATTGGCAATATTAAGTATAGAAACCTGAACATTCAATATAATACTTAATCATATATTATACAAAATTGACGTTAAACAAATGTTTAAATGATTCGAATAAACTTAGAATAGTTAAAAAATATTATTTTTGAGACTCCAATTTTTATGAATGTCCTAAAATCATTCTTTTAATGATTGGGTTTGTAAGGCTGTGTTTGTTTTTATGTACGACATCAGTTGGTCATCTCGAGAAACTGCTGGACTTAAATTTAACCTACCTTTCCCACTATTTTAGCAGAATAGCAGTATCTTCGCATGAGTCGTTACTATTTTATACAAAGCAGTCCCTATTTTACAAAACATTTCGTACTGCACAATTTTTTTTTTTTAATTATTAAGAAATTTAAGTAAATTTATTGTTTATACAAATATAGTTAAAATACTGTGCACACATATACAAATAGTTTTTATTATCATTATCACCAAATTCTAATCTACAGTGAAAATTAAATATTTCTATAAGAGCTGATGACTATTGACTAAATAACATAGTCAAAGTTATCTCTAATTAAGCCGAAGATTATAATTTTTAATTGCGATAAAATGATGATTTCAAAAAATACGGCATAAACCATAATAAACATATTAATCACTATACAATGTTTTAAATTCGTACTGCACATTTGCATTTTTGTACTGTACACTAAAATAGGCCCTGGTACCAAGTTACCACATTTTTTAATAAAAGTTCTTAACTTCTTAAGTTAATGTTTTTATTTTTTTAACTTGACTTGTAATATCAAATAAAGTAGTAATAAAATAAAATTAGCAATTATATAGGTAACTTTATTACTATGTATGTATTATTTTTTTAGTGTTTATCATATAAACATAATATTGAATACAATATACTGCAATTTAGGAAACCCCATCTAATTTTCTACGTTATTTTTTAATGCTACTTATAAAAATTCAATATCAAACTATGTTATGTTTCTTTTTTGGTAAAAGTAAACTTTTAAATTTGAAGTGAAAGAGATAAATATAAATCACTTTTAACTTGACTTAACTTATACATTTTTAGATTTACCTAATTTTAAGAGTTAAAAAATTAGTTAAATTGTCCAGCCTTTATTTTATTTTATTCAAGCGATAGATCAATCGTTTATCATCTGTTTAGTTTATTTCTATACGAATTAAGCCCAATTTAATCATATTTAGAAATTAGCTTTTAGATTAAACCTTCGAACAATAAAGTAACATTATATGCAATTTTGTTTTATTCTGGCCATTACGAAAAAAATACTAAAAGTATTTTACATAAAAACATATTTATAATTAATCTGTTGGTTTATTTATTTAATAGTTATCGACTGACATAAACATTCATTATATCATAATCTATTTGCAAAAATAGTCATGCGTGTGTACTTAAAATTTTATTTTTGTTGAAATATTTTAAATGCATTAAGTCATCATGGACAGCTTCCGAAGAGTGTTTTCGGTTGTAAAGTGGTGTCGGAAAGTATTGTAAAAAATTCACCAGCGAATACAAAGACAAAGTATTGCTGGAAAACCTGAAAGGAACTATTAGCAGTAAAATGGAATTTGTAAATGTTACCCAGAGAAATGTTATTGAATAAAAGTTACTACTACCGAATATTGTAGTGTTTGAAATTGCTTTTCGAATACGAAGAAGAGCCGAACAAGGTTAAAAATTTGTAGACGCACGAGTAGTTTCAACATTTTAGAAATAAATCGAAATAGATTGAAAACAGCCTACTGTTTGTCACATAAAGGATTTAACCCACGCCGAAGTGTCGATATTATATAATACTTTTAAAAATAACATATTTATATTTTTACCACTGTTTTTTGGAACTTTTAATGTAAAATACGTTTTATGGCTAAAATGAAAAGATTATCACCCGCAGACCATGGCTCGAGACTTAAGTGATAAACAAATTGTTGTTATGTATTACAGAATAAAATTATTGTGTTATTATGTACAACTTATATGTAATGTATCTATCGAACGCCTGTATTTAATAATGACATTAAATTAAATAAAGCACAATTAATTAGGTGATAATTATATTTTTATTAATTCTGTACTAATAATTTCAAATTAAGAAATTTGACAAAAAAAGAAAATTATCTGAAACAAAATTGGAATAAACCACAACTATTAATGAAAGAATAACCGTTTACTTGGAAAATAATTACGTACTTTATAAAATAGCACTCACTAAAACATTGATTAACGATGATTAGTGGAAAAGTATTAAATATAATTTCTCCGCCCTCTACTAAAAAAAAAAAATAAAATTATAATAATGTTATTCTGTTAATTATAAGAAAAAATATTTGAATTTTTTCATAACCAATAATTTATTACTACTATGGTTTATTATAAGTTAATTTATGAATAATCTACGTACATTCCAGTTAAACTGACATTTGGAAAAATGCTAATTATTATTATTATGCGGGCCGGGGACGATAAATGATACATTGCTCACCCGGACAACAAAGACTTCATAAAAAAAAAACTAATTAAATAATCTACGGACACTTTCCTAACAATTAAAATAATAAATAAAACAAATATAATATAAAATTCGCATTTACTGATAAATTCACAACTGCAAATCGCTGGCCAGGGCTGCTATATCTACAATATTCATAACTAAAATACGTAAAATAATATCATGGGTTACTTGAGCTACAAGAATAAGTGATAATACAATACATAAAAAAATGGAAATTCGAGCCTAAAAAAATAGCAATATTAGTTATTCGAGCCAAAATACAATTTAAATAAAATTCGCTTGACGATGACGAAGCGGACGAAATATTTCGTACGTATACGAAAAAGCACGACAGTAAACTAACGAACTTAAAACAAATTTACAAAAAAAAACATTAATGGTATAAATTTAATGCACACACGACGATGGTCTCGCGACAATGACGGTTCACGAACGACGACTACGACTGCTGCACAAAAATAATTACAATATACACTAACAACAAGATAAAGCTGACCAATAACAAAGATCAATAATAGCTAGTGAATCCTTATAACTATTTACTAAAGTTTTAATTCTACTATATCATACACACCCATATATATATATATATATATATATATATATTAGCGTGTTCCTTAATTTTTAATTTTTAAAACTTTTATGTCTCACCCCCTAAATTAGTGTATATATATATTAAAATGACCTACAATAAGTTTTGGTTCAATCAGTTAAGGTTAATACGTGCCGACTTAAACTTGAAGTTTGAATTTAATACATTTTTCAATATTTATGAAAACTCTTTACATATCCATAAATATTACGTAAACTTGTGTGTAAATCAAATTTTTTATAGAATATATTTTAAAGGAAACACTATTTTCTATATCTTATGTTCTAACAAGTTTTAAAATATATCATAAATTGTAAGAGATACATCAGTCTAATTATTTACAAATTTTGTTTTCTCAAATATTTCAGTGTATTTTTAAGTTTACAAAATGTAAACCTCAGTAAATGTTTTTATTTAATTTATAATAAGTTTAAATAATAAAAATTATGCAAATTAATATTCATAAAATAAGCTTATACATTATTAGAAAATATTTATGTACCATATAGTAATATTTAATTTTTTTTTTTGTAAAGTTTCCATCATTAAATTGGGATACATTCGTCTATGTCTCAGTACACATCGTAAAACGTATTATTTTTAGTCTTCATCAAACGGAAATGCTTCATTAAAGTTACAGCTCTTTCTGCTAAACTATTAATGACTTTAAGTAAAATTATTAATTTTTACCATTAATATAACTGGTTTCTGTGTTCCACATTGTTGGGTTAAATTGTAAAAATTTCGTGTCAATATCAAATCGAGAGAATAAATTCAAGCTACGTTATGTAATGAACTTATCAATATTCATTTCTGTTAAAAATTAAAAATTTATTAAATTAATACATATAGTTAGTTATTCTTTAAACTTTTAAAAATTATAATAATAATGTACCTGCCAGTAAATTTATCATCAATCTGATTTGGTGGAATTATTAAACATTTCTATTGATTAATGAACGAATCATTCTTTAGAGCTTTTACCATAAGACGATTTATTTCAATAGGCAATGATTCGTCAAAAAATGAAAGAGCTGCAGTTTTTTCCGTTAAGTACCACAAGCGATTACAATTTTTTTTTAAAGCAGCTTATGATATTTTACTATTAACTATTTCATACAATTTTAATGCTTTAATAAATTGTAGATCTTGATTAGGAAGATATAGTAGATCATTGCCTAATTTTTGTTCATTGAGAATATATGTTTCGTTCAGTCGACCTATGTTGGTTGGAGTAGTGTCAAAACACATGGCTTGTACGATATCAGATAAACTCCATTCTTCTAAAGCGTTATACACAAGTATTGCTTGTTCTTCACCTGTTGACTTTTGATGTTTTGACTTTTTACCATTTCTTTGCAAATTTTGCCAATTATCATACATTTTGATTAACTTTTTAACACAGTTAACCTAACAGATTTTGTCGGTATCCTAACTATTTCCCAAAATACCATGTATTTCCGAATAACCAAATTTGTACTATGTTGTACATTTAATTTAACGGTTTTTACATTAAAAATAATACCTGGAGTATTTGTCTCAATGATGGAAGTTTTGAACCGAGGATTTGAGTCTCCATAGATCCGATTAAAATTATACATTCGTCTTTCCGAAATATAACTGTCATAGTCATGCAATTTGAATTACTTTATACAATCGAATTATATATTATATGCATTGTCACACGATACGTAAGACGTGACACGACGAATCGTAATAAAATTGATATTAGACTTTACAGGTACTAATATACTACAGGTAATAATATAACAATATTACGATTATATATTTATACATATAAACGTTAATCTATAAAACGAAAAACAGACGAAATGGTAATGCAATTTGTAAATTCGTCGAGTGTAATTATAATACAATAGACTAAAGATAGTGAATTTCTTATATAGTACTTTTCTTCATTAAAATAAGTATAATTTGGAAAATATTATACATAGAAAAGTTGTTATTTATAAATGTTGAATTAAATTATGTTAAAAACATTGTATTACACCAGCAATATTACCTATAGTATACGAGTATAAGTGTTGTATTATTAACATTGTATTATTATAAGTATTATTAAAATAATAATTTTTCTATTATTATAAAAATATGATAACTCTAAATAGATTTGTAAAACATTATAACTATTTACCTATACAATTTGTTATAATTAATTACAAAGCATATTGTTTTTTATACAGTCGAGTTATACTTCATATATTACTACAGTAAGAGATATCAAAAAATGTAATTTTATAAAAGTTATAGGAAATTTAATTTACTTTAAAATAAATAATATAAACAAAATCAATATTACTAACAATTTACGAAATATTTATGGAAATGTTGAAAATTTTCGTAAATATTGAAAATATAATAACTTTAAATTTCAAGTTTAAGTCGGCAAAAGTTAACCTTATACGATTGACTCAACACTTTTTGTAGTAAATTATATATTATATATATACACATTTATTTAGAGGGTGAGACCAAAAATATTACAATTTTTTTTTCATCATATATATAATATAATAATATTTATTATTAATATTAATAATAATTAATATTTATTTATATAAGATATAAAATATATATTTGGGTACCAATAACAAAATCTTTAGTAATTATACGAGTATTAATTCTATTATTATCATTTTAAAACATATTTTTTTCTTATAAACACTGAGTTATTGTAACATTAAAATAACGTAATCTATTACTTTTTTGGAAAACTTGAGAGATCTTTTAGGAACACAATTTCAAAAACTGTGTATTTTAAAAGAATTTTGACCAGTTTCAAATGATTGAACTGTTGTAACAAATGTTTAGGTAATATTTTTTATTTCAGAACAGCTTACATTTACAGTAAATGTTATATTATTAACACATTAACTTAAGAGTAATCTTAGATGAATTTACTCATTTTTTATTTAACAATGGTTATTTAGTATCATATACATTTTATACATATATATATGGTTTTTTTACAGTTAATATCAATTACAATTTTTTTTCAGTCGAAATTTGATTATATAATTCAAAAATTAAAAATGTAATGATTAATTCGCATTTTTACTCAATGGTTGCGATAGGAGTGCGTAGCTTATACGCAATAAAATAATACATACATAATTATTTAAATATATACATAATTGTTGTTATAAAAGTAATTTTGAAATTTATGTTTTTGATAATAAAACTACGCGACAATTAGTTTTAGTGTATTATCTAAATGCAGATTAGTGTATAGATTATCAAACTACATTTACTTTATACTCATAATTATTTTAAATACAATTTGCAGAGATTTAAAAAAAAAATCATATAGAAATATTTAAAAACCAATTTGTAAACTAAGAGTATATATGATAATAATATTAATATTAATAATATAGTTATAATTGAAGGTAGTTGGATTTATAAATTAGTTATCATGTAATCATGTATCAAATCCATTGCGTCATTGCCCAAATATAATTTTTTAAACAAAAAGTATTTATTTGTATTTTGTTGATATCTTCACAATGTTTTCTGATATTAAAATTTGTTGCAAACCATTGCTAATCAAAAACGACATTTAACGTATTGAATATATGAACGTATACTTTATTACTTTTGTACTACATTAATATAATGTCAAAAAAGTAAGAACTTTACTTTGCTCTATATTGTAGTCAGAAATTGATTACATGAAGAAGTATGTTTCTTTCGCATATGTGTTTGATGAAAAAGTAATACAAACATTACAAGTTAACTGAAATTGGAATAAAAAATCGGTTTTTAGCCATAATTTATTTCATTTCATGTGCCATTATCCCTTGGATTAGGTACTTTAATTTTTCATTATTTTTATAACTTACCTACAGTTGTTATAACCTTGGGTAACCAACGAAATTTTTCGAGTAGATGGCTTCAGGTCTCTTGTGCTTGTACACGAACCATCTTCAACTCCCATAATATGTGAAGGGTACAATCACTGAACATATTCGTGTTTGGATAATAAAAGGATGTGAAACTGCTCATTTATTTATTTTACCTACAATTATTATATACAATAACGGTATTTAATTTTCGCCGAACTCTGACATATTATGCATTGTAGTAAATAATAATACAGAGTATCATCAAATTCAAATTTGAATATACAATTGTGAAAAAACGATAATACATTTGTAAGAAACGAAAAAAAAGATGAGATGTACAATTGTTATTACTCATTCATATATACACGAGCATTATTAATTTATTGATTTAGAATTAAACGCAGATAAATTTGAACAATCACAATAAATAATAAATACGTTGGTAAATTCAGTTAACCAAGTTATGCAGTAATAGTTATTAAAAATTGACAAGGAAATAAAAATCATAAATTATTAGATACTACATACAATATTTAACCCGTTTTGGAGAATATGAAATAAATAAACTAGATTGCTGTTATTAAAAATGATTCGCATGCATTATTATTAAGCATTACATTTTGTGACACTATGACTAATGAGCACTCTTAAATATCATAGATACTTACAAAAATATTATGATATATAATGGTATATTTTCATCAATATCAAGAGATTTTTTTTGTTACAGACATTTCCTTTATCGTATACGTGTGAATAATGTAATAGTTTAAAAACGAACTATTTTGTTTCCAAACACATTTTAAAATGATTAAAGCTGAGTTTATATCTAACTGTAACTATCTAGTATCGTTAAAAACAAATTTAGTAATCATATAACAATAAATTATTTTCATGAATTGATTTTGCATTGACATTTGTAACTTAAAACCTAGTTTTATGTTTAAACGGGAGTTTTTTTTTATTGATTTTGTACATACTTTTGTAAAGAATGAAATATTTTAAGTTTTTTAGGAATACTATTTTAAAAATTGCATTATTATATAAGATATTTTTATTATCATTATCACAAACAACGATAAAGCAACATTTTGAAGCAGAAATTATAAGTGAATTTCGACTAATGATAAGTAAATACGCTCAAGGAAAAGGGTACACTCTTACAATCATGTTTTAGTTTATACATATGTAATTAATGATTCTAAAAATTAAAATATGAATATAAACCCCGTTAATATTATTGCATAATCGAATTCAATATGACTTGCAAATGTTCAACAATTTGCCATTATATACTAATAAATTGTCTTCACCAAGTAACATGGTGAAGATTGTCATATTAAATATGGAGATATATTGGATGTATTTACTTTCTATTATCATAGACTTATAATTTCATTTATCATAAATTTAAATTTCTTAATTTATAATTAATATTTAAAAATAATACTTCTAAAATTCAAATTACTTGTAAATAACAAAATCCTCATTTGTTATTTTTATTTTCCATAATAAAATGATGAACTCATTATTTTAATACATCGCAAACATTTTTTGAACGTTTTTTCCTTTTATTCTACAATTTTTGACTAAGTATTTTGTCCAATTATGTGTTTTCAAAAGTGTTTGTAAATACAAATAGCGTATACGTTTATGTTTAAATATGATTTTGAGAGAAAATAATCCGCAGTTGCAAAATCACTTGTTTTAAAATTATATTATTTATAAAATGTATGTCTTTATAACTACTCGATTTATTTACCATACAATTACCATCACTAATATATAAATATAAATGTATGTACTTATTTTTAAAGAAAATAAGTTTAAAGAGATTGATCTTTATAATTATCAATTAAGCTAATGCCACAAATTTGATATTAAGACTCTGTCACTAAAAATGTGCGATGCATGACTTACTTGTATCCTAGCGACGGGTCTGGTCACGGACGGACCTGTGGGTTAGCTGTAACCATCTGACTATCGGTTGTCATCGTCGGTTGATTTTTCGATAATTTTCGACCGTCTTTATTATCATAATCAATTTTTTTTTTAATTTCGAGGGCGTATGACGATAAAAAAACTTAAATAAAAATAAAAATAAATAAATGAATAAATAACATTATCTAAGATACCATGTCCAGGTATCTAGTTATCGAAAATGAATATTTTAATATTAATCCACGTTCGTGATCCCCTCAAATATACTCATAGACCTTTAGAGGTTCATGGACTTCCGTTTACGAAACGCTGGACTACAAAACTATTAAATCCGCTACTGAATATACCATTATATATTTATATATATATATATATATACGTATTCTATCTATCTATACGTCGAAAAAATTTCGGTAAATATGTAAGATTTTCTATTATATAAACAATGGCAACGTAAGTCACTAGAGGGTAGACATACATATATTATAAGTATAACGTATAAAATATAATCTTAAAAGTCATGTATTTATTACACCGCATCAAGTATATACATTAAAAACAGAGACTTTAAAATAAAATTAAAATTATTTTATATCAGATTTCATATATTTTTCAAGATGGTGTTTTAATGATTCGGGATTTTTTTTAATACTCTGTCAAACTGTGCATACTTTAAACCAAAAATCAACCACGTTTCCGTTTCACGTGTTTTCATTTAACCTGTGGAGTATAGTATACATATATTATATACATATTTCAGTAAATTTCTTAAATATATATCTGTTAGAAAAACAAAAAAAGAATGCAGATAAGAGTAAAAAGAACTTGTAAAAAAAAATGTCATTATATCTAGTTGTTATACATTTATTGAGATATATTTTTATTTTACAATATTTTTGCTTAACATATTTACCCTTAGATCCCTTTTTTTCGTTTATCTTAATCTATATTTAATGAATATAAATTATTTATAATCATGTAAAACATTTAATATTCGAAAAAAATAGTACAAATTTGATATTGATTCATAAGCAGTCTTGAGATCTCTTTGAATGAAATATTAAAATAATATTTTTTATATAGTTCTCTTAATATTTTTTATCTCCTTCATTTCATGTCGGTCTTCATATACTTTTCGTCTGCCTATAAACAGCAATCTGTGTAGCTTTGTCTGAGATGTCAGTGATCGTAATAAAATCATCCTTCCGGCATTTAGTTGGTAATAGTGAACACAAATAAATGGTCTGCGTCTTGCTCTTGGCCACAGTCATATTTACCGTCCACTTTTATTTTCCATTTTTTCAAGTTACTTGCTGTTCTTGCAGTTTCGGTACGTAGCCTATTTACCGTCTTCCATGTCAGCCATGGTAGATTACTACCAGGCGGTAAGCTTTCTTTTGGGTACTTCCATAGATGTGAGTTATATCCTTTCATTTCTTTCTTCCATAAGTCAATCCTTGTTGATTCAGGTGTTTGTGTTAAACTAGTTGTTGTTTTCAGGAAGTTTTTTCTAGATTTAAGTCGGCTCCCTATGTGGTTATTTCCATATAAGGGATGCCGATTGTCTGATTATTGCTTTGTTTTTTCTACCTTTGCTGCCACCTCTCGCCTTATGCTTGAAGGTGCTATTCCGCATAGTACCTGTACTTTCTGAACTGGGAATGGTTTCAAGCATCCCGTAATTATTTTATTAGTTATATTTAAGGCGACATCTACTTTCTTGGCATGCGTTGAGTTTTTCCACGCAGTACACGCATATTTACCTGTTGAATAACATAATGCTAGGGCTGTCGTTCTTAAGACATTAGGGTCTGCGCCCCAATGAGAGCTTACCAGTTTCTGTAGCAAGCAGTTTCTTAAACCTATTTTTAGTTTTGTATTTTGACAGTGACTTCGAAATGTCAGGGCCCTATCCAGTTTAATGACTAGGTATTTTGGTTCATCACAGTGCTCTAAGTCTGTGCCTTGCCAATTAACTCTCAGTTTTCGTTTAGCGTCTCTATTTCGTAGATGGAAGGCAGTTATTTGTGTTTTTGCTGGGTTCGAAATGAGATAGTTATTATTGTAATATTCCCCTATAGTGTTAAGTGTAACATTCAGATTCTCTTCCACCTCTTCAAATGATTTGCCTTGGGTTGTAATAGCGAGGTCATCTGCGCATATGAAATGTTTCATTTGCTTTCCAATCGGTTGATCATTAGTATATATATTAAATAGAATTGGCGCTAATACACTCCCCTGTGGCAATCCGTTATTTTGTCTTCTCTATCTACTTTTATTGTTCTGCAATGATACATCAAAATCTTCTATATCTTAATAGCAGTCCAATGATTTTTGTAAGCTTCGCATCCTCTGTTAGCTCATATACTTTCTTTAATAGCAGTCTATGATTGACCGTATCGTATGCAGCACTAAGGTCGATAATAGCTGTACCTGTTATAACCTTATCCTCATAGCCTTTCTCTATTTCTTCAACAAGGTTCAATATTTGTCTCGTGCATGATTTGCCAGCCCTAAAACCAGCCTGCTGCTTGATAAGCTACTCATCAATCTTGCTATTTATCCTGTTTAGTACCATTCTATCAAAGAGTTTATACATATGACATAATAACGATACGGGTCTAAAATTATTTGCATTATTAAGTAATTTGCCAGGCTTCAGTAGAGCTACAACATGTGATTTAAGCCATTCTACTGGGATTGTGTTGTTTTCAATACAGTTATTAAACATGTTGAGTAACCATTTTGGCTATGGGACCCAGTTGTTTGACTTGCTCCGTCATAATTCCATCAATTCCTACTGCTTTCTTGTTCTTCATTGTTGTTATTGCCTGATTTATTTCATCCATTTCAAAAAGTACGTTGCAGTTACTTGTATTGTTACTCGTATCAATTTTAAATTTAACATGGTTTTTCTTTCCTTTAGTTTTGCCATTCATTAATAATTTGTTTGTTATTTGATCTGGTGTTATGTTTATGTGCTCCTTTGGTTGCTTTATTACATTATGGCTATTGAAATCTTCTATTACAATGTTAGTATTCCTTTCCCTGAAGTTATTTGGTTCCTCAAATGTGAACGGTATGCCAGGGGGTTTATATATTGATGTTATGGTGCACTATTTTACATCTATAGTCATAATCTCTATGTTATCTTTATCTGTGATTCCTGTTGAAAAAATTTTCAATTCTGGTTTAATAAATATAGCACTTCCGTACTTACAGTGTGGTTTTTTTACCGCGAGCCTCATTCCGTTTATTTTCGGCCTTTTGTGGTTTGTACCTCTATGTGTCTCTTGTAGGCATATCACATCACATTTTGTTGTTTTGCATAGCTCCTCTAGGATATTATCTTTGTCTGGTGTAATTCCTTTGATATTTATAGATATCAACGTCATGGTTGGCCCTAAAAAGGGCCTTTTTTGATGAAGACCGTGGTTGGTAGGATTGGTTAGCGAGGTCTGCATTGTAGTCGCATATATCAATATACTATAGATTTGCAGATCTCACTGTTCCAGGGGCACCACGTGGAGGTTCCTACCATGCACTCCATATTTTTTTTTTTTTTTATAAAAATATTCATTGTTATATGCCAGCAATTTATACCGTAGAAATATATAAAAGGTTTTATTATTAATGATATAGTGGTATGAAGTAGTTTAAAAAAGCGTTTAGGTATTCTAAAATACCTGATTCGAAAACTAAAAGATATTTTTGATATTAAAATGTATTATTATAGTTTTACTTGTTTCTTGTCTTTTTATTTTTTATTTCGTTATAATATATGAAGTACTCGCAGATATAATAATAATAAATTATTGTCAGTATTAAAATTGTTTTTAAAATATATTCGAATAGTAATATTATAGGTGTATATATGTACTATAAGAGTTTAATAATATTGATATCCACACAATTGATTTTAATGTTTTTAATATGATAAATTATGTATTAATTATTAGTCAGAAATACTTAGAAATAATTTTTACATGTGTAAACATTTGAAATAAATAATGTAGTGCGAGTGATTTTAAATAATTACTTAATGCACCCACAATCAACAAAGTATTCATTTTTTATGGTTGATTATCAATTTGAAAATCGAGATATTCAAATTATACGGATAAATAATACAATTCAAACGAATCAAGACACTAATCGTTCATATAATGAATCTACGCTTGAAAATATCCACATATTTTTGGAGAAGGAAAGGATGGATATCATATTAATATCAAATAACGAAACTCATAAACAAGTGAAGAAACTAATTAAAAAGTAAGTGATTAACATTTTATGAATGCACAAGTTTTCAATCAAAAATTTAAATCTTTTATTGATTTTATTGCTAATTAATATGTATTTGGTTAAACACGATGATAGATGTATTCAGTTGTGTGGCAAAAACATGGATTATCTCATGCTCAAATTTTAATTTGGTTGATTAAAATAATTAAATCATTATTTGTAATGTGAATGATTATATGACGTTAATCAATCATATTAATATGTTCAAATTAATGATACAAAATTATTATCTGAACAAAAAAGCATGTACGATAAAATTATGAATACAATATGAAAGCTTATCAGGAAGATAGTTCTTTCTTTTTTGTTGTCCCTTTTGTTGGAAAAATCTTTTTAATTTTGTTAATTTTCACTGTAATTCGTTTAAAAGAAAATATGGCCGAGCTTTATTTGGAATTACCCCAACTTTTTTTTTTGAATGATGGAAGAACAGTATACATAACAATATACATAGAATATTCAAATAAATTAGAATATCATATACAACATTTAACAACACTCAGGTATAACTAATGTTCTTAAAAAATATTACACAATTACTCGTATATTGGACGATTCTAAAATAGTACATAAACTTGCATTGGATGCATTGAATCGTATACCTTAAAGATTTGAGAGATAATGGGGGACATTTTAGTGGTGCATTAATTTTATAATCTTAAGACTTCTGGCAACTGTTAGTAATACCACGTTTTATTTATGCCGATGAAATCAATGAATGTCTAAAATCATCATCGTTATAGCGAAGCGTTCACATACTTAAATTAACAATAAACATGCGTGTATGACTTCAATATGATTCATCTGCTGATATATTTCCGAAACAACTGTTGGGAATTGGTAATGGAAAAATTATTAATAACCAAGAAAATAAAAAATATAATTACCTAACGATTTTTGTAATCTTATGACAACATAAGAAGTATTGATTGCTAGCGTATTTCCAAATATTCAAGTAATAGTAGTATATAAGATAAGTCATGCATGGCTTAGTTAACGTACTATATTGGCTGCAAAATACATTTATATCACATAAAATATGTTATTTGGTGAACTAATTTCATTCAAGTCAATTGATATTTTAATATTTTAATTTTAATACATGTGGTTAACGGAAACGAAGCTGTACATTTTTCTACAGAATTTTTTTAATCTCTCGACTTTCCAGGTCTACCAATGCACAATTTAAAATTTAAAATTAGTTCACCAATAATTTTAATGAAAAACATAGAGTCCACTAAGACTTAAAAGTCAACAGATCGCGATTAGTTGTAAAAAAAAATCATGGAAAATATCATCGAATCAATAATCACAATTAGTAAATTTAAAGAGGAAAACGTTTTGTTACGGCGTGAACCGATGTTTCCATGATTCGTTAATTTAGATCGAAAAGTTCAATTCAATTCCCTATTCATCTAGAATTTTCTATGACCATCAATAAAATACAAAGAAAATCAATGCGAATATATGGATTGAAAATTCATGTTTTTCACGTGAATAAAATACCCGAAATTCTCGAAATACACAAACATTCTATGCAAATTTAATATCAAAACAACGTTTACAACAAAATGAAACAAGGACAATCAATCTAAGTATGTGGACTGGAACTTGAAAATTTATATATCTTTCATGGACAATTATATGTTGCCTGTTCACGTGTTGGCAAACCAGTGGTAGATTTTAGGGGGGGGATGGTGTGGTCGCCTCCCTCCCCTTCCCCCTTGGACTTTTTTTTAATATCTTTAAATATATTAAAATTATATAATTTTATAACAGTATATAATTAGAAATTTTCTATATTTAGGAATTATTTTTTTTCCCTCTTAGTACCAAATTGCAATTTATTATCAATAGTCGCCCCCCCCCTTAAATGAGCTTCAAATCCGCCTCTGTGGCAAACGTCAAGATTCATTAACTTATGCATAAAATGGTGACATTAAAAATATTGTTCACGAATTAGCAATGCATAATACAAATGCTCAAGTATTAATATCATTTAAATTACAATATCAACACACATTTTATTTCATTTTATTCTATGTATTTCAAAAATGACTAAATGTCAATATTTATTATAAAATGATATTATTAAAAAAAAATTGTATATTGTAATCATAACAATTTCACTAAATACACAAATTATGTTACATTTCATTTTAAACAAACTTATTCATGTACATAAAATAAACAATAATTTTTCTCATTTCAACGAGTGCTAGCATACAAATTCTTTACGGGCAAAACAACATTTACCAGGTTAGCTAGTATATCTATATACATTAACTTAAAATGATTAAATTTAAATAATCTTTTATTTAGGAAATAATAAAATGTAGAAAGTTATAAATGTACAAAAAAACTTTTTTGGTTTTTTTTTCTTAATTGAAACATTGAATGTTTTTGCAACTTAATGTTATAATGTTATTGATTTATTTTTTAAACGAATATTTATAAAACTCACATTTTCAAATTAGATTATATTTAGACATTTTAAAAACAATTATTTTAAGGTACACGTCAGTTTCATAGAATAAGTAATTCGTTAAGTTAGATGTAAAATGTTTGAAATACAAAATTTATTCTATATATATTAAAAAAACTAATGAGTATTTCAAAATAAAATAAATATTTAGAGTTCTTGAATACAAATTTGTTTATTTACTAACGGGTTTGACTAAAAGTCATTGTCAGGTATAAAATGAAAAAGAAAATACAACAATAAAAGTTATTTTCTAATAGAAGTATATAGTTCTTGGTCATAATTAATAATTAAGTAATTAAATAATTACTTTAGGGCGATATTAAATTTCATATAATAGACCTTATAGTTATAAGCAAATTTTGCATCATTATTGATTTATAAATAAGTTACAATTAAATATGCTATTGGAAAATAGTGATACATATATAAATAGGAGCAATGTGTCAAACGAAAAAGTATTTATAAAAATTTTTTTTAAAAACCCATCATTATAAATTTAACCGAAAAAATTATATGGAGTAGAAATTTCTAATTTCATTTTTGAAACTAATTAAATATTGTTAAAAAATATCATGATTGATTTTGTATTCGGCTTAAATTTTTACGTACAATTTCCAGCCCAAAAATTTCAAATTGTATTAGAATTTATATATATATATATAATATTATATAAATTTTTCAAAAAGCAATATTAACTCACAATTGATCAAACTAATTTTGAAGTTATTAAACAAAATTATACAATTCTAAATTTAAAAATGTATAAAAATTAAAATTATAAGTACTTTATTATTTTAGAAATAAGGATAACCAGAAAAAAATTTAATTTAGTGAAAATTGGATGTATCAAAAATTATATAGGTTTTATCCAATTTTCAATAGTTATACTCAATATTTTAGAAAATTATTAGAAAACGTGTCAAATTAAGAAATATCTGTGCATGATGTGCTACTGAGAAGTAGGATCGAAAGTAAAAATCATAGTACACTTGTGATTGCGAAAACGAATTCACAAGCAAAATTAAGTAAAAACACATATGATAACATATCATTGCACAAACTATACATTCTTTACTTCAATAAAAACCTATTTATATTATCAATCATGAAATTGAAAATAGGTAAACTTATGGATTTAATTTATGAAATTTGAAACTATCAATCATTTTCGATGTTTTATCCTTTCGTTTTTCACACAGCTCATTTTTATTTAACTTGAAAATAATACGGAAAAGTACATTACATACAAACTACGATAAAATAAACAATAGGAGTATATCTCTGACTACATGTGCTAAAATTTAAGTTTAGTCGATGTCAGGTCCATTAAAATAAAATCAACTAGTAAGCACATTTACATTGTAGATCATTACTTATCTTTAAATTAAATTACCGAATGAATGCGAACAAAATATCATAGGACGCAGTTCATGAATATATAAAATAAACACGGGCCGTATTTGACATATATATGATTGTGCTATTTTTAGAAGAACGTAATTTACATATTCCAAAATATTATGCTCTTTAATTAAATTTCAGTACATTTTAATTACAAATGTAACGGTTTACGTGTTGTATTTAAAGAAATAATGTGAAAAGCATGCAATGTACAGAGGTTTTGCGTAAATCCTTTTAATACGTTAATAAATATGGTTCCAACTAGGTGTGTACCAAAGTTCAGCTTTCAAACTCATTATCACAAACCCAATAAATACATCACTGCGAATGCCGGTGCGATATCATTTGATGTATTTGCATTTCTTATACAGATATAACCAATAGCATCAACCATTGTTAGCTATCGGAAAAATATAACTCGACGAAGTTATTATTAACTTAACTTTATTGAAACTAAGTCATTTCTACTATACGTTAGATCCTAATAGTGCGAAGTTTCTCAATCGAAATGTTTACCACCTTCATTGTATCGTATTCATAGCGTTAAATCTGTGAGTGCTCCTCTTGGGACACGTGGGACTTTTCAGTAATATCGACGACATATTTAAAGACATCGATCGGTTATAGTTGATGCTGTTGTATATACATTATTATCTTAGTCTGCTCATGATGAGCGTGTTCCTGTACAAAGCGAATACAGCACTTACGAAAACTGAGTCAAAAGACATCAACACTGACGTTACCAAATGAACTAAATACATGTACCACATAAAATAATATTGAGTGAAAGAAAACCGTCATGAACAAAATATACGGGTCAAAGAACATCGTCAGAATAATAGATAATTTTAGAAAGACAATTTTTGACAATGTCTAGTTATCATATTCTAAAATCGGCTTTTAGTCAGTTCTAAGTAGAATACTTAGTATAAAAAATGTCTAGTCATCTTAATATTAAAATTATTTGAGCCTTTAATGTTAAAATTATTTGAGCATTTAGTTTATGTTTTAATGTTAGCTTTTTTGTTAAGGAATTTATTCTTCATTTTCTTTGGATCAATACCATTTTTATAACTATTATGCAATATTTTAATCAATACTTTCATTCTTTCTAGAAATTGTCTATGTTTCCTTTTTTAAACTGTAGGTATAGGTAGGTACTATTAATTAGTTATTAAACTATTTAATATTATAATCTATCATAGATGCAAATTAATATTTGTATATTAGGTAGTAATTATACTAAACATAAAAAATATGTGTATATGAATATAATGAACAATGCAAATATATTAAATTATTAAAAATAATATATCTTTATAAATATATAATAAGTTATATTTTAAATTGATAAATTAGTTCTGTGGTAATGGAATTAATTAAGTAACATTTAAATTAATAAAATTAAAAATAATTAAATAATAAAAAAGGAACTTTTAATTTAATTAGTAATAGGTAGGTGCTTATGTAAAATAATGAACTATTTGATTGTTTTTATAAGCTTCTGCTTGGTATCTATACTTATCTAAATTGCTTTTCTTTTTTGTAGGATTTGGAAAGTTTTTTACTTACATTATTTATTAAACTAGATGTTACTAAGTAAAAAAAAACTAAATTAAATCAAGTTTTGTATAACGGATTTTAAGAACAAAGCGTAAAGCGTAAAGCGGCCTTCAGGTTCATGTTTTCATATCAGAAAGAAGCAGATAGAAGCAGAGAAGAAGATATTGGCAAGAGAATGAGAATAAACTAGAGAGAATTGGGAAAAATGTTATGTAGAACGAGAGTCTGAAGTTTTAAATAAGGCATCGTCCAATACGACTATTAATATTCTTAAATTAACCACAGGTATAAACCAACCTTCGACAAGTAATATAAATGAAAAAGATTTTGTTAAAAGTGTATTAGATGTTGAGTGCGGTGTGAAACATATTAAAAGTGACTTTGCTAATAATTTTAAAAATTTTTCTGAAGAGCAACTTGGTTTTTAAAAGGAAGTTGAAAATGTTGAAGCCTACAATCCACCTGAAATTGAATTTAATAGCCCGAATTTATGACCTGTTATTAATGATAAAATTCGATGTATACTGGTTTTGCATGAACCAGATCATGGAAAAACATTATCAAAACTATTCAAAGATCATTGGGTTTTTAAACAATTAAGTAATGGAGATAAATGTGAACGATTGTGGATGATGTACTCTCAATCTAATGAAGCGATTTTCCTAAGCAAGGATTTATTATTACTACAGAATAATTAATTTAGAGGTAAGTTTCTGTATTGTATTTTGAAAAACAAATATCTTAATATTTATTATACTTGTCAGTTAAACAATTATGTTTTATAAACCTGTACTGACTGATGAATAGTTAATTGACATGTTAGATGGGATGAATTCGTATTTTGATTTGTCATTTGATGATGATGATGATAAGGAATATGAATTGAGGGAAATTATTGAATATGCAGACCTTGAATATAGAATTGATAACACTGATCAGTTGAACAAGTTGTTATAGAAGAACCACTTGATGATGAAGATGAATCTGATAAGGTAAATTATGAATCTCATAATGCTGATGAACTTGTGTAGATACAAAAAAGTGCTATTACAACTAATAAATCAATTTCATCCCCCAAAACAAGTGTATTATTATATCAAAAACGTCTATAAAATGAATACCTTGACTAGTGAAACAAAAGAAAAAACTTTGAAAAATTTAAAAAAAATGGATCAAGAAATGTTCTTCCCCTATGACATATTTCATGAAACATTTTTCTCAAGAAGCATTTGAAAATATGGTAAAATATATTAACATTCATGCCGAACAAAAGTTTACTGAGAATTGGAGCCAATCATCTGAAATTAAAGTTTTTGTTGGTATACATTTAATTATGGGCGTTTTACAATTTTCTAGATTAAGGATGTATTGAGAAAAAAAATTTGGAATAAAACTTATTGCAGACAATATGACTAGAGACAAGGTTTTTAAATTAAGAACTCATTTTCATGTTATAAATAATGAAGATATTTCTACTACTAACTGACTCGATAGACGTTCTTCTACTTGTAGGTGCGCAATAATATAGGTTAATAATATACAAAATAAATTTACAATAAATATATCTATTTGGTATTATACACTTTTTATTTCATTACAAAATTTTAAGTACATCAGATATTAACAAACAGAAATGTTGATGAAATGTTTTTTTTTTTAATCATGTTAATGCTAAATCATGAACAATATTTCTTGTTAGTCTACCAGGTGCATAAATAAAAGAGCTTGATGTTTTTCCAACACGTGAGAACGTAACTCCAATCCACATATGACCATTGTTTGTCCTTTTGACTTATTTATAGTCTTTGCAAATGCAAAACGTATTGAAAATTATAAGTATTTGAATTGAATTAGTACATCAGTGAATAAAATTGGAATACGTGACAATAAAACATTGTAATATCTAAACTTTCCATTTAAAATTGTCGCTTCAATGACATTTCCCATAATCTTTTTAATAATTAATCTCGTTTCATTGTAAAAAATCGGAGCATTTATGTTTCAAAGCAAAATTGTAGGTGAATTAATTTTCAAACGTAAGTTATTTGGTGGAAATCCTGGTAATTTGAGTGAATTTAAAAATTCCGTGGGATAATTTACAATTTCATTTTCATTTGTCACTGTATCGATTGATTTACACGAAATAAATTCGCTAGGCAATATTACTTATATTGTAAAGTTAATTTCGTTAACATGGAAATTTTTAACAGTCAAAATCGTTCTTTCACGGTGCCATTGTTGGTTGCTGTAATTGTTGCATATATTTAGAAATACACTTCCTATTAATGCATTTTTCGAGTCTACAATGTTGTACACATTTTCAGGTAATTAAATGCATTGTATTTTTATGCCACTTCATTTTTCGATTACCAATATCCAGCAATTGCTTGGAGAATACTACAGTGGATTATTCATAAAACATGCATGTTTTTTGTGAGTTGCAATTTATGGACATTCTTCAATAAAACAAATGATTTTAAACATGCGTTGATTTCATCTCTATACGTTGAACGTGGAATAATCGATAATGTTTGTCTAAAATTACCTGACAATAAAAATAGAGCAACACTAAAATTTGTGTCGTTGCGATTCAAATCTTTTAGAGTTCGATTTAATGCTTCCAGTGGAAAAATTCACTGGAAATGATGGCCCACAAAAATTTGTGGGCCATTGTACATTTGTGGTGAAAGGGGCATAAGAAGTTGAAATAATTAAGCTTACGACAAACACCAACTTTTGAAAATAAATTTAAAAAAATATAATAATTTATTTAGGTAAAAACAAAACAATGAGAGGTTTACACAACAAAAGCTACGGCGAGACTCAAAAACAACGATTTGTAATTATATTTTGATGACACAATAGTGCAGATAGTTGAGTACAAATAAATAATAGTAATAATACAATAACATCATAACTGCCAAAGAAACACATAATAACATAATAATAATATTGCAACGATAATTACGTTTGCCACACATTTATCCCAAATAATAATGTGATATTTTTGAAGTATTTTAGCTAGTACTTATTCTTAGAATCTAATCTTTAAGCTATTTTTAATATTACACGTATAATTTTCGTTGGTCATCATCTAATAAAGTTGCAGGAAATGTAGGGAAATTGTAGTGAACACATTATTTTCTTTTTTTTTTGCTAGAAAGACACAACGCAGCAAGACCCGGTCATATACTCCCACTTAAATGCGAATTAAAACCATAATTTGCTAATAACATTATTATAGTATTACATAGCGGATCTGAACAAAGCTATAAATTATTGATTCAACTATATAAATATATTGTATATGTAAATGACTTCAATCTGTTAAGCCGTTAAAAAGTTACACGAACACTAACAGAAAATACTCAAGAATTACTCGTATATATATAAAGATATATATTAAAATAAAATTTTTTCCCTTGAAGAATTTAACGTACGCATCAAATGCATTTATTTAATTCAAATGTAATATTATATATATATATTTTTTTTTAATGGCTTTTCTTCCCGGATGTATCCATCTTATGCGAGAAAGTCATTAATGAAGTGTGGATGTATATATTCATCATTATGTTTTAATTTATGTGTGATATTTGAAAAAAATAATACACATTTTAAAATTGTAATTATTATGTAAGTATCGACTAAAATAATTCGTTTTTATTTATAAGATAAATACAAAATACAAAACTGTATTATTTAAATATTACAATTTTATTACTTTTTACTATTTTTGTTCATGATATTTAAATTAATATTGTTAAAAGAGTTTTTTCCATTAAACGTTTTTTATTTTTTTTATTTTAAATAAAATCGACTATAATTTTAACGTGATATAAAAAAAGTAATTTAACGATTGCGAATTAACATTGTTCGCTTTTACTTTATAATATATTAACACATTATCTATAATTTTGTATTGTTGCAACATAAATTTCTCGTAATTTAATTTTAGTCACAATATAAATATTTTAAGTATAATTATGTATAAAATATATAAATGTATATAATATTATAAAATATTAGAAGAAGATTCACTAGTTTGAAACTGTGAAGATATAATATAAACATCATCAACTCTCTTTTTTACAGTAGTGAATTGCTCTAAATATATATATATATATATATATATATATATATATATATATTATGTATAAATATTATGCTCGCATGTACTTGCGTATTTTTTAATGCAATCTACAATAAATTCTAATTGAATAATTTTATTAAAAAAATAGTCTACAAGTTCAACTAATGGTGAACGTTGTTTAATCAGACTACATAAATTAAGCGTTAGGAGTTGCATCCAAAAAAAAAATAATAATAATAATAATAAAATAAATAATAGTAATAATATTTAATAATATTAATATTTAATAATAATAATAATATTTTATTATTTTTTTTTTTACTATTATTATTATAAAATAACTTAAAGATTTTAAACAATATTTCTTTCTATCGAAAGAAAATAATAATCGGTACGAATCAATAATACAAATTAATTTATTCAAATATTAATAAACAAATTTATTCGATTAGATTAGGTTAGATTAGTATAATTTGTATGTAACTTATAACTTGTAATTATCGATATATTTTTTGTCTTTACTTTAAGAAAAAACACAAGAAAAAATTAAAATTTGAAAAATGTTTATAATCTAAACATATAATCTAATTTTTACAGAAACATGTTTAGTGAGATTAAAGAAATAAAAATTAATAAATATTATGTGACATAAATATATATGTAGTCGTAACTTGTAATTGATGAAAGAGGTTATTTATAATTAATTCATCTAGACGTTGCCAAACATTGATCACGTAAATGCGTTATAATAACGAGTTGATTAGTTTATTAATTTAATTAATATAAAATAAAGTTATCAATTTCAGTAGTCGCGTTTTTATAACAACTGTGAATATTATACATAGTTGGTATAAAATATTCCTCAGATTAGTTTAGTTAATTTTGTCTAATACGTATTTAATACTGGTATTATATAATGCAATATTATAATATTAATTTCTAGTTTAATTTATATTTGCCCGAATGTTTATAATCAACTTAAAGTATAATTTGTATATTACACGCCCCAAAATAATGAAAAATTTATTAAATCACCGTAGTTAAATCTCAAGTTTATTATACTTAACTGTTTTGGATAGATAATAATATGTACGTAATTTGTCAATAACCTATTCGTTTTAAGTGTTGATACTTCTGTAAGCTATCGTGTATAATGCCTAAATATACATTTTTACTATTTAACTAAATGACGATTTATGATTATTTTTAATTTTTCAATTAAAACTGTTTCAATGATTATTATTTGTTTTAATTAAATTTTTCTTTCTGTATTTTGTATGTGTGTTTTATTGTAGCTACTTTATTATGATTGAGACAAATGAAAAATTGAGTTAATGTTTTTGCTTGATGGATTACTATTATGCCTTTCAAATATTCAATTTAATTTATTAATGATATGCCAAACTACACTTTAAAATGTTACAATAAAAATGTTGAGAAACATGAACACTTGTATATAGTATATAGTACTATACGTATATTATTAAATTATTATTAAATTACTTAAAACGTGTTTATATAGGAATTTAATAAACTAAATTATAGATATTTGCTTGAATCTAATTTTAAATTCTTATGTACATATTTATGCTCATATAACATAATGATATTTATTTATATTTTATATTAATACATTTTTTATTGGTAGTTTATGAAAAGTAATATTTATTCATGCTAAAGAAAAATGTCTTCTAACTTATCTAAAATATATATATATTATGGTAATGGTTATTACAAAAAATTTAATAAAGTATACAACCCTTTCAATTAATATTATATAATATTTTTGATTTATCTGCACCATAAAAATAAGTCTTTTAGTTACATCACATAATTCGATATTGTCTATTTTATGGTTACAGTTTCCATTTCATAAATGTATAATTGTTTGTATTTATTTCGTACATATATATTAAATAAATTCTATTATGAAATATATAATTTATTTAATATGTAAAGTGTATAATTTTTTTTTTTAAATATGAGTTATACATTTGTATAACTAAATGATGCATTTATGAACATCATTAGATATAAATTCTTATCATTATTAAGCGGCAATATTTTTATTTATTATTCTGAAGTATATTATTGATAACGTATTGTTTGTAAATATTTAATTTTCATAGTAACAGATGAAATATAACATATATTTTATGTTATCAAAACATTCATCCTAAAATTAAAGGATTGTAATGTTGTAAAATACAATGTATGTTCTCATATAAATCTCTATCAATTCCGGTTAATCTGTCAATTGTATATAGTAATAACTATTCATTATTTTGGCAGGCATTCATAATTTGATATGCAGAATTTTAATAATAAGGTATGTATACAGATTTTTTTGCGGGTTACTCTCAATCGAGAATATAGTAAAGTATTAAAATCTATAATTGTTGAATAACAATAAAAAATATATTGTAATAGTAATGATTATTTTAGAGTTGTATTTTTTGTTTATACGAACACCGATAACATTTAAATATTTGTTAGCTATACATTAACTATAGATAAAGTTTGAAAGAAAGTTAGATATTATATTTTCGAACTTTTCAAATAAAATTAATAAATAATAACATAATAATTTTCGTTAGTAAGCATGAGTTGTCATTCGATATGAAGTTGAATTCCTCAGGTATTTGGAAACGTTTCAATGATTTAAATCGAATACGTAATTTAATTGATAACAAAAGTGACTAATTGAAGGAGACCTTAAGTTTAGTATTCATTAATAGTTTAGGTTTTTGTAAATATTCTCCCTGTCATTCTATATAAGCCTAATTGTTGTTTAAACTATTGCAAACTATTCTTTAGTTAGTTTACACTATTTTCTAATATGTGATCTGGTAAATGTTTTATGCGAAATTCTTAGATTTTTTTTTTGTATAAAAAATATATAAAAAGAAAGTAAGTAGCGCATATAGAGATGAGAAGTTCGAGTATTTTAAAAATGTTATTATTATTTTTTAATAATAAATCAAATAGATCAATATTCAAATTTAAAAAAGGAAAAAAACAATTTTTAATTTTTTTTTTTTGTAATATTGTTCAAATATTATGTCTAATGAATTTTCAGATCTTAAAAACTGCTTAAAATTTGAAAATAAATATTTTGAACGTGTCACCAGTTTTTCTTTTTTTTTTTTGCAATTTTTCAGTAGTTTTTCCACGTATTTATTAAAATTATTGAAAAAATCAAAAAGCGTGTCAAATAAAATACTTATTATATGTGATTTTCTTCTGGAAAGTGATGCATTATAAAAATAAATATAAACGGATCTCTTTCTATACTAAAATATTTTTACATAATTAAAAAAATATTTTCTTTGCTTTTCTCAGAACTTAAAACTATTATATTTAAATACATTACAATAATAATCAATTTAATTGTATAGCATTACATACTTTTTTTTTTTTTTTATAAAACATTGTTTTACACATTTTAGCTCAGCACTTAAAAGTAATACATATGCATACATTATAATAAATAAATACAATTATAACAATTATAAACTACATACTTATATATGCTTAGAATTTGCACTTTTAGTTGGTAGTATCATATTGTAGTAGATAAATTAATTGTACTTATATTTAAATATATAGTTTAAAAAAATACTCAATGATTTATAATTTTACATACGTTTAAAACTGCTAACATTTTTTTAAAAAAAATACATTTTGAATTTACAAAATATTTTCAAGAGGTGCCACTCCAACCATTATTATATTATTTGCATATCACACTTGATGCGTGTAACATGTCAAAAACACGTTCACTGCACAGATCAGTCATAAATAATTGGGATGTGTTGAATATAGAGTTAGAAAACTTATCTAGTAAAAATAATATATTATACGAATAAGTTAATTTGTGTATGACGTTTAATATTATAATTTTGAAATTATTGTATTCTAACTTACTGATTTTGACTTGACCTTATCTACTTTGTTTCTAAATTAATTTCTTTCTAGTTTCTCATTTATTTATTTGAAATGTATAAAATTAAATTTGAATTTGACACGTAGTTTTTCTGGAGAAAGACTTTTAAATAATATTAAAAAAGGGTATAATTTTATTTTTATTTAGATTTAAGGGAATATAATTTTATTCGTTAATAAATAAAGAAAGAATATATATTATAAATATGAAAAATCTCTAAAACATTTAGAAAAACATTCTGAAGTTATGGCAGATTTCTGATTTTGACAAAACTCACTAGTGGAAGCGTAATTCTTTTACCGTTTTTATTTGTATTGAAAATAAATTGCAATAGTAAAAAAAAAATCATAAGAACGTCAACATTTAATTAAGGATTACGGAACAACAACGTTTTCTCGTACAACCAGACATCAAATAGTTCGTCGAAAAATGTTTTGAGCGTGAAAGCGTTTTACTGCAGACAGTTAGTGGAAAACAAATAAATTTTTGGGAAATTGTTGGAATTAGAAATTGTGGAGATATTGGAGGCCTTAATAGATTTTATATATTATATTATATTGTACAGGATATTCTATGAAGGTTTGACAAATTCTGTATCACCTATTTTCGTCTAAATAATATTTATGTAGGTCTAAAATAGTTTCCATTTCACCAATAATTGAAAAAGAAAATATTGCATCATATACTTATGCAACATAATTTTAATAACCTAGTGAAATGAATTATCGACTAACCACATTCGCTAATGACTATAACCCTATCGGTGGTTCTCATTAAAAATGTATTGTGCCTGCTGACGCCATTTTTTATCCAAGGCGAATAAAGTGCTATATTTTGCTCACGAGTAATGTAATAATAACGAAAAGTGTTATTTTGTATCCCGATGTCACTATTCAATACCAAGAGCTGTACATAGTATTATAAAATTTTCTATCGTCTATAAATAAATTCATAATATTGTACACCACTTTATAGCATACCCATTTATATTGCACAGGAGTTTAGGTTAGGTTAGATAAATAGCTATTACTCAGTGGCGACCAAACGGGAGAAAGGATGAGGGAGATATATCCTCCCATGACCTTTTGTTATTATGTATTAGTTTTAACTGTATGCTGTTTACTACATATGTATTAATAATATAAAAAAAATTATATTAATGTAGATAATTTTTGTTTATAATTATCTGATAAAACTATTCACAAATTTTAGTGTCAATTTTGTTTGTCAAAACCAACTGCAGCTGTTTTACAATCATAGGTTTCACTTAGTTATTATGTTTATATATTATCTAGCAGGGTGTGAGGTTTCACTCCATAAAAGTTAGTATTTTTTTATCCAAATCTTCTAACTATGAACAAATATATTCATATACATCACAAAATAAGTTGGGAGAATCCAAATGTTCTACCCCACGTTTTTCACAGAATTTAAGAAGCCGTGTCTGTTTTGTACTCACGTATGATGATATTATATGGTTCTATAAAACCTGACTTGCTTTATTGGATATGCGGAAAAAATTTACAACTTCTAAAATTATTCCTAAGCAATTTTTTCTAGGCATTTTTGAGAAAATCGAAAAATTACCTGTCTAAAGTACCAACTAGGTGCTATTTACTATCGGAAACAAGATATAACTGTAAGGATCGAAACACTTCTTCTGGTAGAATTTTAATATTATAAAATTAATGGATAAAACTCATATTATAATTTGCAGTTGATTGTGACTCATCAAGTTTTTGCTTTTTTTTAGTAAACCACCCACGGATGATTCATCAGAATCAGAATTTTAAGTCGTTGAAATGGTGATTGTATTTTTCATTTTAAAGAACTTTAAAATCTAACCAGAACTCATTTTAACAAAACTTCCAAATGTGTATAATCCACAATAACTGAAGATATAATGATTAAATAATACAGAGTTCAATAATTCACATGTATATTATGTAATAGATCGCAACTATTAAACACCGATTAAATACGATATCTGTAATGAAATAAATGTATTGTGCATAAAGTGAATAATATTAAATAACAGGTAACAAATATTTCTGAAAATTTTAAATTTCTAACGTTAATAGTTAATACCTAAATAATAATAAATGTTCATTGATCGTATTACTTTCATGTAAAGTAATTCAAAATAACATACATATTTTATAAATCATTCTATATTTCTCCCCCTGTGATCGAATCTGCCACAAATGAAATATTGGATGAATTGGTAAAACAAAAACAAAAACAGATATAATAATTTAATAATAATAAAATTATTTAATAAAGTAATCTAATATCCTTAAATTATGACCTATTTTTTCAATGATCAAAATTTATGTTGAAAAATCTACCACACCCACCTCCCACCAATGATTAAATCACTTGAACGCCACTGATATTACTGTATTTACATTATTGTTATTATTATTATGTTGCAAAATTATTTGTAGGTATACATTACTAATATAACTTTTCGAACTAATAAAATAAATAAATATAAAATATTTCAAAATCGACATTTAAATCTGTTTGATATTTGTTATTTAAATGAATCACGTTTTATTAGTTCTAGAACATTAGTTAAGGGGAGTTGAGAATCCACTTGTCGAATATACGTTTCATTTTATAAGGTACTTGTCTGACAAAGAAAATTGTATTGAATAACAATAGATTGAAGTCTAGAAAAAAAAGAATATAAGTGCCAATTTTAAATAAATAAACGCATCAAAATATTTTTTTTGTGTCTTTAGATTTTCTTCAGTATTAAGACGAACATGAGCCAAAAATAATTTGGTAAGATCTATGTTTTATATCAGAATTTTACCCATATTCATATGTTCTTATAGATTTATAAATCATTGAAACTTCTTTTTATAATACCATCTTCAGGGGTATTTTTATGAAATCATTAAATGTACAATTTATGACAATAGTAAATAAAGTAAAGATTAAGTTTAATAAAAGTAAGTAATGCATAAATTTGAAAAATTACAAAAAAAAAGAATGCATAATTTATCATATTTATATATAAGTAAAAACTATAGAATTAATTTTAACGAACAATTTTAAAAAAAATTATGTAAATATTAAACTGATAAAAATAAAACAACGGAAAAACCATGATTACGTACTCGTATAATAGATTTAAATGATTTTTGTGTTATTTTTATACCAATTATTTATTTAAAAAAAATCAATTTAAACATATATATATATATATATACAGCGCTCAAATTGCAAAGAGGGGGTGGTGCGTGGGGTAGCGGGGATCCCCTATTATTTTTTTGTTTTTTTACGCACCCTAACTACTTTTCTTTTAATATGACGGGGGGACGGTAGAAACTATGTCCAACATAATTTTTCTTAAAATGTACATTTAAATTGTTGTTGGTTTTACAATTTTAAATATTTCTTAATCAAAATTGTTTAGTTTGTGCATATGATAATATAATATGACGCTTATTCTGTGCCTAGTGCAATAGTGCACAGATATGTACAATAAATTGTTGTACGTATTCTGTGGTCTAGGGTGCTCGATGAATGCAATGTTACCAGTTTAAGTTATCATTGCTAGGATTTTCACATATCATTTATTGTTGTTTTTGAATTCGTTGTGAAAATTGGATGAACATCAATTGACATTCACTTATATGGATTATATTTAGAATTTATATGTCTGCAGCTAAAATGTAATTTTTTTTGTTTTTAATTAGTCTTGTCTTGTGAGAGAGTGGTGTGTTACAAACCCACGGATTTGTTTTAGATAACTTTGTACTTAGAACAAAGTTTTTAAATCGTTAGGTTGAGCTCCTCTACTTATTTTTTTTCCAATTCGAGCACTGTATATATATAATAAAACCAATGGGTATTACAAACTAAAAAAATATAGAGATGTTGTATAAAATGTGTTTATTTAATATTGGTTTTGAAAAGTCATCGTCAGGTTCAAAGTGATAAAGAAAATAAAACAAGTATTTATGAATTCGTTTATAAAGATTTAAAAAAGTTTCTTATTTAAACTCCCTCAATAAAATTATGAGTATTTTTATTATGAGACAGTGGTACTGATCTAAACTTTAAAATGTTAATAATTTTTTAACGAAAATATTGATGATAGTTAATATAAGTGATAGGAATCTATAATTTAGTATTCAATAATTGTATAATAATATTGTCTGACATAAAAATGAAAAGTATCAAATGTGATCAGTTGATATGAATGAACACTATATTGGAATTTTTTGGAGTTTTCTATCATAAACTAGCGATTACCTGCAATATTTAAAAAAAAATGTTTGGTATGTTCTATTTATTATTAAATCATAAATGGATTATTTTGTTATATATATTTGTACATATAAATATCTCGTATATGTATATGAGATGAATATATAGATGTAAATTTTTGATTTTTAAATGGCATATTATATTTATTTCTATACTATCCTATAGAACTAAAAACGCTTTTTCGAATTTAAATTACAATATTCCTTCTTATGAATAAATATTAAAAATATTTATTTATTTTCTAAAAATATCATGAATATTAAAAAAAAAAAAATATAACTTATTGTCTTGAACCCCAAAGTTATAATATTTTTCAGTTAGATCTGTTACACTCTGTATAATATATACAGAGTGTAACACAGGAGTATAAATTATATATATATATATATGTATGTATGTATATGTATAGTGGTAAACAGTATGGGTAATAGACTTTAATGACGAGTAGCATCGGCTAATTGACAAAAATAAATCAGAACAATCGTTATTACACCATCAATTGCAATGCTACATAGTATTATCTATCGACGTGTTCCATTTGAAAACATTTTTTATTTGTCTGTACATATGTCTAAATTTATTTCATATTGATTTATTAGTTTTGTTTTCGTTCAATGGTAATATTCTTTGTTTTATTTGTTTATTGCTATCGCAGTCGCTTACGACAAACTACAGTATTTATCTATATATAACCACTAGCTTGTAGTGACTTACATAAGACATGTATATTTAATTTATTTTAATATATAAACAATTTAATGACAAGTTAATTTATAAGTATATAATGGAATGTACGTTTTTCACAATTAGCAGTTTTTGTAAATTATTCGAATAAATTTATTTTAATACATTTCCTTTATACTCAACGACGTTTCTAAATAGTCTAAAATATATTTTGAATATAAATACGTATTTTGTCTAATTTATTTTATGTTTTTATTTTTGTCATGGAGTGCTTTTTGTATAATAAAAAATAATATAGTCTGTCCGGTTATATAATTTATATAAATTATAACCTGGTTAGAAATCTAAAATCAAGCATATACACATATATATATATATATTTAGTTTTGATTGTCTAACCACCTTCTTATCGTTATTATTAACTAATAACTATTTGTTTAGTCTATGTAAAAATGAGACGATTTTTGTCTTACAAAAAAATTTAAAATTTGTATTTTATATGTATATTATTATTTTAATTTCAATTTTTACCACTCCCTAATATTCAAAAGTGGAAATATATTAATTTTCATATTTATGTTAAATATGAATTACACATGTATAATTACAAACACATATGTTACATACTTTAATTTTATATATGAATGTCATAATACAAGTTTCATATATTTTTTACAAATTAAGTTGGAAATTTAAATAAAAATATACTTGTGTCTATAATGATCAAGGCCGTATTTGGAGGGGGTTGACTCTCCCCCCCCTAATATTTATAATAGTTATAATAAATTAAATTTATTAAACTAAATTATTAAGGTGGAGACACACTATTTACACGCCAAATGTTAACCCGCAATTTTATCGTACACAGCATAATATAATATTTAAATTTAGTAATTGGAAATATACGATACGGTTTTAAGGCCCCCCCTACAAATGTGTTTCTGCTACGGCCTTGATAATGATTATTTAAAATTAACTTGATTAATTTACGTTTACCATTATTATTTTGTACATCAGTCAAATGATATATAAATATAATATATAATACAAAATATATATATTTTTATAAATTATGGATTTAAACAACAATGGAGAGGGATATAATGAATATTGTTGGCGTATTTTTAACGATGTCAAAAATGCATTAATGTTAGTTCATTGCGAATAAAATCCGCCGTAATAAAATTTAAATTGTACTCATAGATAATAAATATATATTGATATCGTTTTATGTTAAGTAAATAATGAATACAGCATAGAAAATTGTTGGAATAAATATGGAAAAAATGTCAATATCATTATCAGCAATTTTATTTATTTTATATTCCAGTTATGTGATAATAAGGTATATAGTATACTTTTATATTAAACATAGTATAATATTCAAATTTAAATATAAATATAATAACTATTTTAAAATTTTTTTTTTTATCTGTAAAGGCAGTTATAAAAATATTATATAAAATACATTTAAATATTTTTGTATCAATTCCTTAAGATTACAATGTATTATTTATTATATATTTTTGTTTCGTTTTATTTTAGATTTTAGACTTACAGTTTGTAAAAGTTAATACTTACACACACATATATACATATATATATATATATATATATATATTCGTTGATTGTTAAATAAATATTTATAGACATAAAATGGACTTGACTTGTTTTTATCTGAAATACAATTAAAATAATTTATTGTAATTTTTATCGATGTAAACATTATTAAAAATATTAGTTCCATAGTAAGAAATTTATTTTGAGGGGACACTAAATTATTCACCACCATTCTCAGTTGTTCTAAAATATTACAACATCTTGACGAATCAATTTTTTTTTTTTTGTGCAAAAAGAATTATTATTTAGAATTTATTCTTCAATCAATAAAACTATGTTACCTATACCCGTTACTCATTTTTGGGTTGATAAATAATATTGTAATTTCTAAGTTCTGAATATAATATAATGTTAAATAATTTGTTATCGGCCATCTTCATGTATATATATATAAATATATTCAAGTTTTACCTCATAAATAACCGAGATACACGAAGAAGTACATATAATATACAATTTTCTTCTACAGACATTATAATTAATTAATGTATAATTTAACATCTAATAAAACTTAGCAGAAATGTAAAATAGCAATAATTTTTAAGTCACGTTTGTTTCTTTGTATAATACGTATATGTAGTTATTATTAATAAATTAGTTTAACGAAAATAAAATCATCAGTAATAGGTAAGGTGGTATGTGCGTCAATGCTCACCCTCTGTCTATGGCATTGATCATTGTGTTATATACAATTTAAAACTAACATAATTTTTGAAGATGATTTGAAAAGAATCAAATATATTATTTTTTGTTGTTTTTTGTTTTTATTTTTTTGTAGTCTAAAGAAATAAGTTAGTTTTTATTGTAGACTTAAATTGTATAAAATTGAAAAAAATGTTCTAACACTTAAAATGATTATAACATCGCAATGTAATGTTCGTATGCAAAAGTAGTTTTTTTTGGTGGCTTCTACTTTTTTAAATTTATTTTTATTAGTGATTAATTTACGAAAATTGCAATATACTATTCCTGTGGGTTACAGTATAGAGTTATTATCTTTATAACTAATACTGCTGTATATTAAAAGCTAAGAAAGATATAACAAAGAGAAGCAGATATAGTTGTAAAAAGAAACAAACAATATTTCAGAATTTCAATTTTGTTTCGGACCGATTCCGTCTCGCGGAATGTGTTTATACTTCAATTCTTAAGATTACACAAAGTATTGTTTTCGTTGATATATGCCAAACGGCTGCAACGTTGTTCTCATAACGTTGTGTATGTATGTCTGTGTGGAGGGGAAAGAAGTTTGTGAAAGGAAAGATCCAGGATATGGCTGCGTCTTCGTAAATAGGTATATGCATATGGTGGTGCGACACGTTTGAAACGCATTCAGTATCCTTCGTCACGACCAAGCTTATAGATAATAATATGAATTACAGGCGCTGAGATTCCATGTACTTGAGCAAATGTAAAATGTTTGAAATTTCGGTCGTATCGTGGTAAATGGTCATCGGAGGTGAAGGGGGAGGGGTACAATGGCACACAATATAAGATATCGCGTAGATAGGTGCGTCAAGTGAACAACGACATTACCATGGTAACGTTCCGGTTCGGTCGCGTTTTCTCGCGTACTTGAACAGTTGTAAAATGTCGGTGATTTCGGGTGAAACTCAGCAAAATTGCCTCATCACTATAGTGTATGATAATAATGACGGTCGTTATTGCATTGGCGAAGAACGTACAGCGTATTAAAATTCAGTGAACTCAAAGGTACCGTCAAACAGAAGAAACGAAATTCAGATTGTATACAACCAATTAAATCTATTTGAAACATAACTGAAAAAAAAAATTGATACGTTGTCCGTGAAATAGAACGATTTTTTCAAAAATGACTTAACAACATAAGACTATTTGGTACAGTGAGGGTCCATGAGTTTACTCAGCACTCGTTGTGTTTTCTGTTACATTTAACGCTAGTGAAAAATATATATATATGTAACACAAACTGGTTATGATTCGTTTGGTGTTATCCTGTATAATGGTTTTTAAATTTTGATCTGTTTTTGCTCATTGATAATCTTGAATTTTTGTACATAATTACATTACATATATATATATATAGGATTTAATACATATTTAATTGTATTTCCAAATTGTTTTCAAATTACACTATTTTTTTAGGAGATTGGTCAGTATTGTCCACATATTTTTCAATCACGATAAGCCTTCACAATACTTTACCGATCCTTCAATATTGTAGACAAAACACTCGTGACAGTACTGAATTCACTCGTGATGTCTTTTTTGAGTTTTATTACTCTTTGAACTCGGTTATTAGTTTTAATTAAATTTATTTTTTAGAAAATTTAATGTTCGTTTCTCCTCCATCTTGATAATTGACTTGACAAAAGTACAACGTAAACCGAATGATAGCACATAGTTTAGCACGTCATAGATAAACATTATCGAACTGCTAATCATTTGATATAAGATCTGTATGATAAATATTCTCAATAATTTCCCAATAAAAATTCGAGTTATAAGCCATCAGCAGCTGAACTAACCTACTGGCTAGTGATTTCGACTTATCAAGAAATTCGCATTACTGAGAAAATTAAACACACATAGCCTATATTGAAATGTTGGGGGCTAGAAATTCCTTAGAGTTATCAAAAGCTCGAATTATGGACGTTCGAGTTATCAATTATATATATATATACTCATATACATACTCGCATACAATATAATTATATATTGTAGATATGTTTTTCGAAATTAATATTTACAAGACTTGTATTTCTTCAAAATATTAATTATAAAGGTTTTCTAAGTTTACAATATATTTTATATGTATGATATAATACAATTTTTTTTTTTATTTACTATTTTTTTATTATTTTTTACCTAACCTTTTTTGTGAAATCACTGAATCCAAGCTTAGTAATTCTCTATTAATATTGTTTTTTTAAAAGTAGAGGGTACGAAGGTTGTTTTTAAATTATTCATAATTTATTTTTTGTTTTTACGTCTAATTTTCTTGCGATGGGTTTTCATGATAAAATTGTAAATGTCTAATAAGTAGTACTCGACCATTTGATTTTGATATGCCACACGTTTTTTGCTCAATATTTTATATTCATATTCATATTTTATTCATTATAGAGATATTAATACAACTCAATACGAATATAGAACCGTAGAACTGAAACTCGGCGGCAGCGTATCGGCGTTCGGCGGAAAGCACGCCGCCAACGGCACTGTCGGGCATCGCGTGGGAATCGGCAGACCGGTGCGCGGCGTGCGGTACACGCTAACGACATCTGGCTCGAGCGCTTGTTTTTTTTCGCCGGGCGAACGAGCGCCACCGACGAACGGTCCCGCGACTGGTCCCGGACGACGATTTCGCAGCGTCGAGGGGATCGGTTGTACACTCGCCGCCTACACGACTCGCTCCCGTCGACCTTATTGTACGCATACCAGTATGCGGCGGAGGTGATATGTGTGTGTGTGTGTGTGTGTGTGTGTGTGTGTATAAGCATGCGCGGCATTTTTGGCTGTAGGTCAGGCATTGCGATGGGTAGGGTTTTTTGTTTTTGTTCGTCGTTTCGAATATCATAGCGTGGAAATATCTCTCCCTCACGTTTTCGTCTCCGCTATACGGACGGGAATCGTAGTCGAGTCGACGAGAGCGAAGACAAAAAAAAAACCACTAAGCCACCGCGTGAATACTTATAGCATATTATTATTGTAATTATTTTATTCAAATGTATTTTACATAATCGGTCGTTAAAACGAATTTACTGAATAACTTTGAAGTCTTAAAACAACATATGTCTCTATTCGGTGTGACTAAATACGGTTGCGATTTAGAGAGTTTTAATGACGAATAGGTTAGTGCTGAAACGTATTCGATCTTTTTCGTGAAAATAATAAATCATTTATAAAAACCATTGTGATATATTTTCTGTTGAATCGTATTCATCGACACATTAAAAAGCCATTATACGATGATTATTAATTTCTAGATATTTGAATATCTCGTTTCAGAAACTCAACAATTTTATACACGTTTATAACCATATAACGATGCAATGTTTTATAACAGTTGACATTGCTTTTGAAAAACCTTAAAAAACAAAATTACTTATTTCATTAAATGTAATTGATATATATATATAAAGATGCTGCTGATTTCCGTTCAAGCGGGTTACATAGACAAATATTATAGAGATATTATAATACATGAATAATAAATTGTACATTATTTTTCTTTATCAAAACGTAAAAAGACCATTTATATTTTCAGGAATAATGTTATATTTAACGTTTGAAATGTTTGAACGTAGATACAAATAACAAACGAACAACATAACTGTAATTCTGCTTGTTCATGTGTTCACATTTGAATAGACTTATGGTCTGTTATTATTTCAAATATATTTCTAGTTAGTGTGCGGAGTCTCGTTACATTTGGCGAGTGCAAAGGGGGGAGGGGGAGGGGGACTTTAAAGATATGTGCGATCGGATATCAGACGAAAACTTTGGTATTTTCTATCCATGTTTATGCCTTTTTCTCCAGAAAGAGCGGGGAAAATAACTTTAATTCAGATAAAAAATTAATATGATTTAAAATAATAAATACATTTGAAATTTTTTTTATATTTCAATGTGTCTGAACTACAAAGCATAACAAAAAATATTTTATATTTATATAATTTCAATTTAATTTCTATTCAGGATAAAAATTACAGATTAGTTAGAATAAAATATTGCTATACAAAGGTTTCTCAAAACAGAACTTGTAGAATTATCACTTTAAAGTAGAAATTAATTATACTACTAATTATAGATTAATTTGTACGATTTTCCATTCATTTAATTTAGTTGTTGTATCTACGTGTTAATTTAAGTATATTTTATATTAAAAAAAATCAATAAGAATCAAAATGTCTTAGACAAAATCAATAAAATCACTCAAAACGTATTAAAAAATTCATTTTTTTAGAACACTAGATCATTTTCTTTGGAGATATTTTATTTTATTTATATAAATTACATTTATTCATTATTTATCGTATAAATATATTTTTAAAGCTATGCATTAAAAAATTAAGAAATAGTATTTCGAAAAAGAATTTTTGAAAAATTACAATGAAAATATAAAGAATTGTATTCTCACCCCACTGCAGTTTATTGTGATTCCAAATTTTAAAATTGAAAAATAAGTATAACAAAATGCAACTTTGTTAATTATAAAAAAAACTATACTTTTATTTACATTAATTACAGTTAAATTGATGATATGTTAAATTGGCCCACCACTAGCCAGTTTGTGAGCTAAAATAGTAGTACTCTGGGTAGACCCACCAACGTCAACTTAAAAGCCAAATGGTACTATAAGAGCGGGAAGCCCCACTATTTCACCTGATCGGCTTGCCGATTCGGACAGTGCGCCGCAAGGTTGAGGAGCTTACCTCGTCTGCAACGCGGTGGCTATGGGGCAGGCGGTAGATAGTAAAAAGACCATAAAGACCCAGTGACAGGTAACAGTACCAATGCAGCTTTTAACTGAGTCGTGTCGTTTCCACGAAAAGTTACGGGCCTTGTGTGGTATTAGTGGTCCATAGGTGACCCATAAATCGATCGGAATAAGACTGATGAATTTTTGCTCTGCCACCGCTCTCCCTTGAATTAACGCCGAGAGTTGGGGTACGAGGTCAATGGGCTTTAGCCAAACACCTAAATCTCGTTAACGAAATGTTAATTATGTTTAAAATAATTATTAATTATAATTAATTATTACTATTCGTTTATATTGTATTTTTTATAATACGAGGTGTGACAATTAAATAAAGAGAATTTTTAATTTTAAAATATTTATTAAGTATTTACAATAATTTATGCACCCATACCTTCACAGTAATCTCCTCCGAGTCTAACACACTTAGTCCAGCGTTCTTCCCATTTCTGGAAGCAACCCTGGAAGTCCAGAAGTCAAACTGTTCAACACCGACGTTAAGGCACGTTAAATGTCCTTCAAATCCTCATACCGATGTCCTTTCATTGGTTCCTTCAACTTTGGAAATAACCAGAAGTCCAGTGGAGCCAGATCAGGGCTGTACGGGGGGGAGGGGGTGTTGTTATGTTCCTACTGATCAAAAACTGCTGAACTTTTAATGATGTGTGTGTAGGCGTTTTGTCATGGTGAAGGATCTAACCATTTTTGGCCAATTCCGGCCTCACACGAGACATTCTATGACAATCGCTTAACAACTTCAATGTAAAGCATTACTGTCACTGTTTGACCATCATGAACTCTCAAACGTTCGACGTTTTGCTTAGTGTGCATGATTTTAGGGGCACCTGACCTTGCATCGTCTTGCCTTGATTCTCGGCATGATGCAAAACGTGAGGCCCATTCGTACACACTTGGTTTTGATAAACAGCCATTACCGAACACACGTTGGAATTTATGAAAATTTTCGATCGGTTTTTCGCCAGATTTCACTAGAAACTTGATGACAATTCGTTGCTCATTTTTCACGTCACACATTTTTGTATGTCACGACACTACACTACTAACTTTAAAAAATCGTAGAGCACAAAATCTAACACCGATTACTATCAAACTTGGTAGACTTATGTATAATCTCGTGAACTTTAAGTCAACAAATTATCAAGACATCAGTGTTACCACTATAGGAGCTAGAAACAAATTCTCGTTATTTAATTGCCACACCGTGTATCATAATATTTTGATTATTTCAATGTAATCATATGTTCACTATCTTACTATTGCATGTACATTGACTGGTTATATGTAATACAATAATATAATTCGATCGTAAAATATTTTAGTGACAACTGTTTCAATTTTCTTATTATTTTAAAACTTTCGAAAAAACAAAAGAAAACTACAAAAGAAAAAAGAAAAAAAAGATAATTATAATAATAGTACATCCACTTTTTTTATCCAATTTTTATCATTTTTGAATTACATAAAACACTATCGGTGTCAATTTTAAAATTACGATGCCATAAAACTATTGAATGCTTTTTATTACTCAAAATATATTATCCTAAAAGACACCATTTTAAACTATTATGCTCTTTTCACTTACATTTATTACATTCTTTTCACACACACCACACACACACACACACACACAAACACAGCCAAATTAACCGAGGAGAAAACTTTAGTGTTTTTAAGAATGAACGCATTTATGTTAAATATATATATATATATATATATATACTTATATATTTTAAATTTCGTATGAAAAGTGAACATTTCAAATTTGTGAATTTTTTAATATTCCTGTAAATATTCATTGACCGCTATATATTAATTTATTCCAAAATATCAAGCACGTTTCCATTCATAATTTATCCTGTACATAATAAATGTATTAAATTATATTTCATATTCCAATTCAACAACATACCAAATTAATAAACCAAATTAGAGTACAAATAAATCTATCTATTAACAAAACAGTTAACAATTTTCAATTTTCTAATAACATAAAAAATAATAATTGTAATAGTTTTAGTAAAAATAAAAAGTTAGGAAATAATATTAAAATATATTTATCACTTCAATTTTCATGTTTTTAATTTAAAAAAAATTAACGTATCTTAAAAAACCATTTTTATTAAAGTCAATTTTGAAAATAAAACCCATGAACTTTTACATTCTGATGTTAAACGCAAAACAGAGAATTATGTAGCTTGAAAAACTTTTATACATCCATGCAGTTAAAAAAATCAAAATTTGCTTTATAAAACATGAATTTGTTTTTAACATCAAAATTTAATGCAATCTTTATTTACGTTATTATAATTTACAAAGAATGTAAGTAGACTAAAAAGAAAAATCATTGGTGTAGAAAATAGCATTAATTTTTTTTTAATTTGAATATAAACAACAAAATTGATATTTTTCATATAATTATAATAAACACACAATTTTCGCGATAATTATTTATAATTGGTGAACAATTGTTTAATTTTATACAAAACTATGGGAGTTAAATACATATTTACATCCGGTTTATACATAATATTTCAGTTCATAATAAAAAAATAAAAAAATGTAGAGTATGTTGTAGATATCGACCTAAATGAGTTTACTCGAAAAATGATTTTAGAGTTTTATTATTATTTCAAATTTAAAAGTACAATGTTTTAATACAATGTTAACACATTGTATTTGAAAAAGGATTATAAGCAACGCTAGTAGTTTATTATAATTAACGAATATGATAAATATTATACGAATATTATATACGTCTTATGCTTGTATTATATTTTGAGGTATTATACAAAAATTATCCAAGTCAAAAACGAATATGTCAACAATTTACAGGTGGTTTTTTTTTCTTTTATGGGTAGATTTTCCTCGCATCTATGGGGACTACTGAGAAAATCGGCTATAATAATTTTACGACCTGTGGCGTGGCAATAACAGACCAGTATCGTATTCTGCTATGATATCGTTTAATATCAGTATTAACGAATGCTCATTCAGTTATAAATATGTATAATCACAAAAAAATGGTTAATTGCTTAATTAGAGACTCTAATCGTCGAATTTATTTAAGATTTTATTTTTAGATTATAATTTTAAAATAATTATATTATTTTTATTTGTTTGTTAAAAGATTTAAAGATTAATTATTTTTATTTTCGTTGACTCTATATATAATACTAATGTAGTATAAATTATATTTAAATTATTGAATTCTATTACGTATTTTTAATAAGTGCTTTGAATTTAGGTGCAATATTGACATATTTTCTTATTATATATTTATTTCCATTGAATAGGTTGGCGGAGACTTAGTCCTTAACCCGACCCCGAGTCTACTTAAAATGGGTTTACCGTTTGTTTGCCTATAAAATCGTGTTTTTATTATAAATTAAAACACATTTTACTGTATAAATATAAAAAAAATACGTTGAAAAACTGTTGATCAAACGAAATACGTTTTGTATATAATCACCTCATTTCAAATTAAATGGTTTTGCAATTAATTATGTTTATTTTAATTAAAATAAAAACACAATTACTATAAATTCAAACGCTGCAAATACCTATAAAAATATTTTTTTTTAAAATTTTATATTTTTGAACACGATTTTTTTTAACTAATGATTATTGTTGTTATTTTTAATTTGGTTTCAAATTTAATATTTACAAAAATACTTATATTATGAAATATACAATTAATATTTATTACATCGTATCATTATAATACTATGCCATATTATTTGTAAAATATATTTGTTTTATTTTAATTTATACATACGTATGTAAACAATTTTAACATTGATTTATATAAAAAATAATTGTAAACATAGTTTATTGGCTTTTCTTACATGTCTATTTCATTTCATCATATTTTAGAATGTACAAGATATATTATGTTAAATCGTTATTAACATCATATGTCTTGTAAGTTTTAAAATCGTTATATACATTTAATTTCAGTTATATAGTTAGGGGTAAATATCGTTATTTTTTTTTTTTAATAATTAAAAGTCATTAATAAGTAAATTATATTTTTAATGGTAAATATTATGTGCATTTTTAGACAAATCATTATTACAAGGTAAATGGTCAAATAAGTTTATTTAATGTCTGACGCTAATCAGTATTATCAGTAATATGCAATGTCCAGCTAAATTAGCTAGCTAAAAAGTTAGCACTTAATAGTTTGTTTTATTATTATTAAATTGAATCAAATCAACAAAAAAAAAAAATGCACACAATTTTCATACTTCAACGACAGCTTCCACCAGTTTCACTGAGTAATGAACAAATTCCTCATTCAGACACTGTTAAGTATTTAGGTCTACTATTTGATAAGAGAACCTGGGCTAAACATATACATATAACCAAATTATCTTTTACTCAAAGACTAGATCTTACTCACCACATTCTTAATAAATTATCTAAACTAAACCAAAAATAAAAAAAATATCTATATATTATCTAGTACTCAAATCAATATGAACCTATGGCATTCATTTATGGAGTGCAGAAAATATATCAGTTACTTAGAAAATCTAAATTTAAATTGTTTCAAACAATTACCTAAATACTGGCCTGCACGTACCATCAATAAAAGAAGAGACAAATATACACAACCAAAAATTCCACGACCGTACACATAAACATTTAAACCCATTAATAAAACATTTATCATGTCATTCACTCCCTGAAGATCCTACTAGAAAGCTTGAGCGCCAGTGCTCAACATATTTTCTAAATTAACCATCTCATAAGGTAAATATTAAACACCTGACAAAATGCTGTTACTAGATGGTTTCTTCTATCAAATAAACACGCATAATTTTATTATTCTCAGTCCTCATGATTATTGTACTATATTCATGTACAGGTTATATAATTTAAAAAAATAAATAAATAAATAAATCAAATCGAATTTAATGACATTTTTTATTTATTCTGTGACGTAACGGAGCCAGAGAGATAGTCGCTGTTGTTTAGTATATACGATTATATGGTGATAATGGTAATTGAGTAATGTGTGATGATTTAAGAAAGGTTCATATTTTATTTTGAATGTTATAAAAGATAAATCATGGAATAGAACCCTGTAATCTATTACCCGTGATCGAGTGATGGAGGAGGATGAATAATGGGCAATATGTGAGTATCTACACACATGGGTAATATGTGTGAAGTTATTAAACTTGGCCGGTAACACGGTATTTAATTAAACTTTTGCAAATAAATATTGTGTTTTTGCTTTTTTTTGCATACTAAACTATACCAATTTCTCTTTATATTCGATATCCCACATAATTATAAATAAATCCCGTGTACTTCGGTTTTTTTAAACTTCGGTCGCGGGTTGGCGACCCTTTAACTTTCGTAGAGAAATGTTTCGAGTGCCGAGCCTTTCCGTGCACGATTCCAAAGCTCGATTACCGTTATAATAATATAATAATAAAAAAATATATATAATATATATAATAGATTTTGAATAAATCGTAATTTGTGTATTGTTCGTCTGGATTTACATTAGTCACTGGAATAGCATTGCGTCCTGTAAGCTCGACATTGACTAGTATATGAATCTTCAGAGCCTCTGGCATGGCATTACTAAGCTCGTTAATTGTATGAAAAATAATACAAGTTAAAAAAAAAAAGAAGAAATTGTAAGAAATAATCGTGGTGACATCGTTAGTTTGAATAGATATATATTATGTAACATATATATGTGGGCATATTGTATTTTAATTTTAGAATTTTAATGAGCTTTAATTTAATTTTAATTGTATTATTTTGTTTGATTACTGTTATAATAATAAATAATAAATAGAATCTACGTAAGAAAATTATGGATTAATTGATTTTTACTTTTTTAGACATTAACTGATCAATAATATATCATCTAGATGTGTGCTTATGTACATGTATATATGTGTATGTACAAAAAAATAATAAAAAATAATTAAATAATAATTATTAATAAATAATAATAATCAAATACATTGCTGTCAGTAGTTGTTTCAACGTGGGGTAGACCTTTTTTATTGGTGTGGACGGTAACGTGATACAACTAGCTAAGGTTTGAAAATCATGTATTTAAAAATAATCAAATATAATTTTGATTAGTCGATATTACAATCAATATATTTATCGTTTCAATGATCGCAATAGATATTGATTGGACAAAATTAAATTGGCAACTCAACGCCACACTGTACGGTTTACAACGTAAAATAAAATTGATCGAAGCGATTTTTTCGCTGTAAGTGAAACTATGAAAGCCAACCTTTTGGTTACGTCTGCGTTATGGAGATGAGGATACTGGATAAAACAAGTTTTCCTGCTGGAAGTTTTGTGTCGAAAATATGTTCACATTTCTTTATTTTTTATAATTTTAGACTATGAATCCTAAAAATTCATCTAAAAATTTATTTTGTATATTTTGCATATTTATTTTGCATTAAGCTCCATGTATTTGATAATCGTAATTATTTGTATTATACACTTTTCAATATGTGTTACTTATGATCACGGAATTTCTGATAAAATGTATATGTATATAACAGAGGTAAACAATTTAAAAACATAAATTGTATACCTTCTTCTCAATTCAATTTTTTTTTTAAATATCAGTGTATTTTTTTTAGAAATCTGTTTTCTTAAGCTTGCATAATACAAATATATATATATGTATGTATTGTCAAATATATATCATGATAATTTATGTTATAGAATATATTTTACAATTTTTAAATGAATCAGGAACTAGCTGTGATAATGTTTTGATTCCGAGGAATTTTGAGTATAGGTTATTTATAGATACTGAAAATAATTTTTTGGAACAACATTTAATTAATAAAGAAATAACAATGACACAATAATTAAAATTAAATATCCTTTATCTATGGATAATATAATGTCAAAAGAAAGCATTTATCAACGAAAACTAACGCTATGGAAAATAAATAGTAAATAAATTTATAATAAAATACTATTACACAGTACAAAAGCATTTGCATGTGATAAGATGACAATTTGGTATAATACCACAGTTTAATCCATTCTATTCTTTTACTTTTCTATAACTTAATCCATTACATAGTGCATATCGTCTTTGTTGTTTTCTTATTTTTTTTTTATATTATATTTATATTATGTTATATACCAAAAAATTCTTGTTATAATAATTTAATTATAACCGATATATGTATGTAATATTGATATCATTATTATTTTAATAATAAAAATATAATAATAATATAATAGTCACCGTTCTCAATATACCTCAGAACAAAACTTGTTTTTTGTTATTATGAATATTGTTATAATTTTTCGTCATCGTCTCCGTTGTCGCGATCCGTCCACCGCCATGTACACATTTGTCGTGCTCACCACCATTGTTTGTTACTACTTTTTTCACCATCACCGTCGTTTTTACCGTTGCTTTTCACCATCGTCGTTATCCGCCCAAAATATTGGTTTTCAAAAACGGAAAGAACCAGATCCAGAGGCAGGACGGAATGGTTGTATTTTTTTATTTATATTGAATATGTTTCTGTGTAATTATTATTTATATTCTTAAAAAATACCTTTTTTTCATTATCAATTGTTTTGTTATTCTCATTCTCTGGCCAGCATTATATCATTTTATATTACTTTTTTAGTAAATTACTATTTTTTTCTATAATTAGTAAAATTGTAATACCGATACCAATAAAGAATCTCATGCTTGTTATTTTTTCGAATTCTGTGTTTTATCCTATACAGTCCATTTTATCAATTGTTTTTTATATTTCCACACCACCACATTGAATGGATAAAAGTTTAAAACATAAAATTATTGAAATAATACATCAGTTTTGGGAGTGTAATATGTTTACGAGATCCAAAATGTATTGAAATATGTTATCTAAAACATTCCGAAAGTTCATCAACTTGAAATCATGATTTTAATTTAAAAGCGAATATGACCAAAGAAAAACAAAATTAATTTTTAAAAAATTTTTTTTCATGGCTACATGCATTTATATTGATGAGAATGTATTTATTTTATGATATTAAAAATGTTCTTTTTATGACAGTATGATGTAAGATATTTATAATGATTTATATTGGTGAAAAACTTCATAATAAGAAAATAGTTATAAATGAATAGATTTTTTTTACATTTATTTAATATGCTCAAAATTCGCACGACACACTTTCTTGGTGCGAAATTTATTGCGCCTAATTTTCCGCACTTTGTTTTTCGTGTCCATAGTGTTATAAGTATAAAAATATTTCTTCATATCTTTTTATCTCTCTAAACTATAAGGGTACAATATTTTAATACCAGATATCGTATTTTCTCAATGCTGTTTGCTTCTACAGTTTGATACATATATTGACTTTCTGGATAGAAAAATAATACCATCACATAACAACTATAATATAATCGAACATTTTTCAAGAAGTTATTAGTCAAACTCAAACTTCTTATGTGTTTTTAAAGTTTTTAATACTCGTGAATTCGAATCACATTGATATGGCTACAGTTACCCACGGGGTTCAAAAAACAAGTTTACTTTAGTACTAGGTTTTCTCTAGAGAAATCATTAATCTCTCTTCTAAGAGGAAAAATATACTCTCTTCGAAGTTATTTTACATTCTCTGACATAATATTTGTAAGCATTATATACCTGAATATGAATAATGTAGTTGACCTAGTGAATTAGCTTATGTCGGATATTGTATTCGGATTTTAACGTATGTAAGTTATTTGTTCTGGATCCACATACTTAGAGAAATGTTGAGTTTTTTATGTAATTACTTAATGATTTAATTTTAATTCCTATGAAATAATTAAAATGTATAATAATTAATAGTTATTCATACAAATATATAATGTGGTTGTCACTATATTTTATTGATTACACTGGTTAACACTCATTTTATTTCTAATAATATTAGAGTGAATATTTGATTATTTTTAGTTTCTGAATATGATTTTGGCTTTAGCTTGTGATAATTGGTTCTACTGTTTGAAATAATTAACACTCTATTGAAATATACACAGTCAATATACTTTATTATAAGTTATTTGTTAATAAAATATTAATTTTTTAATTCAAATAATAAGAAACACATAATATATTTTTATTGTTAATAATTACATTTTATTTATTCATATAATTACATAGAAGTTATACAAAATATTACATAAAATTCTGTCTTTGAGATTTTCTTTTGTGCTGGTTAGTAGGACAATTACGTTGGATACTCCAGATGTTAGTCTGCCATCATATATGTGTCCCATCTGCCTTAATATATTTTTTTCATCACTCTTAGGTCTTGATAATATCTTTCTCCTCGTTCCTTGCTAAAATTTCCAAAATTATGAGGAAATCGGTCTAAATAACTAAGAGGAAATGTATCTTTATACTGATATTAGCACATAGTTTTTCAAAACTGATCAGCATGTTTAAAACTTGTACGTAATTATCTGATTTATGATTACCCAAGAGATTTTCGATAACCGACACGTGACTGGACCAGGCAGAAGTTTCAATATTATCTATATATTTTGTGAAATTAGAATCCTTGATAATCTTACGAATTTTAGGGTTATCAACAATTCCAGCTTTTAGTTTTTCCATACTTAATCCTGGGAACGATCTACAAATATATTTGAAATAATTTTCATCATTATCTTAAGTCTTCACAAATTGTTTCATTAAGCCAAGTTTTGTATTAAGTGGTGGTAAGATTATTTTTTTCTTATCCAATAATGGTACGTTATGTTTACCCTGCTTAAAGTCATATTTTCTCTTAAAGGTTATGTCACTTTCTTCCAGTGATGTTGTTTTACTATAAGCATATAAAACAAGAATACTTGGTATATCCAGTTTGTTGTTCTGATAAGAAGTTCACTATTTTAAAGTCAATACAAATAGAAAACTTGTGGTTGTGGTAACATAGCTTGTGTAAGACCATTTTAATGTTTTGGTACTCTTCCTTAAGTTTCGTCGAATGAGCGATTAGAAATGATGCATATCGATTACCATTATGCAGTGAAACAGACTTCAATCTTTTAGTCAAGCTGTCTAAAATGTCCAGGAATGTTATTACAAAACAAAATATTGTCACCTTCGATAAAGTACCGAAGAAGTGTCGTCTTTCTCGACCGAAAAACTGTTATTTTAGCTTCTGGCGTAAACACTTCTTTTCTTTTCGTCTGAAAGCTCAAAGTTCCGATGCTTATTTTAACAAATTGAGGTTCCATACTAGATTATTGAGTTCTGCTTAGGCGAACTGTTTAGGTATTGAAATTTTTTCTTCATATTCAGTTAAACTACTATCCTCTGTTGTGTTACATTTCAAATTTTGCGTGTCTTTAATATCCGATAATGGAACATCAGGAAGAGTAAATATTGGTATAAGAACGTTATTTTCATGCGATATAGGTCGTGTGGCCGATTGCAAATCAAGATACTCCCATTTAGTTTTTTGTATCGATTAAACCCTTTCACGTTCACCACAAAAATAGCACAAAAATCATCATGGTGGTTTGTTGGCTCTCTCCATATCATAGGTATACAAAATTTTTAACTTTTTTTTGTCCGTTTGCCCACTGTCGTAAGTATCCTACATAAGTTTTACACACTTTGTGTGGCACCCAGGATTTATCTTGACCTCCAAGCATTACTCCAAAATTTGCATGATGTTTGTTTTATAAAAGTAGTAATATTTTTTCTTTGATTTTTTTTCGAGTACTCTCCACAAATGGAGCAGAATACATTAGGATTATTTATAAAACGTCTTCGTAAAAAAATAATTAAAATGCACAAAAAAAAAAACCGCATGGACTAATAACAATCGCTCTAATATCACAAAGACGACTTATTACCTACCAGAAAATATTCGCTAATATTACTAATATGAATTTGTAATTATACAAAAACAACAGAAATATTATTTAAAAGGCACATGTTAAATAAAACATTTAAACGGATAATAATATCCCTTGATGTGCATTCTTTAAATTATTTCTTTGAAATTATAATTTAAAATTACTTCGGTAATCGGTATACATAACCATAAAGGTAATGGTTTCGGAGTTTTACGTGTATAAAATATCATTACCCGTCTTTTTTTAAATTTCTTGTAACTCTTATATTATATTTAAACAATTATTTAAAAATAAAAATAGTCTGGAATGACTACATGTATTTAACCTAGTTTATTGTATACAGGTAATGACCAAGAAATATACAAATCTTAGTTTTGGGATTTTTAGATATTCATATTTCAAAAATATGAATCAATATGATAAAACTAATATTGTATTTTAATTAAATAGTTTCAAATAAACCAATATTTATTCAAAAAACATTGACAACTACATATTTTACTTTTTTTGTTAATCTGTGTTATAAGCGAACTATGCTATCACGATAACTAATGTATAAAACTCAAATGGAGAACTGAAATACTAAGGCAATAAATATATATATAATTATTCTATTATAATAAAATAAATAACGCATATAAATATACATATACTAATGTATATATTAAAATGATTAAAAAATATATATGAAAAAAAAACAATAAAAAAAACGTATAGTTGGATCAATATCGATAGAACTCTGTATACAGATTATTTTACAAGAGCAACACTACATAGTCGTTCAAACTATCACACGAAATAGCCACAAGCACAACAGCGGTGATATCGCTAATCACTGACACTGGTGCATACATATTCAGTTTTATAATTATCATGTCAGGTAACCTGACGTTAATTATCTGGAATTTATATAGGATTTTGGAAATTGACAGGTGAGATATGATCGCATTAAATGAAACCACGTCAAAGCAAATGTTTTAATAATATAGATAATTTTAAATACAAGTACATTGAACAGTATTTATTTTCTATTTTTTAAATTATTTTCAGCAGAATTTGTTTTTTTTTTTTGAATATTGACAACTTTTATATTTTAAACTTCGTTAAAATTTTTTCAAAATGTAAAAAAAAAATGATCATTTTTTGGATTATTTAGTTGGTATGTTATTGATTGTCTTATAATCATATCATAATATTTTGTATCAAAATAAGAATTTTGAGTAGATTACAACCTGACGCCATTTTAAATTTAGAACGAAGGAAATTTAGTATTATGCTATATTAAATTTGTTTTTCGAAAATACGTTTACTTATTTTGTGGAAAATTCGTCATTTAATACTATATTTTATCATTTTTTTTAGTAGCTTATAAAATATATATTCATTGTGTGTAACAAAACGAAATATAATGAAAATAGCCATAATGATGCATATTTTTATCGCCATAGGGTCATCCATTAGAACAATATTTTTAATTGTCTCTTTTTGGTTTTTGTTATTATGTATAATTTAATAATACAATTTTAGAAAAAACGTCCAAGTAATCCACTTGAACTTACTACAATATGTAATATATCTGATATATTTTTTTTTCAATTACATATCATGTAACGTAACCTAACGTATGTTTTAATAATTATACTTGATTTTATTGCTCAAAATTTGTATTCATTTGAAAATGTGATTTTATTTAATATTAGTGCTTGTGTACATTAAAGATCACGAGTGGAGCATATTACTTTACAATTATGTTCTTTTCTTTGAAAAAATAAACTTTTATAAGGAGTAATAAGAATACTTTAAAACTTTTTTGTACGTATAGAGCCTATAATCTATATAGTACATTGAAAAGTAGACACAGATGAAACTTAATGTCTTTACACAGGTCATTTTCACAAAATTCCCTGTACCTATAATATATATGTATATATTTAGTAATCAAAAAAGTACGAAAATATGTATCGAATCAAGTTTTAATATAAAAATTGGACATGTCATAAATTTAATTTAATAACTTTATAGCTATTAAGACGAATATGTAATATATTCGTAATATATGTAATTTTGCACATTTCATTCATATTAATGTTAGTGCTAAATTATTTAGTCATGTAAGCGGTCAAATTATATAATATATATAATCAGTGCCGTAGAAAATAATTTTGAAAAGTATTCATAGTAATGGCGAAAAATATATTTAGTTTCTGTATTCAAATATGGATCTAAGCTATTCATTCAGATAATGTTAAAAATATTCGAGTTCTTTGGTCATCATATGCTTGGAAAAAAATGTTATTTATAATAGAAGAAAACAAACACGTGTCCTATTGCCCACACAAAACAGTGACCCAACCAAGGTAAAACGTATGTTAATTTTTATTATAAAAAATTACCAAAATTTTCACTAATTTATAAATTGTAGTAAAAAGAAACCAAAATTATTTATTTACAGATGAACGAGGAACGAAACTAATTCGTTTTTCTAAGCCTTTAAATGGAACGGAATTTTATTTATTTTTACGACGTGAACAGGAACGTGAAAAAATTATTATGTCTAATCGAAACGCTGTGCGGTGAATGCAAGGTATTTAAAATTAAATAAATAAAAACAACAAGCTGTGCCGTCATAAGTTATATACAGGGTTAAATTAATATTTTTATTTTATTAAATTAAAATAGGATACATTTTTATGAGTAACATAAATATTTTTAATATAGTTCGAAAAATAATAATAGATTTAAAATAAAATACACACTTAATGTATATTTATATTTTAATGGCTTTATTTTAATAAACATACATTAAACGTGTACTTTATTTTAAATCTATTCTTGTTTTTCAAACTGGTAAAAATATTTACGTCACTCATAAAAATTGCCTCGGAAATGGATTGTGAATGACAAACGACTGGAATCGGAAAACAGGCTACATATAGGAACATGGAACGTTAAACAAACCTGGAGCTTTGTAATATATACTCGATGCTTATAATAATTATACGATTGACATATTAGCAGTACAAGAGATAAGGTGGCCAAATAGTGGAAACCTAAAGAAAGGTAATACAACACTATAGGCCGGTTATAGGACCTGACAGTTCACATGAAGTTAGTAACGGAAATGGAACCATATTGATAAATTTTTCACACTCAATAAATGTTACAATAAATAGTACGTACTTCTCTAGGAAAGACATACTCAAATACACTTGGAAATGCCCCTATGAAGAGACATATAATCAAATTGACCACATACTTATCAACAGGAGATACATTGGATGCATAAGAAATGTGAGAACATATAGAGGAGTGTACACAGACTCAGATCACTACCTAGTGTATGCTAAATTTAATCTGAGATTGTCAGCAAAATTAAACCTGGCAAAAAAGAAACCTATACTGGAATACAATATACAAAAATTGAATGAAGTCGTAATAGGTGATAATTATGTAGAGAAACTTGCACGTGAACTAGAATATAGCGATATAAACCAGATAAATGATAGAAGAGAAATCGATATGATTTGGAACAGAATAAAGAGAGCAGTGATTAATAGTGCAACAGAGACTTTAGGAATGGAACCTAAAGAAAATAACAAAAATTGGTTCAACGATATCTGTTAGAATGCGATAGCCGAAAAAAATGTACTGAAAAAAGTATTGCAACACCCATCACATGAGCGTGTAAGAAAATATAAAGAATAGAGAAAATTGACCAATAAAATATTTTGAAGAGAAAAACGTTTACACGAAAAATAGAAAGTAAAAAAAATAGAAACTAATAGGTACATTGCAATTAAGTTTTTTAAAATGACCGGGGAATTAAAAGCTGGTTATAAGTCCGCAAACAAGGATAATAATAAACGATACAGGGATTATGATCGCAGAAGAAAAACAAATCATAAGTAATTTTAAGGAACATTTCGAATGCCACCATAATTGATCTACAACAGGACATGATTTAGATCTAAATGTGGACTGTCATACAGTAGAAATAGATATAGATATGCCCAAATATGAAGAAATTGAAATTTAATTAAGAGGCTTAAAAACAACAAAGCCCCAGGAGAGAACGGCATAGTGTCGGAACTAATAAAAAAAGATGGTATAAGATTGGCGAACAAAATCAGAGAAGTTATTAAAACAATATGAAAAACTGAGACCATCATTATGAGAATAATAGAAAACTGCAATTGTATGTCCAATATTTAAGAAGGAATTCCCGCTTAAACAGAAAACTATAGAGGAATTTCATTACTGGGCACATGTTACATAATTTTGACATCACTGATATTAGAAAGAATAAACTCGTACATCGAATAAATAGTCGAGAATTACCAATGCGGATTTAGGAAGGGAAAATCCACAATAGACCATATCTTTGCACTAAGGCAAATAATGTCAAAATATTACTAATTCGGAAAAGACTTGCATCTAATACTTGTAGATTACAAGTAGGCGTATGATAGTATGGAAAGAGAAGAACTGTGGAAGGCTAAATAATAAATTTATTATAATAATAATACTAGCGTCCAAAAAATATGTTAATTTAATAATAAAATGTTACGAAAATTCATTATGCAGAGTGCGCTTTTTACAAGGGATCTCAGATCCTTTTAAAGTTAAATATGGCCTAAAACAAGGGGACGCCCTCTCACCCGTGTTATTTAACTTGGCGCTCGAAAAAATAATAAGATACACAAAACGACGACCGAAAGATGAAGATAAGCAATGATCAAGTTATGTATGCAGATGACATTGTGGTAATGAATGAAACCAAAGAAGAAGTTATCAACGCAACATCCAAGCTCATAAATGCCAGTAAAGGAATGAGACTGCGTGTAAACGAAGGGAAAACTAAGTACATAGTCTTTTCGAGAAGACCGCCAAATCTAGATTCTATAAAAATTGATAATTATAAACTTAAAAAAGTTGATAATTTCAAGTACTTCGGCGTGAACATTAATAAAAATGATATGCATATAAAAATAAACGAATGGATCACGAGTGGAAATAGATGTTATTTCAGTTTTATTAAGCCCCTGAGATCTAAGCTGTTATCTAGAGAATCAAAGATACTACTATTTCATAGTTACCGTCAACCTGTAATAACATACGCTGGTGAAACCTGGTCTTTGACCAAAGGCGATAGACTTATCACGTTTGAAATGAAAATGTTACGAACCATATACGGACCAATCTTTAATACGGAAATACAGACCTATGAAAGAAAAACAATGCAAATATAAAAAGACTAAACAATAAGCCAGACATATTCTCTCAGAAAAAACGGCTAGAATGGTTCGGGCATGCATGAAGAGCAGATGGGTAGTTAATTAAAAATGTGTTAGTCAACAAAATAAATAAAACAAGACCCCTTGGACGATCTAAAACCCAATGGATTGACGTAGTGACCAAAGATTTATTAATGATAGACCAGAACGCAACCTTACAGACAGCGTATCAAAAAGATAGATGGAGAGAGATTTTGATGGCAACACTGGTCCTGAATGAACCGTTATGCTGATGAAGAAGAAGAAGTATATTGTAAAATCAAAATTGTATTTTATACATAGGCTGTATCCTTTATAAAACGATAATTAAAACGATTATCGGGTTATCATTTATCAATATTAAATATATTTATTTTTAGATTTTTAACCAGTTTGTACTTTCTGTAAATTATAATATGAAAAATTACTATTTTCGTTGAGTTATTTGATGTCCAACAAAAATTATTCTACGACAAATTTATAAAAAAAAAATTGTGATTAAAACACGTATACGAAAATATGTATTTTAGAAATGTAATGAAATATAAAAATAAAAATAAGTTAAATTACTGTTATTTGAATTCTTTACAAGAACATATATAATTAAAAATGTTGTTTAATTTATTGTAATGATTCTATATTGTAGAATTAAATACACTTCGAAATAAATATAATATACCTGCTTTTATACATATTAATAATCATATACTTAACTAGTGATTAACTAATTAGGTACGATGTGATTATATGAATATTGCGCTGAAAATCATTCGTAATTATTGATAATATTTATAGAAACTTGATGTTCACTCTCGATAAGTATTATGTTTATAAAAGTTTAATTTCTATATTATTTTAACATGTACATTTATGCATTGATTACAAATAATAATATCTATCTAAAATGTTATTAGGTCTCATTTATTTCAAATTTTGATAAATCATTATTTTATAAATTACATTGATAGAATATTAATATATATATATAATACAAATACGTTTATTTTTTAATTTATATTATTATATTTATTATTTTGTATACTTTTTTACATATACAGAAAACCAACTAATATTTTTTTTTGAAGTTTGAATAACAACAATTATATAGAATATAGTATAGATTTATACTATAATGAATGATTTTAATTTCCAAAATAGCCCTAAGAATTTTCTTGAAATGTTGTGAGTAAGCTATTTTGAGAATGTATACTGTTTGGGCATAGAAAAAATACATTAAGGTGATAAAGTTTAGATTTGTATGTATCTTATGAAATATTGTAATATCCAAAATAAATTACAGTACAGTACAAATCTATGCCATGCAAAATAAATTAAAATTAAAATATACAGTAAAATGTATAATATTATGTCAATACGATTATATAACTTACATGAATTTAAAAGAAAATGTAAGTATGACCGTAATTAAAAGATTGTGTGCTGGAACTTTAATATTTTCCTATTCAATTTAGAATGCATTATTATATAATATGCATTTTATTATTATGACTGATTTCGATGATTCTTGATGATCCTTAGCAATGTCAGGTATACTAAAATTCAAGATTTTTTAAAATACATCGTAACATTTGTGACATAATTACTTTTAGTTTTTGTTTATTTTAAATATTACTAATAAAAATTGTGGTATTTAGTACCTAGTTAATAAACTTTGGTTGAAAATCGTTTTTCATTTCACCCCAAAAAGAGAATAAATGAATACTGTATTGTACAATAATTAAAATGAATTTTGGTTTAGTACATTCTTATAGTATTAGTTATAATTGACACAGACAGTTTTAACTTTTTAATTAATTATTATTTATTTTGGAATTATATTGAAATATGTCGCAATAAAAGTATAATATGAATAATAATGACAACCTTTTGGCCCTATATTGTACATTTTCATATATTTCTAAAATATTAATTGTTGCATAATTATAATTTTGAACTTCAAAGTCTTTATATTTTAATACAATTAGTATCAATGTAGAAACTAATAAGTTGATATTAAATAATATATTCATTATATATACTTACTATATATTTCAAAAATTGATAGTTATAATGTATACATACACAGTATCGGTATATTATATTTATGTTCAGTTTTCAGCAATGAAACGTTGGAAACAATAAACACAAATAAGATTAAATAATTTATTGATTTACGGACTGGATACGTTATCAGTAATATTGTATCTTAAGTGTTATAAGTTGAATGGACTAAACAATTTATCAATTTTAAGACTATTCGTGGATTATTTGAACACATGGTTATATGAATGTTTTACACTAAATTTAGTTTAACTGACGCTAATGGGAACATAATGGAAACAAAAAGATATATGATCACACCGCTGGAACTTGAATCATCATATTAAAATAATTTGTATACAGTTTTTCGTTCTAGAGTTCTTCAATCTTGATTCGAAACTAGGACTTGATATGCATATATAACTTAATCAAACATACTCGTACATTTATGAGATAATTATTAAATTGTTCTTAGTTTTAGTACTTAAATTGAGCATCATAAAACATAATTTATTAGTGTAAGTTATTTTAATTAGATATTTACTCTAATTTAACTATATAAATTACTATAAAATTATTTGAAACATATATATTTTAAATAAATAGAAAACAGTTCTTTTTATTTATAAATATCATATTGTTTAATCAACGGTTTTTAGATACTTATTACCAATTCAGTAGAAAGTCGTTCAAATTAGCTATAAAATCATTAACAATTTTGATTTTTGAAAGAACCCTACAAGTTTAAATGTAACACATAATTTTCATAGTTCGAATTGTCGTACAATATATTTTATATTTCAGTATATTGGTTTTAGTATAACATACGAGTATAGTAGCTTTAGTATCATCCGAATTTACATTAAAACAATTTTGGATTAACCTTATTTTTCAAAATATAACTATATAAATTGTATATGAATTGTACTAATTTTTTTTGTTTTTAAATATAAAATTATGATTTTATTTATAATTATAATATGAAAAACTGAAATTTTATCCATACACACAACACTTTATTAAACACTATCGTTCCACATATTTCTGATTATAACAAATTATAAAGCTTATAGCAAAAATAAACTTAACACTTATGATTCCAAATATTAGATTAATCGCTGTAATGTTTTGATGTGTGATTTTTTTTGTATGCCCTTTAACTTTTATATAGTATTATAGACTGTAATAATGTTTAATTAATATATTAATATATCATCGACAATGGAAGTTATCGAACAAAGTATAACTTTCACGGGCTCGTAATTCTGCCCATCCTGTATGTAATCAAAATAATTTAAAATAATTTAGTTGTCTGAGCAACAGTATTCTTGTATTATAGCTGGCAGTTCAATTAACCAGAATACATAGATTGCCAAAATTATACTGTTGCTTTTATTGATTTTTATATATTTAAATGTAAATTATTAAATAAAAATCAATCGTTATTATAAAAATTTTAAAAATATATTTAAAAATTAATTAATAATAAATTTAAATCTAAGTCAATAAAAATAATAATAATAATTTTGTTTTTGTTTGAAAAATTATTATTTGTTAATAAATTATTGTTTAAATTACTTATTTATTCATTGATACCATATATTAAAGTAATTTTATAACATTGTTCAACATCTGTCGTATTTATGTCGTCCTAAGTTTTAAAACTTTCTCGCTGCTTCTTTTATTGTTTATTTCACATCAAATTGCTTTGTACATATCCAATTAAACCTTTTAATATTATTCAATATTTTGTTTATTTATGATGGTTTCAAAATTGAAAACGTATAAGTCAGTTAATAAAATTTGATATTTTTATGTATAAAATATTACGCTTAAACCGCCTTAACGTTTTAAATACTATGACATTGATATGTTAAGATATCTAATTATCTAACCAATATTTATAATATATATATATATATATATGTATGTATTACAATATGAGTAATACCATTCAAATTTGATTTTTTGCAATTTAGTTTTATGTGTGTTCCTGTACTTATAATTATTGTGTACGACTGATATCGTTCTATATTAAAATTACAAATTTTGCAAACAATTATTCATAAACACGACCGTTCGAACAACTACACTTTGAATGTTTTTCCATTAAAAAACTTGGATAAATCCCATTTGTTTATAAAACGATATTACCCATAATATTATGAATACTAAATATAAATATTTTGAGTTTCTATATTTCTATGTTAAATGAATTAAAAAATTAAAAAATTAAATTTTCCTTATATTTTCGTTACAATACATTAATTAGGCAATTATTTGTATATAACTATATTATGATATTTAAAAGCTAAAAAAGGTGTCATTGTCTGGCTAATATCTTTAATCTGTCATTGATATTCTTTTTAATTTTTTTATCACATATGTCTATTGAGCATAACTTTGTTACTTATTGTATATTTCTTTAATAAACGTCAAAAAAAAAATTGAAAATGAAAATACAATTTGAGATATTTCGCAAATTCAGATTAGCATTATCTCATTTAATTTGTCTTTAGATTCTAAGTAGAGCAAAAAGTGGGTAGCCACCTAATACGTGCATAATAGTCTGATCTTGATTCCAATGTATGTTTTTTTTTTTTAGAGCTTAAAATGTATGTTTTTTTTTGTATTAACTTTAAACGTTAGTTATTATAGCTCAACAATTACTTAAAGATAGATACATAGACGTTGAATAGAATTATTGTTTATGCTCATCAGATTTATCATAACAAGGAAATCCTTTAGCAGAAATAGTATGTTTCCAATTTTTGTATCCTATACTTCTATAATTATTATCCAAATTAGTTTTTAATTTATTGGAAAACAATCTACAAGAAAAACAATATGCAGAATATTGAATATTAATAATTTGGTCATGCTTCATAAGCTAAAAACAAATTGTAATAGTTGGTACACTAAAACGTGTAATGAACAATAATATACTATATCATATGTAATATTATTACAACCTTCTTGAATTTATAATTTATGTTTATACTTGTATTTATAATTAATAGTATTACCTACGATGATAATAGATCGTATTATATATATATATGTGTGTGTGTGTAAATTTCTCCATGTATCTATAAATAGATATCAATAGAGTAATACCATACTCGATTATGCTCGTTATCAATTATTTTTTAAATTAATCCTCATTATAATCGTCCTATTATATTATTTAATTTGGCACATACATAGTGCATTGACCTATTGCTGATGTGCTGATTGCTGTGTTGCCTTTATTAGTTTTGTTATAAGTTTTTAATACTATATGTCTGTGTATATTGTTTTATTTTATTTATTCTTTCAAAAAAATATTTTAAAGAGAAATAACATTAGCAACTTCTTTATTAAGTCAAAAAAAACAAAAAAATGATGATATTAATAAAATTCAGCCTTAACACAAGGATCCACCTCAAGTACTATTACTAGGTATTTAAAATCGCCTATTAATTATTTATTAAGTGTTTTTTACTAGACATTATATATTTTTCTTTACAATTGTGTTTTAAACTTAATCAATAAGTAACTGTGGTCTGTGAATACCTGTTTATTAAATTATTTTTTCACAATATTGATGAATGTAATGAAGAATTAATTTCTAACGATAATGATTTTGATGACAACAATTTAAGTAGGTTAGTATCAATTCATTTTTCTAATGCTATTATATTGTAATTCATAACATAATAATAATTTGTTATTTGTTATTCATTGTAATAAGTATTATATTAATGGAATGTACAAAAAAATAGTTTTTGGAATTGAGAAATTCTGGATCACATAAATTATTTTATGATAAAGCCATAAACATTTCAAAAAATTGTAATATTATACTTCCATCTGCAAAAGTTAAACAAAGAAGAATAAAAAAAATACCAAAAGGGATAGAAAATTTGTGTGTAAAAATAGCATTATGGGAAAATAAATACTGACAGGAGAAAATTAATTTAGATCTGGAATATTTTGTTGTATATTGGACAAAATAAAAAATGAGTTAGATAAGAAATTAAGTGCTAATTCTGATATAATTAGCGGGATAAATACTCTAAATCCAGAATCTTCAACATTTTTATTATACAACACCATGGCTCCTTTTGCAAAAGCTTATTTATGTGACATGGAATGCCTTAAATCAGAATTGAAAATATTACACAAGTCCATGAACCTTTATGAAACAAAAAATAATTTAAAAATCAATGATGTTTTCCTATTTCATAATTTTCTTACGGAATATGAAATAGCATTTTCAGAAACATATAGACTATGTTCCATTGCTATAATAATACTTGTGTCATCAGCTGCATGTGAATGTACATTTTCATGTATGAAACGCGTAAAAAATCATTTAAGAAATAGTTTACTACACCCTAACTTTACAAGTTTAAGTATCATATCAATTGTAAAACGAGAAGCAAAATCACTAGATATTGATGAAATAATTAACAAGTTTGCCAATGCACATAATAATCGCAGAATTGTTTTAAAGTAGTTTTTAGTTAAGAGAACACTATATCCGCATTTGTTGTCTCGTTCTATTTAACAGACACTATAGAAAAATCTCAATATGCAAAACTAAAAGTTTAGCGTTTAGGTTAAATCTAAAGTTTAAACACATATAACAAAATTTAAAAGATAATATTTTGTAATAGGTATTTCATTTCTAAATTGAACCTTAAACGCTAAAATTACAGTTCTGCGTAGTGTGATTTTGTTATATCGTCTGTTAGATAGACATAGACAACAAATGTGGTTGTAGCATCCTCTTAAACATTATTATTTTGTTATAAAATAATGTTGATAGTAATAAATCAATAAATTATAAGTAAATGTATTGTAAATTGTAATCATGTTTTAAAAATGTAGAACCCTTTTCATTCGCAGATGACGTCATATTGTTTTTTTTTTGAGCACGACTGAAATTACATTCTTACATAGCCCGACCTTATAATTATTAGCCTCCTATTGGCCCTACTTAGAAAAAAATCCTAGCGCCACCACTAAGCATTTGTTAGACATTTTTTTACTATCAGTGTTAATGTTATATTAGAACCAGCCGTCGCACGTTTCACAATTCAAAAATAACATGTCACGTAAATAAGCATTTTTCGTCGCGGCGGCTGTATATATAATCATTGTGAACGTTGTTGTCATTCGTTCGCCCCATTAACAAAAGTTCTTAAATCGCAAAACCGCAATTTATATTACAAAAAATTTGCAAATTATTGTTGTCGTAAATAAAATAATTTTTTTTATATCAATTGTTGTTACTTACTATTTGTTCTATTGAACAATACTTTTTTCTTTTGTGTCACACATAATAAAATATTGTTATTATAATTATAATTTTTGTACCTTTTAATATCCGTAACCTAATACAAGTTAAATCCTCATGATATTAACAGGTGAATAAGTGACCGGATAAAACCAATACTTAATTATTTTATTAAGTAATTATTTTAATTATTAATTTAATAACTGTCGTACCTTTTTTTGTTCATAAAATTGGTGAACTAGGCGTGATCTGCTAATTTAGATAATTATCAAGCTCAAAGACATTTTTTATATTAATTAATATTAGTGGATATCATTCAAATAAAATACAAGATAAAGGGCTTACGAGCTAGAATTATGACAATGAACTCAGAATCCAAATTACAATTGGAATTAATCAAATACAACAAACTCAAAAGAAAACGCCAATTTTTTAAATTATATCTCACACGAATGAAGAGATTCGTGGTAAACCTGGAATCAACAGTGCATCGTATGAACTATGGGATCGTTTGGATGAAATTTCAAGCAATAAGTGCAAGTATAATAACATTCGAGACGCAATAGAAGAAAAAGATCAACAAAAATCTCATGAAGCAGAGCGTGGTGAATTTGAAAAAATATATTATGAGATCCAAGATAAACTATTTCCACTGTTAGACAACATGACTGTAGTTAGCCATTCAAGTACACATATCGGAGTATGAGGTATACCGGTTCACTCAAAACTCAGAGGACCAGGCAGATCTTATTTACCAAAACTTCCATTATCAACATTCAGTGATGATTATCGAAAATGTCCATAATTTTTAACACATTTAAAACAATGGTACACAAAAATGAGCACGAGTCCAATATCAACAAAGTCTATTATCTTAAATCATGTTTGATTGAAGATGTGCAATCAATGATAGACGATTTTGACGATTATCTGAATTATCGTATGACAAAACATTGAGATTATTAGACAAGAGATACAATCAAAAACGAAGAATCATCTTATAGCATGCACAAGGCTTGTTAAACGTCAGCTAGGCATCTGCCTAACGAACATCTGTTCGTTCAAGTATTAAAAGTGATCCAGATTAGCTTGAGGTTTTGAGTTACAGACGGTTCCTAGACCATTTCCGTGATGAACGTTACCTTGACGATTATCTGGTAAACTTTGTAAGATTATCTGGGAGAGTTTTCGATGCCAACTGGATAACTACGTGGTTTTGATGCAATTGTATTTTTTAATGAAATCTTTTGTAAAATTATGAGGTGGTTTCGTTTATAGTTTGAATTTTTAAGTCGTGGCGAATTTCCATTTTAGTAACAAACCAAGGTGCTTTTAGAATTATTTTCAGGCAGATAGATCAATAAGTTTAAATTGTCTATGTGTTCGAACATTTAGCTGGGCTTCAGATGATGAAGTTATAGGTCCATATAGACTTTAATAGCATTTTATACAAAAGTATTTTGTAGGAACAGATGCTTTGGAGTAGATAAGTGGTCTTAAAATATGGAGACGAGAGTTGAGTTTTTTAACCAACCAGTTAGGAACATGGGTGTCGGTGGTGCAATGTCTTTAATCGCCGCCGCCGGTACGACAAAGATCAATTTTATAATAATCATTCGAATAACCTGACGTAATTATCTAGATTTTGTGTAGGGCTTTGGGAATTGACGGGTGAGATATAAACGGTGCAAAATGCAACCGTTTTAATTGTATTGCACCACGTGTACCACGTCTAACTTTCCGCACCTAAGTGTCGTCATACGTAATTATAATTTACACATTGTCCGGTCAGACTCACTTTACCAATCCAATCCGTTAAATAACAATTAATTAATCTGATAATAGATTATCTCTTTTACATATTATAATATCAATAAATAAATGTAATTAAACAATAAAAATTCGCATGGTTTATTATGAATTCAATTAAATCCAATAGATAAATCTATCTATTTAGATCAATACAAAATAAATTATTGAATAACCAAATTATGTATAAACGGATAAATTTTTAACTCAGGTGATAATGTGTAATTCAGCTTGTATTATACATAAGATAATAACTTGGAAACATCCCATGTCACCGATGAGTTCTGTACGCCAGTCGACTACATGCGTTAGGACGTGGGATTACGCGTTCGACAAATCCTAACACCGGCCGGCTGATTTATAATTACTACTACCTACTAACAGTATTAATTTCCATTAGACGTATCCATTCATTCAATTATATCTGCAACAGAAGTACAACTGTTGCAGTGCAGCAGCTGTTATGTTTTCTATATCGCATTTTTGATTGATTTCCAAAGTACTGATCAGTTTTATTTTTTTAAGATTTATCTGCTGTAATTTCACTGAAAATCTTAATTCTTCAAACTTTTCATACTTTTTAATGTAACTGTCGTAAACTTCAGTCCACTCGTAAATAGATATTCTAAACATTACAATGCTCATTTACATTGTCGGAGTTATTGTCCGTGATGTGAATTTGTACAAATACTGCTATGTTTTTGAGGGATCATAAAAAATCATTCAAAAATCATCTGGTGTAACTTTATTTGGGCTTTTGTGTCATCAATTTTTCTTGCTTTTTCTCGTAGCTATTGTAAACTTAAGCTGCACTATAGTTTGATATTCTAATATTCGTAGAACTAAAATAAATTGCTAAAGTTAATTTAAAATAATTTATACATTTTTTTATACCAGATTGTCTTTTTTAATCTATATTTTGTTAGTAGTAACTTTCCTAATTAATTTTTGGTAATATTATATTAGTTTGAAGTATTAATGTTTTATGCTTGTGTGAGTTTGTTACTTGACATTGTTAATTACATTTGATTTAAATATTAAAATTAAACGTTTTTATTTATTAAATAAGTGATTCCTTTAAAAACATATCAGTTGCATTTTCACACATCGTGAATACCCAAAACACAGTAGAATGACAATTGTCATGATAAAATTGATAAAAAAATTTCTGATTTTCATAAAAAATAAGTTATTGGCTCTTTTTACCTAAGTACCTACCTAAAAAAAGTCTCAGAATTGACTATTGTCTTATAAGCCACACCTGTGCGTATATCTATGTATGTAGGGTTATTAGGTTACAAGTCCGCCCGCAGAAAAATATGTTTTTATGCTTTCTTATTTATTTATTTTTATCATTACAAATATAAATAGATTCTTATATAAAATTTGAAACGAAATTGATCGATCGATTGATCAATTAATCATAGTGGTTTTTTTGTGTCATGTCATGTCATAATTTTTTCTTTTATAACCTAACACTGGATATAAAATATCTCATATTAATGTGAAATCATCATTATTATCTACATAAAATGTTTGATGCATGTGGTTTTTTTAACTTATGAAATTTCTTTAAATGATAGAATACTTATATTTTTTATTGGTAATAACAATAATTTCTATAGTTTATTACTACGATTTGGATTTTTTGTTAAACGTAATAATTTATAATTGTTTTATTAACCAATATATAGGTATTTAAAAAAATTGATTTTACGAAAACATAAATCGTGAAGAGCATGATTAATTTTTTACAAATTTTTACTAGTTAAAATGTTTAGTACATTTAATAGTACTATGTTGTGAATTTAATTTTATGAGATAAAGGTAGATATTACAGTAAGTATTATAATTTATAAGATAAAATAAAAAAAATGGTGACAAAAAAAAGTAATGCTTTATTAATAAAAAAATAAATAAAAATAAATAAATAAATAAATAACAATAATAATAGTAATATATATATTATTATTAAGAGAATAATAATATTAACTAAATTGAAAACATATCGACTGAAAAATGACTATGAAATACATATTGTTCAAATTTAAAAAATTTCTTGAAGAAATGTATAATTAAGATGATAATGATGAAAATCCGTTTAAAATTAAATCTTTTCTGAAAGTCATTATTATCGTAAGTTCTTTAAGACTATATAAATAAATATACAATTTTTAATACTTGTATTTGTATCCTCTCATCAAAAATATGTACTATTGTCTATCAAATCCAAATAATTTAAATTTTTTCATAGAAATTACTGAAATAAACATATTGTATATTATTATAATGAAGTATATTCGTTAGTATATCTAAAATATTAAAATTTCTATTAATAATCTAATTAATTATAAATAATATAATAAATATTAGTATTATTAAATATTAATATAAAATTTAATATTAAATGAATTAGATATTTAGCTTTAAGCATAGAATAAACAATACATTGTATAAATCAACTAGTTAAATTTAGATTAAATAATGTTTTAAAATTATGTTCACAAATTCCAAAATTCAACACTCAAATCCTTCTTTTCATATTGTACATTTTATTATTGTAAACTAAAACAATGTTAAAATGTTAAAAAAGAAATAAAATATATTAATGTGAAAATAACATTTTAAGTTACTATATGATATGAATGTATTCACCAAGTCAGAAAAGAACGGCAAGAATACCAAACACTTGTCAAAATTATAATATCTAATTAAAAATTAAAACTCAAAATTAAAAATAGAATAAAATTAAATTTATAAACATTGACTATTTACTGTCATATTAACAAACAAATGTTTCGTTTTAATTAAATAACTTTTCTCATAAATTCTATATGTTATTCCCAAAAGTATTTCAGTAATTTAATTAAAGTAGATGCTGAAAACATTAATTAATAATGGTAACGGTTTATATTATTAAAATCATAATGCTCAGGATGAGGTTAAAAACTAAATAATTTGAATAAAATGATAGTTTTAAAAATCTAAATAATGTTAAGATTTTTCTGAGTTTACGATACGGCTGGTAAAATATAATTTTTTGTTTGAATAATATAATTTACATAATATTTGTCAATGTACCTATACATTAATTTATTTATTCCAAGCGTATTTACATACAAGGATGTTTATAAATAATAATAGATAATACTTTTAAGGTATATACATATATATATATATATATATATATATATATAATATATATATATATATTAATATATATATATTTATTTATTTATTTATATTTATATTTATATGCTATTTCATAATTTGCATATATTATTCCCAGACTTTAATAAATAATTGTAAGAAGTATTTGTCTTAGAAAAGTAAAAAGACTAAGCTAAATTATTGAAATTAATAATTTTTTAAAACAATAAATCTAGATATAATTGTAATGTGCCGATCTAATTTAATCTCATTTTTTCTATTTCATGTTTATTTTATAAAATGATATTATATTATTATATTATTATATGTACATATAAATTGAAATAAAATTCATTATTACATAACTATAATGTATAACCAAGCCAATAATAATAAAAATAAATTTTAAAAATAAATAATATTATTAAACCAGAATGAAGAAATAATAATTCAAATAACAACTTCATATTAGCCAATGATTTAATTCTGTATGGTTAGTATTAGTCAGGAAATTAATACGGATACGTGGATAAATTGAAGTCTTTTTTAAACAACTTACACAGTACCTACCTATAATCCTTTTTGTTATACTTATTAATTAATGTTTCCAAACTCTGCCAATATAAGATCTATTGAACAAACTTGTGTCCTAGTTAATGCAGATTAATTGATCTAATTTCTTGATTGTGTCCGATTACACCAGTTACAACTGATTTGTGAAGCGAACGATTAGATGTATTACGAGAGATTGTGATAGATGTGTATTTAACTGACACTGCTACATCAAGAACCACGAATAGATAAATATCGTATCTATTTTTGAAGAGTTTATTTATGAATAATGTATTTAATTGTATTTATTTAACAAATATACTATTTAAAAATGGAAACAATAATTTCCATAGATTGACATTAGTATTGGTCTTTAGAATAATTCTAAAATAATTACAATAATAATAATAATGCTATGATTGTAATTAAATAATTATTTCTTAAATCATATAATTTACTTTTATTATCTATCAAATATATATTTCTTGACAAACTAGTAATAATAATAACTATTATGTATATATATATATATATATATATATATATATATTTACATATATAATAAATAAATAATATACAAAAGTGATTCATAATTTTTTGAACAAAATTAAATTGTATTGTTATTTCTAATACAAATATTCGCTAGTGCGCGGTTATCTATTATTTCATCAAATTATATCATTAGACCTGTTGCGTGCAAGGATAGAGAATACAATCTCTTTACTCACACTAGATTATATTATAAAATAACCAATTGCGTTATCAAGTGTACTGTATTGTTTATTTTCTTTTAGTTTCAATTTAAGTATCGCGTATTCGTCGACTATCTCGCTAGACTGTCAGACACTGACTCGACGGGCCCACCGGCGAGATGAGACAACACTCATCGTTATCTGAATTACAAAGCCAAAACACGACAAGCATTACCGAATACATACAAACCACAAATACAAAACATATAATAACATGAAATGCAAAACAACCTATCCCTGTTAATGATTTAAATCCAGTATTAATATTGGCGTTGAAATTCTATGAAAACTAATATGGATATTTATATATAAATATATTATAATTTTAAAACGTGATTGTTATAAAATAATATTTTGATACAATTTAATGAGAAGAAACGATAGGTATTTATCCTATATTTTCAAAATTGCTATCATTGTCCGTAATGTATTTTCTTTATTTTTCTAGATAACGCATACCCATCATCCTCATGCCATGCGATAAATATCGTCGTATACTTTTAGACGTATCTATATAATAATATCCACAGAAAAAATGAAAAAAATAAAATTAACTAAGCACAATAATAGATATACTTATATATATATATATGTATATTTGATGTAAATTCACATATTTTAGTGTTTTCTTATGTTCAAATAATTTAATGTTATTGTAAATTATTGTAAAATCAAAACAATGTATATTTTTTTCTAATACATAAAAAAAATGTATCTTCACAAACTTTGTTTTTACCGAACGCTGTATTAGACTTGTAGTCAAATGGGAATTAAAAAATACTATAATTTACGTGAGAATTATTAAAAACTATAAAATAGACACTTTTTTGAATTGTTAAATATTAATAGTATGACTTATTGTTTAAGACAATATAAACATATTACTAAAAAAATACAATCCCTAAAGCAAATTTTGGGAACAAATTTAAAAAAATAAAATAATAATCTGGCAAGTAGTAAGCAAATAATTCATTTAAAATAATAATTTTATAAGAAATCATAAAAATATAATTCAGAAATCCTTACGGGGTAATAAAGTATATTAAAAAAAAAAAATTAATTTAATGGAATATTAATCGTTAATTGAGTAAATATGTAAAAAGTATTTAACATATTCAAATATGCTTAAAAAAATTATTATATATATATATATATATATATATATGTATAGTTAAGTTCTTAAAAAACGAATTCCAACAAAATAGAATATTATAATATTCAGTATTGTACGAAATATATCTAGATAAATAAGGAAACAAATAACTAGCTGTTTTCTAAGGTAATGTTTTTACTTATCTAGAAAAATAGTATATAGTTTATAGTTGGCGTTAATTTTATATTAAGAGATTTTAAATTTACCACAATCTATATTAACAATATTAATTGTGTTTTACACTTAGGAATAAGTTATATTATTATTAGTTTAAACGAAACAATAAATGAACGTAAAAATGGGGTGTTTAAAAATAGTTGTAAAATTAAGTTCAATAAAATTCAATTTCCCTATCCAAATTCGATCTTTTTTAGTTTCTAAATAATAATAATAATTATTATTATTATTAGTCATCTCGTTTATTTTATTATTTTACATAGCCCTAAAAAATATATCCTATTTTCTATATGTACTGATAATGGAATTTATAATGTGTTTTGAAAAACAAAAGTGATATCATAACATATTTGATCATCAAATATAATCAATTTGTCATGTTATATAGTTCGTCAACTAACCATGCTCCATGATTTAAGATATTATCTTAAATTCTACCTTAATGTGTCATAAACTTTAATAAAACACAAAGAAATACTTGTACCATATGGTCAATTCATCTGGAAATCTCAAGTCATATATACAAAAAGAAAAACATGTTATATTATATAAAAAAATAATTATTCAATTTTTGGCATATTATCTTTTCATATTAATCCATTTTATCTTTATTCTTATGTAATTTCTTTAATTTAACTCAACATTGATTATATTGTACATGTCGAATATATGTTACGACAAAATTTTGTTAAATAATGGAAGACCGTAAAATACGGAACGATTAATGAGTTCTTTTGTTTGTAATAGAATAGGAAATTGATCCTGCTACGAACGTGGAACGTTCGTACATAGAATCGTCAAAAGAAACGTAGTATAAAAATACATAAACAAATATTGTGATCAGAAAACTTCTTCTGAACACATAATTATTGCTTATTGTTTGTTTTTAACATATTTTATTTAAACATGGATGTTTCTATAAAATACACATTGTAAATTTTATTTAAGTTATGCGAATATTGCATTTACAAATCATGCGAATATGTGATTATATAGAGTATATGGCTTTCATTATATAATATGACTAAAAAGTACTGTCAAAACGAAAAAAAAAATTATATTATGTTGACTGTAACTCCCCTCCCTCCTCACCAACAGATGTAATTTTTGTATTAAATTGGCTGTATCAAATTACAGTATAAACATATTTGTTATAACTTCAGTCCCCATTTTGAGTAAAATATATTATTTTTCTATATCAACGTAGTAGATATTTATATAAAGAATAAGTAATTAATATTTTAAAATAATTAATATTTTTTTTTAGTAAGTTTATTATACGCATTTTAATAGAAGTTTCATTAATGAACACTCGACAATATTTTTTCTTTGATCATATTTGTTGTGAAAAATATATTGCGAAACATCCCGGGAGTGCTTCTTGGGTCGTCAGGTGAAACGCGCGTTCTCCTAACTCTATCGTATTATATCATTTATATAAGCCAACGTGACCGTGTCTTTTACTGACCCATTTAGCGGATGTTCACGCAGCAAAACACGCTTTTAAATACTCGTGGCCGCGCGCAGCCTCACCGTTTCTTTTGAACTTTCAGCATATTGAACGGCTCACAAGGACAAAACTGCGCACACGCAATGGCGATAATTGTTTCATCGTTTGCTTCATTGAGCGCAGTCGGCCATCTCATAAATATGTTAACTCCTGCCAAAATTCATCATATAAAAAAAATTCCATGGGCAAATGTATACAACATGTAATAACCTAATCTAATCTAAACGCACGTTAATCTCAAAAAACTTGAACTACCTACATAAAGTGTCTTCAATTTTACACTAGATTATAATTATGAATTTTAAGTTAAAACCATGAAATTTGAATATTACAAAAACAATTTTATCGAACTGAATTTAAATATTCCATTTTTTACATCGTAAATTATAACATTTAAAAAAAAAAATTTGAACGTTACAATGATTTACTTTATTTTTGAATTCATATCAGTGACTAGTATTTAAATATTAAGTGGATTTTGGGATTTGCTTTTATTTTAACTCATATCAATAATACTTATATATTTATAGTTATTACTATATTTTGTTTTTAGTAAAATAACAATCAAATATGAAATGTAACATGTTTAACTATTTATATTTCATTATAAAGCCAGGTATTTTAAGCTATTAACAGTCAATAATATTGTTATTTTTTAATTTTATTTTTTATTGATATTCTATACTTTCATAGAATGAAAAATAATTCTAACAAAATAAATCTTTAAACAGTTACCTAGCCTTGGAATAATAATACTTTAACTAAAAACTCTTATTTACAATAACTGCCAAGTGTTAGTTCTATGTTCTTTAGTTAGGTACTAGTTCTACATTATGTATCATTTAAGAATTTAACTATTCATACGGTTGATTATGTTTTTTTTTATTAAATTTAATATGTCATTATTATTTTTAGTTTATTGTTAATTAACTATTTATAATTTATACTTGTGTAATAATCTGCAACTCTGTCAAAATTATCTGGATCCATCCTTAGTTAAGATTATTACAAGTTTAATGTAATCTACATATTAATGGTTAACATTATTATTTACATTTTTTACATGCATAGTTTGTAATTTTTCATTTATACATTAAAGTGGTTTTTTAAATTTGCTAATTTCTTATAATAGAATGGAATTAATACAGAAAAAAAAATTTAACTTTCTATAATTTCTTTGATTTTTAAGCCATATTTGTAGTATTGTGAAATTTTTCGAAAATTGGTATCACTATGATATTTTTATTATTATGTGTTTTTTTATAGTTGTGTACATATAAAATCACACTTATCAGTATACTACGCGTTATTATAATACAGTACAAGTCATATTACATAAAATTGTACTTGTATTATATCATATATGTTTTGACCGGAGGCTAATCGAATATAGCCAACTTACCTAATATTTAATGATCTATATAAATACGAGTAACTAATTAGAAAAAATAAATAAAAAAAATAAAAAAATAATCACGTAGAAGTTATCATAATGTGTGGGCTGGGAAGCGTAAAATAATATTACGTACGCGCCAGACACTAAACAATGTTTCACGCTATTTGTGGCTAGAAACGGTTTTCGAACCAATTAGAACTATGCATATATATGTACAAATGTGTCTAACCTGTACATATATATATTATAAAACAAAATATGCAGCAATGTATTTTATTTCGGTTATAATAATAATATTTAAATATCAAAATGATCTTTATTTATATGTACTTACAGTTAAACGGAGTGTACGTTAGCCAGCAGCTACCTAAATCTAAAAATTATAGATTACAAAAATACATTTCACAATATATATGTGTGTGATTACATCGCACACAATAAAAAATAATGTATGATCTGGGGCGATATATAAATGTAACTTCAACGACAATAATAATAATTGACAATATCGGTTATTTACGCCAATCTTACAACAATATGTTACCAAAATAAGATACGACGACAGCGGTGACTAACACATGAGAGACTATAAAACGACGGGCACACACAACTACAACAAGGTGTTTTCCAAATAAATTTAACATATTATATAATAATTCATAAACAGATAGCTAATAATAATAATAATATCAACAATAATAACGACCGTACTCGCAATATATAAATGTATATATTGTTTATGTGTGCTGCCTACCGGTCGCTCACCACCATGGCTTCAATAATCAGTTTCAACAATATATATAATATATACGATTGATTAAAGAATACACGATGTGTTTCAATATATACATATATATTAAATTAATGTAAAAATGCTCAATTGAATTTTGTCGTAGATGATGAAAAATTCTAACCGGTCGTTTGGAGATAGTTTGGTAAAACTTTCTACGAGCATACTTTTTATATCGTTGGTTCTCCAGAGGTATTTTTTTTTTATTTCATATTATTTCAGTATTACGTTATGATATTTCACGGCGCACCTGTGGAAGACCGTACAAGATAAGTCATGTTTCAAATGCGAAAACCTAAAAAAAATGTGAAAAAACGAAAAATGAAAACAAAAACAAGGGAACTGATATATCAGTTTTGACGATCAGGAGCAGTGTGCAACACGCTGATAATAGGTTAAGTACCGGAGACGTGGTATAACTCGCTAACGAACCTCATTCGTTGTGTTTTACAGTGGTTTTATTATGAAGAAAATAAAATAAAAAACATAACTGTGTAATATATTATTACATACAGTTTGGATGAACTGCGCACAACTCAACACAATTGTTAGGTAGACGCTTTTATTTCCTGCGGAGTCCAAGAAACAAGTTTATATGGCTCATACAGTGTTATTAAATTTTCTTTAAGGCCATATATAATAAAAACCTGCTTAGTTACTCTATAAATAAACTCGTGTAGTTTTTATAATATATATCTGTTCAAGATATTAAAGCAATTCATAATATTAAAACACTTTGAATATATAATTAAGATGCCATTTTAATTTCATTGGTATGTTATTTCATAAAATATTTAATGAATTCATTCAATAAATTTCTTACGATAAAAAAATGGGCGATTTGAATTTTAAAACTATTCGTTGAATATTAATACCAATGGTAAAAAAAAATATTTTAAATTAAATATATACTTGTTAAAGTTGATAAAGTAATATATATGTATATCTACCTAACGTAACCTAACCCATATATATATAATATATATATATATATATATATGTTACGGCAAAATATAAAATACAGACAATATAAAGAATGTCCATGGCATATTCGGCTATGTTGACTGTAAAATGTAATATTTATCAATTTGTTATGTAAAAGTATTTATTCCGAGGAAATAATACTTTAAGATTACATAAATCTGAAACAATAAATAAATAAATCATAAACCTGAAGAATAAAACTTTTAGATATCATAAATACTTTTAATTCCAAGCCACAAAAATTTAAAATGTTTTAAGTCAATTATTACTTCAACGCTTTTCCATATTTCATTAAAATCTTGAATAATAAATAACATGCTGATCGTGATTTTTAATAAAATACAAGTGTATTTTTATTAAAAACCGTGTATTTTTATTCATAACAGTGTTATTTACTTATATTCTGTTGCAATGAAGGAGGAAAATGCATATTGCAAAATTTCTCTCAAACTCACACCTAATCTAAGTAACTTTGTAAATGGCTCGCTCATACACATTGAATTTTTTTTATAGGCGAGAAGATTATTTGCCTAAATGCATAACGACAATTTTCTTTAATAACTATTATAACTGGTATTCAAGAGTTTTCATAACATAATTTCTAGCAATTTGTCTCTATTTAAGGGAATCGATTAATATCCGGCTTAAATATATGTCTAAACAGTGTTCAATTCAATACAGAAATATTAAATTATACTTTATAGAGATTTTAATCTGAGATTAATCAAATGGCCTAGAAATTCACTCTATAAAATGTATTCAACATGTAATTCAGAATTTAAAAATTAAATTAAATGATTATCTATTATTCATTCATTTAAAGAAATAAAATTATCATCTAAACTGATATATAAGATGACTATTATTTCATTTATTTACATAAAATAATACGATAAAGTTATATTTTTATCTAGATAAAATTACCGAAATAAGTCACATGATTATGTAGAAATGTTGATAGTGTTATGTTGCAGTATAAAATCTGGCTCATTTTTCGAGTATAAATAAAAAGCTGTAAATTATCGGCCAAGTTATTATTATTATTATTATTAATTAAAACTTATAATCAAATAGTTCGACCGTAGTCGTTTGTCATGATCGTCCACATCTTTTTTAGTTCTATTATTTTATTTTCGTTCTTTTCCTGTTTTCCCCTTTTTGTTTTTTATATGTTTATTATTTTATATTAATGCGTTTACAAGGTGGGGTAATATGACGGAGGTGTTTTGAGAAGACATTTTTGTTGTAAAATATATAAAAATAGCATGTTTGAACTGATACGATAAAAAGATGATTACATAGATTATGGTAATATAAAATCATACAATATATTATATATAATTATAGCCTATATAATTATAACCTAGCGGCTAGGTTATAATTATAGCCTATATAATTATAACCTAGCGGCTAGGCAAATTATTAATTCTTGTTCCAAATAAACACCTATAAACAGGATTAGAAAACGAGAACTAAAACAAATATTCTAAAAGTGATCGGGAAAAGTTGTATTCTTTAAAATGTATTTTGTATACAAAATAAAAATTAACCAAATTAACCAATTAACTTGTTAAAATCGAAAAATGAAAAGCTGGTATGAAAAATCAATGTAAATACCGAAATATTGCATTTTCGTACAAGCAGCGGCGAATATTGTGTGAGGGATCGAAAAGCTAGCACTCATTTTATCGTATTCTCTGTCGAATGAAATAAATAGAAACCCCGAAATAAATAATTAAAATTAAGATTATAAAACTTCATTTCCAAATGAAAATATATGTAATAATTAAATACCATTATAAATTTTTAGAATGACTGTAATTGTCTTTTTATTATGAATAACGTTTTTTAACTTGAGCATGCAACACATGATTTGCCACTAGATTGTGTATTTTATTTTTATTGGAAATCATTTTAATCCCAATAATTAACGTACCTATGTATTTGTGTATAATATAAATTAAATAATTAATGATTAGTATAATATATTTTATTGTGAATTCAATTGGATTGAATTCTATACTGTAAAGTATTTGAATTTCAATAAGAAATATAAATATTAAACATTATGTTGATAGGTTTATGCCAAAACAAGGAAAAGCATTTATTTACCTATCTTCTGTCAAATAAAATATACTATTTCATTTAGCATCTACAAATCAACAAAAGTAACAAACTGTACATAAATATCAAAAAACAAATATATTAATAAATTATAAATAAATATAAACAAAATACTACCAATGTATGATTAATAAAATATTAATTCACAAACGACGTAGTTTTTGAAATAGTTATACGATATTTTAAACTCTATATTAACTTTATACCATATCAAACAAAAATTTCATTCGAATAAACGTCATTCATTTCATACATTCGCGGCGAAAGCGATCACACGCAGTACTATTTTATATTAAAAAATAATGTAAACAAATTTTACGTTTGATATCATCAATAATAAAAAGCAGCGAGTTATATATTTCGTATCGGTCCTGTATGGAAAAGATAATAATTAATTCATATTTTATGTATTTTAACATTATGTTAAAAATTATTTATGTTATAATTTTATATAATTGCTATGTTATATAATTTATGTTTTATAATTTAATGTAATGGTTTTATTATTCCTTACATTTTTTCTACATGAATCCACTTTCATATCCTGTTATTGCTTTTGATATATACTAAGATTCATTTTTGATTTCAATAGTATGTAATTGTGACAAATAATATATTTCGTTTCAGCCATATATGAAAAAAATAATAATTCATTTTTTGATCGCCTCCAAATTTAAACGTGGTTATATTGTCATAGTTGTTCTCTGAATATTAATACATGTAAGATTTTTATGATATTTCAACACGCCAATTTATTTATTTATTCAGATCGTAGTCTTACCACATAAATTAAAAAAATTATTTACAAGAATGTGTACCCATGTGGTTTTCTTGTTATATAATTGTTTGAATTATTGTTATTGTTACTATTATTTTTTTTAATAATGGTACGCTTGATATTTTTGTCAATAATGGTGGATAACGACTCCGCATTACCACATTTTATGTATCTATTATTAGATAAATAAACGATTCAAAATAATTTCAAATGTTACACATGGTTAATCATCTCATTATATTATTTTGTAGCGTGAATCACGAAATTTTGTATTTAATTTGAAGCGTGTGTTAATCGCCGCAATTTTTATAACTAATATTATTTATAAAAATGTGTAGCTTTAATATACCTTTTATACTTGTTTTTATTGTGTGCGCTAATCGCCACAATTATATATTATGTAAAAATTATTTTGTATTGCATTATTTGAGTTCTATTATTTTGTATTTAGTATTTATATACCATGATTTTAGAATAAGGTAGCCGCTGACCAGTCGTCGCTAGTCGTTGGTAAAGAAACAATTATACAGTCCACTAAAGACCGGATAAGCCGGTCATATTCAGTACAGCCTTCGGTCAGAACAATATATATATACACATATACACACACACACACACAAAAATAGTAAATAAATGATCCAATAACATTGGAACGTCACAACTTATCTACTTAATAATAACTTAAGTGAAATTAACTCTTCAATTGTATTAATGCGGGTAGGAACTAAAATATTTTTAAAAATATATAAATTCATCATGTATATTTCGTGAATAATAAAATGGAATTTAATCAATTTGAATTGTGAAACATAATTTGACAATGTTAAAGCAATTTATCATACTAAGTCATTGTATATTTATGTAAAGAAATTGTTAATTATAAATTTTTAAAATTGGAAAAATACTTGAAGCTATTACTTAAAAATACTCGTATTATTTTTAAAACATATTTTTGTATGTATTAAATTTTTTTTGAAAATGGCTAGTGTAAATGCAGTTAAGAAGGATATTTAAAATGATAAGAAAATTGTAAAATGACGATATAAATAACAATGAAAAATACATAAATATACTAAAATAGGTAAAATTTCAAATTTTAAACTTTTCGTATTAAATCAAATTTATGTAATTATTTTTTGATTTTTTTTTCAATTAATAATGAACGTAGTTTTGTTTTTTCACGTACATCACGTAGAAAAAAAAGAAAAAAAAAATTGCGTTTGTTTTTTTTTTCAGTGGAGTGGAGTAATGCAATGGTAAAATGCTGATGCAATATACTATGTAAAATACAATTATTATAAATGAATTTGATTTTATCGTTTTGGTAATCCATGTATTTTTGTTTATTAATGTTAAGGAAACAAATTGAATAACAGTTTTTAATATAAAAATGTGGACTACTTAGAAACGATTTCAATTGCTCCGTTTCTAGAAAACAATTAAAGCGTTTTATTTCGATATAATAAGCAACCGTGTAATTTATTAAAATTATATTTGTTTCAAATATTTTTTTACTCGTAGTGTATCTTATGGTAAATTTTAATTCAAAAAATGACTTCATTATTTTATATAAACATACAAGGATTATTTTAATTGAATCTTCAGTATAATCTTAGTTTTTCTGTTCTAACGAAAAATAGAAATGTATTATATATTATGTATAATACAAGGAATCGTATGTCACATGTATGCTATAAGTTTTAGGAACATTAAGATTTTGACTTTTTTTATTATTAGAATGTTATCACAAACATCAAAACATACTTAAATTATCAAAATAATACGTCCACATCATTTTTAAATTAATCTAAAAACCTACCGAAATAATTAAAAATTCCTAACGAAAATATTTCTTATATAAATTATATACCATTTTTAGCGTATTATTTTTAAAATATTCAAGATACTTGTAACAAACAAAAATAATATACAATTTTTATTTGAAATATGACAGTCATGGAAAATATATAAAAATATTTACTTACCTATAATTTTCAACCAATTTAAATATTATGTTCAATTAATAGCAGTAGTCTATATATTTATCATCAAAGAATTCTTTTTTTAATGAAGTTTATGAAATAATTTCTGAACCCATAGGGAAAATTTCACCATAACTAACTTCATGCAATTACAACAAAATTTTTATAAGAACTGGTCGTCACATAAGTCAAATTGTTTGCTAACGATTAACCGTTTTCTTTTAAACGCCTGTGATTTTTTATTTCTCTTTGAGTTTCGCTTTGTACAGTACGTAGTCACTGATGTTGTCATTAAAAGTTACAAGTGTCAACGATGAATGTCTTCGTTTTACTTATATTTTCTTAAGTGCTGCTTGTTCTTGCAATTAAAAGAATAAAAAATTTATTCATTCACTCAGTAAAAAATATATAATAATAACATCGAAAATACATTATATTTTATTATTTTTAATAAACTTAGCAGGCAGTTTACTACCGTCTAAGTTTAAAATATATTTCGAAATTTAAATTTACAAAGTACTAATAATAATTGTAGGTTTGTATTGATATCTTATATAAAACAATATGCTGTAATAACATTTCGCTTATTTTTATCCTAATTTAGATAATTTAAATTTAGAACATTTTATATAATTATAAACACAAATTTATAAAATACTTAAATAATGACAAGTTTTATATAATATGACTTGAGTATTTATATATAAATATAAAGATTAATTTATATAAATAAGATACTATATTTATTACTTTTTATATAATCTAATTCAATAATAATAATTAAATTAATAAAAAAAATATTTTTATTGGTAATATTTAAATCATGTATGATATTATTTTCATTTGATATTAGTAAGCTTTTTAAATTCAGGATACTATATATATAAGCAGTTACATTAAAACGATTTAATGTCGAAGAAAACGGACTCCATAAAGCGGTGGTATTAGACATCTATAAGTCTCCGTAAAAAGGGTTGTAAAATATGGGAATGTGTGATTAAGGTTGTTAAAGCTTTTAAGCTACTTAGCGATTGCTACTACTTTGAACCGTTGACCTCATATATTACGTTAAATCATAATATAACTCTTAATATATTTGAATTACATAAATTATTATTTAGTCATTTTAGTAGCTCTCGTGAATTCAAAAACTAAATATTTGTGCTAGCAATATAGAACATTTATGAAATAATATTAAACAATATAGCGAATAGTGGTAATTCACCTTTTAAACTAGATATTACAAAATATGTTTTGGATATATAAGTGTTTAACTACCTTATATTTAAATCGTTTGATATGTACGTTCACAGAAATTTATATAGATGTATTTACAAAGAGATTTAAATTTATTTTACACGTTACATTAGTAACTACCTAGACCTAACATAAACCTAGAGTGTTTAAAAATACAAAATGTATGTAACATAATAATTAATGGATAAAACATTGAATTGTCAAATAAAGATTTCAATTATGAATTTGAAACAGATGAAAAACAAAGGATTCATATATTTCATGGATGATATATATATATATATATATATATATATATTAAAGTTCAGATTGCAGCTCAAATCTAATCTTGTTACTATTCTGAATGAGGGTTGCATAAACATGATATTTTCTAGATGTATAAAAAATATCTAAACAAGAAATTGCAGTTGTAATTTCAGTTATCACAATCCATTGGTATGTATATAAAATAATATTGTTTTTTTTGTGAAATAGTTGATAAAACTATTTGTTTTAGTAATTATAGAAAAATAAAAAACGATAATATAAAAAATTAAATTATATTAAATTATAAAGCCAGGCTAATTGAAGAAGGAAATTATAGAATAGATTACGGGATTTAAACGTGAAAAGAAAATTGATTGAGAGTTTAATTAATTTTGAGTGAGTCGATACATTCAAAATGAACTTGACATCAGGAGAGTAAAATAATAGGTCAGTCGTTTAACGAAAATTTATATACATGGAATAAAGGAAAGGATGATCAATCTGGATAATAATATTATAACATTAATACTCGTATATTAAAATTAACACTGCTTATAATTAATGTCTGATATAATAAATATTAATAATATAACTTAATATTATATATTTATATACTATTTTATAATAATATCTAACAATGTATATTTAATAATGTGGTAATAAAAATAAAATAAAAAACAAATAATGAATAAAAAAGATATGCAAGAAAAAAAATGGAAAAATTAAAAAATAAAGAATTAAAAAATTATAAGTTAATAATCGTAAGTATAAAAAAAAAAAAAATATATATATATACATATATACACCCAAACATATACCACACCCACACACACACACACACACCACACACACACACACACACACACACACAACACACACACACACACACACACACACACACACACACACACACACACACACACACACACACACAAATATATATATATGTAAATGTATACTTAATTATACAATAAGCCAATGAGTATTAAGTTGATTAAAGAAAAAAGAAAGAAAATATAAATGTTGTTGTATATGTGTGTTTATTACTACCGGTTATGACAAATGTTATCATCAGGTTAATACAAATAAAATACAACAACTGAAGACTAATTAAAAGTAAATTTAATAAAAAAAAATTGCATAGAGAAATAAGACAGAAAATACATAGAGAATATTATGAATATTACAATAGAAAGAAAAGTTAGGTGAAAATAAAAGAAAAAAATTATATAATCAAAACAATATCAAAAAGTAAAGAAATTGTGTATTTAATAAAAACAACTATAGAGTGATAACTAATATTATTTTATAATAATTGATATAGAATGTTATTTTTAAAATCTGTTCGTATATTTAAGATATTTTTAAATTTATTATGTTTAATTTTTTTATAAATATGTAATTCTTTCAAAACGGAATTGATATAAATATTATGTTGTACATTTATAATTTCTAAGTCATTATGTATATTAAATGTAATTAGATGATTATTTTCTAAAACATGTTTTGCAAAATTTGAATTCGGATTAGTTCTTTTTTAATCTTATTTCAGAGATGTGTTCTTTATATCTTATATTAAAATTTCTAATCATGTTAAATGATAACATCTGACCCTTCTACAATTTATTTAAAGCAAATTAATAATTTAATTAATAAAGTAACCGCAATTATACCTAAAAACTAGAAAAGATTTTTATTAAATAATAGAAACGTTACAGCTCCACGAATACACCCTTTTATAAAATAACATAAAGAACAATCATCCATTTAGACCATTTATTAATTATAAAACTGCTCCTTCATATAATTTAGCTAAATTTTTAGATCAACTAATAGAACAAAAATGTTGGTAAAATGAATAGAAATTATAATATAAGATATAAAGAACACATCTCTGAAATAAGATTTAAAAAAGCTAATCCAAATTCAAATTTTGCAAAACATGTTCTAGAAAATAATCATCTTATTACTTTTAATATACACTATGACTTAGAAATTTTAAATGTTCAACATAATATTTACATCAATTCCGTTTTGGAAGAATTACATATTTATAAAGAAATTAAACATAATACATTTAAAAATATCTAAAATATACAAACAGATTTTAAGTAAAACATTCTATATCAATGTTTATAAGATAATATTAATATCACACCATAGTTGCTTTCATTATACACACAATTTATTTGCTTTTTGATATGTTTTTATTATATAATTTTTTTTTTTATTTCCACCTAACTCTATTTCTTTTATTTATTGTATTATTCATAATATTCTCTATGTAATTTCTGTTTTATTTCTATATGCAACTTTTTGTTATTAACTTTACTTTTAATTTATTCTTTAGTTGTTGTATATATATAATATATATATATGTTTGTTTGAGTATTTATATGTTTATATATTTTTTTCTATTTTTTTTTCTTTCGGAAGCTTTATATTTAACACAATCAAGTAATAGAAAATTAGATTTTATTTTATCCAATATAATTCAATACATTTTACGTTTTTCATCATTAATTTAAACTAAAGCATTAAATATAACCATACATAATATCTTATAATCTTTAAAGCAAAATATTGAGGAACGTTTGGGTACAAAAATGTTAAATTTTCCAAAATTATTTTGAATAGTTATTATAAATTATTCCATATAATATTTTAATTGAATAGCGTCTTATATATTTTCATGTATTTAACACACGAGTTCAATCCCTTTGTCTTAAGAGGTGTCTTATATATATAATACGTGTCCAATAGCATTTTAATGTTTAAAAAAAATAATATAATAAATCAAATGTTTTTTTGACGTAAAGATCGAATTAATATTGTAAACATTTGAATTTACTGTAGAAGAATAACGTAAATACATTTTAACTAATTTAACTTATTCGAATTTCTAAAAATATTAAAAACTAAAGAAATTGTATATAGAAAAAAAAAATAAAAATTTTTCAATCTTTTTGAAATCAGTGTTATAATATTACAGTCAGTCAAATAAAAAAAAGATTCTTCATAATATATCGAAATAATAAATTTATTTCTGTAAAATTCAAATTTTAACAATAAGTCTACAGTTTTACTGTTATAATCTGCAGTATTCACTAAACTTAAAACCTTTAAAAAATAACCAAAAATTGAATTTTTACGTAAAACATGGTAAAATAAGCAAAAAAAATGTGGATACTTCTTCTATTTGATAAGTTAACAAACCATACAATTAAATTATTTGTTATTGTAAAATCAATTCATTCTTTACCAATAATAACAAATATTATGACAGAGTCATATTCAAAACATAATTTGAATGCTCTTAAAAAAATTCCTGCACACGAACTCTAAGAATTATAGTTCTGAAATTGTATATATTAATATTATTGACGAAATAATGCAAATTAAACTATTATATCCATCGGTTTATTATATATAGTCCAACAATTTTGCGGTTTATGTATTTATTAAAATTAAATTGACGTTTATAATGCTTACAGTTAAAAACAGCGTTCTGAGAAATAATGGTTTATTCTTTGACCACCTAAGTGCAAATTTTCGAACGTTCCTTTTCGTACATTCCATTTCACTTTCCGACCATCGATCCGTTCGGGTCTGGGATACGCAAAACGATGTACAGTTATAATAACAACACGACTGTAATTTGTCCTTTCGGCTACGCCTCCACAAAAAAAAAGCTTTAATGGCCATTGAACGTGAAAGTTTTTGGACATCCGATTTTTATGGTCCAAACATTTATTATTTTTATGTTATTGTGGAGGGGAAAAATATTGCCCATGTTTTTGTGTGTCAATACAGCAAATGTGCTAAATGTGATTAAAATATGTAAAATACATATTTAACTTGTGCTATATTTAATAGTAATCATTCAAAATAAAACGAGCGTTATATAATAATTTAAAAATAAAAATAATAGAAGCGGTTAATGAAAATTGTGTGTCGTATTAATTGATAAAATAAGATATAATCTTAATATAAAATATAATAGTAACACGAATCGCGGGGTGTGTATTCGAGAACTGTCGTATTTATTCAAAAAAAAAAAAAAATTATAAAAGTATGCAATAAAGTAAAAATTGAATTTTAATAATGAAAATAATAATAATAATAATAATAATAATAATAATAACAATAATAATATTAAAAAAAAAATTATTATGAGAAACATTTCGATGAGGTAAAAAGTGTTATTAACACGTTTGACTAAAACGAAGCGAAATGTATCGAAAACGCCCGTAGTTTATTTCATAATAAAGAGTTCAAATATGAACTCGCTGTTATTACAACACACTTTCTGTATTTAATAAAAACTAGACAAAATTAGAATAATACAATATTATATTAAGAGATAGTCTATTCTTCATAAAACATATTAAAAATAAATTAAAAGAAGGAAGGTCAGGGATAGATTTCGCTAGATCTAAACTTACGAGTGTACTATCAAAAAGTCGTGGATATTCTAAATTGATAATAACCAATGGCACACAATGATGAAATAAATTAATGCGATGAATATAATGAACTGTCAGTTGAAGATTTATCTTGTTTTAAATATGCATCGGTTGCCTTATGTGACATCGAAAGAAGTTTTTCAAAATACAAAATTATGCTTTAAGATAATTGTAAGAGTTTTAATTCGAAAGTTTGAAATAAATTTTAATTATCTCATGTTGGTACTTGTCACATAATAATTTAATATAAAGAATACGTATATTTTTTTATACACTTTTTTTTTAATAATGAATACCTAATCTATTTTTCAAACACAATATCATAAAAATAATGTGATTTTATTAATAACCGTTTTTATGCATTTATTTAGATTGTCTTATTTCTATATTTCTACTATAACACGTATACTATTTACAAAAAACTTTTTGCATATTTATGATATGAATTTTCATATTTAATGGATTTTTTTTTAATATTAATCTGGACCCTAGTGATTATAATTGAAATGTTAAAGAACTATTAAATTTTATGCTATTATTTTAACGGTTATTATTATTGTTATTATTATTATTGTATTAAATTGAACATTTATTTGTATAAATCAAAATAATTAAGAAAACTTTTGTGTTTTCTTGCATTAAAAAAAATAGGCAAGCGTTACTTACACAATATAATTACAATCATAATAATTTCACGACTGTAATATAGAAATCGTTTGTTAATACTTTTTGAACAGTTAGGTTTAAAATAAAATAATACATTTGTTTCTTATTTCTGAAAATTCTTGTATAATAATAATATTATTACAAACCCCATTCAACCACAAACTACAAACAATATTATTGATCATGATAAATCGACGATTAATACATCAACTATTTCTCAACAAATTCCAAAAATCCCAAGTTTTGCTTCAAAAACTATAACCGAATATCTGTCAAAACAAGAATTAGCAATAGTTTTCAATACAATTGAAAATATACCGCAAATCGAATATCTCATCGCTCTAAGCAAAATAGTATCGCCGAAACATATTACGTATGCTTCTCGAGTATCTAATGGACGGCTCTGTGTCTACTTCTCAAATAAGGATATAATTGGCCGACTATTATCCAACCACCATTTCAACACTATCACTCAATCAAACTATCAACATTCGCCGCCTAATTAACCCAGCCAAAAAATTAATCTTATTTAATTTATGCTCAACAATTCCTAATACAATTATGGAATCTGGTTTAAATAATATCGGTTTTACATCAGTATCATATATTATTAAACTAAGAGCTGGTTTCAATATCTCTCACATATTGAGTTTTAAAAGGCAAATTTTTGTTAAACCCGACGAATTTGAAAATAAACCTACGTCATTTATAGTTAACTATGACGATATTAGCCATAGAATTTTTATTAATGAAGATACAGTAACCTGTTTCTATTGTAAACAAAAAAGACATATCTCAAATCAATGCCCAAATCTAAATACTACAACAGCCGAGAGTTCTATAACCCATCACATGACCTATTCCTAGCATCACTCTCAATATCACTATATCTATCATGGGAGGTCAACTGCAGCTATTGTAGTAATGACCATTGGCCAATATTAATAAAAATACATCAAAGAAATATTTTACAGACCCCCTTTCTATATAAATAAATAGAACTTAAAAAATCCAAATTGGGTTCTTTACTCAGACATAACCGAAAATACAAAATCAGAAAACCAAATCCTTAACAATGAATTAAATATTCATAATATTGACTAAATCGTAAAACACTTCACTTCTATCATCATTGATGCAGTTCATAAATCAATTGGGAAAACATTAATACATCCCAATAAGACACCTGTTCCTTGGTGGTCTAAAGAATGTAGTAACGCTTTAAAAAAATATAAAAATGCACTTAATAGATATAAAAAAATTAGAAAAACCACAGACCATATTAATTTAAAAATAGCCAAAGCTCAATCAAGAAGAATTATTAAGTATCAAAAAGCTGAGTCTATGAAAAAATTAATCAATGACTTAAACCCTAATACACCTATAACAGAAGCATTGAAAAAAATTCGACTAATAAAAAGCATACAATTCAACGGAACTCTCCAAACACTAGAAGAAGGGGACAAAATATATGTATCTTCACTCGAAAAAGCAGAAGCCCTAGCAGACATGTTTGAGAAAACCAGCAGCGATGATAATTTTTGCCCTCAATTTAGGTACTCAAAAACTAAAAACGAAACTGATAACAAAATAATATTAACAAATAATGATAACCATATAATAAACATTCCATTCAACCAAAATGAAATGTACAATGCACTCGTTAAATGCAATTCAAAAAATAGCACAGGCCAGTATGGAATACCCTACATATTTATAAAAAACTTCAAAAAAGAGCAATCACTATACTATTAAAAATCTATAACATAATATGGCAGAAAAGAACATTTCCTATGTCTTGGAAAAGAGTCATCATTATACCAATACTTAAGCCAAACAAAAATCGACATGAAATCATTTCTTACCGACCTATATCATTAATATGTGTGCAAATTATTAGAAAAAATGATTAGCAAGAGATTATACTGGACGCTAAAACAAACAAATTCCATTCACAACCACCAATTTGGATTTCAAAAAAACGAGTCTACCATAGATACATTAACAATAATTACAGAAGATATTTACACCGCTTTCAACACCAACCAGCACGTCCTATTAACGTTACTCGATATCGAAAAAGTTTACGATATATAGTTTGGCGCCATCGAATATTAGATATACTCCAAAAACAGAAAATTAACGGCAATATCCTTGCCTACATATCTAACTTCTTATCAAATCGAACTTTCTTAGTAAAATTAAATGAAATTTATTCCAGTGTTCATATGCTACAAAATGGTATTCCTCAATGTTCTAGCCTAAGCGTCATACTTTTTATTATAACCATAAATGAATTACCAAAAATAATACCAGCACCGCTTAAAACCATTATGTTTGCCGATGACAGTAACATATATTGCAAAGGAAAAATATCAATACATCAAAAGAACTTATGAAATCCGCCATAGACGAAATCTGTAAATGGGAAAAGTTAACCGGTTTCAAAGTCGGACCAGCTAAATCCAAAATTATTCTTTTTACACATAAAAAAAACATACACCTCCCCAAATTTATACGGATAATATCCAAATCCCAGTCACAAAAGATCTAAAGATCTTAGGAGTTCATTTAAACAAACATCTAAATTGTTCTAACCACATAAACATTTTAAAAGCAAAAGCATAGTTAAGATTAAATGTAATTAAAGCCATATCAAATCAAACGTGGGGTGCTAATTTTAATATCATCATGCAAACATATAAAAGTCTGATACTGTCCGTAACTGATTATGGAGCTACGATCTATGGGGCAACCCCAATATCAATACTACAATCATTAAACCCTATTCACAATCAAAGCATTCGTCTGAGTATTGGAGCCTTTAAAACCAGCCCTATTCCTAGTATTCTATGCGAAGCAACTGTTTTCCCTTTTGATATTCGACGAAATATCCTCACCCACAAATTCGCATTAAAAAGACTGGCTGACAAGGATAAAGTTATCTCTTCATATTTACTTAACCCCTCTCCTCCTTCAAAGCGTATGAAAAAGAACCAGTTCATATCTACACGGCTAAAAGAATTACTAAACACAATAACACCTTTTCCTAAAATGCTTCCTCTAGTATCATACATATGCCCACCGTGGATAATGGAACTTAACACTAATACGTAATGACCAAAGAAACAAAAGACATAAATCTAACTGAAATTAAAAAAAAATTAATTACTTATTATTCATAAACTTCCCTAACCAAAAAATAATATACACTGATGGTTCCAAATCCAACATCAATACGGGGCTTGCGATAGTATCTGAAGATGAAATTTTCTCATTCTCCTCACTAGAATACAACTCAATATTCACAATAGAAGCCATCGTAATACTGAAGGCTTTAGACTTTATTAAAAATAAATGGACTAATATTAACTTATTCCTAGTCGCCAGTGATTCCCTTAGCACAATCTCAGCTATCAAAAACCGTAACACAAAAAATGAAATTATCAATAATATTCAACAAAGGGCATTTTTCCTCTATCCTCGTTCGGTTTCTTTTATCTGGCTACCCACCCATAATAATATACCTGGCAATGAACAAGCCGACATAGCAGCTAAAGAAGCCGCAACTAATAATGTTACATCAAAAATTTATCTATCTTCACTCAATGACATATTCAGAATCGCCCTGGAACAAGGTTAGAGGGTCCACCAAAACTGATGGAACAAAGAAACAAATAATAAATTGCACTTAAGTATCCAGAATTAACAAAAGAAAGAAGTATATTGCCAAAACCAACGGTCCTAGAGAACATATTGAAAATTGAAAACCTACCTTTTTTGATTTATTTTTTGAAAGAAACTAAACTCTATTAAAAAATTTGATTTGCTGTGACATGTATTTAATTTTGTTTTTTACCGACTAATGACTATAGTGTTGCAGCCATAAAATAATAAAAAAAAAAAAATTATGTAAAATTACAACTTAAGTTAAAACTGTATTTATAGTTCAGATAATCTTAATTTAATTTACTATTTTAATTGTGTATAAGTGGATTAATACGTCCGTCAATTGGGCATTGGATATAGTTTTAAGATTTTCGCGTTTTTAAGTGTATCATTTTATTTATTTATTTTTTTATCTGGTATAATTTGCCAATTCCATGTCAGACCCATATATATATATATATATATATATATATATTGTTGCGTTATTTAAAACATATGTTTGTATATTACATTGATAACTGTTGCATTGGTAATATTTTGGTTATTTGGTTTTCATTAATTTCATTTGTAATTTTTTAAAATTTTTTTATTGAAATTTCAATTATATTATATAACTATATATATAAATCTCTAAAATATATATATATATATATATATATAAGATATAAATATATTACATCAAACGCATGCAAAATATAGAATTAAATAATAACATTAAGAAAAAAAAATAGAAATAAAAAAAATTATATTACAATAACATAGAAAACATGCATACACATACACATATATTCTAAATAGACATATAAAATTCAAAGTTATATCTAAAGGCCAATATAAAAGATAAAATTATTTACAGCTTTAATATTTGGATTTAAAATAACTAATTTGTAGTTTATAATATTACATAGCGAATATAACACGAGAAGTACAAGAAATATAATAATACAATAAATAGCTATTTTTTTTTTTGTATATTAAAATGTATATAAATAATATTTATAAATATAAAGTATCTATCATTTTTTCTAACATACTGGATTAAAATATAACCGAAGGCTCAATATAATATTTTATATTGATAAATAATATTTTCCATAGCAAACAGATTCATGGTTTTGTCCCCACATTTTCTATAATAATATATTATCACCGATATACATAATATATTTGACGTGTCATTTTCATAACAGATAATAAAATCAAACAAAAAAACGGTCCAATTTTATGACAAAAGCTATAGGTATTGGTACGTAGTTGTAAATCGTAAGGTAATGTATTTTGTTTTGTTTTGTTTTTTTAAATATCATTCGATAAACATAATAAAAATATTTTTTTTGAATCAACGATCTATCAAACATAACAATACACCTAAAAATTCGATCTGTGTGTTCCACAACAAAATCAATTTTATTTCACTACTAAATATACACTTTATACTGACATTGAAAAATGTCATTAATGTATGTCTGCGATATGTAACCATACTATGTTATTTATTATGAACGAATAATATTATTTGGGTTCTTTCCGGTATATTGTGTTCCCAATATGTGTCTTGTTATATCGATGTTCTCATAGCAAAATACCCATATTTTTTAAGTATCTATTTCATTCGCACTTCAGTATCTGGATAAAATATTAACTGCGAACTGAATTGTGATAACCATCCGTATATAAATATATATATATACATAAGTCTAGGTAATTATGAACACAGAAAAAATAAACAATGAAATACATCTAAATGTAGAAATTACTCAGTAATGTATTGTTAAGCAATAATATTGCACATTTTAACTTAATTTAAAAAATAATTATCAAAGTAAGTAAAAATATATTGAAGTTATACTTAATGTGAGTGATGTTCATATACAATAATACATATTACGATACATTTCATGATACGTATTATAAAATAAAACCTATTTATAAATGTTCAAACGCAATAATAAATAAAATTAAAATTGTTATAAAAATGTAATGAAAAAAATGTATGTATTCTAAGTAAAATATCAAAATAATTTTAATACTAAAGAAATGATTTTAATAAGGTTATTAGTTCTCTTTCACTGTTTACATTTTTGTTGCATTTTTTTTACAGATCAATATATAATTTTGTAGTCTGAATGAAGCAAAAAATTTATTGGTTTTATAAAAATGTGTTTTATTTTTAATTTTAATTTTGTTTAAGAACAATTTTTCGTGTAAAAATAATGCTCTGGCATTTATAATTATAATTTAATATCGTAAATTTTATAGTATTAGGTTGGATCCACGAGAAAATCTGAACAGTAAGAATCTGAACAATAGAAATTTAGACAATGAAATTATGGAATTATAAAATTTGAAACGCGTAAAAACCTGGATGGACAGACCTGGACTACAAATATCTGGACGGTAAATAACTGAATTGTAAAAATTTGGAAAGCACAATCTCGGATAGTGTATATTTGGAATTTTAAATTTCAAAATCCTAAGAAATTCTGTGGTGGTAAGTGTTTTATACAAACAAAGGATGAGAGTTATGAATCTATGATCTATTGGAGTATTAGATAAATATCTTAGAATATAGTAGTATAATCTAGTTTAAGCTTCCATTGCGACAAACTTTTGTATAGTATTACCCTATAGAGTGTTATACTTTATATATTCATTGTTTAACGAATTATAAATTACATTTATTATTATGTTGTGATTTTTTTAAACACACATTTTATATTAGTTCAGGTATATTTACTATAAAAGTCTTGATTATTGTTTAAAAATAAATAAATAAATAAAAATACAATTAACTATCTAGTTACTGTATGAACAACGTTCATCGTATTTTTTTTTTTTTTTTTTGAATTAAGATATTTTCTTTAAATTGCAAAGGAGAATATTTTAATATTATTTTTTTACTACTTCGTTTATCGTCAAACGTTTTTTTTTTTTTGAATTCTTGTTAACGATTGTATTTATAATATTTTGAATATTTAAATTTCACTCGTATTTGGGACACACGTTTAAATATATTTTGCACTTTTTGTATCTAATACTGAACAATCAGTATTTAAATTATAAAAACATTATTTGATTTGTATTTGTATCAAACTCGTCCTAAACATAGATTTAGATTTTGCAAATTGAAATATATATGTATATTTGATTTAGGATATTATGTAGTATCTATATTAAACAATACTGATTGTTTAATATATGACATATAAGATCTTCTACAATACATTTATTTTTAGCTACATTAAAACATAGAACCAAGTATTGTAAAATGTAATCGGCCTTTCAACCGATTACTTCATATTGCCGTATTTGTTTTATTACAATTTAAGTTTAAAATTTATTGATAAAACCAAATTGCCCTTAGTTGAAATATATATATTACAATCACGCATACTTTATTTCCAATTTAATGGATTTAGTTTGAACAATTCATTGTATGTTTTTAATAAATGTATAAATAAACACATATACATATATTATAGAGAGTAATTATACTTTTCTTTTGATCGGTTGATTCTGATGAATTTATCCAAAATTAATAATAAATTTGTTCTCTATATACGCATATATTATGTATATTGCGTTTCAATAAATGAAATACAGATATTAATGAATAACATGTTCGTTTTTATTATGGATAATTATAATATATTTAAAATATGATAAAAAATATTAGTATATATAAATATAAATAATTATAAATATATTTATATAAATATATATAAATATAATATAAATACAGTATTTTATAATTTAAAATGTCATATTTGTATTACCTAAGGATAACGAAATACGTATATATTTGTATTGCTATTATTATACAATTTAGAAGTGTAATAATATTAATTATAGATTTTTTCTTATTTATTATATATTCTATTGATAATTATTATATCAATATAATTATTATATTATTAATAAATTATTAGAAATATACACATACAATATGTATATACATATTTATAAATTTATAAATAATCTGTGATGCCAATATTTCCGAAAACTAATATTGTAAATGTAACAATCTCATACATTTTTCAGTGTAATTTTTCAACTAAGACTAAATAAATTGAAGAAAATAAGTTTATAAATTTGACAATAGAAAAATGGAGACATAAAACAGATAAAAAAAACTATAAGTCTTAAAATAGAACACACAGTTATAATTGTCGACATTTCACATGAGAAAGCATATGACAAGATATCATTAAGTACCAAATTATTGAATAACAATAATGAATATCATGCATTTACATTAAGACTCTCATTGACCATCGAATAGCTTAATTTACAAAAGAAAAATCAGAAATTAAATTATACTGACAAAACAATCAACAATAATTCAAATCCAGTTTCATTTGTATTAGAATCAAAACTATTATTTAGTTTAAAGGCTCTTTCAAATTCCAATAGTTTTTTTTTCATATTACTTAATATGATCAAAAATCATTCATTCAACTTTAAGTTAATTTAATTCTATAACAAATCAAATATTGCTAGTACAGGTGAAAGGTTTACGAAAACTTTTATTGAGGCTGATGATAAATTTCCAATTACATAAAATATTATGTTTAACCTTCGAGCGATCTTGTGGGTGGCATTTACACCGCTTTTGAAACAAATGCGTTATAATTTAATGTTAAAGGTTAGCCATGCCGGACCGTCACGTATTCTCTAATTAATTATCAGCCTACTAAATGGCAATCAAACATTTATTTAAGCTGTTATTTTGTAGTAAAAACTCAATCGTGAACTTGAAGTGGTCGTGATAAGCATGACTCGGAGGTGATCTTGCCACCACGCGGTCTACTACGTTATCAGTTTTATCGAACGTAAAAAAAAAAATGTAAGTAAAGATTACATTCACTTTCATCCCTTTCTCTTTTTTCTCTCTAATATGCAATTACAAAAATTATTTTATGTGTTTTAGGGCATAATACAATAAATCTGATGATACTAGGCGAATTGTTGAGAAATTAGAAGAGAAAGGAGGAGATGGAATTTTTAATTTTGTGGAAGACCTTATTGGCGACACAGATAATATTTATTACGAGCCAGAAGAAATTAAAATAGATGATCATAACAGTGAATCTGAAGACGAAATGGACAGAACTGATGAAGAGTATGTGAAAACAGAAGATGAAAACTTTTGATTTTATATTGGAAAAGACAGAAACTTTGTTGGCGAGTGACTAAGTGGCGAAAACCCTAAAAACCAAATCGAAAAATATTATAGACATATTTCCAAACCCCAAAGGAGACTCTCGCCGACCTACCACTGAATTAAAATGTTTTTTACAAATAATCAGTTTGGAAATTATTGACAACAATATATAAAATATCACTATTTATATACAAATAAAAAAATTTCCGCCAGATGGTCGTGAAACTGTAAAACAAAAGGACAACAGAAGCTACTACTTCAACATGGGTAGGTATTTATAATTTCTGTGATTTAAACAAAAAAAAGTAACAAAACTTCTGCTGTGTGCCAAAAATGTAAAAGAAACATGCGTAAAAAACAATTCAACAAAAGAAGTCACTTGTCATCTGTGTAACCGTAAACAAGAAGTTAATGATCTAAATGACGAATTTGTAATTAATTTACCGTTTAGTATTTTAAAATTAAATAATACTATTTACTTTATATGGAGAAATATTAAATATAATGATTGGTGAGGCCAATTAAACACTTTTTGGAAATTGTTGCGCCGCCGCCGTGACGGCCGATTAGGTGAAGCCGTACGCGGCAATTATTCGTTTATTTTAATTGCGATTATACAAAAGAACAACGCCTGTATTTATGCGGACTCGCTTTCGCGAACGTTCTAGTCGGTTCGAGTCAAGTCCGCCGCCGTCCGTGTTTACGAGCGTATGCCGCCCTTATAGTCGCACGACATATTTTGATATTTTTAATATTGTTTTCAATTGTGTGCACGAATCGCCATAATTATACTGTCTAGATCGTTTTTTAATCAGTTTGTTGTGCAAAACCATTGTCGTGCGCGAGTAAATTTTGTATTCTACGCTTAACCAAACTCATATAAATAATTAGTTTTAATAACCACAATATTGTTATTATTCATATGTATTTTATATTTCATTTATCTATGTAAAAGGGATTGCTCTAATAGCTGTTTTGTTTATATAGAGTAGTGTTAATTTGACTCTAATAGTAGAAAATTGTGTATGTAAAAATTTATTGTTATAGCTTTAGGCAAATGCGGCTGGCCAGTCTGCGTTCTTGTTAAGTACCGTGAGTTATTTATATTTATTATATATTATTTATTCCTCGTTTGTTGCATAGTTGTTTGATAATCTTTATAGTTATTTGCTTATGATTATACTTTTAATTATTTATGCATTGCGTTACATTTATTTTGTTGTCTAATAACACGCGACATTTGTTGAGTTGTATCCGGGCGCGCGTAATACTGTTTTACGTCATTGTAATACAAATTTTATGACACGAATCGATTGGTCGTTTTTGGATCATTAGAAGACAGTCTTGCTCATGTATAAATTGGAAAATTATATGTTCTGCAATTGGTGCAACAAATTCAATGTAATTTTTGAAAGTTACTCGTATTAATAAAAGTCCTACAAAACCGTAATTGACAATTAATTTGTTAGTAAATACAACCCAGAAAAATATTTGAAACATATCAAGTTCAGAATTACTAGACAATGTCATTTTAACAATATTCTATCTATTTTTAGATTTTCCAATTCATTATCGTGTCAAATGGACAAAAAACTGATTGACTAATAACACAAAATACAAATATAAATACTATACACTGTTAGTGACTGTGGGTTGCACTTTTGACTTAAAATTTAATGGTAGAATCACCAATGTTTATTTTTGCAACCCTAGAAATATCTAAAATATTATTTGTTTCAATATTATATTGTTATTTAAAATCTAATTATATACATATAAAAATAATTATTTATCATACCAATATTAATTTCAATTATACGGTTTCAGTTTTAAAAAATAATATTATTTTAATTACTAAATAATAAACGTTGCGTTTCTATAAAAATGGTTCACACATTTTAACTTTCCGAATATTTTTAGTAATTTCTTTAGTAACATTTCTTGTTTCGTTCGGTTAAAGTTTTGTTATCGTCACTCCTAACAATACAAGGTAATGAAGATAATGTTTTAAGAATATTTAGTACAAAATGTAGTGGTCACTGTTTATAGTTTTTAGTTTTAATTATTATTTTTCATTCGCTTATTTTCTATAAATATATTTTATTTTTTTATTTTTAGTACGTGCCTGGACATTGTAGTGACCACACGTTAATTCTGGGCACAGTTTTTGTAGCTCTCGATAGCAGCATAATAGTAACTACTTCGTTTATTTATGGTAACGTAAAAATTTAATTATATGACCAAAAGCACAAAACACAATTAAAATATCGCGATAAAAACACCGCCTACGGGTGATAAGCCCGAATAACGCATTCAGACAAACACTTTATAATGAGCTCTACGTCAAATAATAACACTTTTTATATCAAAAATCTAAAATCAACCAAAAGTCGCAAGTGCGTCCCTCTACTCATAATTAAAAGATGTAGATTTAACTCGGAACATGAGTCCAAATTATCATCCCCAAACTGCGATACAGAATTTAGATCACCAAGAAAAACTATTAAATCCAACAATCCACCAAATAATAATACCTTTTTTTCTACATCAAACCGTTTTATTCCCATTGAAAATTCACAAATAAATCAAGAAGAAACTCAACCTACAAATCAACAACAACCCATGGAATCCGAAATTAGTAATGAAAAAATCCCACCCGTATTCGTAATAAATATAAAAAATTACATCATACTTCGCGCAGAAATTTCATCATATTATACGGCGACTTCAGTGCAACAGAAAAAATAACAAAATTAATTATTATTTTATTATATTATTTTATTAAATATTAATTAAAAATTAATGTAGAAACGATCGACGACTTCCGTAAAATTACAAAGTTTATGGATGAAAAAAAATATGAATACTTCACGTATAGATTAAAAAGTGAAAATGATATATCATATTATCATTATATATTAGAAGATCATTTTCTTTTAAATTCAATCTCGTATATTTCGAAAACTTTCCTGCGTGGAGAACTACATTAGAAATCTTTAAGTTTGGAAGTAAAATGTTACTTATATTCAACGTAAAAACTAGACTGAGCCTGGTAACTCATTTTTTTAAAATTAATTAAGTTAAGTTTATACAAACAATTATAACTTAAGTTAAAATAATATTTAATTATATTTTTTTAGTTAATTTAACAGAACAAATTAACATTAAAAGAAAATTAACTTTTTTTGAAAAGTAACTCGTTTTTTAAATTATTAATTAACAATAGATGTTGATGTCTAACGACATTATGGTGTACCCCGTACCGCAGTTTATCAAATGCAAAACCGGACTAGCTTAATTAGTTCGCGTCTATCTGTAGATACCGCTGTGTGACTTATTAGCTGCACACACACGAATACACACCTACACGCATGCATGCCCACATATGCACTAAACTATTATTAATATTATTTTGTAAATTATTATTACAGTGAAACCTGTATATAACGGACAGTCACGGGACCAAAATAATTGTCCGTTATAGACAGGTGTCCGTTGTAGACAGGCTTCAGTGTTATAAAAGTAAAATTAATATACAAACATATCTATTTAATGAATAATGAAAATTTTGTACGTTTTAATACGTAATATATTAATATTGTACATATTATTATAATCTTTATCATTATTATTATATTATTATATTATACATATGCATTATAAATTTAATTTTAATATTTCTTAAAAAATGATAGTATTGATGTTTGTTTTTTGAACTTCGATTTGGTCATTTCCAACTCGTGATGGATAATTAATTCGCTCACGCATGAAAACCCTTTTTCATCACCTTTATTCAAATAAAACTCCTTCAGACGAATTAGCTGTTCAAGAGCTTCTGAATAATTTTCAAACGTCTTAATTTCAGAATTTTCTGGTTGGTCATCAGCTTGTTGCTCATCATCGGCTTCCACAGGATTTAATTTAGTTCGAATGTTATCTAAAATCACAGCTATATCATCTGAGCTGCATTCTGTAGACAAATTACTATTGTGGCAAAATCGTCGTTTCTAGGCAACGGAAGAAGCTCCATTAATTCAATCAATTCATTCGCATTCACTTCATTTTCGATTTTTGGAGGTTCACTGGACGAAAGTCTGCGTTTCTGAAACAGTTTGTTATTGTCAATGAAGAAACTTCTGTCCACGCTTTTTTCACCCATGTAATCGCTTTTAAAACATCAATTTGCTTTGCCAGGTTTTGTGCATTTCGAGTGTTATCCAGATTTACAATAATGTGTTGTAGTGCGAACTTGCGGTTAAAAACTTTGAAATTTTGGATTATACCTTGATCTATAGGTTGAGAAGTTGATGTTTAGTTTGGAGGAAAAAAAAGTGTTACGTTGTCCAAATCCAGATGTGCATGTGATGTGGCATTATCAAGAAACAATAAAATTTTTCTGTTTTGCGTTTTCATTTGCTGATGTAATTCATGCTTTACTATTTGCCTTCCATTTTACTGCCAGTTTACTAACATCAATTTCTTTAAAACACCTTGGCTTGAGAGATTTTCCAATGACGAATGGTTTAAGTTTTTCTTCGGACATACTGACACACAGAAGAACAGTTAAACGTTCTTTAGCAATTTTTCCACCAGAGTATGATTCCCCTTTGTAGGAAAAAGTTTTGTCTGGTAATGCTTGGTAAAACAGACCAGTTTCATCCGCATTAAATATGTTTTGTGGCTCATACCATGTCATTATTTCCAAAATTTTTGATTTCCACTCATTCACAATTGTTAGATTATAAAAGCTGATTCTCCGCAAATTGATTTAAAAATTATATTATGCCGTACCTTGAAGCTCTCTAACCAGCCATTGGAAGCTTTGAAATCGTCACACTTAAATTCACGGGCAACTTCTAAAGCTTTTGCTTGAATTATTGGTCCAGATACAGGTGTATTTTTATTCATAACACGGCTGAACTACTTTAAAACAATTTTATCAATCAACTCATCTGGTCCGTTTCTCTGAAATTGGCGAGATTTTTCGTTTGTGGTATTTTCGTTGTTTCGACGTAAAATATCTTCTTTATTCTTCAAAACTTCGGCCACTTGCGTTTTATCGGTGTCAAATTTGTCAGCAAGTTTACGAATAGACAAACCACTAGAGTCTTTACAACGAATAATGTCCACTTTTAGTTTTAAATTGAAAAATTTACGCGGTACGGGAGGTGCCACGCCAAGAAAAATATGTACAACTCTGATTGCTAACCGATAGAAACTGAATAAAAACATTAGAACTACTCATGGTTATCTTTTATACGTATTGCAATTTATATCTAGATTTATTTCTGTTAAATTTATCTCAATTTCATAAATTCAATAGGTATCTACTCCCAATTAACGATATCATAATCGGTGATAATGTAATCGGTCGTAATCCGTGTTTTCACGTATACCTAATTGCGCTCCGTATTGACGCTGTTTCGTAGTTTGTACATACATACATTTGATATCACATTTAGATTTTAACTACGATTTTTGTCCGTTATGAAATCACCGGGGTAAAATATTAGTGTCCGTGTCCGTAATACAAAAAGTCCGTTATGAACAAGTCAAAATACATTGGAATACATATCTTTTTGCCGGGACTTGATCATTTAGTCCGTTAAGAGAGGTGTCCGTTATATACAGGTGTCCGTTAAGTCAGGTTTTACTGTATTATACTACTACGCAAAGGGAAAACGCCCGCATTAATCGCAAATTGCAGTCGTTCGTTTTATGTTATACGGAAGACTATCGACATGTCAAATACGCGTTATTATATAGTAGAAAAGGTACAGACATTGAATTATATACAAATTAGGGGTCTAATACCGAGTGTTTTTTTTGTTTTGGTCTTTATATATTGGCTCGAGTAGCTGTATTGGTTTCCATTATATTACGTAGATTTTGTGTGTTTAGTTCATTCCCATAAGCCAGCGTAAGAGTTGAATCATTTTATTGTGAGTACATTTTATAATTAAATTTTGGAAATTTGGTCTTATTATATTGTAAAGTGATTAACATTATTATTATTATTATTATCATTATATGGTTGGATATTGATCATATTAATATCCAAATATTAATTGTATTATACTTGTTAACATTTTACATTTGATTTTTTATTATATATATTTATACTATTGTAGCACCATTTTTTTGTTTTCATTTTTATTTTAATAGTATTAAGTAATTACACGATCATATTACACATATAGCAGACTGATTGGTAGGGGGCGTACGCATGAAGTTGGTTTGGTAAGATACTATAGAATTTAGTGCCAGTGGCTCCTACAATAGGAATACAAAATTAGAAAAATTGATAATAAATATCTTAAAAGGTTCTAACTTTTTATTAAAATTTAATGCAAACATTACGAAATAACCTTCTATTAAAAAGTTTAGTATAGTTAAAATAAAAATATAAATTTTAATATATATTAACAAAATATATAAATGTATATATTAGAAATTAGAGTACCTCATGATTTTCCGAACTAGATGTCTAAAAAAATTGTGTATACTAAAAGTAATAATGACAATCAGAAATATTGTGTTGCGTTTCGGATAAAATTTAACTTACTTCAAATCATTGTTTCTTAACTCATATACAATTTTAAAAAAAATAACGCTACAGTTTAAATTTAATATTGAAACAAATGTATCACGTTAAGTAACATAAGTTTTAACACGTTAATTTTCAGTCTTAAACAGTTTTAAATATTATCTATCAATATATGAATATATTATTTAAATGAAGATACAGATTACCATTTCTCCTAACATAAACAAATGGTTATGATCTTGATATTATATGCTCAGAGTTGATGTTATAACTTTTCAGAAACAAAACATTGAATAAAAACAAAAAAAAACATTATGTTGAGAATATTATATTGAAATAAATATAATTTGCTATTTGAAAGCAAAATGTTATATTTGTTATATTTGTTATATGTGTAAGGGGCTGCATACGAATTGCGTCCCTAAAAACGAAGTTATACGTAGCAACAACCGAATTGCGTCCGAGGTTTTTAAACAACGTGTCCGAGTTGCGTCCACGGGTTTTCAGCGACTGTTCCGAGTTGCGTCCGGAAGAATCGAGAACTCTTTTTCGTTACACATAGGAATATAGTTATGTACAGGGTCACGGAATAAATTATAAAAATGTTTTTCCAACGTAATATCATAGAAAAGAAGTTAACGTTTTTAATTATTTTTCATATCGTCGTATGCCGCGTCTATTAGTTTATATTATGGTCGAAGGTATTAGAAAAAAAACCATTATATTTATTTTATACAATATACATGCTATCGTGTATGAGCCGCTTAGGTAATAAATCCGTTGATTATCTGTAAGTACCTCATTACGATTTATATTTCGAAATTAATTTCGTTCGTGTTAGCCTCAGTGATCAGTTACACTGCAACGTAATCGTACCTAATATTTGTTTTTGTATTCAATATTTTTCCGAAAATTATATTATATTATAATATATAATATATTATATTTATATTAAAATGCGAACCTCAAATTTTACAAACAAACGAAGAGAGGATGTAGAAAAAGAAGATTTAATTAAAAATACTATGACTCAGTTTGAAACCAAAAATATAACACGTCTTGAGTTCGTTCAAAAATTAGCATACAAAAATTTACCGGTTTTATAAAATAAAAAAAAAATTTAATTCAAAAAATGTATGGACGCAACACGGACGCAACTAGGACAAAATATAATTTATGGACGCAATTCGAACTCGCCGGTGTAAGGATATAAGTTTAAGAATGATCTAAATAATTTAGTAACCAATGAAAAATACTAAAATGGAATTTGCTTGAAGTCTTTGCAGATAATTGCTGGTACACCACTCAATTTGTATTTATGCGTGGTATTTTTGAATAAAACAAAAGAACATAGATAATTGTGTTGAACACTGTGTAGACAAGACATCACCGAGTGTTTGCATAAATTATTTTCCATTAGTCAATGGTTTATTGAATTTTGTATTTAAGATTAATGCAAATTTGAATTTAAGCACGTAATGTTGATATGTTTAGAAAAATTTGTCAAATTTAAATACTTAAAGTTACATAGAACTTTTAGTGGTCAAGAATACATTGAACTTTTTATTGATAGTAAAATGACTGACTATAATTAAGTTGTTACATTTGGTATGGTATAATTTATATAATTATATACGATAAAATCATAGTATTTGATTTTTAAATAAAATAAATTGCATTCATAGAAATTCATAACTATTTTCAACTGATTTTATTCATATATGTATCATGTGTATTTATAAAAGATAAATAAATGATTTTTATATTATGTGTAGTTTATCATTTTTCCATACAATAAATTGTAAAATATATTTTTTTTATAGATGAAAAATTAAAAGTGACTCGTTTAAAAATTATTTTATTAACTTATGCCGTTGGTTTTCATCGTGTTGTTTTATGTTATATTACCTAAAAAATATTTTGAACAAATATTTGAAACAAAATATGCTTATGCTTAAAAATTAAATATTAAATGTGTATAGTAAAGTTACGGACCCAAAAAATTATTTCGTTCAATTTTTAATCATGTCCATCAATAGATTATGTCTTTTATAACCTCCATTTATGGTCATTTAATACGTTTATTATTTATATGCGTATAATACAATTTTGTATAAAATGTATCTTAAATTTTTGCATTAATTATGATATTTTTAATGATTTCAGCTGGCTTTCATAATGTTACCAAAATATATCAAACCTGTATGGGTGGTTATTCAAAGACAGGAAATACTAATTATTTAAAGTTCCAAAGGATTTTAAACCATATAGTTCCACTATTTAAATTTAGTTAACTGCTGTGAGGCAATATGTAGATATATTTATATCTATACAATTATTAATTTAATTAAAAAGAAATCTTTGAAAAACTTTGGCCTTGCCATATATTTTGTCATATCTACTAAACTAATATTAAAATACTCATTATTTGTAAAATTTTAAATTTTAATCATTATGTCGTAATAGCTAATGACTAATGACTATATGCCATTTTTATTGTTTTTTTATTATATATGAATAAAATAAAAAAATAAAAAATTTTAAAATGTTGACGACGTTGAAAGATGATTTCGAGAGATGAAACCTAAAATTGTCATACTGTAATGAACATTCTCTAAATAAACATATGCGTAATTCATATTAGGATTTATTAATAATGTTATTTTTAAATTCATTGAAAAACTAAAATAATAAAGTAATTTCTCAAGATATTAAGTGTTACTATCAAATATTTAATTGTTATAATTGTAGCAATTACAAATTTTTTCAATCAAATAAATCTATATTACGTAAAATTAACAATATGGGTAATAACATTTGTTCGGACCGGGAGCATAAAGTTATAATACGCGAGTCCGGATACCAAGACTTCGCGAGAAAGAAATGATTGTGTGTACTTACAGTTATGAAAATATAAAGGGTAACAACAATTTGTGTCTCAATTAACACGTATATAAATATATTGTAGATTTTAACAAATAGTATTAATTGAAATTTAATGTAATTAATTTAAAGAAAATATAATCAAAATAATAATCAAAATTAGCCCTTTTAGCTCAACAAAATAATACATAAATATAAAAGATAATAACAGCAAATTGATAAATATACAACAAAAATAAAATAGGTACTCACAGTAAATATTAATAAATTATACACGAACATCGACTGTTTAGCCGCTACCCAAATTTAAATGAATTATAATAGGCTATTTTGTGCCACACTAAACAAATACTACATTAGCTATTCGAGCTACAAATATAATAATATTTTTGATATATACGCGATTGCGATTTCGTAACAATGATTTTTATATAACAACAGTTTAGCTATTAGAGCCTACAACAATTATTTGGCTATTCGAGCCGACCGATATAATATGCTGATTATTCCAGTCACTAACAAAAAAAACTCTATAAAAATTCACGATAAAAATAATCTTGACGCGTACTGAAAACGATTTTTGAACACAACAATTTTACATAATATACATGCGCGATGACGGTATAACGACGACACATGTACGGCGGCGGACACAACGACGATAGAAGGTTCGCGAAAAATTCGCGAAAGCGACTTTTTTACTATGGCCAGAGTTATTGTTCTTAAATGTAAATAAATATTCCAAAAATTGTTATCGGACGTCGCGGCGTAGGCGCGCTTGTATGTTGGCGCTAATTAAGCGTCAACAACATTAGTTAACATTTTATTTAGGCGTATGTGTATTTTATCAATATAAAAAGTATACTAAGCTACGAAAAATACTCAAGTGTCTTTACGCATTAGTTTCAATTGATAAAAATGAAGGATAGACATCGATTAATTTAGAAGATAAAGATAAATTAATCTTAGTTCATTTATTATATTCTTAAGCTCTTAAATGTTGAAAACATTGTACAAATTATTACTTTTTTAGTAATTTTTTTCACGTAAAGTTAAGTAAATATAAAACAATTGAATGTTTACTGAATGCCATTGCTCATAAGTTAAACAAAAATAAAAAATTCTTAAAGATATAATATTACAAAAAACTCTTGATTTAGGTACATATTTGATTTTAACTAAATTATCTCTTCTTTTGTAATTTAAAAAAGAGGTAATTTTTTATGTGTGAAATAAAAAATGTACAAATCAAAACTGTATTTAAAAAAACTGACTTTGGAATAACTGAGTTAAGTAAAATAAAATGTGCTTTTTACTTTTAAAAGTTTAAAGTATTGTGAGTATTTAAAATTAAAATTAAATTTACTGTAATAGAGAATAAGGCGATTATGATAAACGCGTAAATCATAATTTACTGCAGTACAATATAAAAACAGAGATTTTAACGAAGAAATTATATTGTAACTAATTTAAATAAACATGATTCGATTCAAATTATTGTATTCTTTATTTGAAAGTACAATTGATTTTGTATCATGTGTAGTATATAGCTATAAAAAATTATCAACGATAAAAAATAAAAAATAATAATATTTGTAGAATTAGTTGGCTATAGAATATATAGAATAAACACATACAAAATTATAAAAAAAACAATTAATGGACTTGTAAAAAATAAAATAAATTATTTGCCTACTTTAAAAATTCAAAGTATAATAAAATTTCACGCAATTAAAAATGTTGACGAGAGTTCAATAATAATTTTCATAATACAAATTATGATCATACAGCTGCTCTTGGTCATACTCGTAGTATAACTTAGATAGAAAGAAATAAACCAAGTTTAAAGACAGAAAGATAATGGTCCTGAAAAACTTTTTATATGATCACAATTTTAAAAATTTGACTGTCAATAATCGAGTTAATCCTAGATTATACAAAACAAGTTCAAATATCGATTAACTAATTTGTTTGTAGTATAAACAACATGTGAGTGGTCACTTTTGAACGTACGAAGGATCAAATTTAAACCAAGATATAAGTATGGAACGAAGTATTGCTATTTTATATTATCAAAGAAAACAGCTAATTAGACAATGTAACAAATGATAATGTAAATACATTTGAAAAAAAATATAGTAGTAATTAATAATTTAATCTAAATAAATTGAAATGTCATATACAGGTTGTATTGAGTCAAGAAAACGGTTAATAAATTATATAGAATTTTAGGAGTCCCAAAATTATTCCTTAATTTGGGCCTATGATTATAACTAATACCATCATTGACAACTCTACAAAATAAAAATAAAAAAAAATGCATGTGCATTGACATTAAAATAGTGAAATTATAAAGGTTATATTACCATAACACTTTAAATAACTCGTGTTTCTATCTTGTTAATAGTTTTGTAAATTTCCTAAAATATTTGAAAAATCTGTTTGTAGTTATATATATAGATAAATCTTAGTTATGGTTCTTTTACGCCTTTACGGTTATGCACATAGGTTTATTTTCATTAGTCGTTATGGGCTTACGTGATCGTTCACGGATATATAGAGGAACATTATTATAGATACAGATATCTGTGGCATAATTTTCTTTGAAGTTGGTTTTAACTCAGTTATATATGCATAACTACAGGAAGAACGAAGTTCTAGCAAATGAGGACGTCGGTCATAGCCTTTAGCAGTGTCACCTTAGATTGGAGGTCTTTACCTACGACCTCATTGAGACACCAAAATGTCTTCAAAATGAATACGAATTTCTTGTAAGTCTCATATGCAGTAAATATTAAATTAAGTGAGTTACTTAGTCAGAAAATGTAGAGTGGTTTTATTATTTTGAATTTAAAAAAAATAATAATACTTTATTTTTTCAAAAACGATTCTCCTCAACGCTAGTTGTTTATTTAAATTAATAAATATCATAAATCTTATTGAAATATGTTATTTATTTTTAATTTTGTATTATAGTTTAATCTATTATAAATAATATACAATTTACGAGTAATAACCATATCACATATTAACAAATATACTGTTTAATTTATTACTAGAATACTTTATTAATTTTTTCAATTTTTAAGTAGTGCATCTTTATGCTTAAGCATACAATTATGAAATTCGGTTAACATGACAAATAAAGCAAAGTTCAATCTAGATACAAATACCTCCTGAGAGTAACGCATGTAAAGTTTATCCAAGCACTTATACATAAAAAAGTGTTTATGTTAAAAAACACATAATTTTAAAACCAATAGATTTTTTACCGTACTATCTAAAAAAAATATGTACGAAATACATTTTTCAAAACATAATTATATTTTACGCATTACCTTTACATGTAGGGTATTACGGTGTAATTTATGAGGGTCATTAATTTTATGAGCCTTGCACACGTAACTATCAGTTGCATTTATAATAATATCATTTTACAGTTTAGAAACTTAATACAAGATGCGTAGTTTTTCGATTTTACACATCAAAAATGTTTTGATTTGTCTATAGTAATTAAAATTTGTATAATATGCAAGCAATTTTAATTTAATTTAGGTTTAAATTAATTTATTTATATGTCCGAAAATTAAAATGGCTTTATTTATATCAAAAAATATAAACATATAAATAATCAAATATTTACTATCGTAAAACGTCTTTAATTAAGTGATAATATATTTATGAAATAATTATTCGAATGTAGTTTAATACTTGTAATTATATTATTACCAACGATTTAGATACGGTAGTGCTTAAAAAAAGCTATAAAGATGTTTCGAAATAACTGTTTTAATTTTTCAAAAAAATTAATCGCTGACTCAAATGTCAAATCAAACGTGCTTGATTCGTGTTTTAATTTTTATCTTAATTTGAAAAACTTTAGTTCTTTTTAATACTTTAAGAACATTTCTATTAACGATAATTAAAGTTTTCCCTAAACTTTTTTTTCATCCAAAATATAAATGATTAAAGTAAATTCACTGTACCATATATTTCTGACTCAAGGAATTGTCTTTTGATCCTATAAAGTATTAAAATTAAAATTCATAAAGTATTGTTGATAATGTACCAATTTCATTTATATTGTTATATTCAACTAATTTCGAATTAACATAATATTACCTTGTATATTCGTTTTAATATCTCTAAAATACTGAAAGATAATTAAAGTAATTTAAATTTATAATTCTTTTGAAATAGTAGCTGACGTTTACGTTATTATAATATAAATTAATACTTTTATATTATAACCAATCGGGACAAATTTTCAAAGTATTTATGTAACGATTTCCAGAGATAATCATTTTAATGAACATCATAATTTGGTTGAAATACATAAAAGACATACAAAAAACTAGTGTATATTTCACGTCAGTATAAAATTAACTTTGAAACGATTAAATGTTCGGTAAAAAAATATTAGGTTGTATGAGTTTGAAAAATTTTGATCGAATTTAAATAAAAATAAAAATAAAATCAATTTAATGGTGATACTTTTTTTTTAACCAAAAATGTAATTATTATTTTCTAAAGTATTAACTACTTTGACGTAGTGCTAGTTAGAGTTCTATGAAAGTCTAAAATTGTGTTTCATAAAAATAACAAAAGAAAAAATACTATAAATAATGATAATGAATAAATAGTGATAATGATGAAATCATCTATGAATAAATATAATTTTCGTTTATTTTGATGTTAATATTTTGTTTGAGAATATAACATTTCGATTGAGGAAAAACATTTACAAAAAATTGTATCATAATGTTGTAGCGCATACTCAAATTAAATTATTTACGTCGTCTTCTTCATATGCGATCATGATGAGAACCCAAAAATTATTTATTTTTGATTACAGTAGCGATATTAAGACATGATCTTCAAGGGTCAAATACATTTATCACAATACAATAATTAATTTGGTTTTAATTTTTTTGTTTTTGTTATATATACTATATACTATATTATATGATTTTATGTTTAATGTTAGCAAATTAATTTAATGGTAATTTATAAATTATATTATTATACATTACTAATACATTACAACAGTAGAACAAATTGTCTTGATTTAAATGCTAAATAATTTAGAATATCTTCAACTTCCAAATATGAAATGTGATTTCCTTATAAACTGCCAATATTGCAAAACAATTTAATCTATTCTATATTATACAATTGGTAGATTGTAGGAATATAATAATTTATACATGACATATATATATATTTAATGTTCATTACTTAATATATTTCATAATAAATCTATATTATTAACTAGTGTATAAAAAGTATACTTCAGACATATTATTCATTGTGTGTACACAGTCGAATCTCGATAACTCAAAACTTCAATAATTCGAAACCTTCGGTAATTCGAAGTAAATGCTCGATCCATTGAAAATCACACGGAAATTCGAATAAAAACAATGCATTTAAGTACACTCAGTAATTCGAAATTAAATTTTGGGAAAACTGCTCACTAACACGTGACAATTCGAAGTATTGCTATATATGTTATTTTCGATAACTATAGAATTATTATCGTAAGAACCTAATCGTTTTATTCTTAATCGTCTCTAATCGTAATTAACTCGTTGATAGCCGTATAGTTTGGTTGGTTGTAAAGTAAAGTTTTTGTGATGACGATTTCGGAAAAAAAACGATTGAAGAGGTTGAAAGAGGTGACAAAAAAACCGATGTGGCTAAGACATTTGACATTCCTTTAAGTACACTGTCTACGATTTTAAAGGACAAAAATAAAATCATTCTACATCATCAAGCGGTGGCAGGAAAAAAAACAATAAAAGTGAGCATTCAGGACTAGAAGAATGTTTAGTACAATGAGTTAGGCAATACAGAGGACAAAATGTTACTCTTACTAAAATAAAAAGCAAAATCATTCGCCAAAGTGTTGCGCATCACGCTTTTTCTCAGCTAGTGAGGTATGGCTAACGAATTTTAAGAAAATAAACGTTATTGTTTTCAAAAAAATTTGTAGTGAAAGTTCTAGTGTTGACGACAACGTATGTTCAGAGTGGCATCGTAAACTTTCAACTTTGTTAAAAAACTGTTGAGGATTTTGATGCTTTATTTACTCTAGAAAATAATATTGAAAAAATGAATCTTAATTCAATGAAGCAGAAAACCATTAAAGATTTCTTCAAAAAATAGGAATCTTTTATAGTAATAATTTAATTTACATAGTATAATTATTATATAGTTTAACTTACATTTTAAAAAACAATAAAGAACTTTAAACCATCTAATTAACTGAAATAATTAATAATTATGTATATAACATAATAAAAAAACAAATTTTTTTTTCTTAACTCTCAGTAATTAAATTTTTTTTTTTACTCTCTAGTTATTTCGATCTACTCAACAATTCGAACTTTCGGTAATTCGAAATTTTTCAACAGTCCCGTCAACTTCGAATTATTAAGAGTCGACTGTATTTATTTGTTTCAAAATTATAAATCATTTTTTCTTGTATGTTATTGTCGACATAGGTAAGTACTTAGTGACATAGAGATTTACATAAGAAATATAATACCTAACCTAACCTATCTTTATGTTATATTTGGATATATCTCTATTAATTTAGAATATATATATAATATATATATATTAATCAATTAATATATACGTTTTTCAATTATAAAACTATTTGATACATTTGGAGAATACAATTTTGAAAATGCTGTTAATTCATTCTCTTTATTCTTTATAAGAAATCATTTTCAGAAACATTTCAGTTAAATCCTCTGTAATAAATAAATTAAATACGAGTCAAATTTAACTATAATGTTATAATGATTTGAGAGTGCAATAATATATTATTACAACAGAAATAAATAACCATTATAAACTGTTGTGTTTAATCAAAACTATGGTACGTTGTCGACAATGCATAGTAGAAACTACGTAATTATATTTTAACACAAATGTTTCTAAAGCTGCCAGAAAGTAGATTCGACTTTAACGTGCTTCTAACTACTCTGGTAAAACAATACATTTTACGAAATGTGGAAAGTATTGAATACGACACCTAAATACTTCGCTCTATTATTATGCCACTGTTTAATTACATTTTTTATGTATCATAAATATCAGTTTTTCCACAAAAGTTATCCGTGTAAAGTTCAATTAATAGCAACAACTACAGTAAAGTTAAGACACAAGTATCGGCAATGACAAATTTTAAAAATATACAAGTTGAGGGAAAAATTAGTCATAACTGAAATAAGTTAAGTTAAATTAATAATAGAATTCAAAGTTAAAAGTTACTAGTTAACAAAAGACATTTTTCACTATTAATGTTTAAAGTTTAAACGAAAAAAAATTGAAATTAATTCAATCAGAAAAAATTTACATTTTATTTTGCATTTCAAAAATTGTGATTTTAGTGTAAAATAATTTAACAAAAACAAAAAAGTAATAAATTATTTCATTTTCTACCTTATAATTTTATATATAAATTATCGACTCATTTAGATTATACATTTGTAATATTCCATTAGATACGAATTGTGAAAAAAAAGTTGCTTTTATGCATTACAAACTTTGATAAAAATTGTCTTTAGTGTATCAACTGGTTAGTTAACAATAAAAATATTAGTTCATACAATTCCAATTTCAATTAGTTATGATGATTAGTTCATGAAAAGTTGAATAAGTTAAGTTTAAAAATTAAATAAAAATGTATTTCTTACTCAATTTGTAATTGTTCAACTAATTAATACTATTAAATTAAATACTATGTTTAAAGATTTAATGTCTATTTATAAATTTAGTTTCGATTAACACTTTTATAGCGCAATTCTTAACCTGAAAAATCGATGACTTGCATGGAAAAAAACACGATATCACATTAAAGAGATACATGAAGTATCGGTTAACGCATCGTTCATCGGATACTTAAATAAATTTTATCCTTTTGCGGCCAGCCCTTTTCTTTATTGCTATTTCTTGATACGCCCTCGTTGTAACTGGAAAAAACTCACTAGAATAAAATAGAATATTACACGCGTAATATTCGTGGCATTCGATCGGTATCCGAAACGAGTAAAGAAGAACAAATATAAATGTGTGTAACATATCTCAATGGCCGGTTTGAAAAATTATATAATAATCGTTTGCACGTGCGTAAATCGCACGGTCTAGAAAACAACGGAACGCGAGATTTACGGCCGTACGCGCTGTTGTTCTCTCACACATGCCACGTGTATTGCACGTAAGCATAAAATATCGATGTGCATACATAGTACACACGTACACGTAAAATCATATATATTAATATGTATATATATATATATATATAATTATATTTGAATACTACGTACGTACAAGAAATTGAACGTGTTAAGTTCAAATCAGTCTGTAAATACACGTCCGTTATATAATAATATTTATATACGGGTATCAAATATTCATCAAAAAACAAAAAACAAATGTACTAATAATACAGATACTTGTTCAAACGCGTAAATGTCTGTGCCCAGTTAAATATCTATTGTTTACTAAAAAAATGTTAAATACTATATGACTGTGGGGCCTATTCAGTGTTTCATATTCAATATTTATTTTTATAAAACGTAAGAAGTTATTGATCAGACTCTTTATTTATTAATTCATATTACTGTATACATTAAATAAATCATTTTTGACTAAATATTTTCAAAAATGGCCATGGCATCTACATCGCTTTCTATTAAATGGACCATTGAATTGTTGATTTTTCCATAGTCATTATACAATTAACACATTTTTTATGAAATAACGAGTAATAATATTGAAGACTTAATATTGGTAGTATTTAAAAAAATATATTTTTAACTACAAAATAGCGTCTTTTGTAAATTCTTGCTGATTATAATCAAATATTTTTGGTATGGTTTTTTTTTAATAGAATGCTCCCCTTTTATTTAGTTTAAATATATAAGTACACAAAATGCCTAATATTATATTTAAACAAAAATATGACACTCTAGATTGTTAAGGATAATATAAACTCATTATGTTAAACTTTGACGATATTTTCAGAATATACGGTGCGATGAAAAATACAATAGCGATTTTGTATAACGCAGTTTACCGCAACAGAATTCAACATCCGATAAAGAAAATGTACGTGACTAACTATGTTCAAGTCCAACAAATGTTTCAAGGTTTACAAATGTTTTACCAATTCCTGGTAAAACAAAACCAAAATTAAATTCGATATATTTTGAAAAGAAATAAGTCAGAGCCTCAAAAAGAAGCACTCTGAAATAATGTATAAGTATATATGAAATTGAGAACATTAATACAGGAATTTCTATGATGACGAAGCTACAAATTTGTAGCACTTTAATTTTATATATTTCATTATGCATCATATTCATTTGAGAATATGACGAGGATATATAAAGTATCAAAAAATATTTTTTTATTAAAATAATATAATTATGAATATTTTATAAAATAATTTCTACTACGGTAGACCAGTATTTATAATATTTATACCAATATAAAAAAAAGTAAGCCATCCAATTGTAAACATTCTTAGTATCTGTTTATAATACAGAGTGCGGAAAAATACTCTCCCTAGTTTTAAAGACAAATAAAAAAAGAACAATTTTAGTTATAAATTTTTTTTTTACATATATTTATTGTGCAATATTGAAAATTTTAATTTATGTAGATTTAAATAAGATTTCGATTAAGTGGTATCTTTTATTATCGATGCATTGCTCCAAGCGAGATAAAAATTTTACATAACTTTTTCAAGCATTTCTTGAGATATACAACGAATTTCTGTAGTAATTGCTTCCTTCAAAGCTTCTAGATTCCTTGGACAATGTTTATAAATCTGAGATTTAACATAACCCCAAAGAAAAAAATCGCACAGCTTTAAATCCGGAGAGTGTACGGGTCACAGAATATCGCCTTTAATGAAAATCAAACGTTCCGGAAACATTTCCCTCAATACCTACATTGAAGCTCGCGCTGTGTGAGTCGTGGCACCATCCTGTTGAAACCAAATATTGTGTATATCGATTTTGTCAAGCTCTTTAAGAGCTGGTGTAAAAAAATTCTGTAGCATTCTAACATACCGTTAAGAATTGACGGTAACTGCTTGATTTTCTTTATCGAAAAATTAAGGTCCAATAGTCTTTATTTGTGATACTGCGCAACACACTGCAACACGGTCACTATGCAGAGGTCTCTGATTAATTTCCTGTGAATTTTTATCAGTCCAATATCGAAAATTGTGTTTATTTTCATAGTCAGAAAGATAAAAATGTGCATAATCATTAAAAAAAAGAATTGCGACATTCGGTAATGTTTCAATCAATTTTTCGCATACCACAACTCGACTACGCCAGTCATTTAATGAACACTTTAGGAACGATCATCATCTTATACGGGTGAAAAAGAGGTCTTAATGCAGAATTCGCCTTACAGAACAATCAGAAAACTGAAGTGCGGCCTCATGTTTTCATGCAGAACGTTTTGGTGATTTTAAAAATGACTACCTGACTGCGTCGATGTTCTCAGCTGTTCGAGCAGTTCGAGGTCATCCACCTCAATTTGATATAACAGATCCTGTTTCTCTAAAGTTTTTTTACCTACAAAAGAATTGATTTTCAGGCTGGAATTTCTTGACGAGTAAGAATTTTGTACTGAGTACGGAACGCACGCTAGACAGCAGCTACACACTCGTTTTTACAAAAATAAGTTTACACAGCAGACACGCGTTGTTGGTTTGTCCACGAAATGTTTATAACTGAGACTGATTGTAGCATACAATTTTCGTCCTTCTACATAAATAGTCTCAATTCCCACCATTCTACGATTATAAATAACTGTATATTGCCATGCTGAAACTAGGGAGGATGTTTTGTCCTACTCTGTATATAGATATTTGGACTGTGTAACTTTTAAATATTTAATTTAACAGAATTGATATACGTGTTTTATAAAAACACGTATTCAATTAGTATTAATTTTATTTTTTTAAGTTTATTTACACAAATTTTAAAATCATATCTATTGATATGTTAATACTAAATACACTTCAAAAAAATTATTTATAAAGCATTGATTGTTCTAATATATATTTTAATAAGAAAAAAGCCGAAAACAATTATTATAATTAAATTGTGGTAATTTCGGCAGAATCAAAAAAACATTCATTTTGCTTTAAAAATTATGTTAATATTTATATTACACTTACGTATATGTACAGTTACATTTTAAAAGAAATATAGCGCGATATAAATCATCGTGTTATAAATGACATAATTCAATATATTATCGGTATTCTCAATGATATTTGATCTCACAATTTTAGATTCTGAGTTTAACGAAGAACGTATTGGTTTTTAAATGTTGTTTTGTCTGTGAAAACGTTTTCATGGCTTAAGGAGTACTTGGATAATCGCTACATGTAATATTTTCCGTGAGAAAATTTTATTTAAACTTTAATACATTGTTTGACACGTTTTTCTCGATTTTTCCAGTAGTTTCCTTAAGAGCAAAGGAAATTATCCAAAAATTATGAAAAAAAAACTGGTAAAATTGTATTTATAATCTCATAATGTTTTACAAGTTTAATAATAAATAATATTTGAATAATATTTACTGTATTCATTATTTATATTACATTACTAAAGTCATCCATAATCGTTTTTCGAATACAGTGGTTTGTAAATTGCAATTAAATTCGAAATAACTTTACATATCTAAAATCTTTGTAGGAGTAGGTAATCTTACAAATGTAAATAATGTGAACGTTATGAATTTAAATGTGTGTGTGTGTGTGTGTGTGTGTGTGTGTGTGTGTGTGTGTGTGTGTGTGTGTGTGTGTGTGTGGTGTGTGAGTGTGCATACACTGTTCATAATCAGCAGCGCGTCATGGTGCATGTTCTATTTAACGGATTCGCGCTTTCCCGAATACCACCGAGTACGCGCGCTCCTATCGCCAACGCTCCTATCGACGGGACAACGGAGCAGTGACTGATTCGGAGCCACCGCGGTTTGACTTAGGTGTACGCGCGTACGGTAAATTTTACGTGTTCAAACGGTCGTGCGTTACCGTCAGCACCATACACAACGTGGTGCCGTTGACATTACTATATTATCGTCACTAAAAACCATTGTAACACTATCGAATACGCTATCGAACGGTTTCGCGTCTATAAAAATCTTCACGATATAGATTTGAAATTGTCGCGTGCGTGTGTTTTTTATTCCATTTCCGATGTATCGTACAGTGATGCGACTGATAAAAAAATAATTTTTCAACATCTGTCCAATTGTCTGCATCGGTCGCTGGATCCGGAAATGTATATCGCATAGAATTGGTAAGCACGGAATTATGACGACACTTAATGCGTTTATTATATAATATAATTGAATTATAATGGTGTCATTTTAGATTTTTCACGAGTCCTTCAGTTTATAATTGGTCAATTTATTAAATTGTGATAAAACCATAAAAAAAAAATGTCCTTACCAACATTTCGTAATAGATGAATTAAATAATATATAAAATAACTCCCGAACCATTAGCTTGTGTGTCTATACGGTATAAACGAGTAATTGCTATAGTAAATTGTATAGACATTTCAGATTTATTTAAAAATGTTTGTAAGCAAAATATTGCGAAAAACTGTATTATTAAATTAACACATACAGTAATACCATAAATGACGCCGGTCAAAATAATTTTGGTGGATCGAGCAAGCCAGTCGACATCCATTTATAGTTGGGTACGACGGAAAAAAAAACAAGTAGAGATAGGAGAATTCGAATAGATATACAGTTTTCTGTTTACACATTTTAACGAAATTATGCGTTATATAAATCATTATACATGTATTACTGACGTATAAGTCCGTATTGACTGCTGAACTTAGATTTGCCTCCGGTATACACCTGTAATATATATTATATGTATATTTAGTATATGGAAACGACGCGGCTATCGAGGGAAATCGCGAATCTTCTGTCGGAGATGAGCGAGAAATCATTTCTCGCTTGCGCGTTTGTTGTATAGATATTATTATTATTATTATTGCGTAGGGCGCTAAAACGATAAATTGTTTTTCTGACTTTTTCGGTTTTATTGTGGTTAACCGACGGTGACACGACAAGCCATCGCGGCGGGAAGCCGGCATGGGTTCAATACGCTTAGTTGAACGAAAACGGGAAGTTCAGTCGTTGATTCGCTTCCTCAAACATCCCGTCATCCGGCGTTCCTATAAAACCGACGAGTTCGATTTGATTAGACTGCCGGCGCCCGTCCATTTTTTCTCGCGCGACCGCCGCCGCCGTCGCCATCGTTGTTTGCAAACTATACCCTTTCGCGTTGTACGCATTGTGTGAAACTCAGTATGGATTTACCACGAACGCGTCGTGTTCAGTATTGTAAAATATGTTGATAAATTAGCTAGATAAAAAAAAGTTAGTACCTACAAATATCCATTATTGTTATCTAACTATACGACTTACGCCGTAATAAATCTAAAAACTCATTATATGAAATTTATTGCTGTTATTTTATTATATTATTCTTATATTACTGACAACGATATGCGACCGTCCGCCGACGAATAATTCTGAAGCAATTTAAACATAACTAGACAATTGAGTTGAATAACATCGTATTACCCTTTTCTCATTTGATAATTTATTTACCTTCAGAGTAATCAAAATAATCCCTATTATATTATTTCTTTGATTTAATTATTAATTATTTCAACTACTCGTATGTTCGTTTCACACTTTTATGCATTGAAGCCAAATAAGTGCATAGACTACTCGAATATAATAGTATTATCGTTTCTTTATGATATCACACAACTCTACGATTACGAACATTGCCTAATTTTTATTACATAGTACATACACAAGTTAGTAATTAAAATCAAATATTATTGGAATGTCTTTTGAGAAAAATTAAAATTAAAACAACTTACTTATTATGTCGATTGGCATGGTTAATTATTACTAAAATGTTAATTAATAGATATATCTTTAGTTTTAAAATTTTAAAATTTACCACACTGAAATTTAAGATACTATATTTATTCTTGCTTATCTTTTCAATTCATCTAAAATAAAATTATGAATATTACCTGTAATATTTGTTCAGTGTATTAATATATCCGGAATGTAAAATATACCTATACAATTATTTTTGCTTGGTCATTGAATTTAAAAAAAATATAATAAATAATGTTTTTCGATTTCCTTGCAATACTTTTCTTCATCAAATAATTTAAATAGAAATATCATATTTTACTTTCATTCTAGTATACTTATCTAGGTGCGATTTTCAGTGCTCAACTCAATACTGGTCGTGTATATAGTGTCAGAACGTATTTTGAAAAAAGTAAATTAATTATTAAAGTATGATAATGTAACAATTATAATATGTTATTTGATATTTGATATTATATATTGATACTATTATTTTCATCCTTTCTTTGAAAGTTCAGTAAAACAGTTTTTCGAGTAAAGTATTTTCGAGTATTCCCGTCACAAAACATATTTATCCCTTGAATGTTTAGTATAAATATACATTTTTTATCTTGTTGATATGTTAATTGAATTTCATAACTGGAATACTAAAGAAAATTTATTGATTATGAATACAATATAGGAAATATTTTTTTTTTATGTAGTCTTTTCTTTAGAAAACTTTTGTTTAATTTTAGCTTCATATTGATCAATTTTATTTGTTAAGAATTACCTAAAATATGTAGTAAATAACTGAAAAGCAATGAAATCAACATAAGTGTATATCATCATGTAAAAACTTTGAGCGGTATAATTTTTGTCCCCTTGAGATCAGAAAAATTTAGTTGTGGCCCCACTTGATACATATTATTAAATAGTTAAAAATTTGGGTGACAAGAATTTTTTATGTACACATATTATTTTTTGCAAAGAATCGATACAATTAGTAACTAAATAATGATTTTGAAAAATATAATAGAAAAAAATACTTAAAACATGTGATGTATAGTGACGTATTCATATTTAAAAACCATCATTATTATCATTATTATTATTATTATTTTTTTTATTATTATTATTTTTATTATTATCTGCGTAAAAGTTTTAAGACTTCATATATGTAATATAACACTTATAAAAAACCTAAGACGACATTTTATAATATTTCAAAGATTATACAAAGGATTTAGCGCTCTTAATTACATGTCCAACTATTTTAGAACTTGAATTAAATAACATATTTCTTGAAATTAAAAGTACTTATTAGTAATACGAGTATGTATAATTATAATGAGAACATTGTTGTAAATGTATGTGAATAAACACTACTTGCTGATAACATACAAACTTTTGGTTGAAATTAAATTCGTAGAATTTGAAGTATATGCGTATATTGATACAATAATAAATTGTGGAATTGTATTTAAGTGATTTACCGAAAACTATTATTCTTTTAAATTTTCTTTTATATTTCTATTAATATTTCTTCTTGAAATAAATTTCGAGAAATTTGGATATAACATTATACTATATGTACGCCACATACAAGAAAAAACGAAAAATCCACAGTACGCAGTTGTAGCAGAATTGCCTATACGATATGCCGTGATATTGTTCAATTGATCGAAAATAGCTTATTTTTGAAATATTTTGGACATAAAAAAGATAAAAATAAGACCACGTAATGTGAACTGAATGTTATTTTAAATAATGATTAATATTTACAATCCTCTATTCTAGGTCAATGTAAACATCAATATTTGATATTTAAATTCAAATTATATTTAAAAATGATATTAATTTTTACGTCTATAAACATAAATTGTTTAAGTATAGAAAAATGTAATAATTATAAATTGATTATAATTTGATTGAAACAAAAAAGTCTACTATACCAATTACCTAGAAAGAAAAATGATAACTTTAATTATTCTATCAGAATTAAATATTATTTGTTCTATGCAATTTAAGTTTTTATCTAAATAATCATGTGATATGCATAACATTTTAAACTCTTTCGATTTATAGACATGTGAATGCGCATGCGGATAGCAGTTAGATCTACGGTACACACACACACACAAACACATATATATATATATATATACATTTACTTCTTACACAACTACAACACTCACCCATACATATTCAAAAAGTTTAATACTCATTAGAAAACGTGTGTTTAAATAGAAAAATAGTAGTGTATGACTTAAATTGTAATTGCTGATGTGATTTAATATTTTTATACATTATTAGAATAAGTCATTGCAGAAAATTGTATAATTTCGACACATGTTGATAGTTTTGAATTATAACAATTTCGATAACGCTGTTTTTGTTAATTAAGTTTTATCGATTTTATACTTTTGTCTAGTATTCCATATTTTTTACGCGTTACGTATTCGCTAGTACACTATAACGTTGTGGAAATATAACTGTGCGTGCAAACATATTTTAGCACTCTTTATCTTATGTTCAGATACAACATGAAATCGTACTTCCAATGTACTGCGTTTGATCTAAAAATGCGATAAGGATTTTGAAAACAGATTTAAATTTGTCATGAATTTCAATTTCGATCGACATTCATACATTTCTATGTGTTTATCTCAGTTTTGAAAAAAATATTTAATCAATTGTTTAAATAATTTTGGAGTAATTTATGAAAATAGGGTTGAAAATAAGAGACAAATGTTAATATCAATTAATACTCTACGACAAGTTTAAATCTGTTTTTTGTCTTCATTTGACGTCACTAAATCGATCGTTATGTTGAATGTTGAATGTGTTTTTCATGTTTGTTGTAGAAAGACAGTAAGTATCCGCTTCTTATGTCATTAATAAGAGTTCGTAAATATTGTAAGTCATTAAACAAATTGCATCAATATTATTTTTCAAATTAGATAAATTAGTTAGTTTATAAAGTTTTTATAGTCTTTATAGCAGCGGTTCTCAACCAGTCGCATTAGGAAAGCTTATAGATGGTACACTAAGAAAATTTTCATAATTATTTGGTTCGTAATTGTCGTAAACCTTCATTTTAAATAAATGTTTTTCCTAGTGGTAAAATTATCAAAAGTTTTTTGAGTACGGGGAAATTAAATATGTTTAAATTTGCTGCATTCTAAAGATTTAAAAAATAAAAACATGAATAATCTATTATGCAAGATATTTTAATACTGCAAATAATACAATAAATAATTCAGTTATTACGTACAGTTACGTTATCTGAAACTAATGTTTGATTAATTTTATTTGTCGTCGACAGAGAAACTTCGAAGACGGTGGAAAATTATTTTATAAGAAATTTTTCCATAATCTGATGTGATGAAAAACATATTTTATTTTTGCTTCATAAAATAGACATAAAATAAATAAACAAATATTAGAAACATTTACTCACGTTAAAAAAAACTCTCCTTAAAATCTTATTTAATCTGAATAACATTATATAGTAATATATAATGTTAAGAAATAAGAAATAGATATCTATTTTTGCATTACTAATGATTTTACTATCGGGTCATATAAGGTGTTATAAATACGACTCTTTTTGTGTTCGACGTCCTCTTGATGAAACTTCGAAAATATGTGAAATGAATTATATATCATTATGATAAAAATTAATGTTCCAAATACGATTTATTAGTTTTGTCGTTACTAGACAGCATAATATATTTGGACAAAATTTGTTTTTTGAACACGACTCATTTTATCTAGTCTAAGTGACTTATACTAAAATTATATATAATTATTAATTATAATATAATAATAAAATTGAGATCGACTACGTTTATCCTGGATTGAATACAGTGGATTATAATCGGTTATATCATTTTCATCGTACGTTTTTTCAGTAGCAAATACAATGTGTTTGTGAAAGTGTTTAGTTCAGAATTAAATATATTACAAGTTATACATAATATTTGATACGTTTGGGGATGGGAAACGCGTAAATCACTACACCGTTTTTATTTTAAATTTTTTGATTATATATATATGTATTTAAAAAATATATATTTGTTAATTATGTATTTAAAATATAGCTATGGTATGAATGATAATAAAATACACTGTGGACTGTGTGACTGGATGCTATATCGGATCGATATTTTTTAGACTACTGGTTTTTTGGTCTGTCGTGGGTAAATAATAATTACCATAATGTTACATTTATGTAAACATATAAATAATCGCGAGTGATCTGAGTGCAGAAAGGCCTTATGACACGATAGCAAGAATTACTGCATTTATGTATGAAAATATAATTATTTCTCTGCTCAGTGGTAACTTTAATGTAATATAATGGCGAAGGAAAGTATTTTAGTTCTCATTTGTTGCAGACTTTAAATATAATTGATTATTATCAGCTCGAAGATGTATACGAGTTGCATATGAAATTCACAAGCCGTATCAATATATATAATGACTGATATAATAAATATATTTCATGTACAATAAAAATCATCAAACCAGAATATAAAAACATACAATTTTGTAAAATTGAGTTTATATAATTTACGTGAAATACGTGATCGGATCACGTTTAATTATCGAAAATTATTAAATGAAAAAAAAACATAATTTCTATTATTTTGTGGAAAAAATACACACACACACACACACACACACACACACACACAACACACACACACATATATATATATATATATACTTTAAATGATGTGTGTCGGATTCTTTTGTGGAATCTATGGGTTTGAAACCGCTGGTAGAATCTTAACGAGCTGGCATGACCACATTCTGAAGGAACACTGGTGGAGAATAAATAATGCTCTCAGACAATAGACCATCGCAATACACTGTATAATATGAGATCTTCTCATATTGTGATGTTATCTTTTTATATTATAATATACAATTTCTATTAATAAAAAATAAATAAAAATATAAGATTTTCTTTTAAAAAAAAATCAAGTATCTTACTTTAAAAATAAAAAAAAACTTGTCATATCATTGACTCATAAAATGTTTTTACACTCAATATTTAATGTTATATACGTATACTATTTGGAAAGTAAATATTATTTAAAATGTTAGATTAATATAACATTAAAGTATATTATTAAAAGTGTTGAGTTAAGTTCCTAAAAATTAATAAATATTTTTCAGGATTTATGTGAAGGAAAAATAAGTTATAAATAATATTTTTTTATCAATATATTTTAATAATGTAATTATTATTATTTTTACCTTATATACAATAGACAATAGAATGAAACAGATACAAAATACATATACGATAATAAAATCAAAAAATGTTATTTCATTTTTGAAAACTATTAATAATTATTCTATGGATTATACCATAGCCTCAATGCTTAAATCACTGACTTGATGATATTAATGTATCTTGGTACTAAATTAAAGTTCAGTAATAAGTGGATCTGATGAATTGATAATATTTTATATTAACATATAAATTAAATTGAAATGATAAAATTATTAAATTATATGAGATGCTATAAAAGATTTGTTTTCCAATTTTGAAATTAAACACTTTATTGTATATATGTTTTGTAAAAGTATATGCACTTTTTTAAGTTGAACATATCAAATTTGCTATTTTGAAGCGAAAATAATATTGTCAAATATAGAATAATATTACTGAATTAAATTGTCATAAAATGATTGACCGTCGAATGTTTGCTCATCGTTGTTAAGATAAAAATAGTAAAATATGATAGTTGTAATAAGTTTAAAAACGCATATTATAATCACCAACTATATGTCATTTTACTAGATGTAAATATAAGTAAACATTTTTTATCATAAATAACAATTAGAAATGTACTCCCTTATTTATCTAGATAAAATAATATGAGGCATTACATTTGTAGGCTAATTTCATTTCATCTAGATATTATACTATATTATTTACTAATAGTTATTTATTCCCACCGAATTGACCTAAAAATACATTTTTTATTATTGAATTTTATGCACACGTTATATTTGATTAATTGAAACATACAAATTGACTATACAAGTATTTCATATGTATAACTAATTGCTGTTTTTGTCGTATAAAGTTTGTTACTAATATTATTTGAGTAAATGGGTATAAAGGTAACGTTTTAAGCTGATATGCCTATATAGTACATTTTGTAATACTGTACGCGTCTGATTTTCAAAACAAATTAAATGCAAATATTTTATACATTGTATGTTATAACACGTGAAAAGCTTATATTTAGCTTATCTGTTTAACATACGTATTATTTTACAAGTATCATTTAAAAATGATCTCGTAGAGAATATTCGGGACGATATTCAATAATGTTCGGGGATTTACCTCGGAGTTAGGAAAATCCGGTTTTGGGTGTATTTGATATATTATTTCGTAGCATAAAATGGTAGTGTAATAATACTCTCTGAAGTTCGCGAAAACGTTAAATAAGGATCGAACTAGAACTATCTCTAGAGTAGTTTCGGAAGTTTGGTTACAACTTTTCGCAACGCTCGGTGCATAAAATATCGGTATAGTTTTATGTTGAATTAAAATTGTTTACAAAAAATAAAAACGCTATGTGAATTGAACACAATTTGATTGTGCTTATATTGTCACAATTGAGTTTAGATTTACTTGTGCATTGATGTATTTATTTGAATTTCAACAAGAATATAGTTATCGAGATAGCATATAAAATATATGGTATGCATATACGTAAAAAATCTCACTTTTCTTTGATCCAATAATATAATAAGTAGTAATAATAAATGTACATCACTTTATGCAAATTATATTAAAAATATTATGATTAATTAAATTCATAATAAATGTTGCAAACAAATTAAATTGGTTACGATGTTAAACGACATATTCTAACGCAGGTGTTCCAAAACGTATTTCCTTTACCGCCCACTAATAAAAAAAAAAATCACACCGGCCCTTTATATTTTCACCTTAATTTTACCTTAATCAACTAATAAGTATAAAAAAAATTCAACAACGTATTTATTTATTTTTGAGTATATATTTCAACAACGTATTTATAATAAAAATAAAAATAATTATAAATTTTAATGAAAAGGATGTGTCAGGTGAGGTTTCATTATTTTAATAACGTTCAGCTCTATTTGTGTGAAGAATATTTTTTTTTTTTATTAAAAGCCATCAAATTGCGCTTACAGAACGTTTGTCCACTTGAATCATACTAGCACATCCTGTGACGTAATATCACCCACTTTGGCAACCACTGCTCTAAAAATTGTATGTATGATCTATATTATTAAATGTAACTCATTAAATATGAGATGCATTTTGTGTTTGTTGATAAAATTGTATTTGTGTGTTCAAATACGGTGTTAATTTGTTTTTAATGTAAATATTTTGTTTACACTTTGAAGTTTACTTACTATATATTGTATAAATTATTCATATTTTATCGAGATATCGAAATTTTAAACAGTTTGTTGTGCGCGTATTTATTATATGTTCAGTCGTTCGTTGTGTTTCGGTTGATCCGTAATCGATTCGCTCATTAGAAAACCGATTTTCTCATTTTTGATGGGATACGAAAACGATCGTTTGGAATAAACGTACACAATATGCACGCGTGTATACAACGCATACAGATCGCCGGTTTATAGTTTTACTGTATATTCGTGCGTGATACCATAAAACAACAAACGACTCAGATGGCCAACGCGCTCCATACGCATAAAATAACAGGTAAGTAGGTAAGTAGGTGCCCGAGTGAGATCTCTAGTGCAACGAAATCACTTCACTCTCGACGATGTGAAAAATGTAATCTCGCCCCCGATAAAAATCTAGTCCGATACAGTGTCTGCAAGGTACATATCATAGACACATTTACTACGTATATGCACTAATGGTATTGCACGTATATGTATTATACATTATATGTATATTATACGCACCCTTGTGAGTGTATTTCGAATTGACCATCAACGTGATTGAAATCAAACACCATAACGGGGACTTTCGGCGAAGTGTCAATCTCGTTTCATTTATATACCACAATAATATTATGCGCATACACATATCCACGTATCGAACAACTTTATACTCTATTTGGGTATAAAGTATTGTATCTAGCGTACATATTTATATATTTTATCACGAGAAAAGATGAAAATGAGCTATAGTCGTAATAAATCAGTCGATAATGAACTATGATTAATTTGGTTACGTACGAGGTTACGTATTGACGTTAATAACTGTAGACATTAATAATTTTAAATGTAAATATATTATTTTATAAAACAGTTTTATTATATATATTTATATATATATATATAATATTTATGAAGTGTATTTTCTCACATTCCGTAATTTCGTTAAATTTCACAATCTGGATGAATTTCACAATCTTGGCTTTCAGTTCACGGAAAAAAAAAATAAGTAGATGGGACATATTTGATAGAGGGTCACCTCCTGCAGAGTTTCTTGTCCAACCGACATTAATTTCGACGTTGCCCGATATAAGGAATGACAGATATTGCTTTTAGTCCGTGTCTCGAGTAATTAATCACAGCCTCCATCTATTCGTGGACCGATGATTTGGATCCTTTTCGTCAAAACCCCTAATTGTATATGAACGCGACCGACCGACTCCACTGCATAGGCTCAAATACCCGTGGACGAAAGTCACCTCCGTACCTCCACCCATCAAAAAAAAAAAATGTTTCCTTTTTTGTCACCTACGACACGATCACCCGAGCCTGACGTGCGCGCATCGTATTAAAAACGTGTCCGGGCAGATGGTGCGGGCTATAAATTTCTTGGCCCTAGTGAGTATAAAACCGACGAAAAACCATTAAAAGTTCAACGGGAGGACTTAAATCACCGCAAGAGCACTGAAAATACGTCGACACACGATAACAATTTTGGCGCAATTCCATTGACCGCACGGTATACCCGTAACAGGCCACGCACTTCGAAACGCTGGAAATATAAATAAATGCAATACGTTGTAGTCGAGGTTTTGTGCAAATTGAAAAAATGGCTTTTGTTTTGCGACGCAGATTTATGTGCTTGCGTCAGTGTCTAAGTGGATCAAATTTTGGCGTTTACTGTTGATCGTCAAATGTTTAGTACCTTCTGACTGTACCTTCGTTAAGAAAAAAACAACACGTATTGCATGGCCAACAATTTCCGAGAACGAGCAACCTTAATGACAAAATTAAGTTAATAAAAACGATTTTTCAAAGACATAATTAAATGTTAATAATTAACATAAGGCATAACTATAGTTAAAGTTAAAATGTATAACCTGGTTTTAGTTAAATCATCTTGGATAATAAAAAAGATAATTTTTGTCTATATCTTTGATTTTTTCTTTGTATTTTAGATACTGAACCAGATGAAGAATGTATTGTTATTAAAGTGATGTATTTTTCCCTTTATAATAAGTATTTATTTTTTTTATTTTATTTGTGATCAATTTTTCATATAGAAAAATTGAGGAAAAATGTTCATCAAATTGAAAAAAACTGGTAAAATGTATATGTTAGTTTTGAAAATTTCATTTGAATTTATGAATATATAATAGGAATAAACATATTTTAACAGTATTTGAAAAATTGTAATCGTATATAATTATTTTTGTTTTGAATTGTGTATACGTTGATTTTTTAAAAATTTCAAATAATATTAATAATTTTAAACAGAGTATCGCTCAAAATAGAGAGTGAATAGTGATTCATATGCAATGATTGATAGTTAATTTAGAACTGAAAATAATAATATAACTCAAACATCACTCGATCAAGGGACACTCTTAAACCAATATTTACACTATTCACGGATCTTTTATAACTCAATCTGTCGTTTTTTGAATTTTATATTTAAAAAAAATATCTACTTTTTCATATAAAATTACAAAAGGAGAGTTAATTTTGACAAAAATTGATAGGTAACTAAAAAATATATCATTCATTATTTATCCTCTTAGATACAGGGGTGTTATTTTTGGAATTTTTAGATTTTGAATTAAATATATTGGTTTTACAATGAAATATTTATTCTTGCCTATTTACTATTTTTTGTGTAGATAAAGTGCTCAAATGATTTCGACAAGTGTTACGTTCGGGTAACACATATTTTCTAGTTGATATTTTATTTGACACATTTTTCGATTTTCCCAATAATTTGCTTAAGCCTAAAAACAAAAAAAAAACAAAAATGAAAAACTACAAAAATTACAAAAAACTGGTAAAATTTTTAATGTATCGTATTTTAAATTGTTAGTTTTTGTATTTTTTTATAAGCATAAAATGTAATAAAAACTGTGACTGGTATAATATTTAAACAATATGTATTACATTCATTAATAATAATAATCTACTAGCATCTCTCAAAATCGTTTTTCGAATGAAATAACTTATAGTTTCTTATAAATTAAAAACATTTATGATACACAAAAATCTCGGTCAGAGTGTACAATTTAAACAATCATTTAGAACGACTGTGGCATATTTTATTTTTTATTTTTAACTTTATATGAAAAAAATTTTTAACATAATTGTTTTGTCACATATATGTGTTAAATATATAATTTAAGAAATATACAATACATCAAATTAATTGGTTGAGTCAATATAAAATTACCTATTTAACTTATTAACTTGTTGATGATAATTCTTAAGTATTAAAATATTTTATTTTATAACTGGTATAAATCGTATGTGAGTTGTACTTGTTAAATTTGTTAATTTTGAAAACAGAGAAATGTTATTTAAAATCTTCAAAAATTTCATCATACGTTAAATACAATTTTTAATTGAAAAGTTAAGAAATAGTAATCATATATTATATATAACTTATATGTATACTTCAAACATGTACTTAAAGGAATATACCAAAAATAATATATCATGACATTATATACATATATATAATTTGTATTTTTAATTGTTAGGAATTTAATCTATGATTTTAAAATATATTTGGAAATATAAAAAAAAAATACATTCGAAAATTATAGCATTCAGTTAATTTTTAAGAAAATTGGCGAATGTTTTTTTCATTTTTAAAACTTAGAAAATCCGAATGATAATTTTCGAAATTCATTAGCTACTTAAAAAATATATTTATAATAAATATCGAAAATATTGAAATATTTATGTGAAATATAATAAATTTTAAGTATATTGGTTAGTTTAAAAAAAAATGTTTGACAAATCGTTAGTACATTTTTTAAGTATAACAAATATAATAAAGAAGAACTATGTTATTTATTTGTATTTTTAATTAATCTGTCAATCATATAAACGAGATGGATGATTATTTCAGTTTAGTTTTAAATATCTGTATTAAAAAAATTTAATCAATATTTCCTAAGTACAACATCAAACTGTAGAATAAAAACACGGGGTTTCCTGTGATTTATAAAGTATCAATAGGTTGCTAGTGAATTTTTTTTTTTGCTTAAAGATATATTTCATGTCATATTTAAATTATACATAATTCGTAAAATAATTGCGAATCATTTGATAAATAACGGTTTAATTTGTAACATAGTCATTGGTATTTGTTCCAAATTCTTACATAAAATATTTCTTCGATTTTAAACAAAATGTATACATATTCAGTTAGAAATAAAAGTTGCCTGATTTTAATCATTTTAGGCACACTCAATTTTCTGAATATCGTTTGAAATTTTAAATTATTAAACGAACCCGCTGAATTACTCCATCATTTTGAATGATACATGATGTATGAGACGATGTGAACATGATTAAATGAATTAACAACAGGTAGTACCTGTTTTTTAAGATCTAGACTCACATAGTTATAAACAAGTTTAAATATAGAAAAAAAAATGATGACGTGAAATTTTGCGGTTACTTCTCGCAAGTTATAAAACAAATTATTATAGTGCTTGTAAAATATGCATGACAATTATTATTATGTTCATGGATTTTTTTTATGACAATTTAAAAAGCTTATAAGCTCAAAAGAATTTTAAATAGTAGAGAAATATTTTCAGTCATGCGAATGAACAGCGGTTGGTCACCTATGAATAAAAAAAGCAATTACCAACCAAAGTTTTTCGGGTTTTCATAGTCAGAAATAACACATGGCTCGGTACAGGTGTAGCTCTCATTTTGAATTATTTCAATAATTATTATTCAGATAATAATTATTATTTCAGATATTATTATATAATAATAAATTCCCAACAAAATTTCTTTCACGACAATTATTTCTACTATACGTGTTTCGACCAATGTATGTTTAATGCAAAAAATCAATTTCCTCTAAAATATGAAACAATGGCTTATAACTTGGCTTAATACTTGACTCTTGAATTAATATTTTGTGTATATATACTACGAGTACATTAAATATAGAATAATGTAAGACAGTAAAAAAATGAATTAATTAATTAATTAAAAAGTATTTTTAACATGATATATTGAAAGTTAAAAGTAATTTCCCAAAACATTCATTTTTTTTAAGTTATGTTCACTTTTCTTTCGTAGATGTAGAAGGTTAACAATAATTTTTGAAATTTGCAAACATGGAACATAATAATATTATTACACGACGCTTTCATTTAGGTCGGTCATCTAAACGACACGCAGTACAATAATATTATAATAATCTAGCGTCGTTTTTTGTGTAAAGCAATTTATTTAACCGAGAGCCAAACGTCCGTTGATAAATGTGCGAATAAAAAGCGTCGCACTTGATACACAAAAATGCTAAACACAATTCATTTGAGAGTTTACTGTTTAATTTATTTACTACTGCGCGGGCGGTGTTCTTTCACGATGCGGATTAAAACCACGTTTCTCGTGAAAACTGGCAAAGTTTTATTTCACACCGTTATTTATTATTCATTATGCCCACAACAATAATATTATTATATTTATATTCATAAATAGATACGATAGTTTCTACAAAATTTCATTAATAACTACAAGTGTGTGTACATGTAATTAAAGCGTAATTATGTTGATTTTCGAACATGCCCAATGGCGAATTTTATTTCGAATTATAAATATTATGAGGGTGACCATAGTTATGCATACACAACAAGGGAATTCGGAGGATAGACTTCTTTCTTATAGAGACTTTTTAAATATTAATTTTGTTAGTTACAGAAAGAGAAATATAATTATTACGATAGAACTTACAATTTTAATTGAGATATTTTTCTAAATTTCTTTCCATAACAATGTCATATTTAATAAATACCATTTAGTAGAGGCTAATAAAATAATTTACTGTTTTTATGAGTAAAATAGTGTATTTATTAATAAATTTAATTAATACATGTGCAAATCAGATTTAATTGTGGTGCCTTATTTTTTATACATATAGTTTTCTCAATATGTATAAATAATGATGGCCATTCATCAAGAAGTCAATGCAATTTTTTCAAATGAAGTTCTCGGTGAATTGCCAAAAAGAAAAAAAAGTTTTATTCAAGTTAATAACGTTGAAGCATAACATGTTTTGGCTTCCTGTGACTGTAATAATGCTTCAAAATTATAACGAAATACTGTGGCTGAAATCGAAATTTAATAATTGAATTAATAAATTTCGATTATAATATTATATATACAATAATATATATAATTTTAATGAATTTTAATAAAAAAATAAAATTATAAATTAAATATCGTGACATAAACAATTATTGCGTAAATAGAGGTGAATATTCACGATTATGACGAACACAATTGCCAAACAAGATCACAACTACTCAAATTATGTTTATTGTTATTAAAATGAATTATTACAAATATGTTTTATTTTACTTTTTTTTTTGTATTATTCAATTAAACTGGAATTCAACATAATATTTAAATGAGATTCAATTGATCAATTGGTTGTTATTTTAACTTTTCATAAATTTGTTGTCAAGTGTCGTGTCACAAATTTTTTGTTTTTCAAAACCTAAAACCATTTTATTTTAAAATAATTATAATATCTAGTTAAAAAAACTGTATTATTGGGTAACTTGTAACTTAAAATAAAAAATAAATAAAAACAGCTATAATAATTAATTGAAAATCACAATCCAATCGAAAATAATATTAAATATTATAAAATAAGTTATAAAAGACCAAAAATACAATCACATATATGAGGGGTCAAGTTTCAAAGAGTGCAATCTACAATTTTCATGAAAAATGAGATATATATCGTTTCACATGCAATTTTCAGCGCTGAATTCGAATAACTCACTATTTTCAAGTAAAATGGTCAAAATCCAGTATATTTTTAAGCTTGAAAATTCGATTTAGTTTCCAAACGTACATTCTTCTTAGACAAGTATGTTTTAAAACGTACAATCTCCTTTGACACGTATGATTCAATCTCCAACACGTTTTATGCATTATATTTACGTTAAATATTCTGTCGCGACTGTCACTATTGTTTGGGCCGGGAATAAACAATATTAGTTTGTAGTCCCGGTGTCTCATTTTTAACACCGAATATAACTTAGAATTTGGCACACCTCGGACTGACGTTTGCTCAACATGCTTACAGCTGACCAAAAAAATTAAAAGTTGCAATCAAGATACCAAGACCACCTTATTGACGGTGAAAAATATGCATAAAATGAGAGCAGAAGCATTTTTCAAAATTTTAAGTGAACCTGAAGAAGGTGTCGTAATTTTTTCGTTCGATTGTCAAAAAAATCAGGTTCTGCCGAATGTTCCTGACCAACAAGCATACTATTCTCGACAAATTTACATGTTTAACTTTTCTGTCGTAAGAGGCAATTCTAAAAGTAAATTAAATCCCACTACAGTCATCTCTTTCTGTTAGACTGAAAATGAGTACAACAAAGACTCAAATGAGATTGTTTCTTGTATTAATCATGTTTTGAAATCATCAGGTTTTACTAATATTCATACTATTAAGATCATGTGTGATAGTTGTGTGGGCCAGAACAAAAACACTACACTAATTACAATATGTTGCAATTGGCTCGCCAAACAAAATGTAATTTTAAAAATTGAAGTTATATTTCCAATAAGAAGACACTCTTTTATTCCTCCTGATCGGGTCCTTGGTAACATTGAAATAGAGTGCAAGACTAAGAAAATAACTGTAGAACCTCAGGAATATTTTGATATCTTTTCAAGATATGGGACTGTCCGAAAGTTGGAAAGGATGTTGAAATTTATGACTGGAAAACTGAAACGAGCAAGTTTATTAATCCTCCAGAACAGTGGCACTTTACTTTTGCCAAAATAAAAAGAATGATTATTACAAAAAACTCAAAAGGTGTAATACTAGTCAGTAATGAAGGCGTGTACAATTCGAATACTGGAATGGGAAAATCAGTTACAAAGGGAGCAAGGAACGTTAGCAACACGAATCCCACCAAAATTCCAATGCAGAATGTTCTCAGCACTAATAAGAAAACTGATATAATAAATAACCTGCTAGGTTCTCATTATGAAATGAATGGAAATATAATCTCAGTCTAATTTTTTTATAAATTTGTCATAGAGGGAGATACAATTTCAGATAATACTTTTGAGGAAGATTCAGTATGTGAAATTCTTATAGAAGGAATCAATGTTGAAGTTTTATAAAATTAATTACTTATTAATATTAACTATTTTTCTATTTTTTATGTTTTCATGTATATAAAAAAAAATTAATCAACCATAATCAATAATTACTAACGTTAGTTTTTAGTTAAATAAAAAAGAAATAAATACATCTAATAGTCTTAAAGTTATTTTCAAAGTGAACAATCTCCAACTGTTAGATTCATACTGTACAATCTCCAACCAAAATATTGTCAAAACCAAGACAAAATTTGGCATTTTTAAGCAAAAAATTGATAAATCGTCTATGCATAACTATATAAATATGTTTAAAAAGTCAGTACGGAGAAAAAACGTTTTTTTATTAAGTTATTCGTTTTTTTGGTTTTCTGAAAATTCAGTGAACATGAAGATTGTACACTTTGAAACTAGACCCCTCACATATATAAATATATTATATCAGTTTTGTAAACCATTCTATTACCAAGAAACACTATTAAAATATTTCATAGCTAGCAACACATTATTTGCTAAACGAATAACTGGAATATTAAATATTAAAAAAAAAAATCATAAAAAAATATATGGTTTATTTTAATCAGAAGCTAATAACATTTCAAATTTGGTATAAACGCATTAACAAAATTAATATATATATATATTTATTTATATATAATTAATATCAAACTTGAGACTGCTATTTCTTTCCTAAATAACAAATTATTGAAGAAATAATGGAGAATGAAACTCTTTATTTTCTTTGATGAAAAAAGTGGTCTTTCTTTTTTAAATTTTTTATTTAATTTTATGCTGAAAATACTACATAACTTAAATATGATTTTAATAATGGTAATATAACTAATATAGCCAATTTTGATATATTTGATTATTTTTTATTTACGAATATACTAAATTCAGTGAAATCCAACTCATAAGATCAATCTATTAGAAGAGTGATATCGTTTTTAAATTTTACAAGTTCTTATTCCTCCATTACAAACAACAAAGTTCTTTTCAATCTTTAAGAAAATAGATTTCTTATCCAGTTAAATAATTTCATATCTGATGATGAAAAATAATACTGAAGATATTGGTCAAGTAATGATAACGTTACGTAAAAATCATTTCTAATTTCATTATTAAGGTCGATCTTAGCAGTTAATAGAAATATTTCCAAATTATTGATACATATAATATAACGTAGTAGACATCGTAATTGTACAATATGAATTGTGAATTATAGTAATTTTTTCACGACATTTTGAAATTAATTTATATCTCAATAACAAATAAATTTATATTGTGACGGACGGTAGATCTAGAAACTAAATTATTGATAACAATACTTATTTTCACCAGTATACCTTATAGAAATATTATTTTATATACCTCGTGACATATTTCAGTCCATCTTATGACACACCAACTACAGTAATTTGATTAATTAACTAGAGTAACTTGCTATTTGAAAAATCAATTATTAGTGAAGTCACTATTTTTATATAATTGATTATGACTAGTAAATTAAAAAAAAAATTAATTTTAACTATATATTGAGATATAAAATGTATTTAATATTTTGTTTAGTTTTATATTATTATTGTTTTCTGCAATTCAATACTTTACTAAGAATCTAGTAGACGAGTATCCAGTAACATTATTTTTTTAAACCAATGAAGTATCAACGAGTCACGTTACTCCTTAGTTGTTATAATTATGTAAAGCATTATAGCATTACAAATTGTGCGAGGAAAAATAAAATAACTTGTTAAGTTACAAATTAGTTATTTTTAATAACTAATTACTTATCAGCTTTATTTTCATGTCGATTTGAGATAACCTCCATTAAAAAAAAATTATATAACAAAATATAACCCAATCCATACCTTCTTCAACTCTTTGATGATAAATTTGATTGTATGCCAACAATTTCTTATGTCTATTATTCGGTTTTCCACCAGTAAGCATTGGAAAAGTCGTTAAGAGGGAAACGCTAGACTATAAAACGATGCAGCTACCGATTTTTTCACTTGAATAAATATGCAATTGAGGGAACCTCGGACGGGTTTTCATCTCTGTACACACACAAATTCTCCCAGTCTTTCTCTCTCTTATTTTCTATCTCTCTCACTCTCATCCTCTCCACCACACTCATTCAGCGTAGCGAGTATTGTGGATAAACTATTGACAATCGCAAGAATAGAACCTTAGAAAGACTTACATATAATATTTGATAACGTTGTGTATTATGATAAGTTTATGCACGTTTACCAAGATTTCTGTATGTTATCAAATCATAATATTAAATAATGTTTCTTTTTTCCCTTTTAAATAGTCGAGTTGAGTAGTTCTAAATCGGAGGAAATACCACTAATGACAAACAGACATTTTAATTTTATTACTGCACACATAGCATTTTGTATACTTTAAAACTTAAAAAATTAATGATACAGTCTTTATAGACTGTTTATTTATATAAACAATGTATATTCTTTATTTTTAAACACGCGAAATGTTTTGATTTCGTACTTATTAAACCCATAAACGACAATTAATACGAGTATCAATATAAATATAAATATTGATAATAAAATTGAATTTATGTATACGGATTATCAAATAAGCGGGTACCTATATTTTATATATCACATATGTATTCAATTCAAATTAAAAAACCATTTTTGTGGATATTTAGATAGCAGTATATTACAAATATAGTTATTTTTCTACTGTTATTCTGGAAATATTTTTAAAATTTTCAAACCTTTTTACCTATTTAATTTCCGTCGTTTTATTTCTAAAGTAAAATATTCCTATTCATTTTTTGTAAACCAATATGATATAACATATTAAGATTGTACAAAGTGCACCATGTAGTTACCAACTATTTTTTTTTTTCAAAAATTTTAAATTATAAATGTAAAATATACTTTGGCATAATTTATTAAAAAAAAAATCCATAAAAAATTCCAATTAGGCAAGATTGCAATCACCTAAAAGTGCTTGTAATTCATATATGTCGACGAATCGGAAATTGAAAATATAAACGTCACTACAAAAATTAATTTTAAATTAATAATACATATACAAATATATGTAATAAAATCTAATAGAACATTGAATGTTTTTGTGACTGTTTTATACTTGAGATTATAAACCCCAAATCACAAAAAATGTACATTTTAACCACGTATACGTATTTCAATTTTCAATATTTCAAATTTGAAATACAGTATACGTGGTTAAAGTGTATAACTTTTTGTGATTTGGGATTTAAAATTTAAGTATAAATATGTATATATGCGAAATACAATACATTTTTGAATTTTTTTGTAATTTATCAATTTATATTGTCCTTTTCCTAAAACACAAGAAAGGAAATAATGTCAACGGAATAAATATTTATTGATAGGTATTTTTTTACTTTTATGTTTTAGTCTTTTTATCTATTTAGTCACAGTGAACTTTTTAAAGATTATTTCACTAAAGTTAAAATATTTTCATTAAATTGTTTAATTGATAATTTTTATATGAATAATTTTATGTATTTGGCTTTTACTGGTGTATCATATTATGCATACTATATAATTATTTTAATCTATACATGCTGTCTAAATTTGAAAACTTGATTTGCATTGACTATTTATGACAAATATTTAATATTATTAATTATGTGATGTATAAAAATGTATGGGGCAAACGAGTGAATGTACCAAATATGGCAAAATAAAAATTGCGGTGAATACAAATTACGACAGGTAATTAGTATGAATGTAAAAAATTAGTTATAACGAAATTATTTGATGGTCAATTAACAAAAAGAGAAAGAAATTTCAAAACGTGGCCTAAATACTGGCAAATCAGTTGTACATATATAAACATGCACAAAATGGCAGCAAATCGATTAAAACCACCACATTGAATAAGAACATTCCCAAAATCAAACAAAAAAATTAAAATACACTAATTAAATCAAAATATACAGTTTCTATTGAATAAAATTTATCTGAATTCATTATTCAAATTTTTATGTAATACACTAATTTTCACATTTATTTAACTTTAGAATACATAACGTACGAATTCCATAATTTTTCGTCAAAACGTTAATACTTGATTCAAATTATGACCCAGTATACTATTGCTTATCTAAAACTGAATATGTGTTCATAAAATTCATTGGAAAAAATTTTTCCCATATGCTTGGATTGTAACAAAATTATTTACTGAACGGAATATATTACTTTTAATATTTAATGTAAAATTATACTTTAACCTATGTTGTGCTGAATTATATTTTACTTTTAACTAACAAATGTAATTCAAAACAAATAAGTTATTAAAATCTGAACATTGATTTAAAATTTATTTCAAAACATTGTTGTCATAAAAAATATGGTTGTAACTTTATTTTGATTAAAGTAATTCCTAGGTCATTATCATTGTTACTATTTAGGATATAATTTTATTGGAAAAATTGATGTTACAGTATAGATTTAATCTGTGTGTAAAATATCAATACTATTTTATTTTTATTTTTATGTTAGTGCAACACAATAGCTGTTAAATGATTTAGTCATGATTTTTATGGGGACGTGCCTGATTTTTCAACATGAACATTGATCATTTTAACATTAGTCATAATTTAAAGATATAAGATCACTTTATTAAATAATTTTATTATTATTAAATTATTAAATCTATTTTTCTTTTGCAAATTCATCCAATACTTCATCTGTGACAGGGGCGATTGCAGAAGGGGAGGGTGATTAACCCCTCCCAAAATTTAAGATGAAATAAAAAATATGTACGTAATTTTAAATTACTTTACATAAAAGTAATACAACCCCAGTGAACATTTATTATAATTTATGTATTAAGTATAAACATTGGAAATTAGGAATTTCCAGAAATATTTGTTATGTGTTATTGAATATTATTCACTTTATGAACAATACATTTATTTCATTACGGATATCGTATTTAATCGGTGTTTAATAATTGCGATTTACTACATAATATACATGTAAATTATTGAACTGTGTATTATTTATTCATGTATTATATTTAATGACCATGATAAATATTTTGTATATGTAAGCTTCTATTATATTTTGAGCTCTTAAAAAGTATAATAATGATCCATATTTATAATGAATATGCCAATAATTTTACTCATTTTTATTTTAAAAATAGTTTGAGTTATTTTGAATTAAGAATATAGAAATTATTCTGCAAATGAAAAAATGAGTCAAACAATGTAACTAGATACAAATTTTTCTCGGAAGTAACGAATGTCAAAGTCATCCAAAAACTCATTATTTACAAAAACAGTTCATAATCAGAAAAATGCACACAGGATTTTAGAAATACAATTTTCTTTTCGCACAGAATCTAGAAAATATAAATAAATTTCATAAATAACGTATACATATGATGAATGAATCTAAATAGATTTTCAGAACTGAAATATTAGATTAATGGAATTATACAATTTATAATTGGTCCACTGAATGATCTAAAGCTAATGAAAAACACCTTTCCGACCTTTTTAATATATATATATATATATCATTTTTATAATGCATATAACGGACAAACTCTATTTTGATTTTCTGATTTACATTTAATTAGCATGATACATTAAAGTGATTCATAACATTAATAAGCTAACAATAATTATTTACGTATTTTGTGTTTTGCATTATATATATATATATATATATATATATATATATATATATAAATATATGCATGCATATGCTAAATCAATTAAAAGTCTAATTATAAAGTTTAAAGATACACAAAAGATTTGATATCAAACCTGATTGCCTGAGGGCGTAACTCATCTTTTGCACTAAATATTATATTATAATATAAATAAACGAAATACCGAGAAACAAAATGACATGATAGAATTCAAATCTGAATATAGTGAGGGAGCTGGATTTTCTTTGTCCTCGAGATTAGGATCTGCTTTAACGAAAGGGCAAAGGCAAGGATTTAAGGCTTAAAATGAAGATTACATCGATTAATACAGTAAGGAACGAGTTCATTAGTATATATACACATTAAGTCGGATAATTTCAGATGTTTTAACAGTTTGGTAACACTACACTCCTGACATTTTCATTAAAATATAAGTAGAACGCATCTACAATTTTCTCTGAAAATTCATAGCGTTTAGTGTCATTTGTTTTTGATCGTATTAATATTCATTTATTCACTTGAAAACAATACAAATTTATATTAATATCTATTGTCTTTTTAGTAAATAATTATTAATAGTATTGTTTCAAAATAATTATTTCAAAAATAATTAAAATATAATGATTTAAATTTTATACAAAGTTTACGATGTAAATGGATAATTGTTTTACAATATTGTGTTTTTTTTAAAATTTGTCCATGACCACTTTTTTGTATAGTGAAAATACTTTTCAACCCTATTTCCGGTAAAAAACTGAATCTAGTTATTAATTTCAGTGACAAATTTTTCGATATGCTCAATAATTTCCTGAAGTGCACGGAAAAACTATTAAAAAATTGAAAGACAGTAAAAATATCAACGCATACGATTCTTATTAATAAAAATTTAGTTTTTTTTGTTATTATTTAAAAAATGATATTTGCGAACGAATTCAATCAAATTTTGGATAAATATAGCATTTAAAATATCAATGTTTTCCGGTATTTTTAAGTTTCAAAGTTAATATAATTTTCAATGTTACGATAATGTTTTGAAAATGTAATACAATGTTTATCATTTGGAATTATTAAGGCTGTTTTAAAATATTTTAATTTTGTGTGAATTTCACAATGTTTATGGAAACCACAATTTTAATTTCAAATATTTATAACATTGTCAATTTTTGTACTTAAGAGTTGAAAATTGAAAACAAGATTAAGGATATATTAGTTTACTATGTGCATTTAATGATTAATAAAAATTATTTTAGTTTGAAAAATAATTAATTTACGGCAAAATTCAATATTTTTTATGTACTATTGATCGATGTAATTTATTGAAATTGAGATGAGCCATTAATCAGAATTTATATGATAAATAATTAACATGTTAATTATAATAGCTATGGCTCTGATTTTAGTACCCTAAAATAATTGAAATAATGTTTTTTGAAAATATTTTTATTATCCAAAAACTCGATTAAAAAACAGTTTGAAATAATTTCAAATTTTTTTTTTTATGAACAAGTAATATAATATTAATTTAAATAATACATGGTTAGACATATATAACATTTCAATAATATTTATGATATACATTAATTAAAATAAGCTATTTAAGTCACTTGGAACCATTTTGCGAATACAATGACTTATCAGACTTCCATTTTATCAGACTTCACTTAACATGACTTCTAATTCAAAATAATTTTAATATGTATAATTCAATGTAATGTATAATGTAATCAATACAATTCTAAAATATCTATTAAGTTTTTTACTTGAACCTACAACAACAGTACCCGCGGCTAAGTACTATCTTTTTTAAAAAATATTTACCTAATTATCTAATTGTCTATAATCACTTATAAACAGTTCATTAAAATATAATGTAATTTATTGTTGGTTTTCTGCTTTTTTCCTATGCTAATAAAATCTTTTTATTGTGTCATTAAAAAAAAAAATGTGTTACATTAATAGTCGAAATAAAATGTTTACAACCAAGTTTCAATTTCAAATAAAATTTGAAAGCAACAATAAATCATTGCAGTCGAAAAATAGTTCTAATTAAACATTTTTTGGATAAAACAAATTAAAAAATAATAAAGGAAAAATTAAGAAATAAAATTAGTTTATTATTTTACGTTTCTTTTTACAAGTTAAAACGCTTGATTTACGCTTGTTTTTCTCGTTTTCTCGATAATCATTCGAAAAATTATCCCTTTATAAAATCTGTGTTCAATTTCCGATTTACTGCACACAACTCTACTATGTAATAAATAAAATAAAAATACGCGAGTGCGCACCAATAAACATAACAAACACATACACACACACGCGCGCGCGCGCACACACACGCGTACAAATACAAATTCCCTCATTTTTATTTACTCCAAAACTTAAATAACTTAAATTCATATGTGAGATTATATAATATAAAATGTTATAATAAGGAAATTATAATATACACCGAGTGCAATTCTTAGTCTACCCATAGTGCTTTATAAACTCTCTTCCGTAGACCTCAAACTCATTAATTAATAAATTAAAATAACTTGACCTATTTTAATGAAAATTGAAATTTTCTTTTACATGGTTTTAGTATGCATTTTTATATTTTTTATTTTTGTACGAGTTTATTATAATAATTGCAGGATTGTTATATACTTGTATCGGGTCTTTATCTATGCCAATTTTGATTACAATATTAATAAAACATTTTTTTTTCAAGAGATCATACTTTAAAGGTATGTTGTTGTTGACTCTAAATTAAGGACTGTATATTTATAATAAAACAAAGTTTTACCACTTATTAAATTCTTAAATATGTATATCTTTATTTTCACATCTTGTGCATAATTTAAAATTAATTTTTAACTTAATTTTCCTATCTGTAATTGAATACTGTTTTATCAGGTTGTGGTGAACTCTTCTGAATAAAAAAATCAATATATTTGGAAATTCCTAAGATCAATTTTCTGTTTTAGTGTTAAATCAAATCAATTTAATATTACTACGTTATAAAAATCCTGCTATTATTAATTTCAATGATTGGTCTAGACACATTTTCTCCAATTCATGAAAAACTAGATATGATTTAATTTTATTTTTGAACTAAGAAATGGATTTTATGACTGTCCAGAAGGTTTAAATCGATTGTCTTTTTTAATATCAGCACAATAATAAGCTGAATATAAAATATATTCTATACCAAAACATATATGACTGACTATATAATTAATTTTTTACGTAATCGGATAAAGACCAAATGGAATACACTTGATGTTTAAATAATTTAATTCAATTTTAATAACCCAATATTTTATTGATTTTAAATCTTTTATTAAATAAAAATTCTGAACTATTAATGCTATTAAAATTTATAATTTACCCATTATTATTGTTTAACATGTATTTATATATTTTTATCTTTCTCTATTTCTCACTCTTTCTCTCTCTCTCTCTCTCTCTTTCTCTCTCTCTCTCTCTCTCTCTCTCTCTCTCTCTCTCTCTCTCTCTCTCTCTCTCTCTCTCTCTCTCTCTCTCTCTCTCTCTCTCTCTCTCTCTTAACGTTTTCGTTATTGAATTATTATGGTATTTACTATGGGCTAGCTCCAGTAATAAATAAAGAAATTTTGAACGTGAAGTTGTTGTGTTTAATATAAACCACTGGTGGCCTACTGCGTCTCGTGTCTTATTTACAAAAACAAAAATTCACTTATTAATATGCTTTCTTCCTCATATTCACATTTTACCGCAGTTTTAGAAAATGACATCTTAATTAATTCAATTTACAACAGCACAGTTTCATATTTTTTAGGCACTTGATATTATTGTATTTTCGTTGTGTCTCGTGAATATATTCATGTTGGTCACTCCTGATATATACTCATAAGGACCTAAACAGTAATATTACAAGATAGGACACTGGACTACCGCTGAGCTAGTATTCTTTTGTTGGACTTGCGTTCTATGTATAAATCATAAACTCGTGCCAGAGTGTTATACAATATATTCGTATGTTGATTTAATAATATTTCAAAAACGATTAATCATCTTATTCACTAATTTCAGCTGTAAATATCACAGGTTTCTCGTAGATTTTTTTACATTATCGATAAAATATTATGAGAATTGTTTTATATTTTGACATATATCTCATTCATGATGAATAGCCCATATACGATAATTTGCTAGTGTTACACGGATCTTGCGTAGTATATTTATTGTTAAGATTTTCGGTAATAATATTAAAAAACAAAGTTTTACTTAAACAATATTGTATATAAATAAACTTCTTTAATTTAATGACATATATATTCGAATAACAGTAAAAATTAAAACATATATTATATATATGTATACAATATATATAAACATATATATTATTAGAAAATAAAAGTTTAACGATTTTCTTAAGAGGATTTTGAGTGTTTTCATTAGATTTGAAATTAAGGTACAAACTTTAAAATGAAAAACCACAAACTTTGTGATTTTCTTCTTTAAAAATAATATTGATCATTTTTTTTTTTTAATTTCTTTTTTACCCAACTTTCTTTATAAATAATTTGCCGACTGAAATATCAATAATAATAGCAATAGTAATAAAAAAAGACAATTATAACAACAATTGTTACGACAACTAATTAGTATACTTACAAAAAATAATTTTATATTATATATTATAATATTAGTAATTTTAGAATATAAATATTATATAATATTAAATATTTATATAATGAATGTAATGATTTTTTAAAATTGATAATAAAATCAAATTGAGTTTTTGTTAGATATATTATCATTATTTATATGTATACAATAACTAAAATATGCTTGAGAATGTGTGAATGTTTTATAATATACACTATAACCCAACATCACAAATATAATTATGTATTTAAACGCAGTTAAAAGATATTTTTATTTTTGTGATTTTGGTTTTATAGTGTTTAGTATAAATAATTATCTTATTGGTAAGAATACATTTTAATCAAAACATTTTTTTTTTTTGGAAATACAAAAAATACTTCTATGGCTGTATCGAGAGTATGCTGTTAAAGCTATTGAAAATTTTGTTATTATTTATACAGTGACTTTCGTTTGGCTAAAATCCAGTTAACATATATTTATGTGCTGATATGTAGCCGGGAATACATTTAATTATCAAAAATATAAATATATTATAAAAAATATCTGAATTCGTTGTCAATAATGCTTTCATGTCGTGACAATTTTAGAAAATAGAGCTGAAAGTGTTTGAACAAGTAATACAATGGAACAAGAAATATTAACTATTTCGAAAGGTATATTCCTCTACAATGTCCATAAGCTGAATCATTTATATTAATATTAATTAATAGTTCTAGTAGTAAATTGCAAGGTTAAATAAAATTTAAAATTAATCTTGTCTGATGACTTTTATTTGGCCAGACTTAAACGAATTATCACTAAAAATGCTGTTGATAATTTGATTACACTTGGTTACCGGCACACTAGATTAATTATATTTATTTAAGTAAATAGAAAAATAGTCCTTTAACGTAAAAAAAATGTTACATTGTGATATGAAACAAAATGTGATGACTAACAATGTTCGTTAAAAATTTGAGTGATTAAAATAAAAATATTATAATTCGTTAATTTAATTGTATAAGTTATGAAATAAGTAGGTTACTGGATTTAATAGAAAAATAATTTTACAGAAAGATAAATTAATGTATAATATGAGATGGGATAAGTAAATATAACACAGACTAAAAACTCATAGAAAAGTTTTAATAAATAAAAATATACTGAAAAATAAAAGTAAAACAAAAATTTATTTCTCTTATTAGTTTTACGTTAGTGGACAAAAATTTCATGGAAAACGTTTCATTCATTTATGACAAAGTGTAAAGTATTGTTTAATGAAGACGCAATAAAAATAGAATCAAAGATTATATGGCCACCGGATGAAGATGTCAGGAAATGTTATAAGTCCCTATAACTAGCGGTGATAAGAAATCGAAGGTGAAATATATAGATCCTTAGCATAATGTCCTAAACATGTGATTTAAATTTTATTTAAATTATTTTAGTTTAATTATTCCATATAATGAACTAATTAATGTTATGAACATTTTTATACGAAAAATCCCAAATAATATAATTTTTTTAATTTTAATGCTTTAGTTTTTCTTTAAAAAAATTGTATATAGTAAGTTATATATTAAACATTTGAAATTTGAGCTATACATTTTTTTTTTTTTTTGGATTAATGTTTTCAGCGAGAAATTAGTGAAAAATTAAATCATTCGAAGAACATAGTTTATAATAAGGTCTATTATAGTATTGTTAAAAATACATCATCGTAATTTCAAAGCTCACGTGACCCACCGGTTGATGAACTATGTGTATATAGTCATAGTATTCCGACCAAATGGAAGAACCTCGGAAATATAAGTACATTTTAATACAGATCAATGGTCACCGGAGTACCCAATGAATTTTGTCAAAATATATGGACGTTTCAATGGCTGAAATGTTAACATGACACACAGACTTAAAGACATAGCACCTTCGTTACTTTCCGAACAAATTTTATACACGAATTGCCTTTAAAGTTTTTTAGGAAGCAAATCATGTATTTAATTTGAGCTTTATTAAAATATAAAACGTTTAACACTAAAACTTAATAATACACAAATAAGAATGAAAAAAATGGAAATTGAATGAAAATGTATTTAGTGATTAGAAAATTAATAAAATTATTGTTTAAAAATAAAATATGATGTTATATCGAATATAAATACATATTTGTATACATAAAATAATTATTAGGTTTTTTATGTCAGCATAGTAATAATAATAATAATAATAATTATAATATGGTACATTAAAAAAATCATAAAGTATGAGCAATTAAGTTAAATTAGTTGAATTTGAATAAATACTATTTTATATTACATAGTGTTAATTCATAATTATTGAAATTCGATTTTTTATAAGTTTAAAAAAATCATTATATAAATAAATGATTTAAAAATACTGATATTGTTGTTATTTAAAAAAAAAATTCGAAATATATGTATGGCAATACTGACAAACCAATTAAATATAGTAAAATACTAAGGCATAAAGTAAGCGTTTCAAAATAAATATCAATTAATAGTACATAGTTATACTGATTTTTTTTACATTACTATTAGTACATAATAATATACAGAAATTGATTTCGAGCGAAATATACGCATTTGAGTTCAAGGTGTATCAGACAAGTATTAAAATATATATAGACATTTTAAAAACATTTTCTCACTAGCGTGGTGGGATGCAATTTTTAATTTGTATTCCTGGAACGCAACTCGTGTGTTGCCCCTAGACAAAACGTGTACAATTTTCAGGAGAAAACAAGAAATACGAACATAACACGTGCCTATTATAATATTTGTATATGGTCTTGCGGTGTGGAAACCGCATCTCCGACTCGCGGCGAATGCTAAACGCGAAATATCGTCACGACGCGTTATAGCTACCGGTAGGTGGGTGGACGTCGTGGTGCGTATTACCGACGGTTTTCGATGTTAAGTGGATTTTACGGCCGGCGAACGATGACGAACTCCACCGTGTACCTAAAGTATATATAAATATATGGTCCGCGAGGAGTAGCAAGTCAAAAACGAATGTAAATAAAATTATCGCGGTTACCTCCTACGCCGCGCGCGCGTCATGCATATATACTCAGGCACACGCCAGTCCCAGCGGTGGCCGTTGATCGCAGGACGTTACGCAAAGATCGGGTTTCGTGATAGGACGTGACGATCGTGTAACGCGGGGACGAACGTGCTTCGCGGGAACTGGGTTACTGCGGCGGCGGTGACGGCAGCAGCAACGACGCTCATTAAACCGCGGTAAGTTAAACGGCTGGTCGACGGACGAGAACGACCGGTACGCACAAGTTTTCCGCGGGCGAAAAGTAAAAACGGACGGCGGAGGGGAAAAAAAGGAATGTAATATATATATAACAATCTTCAAGAACTAACCCCGTCGTGCTAACCCTGTCGGCTATGAGGATACAGGAAAATTTCCAATGCCCAAATCCCCACGGACGACAATCGCAAATTAATTTCCATATAATAATAATAATAATAATAATAATAATATAATTATTATTATTATTATTATTATTATTAATATGCCTACCTGTAAATAATGTTATATCACGTTTTCAATTTTGTTAATATCGGCGAGCGTTGTGCCGCGTATTTTACGGATATACTTTGGATTTCCATTTTCGGTTTATTCAGATTTCGGCATATATACGACGTTATACGCGTAATTGTATGGCTATAATTATTTTTTTCGAACGCTCAAACATTTTATAATATGTTATATTTTATTTAATAGTTTAATTACGAATAAATAATTAATAATTATTACGAATGTTAGGGTGATCGGAATTTATTACCAATGTTAGGATGTTAGGGTATGTTCTATATTTGTTATTGACACATGCGAAACATAGTGATTTTGAAATCTTCTTCTTCCAACGATACGATAGTTCTAGCAGTACGATAGTTAATCTCGAAACCGATTCAATTAATCGTGAAATCTACTTGAGATCAATTTTTCCACATTTTTAATTTATTTTCTTTCTTCCTTCCATAAACTCCTCCCAAATGCATTGAGTATACTTATATATACAAATTAAATATATTTAACATTCAATTTTCGAAAATATTAAGATAATAAAATTGGAAAACCCGAAAGTGAAATTCACAAAGAATTCAAATTTCTTTTTAGATTCCTTATTGCATTATCAATCGTTAGAACTGAGATCTCATATTGTATCCAAACAGTAACTATGACAGCTGACATTATTGTTACGTTTCATACAAACTCACCGCGTAATACGTACAAAACATAGAATTATCTATAGGAAATGAATTACTGCTTTTAGAGCGATTTAAAGCTGTTGTTTTATCATACATTTTACACCAAAAATAGTTAGGTTAGTTTATATTAATAATTATATTTATAGTAGTGAAATTTGAATTTTGATAACTTATTGGACTTAGTTAGTGTTTAGTGTGATTTATGTAAGAAACATATTTTTATTCGTTTGATTTTTCACACTTAAACAACCATTTTTTTAAAGTTAAATTACAATAAAAATCACGAAATTCGAAATCTACCTCTTATAAAACAATAATTATACGGGCCGGGTACATAAAATAATATTATGTGCGCACCCGGATATCAAATTTTTGCGCATTGTATTTTAACTGGTAATTTTGGTCAACCAGCTGGTATGTGTATGAGTGTATACTTAAAATTATTAAAAACATAAAAATGGTAACAAAAATTCACTACATTCAATATGTTGCTAATATAATCCACAATAAATAAGGAATATGAACAAAATAAATCTCACAGCAACAAAAAATAAAAATTAACGCTTTTAGTTCAATAATATAAAATAGGCAAAATGCACTTTTTTGGCTATTAGTGCCTATAGTACAATAAGTATACAATTAGTGTCTATAATAAATTGATACTGTTAGCTTGATTATTAGAGCCGTATACTAAATTATGATAATGAAAATACCACAATATATATAACAATGAAATTACTCAATATAATAATAGTAAATTACTTACAATAGTAAATGTACGTTGCAGACTGGCCAGAATCAGTTTACGTAAATCTAAGAAAATAAAAAATTCACGCGCACAATAGTAGTAACAAAATTAACTAAATATAGCACTTCGAGCTGTCTCAATTCATGAGACTTAACATGAGACTTAACAGGAGCCTACATACAAGAAAAAAAAATAGTATATTAGGCACAAATAAACAATCAAAAACAGATTTTAAAGGGATTCAACGTGTATTCGACACGATGATTACTATATTACAAAAGACAAGAAAATATATTAATTCGCAAAGAAAATATGACGATAAAACCACGTTGACAGTTGTTGTGTAACAAATATGATCGCTCACATTAATAATTATAATATTAAGAAAATAACAAGATAAAGTTCACAAAAATAAAGTTTAATAATACTACATGTGTATATGCGTGTGTAAATCCATATCACTATTTATTAAAATTTTAATTATACTATACTATCTTCATTATGTTTTCAATTTATATCATGTTATGCATTAATATATATATATATATATATATATATAATATATACACCTATACATATACATATATTAATAATATTAAATAACATCCATAGAAAAAAATTGGACGGTATGGTTACAGCAACGTGATGACGTATAATTTTACCTTATAGAAAATATTTAAAAAATAAGACGACAGTTTACGAGAGGTTTCCTATTTTAAAAATTATAACATTTCACTCAAATTTCAATTGTCTTTGAATTATTGATTGAATTTGATGTCAAAGTCTTCATACAGGATAACATTAATGAGATGAACAAATGAGAATTTATAGAAAATTCAAGTAGTATTCAACGCAAATCGTCGAAAACTATCAATGAAATAGCAGATTTGACACAGATACGCATTGGAAAATTCGACTAAAATTGCAATTTTTAGCAATGAAAAAATCTATTTGCATTTTTTTAGCAAACGTTTTGGCTGACTTTTTGACTGACGCTCAAAAACTCAATCACAAAAAAAAATTACTAAAAAATGAATTTGATAATATCCCATTCTCTTACGCACCTAACTCAGCACTATGTAATTATTTTTGTTCATGCGAATCAAAAAATTAATGAAAAGAAACCATTTTCTCATAGGAAAAACGACAAAATCACAGTAATTAAAAACAATACAAGAGGCATATAAAATATTGTTTAACTTATGGATACAAATATTTGTACGATTATATCATCATATGAAGTGTCCTTTTAAGAGAATTGACACAATTTTGTAAATTTTAAAATTTTCGTTTTTTTTTTTTGTGCGCCCTCGTTAAAATGTTTTTAATATAATAAACTTATGCTATAGTACTTCAAATAGGCGGTGCATAAGATTTTAATTTATTATCATTATTTATTTTATTCTTTTATAATAATAATAATCATTATTATGATTAAATGGCAAAAATCGACGTCTTCGATACGGTTCGGTTTTATTACCAGACTGTGATATATAATATTATTAAACAGACATGAACCAATCCGTGACCAGCATAAATTTGGCAGAAAATAGTTATATAGTTTCAACCTTAGTCCGTCCAGTCACGAGACCTCGCGTAATCGGTTCGGTGCTCGACCATTTCACATTATAATCGCGGTCATCTCGTCAGCCAATCAAATGTTATCCTGTATCGCAGCACACCGAATTTCAACTACGCGTCCGGCCTCGATCATAATTCAATTTATTCGATCACATTGTTTACACTTACGGTATTATGTCGAATCGTATAAAAGAAAATCGATTGCGTATAGCATAGAATAACGAGTTCATCGTAGTAACTTTTGAAATATAGAAAGATTAAAAACTGAGCATATTCCAACACTTGGGTTATTTAACCCAGCTATCGTCAGTAAATAATATAGTACCAAAAATAAATATAAGGGTGGAATATTTGTAAATAAATATCAGCCGTTAAATAACATTTAACCTAATTAGTAACTTTTATTCAAAATTAAACTTATTAAAATTGTCATGAGTCACTATTGTTTTTTTATATTTATAGAATATGTTAATCTATATTTAATTTTCACTTCTTATAATTATTTAAATAACAATATTTTCAATATTTTTACTAAATAAAAATATTGTAAATAGCTATAATTTGTTTTATATGGTATCATTCAAAAACGTATACTGGTACGTTTATAATCGCACATTTTTTATGTCATTTTCGCAATAATAAATAAAATAATTTTTTTTTGTTCAGTAGGTAATTTTGAAGAATTGTTCATTTGGAACTGCACATATTTCGTAAATTGAATATAATTGAATATAATGTAATTGCATTACCATCAAAACGATTATAAATTTTAAATTAAAACTATTACTTTGTCTTTTTATTTTACATTTTGTTTCATTACATATCAATAAAAAATAGAAACTTAAAACGTCTATACAATTTATCGATTTTGATTATTAATTATTTGTACAAATGTATAAGTATTTTTTCATTCATTCTAACTGTAATGAGGCCATACATTTATTAAACTGTATAGGTAATTAAAATATACAATTTCTTTCGTCTTGTAAAATATTTATGAACGTCAAATTAAACATTTTTATATTTTGTATTAGGAAAAGTTTAAATCGATTTAAAAGTGAGCGGTTTTAAATAAATAAAATCATTGCAAATAAATATGTATGGGATAAATATCTTTTTAAAATAGTGAACGAAATTGAAGAACAATAATTTTTCAAAAATATATTCTTGGCAGCTGAATTGTTAAAACACGATTCTATCATAGTATACAATTGTTATAAAAATATTAAATATGTATTGTTGGAACTTATACACAATCCTTTCACGTCAAAAGTCACATTTCAGTTATGTTATGGTCTCTTTTACACTTATGTTATTCCTGACGTTCATTAACCTATTCATTAACCGTTCATTAACGCTGTAGTTTACTCGAGACTAAACGGGTTCTAGATCATAGTATATTATTGCGTTCACATATTATAGCATGAGATATTTATCAATTATTATTTATGTCACGTATCATATTGTGTTATATGTTACATGTTGTGATCGGTTTTGTTTTTTGATGATGTAATATTGTAAAAATATTTAAATTCGAAAAACTTCGTATGTTTCTATAACGTGCAGTACACGTGAACGAATCGATAACATATTCAATGTTTGCAATGCCTTATTTATGATATATTTATTAATAATATTATATTAGTAGTGAAAAGAAAAGAAAAAAAAATTAAAGAGTAAAAAGGATATGCATAAAAAAAAATTAAAAAATTAAAAAATAAAGAAATAAAGAAGAAGAGAAATAAATGAATTAAAGAATAGAAATAAAATAAAAATTATAAATTAATACTCGTAAATAAAAAAAATAAATATATATATGTGTGTGTGTGTGTGTGTGTGTGTGTGCGTGTGTATACTTAAATATACAAAAAGTCAATGAGTATTACATTGATTAAAGAAAAAATTAAGAAAATATAAAATTTGTTGTATATGTGTTATATTTTTAAATTTATTCCTCAGTTGTATTTTATTTGTATTAACCTGATGACATTTTGTTGAAACCGATAGTAATAAAGACACATATACAATAACTTTTATATTTTCTTTCTTTTTTCTTTCTTTTTTCTTTAATCAACGTAATACTCATTGGCTTTTTGTATATTTAAGTATACATATATATATTTTTAGTATTCTTATTATTACTAATCATATTATTAATTTACAGCATTTTATTACACGTTCGTGCAAAAAACTTATACCTATATAATATACGACGTAATTGTGATGAATCGCAACATGCGAAATATTAACCAATTTATTGCCATACACTACCATAATGATAATGTTAATATTGAATTTAAAAAACCCTATACTACCCGCAGACTCAAATGAGATCTGATATTCCATTTATAGACATATACTCAGTGCAACATAACTAACTGACAAGTACAATAACTTTGGTTTTTGTCAATATTATATAGTAATTATTTAATAACCTCAACAAATTTAACTTCAAGTATAGGATCATATTGTTTTTTAACAATATTTTTTAAGAATATACTTTTAAGAATATATACTATATTTTTGCTAAAATGTATCGAAATATATAAATAACAAAAATATCCTTAAATAATCGAAATATGAAATTAAAATCGTAAATTATGATTTAAATATTTAAAAATAACAAAATATGCAAATATGTAAAAATACGCATACAAAAAGTTGTGTATTACAATTGAAATCACTGAACATTTTATTTTATGCTTACCTTTTTTTATATAATAATAAGATCAAGTAGAACAAATATGTGAATGCATACGAATCCAAATGATAATAATAATATACTACATTGATATTTTCATCACGAGTAGGTTTGTTTAGGTTGAGTGTTTATCAGCGATTGAGGTGTCACCATCGTTTTCAAAAAGATATAATTTTTTGCTAACCTCACGATACGTAGCAAATATTTACCCGTTGACTGTTCTTAATTCTTATAAAAATATTAATCCGCGTACGTTAATTAAAAGTAATCGCAAGTAAAAACATTTTGACTTGTTTAGGTGAACAGCTCAGTGAAATGCTTTTATACCTGCATTTTGTGTCATGAAATAAACGTGTTGTCTATTTTCAAGATGCATGGCCAATTGAACAATTCTAGGTTGTCATCCATGCATTGGAAATGACAAAATGCGCTATACTTCAAATTTTTTAAATGTTAATGTAAAGAAATGCTCGCAATGATGAATTTTCATTATAAAACAAATAGCTCAAATTAATGATTGTAACTGAAATAAGAGACTTGGGTATTATACTATCAAATGATTTATTCTTTAATAGTCACATTACTATGATGTGTAATAAAGCTCTTCGAGTTTCCGTTTTTATAAGGTGTGATAGTTCTGAATTTAAATATCCGTATTGCTTTAAAATATTATACTTCACTCTTGTCCATTCCATACTGGGATATGGCTCAGTTATTTGGAAACTTTATCAAACTGGATAAATCACTAAAACTGAACGCGTTCAGAATAGATTTTTGCGTATACATGCATTTAGAATTAACAAATCCGGTGTATCGTTTAAGCATTTAGCGAGTAAATATGATATTGGATTGCTCGACAAAAGAAAAAAGTTCATGATGTGTCATGGTCATACAAATTGCTGAATCCTATAATTATATACCTTGAATTACTTAGACAATTACTCTTAAACGTCCTTCATGTTAATACTCGTGTGTCACAAAAGTTTTACACACCTATTTATAGACAAAATTACAGTATATTTGCATCGATCAACAAAATGTTAATTTCAGGAAATTCAATAAATAATTTTCATTTTTTCTATGATAACTTAACCAGGTTAAATCACTGATTTAATTGTAACGATTTAATTTAAGCGATAATTTCTTGGTTTTGATTTTCCCGTATTGAATTGACAACGTTGATCAATTTGGTTTTTAGTGTTTCCCAGGAAATAAATCTGCAGAAATTTGTGATTTGCATCCGAAAGTAGTAGTATAAACCCAGAACGAGGATAAATTTGTCTTTGCACTTTGAATGTTGGCATGTAATTTTCTCACACGATATTTGTCGCACCAAAAATATGTCATTTGGAAACATGAATTATATTTTTGTATGTTAGAAAGAAAATGTTTTTATAGGCTTATGCCACATTATAACAACGTTCATAATGGTACAGGTGGTTAAAATTATTTTTAGATCCGCGCAATACATTCCTGGTTACTCATTTTTAAATGTAAAAAGCATTACAATATTGGACATTTTATTCATTTTTCCAAACACAACATTTAGATGAAAACTGTAGATAAATAGTGAACATCATAGTGAAATGCACCAAAATTGATTCAGCGTACAGTGACCTCCTAGATCTTACAGCACGTATTCAATCGGTTTCTCATAATTCCACACATTACTGTTCTGTTTCTGACGAACGAGTTTGAGAAGTGCGTACTCGATGTGTTTCCCGTCTTTTATCACGTTGCTGTTCTGTTTCAGATAAGTAAGTTAGAGAATTGCGAACTCAATTTTTCTCCAGTCTTGATTTTCTTTTTTTCTTTCGTTTGCCTATAGTTCAAGATGCTTTTTTTTGGTGCTTAAAGTGTAAATCATCCAATCGCTTTTTGTTTGGGAAGCATGATAGCATAATTGTTTGAATAAATATACTCCCAAAATTTAATAATTAGTTGTGGAAGATTATGTTTTATACTCAATAACAATTTAAATGGTCACCATGGTAACTATTTAACGCATAGAATCTTAAATTTCCTGGATCAGCTACCACCCTCGTTAGCCGTATTTCAAATTTTTCATTGCATAAACCTTGGCGAGAGTATGCACAACAACTCATCAACGTTTCATTACAATCCGATCAATAGTTTAGGAACCCACGCGGGATACACAGATAGATAGAAATTCATTCTTCAATATATAGATATAAGATAAGATAGAAGATGTATTGAATTATTTACTCAAGGTAGATATGTGTTTTGATGATAACGACAATGTATTACATTATTGAAAATGGGCAGATACATTTTTGTGATAGTAATAAAATTCCAAAATTAAATACGGAACTTAAATTGTTAATCGTAAATTATATATTTAAAATGGCTCTCCCAAGTCCCAAAGAAATATGATAAATTCAAATAATGTGCAAAGCTGAAACATTAGGTGGTTAAATTTTCCTTTTTTACAAGGTCATATTCTATAAATTTCTTTAAATATCTCCAGAAATCTTTCATTTTAATCTTTATTATGATTTTATTGATAATTCGAATATAATATAAATATTGTTGTATGATTAAATCACAAGTCTTAAAACATTTTCCGGTTATTTGATTTACTAAATAATAAATTAATATTAAATATTTTCCATAACTTTATGGTGCGTTAGTCGTAATACAACTGCTACGGATTCATTAGACTTTTTCCCGTACTCATTTGTCAGTATTTTAATTAAAATTACACTCAAATGAATAGTTTTTAATTGTAACACAACGAGGATATAATATTGTTGTTTTAAAAAGGGTGAAGTTCTCTGAAACTGTTCGAGCTAAGTACATTCATAGCACGTTAATAAAACAAAATTTACAACAATTTGAACTCTTGGAACGTTTAAATTCCCAAATAGTAAAAAAAAAAAATAATAAAAAAAAAATAAATAATAATAAATAATAATAATAATAATAATAATTAAATTATAATAATAATAGAGACTAATTATTTGTTAATTTATTATTTCATTACGAACAAGTTTTGAACCCTCGCTACACCAATGAATCATGAACGATTGATATTATTATATTGTGTTAATAATAAATCATTTACGATACGATCTCTTACAAAACGTAAGTCATGATTCACATTAAAATGGTGTTATGTACTTTGTTTAAATTGCAATTGGCGTATAATGTTAAGGTAGCTACAATGTAGTAATATAATAATTATTTGACCAAGTGACATTAACCAAATTTTAAGACTTTGATAGGTATAATTTTAGTTTTTTTAAAATCTATACATTCATTGATGTACCTTCCAAAAAAAAGTAGGCTATTTTCAAATACAAATTTTCAACATTTGTAAAAATTATCGAAATTCATTTATTTTATAATAGGTTTGAAAAAAACAATTCCGTTATTCTCTAGAAAACTAATCAAGGAATTATATAGTTTTTACAAAATTCAAATCCCATGTGCTAAACTTACATAACTTTTTTGGAGTGATAGACTTAAATGGGAATAAAACACTCGTACATGTTTCCTTTTAAATATTTCCAAGTAAAATGTAATGGGTAGTAGAAAAGCAAAAAATATTACACAAGCGAATAATATGTATATATATATTTTTAATATAAAAAAAACCTTACATAACTCCTCTTATTGAAAACCTAACGGATATTAATTCTTTATTATTACTTTCAACGTATTTGTTCACGTCATTTTACGAGGGGACACACTTTCGAACACATAGTGGATATAAAACACGAATCATATAATTTCAGAACAATAAAATAACGCTTCGGTAGATATTGATTTTATTGAGATTTATATCGGTCAAGCAATGTCGAAAAACTAAAGAAACTCACCAAAATAACGATATTAATTAAATTATTACTAAGAAGTTGTGTCGTTTATTGCTTGTTTTGAAGATATCTGTTGATAATTTATCTCGTTCTTATACCAATGTGTATATACTCGCATACGAGTATATTTAATATTTATTATATTATACTAATAAAATTTAATCATTTATCTAGTGTTATCTATAAACTGTACATACAATTTTTTATCAATATTGACGTGACCTGTAATTCTTATAAGTATAGGTTTATGATAAGAAAATACATAATATGAATTAAACATGTAAACATTATTTTTTCGGTATTTACATAAAAATTGTTTTTTTTAAATTCTCAATAATAACGTAGAAACTATATATGATGTAATAAGTAATGTATATGTGATTCTTTCTAGACATTGTTTCCCTACATTACTGTGTCCACGGAAAATTGTATCCTATATTATAATAAATATCGAGTAATAATAAACTTAGATCAATTTAAAAGATAGACAAATATTTGGCTACGCTCAAGGTAAACCAAATTTTTTTCTGAAAAGAAAATTTGAACTCATTGGCCTTTTACTAGGTTATTGTGGTTATTTGCGATTTTTGAAAATTTAATTTAAACTTTATTATAAACGATGTTAATTTTTACATTTATGAAAACAGCATGCTATGTAAAAAAAAGCGCCTAATAACCTAGAAAAATAAATGGTGAAAATTAATAAATCGAATGTATTAAAATCGATTTAATTTTCGCCTAGCTATTAAGACTAAATCAAACTCCCAAACGCGCAAAGTTTTGTGATACAGTTGCCACGTAGCGGTGATCTCGTTTCGACGACAGACGACCCTTTTTCTTAATCTGTCGAGCACTTCTACATAATAGGTTGATTTGATGGTTAGCTCCTGAAGTACGAATTTTTTGTGGACCATACTTTTGGCATTGAAAAAACAACGAGTATGGATTTTGTTTTATATTAGTGGGAACACTGTTGTTTTTTTTCTGTGTGTTCACCACAATGGTTATGCATGAAAAAGTGTGTCTTGTCATTAACGAATATATATAAAGATAAAATCAGGCGCGGATCCAAGGGAGATCATGGGGGTCATGACCTCCCAATAAACATCAAGATTAGATCCTTTATGTTTACTTGAAAACCGATATACGCATAAATTGCAATTTAAATTTTTTTCACAGGGATTTTTTTGCATTAAAAATTTTTTAAAACAATTAATATTTACATGCTGTTTAAATAGTTAATATTTTGTTTTATACAAGGCATATATAGCGTGTATCCTAACTACCTAACTACCTAACTATGTAGCGATCATTTTATACTCTCAGGCGCCTTGAGACGTGGCTTCGTGCAAACACGGGAGAGGAGAGTCTCACCGGTCTTGCATTGCTCAATATTCACAAAGATATAGCCATCAATATTAATGACGTTATTTTTTAAGATTCGCAAAAACAAAACAAAGAAGATTAAACTTTTTCATTTAGTTTAAAAAAATTACAATAATTAATAAGCTTCTAATTTTAGTTAATAAATTACTTAAAAAATATTTTTTTTATTGTGTATTATCTTTTTGTCTTTTGAAAAAATAACCCCCCCAAATTTTAGTTTTGGATCCACGCCTGGATAAAATAGTTTTTGGTTTTCATTAAAATATGAAATAACGTTTAATTATTTTTTATCCACTTCCATCCTAAATCTCAATATATTAAAATCAACGTCTATAAAAGATATAACAGTTTTCATTTTTGTTTTACTCATTCTTGTTTTTTCCGGGATATACCATTTGAAACGTTAGAGCTTCGTCTCTAGGTCGTACTGAATGTCCATATTTCGTTGTTAATAATAACTATATCTAAAAAACAAGTTTGTTTTGAACACATTCCAAAAGTTTAATCTCAATTGTCACTCAGTAAATTTTGTAATCGTCAGTCAATAATAACGGAGACCACCTTGGCATACAATTTCCGCATGTGAAAATTGTTAATTATATCATGCACAGTACTTTTTGAAATATTGAGAATTTATTACTTTGTGAAAATATTTTTAGGTTTTTATTTAAAAGAATGAATTGAAAATTAAAAGACAACAAATTTTGAATCCTAACATATTCGATGAATTAGGTTTTCCTCGTTTGCTTTTTTATTGATTACACAAGTGGGAGTTTTTTTTTATCTATGGTATCTATATTTGTGTTTATATTTTTTTTATGATGCTAATTAACAATGAATTATAAACTTGATGATTATAATTTTTGAAATTTAATGTAGTAACATGAACATTTCTATTAAAAAAAAAAAATAATAGTAATAAATATTACTTTGTTTGTACAAAAAAAGGAAGCCTCATTTTAATCTGCACGAATTTATGTTGCTATCATCATAGTAAAACAAAAAATGGTTGGTAATTTGTTGGCAAATAATTCAAATTTTTAGCTTATTTTTATTCTGAGTTTATTGATATAATTAAATTGTGTTATAAATATTTTAAATTATATTATTTATTCTTGAGAGGATGTAATATAATAGAATTCAAAATGTATTTTGTATTTTAATAAACTATTATATGATTTCTTTAAAATTGTATCACGTTACGGTTGTATGAATTTTTTATTATTATTAGAGTGTTATTCTTAAAATAACCATAAAACGTATACCGTAAATTCACTAAAATTGGCGACAAAACGTTTACATTTTTAATTAATAGTAATTATGGAAAATATTTAAGGCACATTAAGATTTGCCATACAAATGTAGTACCTATTAATACTATTATTACTATTAGTTTGTATAGAAAAATAATATTCATATTTTTCAAGCTTAATCAATAAAAAAATCAAATGTTAATTATATACTAAATATATTATAATATATTTTAATTGTAAAAGTTTCAGTTGTTTTTAGTGAACATCAAACAACTTTTATAATGTATTTTTATTTGTTTTCACAAACTATGATTTAGACTATACAAATGTGTGATTTTGATGTATTATGGTATTCAAATATTTAATAAAATTGAAAATCATATTATTAATACTAACAATACATTTTGAGACCTATTGATTGTGTAATGATTTCCGCAAAACTCGATTTTCAAAAATTATTATGATACATAATATATCTAAAAAAAAATCCCAAACTAAATTTCTATAATCAATTTATATAGCCCTGTTGTTCGTAAAAATAAAGATTTATGTAGTAGAAAATCTAATAAGTATGTTAACACAATTGTAGCATATGTAGGCACTCGAGTCTCGAGTTATATTCGGCTGCGTAGTATTTTCATACTTATTCTCATTACATATTTTCATTTTTATCTTGTACGAGCTTGCAACATGAAACAAAAAAACGCAATACGATTTCGTGTTCGACCCAAAAACGTTTTTGTAGAAACCTATTATATAATACAGCTTTTGGTGAAAACTACTCGAGTATTATGATCCTGGCAGTTGAACTCTTTTACATGACAATGTGTGAAAGCACACAGCAATATTTTCGTCGTGAACAGATGTTGATAGTCTCTCAGCTCGTTCGTTGTCATCCAACGACTCGCGACTATATTTAAACTTTCACCACCTTGTCGCAATACCATATATAATCTTTGACCATGAGTATTTAATAATCGATGATTCAGTTTTATCATCAAATGCTATATCGTATAATAAGTTTCTACAAAAGATGTTTTCGATTTTAAATTTGAACACAAAATTGTTTGTGTCTCTTTGTTCAATGCAAGCTCGTACGAGGTAGCTTAAACACACCATACACAATCGAATATAACTTGAGACTCAATTGACCAAACGTACTAAAATTATGTACACATTCTCGTTAAACTTTTGTACTATATAAAATCTTAGTTATACGATTAATAGTGCTAGTTATATTGATTACAGAAATTTAGTTCAGGAACTATTCAGACATACCAGTATATCTGTGTGTATATCTAGCACGAAGCAAAGATTGGTTTTTTTTTCTTTGTGCTTAATAAATTTGACCAAGACTCTTTTTTTATTAGTTTTTTCAAAACTTACCGGCGCACAGTGGGATGAAACGCGATTTTAACTGGACAAAATTAATATCACTCACATTTTTAACTATTGATTAATAAAAATGATCAAAATATATATTTTTGAGGTTGTTGAATTCAAATCTCATATTAGTTTTGTAATCGCTTTATTTAATGGGCCCAAAAAAGGGAGTTCACTTTTTGATTTTATTAAAAATATTATGTTATAAATCAAATAATATGTTTTTGGAGTCGCTAAATTCAAATTTTACATTAGTTTTGTTATCCTTTCATTTGATTAGACCAAAAAGGGTGGTAAATTTTCAGTTTTAATAAAATTTCGATGTAATACATCAAATTACATTTTTTTGAGGTCTAAAAATTTTAATTTGACAAAAATTTTATTTATATATTTATTAAGGTATAATATTTAGAGAACGGTTAAAAGACTCTTTAACACCAATTTATTAATATTATTATACATTACAATATTACATTGAAAATTCTTATTTTGAAATAAAATTATTCTGAATCGGATTCACTAGTTTCTGAATATATATGATATTCTTCTGTTTCTGCGACAATTAACCATATGAGCTAGTGCTTCATCTAAAGCAATGGTCTTCAAACGGTGGGTCGCGACCCATTTTTGGGTCGTGTAAGCTTTAAAATTGGGTCGCGATAAGTCTTTTTTAAAATAAAAATTAAGTTTAATAGATGAAATAAATGTCAAATAAATAAAAATACAGGTTATATAATCTATATTCCATAATATAATATAATAATATAATTTATATCAAATCATAGTATATGTTTCATATGTTGGTATGATTCTACGTAGCATGACATTAAATATAATAATTTACGGGTAAGCCGGGCTATTATTATAAATGAGTATATATTGTTATCGATAAAGAGTTCCATAATCTACGAACATTATCGAAGTTGTTGCTGATTAACCGCACCGACAAAATGCACAGTGTGGCTCGTGTCTAAAGGCGAATTATTATAAATGTTAGTCGCGTTATTATTCTAGTCGTATTTATATATAAGTTTTTTTTTCGTTTATTTCGTCAACATTACGTTAATATTTTTTCGTTTTTTAATAAAGTAAATTTATTAAATAAAATGAATAAATTTGTTATTCGGAAAAGTGGTCAAAATAATATACATGAAGACATAACAACGTTATCAAATGTACCTTCAACTTCAAAAGTGGAGGAAAACTCCTGCAAAATAAAGAAATCTCAATTTATTGGTCGAAGGTATGATGAAAATAATTTGAAATTCGGATTTTCTGCTTTTAATACGGGAAATCATAACAATTTGGTTCAACCACAATGTTTAGTCTTTGGAGAATTGCTCGCAAATGAAAGTTTTAAACCGTCAAAATTAAAAAGCCATTTAGATACAAAAAATCCAAATTTGAAAGAAAAACCGATAGACTATTTCGAATTAATTGTAACCTAACTTTCATAAAAATCAAAAAATCATAAAAAATTATTCATCAGTTTTGCAGTCGGCTTTAAAAGCATCGTTTTTAGTATCGTATAGAATTACAAAATGTTTGAAACCATATACCGTCGGGGAAGAATTAATATTACCTGCTGCTATTGAAATGTGTACGAAAATGATAAATGAAAAAGTTGCAAACCAATTAATATATATTCTTCTCCCTGATACTATAGTCTCTAGACGTATATTACTTATTAGTAATGATTTAAAATTGCAACTTTTGTCTCGGTTATCAACAGGAAAATTCTCTTTACAGCTTGACGAGAACACCGATATTGCAACGATGCTTTTGTAAGTAACAATACCTATAAAAAATTTCATATCAATAGAATGGGCGACTTTGGACAGATCATATTTTATAATGTATTAAACAGTATGTTTGTTAAAATATTTAAAAGAAAATTAAGTCGCTCATTTTAGCTATTTTTTTAAAAAACCATTTTAAATATTAAAAAATATTTTTTATCTTCATTTTGTAAAGTAAAATTTAACAATTTTTGTTTAATTGAAAGTTAACATAAACTATTTATAATTATAGATACCTTGTTTAGTAGTTTCCATTGTAAAAAAAAAATAAATACAAACAAATTAACATTTTTATATTTTCTAACACCAAAAAAATTATTTATTATAAACGTGCATATTGCTTAGAAAACCGCTGCGTAATGATTATTTTCGGACTACTGCGTTACTTAGATTTCGATATCATGGTTTTAATTACAAATAAAGTATCCTCATTAAATATTTCATGATAATAAACTAATTTTAAACTAGTATTTAATGCAATATTACCAACATTTTAATGTTTTTATTATTATTAATGTCTAATTTCTCCCACTGTGTGGCGGTCAGCGGGCTTTTGTCGATTATGTCAGAAAATCTAATGTTATGTAAGTAGGTACATATTCTAAATACAAGTATCTATCCTTATTGTAATAACCTATTATTACCTTATTGATAACCTATCTCGTTATTTATTTTTTTAAGGCTTTCTCCTATAGTTTCAAATATTTCAATTTGTTTATTGAGGGTTAAATTTCGGGTTTCTAACTGGGTTAATGCCTGGGGAAAAGTTGACAAATGTGATTTTATGAAAGTCAAATCAGAAATTATTGACGCCGAAGTTATGACTCTCTTCAATTTTTTGATAGTCTGTACGTCTTCATCCAATGCATTAATAAACATTTTAAATTTATTAAAATTTTCCGGATAAAATAAAGTTGCTTTCAACCATGTTCCTCACCTTGTGATCACAGGCTCCAGTGGTAGTTCACTTTCCATAATATTTTTATATATCTCTACTCAGTGCGGTGATTTAAGCAATATTTTTTTCCCATTATTTACCAGCTTGTTTACTTCTGGAAAAATTTCGCGGACTTTTTCTAATACTCTATTTAACCAGTGGGCTACACAGATTACATGGATCATGTTTGGGTAGAATGTTTTCAAAGCTTGTCCAGTTTTTATCATATAAGGTGCCGCGTCTGTTACAAGGAGAAGCACTTTATACTGATACTCTGAATTTTGTAAAAAAAATTCATCAGATTGTCGTTAATAAATCGAAAGACAATGTCATAATTTGTTTTAGGGAGAACCTTACAGGCAATTAAAAATGGTGTGGGATCAATTTCTTGGTGAAGAATTCCAACCAAACGGTTACATATATAAAGTCCTCTAGCATCAGTGGTCTCATCGGCCATGACGTATATATAATGTTGTTCAATTTTTTGGCGAATTTTAACCATATTCGAGTCGAAACAAACTTGCAGATACTTTTTCCTGAGTGTGCTCTTGTCAGGTATACTTTTATTGGTATATTTTTATAAAAAGGATCTAAACGGTAGAGACTGCAGTTTGAAAAATGGTATATTTGCTCCTACTAAAGCCTGGCACAAATATATATATTATCTAGTTTAATTTTAAAAATGCAGAAAATGCAATTTCATGCAACGAAAATCAAAATCGTGCAATTTAGAATAAAAAGTACAAAACGTGCAATTTCGTGCAAAATAAAACTACGTTTAAATTAATCTACTTCTCATGATTCGGATTTATAATTTGTTTTTATATGTTTTAAAGCAAAGTAAAAAAAGTTGCAATTGCACGAGAATCCGGTCTCTAATTATAACCATTTGTGTAAAAATTTGAAATGTGCCACTGTTTTATAAAAAGTTAATTTCAAACATTATGTAAAACAAATCATATAACGTCAACATTGTACAATATGGTTTGGAGTTTTTCAGTTATTAATTAATAACTAATGCGTGTACATTCAAAAATTATAATTTTTACGAAGTATAAAACGTCTTTTGTACAAGGTGTACGTATATTGTATCGATTAGGTAAGTACTATAATTATACATTTATGTTTTCATGTATAATGTTAGAGTGAAATTCCCAAAATAAATGTTATTAAATGATTTAATGTCTTTGAAAAACTACTAGAATTTCTCAAAATATTTTTCATTTTATGTACCGATTTTAAATATAATATTACAGGTATATCATTTCTACCAATTTCATATAATCGAAAAAGCAATCCTATGAAAAATTATTTTGAAAACTATTCGAATATGTAGAAACAAATTATTAAAGATACGTATTTGAATAATTTTCCAAAAATATATTTAGAATATTTATTCAAATAATTTTTTAACATTCTAAAAGTATTTTTAATTTTCACATTTTTTAATTTTGAGTATAAAGAATGCGAAAAAATATTTGACCAAACCTAACATCAAAAACGTTTTAGTCTATATAAAATCAAAATTTAGTAACCTTCCTACAGCAATTACAAAGTTACAAACTGTTGGTGTTTCTTTAGCATATTTAATTGAAGTTGTTGTCAGTTTAAGAGTTGCAATGCAACGTCTTACTGGGACATACTGGAAAAATATTTGTGTAAAAATGGAGAATATATAGGGAAAACTTGTTGATCTTGATATGCTAGAGAAAATTAAAAATGTTCTTGATGGTGAATTGCGAAGTGAATTAATTGACATGAAATACTTACCTGAAGACTTGGATATTAATGATATTTTAAATTTGCCTTTATTACTTAATTAAACGTATAAAAATCATTTCCCGCTTATAAAATTTTACTAACACATATTAGAAGATCTTTCAAAGTCGAGAATATCAAAATACATTTAATTATCCATTGTAACACAGATAAAAATAATAATAATTTTGTATAATTATAAATATAATGTGGAAATTAATTAAATTAATTTTAATTGTTACGTATAAAAGAAGATGCTAAATATTAAAAAGGATTCTAAGTATTAAAGATTTTAGTCATTTTTTAAAAATATTTACCTTCATCTAACCATCTCATTTCAAAATATCAGGTAGCAAATAAGTGGCAATCTTACAAGATGTAAGCATACAATACATGTTGGTAAAAACACATGTAAAGACATGTAGGGTCTTTAATGTTGAAATAGAGCTTTAATCCGTACTATTACAATGTATAGTTTAATAAGTTCTTTTTTTAATCATTTACAAAATTTCAGATTGACCGATAAAGGTAAGAAACACCATGACAACGTAAATTATTTAAATTATTTAAAGCAACACCACCGCGCTAAATTACATGTTTAAATTGGTCAACTATGAACGACCTCGTCACAGAATTTATAAATGCTTATTTAATTTTCTATTTTTCATAATTACTTCAAATATCATGATTCCATGATATACATGCATATACTAGCTGACCCGGCAGACGTCGTTTTGACTGTAAGTGTGCAATAAAATAGCTTATAATAACATACAAAATAAGTTTAGAATAAATATATCTATTTGATATTATAAACTTTATATTTCGCAAAAAAAATAATTTAGTACTTTAGGCATTAATACATAGAAATGTTGATGAAATGTTTTTTTAATCTCCTTAAAACTAGCACATGAACCATATTTCTTTTTAATCTATCAGATGCATAAATAAAAATGATGGTTTTTTAATAAGCAAGCACACAACATATATTTGTCTATGTGAAAAATATAGATGTTCAAAATCTAATCCCGCATATGACCATTGATTGTCCTTGAAACTTGTTTATATTCATCGCAAATACCAAGCGTATTGGAAATTATAAGCGTTTAAACTGAATTGGTACCTCGGTGGATATCATTGGAATGTATGGCAATAAACCATCGTCCCTTCTGAACTTTCCATTTAATGTTGTTGCTTCAATGACATTTCCCATAATCTTTTTAATAACTTATCTCGTTCCATTGCAAAAACTCTGTGTGTTTATGTTTCGAAGCAAAATTATAGGTGAACTAATTTTCAAATGTAACTTATGTTGTAGAAATCCTAGTAAATCGAGTGAATTTAAGAATTCAGTAGGATAATTTATATTTTCATTTTCATCTATCATTTTATCTGATAGACAAACACATTTCAGCTGATTCATATTAAATTTCAATGCGTGGTAATATTGACATTCTTTATCTATTTTACCGATAATTATTTTAGAATGTAATGAATATTCTATCTCTAGATCATATTCAAATGCAAGATGAATGAACGATAATCGTGTTAATTCACGTTGTTTTTGCATGATTTGTTCATTTTGTTGCCAGGGTGTATCAATGACGTGTTGATGTAATATCGTCAGCCAGGTATTCGATTATATATATCTTAAATTATCTATTTGCAAACGTTGGTTGCATTTGGTCTTCAATTTCTTGTGAACGTACATATGTACCATCAGGATTCTAATATTTTCATTTTCTTGCGAATGTTGTTCTGCAATTGTATGTTAACATAATATAATTTTTATTACGCCGTGTGTGTCGACCAATATTTGATCGCATTCTTTCTTTTGGAATATTTCTAAAAATAATAAAGTCTTTATATTTATATAAAAAAAAAAAGTAATAATAATAATAATAATAATTATACAAAAATAAAATAAAATAATACAAACTTGCGCGTCAACCATTACATTTCACAAATTTTAAAAAATGTTTAAAATAAATGTTTTTTAACAAATGGAAATTTGATTTATTTGTAAATGATTAGTTTTCTATTAAATGTGTGCTAATTTAAGTTAAAACTCTGGCATGTATAATATTTGTAATAGGCACATCATTTTTATTTACATTATTTAAAAAATATTTATTTGAATCACTTATCTTTTATTTTTTAAAACTTATTTATTTTAACTTTATATCACTTATTTTTTTTTCTTTAACTGTAAATAAATCGCCAGTATGTATGCCAATGTATAAATGTGTAAATAAATCGTCAATATATCTATGTCGCAGCTGATCCGGCATCACATGACAAAGACGCCTTTACATGAGCGAAATCATTGCGAATGTGGTGCTGTCTGACGCGACGCGGAAATATTAAATAGCTATTTTCGCCGAAAGTGTCCTACGTGACCAAAGGGAAGTAATGTGTAGCGCAGTGCGTTGCGAACGTGATCAAACGGTTTGATATTTTCATATGATCTGAACGCAATTTGTAGTGAACATATTTATATTTTTTTTGCCGGAATGGCGCGACGCAGTGCATGTAAGATTCGGCCATATACTCCCACATAAAAACGCACTTAAAACATTAATTTTTTATAAATACATATGTACATATATGTATTGGTAAAAAATTGGTATTTTTTTTAAATAGTATATTCGATTTTCAATTACAAAGTGCGTTCTCTTGATCAACGCAGCAACAAAATTTCAGTGTGTGCATGTTTTAATCTTCCAACTATTTCAAAACAGTATTCAGTGAATTCATAGCTTCTGAAGAAGATATTTACTTGTGTTAATAGAGGCAATCTCGTTTTCATCTTCAATGTCATCCTCTTTTGCTGCAATTTGTAAAATTTGAAAGTCAATTAAAATTTCATGATTCGTTAAATCTTCATCAGCGTCCATTACTGTGCTTGAAAATCAGAGATTTGATTTGTACATGTTCATTGTATTTGGTTTATGGGCGTAGAAAATTGAATCTCATTGACTTCAGCCACTTCGTCGATTTAACTTTCTGTAAAGAAAGGAAGCAGGTTTTTCCACGATTTCTTTATGTACTATTAAATCAATTCAATAATAATAATTGAGACATAAAGATGTGCTGGCCAGCAAAAAGAAAAGAAAAATACTTATAAAAATACTATTTGCTAACAATACAATTTAATATAACTTATAATAATAAGACCGTGATATTGGTGAGGGTGTATAGTAAACGGTGTTGATAGTGTGATAGAAGACGGTGACGGAGATGTTGGTAAATGGTAACGGTGACGGTAGATGACGGTAACGGTGAATAAAACGTAACTAAAGACCACCGAGCGCATCGCCACATGACACAGTACGAAAAAAATTAAACAATATAATTCACTTGGTAAGTTGGTCAGTATTGGTTGGGAAGGCATGCAATTTAATTATCATACTAATATGTAGATCTGTGACCAGAGGAAAAGAGACGACGCCGATATCTCAGTCTCATTCGACAGGGCATGATTACGTTCAAACACTATAGCTTGAAAACAATGCAGCTGTTTGTTAATTAAATTAAATATTTCTATTAAATTAAGCATAAAAACAAAAAATAAAAATATGTATAAAGATTCAATGAGTTTATCGGTAATTACTGATTTATCGGAACATTTTAAACCACTTATTGTTTAGAGTATATTTATTTTATACTCTACAAAATACTGAACAATGGACAATTTAATATTTTTGTAAATATAAACTTTATATAATTTTTTGAAATAATAAGACTAGGTATCTTATATTTTGCATTCATGGTTATATTTATTTAGAATTTTTTTTGTCAATTATAAAAACTAAAAGCAACCATTTTAATTAAAAAGGGACAGTAAAGTTAAAACGATAAAACATAAATCAAACGTAATGGCACACAAATAATATAAATAGTGATGTATTGAACAAAATATGTATAAAACAGAACAAAAGAAGTCTCCTCCTCCAATGACGTCGAAATAAATTATTTGATTCTATGTTTTTTTTTTTAATAAATATGAACATGTTTTAATTGTTTTATTTTTTATTTTGATCAAAGATAACAACATATTTAAAATAAATATACATATAAAGGTATATTTTCTTCCATCCGTCGGGTTTTATCAGATAATCTTATATAATATGGTACAAACATAAATAAATACGTTTTTCCGTTTTCCGAACCAAAATAATTTATGTCGGTTAGATAATCAGAAAAAATAGCGTGGTTTCAGAGGTAATAAAAAACACTTCGTTTCAAAATAAATTTCATCCATATCAATTAAAATCACATGAAATATAGGTCAAAAGATATTACATGTAATAACTTAATTTAATATGGTAGTAAAAATTAAAGAAAGAACAAATAAAGAGTAAAAAGGATATGCATGAAAAAAAAATGAAAAAATGAAAAAATAAATAAATAAAAAAGGAAAGTTATAAAATAATTAACGAATAGAAATAAATTAAATAAATAAAGTTAATACTCGTAAATAATTAATTATACTAAATAATACTCATTAGCTTTTTGTATATTTAAGTATACATGTATATATATATATATGTGTGTATATGTCTGTTTGGGTATATATATGTATATAATTTTTTTTTTGTTAATCTAATTTTGTATTTACTATTTTACTTAGAATGATTTGGTATTACAAATTATAATTCCTATGTATTGTATGAAATGCCAATATTATTTCAACGGTAAAATGAAATTACGTAACAATTTTTAATTTTAATTCTAGTATTCTAAAGGGAATGGGTTATTATTATATCGAGTACTCAAAATTGTAATGTATACAAATAAAAATTATCACCTAATATTTACAGTCGAAGTTTTACCCTGGAAGACAACTTCAGAAATACGATCCCTACGAAAATTTACCCGTTAGTAAAAATAAATAAATTTAGTTTCATCCTTAATTTTTAAATATGAATAATACTTAAATAACTTAAGACTGTATCAATGAAAAACTTAAAGTAATTTAATTAATAAATAGAAAGTAGTTAATTAATAAAAAAAAAATATTATTTTGAGATGTACATCGTCGGTAAAATGTTAAAAAGTATAATAATTGCTCTACAACATTGACAGGATATCTGTATACATCTGTTTTATTCGCCAAACTCTAATACATATACATGATTGAAAACCGGTGTTGTGATTTCTTATTTTGTAACTTCAAAGTACTTTTATTACGATCAAATATAAGGCTCTTAGCAACATTTAAAAATATTCTGTATTTATTCCAATGTCCTTAAGCTTATCAGGTGCATTTCAAATTGTCTTATTAAATTTTTTAACAATAGTTTTAGATATAAGTTAAACAAAAAAGCTTTAGTGAATCATGTCAGGTGAGTATGGAGGATATGATAATATTGGTAAAATCTTCGATACCAACTATTCTCGTATGGAAACTTCGGAATGGACAAGCGCATTGTCATGATGCAAAGACTGTCAGTTAAATGAATATAAGTTTTATTAGAAAAATATAATTGAAAATTAATGTGTTTATTAATAACATTAAATATTAAAAACATCGTTTTTTTTAATGAGTACAAAATTTGACCAACAAATTTTAAATATATTAACTATACAACACGTATTATTTCACATCAGAGACAAAATATTTATATAATTATTCTGCAATCGGTGATTAATAATGTAAACTAATTACCGTAATATTCAAATACATTAAAGTTATAACTTAAAGGTAATATAATGTATTCTGTGCATTTAAATGTTAATTACAAAAAATAACTTTAAAAAAAAATTTTCAAATATCGTTATAATATCTAGATATTTTAAATTTTAAATTAAAAAGTATAGCAAGTCATCAATTAGCCAAATATTCGATTATAATTGATTATTAAATCAACAACTAAAAGATCCTATAACAATTGTTATAAATTTAGCAATATTCAATACTAACAAATAAACTGTATGATTTGACTATAATATGAGCACTACTGAAATTAGCATAAACACGGTTTAACACTTACTGCTAATTAATTGTTAATTACATTTAGGTTCAAGATTTTTTTTTTTTAATTATCTACACAGTGCTTTCTAGACTGTAAATTTAATTTAATCTCAGCGTATTCTAAAAAAGATTTCTAAATGCTTTATTGACATATTTTGTGATTTATAAAATTTTCTGGCATTTTTTAAAGTGTTTGATGCATATTTGAATTTTTGACTTTATTTCCAGAAATGTGAAAAAAGTAATTTACCTAAACTGAATTCATATATAAAATTTTTATTTGATTATATTCGTTTGTATGCTTTTTAAATAAATACATAATAGTTAATAAAAATGTTGATTTATTTATTTTTCAATATATTTTTAGATTATTTTTTAGAATTTACAAAACATAAATTAGTCTGTTTAGTTATTTTATTAATTATTACATTTTGTATTTATCAAATATGAAAATATAAATTATTTTAAGTGCATTTTCTAGTAATTTTTTGGAGATTTTTGGAATGTTAAAATCCGAAATCTAATTATAATTTTATATATTACCGCCTTTAGAGTAACACAAATAAAAAGTACCGTATCCTAATAGTTTTGAAGTAAAAAATAATTATGATTATAGGAACAATGCACAACAATGAATAATAATCCAGTGATACATTTTAATGACTAAACGTTGAACATAGATTTATTAAAACGATTTGTATTTTACGCTAAACTAGCTGAATACTCGCGCGTTGCAAGGGGCAAATGTAGATTTGTATATTTATATTTCTGCCACTGATAATTTTTAAATTTCCGCGCGATATTTGGAAAAACGTTTTGAATTAATTTGTGTTTGGTACATGTCATCTTACAAAAGTTTGTTAGCGATGTAATACATAGTGTAAAATAATCAATTTCCAACTTCTTATTCCCAATATCCAGCAATTGTTTTGCGAAACGTTAAGCGAATGCATCATTTTGTAGTTGAACACGCATATTGGTTTTCAAAGACAATTTGTTGACATGTCGCCATAGAACTGAAGATTTGAGACATGCATTAAGTTCATCAGCGGGTGTTGAACGTGGTATCACTGGAAAAGTTTATCGAAAATCCCCTGACAATAGAATGAATGGTTCCACTAAAAGGCTGTCAATTACCCCTCAAATTTTGCAGTGTATGATGAAGCGCTTCTAAAACTTTTTTGTTATGGATACATTCAACATATGTACCCAAGTCATGGATATCAAATTGTATTTCACGTTGCAAATCACGTTCATATGCGGTATTAGTAGGTCGGATCGGTGCACACATTTCTAATCGCACCAATCCTTTGTTAGCGATTGCCAAACATACATCCTCGAACAAAATCAACGCCTCATACACGTTTGGTGTGAATTACAATTTGATATTCGTTACTCGCAAACGACGTAGGATGTCTTCACTCATGTCATCATTGTATTTTTCACAAAGATCTTTTGGATTGGATGCGAAACACGTTGTCAATAATATCGTAAATAATGCACATATTTGCTGTGGTTGAGCAGTATTTGATGAATCAGCGAGTGCTTTGTCCCAGTGGGCATCGTTCTCAAGAAGATTTAATTCTTGGTAAGCTTCTCGATAGGTCGCACATAATTCACCGTTGACTGTTCTCAGTTTTTGGAAGGATTTCGGTCCACGTACATTAACTAATAGTAATCGCTAATAAAAACATTCTTGATTGTTTGAATGAACTGTATAGAGACCGCCTAAGGCGTAGAGGAATATAAATTCGGATGTCCTTCAACTGGTTTGTCCTGTCTACGACGTTGAAAAGTTTTGACTGATGCATTCCATGTGTAGTATTTTGGCACTTCTGAGTAAAGAAGCGTTCTTGCGAACAAATCAACCGTACGCAAAGAGAAGAACGTAGTTAACATTGTTTGCGGTGGCAAAAATGCTCTTGCATGTACATTTGCCGTTGTAAAATACACGCGCTGTCCATTCTTAATATGCACAGCCAAATGAACAACTGTTGGATGATGTTCGTGAATAGGAAATGAGAAAATACGCCAAACGGCTTCATTCCTACTAATGTATAGTCCTAATTGATATCTTTCAATTTCATCGATTAGTGCAGATGCATTTCCCATTTCAAAAACTGCTATATCGAATCATTTGTTAATATAATTGTATATATATATATTAAATCGACTTTACTGAATTGTAATACTCGACATTGATGTGAGCTTTGAACGTCTTAGAGAGTATTGGTGAATACGTCACAATCAAACGATTATAAACTTCAATGTCATTGTTGCGCACTTTTAGAGTGATGAGTTTGCCGCCATTTTCAGTTGATCGTCGACGATATTATGGATACCCATCATTGCCAGTGATAGTTTCAGCGTGTAAGTTTCTTGTATAGCGTTTCCTGCATTTTCCATCCTTTATGCATGGAGATTTGGTGTTGGTCGCTCAACGTGGGCCATGAATCATGTTTTTGGTAATGACTTCGAATAAGCCTGGATCAATGTCAACATCTAGTATTTCTGCTGATATGACTGCATCAATTTTGTCTGGAGTAATTCTATGAATTAACCAATTCAAAACGTGTGCATGCGGCAATCCTCTTTTCTGCCATTCAATGGAATACATCCAACAACGTGTCTCACCAAAAACACGATACTTGTAAATGAAATCTATAAAAAATTTCAATTTTTGTTTAAACACACGTGCAATGATGTCATGGCGATCCGAAGATGATTGTCCAGGCAACAGAAGTTCTCTAGTTTCATCCCACGTAGGATTGCACGTTAATGTTATGAAAAAATCCGGACAGTCGTATGCGCGAACGTAAGTCATTGCATCTTGTGTGTATTCATACGCATGTCGTGGACTTCCTCCAAATGTAGCCGGAAGTACGACAATTCTGGCAATTTTCTATTTTCCACTTGTGCAGCACATTTCTGGAGTTTCTTTTTAAATTTCAATGCACGGCATGATTCGCATAACTTGTCCATTTTTCCAATGACAACACTTCGTTGGCAACTGTAATCATATTCCGCAATATAATGGAACGCAGCAAGATCCAATTCAACGTACAGCGTCCGTCTGGATTGATCATAGTGTTCTCTTCTTAAAGTCCGACTTGCTCTCCGTTGGTCAATGGTATAAGTCGAGGGGGCTTGAGCAGTTCGATCTCGGTCGGTTTCCAGTCCTGATGCTTATTGCTCGGTTGTTTCAGAAGCTCGAAAGGCTGTTATCGTTCGTGCTGATGTAGATCGGCCAATCTATTTCCGTTGGGGGGCATAACTGTCGATGATATAGTGGAGAAATTTGTAATCAAAATCTAACAGAGGTAGAATCACGATGATAGATTTGCCATTGGATTTTGATAGTTGGCATGTAGTTCTCACGTACAACGCTAAAACGTTGACGATAAAGGTCGATAAAGGCTACATTACAATTGCTAATACACGCAAACTACCTACACATTTGCAAGGCGCAACATTACTTATTACCCACGAAAACTGAAAAATTGTATTTTCTAATGACAAACTAATAAAAAACCAGAAATCTTTATAAAAAACATATGACAGTAGCCCTTGGTAACCATCTGACGTCACACCCTTAGTTACGGCGAAAGGTAAACAACTCGTAGTTGCGAAGAATCACCGGTTTACCGGTGCCGGGTTTTGAAACCTTTAAGGAGTTGGGTTTTGAAAACTTTTTAGAGACAAAAACCATTCCGGGTTCATACTGAATACGTAGGAAAAAACCTTATCAAAATCCATCCAGCGGTTTGGCCAGGCATCGATAACATACAGACACCAATTCATTTATATATATATATATTGATTAAAATCTAAATATGTATTGCTTTAAAAAATATACAGGTTAACTAAAGATTTTCAATTTTTTACATATGAGTATAAATACGTTTAGTGAAAAACTGACGGAATCCAGACACGAATGTTTTTAATGTTTTGTAAAATTTTTTCAGATGGGAGTTTTTAAATGATTGCGGTCATCTGGCAATGATGGAGTTGGTTCACGTGGTCACTGTAATTATTATATACGCCATCATAGTCAGCAGTAAGTTTTGTTTTTGAAAAATTATATTGACAAACTGTTTACTGAAAAGGTATTTTTTCACCTGAATTTAAATTCAATAAAATGAGAAATTTGTTATTATAAAAAAAAATAATAATAAAAAAATAATTGTAAATCTTTTAAAATTAAAATGAAATTTATACTTTTATTATAATGTTTATAATTGATGCGGTTATGTGTTAACTAATAATAATAAGTTTGATTGTTTTTATATCAAATATTTTATTTTTCATAAGTATTGTGATATTATGTCTACTATAATAAAATAATAATTATAATTATAAACAAGGTAAACATTTTTTCAGAGTAAGCAGAATAATAGTTCATTCGTTGGTGGATAAAAAAAATACCTATGAATATATTAATATGTGTAAACTTTAGATAATTAAACATTTTGCAAGTCCGTCTCGTGAATATTTACACAAAACCGTGTTCGAACATTTGGTTAGTTTAATAAATCGTGTTAACTTTATGCATTTATTATAACTGTAAAAATTTGATTGTTGTCTACCATAATTACATTAATTTTGTTGAAAAATGAAGCTACTTTTTTCTTAATGCTAAAAAACTGAATAAAATATGTTCATCATTAAAATAAGGATATATATTTATATATATTTATAGATATATATTTAACTTGACGGAGATTCCTTATTGTTTTTATATACAAAATAGACATATTGCACTCAACATTAGATATATAATATATATTAATGTCATATAATAATACTTTTGGTCTAAATTTTTTTTGTAGGACTACTATATTTATTTATATTTCAGTTTGATTAGAGTGCTATTTTTCTATTACATTACCTACGTATTTTAACTATTCTATTAGGCAATATAGTTTTCACGCAGATGAAACTAATAGATGAAACTTGTAATAATTTAGTGGGAATTTTTATTTCATTGACATGCTTAGTATTAGATAAAAAATATTTTACAGTTTAGTCGCATATATCGTTCAGCGCGAACGCCTATCACTCGTTTATCGTCGTCGATGCGATTACGTATCGTGTCGGTATAACATTGTGGTGTTTTCCAAATAATTTAGTGTATTTTTATAAATTCCCAATAATTTCATTCCTTTAACTGCGTGTTCAAAAGCATTAACCTTAGGGTCATGTATGTTTAATTATAATATCTTATATATTATTGAAAACTGTCAATTAATTTTTGCTAGCGAAAATAAAATTACAAAATATAATGTTTAACCTAAATTTTGAATAGCTCAGAATGACTCTTCCAAATGGCAGCCATTCTCAATCACATTTGGAATACAATAAATTTTTTGCATTAAAATATAATATTATTTATATATCATGTATTTTTTTACTTACAACAAATTTAAATACTGTATAAAACCAAATTATTGGAGAGATAATTATCTTTATTTTTACTATTGTTTGGTAAAAATTCGTAAAAATATCCTTTGCTCTGTTAAATAGATATTTATGTAATCTGAAATATTAACATTAAATGATATTCACAGTATAATTTAAATGTTTTAAAATAATAAAATTTCCACATAATTCTAAATTGGTGTTAGGTATGTTAGTAAACAAAATATTTTCTAGTTTGTCAGATACACCGGAAAATGTTTGAAGTATATAATTATAAAATATTCATAGATATGAATATATTGTTCCAGTTCATAAATTTTTGATAGGAAACATTATCAAAAGTATATAATACATATTGTTGGAAAATGAATACAAATTGTATTTGAATGTAGCAAATGTTTTGAATTTCCAAAACCAAGTGATTGATTAGAGCAATCATTTGTTTTATAAATTTATAATAATTTAAAACTACTGCTAGTTTAATTTATTATTGTTTCAATATTATGCTAGCCAATGTATATTAATTTTCCGTGTAGTCCCAAATAAATGAAGTCTATGGCGTAATTAGGAATCGGTTTTGGTATGGGATATAATTTTTGTGTATTCATATTACCGTGGAATGATTCTACCCATTCACGCTATGATTATGATTATTAATAATTAGTAATTATATTTGAATTAAACATTCACATATCCCATATTTTATAATCTAGTTAAAATTAATATTAATAAACACCTTTAGACAATAGTAACATTGAATAAAAATAATAATAATTTTTATAAAATAAAATTGGAATTTCAACAAGTTTGGTTTTATTAATTTAATTAATTTATTAAGTAATGTAAGTACTCATTTTTCATATTGTGTGTAAACGTAAACACATTTTTGTGTAATATCTCAGACATTAAAATATCGCCTTCTTTCCAAATAATTTGATATTTGATCGTTAAAGAATTGTGTTGATAATTTTGTCTAAAACTATTTCAAACATCATTTGAAATAATCTGAATTTAAAACAAACAGCCGTGTAAACATATTAATATATGAAAATAATACGCATATTACGTAACTACTATATATTTATTTCTAATTGATTAGAGCATTTATAAATGTACACCTTTATTTGATAAAAAGAAGCTTCACTAATAACAAATATTTTTATTTATGTGCGTTTCTGCATTTTTCGTAATCTCATCTGAGTATCTGGGTACCTAAATAAATAAATAAAAAAATATGTGTATGTGTGCGTAGAATATTGTGTAAGGGAGTGGTGAGTGTTAAGTGAAAAGTTGGTTATCGAGTAATACAATAATAGATTATATAACAATATATTTGACCTGACTGACTCGTGTGTGAAATGCTCTGTATTTTTGGGCAACCTTATTTCTTGTTACGATTTCGACTGACCATATAATGGCACATTGCCTGAACGTAATTAAACTATTGGCCAGACAGACTATAATACTATAGAATGCTATCGTTATTATTATTGTTATGGTAAAAACTAAAAGACTGCAGAATAAAATTAAAAATGATTATAATATTATTTTTATAGAATGTAAATAACATGTTTAAATAAATATCTCGTGTATGTGTGCTATTTATTCCAATGTGTATTTTATTTTACTCACTCACCTAATTACAAATCATACTAATTCAAAGCAATAAAATTTGTTGTTGGATTTGAATAATCATAAAAATATTGAAATAATGGCCATTTTATTATTTTATTTATATACAAAATTTATTTATACTGTTTAATTTGTACAAATTAATTATACTTTGTTAAACAAAAATTAATTAAAATTATCTAACAATTTTCCTGAGTAATTTGTCAATCGTTGATACACACTGACCGAGTCATGCACATGTACATCACACATTGAAGCTCTAAATGTTGTGATTACCCTTTTAATGTTTATATACTTATTACAAAATCTGTATTTTAATAATGTAGATTCGATAATCTAAGAAATCATCAAACGGACCTGAAGATTTTTTTTATTCTTACGTTGTTTATTATTATCCGATAAATATCAAAATATTAAAAATAATATCACCATTATAAGTTATGAAGAAAGCAAATACATCTACAAAATATCATCATTAATTAATAATATTAGTAAATATTAATTCAAAAAAGTATTTAAATAAAGTATTTAATACTTAAAAAAGTATTTGAATACCAATATTCAAATAATTGTACTCAAATATTTTGCAGCTCTGTTGCTTGCTTTTGTGTAGTTATTAAATTAATTTATGTTCAGACACCAATAATTCTCACTTTGCACAATATTTGTATACAATTATAAGATTTAAAGTAATAATTTTCGATTATATGATCTGTTATACATACATACATACATACATACAAATATATATATATATATATAGTGTAAAATAATTCACATATACATAAATACCCAATTAATTAATTAGATTTTAATAATAATTCTTACATTGTTTCAATAGAGAACGAATGGGTCAAGCAATTGAATTTTTAACTGTTACTAAAAAGTTTGTTCATATAAAATAAAGAAAAGAGTTGTTAAAATAAAATTTAATAGTAACTCCCTATTTCAAATGTAACTTATTTTTTAAATTAATTATATACTTACTAGTTACTGTGATATATCACATACAGGTACACTAATTGTTAAATAAAGATAAACTATGTTTCTTTAATTTTTTGTTTAATGAAATAAATTATGTCTGTATAAAATAAAAAATATTGACGAAGAAATATCTATATTTATGTATAAAAAGTTACTACATATTCATTTTAGTTATATTATGAAGGGCTTAAGATAGATACTCGTACATTTGAAAAATTCCTAGATCATAACGTTGACATTTTAAAGACCCTTGTTTTGGGTTATTCACATCCAGATGAATCATTATAGTTTTGTGTGCTATGTTTATTGATCTTGTAATATTTACCGATGACAGCACGAAGTATTTCACAACAGCTGTTTTAAGATATTTGTTCAGATTTTATGACCACTTTTATACTATTATTGGTTACTTGGTTTTTTTAACTTGTTATATCCTTAACAATACATTTTTCAAATTATTTTTTTAAAATATATTATTTTTTAACAAAAGACATGCTCGACCATTTGCCGAGTATCATATTAAAATACAACAATTGTAAACAGTTTTTTCTCTCCTTTTTTTTTACTTTAAAAGTTCTGTATAATCGTATTCTAGTTCAAAGGTTTGTTTTTTTAATGAGATTGTGTATCATGTCAACAATAACAAAACTAAGTTTGTAGATTATATATTTAATAACTTTAAAAAATTAAATAAAAAGTTTTGTTAAAGTAGTAAAATAAAAATATTGTTGCAACTGGTAAGTATTTAAAAAAATATTTTACACAACTGTTTTTCCAAATAATGAAAATAATGAGTATATAATGACCAGTGATTTGCAATCTAGATCAATTTATCAAGATGAAATATTTGTACCTTTGTCTTATCCAGATAAATAAGGAAAATAATATCGAGTTTTTATCCTCTATAAAATGTGTACCTGTCTAGATAAATAGTGTATAGTTGCTGATTATGGATGTCGTTAACTCTATTTTATGAGTTTCTAAATTAATCACAAATTTTAATAATAATAACTGTATTTGCCTCATGGTTATAAATTATATTATTCCTAATGTAAAAAATGATTAGTAAATTTAAAAATAGCCTGAAAATTTAATTCACAAATATTATTCCATACAATTCCTGTGGAAAGGGATTAGAATACTTCCACGGCCTCCTCAATTAGTAATAAGAGGCGACTAAATGAGGTTGAGTCAGTTTGACAGCTAGTATAACATGTCAAATAATATGAATATTCTAAAACTAAACGTAGGCGGATTATCCCATTTCCGATATGTGCGGAGACAACAGGTGAGAGGAAATAACGTAGCTAGATGTGGAGAAGGCCTAAAGAATATAGCGTGTGATACCAGTAGGACAGCTTGTGTAGTAGTTGTTTCATCAGTCATGTGTACAGGCCTACTCAAGGCTTATTTTAACGGTGTAGGAACATCACCACTGAACTCTAGGTTGAACTTGCGTCTAGGTATGGAAGATAAGTATAAAGTAAGAGTAGGAACGTGGATTGTTGGAACGTTGACTAGTAGAAGTAGAGAATTAGTAGAAGTATTGAAGAGGAGGAAAAATTGATATTTGTTGTGTGCAGGAAACTAAATGAAAAGGGAAGAAAGCAAAAGAAATAGGAGATGGATATAAAATAATATATTCAGGTAAGAATAGTACAAAGAATAGTGTAGGAATAATAATGATGTCACAATAAGATGAAAAGTAAAGTAGTAGACGTAGTAAAGAAAAGTGATAGAGTAATAGTTGTAAAATTAATTTTTAAGGAAAAAGCTTTAAATGTAGTAAGTGCGTATGCTCCACAAATAGGATGTGAAGAAAAAGACAATAAGTGTTTTAGCAAGAGATGGAAGAGGTGGTGCAAGGAATACCAGATAATGAAGATGCGGTGATTAGCGGGGATATGAATGGGCATGTTGGTAGTGAGAGGAGAGAATATGAGAGAATACATGGAGGGTATGGTTTTCAGGAGGGAAATAAGGTTGGATAAAGAGTTCTAGATTTTTCATTATTGTATAATCTTGTAGTAGATAATACCTCTTATAGGAAGAGAGCAGAGCATAATATAACTTATAAGAGTAGGGGTAATAGATCGCAGATTAGTTACTTTATATAGAAGAGAGAGAGTGTAAAGCGAGTAAAGGATTGTAAAGTAATCCCGAGCGAGGGTGTAATAACACAACATAGATTGATGATAATGGAATTGTGGTGTAGTGGAATAGGGGAGTACAAAATAAAAATAACATAGGAAGGGAGTCGAGGATTCGATGGTGGAAACTAATAGGGAACAAAGAAAAGGAGTTTTAGAGAAGGTTCAGAAAAAGATGGTGTGCAAAGTTAAGGGAATATTATAATAATATATTATATATATTATATATATTAATATAAATTATTTATATTTATATAATTATTTATAAAATATATTTATTTATTTATTTATTTATATTAGTATAAATATATATGTGTGTGTGAAATAAAATTTGTACTCGTGTAAAGAATATCGCAAAGGAGATTGTCGGTGAGAGTAAGAGTAGTATGCCAGAAAACAAAGAAACGTGGTAGTGGATGAGAAACTTTAGAAAACTATAGGGAGCAAGAAAAATTAATTTAAGGTTTGGCAGAAGAGCAAAATAAGAGATGATTGAGTTGAATACAAAAGTTTGTGTAAGAAAGCAAAACTAACAGTAAGCAAAGTGAAGTTTAAGAAGTATGATGAATTATATGATAAACTAGGAACAAAAGAGCGTGAAAAAGAAAAGTATAGATTGACTTAGGTTAAAGAAAAATGATCCAAGGATTTTCAAAATGTATGGTGTATAAAGAGTGATGATAAGAGGGCGCTAAAGAATGATGAGTATGTGAAAAAGAGATGGGAAGAGTATTTTGAAAAATTAATGAATTAAGACTATCCAAGAGAGGCTGTAGAGGATATTTTGTGGAACGAAGGTCTAATAAATTTAATTAGTGAGGAAAAGTTATGGAAGGCCGTGAGAGCGATGAAAAAGAAAAAAGTGGTAGGACCAAATGAAGTGCCAGTAGAAGCGTGGAATATATTAGGGGATGTAGTTGGTTGATATAGGTGATTGAAAGATCTTTTTAATAAAATACTTAGTAGAGGGAAAAATGCCAAACAAGTGAAGAAAGGGTGTCGTGGTACCTATATTTAAAGGCAAAGGAGATATGCAAAAATGTAGAAATTTTAGAGACATAAAGCTTATGAGTCATAGTATGAAGATTTGGGAAAAGATTATAGGATAAGTGAATAAGAAGTGAGATGTCAGTAACTAAAAATAAGTTTAGTTTTATGCCTGGAAAATCGACGATGAAACCATTATTTTATGTGAGACAGCTGATAGAAAAATATAGGGAGAAATAAAAGAATCTTTGTATGAAATTTATAGATTTAGAGAAGCGTATGACAAAGTGCAGAAAGACGTTTTAAAGTGGGTGTTAATGAGAAAAGAAGTCCCAAAAACGTATATTAATGTGATAGAGGATGTGTATGATGGTTGTACCAGTGTCAAAAATATGTGTGAAGAAAGAAGGATTTTAGGGTAACATTAGGAGTGCACCAAGGATCTGCGTTATACCCGTATTTATTTTCTGTAGTAATGATTGAAATTACAAAAAGATATTAGGAGAGATCTCATAGTACATGATGTTTGCTGATGATATAGTTTTGGTGAGAGGAAATAGGGTTTAGCTTAACCAAAGGCTTGATGTGTGGAGATTAGCTTTTATAGGAAAGGGATTAACGATTAGTAGGAGTAAGACAGAGTATATAGAGTATGAGTTTGATGAAAGAAAACAAGTCAATGTAACGAGGAGTATAATGACAATAAGTGAGGACGAGGTAAAGAAGGTTGGTACAAAGAACGGCAGTTTTGACGAGGATGTGAAACATATGATTAAGTGCAGGTGGATCAAGTAGAGAGAAGCATCTGATGTTTTGTGCAATAAGAAGATTCCAATGAAGCTGAAAGTTAAGTTTTATAAGAAGGTATTAAGGCCAATTATGTTGTATGGTTCAGAATGTTGGGCAGTTGACAATAAAATAGAATAGAGAATGAGTGTAGCAGAGATGAGAATGCTTAGATGGGCCAATGGAATAACAAGAAAAAATAGGATAAGAAATGAATATGTGAGAGGAAGCATAGAAGTAGATCATGGATAAGATGATAAAAAATAGATTTAGATGGTTTGGTCATGTTATGAGGAGACAAAATTCGGAAACTGTTAGGACGGTTATGGAAATGAACATTGAAGGAAGATGAGGAAGAGGAAGACCGAAGAAGAAGTGGTTGGATTAAATTAGGTATGATATAACGACTGAAGGTGTGTGTATAGAAGATTTGGGAGATAATGTCAAGTGGAGGTTTAAGACACAGGTGGCCAACTCCAAATAGCTGAAATAAAGGCGAGGGAGAAGAAGAAGAAATATTATTTTATAGACATTTGAAAATTCACGTTTATTTTAGAATAATTAAAATAGTATCTATTATATTATTTCTTTGTGCTTGATATTTAATTTTTTGTATAATTGATTGATTTTAATTATGTATATCTCATCTTCAAATGTGTTCAATCTGTATAATTGCATGAATTACAATAATAGATTCGTACGTCTCTATGATAATGAATATTATCTTAAGCCAAAAACATTTACATAAATCATAATCAGGTAGGAGCAAAATTACATTGAAAAATAATCAATAAATAAATATATATAAAAATAAATAAATATGTATATATATATATATATACATATTATTTTTTTATATTAACTAACAAACATAATATAAAACATAATAATGTGACTGTTAGAATCTGTAACCAAATTCGTGTGTGTTTAGTTTTGAAAATATTTGTTTATTATTAACTCGCAGTTTTCGTGAGAGTTATTCATAATGTTCATTTTAGATACTAAATATTGCATTTAGTCAAAATAAGATTGCTATAAAAATACATATGAATTAATATGGAGGTAGAATAATACATTTCTATCTAAATCAAATTGTAGTTAATATAATATTTTTTCTACATAATCTATTTTTATATATATTATGTTATATATATAATATATATATATATTATATGTTTTTAAATGTACACTATTAATTGCAATCTTAATTTAATTATATGTTAATATATATATATATATATATATATATATAAATATATATTTGCGATTTCAAAATAAATTAAATTTTACTAAACAATATCATCTTTATTAACATTTAAAATTTAAATAACGAAAATTTGTATGCTTTTTAAAGATATTTACTTTAGTCACATTAAAATATAATTTTAGTTAAATTGATACTGACATAAATTTAAACCAATGCACGATTTATTGAATAATATCCAAGTAATATTTCTAATACATTAACTTACAAATTATTAATTATTATATTTTGAAAATCATTTTTTTATTATTTGCAGACCAAAATCTGCTCAAACATATAATTTCTTTCATCCATCACGCAATTATAAATTCTACTTTACCATTTGAATTGATATATTTTACGGGATTTTATATTTGTTTCAACGGTTGTCGCTTTTGACACTTTCTTAAATAATGAAGTACCATACTAGCATATTTTAAAAGTATTACTTACACAAATTATTATGATTTTTTACATGATAAATTAATATACATTTTTTTATGTATACTTATTTATAGTCAATTTGTAACACAAAAATAGGGTTGTCGATTAATTGTGATTAAATGATATTAAGAAAATTTGAGTGTAGGACAGAAAATTGTTTAAGAAAAATAATTCATATAAAAAATGTAAAATAATGCAAAATAAATAAAACGTTTATTTCTTATCTTGCTGCTCATATTTGATTTTTATTGTGTTTGTGAATATAATTGACTATACAAAGAGGATTGAGAAAATAGTTTGGGCCGGTATTTTCACTTCAAAATTGAATTCACTGACAAATTAAACAAGCTAATACGGAGATGCACAAAACTGAAATCATCCTACGGAGAACTGATTTTGTCGCGAGTAGTGGTTCTTGGCTGGTATGTACGCACACTGAAGAAAAAACGTGATCATTGAAGGATCAATGGTGATATTATTTGTATTAGTTGTAACAGTTTTCTGCTATATCAGACTATGTTGGAGGTCCGATTAGCAAGTGGCCTATTTATTATTGAATTTTCCGCACCTTGATTTTGTAGTAATGGTGATACTCAGCGTATTGAATATTCGTCTTCGGTTCGTTCTTATGCCTATTTTGTGTTGTTTAAGTTAAGTATAATATGTTATGTTTATGTGGCAAGTTTATATTTTTTCCCACCCCAATGATCAATATTTTTCGTGTGTGCTGGTTGCATATTGTTTCGTTTTTATTCACATAGTCCGTGTGAAAGTTATTCGATATTCGTATTATGATTTAAATATTTTTTTACTCGCAAATTTAATCGATGTTCCGAAAATAAATTTGCTTCACTTTAGTATATTTTTATTTAAGAAAAAATGTACAAAATAATTTCGTATGGTATTAAACATGAGTACACCAATACATAAAATGTTTTTACTAAATATTAAAATTCAACTCTAACAACATTCGATCAAGTCATCCACTCAAATCGACATCTAAAACACTCGCTAACTTTATACTTTAACATGCAATTATTGTAGGCTGGGAGTAAAGAAACATTTAATACAAAATGACACAAAAAAATTACTTTATAAATGCAATCTATTTCGACTTCAAATTTTGTATTAGATTTAAGTTTTTGTAGAAAATATACGAAGAAAATTAAGATACATTCGGAATAAAACATATTTTTTTTGTTTATCACGTTTAAAATAAATTATTTCTGTTACATATAATAACGATATGTGTGCACGTCATTACAAATTATTACCAATATTGTTTAAGATATATTTTGTTGAAATATTACAATAAAATATTTTTAACTTCAGCTAAAAATGTTGAAGAATTAATTTATTTTTGAGTTATTGCGCCTGTATTTACGTTTAAAAATTATAACAAGATGCCACAAGACACAATGGTAATTTTAAGTATATATATATATATATTATATATATATTATATATAATTAATTTAGAATTATAACAGAAATAATTTATTTTAAACGAAATGTGTAAAAAGCAATATGTTTTGTTCCGAATGTGTCTTAGTTTCCTTTGTATATTTTCTACAAAAACTTGAATCCAATACAAAATTTGAATTTTAATGGATTGTTTTCATAAAATAATTTTTTTGTGTCATCTTGTATTACATTTTTCTTTATTTCCAACCTACGCAAATTCCACGTTAATGTATAAAAATTTAGCGAGTGCTCTAGATATCGATTCGAGTGGATGACTTGATCGACTGTTGTTAGAGTTGTATTATTATGTTTAATTTGAAAATAACGAAAATAATTGCATTAAAAAATGACGTTGTGTAAAAATTTATTTACTGTTTTTATTCTTTGTAATTTCCTAAATTCAAACTTCATACACTTAAAAAAATAGTTATGACAAAAATAATGAATGATGACTATAGTTTATTATAAATAATGAACATAATGGGTATTTTTGAAATATATGTGTTTAATTTGGTATTACATTTTTAGTTGTTAAATACAAACATTTTCCATTTCCAAAAGTCAAATCGAACATGTTGACAATTTTATCATTTCATTTTTTTGTCATATTAGGTTGTTTTTAGTAACTCTTAAGGAAACTACTAGAAAAATTGAAAAATATGTCAAATAATGTATAACTAGATAAAATTTTCTATTGGGACGTTACGCATGTCAAAATCATCTGAGTACTTATATACGAAAATATATTCACACGTGAAAAATATAATGTAAAACCAATATTAGTCTTTTTGCAATTTAATCAAAATCTTCCATATGTTTTTTTAACGTTTAAAAGAACTATTGAGAAAATAGAAATACTTGACAAATTACGTTTTAAATAAATTCGATTTGCTATAAAAATAATAAGCATGTTTTTAAAATGATTACAGGCAAAAAAGCAAAAAATTGAAAAAAAAAAATCTTTTATCTAATATATTGGTTAAATTTTGTCATTCAAAATTCTTTGTAAAATCTGAAGCATCACTATGTAAATATGTATAATATATAAGATATTTATTTTTGTAGTTCGCCATGTGGATCCATATGGTTAATATAATAAAAATAACATTGTTCTGTTTAAGTACGATCATAATAATGTACTATATTATAAAATATATTACAAGATCCAAATGGTTTTAAAGATTTCATCAGAAAACCTTAACATTATAATGTATACTGCATCATTTTCCATAATATAAACCCAGTTTAATATCGTTTGAACGATTTGGGAATATTACTCGTACATTGCATCACACTGAACGTAAGTAATGGTTATATCAAATTTTATATACAAATACATGAATACACGCGTATTAATGAAAAATAGCAAGTGAGGAAATTCATTTTTATATTATAATGGGCATCCATTTTCAGTTGGAGAACATTGACGCCACATATTTGGAATTAAATTATTTTTTTTTATATTTAAAATATTTTAACGCAAGATATGAAATATTTCACTTATGAAATATATCCGTACATTTTTTTTTTATTTATGTCAACACATTCAAACGAATTGCGTATTTGGAAATGTCTACTATTATATATACTATACGTGTCAAGAAAGCGTAAATGTTAATTGTTCGATATACATTATGTACGCTACATTAAAATAAATAAAATAACAATATTCTGAATATCAATTAGTATTTAAATATTTAAATTAAAGTATGAACGCAAAATAGAAGTTAGTATACAAATCAAAAATCTAAAACATAATTTTGTTGTACATTTGAGCATTAAAATAGTTAATCTTTAACATATCTATAAAATGGTAAAATCTTAGATAATAGGTATATTTTTGGGGATGGGAGAGAGAGAGAATGGTGAAACATTTACTTTATATTTATTATCATTGTAAAATGGTATCCAATTATTTTAGATTTAGCAACTTTTTAATTCTAAATTACAATAAATCAAAGTTTATTTAATAACTCATATTTTTCAACCATAAATTTGTCTAAGTTCTTCCTCTCTAAAGGAAGAAAAATTAATTACGTAAACCTGATCAAAATAGTATTAATAATAAAAAAAATGAAAAAGACAGGCGTCGGACGTCATTGATATAAAAAAATCAGAATTGTGCCTGATTTTGCGAGATTTATTTTGATGCATCATTGTTTTATTAATTTTAAAGTTTCGTATCACCGATCGCGACGCTCATTTTTGACTTTAGTAGTCAAACTAAAAAAAAAAAAAGTATAGGACCTAATAATTAAATGTCTGGTTTTAAGTTTAAGTTGATAAAATAGATAAAATCATGCTATTCTAACATTACAATTCAAAGATTTTATCAACGGTAATTTTTTATTTTTAGCATACAATTTTTTCATGAATTGTTTATTCAATTATGTATTTTTCGAGAAAAAAATGTTTGTAAGTACGCATAGGCATTTTAGTTAATATACATGGTTTTTACGTCAAAATTTTTATAGCTTTAAAAAAGTCGATTTCGAAAAACAAAACTTTATAAAATCATGTGATTTATAGAATGTGAATTGTTACACATACTCAATTTATTGAATTATTGTTAATTTTTACACGTGCAGTAAAAAATAAATCGCGAACATTTTGAAAATATTTCACTTATATGATCAATTTAAATAATATATGTTTTTAATACACATAAATAATCATTTTTGTATATATTCATTTATCAACTATACAGTAATTAAATATAATATGTAACGTGTACATAAATATTATCATTCTTGTAATAATGATTTACATTTCCCAACATAAAATATTCAGTCATATATCACATGTATTTATAAGTATTTATCAAGTCAGGTGCTCTGAATACTATCAAATACTAATTTTCTGTCAAGGTGCATTATAGGTTCGTAACGTTACAACACACACATACATAATATCGTATGTGCTTGCGTTATACGGTCATATTAGTGTTGTATCGCATATGCATAAATTATATTAATATTAAACGTGTTAGTAACAGCCTACGAGTATGTATGATTATGGTGCATTTGTTTCAATTCATGTGAAAAAAAAGAACGAAAGGAAAGCGTTTTTTGATTATACATTCCTGTACGAGTGCGGAATAACAAAATTTTTTTTTGCATTTTTGAAATAATTAAAAAAGAAGTTTTATCCTACTCATAATATAAAACAATCGTTTCGAAAAAGTATATCGGAGTACGTAATATACAAAATGTGCTTTGTTGCCGAGTTGAACAAACCGACTGTAACAGACACATGTACGAAATAGTCATAAACTAACTACGAATTATTCTAATATTAGTGATATTCTGCTTGCAGGTCCTTCTACATATACCGTAAGTTTTTTATTAAGTATATTATGGGGCAATTTGGACAATACTTTAAAAAAAATAAAAATAAAATTAAATCCATTTTCATTATATTTATATTCAAAAGTAAAATTCGAAACTGTGTGTACTTTACCATAAAGTAAAAAAAAATAAAATTTAAAAAAACTTGTTCTAAGGATGATATGACACCATCATTTCCCCTTAAGCATATCCCAGATAAGATAATTTTAAGTTTTGATATTAAACGATTTATTTGTTAATTGTAATTTATATACGCACTTTTTTTAAAAATTATTAATATTATACATTTAATTTTGAAGTATGACACGATACAAGTGTCATTATAGTTAACGACGGAGTTTTCCGTGGATAAATTAACGTTTAGTTCTTTTATGAACGGGTTGTAGTGATTTCGTAATTGGTTACAAATATGTTTGTAGAGCTGTGTGATTCTTTTTGTCACTATTTCTTCTAATGGTTTTTGTGTGGAGTGTAGTTTGATATAAAGAGAAAAGTTATATTAGCAATGTTCAGAAACTGTTGTATATTATAAGTGATGGATATTTTAGGTGTACAGAGTAATTGGAAACCGAAAGTCCATAATGATTTTAGCAGTGTTTTATACCTAATAATTATATTTTTTATATCTTTAAATATAGATTAGATTATTTTCGGTTCAATAATTATTGAAGTATAATGAAACATACCATTTGTGTTAGTCATAGGAAAAGGATTGTTATTTGAACAAACATCGGAAAAGAATTTAAGTTTTATAATTTAAATGACGTTTTTAATATATGTATATATTTACCGGTATAAGACTGTTTACATAGTTGTAAAAAAGCATGTATAATTTAATTCAATAATAATATTAAAAATGACAAATGTCATAACTTTTATATATAATATATTTTCTGTACATATTTATTTTAGTATTAATTATTATAATAAATTAATTGCACATGAAATCTGTTACCCACCTTAATTACGTATAATTATAATAGTTATACATTTTAATTGATAATTGTTCAACAAATCCATTTTATACTCTTATCATAAAGTTTAAACATAATCATTTTCTCGTTTTTTTTAGTTGTAAAATTTTTAATTTTTACTCCTTATTGGTTACACTGCAGTAAATTAAATAATAGTCTAATATTATAATGTTTTTGGATTTAAATATGTTTAATGGGATTGAAAATGCACTTTGTTCAAGAAATATTACAATTTATATACCCGTATACGAATATTAAAAACTCAAGAGTTTAATAATTGTGTACACAATACACGATCATTTAGATTTAAAATCTAGACATTAATTCAATCAATTAGAATAAATAAATTGTAACTCTGACGAAATATTTGAAATCACTAGATTTTTATCTAGGCTTTGTAAAAATAGACCTGATTAGTTAATTTTTTTTTTTTTAATAAACTTTAAAAAAATGTTTAAAATATAAAAATTATCATAGTTTTAATTAAATATACATCGTACATAAATAATACTTACATTTTCATTATAATAAATATGAATATGATTATATTAAATGATTTAGTGATAACAACGCGTTATTGTACAAAATAAATTTTTGGTGAATAATTATTTCAATAATTAGTTCTTAATAACTGATAATTAATTGGATAGACGCAAATGGATAAACACTTTTACATTATTTTATTAATTTAATCAATAAACTAATTATCGTTAATCAAACGGCCTTCCAAAATAACACCAATAATATTTTCATAAAATATATATATTTCAAAATTGTTCGTATCGATTTATTATCAAGAATAATTTTGATAATTATTAATGTCACACGTACATTATTCGCGCGATATTTTGCTCATTCGACAATCTCAAGTCACAATAAATTTATACATGTCTACATGAATGATTTATTTTACATTATTTGAGTTTATATATACACATTACATTATAAACGAAGAATAGATGATATAACATTCATAGGCTCAACTAGACTTACATTTTTAGAAATAACAATATTTTGAATAACTGGCACGTCATCTCCTCCACCTTCACACTATTCCGATTTTGTTTTTTTTTTTATATATATTTGATTATTTGACAAATTTTATTTTATTTTATATATAAATCGTATATAATATTAATATAACAAATATGTAAATAGTATGCAAGATCTTTTTTCATATTTTATAATATGAAATTATAAATCACTGAATCATTGTCAAAGAATACTTAGCTGCTTATTCTAACTTAAAAATTCTTATCCTAAATTTTACACAAAATGCATTTATATCACACGTTACGTAAACAATAAATAGAATATTGTTATTTGAAAATAAACTCAACAAATTCAATTAAGATTCTGAAAATTATATATTTATAATAACAAATAGTTTTAAATGTAAACTAGAGGTTGCTGAAGTTATTTCTAATCATTCCCTCCCCTCCGATCTGCATAATAATGAGTGAATGCGCAATTCGAGTTTTGTTTTTTGTCGTGTATATATAATAGGGAATGTCACCAGAAAATTGTATTTGTTTGTATGGTGGATCAGTAAGTATTATATCTATCTAACTCATTATAATATTATGTATTTAGAGACTAGTGCAGTAATGACTTAACGCGCGAAATTCAAACATTCATTAACGTGTGTAGATACAAGTGAAATACCTTTAACCTAACTTAACCTTTTGACATATATTTTATTCAAAATATTAAGCTCATTTTTATCAAATTTTGTATTCATTTTAGATAGTAAAATATCGTAATACAAGTATACTAGGATATAGTTTTTATTTATTTATTAAATAGATATGTAGTCCCGTTGTTGATAAAAATGGATAGCATTCATAATAATATTATATAGCTGGATTACCAACTGTCATTTTAAATATTTGAAATTATTTTCGAAGTTTTTAAGTAATTTATGAAAAAAAATGTGAAAAGTTAGAGAAACTTTAAAATTTACGTCATATTTGCCATTAATCTAATTACTCGTAATATTTGGTAGCCTATTTATTTTAATAGAATCAAAAATAATTTAAGATATTTAAACATTTAAAAAATAGATTATGGTTTTATTAGATTATTAGAAAAAAAAAGTAGTTTAAATCATAATACAATTTTAGAAAATATATTATGCCATTTTCAATGGTTTGTATTCGTAGTATTTCGACTTACTTAACTACGCAAAAAAATTTTGGCAAATCTTTTTACTGCCAAATGTTTTTCAGTCCAACGGGTTTTACAAAAAAAAAAACAAGTTTAGAGTGAGAAGCTCTAACTGACGCTGCAGCATCCTTAAGAAGTCCGCCACGAAACACGGATTTTCTAAATAAGTTAATTACAGTTTTAACAGTACCAATACAGTTTCCAATCATCGAGATTTCACAAGAATGTGACAATACTAAATTTAAATTATGGACTGCGCAATGAACGAACTGAGATTTTGAGTATTTTTCTGAAATTATTGTGCTCACTCCACGAAATTGGCCTCTCATTACAACAGCGTCATCATATCCTTGGCCTACCAGCATCTCCAAATCGAATTCAAGAGAAATTATACACTGCATAATGGTAGTGGCCAATACTGGAGCTGTCACATCTTTCATGCACAGACTATAAGAAATCTTCTTTTTTAAAAATATTATCAGAAAAATCGTCCACATACCGAATGCATAAAGCTAGTTACTCATACCTTGATATATCTTGCATTTCATTGGCAAGAACGGTAAAAAACCAGTATCATTTACTGAAAATTTATATGAAAAAAGAAGTATCCAAGAATTTTGAAACACTTTTAGTTATGAGTTTATTGAAACTTTCATGGATTGAAATTTTATTACTTGTGTGATTTTTCCTCGTTAAAATAATAAAAGCTGTAGTTCTTCTTAGACAGAAGAAACATTTTAGAAAGAATTTAAAACTTCAAAATCAGTTGAGTTACAAACTAAAGGAGGTAATAGCTGATTAATTTGAATGGTTTTATTTGTATTATCAGATTTTTGTTTTTCCTAAAAAAGTTTAAAATAGTTGACTGAGTTGTTCGCTTCATTTTGTTTCTATTATAATAAAAAACAAATTTTAAATGTCATATTATGTTTACCCGTTATATATTATGTTAAATTACAAAATAATTCGAAATTTAGAATAATATTAGAAGTTGGCACCTTTATAATGAAAAAAAAACTTAATAGTATTCGACGTTCAGAAAATAATATTTATACAAAACGTTTCATGCGAAATTTAGAATATGGTTATAAAAATGTATGGTTCATTAATATTATGTAGTAGGTATTGAAAACATATATTTTTTTGTCTATTATATATAAAAATAAATTACCTGATTTAACTGGAAAATATTCAGAGAACGCGTTTAATACACTATATAAACAAGAAACGGACGACTCCGAAGCTAGAGGAAAAATGACGTAAATCAGTAAATGTCAAACACAATAATTAATTATGTAAATTATGCTATTCATAAATACCATTTTACATAAACACGCAACTATAAGTGGTGTGGCCCATATTCTGTTACCTAACCTAACCTAATCTAACAACAGTACAACAGTATTTGAATATAAGGGTATAGAATTTAGTTACCAAACGTATTTTTGTGAAATTATGTCACAAAAATATTCATCATCAGTCCAGAATTAGGAATTAAATAAAAAATATTTAAATAAATAGTTCTTTTTGTATTTTGTAATACCTACTCACACCAAATTTAAAAGAATTATTTGTATTATTATTTATTTACTTTTTATTAAATTGTTATTTTTAAAATAGGGGTTTGAACCCCCCAACCCTTACCCCCATTACCTATGCTCCTGGTAGGTATACATGTTATGCGATGGCATCCACTGAAATTAAGAATAAAGAGTTTATTAATCTTAGAGCAATTACTTCACCGTTTTAATAAACGACCTTTTAAATTATTTTACCTCCAATCACGTGATATTATTTATATTAATAAATATATAGTAAATACACAATAGTTATAATATCATAAACGATTTGTTTTTCTAGTTACATGTAAATAAGTATTTATTTTGTTACCCATGTAAAAAATTATTGAGAGGAGGAAGAAGACTACTACATAGTTATATTCTATTTTGTTTTAAATACAAAAGATGAAATTGAGAACTATTACGAATTTCTAATGATAATATTCGTATTTTTACACTAAATTATTTTCAATTTCAATTTATCAAATGTTAATTAATCAATGTACGAATATAACATTTTTAAAAATCATTGTAATAGTTTAAACCAATGTAGTTATAAGAAAATTATCTCAGATTGCCTAATTTTTATTAATTATTCATCATAAACACATATTAGGACAGTTTAAGTTATATTACCAAATCCAATAAATAAAAAGAAAATATGTTTTATTACGTTCGCCATTTATTTATCAATGATGAAATTATAATTAAAATATAATAATAAGTAATTGAAAATCATAAATTTGAAGTTCATAATTCAATAAAATTATCAAATTTATCAAATTTAATATTATTTTATTAAAAAATAGTAATAGACAAACCTTGCTATCGCTAATTTCATGTTGTGTAATAAGTATAGTATATGTAAAACTCCTTGTTTTTATTATGTTTAATATTATAACATGTATATATGTTATGTACAGCTGAGTTTATTAATATTGTCAACTAAAAATACGTTGGGTTTTTCATGTAATATCATGAAATAAATGATCATTTAAATAACTTAACGTGTAAATATACAAATTATTTCTAAAAAAAGATTCGCTAATCTCTGGATGAAAATAATTGTATTCATTAAATATAAAGTCATTATACCTACATGTATATTTTGCAAATAAGAATTTTAAGCACATTGTATATTATAATACTATTATATCTAACTTTAAATCAATTTAAAAATTATAGTTTAGTATAGTTTTTTAAAATATATGTATAAAAAAATAAAAATTTTGGTATAAAAGCTATATTTGCCACGTAGGTATCCCATGAAAACTTATTTAACCATTCTAAAAGAATAAAACAAAAGATGAATACGTGGTAAAAGAGACTTACCACAAACAATAAAATCTGAAAGATTTATGCTTAACTTACCAATGAATCATTAAATCTAAAGATTATTTTAGCAACACAGTTAAAAAGTTTTTCTGCCTACATTTTATGCATATATTCAACTTTAGACTCACATAAATGCCAACACATTAACTACTACTTTAATAACTTTTTCCATATTTCAGTATGACATGCATATTATAACATATAGGTGGTTTATATAATTTACTTTAATATATTCATGTTTATATGTGTCTAAGCATTGTACATATATATATATATATAGTATATAATATATTATATATACACACACAATTAGGTATTAGATTTCTAAATTACAAATGTGGGATTTTTATTTAAAATAATTTATCTTGTATCTCCCCAGATTAGTTACGTCATATAATAACATAATTAAAATAACATTTAAATGATATTACTCAAACCTTCACGGTACAGACGTAAAAATGAAATACTTCAAAATAGGATAAACTTATTATTTTATGAATTAAATTTAAAAATTCTATCACTTACTGTAAACATTAAAAAAAATTGCCAATAATATCAATGTTTTTTTTAATTAACTGACCTTTTTGTTACGTTTCAGTGAAATTTTAGAGTTATCATGTTTTGAATTTCTTGATGTACAGAAATATTTTGATTTCTGTGTTACACAGACTGTGCAAGACATTAAAAATTGAACAACTCCGTACAATCTCTAAAGTATTAGTTAATTAAAACAAATATGGAATTGTTTATAAGATTAAACTCATTCAAGAATACTTTAACAACTTTATACAAAATATATCAATATCTTAACTTATTAATTATTTTAGGCCAACCGCAACTCAGCCGGATGGCATTCACTTTACACGGCGCCTCGGATAGGCAATTTAGGTACTATTAGGTATAGATTCGTCCTATAGTTATAATAATAATAATTATTATTATAACAGAAACTACAACAACAACAACAACAACAACAATAATAATAATGATAATAATAATATATATTACACAATTTTATAACTCAATTATTGTATTATTAATAATTAATATTATCCATTTTTAATAGTTGTATTTACATTAAACAAAAGTAATATGAATATATTTAAAAAAAAAAAAATGTTAGAAATGATTAACGAATAATTTTAGTGAATGAATTTGTGTACCTAATTAAATCAATCAGAGTGTAGCTTTAATAAAAACGTTGTATATTACAATTACTATTATTGCTATAATTTTTATTTTTATGTAAAGTTGTTTTTTGGCTTTATGTCTTATGTCTAATTATATTTAATTAATAATTTTGTTGTAATATTTTTATATATTTTTTTTTACATATTTTAAAACATTCAACTTTTTCCTTCAAAGAAACTTAATTTTCTATTTTTACATTAGTGAAGTGTATACTACGTACTACAATCTACATATTTTGTTTTTATTTTTGGCAAACAACATTTATTATACCTGTGAACTGTATAATGATGAAATAAAAAAGTTTCATGAACCATATTAAAATGATAACAATATTCAATGGTTAGAGAATAAATACGGGTACAGACATAAAACGAAAAATATATGTTATATCATTAAAATATCTAAATATTGGAAAACCATATTTAAGTTTTTTTATTACTGAATTTGACTTGATAAACGGTATTATTTATTATTGAACTATAAGTATGCTATATTATGAATAATATAATATATTATATACTGCTGCGAATTATATATATATATATATTATATATATATATATATATATATATATATATATATATATATATTAGTGTGGACCTTACTTTTGAAGTTCTAAATTTTGATAAGCGCTGGACAAAAATTTTTTCATTTGTATGCAAAAGAATTACTTGCAAAGTTTGAACACGATTAGACTACATTTACACGTGGCGCTTTAAGCTCAAAGTTTTGCATAATATCAAAAAATTATACTTTGTTCTATATTCGCTAAAATTTTTATTTAACAATAAATTTTATAGAATCATTTTTATTATATTTCTAAATTACTAAAAAAAGGTTTCTTTGTATTTTTACGTAAGATTAACCTTTTAAAAATAAAAAAATAAAAATAAAAATAAAATTAAAAAATAAATAAATTTACACTAATTCTTGTATTTATATTAAGTATTTTATTTTACGTTTTTGTGATTATTTAAATTACTATACAATTTTAATAACCATTTACATATAAACTAATTTATAAATTATCAATAAAATAATTTATAATATAATATTTATTCAACAATTTTTTGAGAACTCTAATATTAGAAAACATAAATTTATATAAGATTTCAGAATGAGACTTAGTTATTTGCTAAACGGTTTTCTTATTACTTCTAATGTGGCGTCTTTTGAATACTTTCGACGACAATCTTGTACAGTCGGTAATTAGAAACAATTTTAATTTTAATAATTTATAACATAATTTTAGTACTAAGTACTTACTTTTAATAGAAATTTTAAACTACTTTTAAATTTTTTATAATTAAAACCTCTTTAAGATATGAATCCATTAACCCCTATTTACAAGGATGAAATTTTAAAAATTCTTTTGAAATTTTAAATTTTTCAAGTAATTTGATAAATTTTTCACCGAAAAAATTTTAATACAATCGTGTAACTATCATTTTCCAAAAATACTTCTATTTTGTCCCTTTTAAATAATAATGTTTTCGTTGAACAATCATAATTTTCTTCGAAATCTCCATCTTGATCAGTCATTGTAAATATTTTTTTCATCATCGATTTTTTGGTTTCATAATTTATTCTATCATCAAATAATGAAAAAGCTACTGTCTCTTCGTTTAAATCATAAAAATGGTTAATTATTTTACCAACAGTAATATCAGAAATATTTTTATTAATTTTTCGATAATTGTACAGTTGCCATAAAAACTCTACATCATTTAAAGATGCATCAGGAGCTTTTTGAAAAGAAAACCAATATTTTACATAACACTTTACAATAAATATAATAAGGTTTAATAAAGACTTTTTTTTTTTGTGAGAATAAATTCTCGGCGAAATAAATATATTTTAATCGAATATATTGCTTTAGCCATCCATCTTGCTAGATGTCCATGCCTTTTTAATTTAATTCCACCTACAGGTACACCTCCTAAAAATATTATAAGCTTTAAAAATTCTTTATAATCATCTCAGGGCAATGTGTTCAATATCATTTGTTATTCAAAAGTTTAGCACAATATCTAAATCGTCTCCCAAAATATATTTAATTTCCTTACCATAATGTACAGTTGTATAATTCTCTAAATTAATATCAGCCCATTTAGCTTTAAACCGTTTAAATACTGGAATATCTGGTACAGAAATTGATGAAATATTATTTTTTAAAAACTGCTGCTAATATGATTTCACATATATAGTGTCTACACCACAAAAACAAAATTTCTCGCTCTATTTTGTATTCAAGCAGAACACATGCTCCGTTAAATCTACCAGTATTTGACTCCGTAGTGTCAAATACAAATGCATGTACTTTATTTAGTAATGACCAATCTTTTATCACATAAATCGCAGAACTTATTTTAATACTAGTACCTGAACACAATTCTGGAACACCTAATAATTGCTCTACATTTTGACACGTTCCTAGTATAGCTAATTTGTCAACTAATTTTCCAGATATATTTTCTAATAATTTCGTATCCTAATGTATGACTATCGATTCAACATTTAAATAATAAAAATTTTGTTTTACTTTGTTGTCATATGATTGGTGATAAGCAGCTCTAGCATTTCTAATGGACGTTTTGTGGATTACAAAATCCAATGGATCCAATGAAACTGCTTCCAAAAAAGATACTAATAAATGAACCGCATTTCTATGACTAATTTTGCACTTATCCAATACTGCTGATAATCTTGAATTAAAATTTTCTTGCGAACTCTCTTGATACCTGATGGTCCTGAAATTTCAGTATTTTTACGTTCTGATTCAGAACTCGAGTCTTCAGAGAATGATGGATTTTCGACTAAAAAATAAATTATATTCTTTATATTTGAAAAAATAATTTTTTGATACCAAATTATGAATAGATTTTGGTTATAAAAATCTAAATTGGTTTAGAAACACCAAATAACACAACAAAAAGAAAAAATGGATATTTGAAGATTTGAATCTCAAATTTTAAGTTACAATTACGCGCACTAACCATTAAGCTATCGTACACGTGATTACTTGAAGCTGTAAAAATTATAATAATAAGATTATTCTACACATGTAAATATTAAATTAATAAAATTAAATCCCACGTTTAAAATATACATAAATGATTTACATATTAGCATTAACGGTGTTTTTAAAAAGTTTTTTGGTCTTTTTTCTTCTTTTTCTAATCGAGTTCGTCTTCTTTCTTCTTTAGTTATAAGTGTTTTATCGACTCCTATCATGGAACCTACGCGTCCTTTTTTTCTTTGCTTTAGTAGAAACTGCTTGTCTTCTTCAATTTTTATGATACTCAAAGCATTTTGATGAGCAATATCGAAAATATCATTTAGTACATCACAAAAATCTAATCCTTTTTGTCTAATTTTGTCAGTTGATTTATTTTTATTTTTCAATAGATTTCGCCAGTTTTCATAAATTTCTTTTAATTTACCTTTGCATTTATGCATTTCTCTTGTTGAATTCTCGCTTTTTTCAAAAAATTATACATTCATCAATAACAAGATTAACACTGTCATTGAAATTCATATTAGAGATTCTCATGTTATAAAATAAAACTCGTACACAATTACCTATTGATGGCAGTTTACTACCAGTTATTTGATGTTTCATTAAACCCACAAGAAATATTTTATTACAATTAGGCATCATAAAAGACACTCTTGGTATATAATGTTATAATATATAAAATTAAAAACATTAAAATTATAAAATAAAAAAAATAACACGCACTACAATTTTATTTTCGATTAACATACTTTTATAAACAAGTGGAATAATACAAACTTATATTAAAATATATTGGTTTGACGTATTCCCTGGGTAGCGACCAATCGTCGTGAGTTGAATGCCGGAACAGTTGACCGATCATATGCGGTTTATCAGCATTGCTCCGTGCACCGATTAGATAACTTGAGTCCCAGGCTCTATAAATAAATAAATTTATTGCTATAATATATATGTTTATCTACAACATGATAAAATATCTAGTTTTCTTAAACAATTCCAAACTGAGAGTTATTAGAGTGCTTTACATTATAAACTTATTGAAGTAAGTGTAAACATATTATCATTATATATTTGGATAATAAAATAATATTCTGTGGTGTTACATGATATTACAAAATATAGATAATATTTACAGTGAATTCAGTATAAAATGTTTAAATAATTTAATATTACATTGAGTATACTATAAATATAGAATATACTATAGTTTTAGTTTTCATCACACTTATTAAACATTGGTTGTATACGCCACATATATTCTGGGGTCTTTAATTAAGAATTATTTTTGCAGCCCCTTAAATTCCGTTGATATATTCCTACTTTATCAAAATATTGGTCAAAAGTGAAGAATATATTGGTTTCGTATAGTCTATAAAGATATTCCAGTAGAGAGATTGATTTTATATATTCATGCTTACGATTTCCGTTGAGTTTCATTTAGAAAATTTTCTTTTAAAGATAATTTAAAAATATTTAATCAATTTTTATACATTTTTTTTAAAAAATATTTTAAACTAATAGTTTTATTTTATACAAAAATTGAAACGTCAAGTAGAAATAATATTACTGCGTTTATATTCAGCTCTATACTACTGTATTCAACGAAAAATATTTTGCTCAATATTAGAAATGATTGTTTTGACATACTCTTACAAAAAAAAAACTAATAATTTTAATAAATTTTGTTTATTCTCGTAGACCATGCATGGTCATGAAATCATTTTAATATCTGACACTTTTTGACAACCAACACGTTTTAATTTCCTGTTTCAATATTATTATTCATTTCAATCAAGATATTTTAAAACCATACTACCTATCAACTTGTTTTTTATTCTTAAGAAAACATTAAAAAAAGAGAGATATTATATAAATATTTATTACGTAAAATTTCAAAAAAATTCAAAAATTAGATTTAAATTAATTATTATGAGTTAAATTATGAACGTTTGAGATTGAATATTAATTAGATGAAATTTGAATTATTTAATTAAATTTTTATTAGACATATATAAAATATATTTAAAAAGCAAAAAATTCCAAAGCTACATTAGTTTTTGTATTATTTATAATTTTAACTTGTATACAAATGTCTAAAAATGATTGATAAAAATGTTTACTAAATAACTTTTAATATAGATTACTGTCAGAAAATATTAAATAATATAAATATAAATTAATATAGATGTAATAATAAATTATTTATTACTATTTAGAGATTTTAGCGGTAATCTCGAACAACTTGTAAAATATATTGCTTCTGAACCTCGTTTTTTGTAGTTATACTGTTGTAATTTTCTATTAGTATTATGTTTCGTTCAACAGCATTATTTACAACTTTTAATGATTAAACTATATTAAAACCTATTTTATGCTTATCATCAGTATCTTAAAGTTGTGGTTCCAAGTCAAAAAACTGTTTGATATATTAAACCAAGTAAAAAATGTTAAACTATTAACAGTTATAAAATTTTATATTTTTTTTAAATATAAAAAACTAATTTTTTCTAACTTTTTTATTATTATGCTTGATATTTTCTGGTATTTTGAATATTGTTTGAGCCAGACATTCCCTACAATATATTATATTGAAATATTTTATGTCTTTTAATTTTTTTTATTGAAAATCAAAAAAATACCACATTTTTATATTTACTATTTTTTTAATATGAGTTCATAATTAGCCTGTTTTTTCTCCTTTGAAACTTTTCTATTTTTTTTAAATAACTTTTTTTTTTAATAATTTATAGTCATCTCCACTCATATATCCTTGACGACCTATGTAACAGTATACCTATGTAACGGTCTATGTAACAATTAAAACTGTCTGTATTCTTTAATTTTTATGATATCTAATATATTTTAATATGCAATATCAAATAACCCTGCAATCCAAGAAAATATTTTTTTTTTTGTGTAGCGGTTTTTCTATTCGAAATTTTCTGTTATTTTCTCCACTTTTTATAAATTAATTATAATTTTTTTGAACAATGTTGAAAATCTCTTTTTGGAGTTCAAGCATTAACTCAAAAAAATACATGTTTCCCTTATGACAATAGCACCATTTTTGTGGGAATTAAAATTAAAAAATTATACTTAACACTGATAATTTGATCTATAATACATCCAATTAGATAAAGATTTTCATGGAGATCAATTTTTTAATACTATTTTTAAATTAAAGAATTAAATATTATACATAAATAAATAAAAGTTTTATAAATAAACATTTAATTTTATAAAAATTACAAAAAAATAATACTATTATAATATACTACAATTCTTCATTCTCGCATAATACTATAATTTCGAGTTTATCATTTGCGTCGATAGTTGCTGGCTTGTGAAACTATTTTGTACAAACATGTATATCTTACGTACATCTGTGCAAGTTGGGAAACTTGAGACTATGTATGTTGTCTTTCGTACTGGTTAACTTTATGAAAAGTCTACTAAATCATTTTCTTTTATTCAATTTAAATTGCTACATATTTTATTCTTTTATGAATTAAAAATTATGAAATTATAAGTCAAATATTTTTGAAAAAATCAGTTATAACTAAATAGTATATTATTCGAAAAAAAGATTTATAATTTAAATTATTTTTTTCAAATTTTCACTGTAAGAATGAAAATAATTTAACAAATTTTCTATTAAAACTGACCGTTCTCATTTTCAATAACCGATGGTCAATCTAATAAAAATTAACAATTTATATTTATTTTAGAAAATGAAATTTTAAATAATTTTTATATAAAATATTTGATCTTATCTCCAACCATTTGTAAAATATATTAAAATAACAGTAAAAATTAATTTTACTAAAAACATTAAATATTTGGTATTTTATTATATATATATATATATATAATTTTATTTTATTTAAATAATAAATCTTAGAGAAATTTTGTAAATACATTTTTTATAAAGAACTTTAGGGATGAAAATTAAGGTTCTATACATGTTTATGCTAAATAGTAAAGTTATTTTATTAAATCAAAAAACTGAAAAACTACCATATTTAGCATTTTAGCAATCCCCTCGAGTTACGTAAAGGTGTGAGTTATCATGGCTAAATTTGACCCAAATTACTTTCTTACATTATCGAGCGAAATTGGAGGTTAAGACATCAAAAATTCGAAAGTTAAAAAATAAGGGCCACTTAAATATATATGTATATAACGATTATGTGAACATTAATAATTAGTAAAATGCAGATTAATATAATGATGATTTTCATTATATCACCTGACAGTCAGCTTATGTGAATTATAATATCGATATTAAAAAAAACAAAAATGTTAAGTAAACGTATTTGTTAGACAAAGCCACTTGCAGAAAAATATTTTGCCCCCCCCCCCCCCCGTGTACCATTAAAAAATGTACACCTTTATTTATTAAATATACTCTCAGTATAAAAACTAAAAATTATAAATCACTAGAGTACAAATTATCACATGTTACAACATCTTTTCTATAAAGTTGTTTCCATGGATATGGTTATCTATAGCCGTGACTGTTTCGGGTGGGATTGTAGAAATAATAATCGATTATTTTATCACACTAAAAAAAAATGAAAATTATTTAATATTTAAAAGGAATTATATCGCCAATTTAAACAAATATCAAATAAAATAGTGGGTGGACCATAGTCTCTCTCTTATCCCCCCCCCTTGCGGGCAGCCTTATCGTTAGATATTATATTCAATACTAAAAAATTGTATATAAATTACTCTATTGAATAGTTTAGCATAAAAATATTCGAATAATTTTACTCAAATACTTTACAACTCTGATTTCAGAAATAATTGTACATTTATCTAGGTCAGTATCTGTATTTTATTTTTATACTACAATATATAAAAATTATCATTATATCTTATTACATACTTAAAATTACCTGCATAATTGTATTGTATTTTTTTAAAAATAGGAAGGCATGGCCACTGTTCAACTCCCTCAAAAACCTTAAATTTTGTTTAATTTTTTTAATATTAGGTAACATATTTTACTTACTTTAAACAATTATAAAAATTGCTATTCAAAATTAATTGTTTATTTCAAAATAATATTTAATTATTTATACATATCATATTCATTAAACTATTGTTATTACACAAATAAATTTAAATTACATAACCTAGTGTCTAAATTTAAATATTTTAAAAATATTTTTATGTTCAAACATTTATTATAGTAATTATTGTGTGTAGTATTATTTTTAATATGTATAGTTATAATTTTTAATTTCTGTCAAAAATATTGATAATTTATACCTAAATCAATTATAGTCCAATCATATATTGATTAAATGATTTATTTTAATGTATATAATATAAACTTCTATGTTTTCTTATAATAAACAATTTTTTCTTTTGATAAGAGTTGAATATAATACTTTGTAAAAAGAAAAATATTAAACTGGTGGAAAAAATAATTTATTATTAAACAAAAATTGGTAAACTATATAATGCATTTCTGTGTAACCTAAAAAATATTTACTCAATATACTAAAATTCGTATAATAAATATTGTGAAAAAATGAATAATTTTTAAAAAAACTGGGTCGAAATTATATATATTTCCATTAATAAATAAAATATTTATACATTCAAAACACACAACCAAGTGGAATATGTACTATATGAGTAAAACGTTAAAAAGTCTGCCATATTGGAGAAGTAAAATGTTCACACATTCCTCAATAATAATAGAAAATAAAAATCATTATATTCAAAAAATATATGCTGTCATGTAAAGGTGCCTGAGTCATATTTTCAAGTAACAAAATATTATTTTAAGTTTATTTTAGTTATTCTATATATATATTAACATATTTTAAATAAAATTGTTATGCATTAGGATACTCAAGTAAAATATTTCTCATATTATTATTACATATCAAAACCAACATGAACATAATACATTCAATTAAATAACTTTCAATGGACATTCAGCATATGCATTGTCTTAATTCACCATACAGATTAAAATTATAAATTCATAATACATTCGTTAAAAATGTAGTGAAGTATATTTTACAGACCAAGACTTTTTTACTTACATATTATTATTAAAGTATAGTATATTTATGAACAAATTGCCTAATATATTTGAATATACTATTAATTGTGATAACTATTATTAGAACCCTCTATCAATTTTACACGAAATTGTTTTGGTAGATTACATAAACCAATAAACAAATAAATATTATTAACTTTTTAAATAAAATTAAAACTTATAAAAATCATTAATAACAGCAAATTTTCATATTTCTTTATATCACAACATTATATTTTTGAATAGAGCACGAAACATTTAATTTTATAAGTTTCGTCCAAGTTTCAAAGTTTAAATTTATACCATTAATTATTTTACTAATTTATTGCTTACAGTCCGTTGCAATTTTTGAAGGTTCTCCATTAGTGACAAAGAGGTGTAAAAAGAGCTTTGTAAATTTTATAGTGAAATTTTAATTGCTTATAAAAATTAAAAGGGCGAACGAAATATTTAAAACCGAGTAACATTGATGCAATATTATACTTTAATAACACAAATTGATCTTAAAAATTGTTTTCTTACTTGTGACTAGTTTAAATTAAAATCATAATACAATAAAACTTCCGTTAACGGTCACCTTTATAGGACGGTCACCTCTATGTAACGGTCAATTATTTTGGTCCCGTCAAGTTTTACGAAAAAAATGCATTTACACCTCTATATAGCGGGCAACCTAATTAACGATCAAAATATAAGAATATGTCAAATGGAAAAATGTTAAATTACTTAATTTTAGAATTATTTTCGGCAATTTATCTTATTGATCATTTACGATGTCGATAACGCGATAAACATATCGTGTCTATGACTGCATTTGATCATGTTTCATTAGTTTTAGTGTTCGGTTGAAACGTTTAAAACACGTGCGTGTAGTTTCAATAGCGTCCAAACGAAAAGACCTAACTTTAACGGAAAAAATCAAGCTTTTAGATTTTTACCAAAAATAAAATGTGAGTGCACGTGCCCTTGCAGATACATTTGGAATAGGGAGAACTCAAGTAACCGATTTAATAAAAAATAAAGAAACGATTTTAAAATTATGAAAATCCCATGGTAACGATCAAATGAAAACTATAAAACAGCATAAAACCGAATTAGTTAATGTAAACATTGTTATATATAATTGATTTTGTGCTACTCGTGCTAAAAATATTCCAATCAGTGGATTAATACTTAAAGAAAAGGTTTTACAAGTAATTAAAAAACTTAAAATTGAAATTTAAAGTTACAGAATATAAATTTAGTATTTTTACCACCAAATACAACGTCACACTGTCAGCCTCTAAATCAAGATATAATACAACATTTTTAAGTTATTTACCGACAAATGATACTTAGGCGAATATTATTACAAATTGATGTAATTAAAAACGCTGACGATCTTGCAAAACGTATTATTGCATTAGACGCTTTAATGAGGATTAAACAGTCTATAATGCAGATAACAGCTAGTTGTGTTTTTAAATGTTTTAAAACATTAGGTTTTGTTTAGGAAAATTTAACTGTAGATTTAGATAACACAGATCTCGAAAACGAAATAATCGTTGGTGAACAATTAGTTAATATGCTACCAACTCATATGCTAGGTGAAGAGTTTTTTCGGTCAACGAAAATCTGAGCACTGAAGAAGATAGCACTGATATCACGTCATTCATTACTACAGATAATGACGAGGAAGAAACAAATAAAGAAATTGAAAAAATTTATAAACCTGAGTGCAATGTATCAAATTATTCAGAAGTTTTCATTCAATTAAAACAATTAGCTGTTTTCTCTCTTCAAAAAGATGACGTAGATATTTATAATCTGTTAAAAACCACAGAAATTCATTTTAAAAAAAACTGTTCAAATAATCAAATAAATTTAAAACAAACTAATATAACTCAATTTTTTTAATTTAAATATTTTTGTATTATATATAAATATGAATTAAACATTTTTAAATACTTATATGAGCATTTTTTTAAATTTTAAATTATACCTACATTATGAAAGTCATAAATACATTTTTGGTACCTATATTCATATTTGTTACTTATTTAGTATTTTATTTTTAAATTTTTTATGCACTCTATAAAGCGGTCACCTGGAAGATAATTCACTGCTGTTAACGGTCACCTCTGTAGGACGGTCACTTCTAAATAGCGGTCATTATTTGCGGTCCCTTCGGTGACCGTTATATGGAAATTCTACTGTATTCATTTAACGCCGTATAATTTTATATATGCATTATAAATTACTAAGAAATTTGGAAACAAGGATGTGTAGTTCGTATTAAAAATTTTAATTAAAAAAATATATAAAATTTGGCATATTATAATATAAATTAAATAATTATATGTATCATCATATATATAATTAGCTAGAAACGTGCTTTATTTTGAGGGAATTAGCGCTTAAAAGTGTTGAAAAACGCAATACCATTTTTGAATAATTTTGTTTTTTTTAATTATAACTGAAACCTTTACTTTTATGTACATGTCATAAATCGAACGTTTAGATGAAAGTTTAACCACTTAGTACAAATATAATTTAATTCTAACACAACTCATCAATCTTTTAGGTCTATAATGGTACAGACAATATACCATTTTTGATTCCTTTCAACAAAATAATATACCTGTGACCAATATAAAATTTTGGTGTGTGGGAATGTTAACGTAATCTATCTATATATTTTATTTTAATAACCCTTATATATTTATAATTTTTTTTTTTTAACAGGACACTTTAATCAACCACAATTGTATTTTATTTTACATCCTTAAATTTTATGTTATACCGTGAATAACACATAATCTAATATTTAATTTTTCCTATTTTTCATTTATTTATTTAACTATTTATGTATTTGTTTAAAAAGAAGGGCCTTGCCGATTTCATTTAGTTAGCAACGTTTTTACGAAACCGAAAATTTTTCTCTAGGTTTCATAGAATCAGCAATTCCGTAAATTCAATGTAACATGTATATGATAGTTCATTTATTGAAAACTTTACTAAGATATTTGAATATTTCACTTTATTTTAAAAAATGTTACCATATGTTTATTTTTTACAATTGTTACTTTAAAATCATCTTAATATTAATTAAATAAAATAACTAAATGTTATAATTGTATAATCACAGTCTTTGTTTCATAATTTAATGGATAGGTAGTGCAAGTAAAGAACTTTTAATTATTCTCGTAGGTGTAGGGGGTGGAGAGGTAAAATTAAACAAAGAAACCTCATCTCCATTATAAACAATTTTAAACAATATTTTGAATTAAAATGTTTTTTGGTCTTGGATGAAGTTATGCCTAACCACCCCTTCCATAAGTATACCACGGATGTATTGTTTTATATATATTAAAAGACATTTTCGATTCAATAACATAAAAATTGTAATTTTTCTGAAGGTAAATACTTTTGTACAAAGAATAAATACTCTGTACAACCACATTATTCTTTTTTCCATATTTTTTTTTATCTTTTGTTTTTGAAATTAAATTGTTACTTATAAAAACGAAAAAGAACGTAACAATTTATATTATGTTTTAATATTTAATGTGATCGTTTTACATTGACGTGTCGAAAGATGAGAAAATATAAATGATCGAAGTTTTAATAATCCTATGGAACTCTCAAATACCACGGCAACGGTTGTTGCCTTGAGTGCTATTAAAATGTGATCATTTTGGTCGAGTAGGTTTCTTGTCAGAAGTACATGGAATTTTCCTATTATATGAAAAAAGGGAACGGTTTTGTGTACAGTGTTGACAGGCCGGAGACAAGCTATCGAGCAGCTGATTTTTAGTTGATGATTAATGATGGAAAGTGTGAGAAACGTCTTATAATGAATGACATATCACATGCACTAAAGGCATGTAACAATTATAATACATATTATATTATATTATAGTGTTAAATTTGTTTTTTATTTCTGTTATGTTATGATATTATTACTATTATTTATTTATTTTTATAATTTATTTTAACTATAATCTTGCTGGCATTTCATATATATGCGTTTTAAAGAGGAGTAATAAATTTACCATTTAAAAAATATATATATATTTATATTTCATAATAAAGTTTAAAAAATATAAATAATAAAATAATAACAAATTTTGAATTGACTAATTAGTCTAGTCCGATAGGCATGACGAGTGCTACTAATGGCCCTGAATACTTCACACAAAGCTGAATTACAATTTAAAGTAAATTAAAAATATTATTAATTTAACTGAGGTAGTTTTTTTGTTTTTGTTTTTTTTTTTGTAATCATCTGTTTGTTTTTTACAAAAATATTAATCCTCAATTATAACAAATATATTTTTTTAAATACTTACAAAGAACTAAAATTGTTTATCTTTACTATTAACTTATCAATGTCCATTATCAATCATGAAACTAAATCAATTAAAAATAAATAAGTCCATTTTCAGTCTGACGGATTTATTTCGTTCTTATTGCTTTTATCTATTGTTTTTGTTATACGTAGAAACATATTTATGTAAGTATATCTGTTAGTAACGTTTGTTAGTGAACAAATATATTTAACTAATAATTGTTTCCGAAAATATCTTAATTCGTACTTTTTACTATGAATTATAGAATTGCAATCTACTATAAGAATTCGGAATAAGTATTTAGTAACGTTTGGTTTATCTATACTAATATATTCTTAGTTAACTTTAAAAAGTTTCGATGAATCTGTATTATTAATTTTTTTATTGCATTTTATATCACATTAATACATTATTTAAATCATAATCATTCTTTTATCGGTTTTAATTCTTAATATCGTTTTTCAAATACATTTTTTTATTGTTGAGTTTAAAAATATATCTATAAATTCATTTTTAACTTGATAATTTATTTTTAAAGTTATTATATTAAGATTGCATAAAATACTGCAAAATCTTCGTTAAAAATAATATAAATTTGCTACATTATGCTGTATTTACAATATTATAAATCAATACAAAAATATACAATTGTATAAATTTTAGTGCAATTGAATGTTACAAATTATTTGAAATATAAACAAGCTTTTTTAATACCATTAAACATATTCTCATAATATATTTTTGATACTTATCGTTTTTCTATATAGTACATATTCTATATTCTCATTTTCACGAACAAATTACTTATAAGTTATTTATTAATATAATTTTGACAAATCGCAATTTATCGTGGGATATATCTTTCTAATAATTTTGTTGTAAGTCATGTGGTGTATGTACACAGAAATTCGAACTTATTGGCCATTGAAAGGCTGCTATGATTTATTAGTGTTGAAAATTATTATATTATTGACTATACTAAAGTTTACACATATTTTCCTTTAATACAAATACATTATTACTGTATTCTAGCACGTCCCATTACTTATTTTAGCTGTATATTATAACACATGTACTGTATCAGACACAATTATTGATACGCAAAATAAATAATAAGATTATTATAAAATAGTAAAAATAATTAATAATGATTAGTAAAATATGTATGGACATAACTTATATAAGGCTATGTCTATATGAATATATATAGGGCGGGTCGAAAAAAACGATTTTTATATTTTGGCAATGCAATAGTGTAGAATAGTTACAATTTGGTATCCTAAATATTTAAAAAATAATTTAAAAATTCTATATTTATATCTTCAGTTCACGCATCGGGCTTAAAATTTGAAAAAAATAGTAAAAAACTAAAATTTTTAACAACGGTAATTAAATAACAGTATAAAAGCTAGGTATTAATTCAAAATAATTAAGACAATATATCCATTGTATTTTCTGTTTGTGCATGAGCATAAAAGTTGGCCAATATAGCCGTGGGTCGCATGGGCGCTGCGCGTTGTTTTTACGATAATATTGTTTCATGTCACAACAGGCAGAAAGATAATCACTTGTTTCAAAGTTATGCAACACGTGCATTGTGTATCATGTAATCAGTTTCCGTTATTATTACTCGTTATTGTTTCTCGGAGTAGTATCGTTTTATTCGGGAGTGAATCTGGTGTGGTATAATGTCATATTACGTTTGATTTTTTGACATTATTATAAGAGTGTTTTTTCATTAATAGTGTATACCCGAAAATGGAAACTCACAGAAATACTAAACGATTAAGCGTTTGTTCTACTTTTCAACAAAAGTGTTAAGTAAAAGTATTTTACCTACATACGAAGCTGTATTATAGGCTTGTTTCGAAGAAACATCAACATTTGCGAAAAACGTTGCTTTTTCCCAGGTTTTTCATTATGTTGTTATTCAGATAGAAGTTTACAACAAAGCATCTATACCTACGGTAAGTCATGAACAGATTGTAAAAATGATTAAGGATTACCATGATGATTACTACAATTTGAGAAATCGTTTAATTGCGATAAAGAGAAAATTAATTTTAGAAAAAAGCTCGAAAACATTGTAAGTAAAGCAAAAAAAAAACTTTTTGATGTAGCATTTTGAAAGTGTGTTATGAAGTTTACATGCATATATGAAAATATCTATCTCTTGTGATTGTAAGGTTATTATAAAGTTTGACCTGTGAAAAAGAAAAAAGATCCCCAAAATTGATAAGAGAATTTATGTACAACCAGTGAACTAGCCGGTTGAAATGTATAGGTAGTTTAGATATCATTTATACAAAGTTATTCAGACGACACGACAGCTTCCCAAAAAGTTACGGCAAATAATTATTCAGTAATTCAAAGGAATACTTTTTTTGACACCTCGAAAATATGTTACTAACAATGGCAGTAGATGAGAAAGTCCATGTAAGGGAACTAGCTTTTTAGAGACTAATAAAAGCTAGAAACCTAACAGCAGAAACCTAAAGGAAAATCAGTGAGGAATTTTCTACCACCAAATATTAACTTTGAAGCTTCAGACTACACTGAACCCATTGATTGGGCCAACAGCAAACTATCGTCTCCTTCAATGAAGAAAAATATTTCTACAAAGAGCTTAGAAGAGCTTCTAAATACGAAAGTTATACCAGAGTTCGAGTTTAACTTCCCAAGTCATATTCAAAATGTAGAAAGAATCGTAAAGCTGGTAGTGGAGTCTTCTACAAAAGTATGCGGAGAAATAAATACAGATAATTTTATAAAGACAACGTTGTTCTCAAGATCAGCAATGCCGTCATTCGAGTGCAAAAAAAAATTCAAAACAATGCCAAAATTTTTGAGGATACTTAATGAATAATCATCTTAATTATTTTGAGTTAGCCTAGCTATATACTGTTATTTAATGACCGCTAAATTTTAAAAATAATAATAATACATTTTTTTTGAAGTTGTCAATGATTTTAGTTTTTGATTATTTTTTTCAAACTTTAAGCTTGATGCGCGAATTTAAAATATAAACTTAGAATTTATTAATTATTTTTTCCTTATTTAAGATTCTAAACTGCAACTTTCCCGCACTATTGTATTTTCGTAACAAAAATATTGGTTATTTCTACCCACCTTATATATATGTTTATACATGAATATAGATGTGTTAATATATAAATTTGTATAAAATATTTACTTTTATATTTTTATAAATTATTTAATTGTGTATTTCCAAATAATACGTGTACACATAGAATTAGAACAAAATATCAATAATTGTATACATAATTTTTAAAATTATGTATGGTTATTTATGTTAAGCTTCGTTCGAAAATGTGATTGTCTTGAATTTTTCGACCAAATTTCTTGTGTGTTTTATTAAATGTTAATTTAGAATTCATTTGTTGTTTTAAAACTTAACTAGATTTTTAGTTTTTTGTGAATGGTCTTTATTATATTCTGATACTACTTTGTCCGATAATAAACTAGAAGACAGTCATGAAAGGTTCATCGATGGTACTACCTTTGATGCAACGTTCGCGTTTTCATTCTGGTTGCCAGCGAAAGATTTCCAGTACGATTACTAAGAAGAGCCCCTTATATCATCTTCCGTCGCTTGTCGAGCTACTGTATAATTATATGAAAAATTGTCGCCATCTCCACCAACGTTGATACACGTCACCAGCTTGATCACCGACGATGCCATCACTGAAAATCAAAAAATACCGATTTTTTAATTTATATTAAATACAATACATAATATTATTAGTAAAAATAAAAAAAACGAATAAAGAGTAAAAAGAATATGCAAGAAAAACAAATTAAAAATTAAAAAATAAAGAAATAAAACAGAAAAAATATAAAAGAATAACCGAATAGAAATAAATTAAAAATTATAAGTTAATTTTCGTAAATAAACAAAAAAAAAATATATATATATACATATATACACCCAAACAAACATATATATACATATATATATATTTTTTTAAACATAATACAAAAATCATTTACATTAGATGGAAGATGATTTTTATTGACAAATAATAACATAAAAACTAATTATTTGAATAGTTTCAATTTAATGTCATAATAAAAGAACTATAATATTATGAAATAATAACCGTACACATTTATTTTAAATATGCTTTTTTTAAGGAATCTGAATGTATTGATTAAAAACATCATGTACATTATTGAATAATATTTGGAATTTAACATATTTTGTTTCAATTTTGTATTAATCTTAATTAGTTTTTTAATTTGGCACATAAACTTAGTTTAGATGATTTATCAGCAGACAACAAACTGTACTCTTTAGTTTTTTTGAATATTTTCCATAATTCGCTCAGTAATATCTCAACATTTGAAATATTTCAATGTTATATTTCATATTTATAACGCAAATAAATGTTATTTGACAAAATATGTACAAGTATTTATAACGGAATATTCATACAACTATGTATATAGTTATATTTAAATATGTAATATATGTTTTTAATATAAACTGAATGGAAAATGTTGACGAAAAACGTTGAAATTGTACTTATTTGAAATCATTATTTATGTTTAATTATTAAACATCAACATTACTTTATTTTTTATAAATTTGAAGGGTTAAATATTATTTGTAACGCGTACAATTTAGGTCTCATACCTCTAAATACGATATTATGATAACTATAATACATATAATTTGAATTTGACTATAATTGTTTCATTTTCTTCACAACCACAACATCAACAAAACACCACCACGACTAACAATAAATACAACCAGAAAAAACCATCCACAAATAAAACATATTACGGCACTTTACTCTAAAAACGTGTATACAGTAAAATTTTCTACTGTCTTACATCACTTCAATAAATATGTGTTTTAAATTTATACCATATATTAAAAAAAAAAATATTTAAAACTTAAAACAATTAGTTATGTGCTATGGTGTGTTTTGGTGGTATAGATAGTCTGTAAATAATATAACCGTTTCGATCTTTTTTACTGGTTTTGATCCAAGTTATGTAACTAGCCTTTTCGTTAAACATGACCAAATATTTGATTTTCCAGCGTCCCTACATGTTGTGCAATAAGCAGTTAATCGGTGTTTATGTTACTAGCTATATGAATAATTCAGTCATTCACGTATTATTATGCATATTGCATATTACTGACTAGTTTTAGGCAATACGAATAAAACAATATGTTAATAAATTTTTCTAGAAACGGTAATTGAAATTTCAAGAATTCAATCTAAGTCTCCATACATTATTAAGAGTTAAAATGAATAAAAATATAAAAAAATAAATAGAATATATTACTTATTCATTGAGACACTTTTTCGTTTTGATGTTGACATTGCATGTATACTGCAATAATCCCTCGGAGCACATTTCCGATCGGATGGAATGAAGCAGCTCTTTTCGCATATAACCGATTATTTCAGGAATGCAACCACCGCGATTAATAGTCTTGTAATACACTGTGTCGTAGATTTCCTAAATTGGTTTTTCGACAGTTATATAGAAGTATTCGAATATGTAAAATAATATATGAACTCCATTCGATATAGATGGTGCAGACGTGCAATGGTAGTAACTGAGAGAAAATGTATTGTAATTTTAATTTCCCGGCACAATATTTAGAGTTTACACTAAATTTTAACAAATTTAGTTTGGGTTTTCTTTTGTGTAGTTTTCAGTCTGATCTAATTAGATGCGCTCAGTTCTTCTTCGTAAAAACAAAAAACATTAAATAAATATAACAAAAGGAAATACTTCATACATACATACATACATATATAGCATTACACACCTAGTGAGTACATGAGGACAATCTGTTTATTAACGTTTCTTGTATTCATATTTACTTTTTAATTAAAGGTAGCGAACGCTATTTTTGAGTTTTTTTCATGTTTATAAATACCTATTACGTAATGCATGTACGGCTTGACATTTTTCATATTCCCGATCATGCCCACGTCGGGTAAGCAAGTGTAATTTTTACTGTGTCTTAGATCCAGGTCCAAAATTAACAAATTATTTATGTTAATACTAGTGATTGCAGAATATGAAAACGTGAATAAATACAGTTTCTAATTCAATACTTCGTGGATTTTTAAATATCACAGATTTTTCTGTATTCTTGCTTGTTTTATTTTTGATCATTGTATAATCCCATTTGTACATTTTTATTTCGGTATTATTGTCGTTGCTGTTAATCAAATCTAGTATCACTTCTTACCAAACTATAATTCATCACGTAGTGATTCAAAAATGGTTATTTAGAATTAAATTAAGTTTTAGATGATGTTCAGTTGCATTATGCGTGATAACAAATTTATATGAAAACAAAGTAAAAAATGTCTAATGTGATATAATAATAATAAAAAAATATTTTAGACTTCTGGTAGCCTTTGTGTTTTAAATATGAAAATCATATATTGTTTACTATGTAGGTTAAATTAAGTGTGGTTTTAGAAGGGAAAGGTATGTCCCTAGAACTGAGGAAAAACATGTCACCTCTGTCAAATAAAAATCTTCAACTCTTGTGAAAACATATTTGTCATCAAGAATAATTGAAAATAGATTAACTAATTTATATATTTTAAACGTCCATAGACAAATGAATATTTTAAACAAAATGTATGATATTTTTTAGATATATTTGCGAAAATGAAAAGTAGACGTTTGAAGATTATAATGTTAAAAGCGTTATTTATTTTGCGTGCAAATATATAATAACATTATAATTTGAATAAATAATAGTAAAATAAAGAAATACATTATTATAGTCCTGCTGTTTGAGCTGATATATATATAAGAAGCATTGGACATTAAATCTACACTTGAACTCAATATTGGTATTTTATGTGATATGTATATATATATATAATGAGGTATGAACACGATGGATTACAAACGACGACGGTTCACGGTCATTATATTAAAATTCAGCTATTTGAGCCAATATATATATATATATTGTTAAAAGGAGCATTAAGCCATTACTTGAAAAAGTAAAAATTTAACAATGCTTTTTTATATATATCACGAAGTACGAACGTGACGGACTACAAATGACTACGGTTCGTGAACGACTTCGCGATAACAGCAAACAATGTCGTTGCCTTCTTACATAATGATTCACAAAAGTACATATAATTCCAAACATAAACGTAAATATAGATATAGATTAATTGGTAAAACGATAATTAATAGCATGTTTTTACGACATGATAATAAATATTGTCGTTTTTAGTGGCAACCAAGAATTTAAGTTTAACTATTGAGATCATTGGTTTCAAAGAAAACTACTAATAAAATAATAATTTAATGTAATTGTTCAATAGTTATACAAATTATGAAGTAATTCGTTTTATTTCGTTTTGTAAATATCTTGTAAAAAATATTCAATGTGAAAAAATAAAGAAAATAAAAAACTATAGGATAAAAGTTCTTTTGTTATTATTATAATCATTATTTATTATGTTTTTACAATATTTTAGAGCCGTCAATATTCGAAAAAAAATTGTTTGTACCTTCACATAAATTATAAACATTAATCAACGATGACACAATATTTGATGAAAATTAAAAATGCTGTACAACGTGCATAATTTTAAATCTTTTCGCATACGTATATACTCACAACATACTTATGAATTTTGAATACAGTAGTGTTTAAATATTGAATAAAATTTACTGTGTTCTCCATAGTATTTTACGCCTTATATCTACCAAAAGTATTTTCGTTATAAAACGAATCGTTCGGTGATGAAATGAAAGACACAAAATTCCATTGTAAAGTCGGTGTATATATACACGAAAATATAATGTCATATTGTCCGATCCGTTTTGTTGGGAAGCATCTGTTGAGAAAAGTCATTATATGACGTTGGGTCGGTTATCATGAACCCTAGGAATCTGATGAAATATTCAGCGGCATACCGTTTATAACGTCCAGATCGTGAAGGATTGGTGGAGATTCTAAACATTATTACATATATACATAGTAGATATTTCGTTCCAATTTGAATTCCGTTTTCAGTTCAAACTAGTAATTATAAAATGACATAAAATACGAATATCGTACTAAGAATATAAGTAAAAATTTCCCGTAGAATAATCATTTGTTTTATACACGAGATAACCAGTATTGTGATTAACGTAAGATGGTAAAAAAGGAATACGTCTTGATTAATATGAAAGTATAATATGGCATTCGTATCTTAGTAAAGTTAAAATATTTATAATATTATTTTATTTATAGATACGAAAAAACTAATTATTATATGCTTTACCTAATCAATTATTTTTTTTCATGCGTAAATTGTTTTATGTCGAATATTTTTTCGACGAAGAAAATCAGTGCAAATAAAAACTATTAATTAATTATGAGGAATGTTATTATAATTTGGATATCAAGATTTACTGACTTACCTATTTCTCTTACATTCATAATATTGCAGTTCTTTTCAGTATAATTACATACAATATTGTATTTGATGGACTTCCGAATAATTTTGTACATTCCTCGAAGTCTAAAATATTATACATTTTATAACTTATGAACAATCATAACTTTATATTATCGAAATTCTGACATTGAAAACATTGAAATGTTTTACAAGTATCTCGAAAAGTGTAGGAACTATTTATTTTTAATATGTTTTCAAAAAATAATTTATCAATTATAAATTTAAGCCATTATTGTTGATAGCGTGAATTCATTCAATTTTATAATAAACATAATCATTTGCCATTTCTCATATACATATATATTAACATAAACCAATGTGTTACTGTAACCAAACATTATTACTTAAATCTAATAATGAACCAAATATTGCAATAATAATAACACTTAACACACCTAACAAAAACTGAACGAATAAATATTTTATAGATAACTATAATTTTTTTTTTTTGTCAAATTAAAATGAATACTTTGAAAAATTCTACATATGTATTATGTGTAATGTATAATGTATATAATATATAATGGATACATTCTCATACTTCTTGAAATCACTTATATGAAATTTGAACAATTATAAAAATAATTAGTATAAAAAGTTGCTTTTACTAAAATGAAGGACTAAAATGTACATACTTCAAATGTAATATAAATATTTCAGGCAATAACCCATATCTTTTTTAAAGCACAAATTTTGGAGCGAATTTGATTTCAATGTTTAAGTATTGTCAATGTGTTTTTTATTAAGTTTAATTAAACTGTATTATTCCATTGACATATTAGCTAAAAAAACAGGTAAAATAGTAGTAGTATATAATTTTATTAAATTGTTAGATATTACATTCAGACAAATTTTCTGAAAATTCAATGGTATATATTGATCTAGCTAAATTATTCTTAAATAGTTTTTTTTTTTAAGAAATGTTTTCATTAAATTTGATAATTTTATTCGATTCACTACCATTTATCTATATGTATAGTAATTTTTAAATAATTTGGCAATAGTGCATTTTGTAATGTAATTATATTATTACAAGAGGTATTATTCTAACACTTAATGAATTATTATATAAAGTTTCTAACTTATTTAGAAAAGTTAAATATTATTTAATATTTTACATATAAAAAAATTGTTCTAAATTTTTTGTATGTTTTCTCTGTACATTTATTGTGTATGTACAATTTTCAAACTTTAAATTACAAATTATATTTCAAATGCAATTTAAAGTGCAAACATTCTATATTCTATAATATAATAGTTAAATCAAAATACTAAATTTTCTATTTCTAAATACAATTATACTACTTATTCCAGAACACTAAAATATTAATCCATATTGATTCAGTTATTTGTGATTTTCATGATAAAATAATTCTAAAAAACATTTGTCATTAAATTTAATCATTACTGAATTGATTATTTATAAATTTATACAATTTACGTCAAGCTCAGGTAACGTGTATGCAATGTAATGCAGTAATGGGTTTGTTAAATTTATAATAACAACTTTTTAAAGATACACTATTAATAATCTGCAAGTTCTGATTTTTAAAAGTTTAATGTATCAAACTATTTAATACTAAATGCATTTCCAAAATTATAATATTAAGTTATTATAACACAAATAACAATAATTAGTATATTAAATTATTCATGACATATATCATCGAATTAATAGTATACCTAAATAATTTATTATACACATTTTTGTTTATTACAAATTGATGCGCTGTATATGTATGTTCTTAATTTAGCACCCTGGGTTGTAGCTCTTAAAGCCTAGGTGTCCATCAAGCCCTGATTGTTGAAAATAATTTAATATAATTAATTATTTCTCCATTTTAAAAATTAACAATTTTATGATACAATTAATATATATTTTGGCTAAGAAAATGTAAATGGTTTTGTAATAATTCGGATAATTTAAATCAAGAAGAAATGATGTTTCAATTGAACTCAAATGTTTAAATTTCAAATCTATCATTTATTATATTATATAAAATGGACAAGTGTGTTTGACTAGGTAAGTATATGAGTAGGTACATGTCAATTTACTCGAGTGATGTATTTTTTAATCGTAGATCGTGGCTGTAAACGTTTACGAGTAAAACATTATAATAATGCAGATAATGCGATGTGCAAAATCCATATTATAATAATCTTATTGAACATTTTTCATCATCGGATGTCATGTAATTGTTTGGACTCATTTATACTACATTTATAAATCATAATGCATATCGTAACTCATTTTAAATTAATCAGATGGTTCTAAGGAGCTTATGAAGACCCGTTTCCACCCACACATTGGCATCACATTTTTTTATCTTATTACGAAAATATCAATCATTTATGACATTTTAATTTCATAAAACCTGAAATTAATATGAATTAATATTATTCGATTTTGTTATTATATCGAGATAAAACGATATAATAAAGATAATACCATTATTTTACCATAACTAAAATTATCACAACAAGGGGGGGGGGAAGTTTGAACCCGAAGTCCATCCCTTTGTTTGACACTAAACTACGTTTATGGTGGGAAAACCAAATTAGAAATAAAGTAAAAAGAACAAACTATGAAGACATTGGAGAAAAGTAGCAGTGGATAGAGAGCGTTAAAATATTATTTGTTTATCAGCATAGTATTTAAGATCGTAAACTAGAAAAAGAAAAGGAAATATAAAATATAGACTTTTTAAGATCATTATTTTCAAGTGTAAATATTATGCATACAACGATATAAGGTGTATACTTTTATTAGCTATAAAATAAAATATCATACAATTTTCAGAATTTTGAACTTAGATAAAACTTATCAATATTCATTTTGTTTTAAAAATTATGTAATCACATCTGTATAATATTAAATTGATATAATTATTTACGGAAATGGCAAGTCTTTTGAAGTATAATAATTTTTAAATTGTAATAAAAAACCCAAAACATTTTGAAAATATCAGTTGTATCAATCTACAATAATCTTGTGTCTCGACTATGATTTTTTCCATGTGTACGACTATAAAAAATAATAATAATAATAATAATAAAATGAGAAAATCTAAAATCGACTTATTTATAGTACCTTCAGTTTAAAATGTTCATCCAGGAAATAGGTAATCACAGAGAAGTGCATTTATTCTACCCTTAAAATAATGTAAAAATAAAAACACTCAACATAGATATTCATTTTTTTAAACCACTTTCGTTTCGTTCGATATCTAATAGATACTAAATAGATACTAAATGGGTTTAAAATTTCAGTAAATTATTTGATGCTATTATTTATTTTATTTTATTTGTTAGCTTAGCCTTCTCTATTATAATTTATAGACCCTTAATTGTTTTTAATTAAATTGTATAAGAATAAAATTCATTTTAATTATTAAAAAATAACCAGTAGAGTCTATGGGGTTTTAATATTTATAATTTTAGTAGATGGTTTTAAAACTAAAAGTAAAACTTATATTATTTATATTATAGGTATTATTTTTATAGTGGTTGAATATGTATTCTGAAAAAAACAAAATGATCCAATATGACCTAAGAATTGTATAATTACCTACTATCTTTGTTTATTCTGTTTTGAGACTCTCTTTGGATTACTAATATATTAAAAATTAAAAGACTCTCTCTAATTTTGATGGTAATCTTCCAGTTTGGTCTTTTCATTTTGGTGGATAAAACATCACCAATCGTGTGTGTCATCATGTTGTAATCGACCTCGGTTGTACTTTGATTTTCCCTCGAATTGAAATTAGTTAATTTCAATTATACACACAAATTTAATATTTTTTCTTTGATTAAATTTGTTGATTTATAACTTGCCGACTAAAATTATTTTTTTAAACCAAAATGACTAAAAAAAAAGTTTTTAATTATAGCTTATAAATAATGACATTTTCATTATATAAGTTTACAATTTACATTTTTACTTATAATTTATAATACTTATAATTATAACGAAAAAAATAAAATTTATATACAAACATTTTTTTTTTAAATTTTTTTTAAATTTTAAATAAGGTATGAGTATCTAAAATGAATCATTTTTCAAATATTAATACTCATATATATATATAAATATTTTTTGGAATTTATAAAATTTACTGATTATTAAACATACAATAAGTACGAAATATAAAACTAATATTAAATGTGAGATTATTTGTAAAACGTACTTTTTACTAAACATTTAGTAATCAATAAAATATGTATATAAATATATAAGTATTATACACCATATACAAGTATTTAGCTATTCCGAACTACTGGTTTTAATAATTCAAGCAATTGTTCAATATACCATACTTAATTTATATACATATTAACATTTCATTTATTCAATAAATAGTATTTTACATTTTATGCATTTTACACGTAAATGCAAACAAAACAATTAATTATGTATCACACAAAAAGAACACGCATTATATATATTTTTTAAATGCCCAGAGGCTTTTTATTATAACGATAAAATATTCTAATATATTAATTATACTTTTCAAAGATCTGTATATAAATACTACAATAAATATATACAGAACATGTGTGGAGTTATCATTTCCAGTGAATTGGTCTCGGCCTTAGTTTAAGAATATTATACTAAACCATACAGTATATGATATTTGAGACGCCTGTAATCATGAGAGTTATCAAGCAATTGAATTGCTGCTGGATTGGTGTGTCGATCCACCCTCACCTCGTGTTTGCGGACGAACTTCGTAAACTCATCCTGAATAGAGGTAATTATCATATCTTGTTGGATAAAGTCATGTCTGCCGTACAATAGTGCAGATATAGCGATGTTTTGACAACGTTGGATGGTCTCAATATTGGCTAAACACCACAATTGAATCCCATAAATCCATGTCGGTTTAATAATCATTACATAAAGTAACCACTTACACATCATGTGTAGTTCAGATTGCCATCTAAGCAACCAGTAGAGCCATTGAATTTTTTTCGATGATGTTTCTAATTAGACCAAGCTTTAAGATACATTCTTATATATTTTACTGAATCGTTGTGTGGGATATTTATATAAACGAATAATTAAGTTCCAACGTTAAATTTAAGTTTTTAGTTTTAAAAAATGATTGGTTACAAAACCACATATTATTCATTTAAAACTTAAAAAGTCATGACTGATGATTTTATAAATCATATTACCGCAATAATCTAAACAAGTTATATTCATATAACGAAAATATTCTGAAAATTAATATTAAAAAAAATTAAAAATACGTTAATTTTGTTATGACTACTAGTATGCATTATAATATTATGAAGCGTATAAGTACTTTTTATTTTATTTCCATTTTTAGTTTTTGTAACTTATTTACAATTATAAATAAGTTTTTATTCTATTAGGATTGTATCTTAATGTTTCATTTTATTATAATAATAACAATAATTATTTAAATTGTAAAACTGATAATTGTTGATTTTTACGACACATATAATATTATATTATATTTTGTCATACTTCACTAAAAATAAAATCCTAAAGACTTACATTTTTTAATTTCAGTGAGTATTCTATAATTGTGTAAAAAGTTAAAATTAAAAAAATAATTAATTCCGTTACAAACTAATCAATATAATCACACTTATTTTAAAAATTGTATAGTTTGTTATTTTATATTTTCATTTTATTTTTGAATTTAAGTTTAAATATATTTGAATATATTTCACCATACATAATTTGAAATAATTATTTGTTTTTAGAATTTTCAAAAATTAAATGTTAGCAAAATTAATTAATCATACGAATTGTACAATATGTATAATTTATTATTAATTCTGTTGATAAAATGTAATTATGTGTTTTTTGAAATGAAAAATAAAAAATTGAATACATTATTAATTTCAAAACCAGGTGCACATTATATACTATATCGCTCTTCGTTTACAATTTTGTTTTTTTAATACAAATATTCAAAGTTACTTATCAATTTATAATGTTTTGTAACATCTACTTTATTGTCATAATATACCTATGTTTTGGTATTTTTTGAACTTTTTGTATTCTCTTTTTATAAATAAATCCTTTATATTGTAATTAAGAAATACGTTAAAGATTTTAAAATTGTATTTAACATTTAAAAATAATTTATTTCATATAAAAAATTATTTTTACATCATACATTTTAATAATATCCTGAAAACTTCAACAATTTGCTCAACATAAGTATAGATTTATCATTCGAAAATATTTTATCCATTTATATAGATTTGATCTTGTCATAAATTAATTCTATAATGCTTTAGTAATTCTAATGACCAAATCAATTTCGTAACTGAAAACTGAATAATTTATAATCACCCAACGTTTATATTTAGAATTTATACAAATATACATTTACTCTGAATTATACACTTCTTCACAATATTATAGTTTATATTATTTTATAAAACATTGTCAATTTTAAAGATTAATTAAATCTGATAACTAAAATTAATATGAAAATATATACTTGTCATGGTAAAACATAACTTTGTTTAGAAAAATTTTCTTTAAATAAATTCAATTAATACTTTGTCAATTAAATTTTGGTTTTTGGTGACGTTTAAAAATATTAAGTTAAGTTAAGTTAAGTTGTATAGGTGTATTATACCTATAATAATTATTATGAAGGTAAAAATCAGTAAAATTTTTACACGGCCTTAAAATATGAAGGTTTTGGTTAAGATTTTTCTTTATTTTAACTATAATACATATATATCTATTTGATGGTATTTCATTAATTGCATTGTCAATTAAAATTGTTGTTAATATTAAATAACATCTCGTTTTAATTGAAATAAAAAAATTACAAATAAATTACAATGTTCTTTCTCAAAAAATACCTTATAATGTATTAACATAGTATTTGTTTATAATATATAACTCATAAGTGAACATTAAATTTTTACCTAAAAAATATAGTTTACATATATAATGAATTCTTCCGTTATATATATATATATGTATTATTTATTTATTTACAATTAATAAACAATTTGTTTTTAAAAATATATATCATTATCAATAGTCCAATGTTCACATTACGATTCACAATATGTATGTCAAAGCTAAATTTATAAATTAATTAATTTCAATAGTTTCGTAAGCTTTGTGTCTTTTTTATTGAGCATACGTGTTTTTTTTACAAGGATGTAAAAACTTCAAACATACCAGTATCATACTTCAGTTATTTCTAAAAATGTTTCGAAACAAAGTTTAACCATTGTGTCGTCATCGTTTTTGACGACCATTGAATCTGCACGTGAAAAGCATGGTCGAACAATGAAATTCTGAGTATAATCGTTGTACACAAAAGATCAAAAATCTTGCCAAATGTCGTTAGTCGCCTCCATCGTCGCAGTCTCATTAAGGGCATTATGTAATTTATCAAAAAATATCGTCACTTCACCTATCCAAAAATATTTTGCCCACAGTAACTGAACGATTAATAATAATAACAATAATGGGTGCTAAAATATTATCCTTATGCACGGAGTATGTTTCTTAGTCTCTGAGACATTATTTTGAAAAACTACTTAACCTATTATTCTTTATGTTAACGATAATAATGACAGCAAAAAAATACTATATAATTCATTAGATGTAATATATATTATATACAGTTTTATCACAGAATACATTATTTACACGATTCATATTCTAAAAATACGTATAACATACAGTGTTAAGTTCACAAAATCGCATCTAGATAAAGTTATAGATCAGGGGTGACTAGGTTGCAGATCGCGAGCCGCATACAACTCGCATTTTATTTACGAAAACAAATATTTATTAATAATGATCTAATCTATAACACATATTGTGTACCAACTTTGTGTTGGTTCTTAATATCATTATACATTTATTGTATTTATCAATATGGCTTTCGAACATACCCATGTTGGCCTCCCTTATCATAGATAATATGATTTCATCTATAGATACCTAAAAATCTTATAATTTTATTTTTTTTTTCGCGTTGTATACTATTTTGTTTTTGTATGCATAAGTCAACGAAGAAAACCAGTGCAATTAAAAACAGTTTGTTAATTTAGACGCCTAACTACTACTGACCAGATGGTACAAGTACTACTTAGTACTTAATTAAAATTTGTTGGAGAGTGGACTTAATTTTATTTGATAACAAAGTATGATATACAAAAATCTATTATATCATTTGTGACGTTAAAAATGACATATTTTCAAACTTTGTGATTAGGTGTTCTAAAGTTTATTTAGTCTATCTATATACACTAATGATTTAAGTCTAATCTATACTAGTCAATTTTTTTTTTTTGTAAATTTCTTTAAGTGTATTATTTAACGCATACGTTGTAGTTTCTACTTATAAAACATATTTTTAATTTAATTTAAACATATAATATATATAAAGAAAAACATGTAAGATAAAATTGAATTACAATTTTATTTAATGTTAAAAATTCGTAAAATTACAAGTAATTTCGAAACAGCTTAATTTCCCAAAAATTGTCAACGGAAAAAAACTTCATTGTAACACCCATTGTTAAAAATAGAAAGATGGCTAAAAAGGACTTAGTCATATCAAAACTTTTAAAATTATCTCTAAAGTACATCTTATTTGTTAAATACGATATTGCTTAACATATTTTCGGCGATTTGAAAATTTATAAGTGGAAATGTTAGATTATTTTTTTCATGCATCATTATCAAAAATATTAATGAAAGTCAAAAATGCATATTATCGATTTGTTTCAAAAATATTGAAAAGAATAATTCGTGTGTCGATTGAAATGGTTCATTATCATCATAACGCACTAAACAATTCGTCATTATGTGCGCTACTACCTCGTGTATTTTTGTTATTATTGTGTTATAATTGTATAAATTACTTTATATAGAATTAGTTTTCAGCTTTTAATTTTTACGCTTGATAGAAAACTTTGTCTTAATTTTGATGAATATGGTCAGAGGATGCATAGACGGTCACGTCTTAATAATTCTTCGGTGTTATGGGGGACTTTTGTCTTCTCAAACAATTTGAGCTATAGTTATACCAATTATATATTTTTTTTTTAGTTCATAGACAATTTTAAATACATCTGCATTGAACCTAAAACTGAAAAGTCCAGATGAGATTACAATCATAACTTTTTTTCGTACACATTTTAGTAATTAATTATTGAAGGTGCATCAATGTTTTTATCCTACATCAAGATTTTTTTATTTAATCAAATAATATCTACACAAATTAAGTTTTTATATGACAAATATGTCAAATCTATCATGCTATAACAAAAATATGCTATTCCGTGACGTTGTTTGTATTTCATAAAAATGTGTAATAAGTAAACATTTAAACATAAATTGTTCTTACCTGAATCATACTATTTGATAGTTCGCTCATGTTTAGAAAATCATACTCTCCTATCCCGTTATGATAACTCCGTATCTTCGTGTTATCCAATTAAAGCAGGGTAGCGACCTGTCTCCTGATTTATTTAATGTTTATACAGCGGATATTCCTAAAACCCCAAATACTGTTATCGCCATTTATGCTGATGACACCGCATAACTTACACCTAGAATTTATTCAGTATCTTCAAATTATCTGCAAATACACTTAAACTTAATTAATGACTGTTCAACCAAATTGAAAATTAAAATAAATTCAGATAAATTCGTATGCGTCCCATACACTAAAATAATCCGAATTTCCTCCTCACTAACTCCAAGGAATACCGAAGTTTCTTCCGGAAGAATCTTCCGACGTTAAATATCTAGGTTTTTTACTTGACAAAAGATTTACTTGGGGTCCTCACATCAAATCTAAAAGAAAAAGTATCAATAGCAGACTCCATTTATTTTGTTCAATACTCAAATCAAAACTAGCTTCTCACACAAAAATCACAATCTACAAATCTCTACTAAGACTTATTTGGGCCTATGCAATTCAAATTTGGGGATGTGTTAAGTCATCCCAAATTCATACGTTACAAACATTCCAACCTATTAATATACGTGTTATTTCTTCTGCTCCATTGTATGTATCTAGCTGTACACTTAAAAAACCTTTAAAATAGATTCAGTAAACCAATTAGCCGCAAAACACCATAAAAAATTTCACTCTAAATTACACGCTCACTCAAACACTTTAATTACTGAACTTGCATCTAATTCACTTCCTGGAAATCACTCTTGCCGATTCCAAAGAAAATGGTATCGGAATCTGCTGGGACTATAAACTATCCAAGTACTATTAATCTTAACAAGATAAAAAAAAATTAAATAAATAATTGACACTGGATGGTCTCACTCCTCTCATGCATCATGTAGTTTGTAAACAAATATATATATAATGTTGTCATATTCGCTTATTTTACATAGAAGCATAGATTGTCAATATCTTTTATTAAATAAAAAAAAATTTTAAAAATAAGTAAAAATATAATTAAATTGACATTTATACATTTAAAGTACTTTACATATGATTTTGTGATCACACGATTACATACAATTTATCATTAACTAGACTATTTAATGTATTTAAATTTATCTTACTGTAATAAAATAAAGTAGTTCCAGAATTTAAAATTTATTTTTATAAGAAAGATGAATAACGAATGTGTCGATGTTGTGTTAATAGTTGAGATAAAATGTTATAATTGGTTTAGACGATATGGCTTATATTACAACTTTTCTAGTTTTTTTTTTTTGAAAAAAGATCAACACACACATAAGCTTATTAAAATGAAATATGAAATTGGATACAACTTTTTTAAATACTAAAACCAAATGCGTATATAAGCTTAAATGATCACTTTACATGTTTTTATTCTTATAATTTGTATAACTTTATATGATATGTAAAATTTTAAATTTTTTCTATATTTAGCCTATTACTTTATAATATTGTACCAAGAAAAATATTCGTAAAATAACAGTTGGATTATTTAGTAAGTCTTGAAATTTAAAATGTAAATCAATCTAATATACAGTAGTTAAAATTGGAAAAATAGAGTACTTCCTTTGGTAGTTGTCTTTTAAACAATACACCAATTCTCTAAACAGGTTTCATAAATTATCTATAATATACTACTTTGTTAAATTAAAAAAAAAATCACAAACTGAATAACTATTACAAACACACACACACACACACACACACACACACCAGCAGTATTGGCTATATTGGTAATAACTAATAATATTTCTAAGAATTTTGGTGTATGGGCGCACGCATAGTATTATTTTACGCTCACGAACCGTACATATATATTTTTATAAGAATGAAATTTTTTGAATGTTAGTTATTATTAAAAACAAAATTTAAAAAAAGTATTTTACAAATTTATAAAAAAACACTGGTTCATATTTTACAATGTTATACTGTATATACAAGAAAATGATATGAAACTTTGGTGTCTATTGATATTTTTTACATTTCTTTGTAGGTCATCATACATTTTCCAAAATTTTGGGAATGACGCTGCAGTTTATATTATGGTATACAGCTCTATCCCTAGCGCCATCGTGACGCCCAAGTCACGTTCAGTACATAAATTAATCAGAAATAAGCTGATACAATAATTGAATCGTTTACGAAAGTCTCGCTATGTTTACCAATATATCATAACATACGAATATTGTTTAGAATATTTTTTTAACGAAATGTTGTGATATGTATTTATTTTCTTAAAAGACAAAAATTGACTTTATATCAATTTAACTTGCACATAATTACATTGTTTTTTTAACAATTTATTAAAATATATATTATAAACTTGTATTTATACTAATATAATATATTAAACTTCATACCTATAATTGTATATTTGTCCACCACACATATAAGTACGATGATCAAATTGTAGTCGAGTCATTGTCATTGTGTTTTTAAAATTTTCAATTATTTTTTACTTACAATATTATTTCAAATTCAATATTTCGTACACAATCATATCGTTGTAATAATATATAGATTATACCTTATTGTGTGCAGAGTTTATTAAAAAATATATAAATAAATAAGTAAAATATTATTTGTTAAATAGATTCTTGTATTCTAGTATTTACTTATTCTTTTTAATTTTGTTAATAGAAATATAATTTTCAATTCATATTTTAAACAAAATTTTAACCATTTAAAATTTAGTAAATATATCTATATTAATCGTTTGTAGTTTATTCAAAAGAATTAAGTAATATTTATAGATGGATATTTAAAAAAACCAAATAAAAATAGTTCTGCTAAAATAGATTCATTGTAGCTATTTGAATGAATAGAATTATTTTATTTATTAAATTTTAAACTTTTAATAGTTTTTGGTAAGATTAGTAGTGAACCAAATATTTTATATCTACTACCGAAATAAAAAAAAGTAAATAAAAACAACAACAATCTATTTGAAATTAGTAGTTTTTTGGTTTGTTTAAATGCATGGTTTATAAATTCTAAATTATCATACAATAATAATCAGTAAAAAATAGAAAAACAACTGTATTTTTTTTTTATTTTGTCAAAATTCCATTGTAACACTCCTTAATCATAAAAAAATTCTGTCTATGATATATCTGTATGTTGAAAAAGTTTTTGATGAGACTTAATGTTGTTAAAATTCACTTTACATAGCCAATAATTCATCACTTAGTATATAATAATATTTAGGTACAATATTTTGTAAAATGTAAAAAAAAAAGAATTGAGGGAAGGAATTTGGCAAGGTATCTTTAAATTACATACAGCATTTTATTGAAATATAAGATAACCGAGTGTATATGCGTATGTGTGTTTTGTTTATTATTATTATACTATATAATGTATAGGTTATGTCAAATTCTAACAAATGTATTGACATCATGGGATATATAAATCGTGTCCCAAGTGAGATGAAAAGAACTACACCCAAAACGGAGAGGTGAAAACGGAAGTATTATATTTTGATTTTTAATATATTATGTTTTGGCCTGTAACCATAAAATAGTAACGATAATTAGTGTTCAAAGTAGATAATTTATTAGAATATTGTATTAATGTTATAGAACTATGTTAATGATAACACGAAATTCTATATGACCACAACAAAAAGGTTTTCCCCCTTAAACGAGGCTAAACGTACATTATATTATAATAGTCTACTGAAATTAATAACCGTTTACCAGAATCACGTAATTGTTTATTGTTCTAGTTAACGTATAGACTTATATTTCAAAAACTCTATAGAGATTATTATTTAAATCCGTGACAATTTGAAAACAAAACAAACATTCTGTTAAATGCTCAAATATTATGACTTAATTAATAAATATAATTAATTATTTTATACTAAAGGTTACGTATAATTGTATGAAATAATAATCATGTAGATTTGTATATTATTTTGATGTATATTTACTTTCTGTTAAAAAAGTCAATAAGTGGCTATTTTCGCTCAAATTTTTTAACATATAAGCCGAAAAATTAAGTTAATTTTAACGTCAGTATAATTTATATTTTAGCTAACTCATATGTTTAACTGTGAACTATTTATTATTGAATGCCAATATTTTGTTCTGCTTATTTAAGATAAATAAATAAAATAACTTAACATGTAATTTAGTTTTAATAATATAGAAAACATGATAATAAGTAAAAATATCCGAGGAACATATACACTTAATAAAATAAAAATATCAAAATAGTAATTAATGTAAGTCAAATCACACGAATGGTTATGAAACAGGTTTAAAATACAAATACATATATTTTTTTTAACTTTTATTTGTAAAACATACAATCTGTAAATAAGTAATTATAATAAGCATGTAGGCGGATTTACAATAAGACGTTGACACACATAAAAAAAAAAAGCCACCTAATAGTGGCACTTTATAGGGTGTTATTACAATGTCATATATATATTAATGTCATGAATCGTTGAATTGGTTTCATTTCCAGTAAAATATTTTTTGTTATCGACATTTTTTGCTGCAAGTGGGGCAAATCTGTTAGCTGTTGCAAACATTTTCTTAGGTTCCAGAGTGTCGGTCAATGAATAGTTACGTTTGGAGGAATTTCTTTGTTTTGGAAGTTCGAATTTTTTCTCATCTATTTCTGTGGACTCACTCTGTAGACGATTTGCATGCGAATTGTTTTGGTCATTATTTGTACCAGGTGTTATTTGTTTTTGTTTTGTTATCTTTGTTGAGGACTGACTTGTAATTAAAATATGACTTAAATTAACATCATTTTTGTAACATCTGATGATAAGTTGCGGTGATAGCATTGTCGGTGCGTTGCCGCCGGCTAATAGCTGGGGGGTCCCGGTGGACTTAGAGTTATATTTTATTTATTTATTAATTATAATTGTTAATAATTAAATAATTAAGATTAAAATTTGAGTTAAATTTATTTAAAAATGAGTAACTTTTAGAGCTATTTTTCCCCTGTTTTTAATTATATAAAAATAAAAAAAATTGTTTTTATATTTAACGTGTTAAATATATAAAACATAGGAAGAGGTTAAAGACACGTGTGTCCCTAATAATGTTCGAAATGTGACTACACAAATATATGATGTTACACAAACAAAAATAACATATATTATATCTCAACAATTATAAATTATAATAATAAAATACATTCCGTAATTAATTTTCTAAATCTAAATGTTGGTGTACGTAGTAATATGTATGTTATCATAAATATTGAAAATTAGGAAATTATGACAAAGCATAATGCGGTGAAGAATTGATACCATTACCTAGTATTTATTATAATTTCCTAAATATAGTAAGAAATGTTCATTATTTAAATATTATTTTATAATGATTTTTACTAATTGGCATTTATATTCAAATTATCGTATTAAAAATAAAGTATTTTTCGGATATATCCATATTGTCACAATTACAACATGGATATATCCGAAAACACATTAATAATAATACTCTAATCCATGCAAGTTTTAATAAATTCATAAAAATAAAGTAACTCTATTGATTAGTATTTTTCATTTTTATTTTCAAATAGTTCAAACTTCCTTGGTACTTAGAATTACAAATATGACTACCGATCTGCAAGCACACCTGCTTGTCTTTCATTTAGTTTTACAATGACATCGATTATATTCTTAAGCCCCAAAATACTATTCATATACGTTGTCTCTCAAAGTTATAGTTATAGACGTATATTTGTATATTAAGTCAATTTCTGTACGTTTAACCATAAAACTGATGATTTGAGACATGCATAAAGTTTGTTAGCGGGCTTTGAACATGGTGTAATGGTTGATTTTGTCCAATATCACTAAAGAATAAATTTAGTATGCAACCGAAAAGCTGTTCATTTCCTCTCAAATCTTTTAGTGTAGAATGAAGCGATTCTTATGATATTTTTTGTGCCATAATATATTTGTCCTAAATAATGAGTTAACATGATTGAAGGACTTAACGCCTTTCGAAATTTCGGTTGAAATTGCATGTTGGTGTCAAAGGCAATTTCAGTGCTGAATGCGTGGTTTAGCCTTCATCCAAAAGAGTTGCTGCAATCCCAAATGATGCAATTGCCAGAACAATCATTTTTCGTGATTGTATGGTTGCCAAAATAGGTTAATTGAGAAAAGCTTTGCCTATTTTTTCGGGCGCATCTAGGAAATACAATCCGCTGCTTTGGTTTAAAATTGAATGCATAATTCTGTCAAACGCTATGCACTGTTCTGAAACTTACTTTGAAAAATTAATTTAAACTAATGTACCCAATTTGCCCACTTCAAAATGTAATTCTTGTTACAAATAACGATTAAAAAGACCATTTGTAGATCGATTCGACGCAGCTATACGTATTCCAAATTATACCAATACTCTGTTAAAGATTGCCAAATATATGTCCTTAATCAAATCAAATGCTTCATAATACACGTTCAGTATAAATTAAATGTCCAGATATTGATTCGTTGCACTCAAACGATGTAAAATGTTGTCACTCTTGTGTAGTCTTTTTATTTTCCCCAAAGTTAGTTTGGATTTGATGGGAAGCATGTTATCAGTATAACTGTAAATAACATGCAAATAATTTAAGATCTTCTTTTAAATTATTTCATCATATTTAAAAAAATAGTAATTTTACTATATTTATTTTAACTGACAACATTTGAATAGATTTGCGTCTAAAAATCGAACAAATTGAAAAGTATATTATTTTGTTTTCAGTATGTAGGTATAGAAGCAACACAAATCGTAATAAAATATACGAAGCAAATACTTAAATATGTTTCGCGAAAGAAAACTTTCAAATATTAATTGTATTGTATTTTATGGTACGTTTCTTTTACATTGTGTTACAATCTGCTACAATTTATAGCTTCACGGTTTATTGATGTAAAACACGATGCAAATATTATTTCAACTGTAATTCAAGATCCGTTAAAAAAAATATATATATATTCAATATTATGTTCTGATAATAATACATAATATTACTAAAAATATGTACAAAAAATCTACGGTTTTGGGATTTTTTTTAAGAGATAATATTCACATTTTCAACTTTTTTCATATGAAATATAAAATAATTTATTGTTGTTAATATTATTATTGTAAATCAAAATATGAAGCAAGATATCATGGATGACCATCGAGGTATATATTAACTATCTTAAATCTGTACATATAACACGCAGACACTGAATGCCAATATAATTTGTATGTTCTTATTTGATCACGATTACAGAATTTTCATATGTTTTTCGATTTGAATTATCAGGTGTCAATAATTATGATTACGATATTAATTTAGCTTACCAATATTATTTTATTTCGATAGATATTTTAATTTTGAATATTGCTATTTATATTTGTTGTAGATTACGTTTTAAATGCTGATCACCAATTTTGATCTTTTATGATTTTGATATTAATGGATTTCAAATAGATTTTGAAATCGATTAAAACTTTGATTAAATTTACTATCTTGTTAATAAACGAGATATTATGTTATGCAAACATATAATCATGTGAGTATATTTACTAGATATCGTAGAACCTATTTATCCTTATACAATAATAATAATGTTTATTTTTTTTATCATAGACACTAAATTGAGATAAAAATTGAGATAACAATAATATTTCAGATAATTCAATAATTATTGAGATAATAGAAAATGTATATTTTCTGAGCGAGGATTCCGCTTAAATATTAAAATATTATAACGACAAATCCAGTATACAATTCAGAATATATATGTTATTATTACGTAAGAAATTGTCACGAACAATTGAAGAATGTGTAAATTATGCAATCCTATGTGGCGGATGATATGTATAATATTTCAAACATAGTTCGCAACGGAAATTCACTTTTAATATCATCTCGGATAATACAGTATGTACAGTATTTCGGCGGCTTATCTTCGTGACACAAGGATAAACTTATATTTTGACAAGTTTCCTTGTTAATCTCCAATCACGATGTTATAAATTAGTAATGCGTGCATATGTTGTTAATCTGATATAGTAGGTTTACATAAATCGCATACGGGATACATGTTAACATACAATACATACAATACATGTAATACAATTATATTTTTTCATAAGAAAATAAGATCATTTTAACTAAACGAATAAAATTTTTATTATATTGCATTCTGACATCATACAAATTATATCACATTCATTTTTTGTTATATATACATATACGTATGGTATATAGACATATATAGACATAAATGATATAATTACATCTAATTATTGCAGTATCTGATAAACTTTATTTTTAAGTTTTTTCAACTTGTAGATTGATTTTTAACAAATTATTCACATTAAATGATTTCTCCATTTTTCTTTATCATTTGCCATATTTTAAGAAGTTTCTTGTTAGAAGTGATTTTTGCATCTTTAATTAGTTAGCTTAAGTGGAATACAGTATATATAATAATAATTACATACTGTGGAACCTCGATAAGTCAAAATTTAAGGAAAATGCAATTTTTTCGACTTATCGAGGTTTTCGACTTACTAAGATTTTTGAGTTATCAAGGTAAAAAAAAAAATCGACTTAAAGAGTTTTTAAAATGTACGTACGTATGTATTAAAGTTTTTAATTACATATTATATAGTATATAAATTGTATAATTACAGGGTGTATTGTTATTAATATTATTTTAAAATTATTACTAAAAAATTATGATAAAAAATGTGATTAAATAATTTATATAAATAAAAAAACTAGTCATCCATGCTTTCTTATTCGCTTTTTATGTTAGTTTTTTCTGACATTGGCATCTCAGCATTGCTTAAACCACTTAACTACACCTTCTTCTACGTCTGAAAAATCAGGGCCTCTCTTCCTCTTCCGGTCTGTTGGAAAATTCAAATCAATTCCCTTACTATTCTTTATTATAGTAGATAGTGTGCTTGCTGGTATTCCAAATTCTTCAGCGATATCCTTCTTCTTTCTTCCACTTTTCACTGCTTCAAGGACCTTTTGTTTTTCTCCAATAGTAAGTGTTTTTAAATTACGAGGGATTTTTACATTCACTACACCGTACATGTGTAACCAATCGATCGCAACTGACAATACGAATAAACCGAATGAAAAATACGATAATAAGCACAAGAAACGCGATTAGATAAAATTATCGCAACGCATAAGCTGATTAGACAAATCATTTTAAAAATTATCCGTCATTATCCGTCTATATTCAAATTACAGAATGTTCGAGTTATCTATAGTTTTTCTTTCGAGTAATCTAGGTTTTCGCAAGGGAACCCCATTTTTTCGACTTATCAAGGTTTTCGACTTATCGAGGTTCGACTTATCGAGGTTCCACTGTATTTTGTTCTAGGTCTTTCTCTTAATCGCATTCCTTCTACCACGCCTTCAATTTTCAAGCTATGTAATTCATCCCCATGTCTCAACGTGTGTCCAATCATTAGCCACCTTCTTTTCCTTATAATGTCTATCAATGTTCTTTTTTCTTCTACTAGCTTTAATATGATGAACCTTATACATTGAAATTATTAAAAATTTACAAGTATATAATATTGAATATCTGTAATGCTATCATAAGACTTTTTAGAACAACATTATTTTTAGTTAAGAATATTATATTATATGTTATTATGTGATAGGTTTTGATCGTGTATTGTTGTAATAATTTGTGAAGATAGTGCTGGGGATAGTGCTGTACTGAAGTAAAATTAATTATGGTTTATAACTAATTTATTATTTCATAAATGGTTAACCAGTAATATTTTCATCATATTTTTATCGATCCCAAACACGAAAAAAATAGTTTCTGTTAATGGCTCCAACATGAGTCAAAAAAAATTTTTTTTACATAATATTTATATGTATTTACATAGAATATCAATTTTAATTTAGACAACTATTCGCTAACTAACTTTTAATTAAAACTTTAAATTAAATATTATATTTTGCTGCAAAAGTGCACGAACATTAATCTGTTATTAAACAACCTACATTAAAAAAAATATAGGTTTTTATTATTTATATATATATATATATATAATATATATATTATATGTAGTTTAGAAATTCCAAATAACAACTTAAATGATTTATACAATAATACAATCAAATTATTCTAACAATAAAGTATAAATACTATAAGTAGATAGAAAATTAATACACTTATTTACATTTGGTTAATACATCAAAACCAAATATAATGGAATTTTAATATGAAAAATACGAATTTCAGTAATTATGTGTTTAAAAATAACATCATTTTACATTATGAGGTATGCATTTTTATTCCAATCATAAAGTAATTAGTCGAAATTGTCATCAATAAAAATTATTAAAAAATTATTTAAATTTTTGGCTAATATCATTAGTAAAATACAATTTCGCCAATAGTATTTAAATTTAGAAACAACATGGACAAATGAACTAAATATGTATGATACTACATAATAGTTGTAAAACAATTAGTGCAACACTCCAACTCTGGTTATTCATTGTATACGTGTGTAAAAATTAAGTGACCATAACTTTACAACAAATTACTCGGGTCTTATAAATATTTTAATACAAATAATTCGGAAATATTGACATAGATATTGATTGTGATCTAAAACATGAATTTTCCAAATAATATTATACAACAAATATAGTTAATGTAAAATTCAAAATATGAATTCAAATATGCGAAACATAAACTATTTATAATAATAAAATGATTTGCATTTAATTATTTTTCTTTTGTAAACTCGTAATTATGATTATTTTATAGAAATAAAACCATTCGAATCACGCATAAACTATATTTTATGTAATGCAACTGTCATAATATCTGATATCGTCCACAAACTACAATAATATCTGCGGTCGCCAGTTTTGACTATAACGCGTGGTTGTAAATATATTTTATATATAACCAGGTATGAAATATAAAAATATCTTGTAATTTATTGACGAATAAATTTTAGAAATGTCCCCGATGGTTTAATAAGAAATATGGAAGATGATGTTATGTATAATATATCATAATATAAAATATAAACATGAACATACAAAACCGATAGGTATATTATTTATATTGATCATATTTTATGTGAATTTCGTAATTGTGTAAAAAAAAAAAAAATACTATTGTAAGCGTAGATTTGTTGTATCAATACAATCATTTAGACAAATGTTTTGGAATATTATTTTAGATTGTCCAGTCAACATTCTAATGTGATTGCTTGAGTTCGGGTAACATATGGTAATAATATAGTAACAATATTTATTTTAACCATAATCCACAACATTTTTAATATGAATGTACATTGTTGTGATCGTTTAAAAATGGTATTGAATTAACAAAATTCAATCAATTTTAAAAAAATATTATACAAAATGTACCTTAATCAATATAAAATCAAAAACTATGTGTAGATACATTTTTCATCTAGATAAAAAATTTTTATGAAATATATAAATAAAAATTAATTCGAAGGAACAAATAAATAAATAAATAATATATATATATATAAATAAATATATTTCTAATTATTAATTAACTAAATATCCATATATACTACTAAGAGTATAAAATCACAATTATTTAATTGACATGGCCGTGCTCAAAACCTTAAAAGACTCAAATCTTTATTAAAAATGAATTTAATCCAAGCATATAAATTTAATAATAACAAAAAAGAATCACAACGAATTACACGTAAATATTTTACAGCTATTGGGTTCGAAAATTTATTCATAAAATATTTTAAAACATTTACGATACAAATGTGTTTAATGATATCTATATTCCGTTTTCAAACATTTTACATTTTGAAATTCATAAAATTTCAATTTACAATTCATAATTTATTACAAATATATAAGATATAAGATATAACACTAATTCAACATATAAAATATAATTTTTAAGTTGTAAAACACCAAATACCCACCACATCAATTTTTTTAAATTTATAGGTAAATATTTATACTTTCAAGTAGATCATAAATGCACTTATCTATAGAGTTTGAGTAAATAATTTTTGAAATATGTATTATGTATTTTGCGTGTTGTCTTTGTGTGAGAAGTAAATAAATATTTGTGCGACCACACAAAATAGACCACAAAACACTACCCACATGTCAATTGTCATGTCAATAATTTGCAAAAACTAAATTATTTTATGTACATATCCAAAAGTTTTAAACATCAAAACTAGACAACTAATTCAATTAGACAGAATAAATTATCATTCCTACAAAAGATTTTAATTTATCAGTACATTCCCTAGGGCTTAGATTATTGCGGGAGTAGATATGATTAAATATTTCATTTTTTTTTCGTATATTGATACAAATATTCAAAAATGTTTAAATGAACATAATTTAATATGATAAAATTTAACATATTTTTAATTAAAATATAACAAATGTGTTTTTATAATAAACTAGAAAAAAGGGTAATTTGTTCAAATATTATCTTAAAAGTTAAATTTGATTTACTTTATATTGGAGCACTAAATAATATAGTATCTCACCAAACCGGCTTAATGTGTATGCCTTAACCAATCAGTAAACTATTAGTGTAATATGATTGTATGTTATTGCATAAAACTATTAAAATTAAAATAACAACAAAAAAGTGGTGCTATTATATATATATATATATATATTTATTTATTTATTTATATGTATAAACATATAATAATATATAATTCAAATAGATTTAATGTTAAATATATAATAAAAAATCTATTATGAAAATGTTAACAAATATAATAGAGTTCATATAATAATAATAAAGAACTCAAAAATATAATGATACGAAGTCATCACAATATAATAATATAATGTACTCACAATATAATAATTCAACTCTTACACCGACTTATATAAATGAAATAAACACACATAATCTACGTAATATAATATTGTACAATAATATGGCTATTTAAGCCAATATATAAAAACAAAAATAAAAAAAAACTTGTTATTAGACCTTCAATTTGTACAAAATTTAATGTTTGTACTTTATTTATTATATAATGACGCGTATTTGACACGTCGATGGTCCTTTGCTCATCATATACGAACGACTGTGATTTACGATTAACACGGGCGTTTCCCCTTTACGTAATAATACAATATTCACAAAATAATACTAATAATAATATAGTGCGTATGTGTGCGTGTATGTGTATGTGTATGTGTATGTGTATGTGTGTGAGCAGCTGATAAGTCCCACGGCATTATCTACAGGTAGATGCGAGCTAATTAATCCCTGTCCGGTTTTGCGTTTGATAAACTGTTATGCGGGGAACACCATAATGTCGTTAGGCCTCAACAAGTAGATAAAATATTTTATTGATTTTTAACAAATATTTTATAAAAATTACACTGTTTTCAATCTTCTTAAATTAAAATATGAAAATAAAATGATTTTATACTACAATAAATTATTAATTTAATTACGAAAAATTATTATTACTTTTTATGTTTACATGTCAGGATAATTAACGTTTAAACAGAACTTGACGAGGAAATAACTACACTATGATGTCTTTAACCTAAATCATTTTTCTTTTTTTTTGAACCGAGTGGTACGTGAAAGTACTGACAACTTATTTTTATAGTTTACGTGTGTTCAGTACTACACATCACCCAAAAAGCCCCATACTAATTCTGAATTCGGTCTTATACGTAGAAGACGAAATTCTTCGTAAGTTTGTAACGTTCAAGTAAATCGGAGCCTATTCGTATATCGTTATACTCATATCGCCTTTCGGTTGCGACGCGTATCGCATCTGTCACACGACCCCTGTCAACGCTGTAAGTAAACGTCTACGGGGACGTTATCACCACTCACCCCCATCTGCTTCAACCACGATTGGGTTTGGTAATTGTTCAATACTCTCCTCTCGCTCTCAGACCATTAACCGGCGACACCGGAGACATATTTTATCGTATTAGTTTATAAATCTACTACCTTTTGTTTTACCGACTGTGTCCATTAGAAGAACATAGAGTAAACATCTCCATCACCCTCTAGACAAAGATCGCTTACGGCGGTACACTGTGGACAGGTATGTTTGCGCTTCAATAACAATGGTACTGTAATATGTATCTATCTTTAATTTGTGTTTCTTGCTGGTACAATATTAATATTTGTATATAGGAATTAAACCATTATATGACGATAATGTTCAGCTGTTTCAGTGTCTATGAGCACTGTACAGCCCTCATCCTGAGGGGTTATAATAATCGTATTGTGACTACGAGCCATTTCTCGCAATTTTTAAAACTTGCAGCTAATTTTAATACTTTAATACAATTTAGACTAGTCAAGATAATAGTTTTAAAATAACCATTGTCGATATAAAATATTATTTTTGGATAAACAATTATATATTTTTTTAGTTGTAAAATAATTTAAAAAAATTACAAAGTTCTATATTTTTAAAACTATTATAATAATAGTAACTAAAATCTAAGGTTATGCAATTACCAGATCGATTATGTCCTAATTTATTTACTTTTGTCAAATTGGTGATAATGAATAGAAATGAAAATGAAACTTATTTAGATGATTACTTAAATACCCAATACATTATGGTAAACGTTATGTGTGCAACATCAGTGTGAATAATAATAGTACAAAATGTATAAATATTAGTAGCAACAATTTGTAATGAAAATATGTAAATACCTAGATGCAATAGTTCAAATTAATATGAAATAATAAATATAAAACTTCCAAGAATTATTAATCAAACAGTATAAACATATTTTCTAATTTTCATAATTTCAATAAATTAACAAAAAACAAAAAAAAATAGAAAATAAATGAAATTATAAATTATGTTAAAACAAAAATGACACGGTTTCTTCATATCTTAAAGTATTTTTACACAACACATGATTTTTTAAAAAAAGGAATAATAATTAAATTTCGAAGATTTATTACTCAAAATACAATAGCGTAAAAATTTGACAAAGTATTTTTTTGTATTTCAAATTAAATGGTACTTTCGTTTATACTTAGAATGCACATATTTTTTCAGATAATTAAATTACTGTTCAGTAAAAACTATAATAAATTGTCAATAAACAACGCACAAAATATGGTTCATTTAAGAAACTTAAATTTTAAAAAATCAGAGAATTTGTTTTTGTCTGGTTAAGAAAAACAATACAAAATATCGTTATAATATAATTAGAAATAACTGAACTGAACGCATCATAAAATTGTTATAATCTGTTTACTAATTAATTAATTACTTTTTTATATAAATATTATATACAAGACGATTATAATCGATGAACCTATGAGTTGTAAAACTCAAAAATAATGATAATTATAACGAGAATAGTAAACTACTATTGATTTTTTTTAAATACAAAAACATGACAAACAATCGAAAATATATTATTACGATAAAAAAATATATTTGTTTGATTTGGTTTTAGAAGCAACATTTGAAAACGATGGAAATCTTGAAGCGTTGCTCAATCACGTTTTGTGGGAACCGACCACTAGCAGTTCAACTACAACAGAAGAAGAAAAGTTCGTTCCATACTTCGACGAAACGACTACTAGCGTCAACGTTACAGTTCAAGTCGGTGCTAATGTGGATCTCCATTGCAAAGTGAACCATTTAAACGATAAAACGGTAAGCATAGCGCTTAAATCAAATACTATATATTTACATTTATTTTGTTAATAATGTTGTGCAATATTCATGTTAGTATAGACACTATATGTGTACTTTATCGTAATCTAAGATGGAATTTAATATTTATACCCGTCTACATAAATATGGTTTATTTAATACTTATGGGTGACGTTAATTTGTATATTAAAATATGCATTTTTAAATTTATTTCTAATAATAATAACTATTCTTGCCTCATAATAAAAAATTTTAATTTCTTAGTTTAAGTAAACGTCAAAGACCGACATTTTTGGGACAATTTAATTTACCATTATTATTCTATTTTCCACATTTGATAATTTTTTTGACTTTAATAGAATCAAAATATTCTCTAATGTATTATTTCATTGTATAAATTATTAATTTTATTATACATGATCGAATTTATCCATGTTCATCTCACACTCTTTTTCGATTAAGTGCATAGACTTCTATAATAGAGAAAGTAGAGAGATTATATGGACTTAACTAAATTTAAATTAGAAAATAAGTCATTTATAAAATCATAAATTATATAATTAATATTGAATCATTTTAAATAGTATCATATTTTGTTATCAAATACAATCGACTTCTCAGCTTATTTGATTCACCAACATACCAAAATTGACGTATTAAGACTCAAAATCTTACATTTCGTCACTGTTTTTCCCCAAAATTTTATTAACGTACTAATTAGTGTTTGTATTAGTCAATCCGGTCAGTGAATTAACACGTCCGACAATCCGGAGATATAATGGAATAATTATTTATTTGCCGATATCGACAATGCAATACAAATCGTTTATCAATATTGATAAACGATTAATTACATTAGCCATCATCACAATCTTGTAGATGGGACGAAACAGTATTGAATTTGGTGTAATGGCCGATTACGGTAAATATATATAGGATAACATCCAAGCAATTACTATGGGTTAGGATACGAATAGGACAGAGTGAGAAATTGAAAGAGGATGGAAGGGAAGAAGGGAGAAAGCAGTGGACTTGATGATAGTGACCAGTAATAGATTAGTAGATCGAGTTTATAGACCAGCAGTGGTGTAGTCCCGATATCCGACCTGTAATGGGCGTTCCGGGCGATTAATGCGACGCATGAGTAACGACCAGACATTTTTTAAGACACCGGCCCGCTGTAACGATAATACGAGTATGTAATCATTAATGATTAGTTATTATATTTGCTTATAATTAATTCACAAGGAATTAAAATATACGTTTTTATTCAAAAAGATGTCATGTACGTTTTGTACCATTTTAAATCTATGAACTATGTGAAAATTCAATCATTCAATGTAATCCTAATATATTCCTGAAACAAAAATTGAAACCTATTAGCCACTTATTATAGTTATTGTGGACATCGATTTTTGATATTTTAATTAAAACTTTGTTGATTTTGATTAATTTAAATATTTTACCAGAATAATAAAAAAAAATTAAACATTCAATCAAAAATCTATACCAATAATAACCTAGAAAAAACTGATAAATTCAAATCCTTTGTATGAATTGAATTCTATACATTCTAAAAACAATTGAACTTTTGTTTAATTTTTAGATCTAAATCATAATGTTATATGGATACAACTATTAAGCTCTATCATATCATCAACATGATTCAAGTGACACACATAGAAACAGATTTAATAATTGTTTTATCATTTTAAATTTGTAATCAATCATAAATCGTTGAATTTGAAAATAAATTCAATTCGATTCTGAACAAAGATAATGATGAGTTATTACTAATTATAATTAAAAAAATACAACGTAATATTTATTATTATTAACAAAATAATTAACAAATAATCAATATATTTTGCTCTAGAAAAATATGACTAAATATTAACATTCATATTAATCAGTTAAAAAAACATTATAAATTATGCCATTTTTGTTTTGTTTTAATAAATCGATTATTATGAACGTTAAAATTTATATAAATAATTTATATTAATAAATTTATATTATTTATTAATAATTTATATTAATTTATATAATAAATATATCTTTAATATTGTATTTAATTTTTAGCTATTAAGTACTTTAAGTGTCCACGCTTAAAATGTGTTTAAAAAAATAATTTTTAAGTAAACATTGTCTAATTTACACAAAATATTTGATAGACATTTTATTAAATATTCAGGACTCGTTTTAAAATTTAAAATTTTCTTTTAATAGCTTTTCGTTCACTTAGGTAAAATAACGTGTCAAATAAACTAACAAGATACAAATTGCTACATGAAAATGTGGTAAAATTTAAAAATTTAATATTTGAAAAGAATACTATACTCTAAAGTGTTTGAAAAAAACACACTATAAACCAATATGTTTTTCGTTTCACTCAAAAACTAAAACGTGAAAAAAAATTACTTCGGAAAACAAAATTAATATCACTCTTTTACTAGTAGCCCATGACTTTTACCTAAATTTTATTTAAAGGAAGCGGATATATATGGTTTTTTTATTATAAAATTCTACGACAGCTAAATCTATGCCATAGCCAGGGAAGCTATAAAGTCTCACACACTTTCCTCTTTCCCAAATGTTAGAATATACAATTATAAAACACATAAATAATATACAGCATACTTGTATAATATATATATAATATATAATGCAATCCCAGAATTTACATTATTTTCTTATTTACGCTGTGAAAATGAATGTTAATTGCCTAATGCCTTTCTACATTAATATATGTATTATAAATGAATGGAAAAATTCGTCAATAACGTATTAAAATTTAACCAAACACATTAAAAACTAAAAAATAATGAATGTTATTTTATAATGCTATTCTAATACTTACTATTCTATAATATTGGCCTCGATAGCTTAAATTTCGATAAAGAGTTTTGAGCGAGATATTTTAGCTTAAATTGTTTATGCACAATACAATTTTTATTAAAATATAAATATTGTGGCAGCTATGGATTTCATAGAATTAACAATCAAATATCTACGAGGGCTGTTCAATAAATATGGTACAAAAATGTACTGAAAAATGAAAAACAAATTTATTAATATTTAAGAAATTAACACGATAAATTATTTCCTCCCGATACATTGAAACGTTAGACAAATTGGAAGAAAAAAATTTATTGAATAAGAATGAATCTAATGATATTTGAAAAAGGTATTTTCATGTGAACATATAACGACAAAAGTAATTATTAAAATTAAGGTTAATAAATACAATGTTTCTAATTATGTAATGTAATAATAATAATAATAATACTAATAAGTATCTATGCATAAAAACTGTATTCTATAGTATATTTTATACAGTAAACTAATATTTATGATGAAAAATATTTTTCACAAAAAAATCTGAAAATATAATTTTGACTTTATATTATAATTGCATTAGACTGTTAGTTTAATGATACATTTGGCTCAACTTTGTTCCAGACCCAGACAGAAAATGCCCATTTCCCTTTTGTTAAGTCCGTCACCGGATTCTCTATAACTACCACATACGCCTTTACTGCTTTTATATAAATAAACTATCTATTATTAACATTAGTACTAATACCGATCACTGTACCACCGAGGAGATCGGCGATCACTATCTAGCAATTATATACTCAGAACTCAAACTGTGAATATATTTGCATGTGACAAGATAAATAAATTTTCATCGGGTCCGTATGGAAGACAGTAGTAATCTCCGGTTACGAGTCTTTAGGGTTCGACGCCGACTGATTTATAGCATATAAGAACGCTCTGCAAAGACAGAATTCGTTGCACGCGTAATCAATCAGACCGTTTCGATCGAATAAAATGGTTTTCTCTGTACGACATTCATACTAGCTTTTGACTTTATAAACTTTATACAAGTCTTCCAGTCTAGAGTTCTTAATTTATGTGTACTGTTGGGTTAGAGTTTCAAAGTTTCTAACATTGTTTATCAAAGATGCAATATAAGTAACTTAGGAATTACACTTGAAACAACGTTGTCGACACAGGCGCAATTATGAGTTAATGTTTTTTTGTACCACCTACAGATAGTTATGGAGGATTTCGATGAGAAAATGTTTAAATTTATTGTATAAAATAACTTCATATTTATCACTTACAAATTAATTTAAAGTACTATTATTAGGTCAAAATATACCATTATAATTTACGAAAATCGGCCTAAATGCACTATTCAAACATTTCATCATAATGTATTAAAATAATGATTTTCTCCAGATTTGTCTTTGATATGCAATAATTAAAAATTTCATTGAAATTGAAAATTTGAATATTAGTGTATTTGACGCTACTATACAATTTATACACCAAAAAACAATGTAAAATGAGCAACAAAAATTTAGTATCTGTAACTTATTGGATTCTGTTTTATTATTTATTATTATTTATTCGAAGTCTGGAGATAACATATGGTTTATGCAATTTTATGTTGTATCGTATAATTTTATTATTAATAATATCTACTTTAAATTATTGAAAAATAAATATATGTATATATTTGAATAATATCAAATAATGACTTAAAATAAAATATTTATTTATAAATTAAATATATTTATACATTGCGATTAATTTAAATATAAAAAATATAATGGTTACAGTATTATAATATGTGTTCAGGTTATACCTTCAGATTTTCCCCGAAAACGTCGTTCATATATATATATATATATATATATATATATATGACATAGTGTATTTTGTCAATATTTTGAAACATCACGTTTACAATATTGTTTAACCGTAACGGAATCAATGAAGCTATTTTACACGTATACTACTCATCCATAAATATATATATATATATTTATTATGTTTGACAGTTTCCCGTATAATTTATTTGACCACCCCGTGTGCGTAACCGATTTCATTTGCCCCTTAAAAACCGACGTGTCATAAAAAATTATTGTTATTTTTAAAAATATCTATATTTGGATATACAACACGTAGTTAATAACAATCATAGGATACTAATAACATTTTTTTATCGTAGAATGCTAAAAACCTGATAAAAAAAAATCACATCACTTCGTCGAATTGTTGGCTAGGTCCACTGGAAATAATAAAAATAATAGATTTTATTCGTCTATTTATTATATATTTTTTTTTAATTCAAACCACATAATTTTAAACATTTTATTCCCTAATATAAATTGTCATTTTCTTGTTATTCGTTAAATTGTATAACAACAATACTACATTCAAAGAGAGATGTCAACAAGAAATAGCAATACCATATTTCAAAGAAGCCACTATATCCATTAAAAATTGACTTTTTTTCCAATATATTTGTTATTTTATATGATATATTATTGCAAAAACTGAGATGTTTAGTGTTTATCAAATAAAGGTACATCGTTAGTTTTTAAAATAAGTATCAGAATTTTTATTTTTATAATATATTTATGTTGACCATTTCTAAATAATAAATTAATAAGTAAATAGTTTACTTCATAAAAAGATATAACACTGTATTTTTCAGTACCCATCAAATATTAATCTAATACAAATATATATACGTAACAATTTAAAAAGTCATTCTCAATGTTACCAATAAATCTTCCACAATGTACATATAACATTTATACTTTCTTCTCGACTTATAATATTGTAAGTTAAACATTAAATAAATTACAGAATTATGGCTTTAAGGTCGTTGTTACTAAATTAATAAATATAAAAACAATACATATTCATAATAATACAAGTAATAATTAATATTATTGATTAATTAGCTGATATATTGGTATTACGAACCACTACAATTGTATTATATGTAATTATAATGATATTATAACAGATCATTAGGAATTGTGTGGTATACAACAACAACAACGAGAAGAAATTCGGTGAGTTAGTAAAATAAAATGGTTTGTTGTCCCCCGTTGGCCGACACACAATGGAGCATTTAGTCTTAGTCCTACAGATTGAGCAACCAGTCGTTCTTATTTCAATTTATACAATAAAGTTTAAATTACAACTTATTACTTTGGCGAACGTTTTTTTATTTATTGTGCTAAGTACGTAACAATTGGTATGTTTGAAATCACACTACTTGATAATAATGGTTGGTATTGTTTAAATAATTTCATATAAATGTTCAAAGCAAGGAATATGTTAGAATGTGTAAGTGAATTTAAAAATCTATGTTTTACACATTTCCTCTGTCACCCCTCCCCCCCCCGCAAAAAAAAAAAAAAAAACAAAATAAATATACCTTTGTATGCACTACTTTCATGAGGTATAAAACCAGATTACGTCGAGGTGACATACTATCACTAATGTAGTTAAATATTGTTTTTAAATAGGTATGGTTACTAGTAAGGAAAGCAAAAAAAAAAAATTAGAAAAAATAAATTTTGCAAAATGGAGGTAACATCAACTAATGCAAATGATATAATAATACTGAAAATTCAAGAAATTCACAAACTTCTATAAATCTACTGTAAAAACACAAAAAAATATAGTCGTCGATTACTTGTGATTAAATAAGATTAAGACAATTTGAGTGTAGGACAGAAAATTGTTTAAGAAAAATAATTCATAAAAAAAATGTAAAATAAAGGAAAAATGAAACAAAAATAAAGCAAAATAAATAAAACGTTTATTTCTTACCTTCCTGTTCATACATGATTTTTATTGTTTGTGGATATAATTGACTATTCAAAGAGGATTGAGAAAATAGTTTGGGCCGGTACCTTTACTTTAAAATTGAATTCACTGACAAATTAAACAAGCTAATACGGAGATGCACAAAACTGAAATCGTCCTACGGAGAACTAATTTCGTCGCGAGTAGGGGCTCGTAGCTGGTATGTACCCACACTGTCGAGAAAACGTGATCATTTAAGGGTCAATATTGAAGGGTGATATTATTTGTATTATTTGTAACAGTTTTCTGATAATCAGACTATGTTGATGGTCCGATTAGCGAGTGGCCAATTTACTATTGAATTTTTCGCAACTTGCTTTTGTAGTAATGGTGATACTCAGCATTATGACTATTCGTTTTTGGTTCGTTTTCACGCATATTTTGTTTTGTTTAAGTTAAGTATAATATGTTGTGTTTATGTGGCAAGTTTATAATATTTCCCACCCCAATGATCGATATTTCTCGTGTGTGCTGGTTACTTATTGTTTCGTTTTTATTCGGATAGTCCGTGGGAAAACTATTCGATATTTGTAATACATATTCAAGTAAATTTTTTACTCACAAATTTAATCAGTATTCCGAAAGGAGCATATATCAGTAAATTATAATTTAGAAAAAAATGTACGAAATAAATTTGTATAGTATTATACATGAATACACCAATACATAAAATGTTCTTTACTATTAATGATTAGATGAATACCCGTGCGTTGCAAGGGGCAAATGTAGAATATTTCACGATGTACTATAAGATATTCAAATAGTCAATCATTATGAGGAACAAAATTCAAAGTGCTATTTGAGTGCTTTTGGATATACGATATTTTTCGTTTTTCGGTCTGGTGCGTACACGAATAAATCAGAAGGATTTCCGATGTGGTAGCAGCCCACATACAGTTGTCCATGTGAGAAGCTCGGATTCCCTAAATTCAGCCCACACACTTGCAGCGATTGTTCTTGAGCTTTGTTCATAGTTATTGCAAAAGCAAAACAGACAGAAAACTGCAAACGATTGAATTCAAATAGCATATCAGTTGAGATCATTGGAGTACATGGCTACAGTACGTATTCTCCCTTGAATTTCCCATTCAAAAGTGTAGCTTCGATGAGATTGTTTATAATCTTATCCACCAAAAGTCTTGTATCGTTGCAAAGTCGTGATGGATTGATGTTTCGGAGAAGAATAATAGGCACGCCAATTTTCATTATTAGAAGGTGCTGTAGCATACCCAAAAATCGAGTGAATTTAAGAGTTCCGTGAGGTAATTGACAACTTCGTCTTGATTCATCACAGTATCGATAGACATGTACGTCTAGTATTCCGTCTTGAATGCTGAAATTGATGGTATTGACATCGTTGTTCGTAGCTGCTAATATAGCACGTTCACTAAGCCATTGATGATTTTTATAATTCCGCGCGTTATTTGGGAGAACATTTTGAATTAATTTGTATTTGGTATATGTCAACTTACAAAAGTTTGTTGGCAATGTGATACATTGTGTAAAATAGTCAATTGCCAACTTCCCATTCCCAATATCCAGCAATTGTTTTGCAAAACGTTCAGCGAATGCATCATTTTGTAGTTGAACACGCATAATTTTGAAATGATTTTGAACAATGATTTTGAAAGTTGGCATGTAATTCTCACATACGACACTAAAACGTTGACGATAAAGGTGGTCACATTACCATTGCTACACGCAAACTACCTACACCTTTGCAAGGTGAAAAATCACTAATTACCCACGAAAACTGAGAACTTGTATTGTCTAATCACAAACTAATAAAAAACCACGCCAGATACTTTATGAAAAACATGATGGTTACTCTTAGTAACCATCTGACGTTACACTCTTAGTTACGGCGAAAAGTAAACAACTTGTAGTTGCGAATGACCACCGGTTTACCGGTGCGGGGTTTTAAAACCTTTAAGAAGCAGGGTTTTGAAAACTTTTAAGAGACAATACCATCCCGGGACCAGGCTGAGTATGTAGGAAAAAACCCTATCAATATCCATCCAGTGATTTGGCCAGGCATCGATTACATACATAAAAACAGACACCAATTCATTTATATATGTATAGATTGATTATTTTTGAAATTTGTTCTATACAATTATTAATACATTAGGCAGGGCATATCTTTTATTTGGTAAATAGCCAGTTTGTGTATTTTTGTATGCCAGTACTTATAATAATATTTGACCAATAATACGTTTTATGAAATAATGCATATAATTAAACGAACTGTGTTAAGACGAAGTTCAATTTTTAAACTTTGATTCAAAACCTATGATATTTAAGATGAAATATCACATAAGCTAAGAAAATATAATGGAAAATCTCATTCAAAAAACGTATTAACAGTGAAGAAAAAAAAATAACAAAATTAACGACAAACGTCAGTGTTTAGCAGATGTTATACTGCGTATTTTGTTAAAAAAACTGCCAAAATTTTTCCTGATTTTGATAAATGTATATTAATGTATTATTATTCTAATTATTTAACAGTCTCGAATTAATCAAGCATACGCTCAATAATGTTTTTGCGGAATAGCTTATTTATTTTTGAGAATATATATTGCCTAAAATACAATTATAAGAGGTTATATTAGACTTACTTAAATAATATTTTATGTGGCACGTTTCAGATTTCAAATTTCTGAATTTATAAAGTCAATTTTTACAAAATATCTATTTTTATATTTTAAAATCAGATAATTCTAATGACGATCAGCATAGTCTTAAAAATTTATGTCATGTCTATTTTGTACAAAATTAATTTGTGTACATAAATTAAGTTTACGAAATTGTTATTATTGTTTATTTAATTGTATTTATAATATAGTATTTAAAAAAAATGTATTTACATTATAACAATATAATTTATAAAACTAGTGTATTTTAATTTCATTACATTTTACAATTTTCCGTTTCATATTTTTGATGTACGTGGGAAAAACTGAAATACAGTGGAACCTCGATAAGTCGAAAACTGATAAGTCGAAAAAAATGCCGTTCCCTTACGAAAACCTCGATTTCTCGAAAAAAAAATTATAGATAACTCGAACATTCTGTGCTCTGAATATAGACGGATAATGACGGATAATTTTTAAAATCATTTGTCTAATCGGCTTATGCGTTCCGATAATTTTATCTAATCGCGTTTCTTGTGTTTATTATTGTATTTTTCATTCGGTTTATTCGTATTGTCAGTTGCGATCGATCGGTTACACATGTACGGTGTAGTGAATGTAAAAATCCCTCGTAATTTAAAAACACTTACTATTAGAGAAAAATAAAAGGTCCTTGAAGCAGTGAAAAGTGGAAGGAAGAAGAAGGATATAGCTGAAGAATTTGGAATACTAGCAAGCACACTATCTACTATAATAAAGAATAGTAAGGAAATTAATTTGAATTTTCTAACAGACCAGAAGAGGAAGAGAGGCCCTGATTTTTCAGACGTAGAAGAATGTGTAGTTAAGTGGTTCAAGCAATGCAGAGATGCCAATGTCAAGATTAAAGGTCTTATTTTAAAAGTAAAAGCAAAAAATTTTGCAAAATCATTAGGCTACGAGCAATTTAAAGACAGTAACGGGTGGCTTGAAAATTTAAAAAAACGGCACGATATTGGTTTTAGAAAAGCCTATGGTGAAAGTGCAACTGTCAGTGATGATGTTGTAAATGAATGGAAAATAAATTTGAGTAAGCTACTGGAAGGATATAAACCATGTGATATATTCAATGCAGATGAAACTGCACTTTTTTATAAATGTATGCCAGATAAAAGTTTAGCATTCAAAAATGATAAATGTAGTGGTGGTAAGCATAGCAAAGAATGACTTACACTATTATTGGCTATTAACATGTCTGGCACAGATAAATTGAAAGCTTTAATAATCAGAAAATCGAAAAAACTTAGGTGTTTTGTTGTTGTCAAATCTTTTCCCGTTGACTACAGAGCGAATAAGAAAGCACAGATGACTAGTGAATTGTTTGCAGAATGGCTATTACAAATTGACAATCAGATGAAAATAGAAAAACGCAAAATTTTACTCACAAAACAAAACTTATTTTACAAAATTACTTGTCTAAAATATTTTACCTGTTTACCTTCAAAAAATTAAATATTACTGTCGTCAAAAAGTTTAATATTACTTATGAGTAATACTACTTGAAAAAAAATGATCATATTCATAAACATAAACCACAATACAAAAATGTAAAATCAATATATTGATTTTAAATTAATATAAAAAAAACAGTAGTTCATGAAAATTTGAAAAAGCGGTAGGACCAGATGAAGTGCCAGTGAAAGTGTGGAAGATATTAACGGATATAAGCATTAGGTAAGGTTAAGTTAGAAAAGTCTTTTTAATGAAGTGCTAGTAGAAAGGAAAATGCCAAAAGAGTGGAAAAAGAGTATTGTGGAAGTTTAGAACACAGGTGGCCGACCACAAATAGCTAAAACAGAGACGAGGTAGAAGAAGATGAAAATACCTATTTAATAACTGTTTAAATTATTTAAATAATTATTTATTATGGTCATTTTTACTATTAAAACATGCTATAATTGTAAAATAATTTATTTTTATTAACTAATAATGTATGTCAAATTAAATTTTTGTGAAATGATACAATAAAAAATAAAAATCGTTACATGAATGTTACACGAGTCATTAAGAAAAAGCATTATATAAAATAAATATACTTACTATTCTGAGCTTAAGGCAAAATAAAAAAAAATTTAATTTTAAGCAATTAGACTTATACTACACTTACATTTAACTAATAAGTCAAAAATATATCATTTTCCACTCAAATGCGATAATGAAAATGTATAATTTAATTTTTCTGTTTTTATTATTGCCTTTAAGTATAGTTCAAGTATAACTTTTGTGTTATCCCGATTCGCTGACAACCCGAACTGTCGACATCCCGATTCGCCGAATACCGATTTACTGCCATTTGACTATACAAACAAGACTAGGTTACTAAATATTAATTATATGAAGATCATAGATATCTATTTAAATATAAATTTAAGTTAATACTCGTAAATAAAAAAAAATATAAATATATAATATTAAATAAATAAATATAATATATATATTATATATATATTAAATAATGATGTTGACATTTTGTCGAAACCGGTAGTAATAAACACACGTATACAACAACTTTTATATTTTCTTTCTTTTTCCTTTAATTAACGTAATACTCATTGGCTTTTTGTGTATTTAAGTAAACATATATATATTATATTATTTATATTATATTATATATATATTATATATATTATATATTAATATATTTATATATAATATTATATATATATATAATATATGTATTGATTTGTAAAACTATTGATTCTTACTATTTTCAATTCAATTATATATACGTGAGTATTGCAGTATACAGATGATTTAAAATTCCTCGATTTTATAACCGAAATCATCTTTTTAATAAAATCCTATAATAATCTGTAAGTGTCGAGTACTTTCTCTGTCTTGCTTTTATTAACATCAATATGTTTTATTAACAAATGTACAATAAAATACATTGACCAAAACTGTTTTGTCGTTAATTTTATGAACCACACACATAGATGATCCCCGATTCGATTAGGCCATTAGACACATCTCCTCTTCCCTCACCGTTTTCCACAACCCTTTTCAAGGATTTATTTGTTACTCTAAACTTTCAAGAGAAGATAGTCTGCTACTCTCTTGTTCTACTTACTACGAACGATAATTTACGATTGTTAATCGCATTATCACTAGAAAAATCTGTAAATTCAGATTAATAGTAGATTCGATAAATTGTACAGTGCAAAATTATGTTATAATAATTTAGTTAGTAATAAAAACTATTTAGTAAACAGTTTAAAAAATAAAGGAGTAACCGATTTAATGCAAGTCTACGTTTTCATAAATAAATATTATAACATTTTTACATAAATGTCTTTGAAAATTTTAAGACCCTACAGTAGTAGTTAAAACATCACTATTAATTATAATTAAAACATCATTCATTAAATAACAAAACTAAACATTTTTGGTTTGTTGATGTTTCTGTATATAGCTTAGTAAATATTCTTTTTTTAAATATTTAATCAAATTATTAATTAAGCGTCAAACGAAAATGTATCATCAATTTGAAACACAAAAAATTCATGATAAAATTGTAACATTATTTTTGATTAAATTACATCAAAGTTGTAACGTATATCAGAATACTCACGAATACAATTATTGATAAAAGATAAATTGCATATTTCATAAACGATATAGTATGCACCTATCTATTATCAATCAGGAACTTATTATAAATCAAAAAAGTTACAGGATAAAATGAATTGTATAATTATTTAAGTTTATTTAAATAAAAAAAAACCTAATATTTTTCATATTATTTTTATATTTTATTATTAACAAATCAAACGTTTAAAAAACCCCATTTTTATATCATTTCGAATTTAATTTTCCATGATACTAACAGTATTTTAGACAATTTTCTCCAGGGAGGCATTTGAAAAAATTGGGGGTCATTTATAATAAATTTTTTGATAATAATTACCTATATCTGTTATTCTAATTGTGAACAATATAATTAAATTCACAAAATTTCACAAGTTTAACATACACACATAGTGTTATTTTATATGACGATTGTAGGTCATTCACCGTGATATCAAACTAACATTTTTCTAATATTTGATATTTCTTTACTATTCATCAAATTTTCTCCGGAAAGTGGGCGTTGGACACTCTCCGGAGTGGCTTAGCTCTCCTCCCGGAAAAATGTCTGAAAAAAACATTGAATACTAGTCTAGTAAATTATTCAAATACGTATTCTGAATATTTTATTTCTAGTTTTTTTTTTTTAAATAAAAAAGTTATTTTTTTGGTTGTTATTTTAATATAATTTCGAAACTTAGTTTCATTGGTTTAGTTTAAACAACTAAGAATTAATAGACAATAATAATAATGCTTAATCTTATATAATGCTATATAATCCTATAATAAATATTCAAAACACAGTTTTAGGAAAACTCTTCGAATGTTTATTCTAAATAGTTTTTATCTATTTATTAATATACATGTTCAGAATACTTTTTAGAAGTATTCTTTATAAAACTGAAAAAAATATAATACATTATATATATACATATATATATATATATATATATATACATTATATTATTATAATATTAGTATGCATGCGTCATATTCATAGGTGTCATGGGTTCGGCGAGCAGGTGACAAGATGCAACTACTTTCATTCGGTCATCATGTCTACAGTACAGATCAACGTTACGAACTTTTATTTAAGGACCCGAATGATTGGCAACTCCGTATATCTTATCTAAACGAAAGAGATGCAGGTCATTACGAGTGTCAAGTATCGACTCATCCGCCAATCGCGTTCACTGTTTATCTGGCAATCATAGGTTAGTATTTCCAGTATTATTCAGTATTATCAGTATTATTCGAACACGTTGGCAAATCCTCTCAAGTTATCTATATAAGTATATCTTATAGAAATTTCCATCAATAATAATTGTAGGAGGACATGACAGTGTATTTTTCTCCCATCCCAAACAATAACTAATAAAAAAGTTTGATTTTGGCACTCCCATTTCTAAACATATGTTAAAACCGAAAAATTCGTGTTGCACACGTTAAAAATATTTATACGTTTAAATAACCTTAAATATTGATAAAATATAAATGTTTTACAAATAATAAGATGTTTTTGTTTAACATTTCAGAAGTGAAGACCATATTTCAACAACATATTTAAAAATTATTACCATATTACCTTTAACTTTAACCGGCTGTACTTGTAACTTTCAATCAGTAATTTTTATTATTATTAATATAATTAAAATACATAATTGATTTTTTACCATTTTTGATAACACGAATTACAAATCTAATTAAGGTTAATTAGAGAACCACCATTTTTTTGGGGAGGAGGAGGGGAGAGAGAAAAGAAAAAATCTCCCCATGGATCTACGACTCGATGTTAATTAATGCTTCCCCTTAAATTATGACAAGTTTCACCTATGGAAGTGTTATAGGTATGGACGAATAGCATTGTGAATAATGACCATAAATATTATTTGAAATATGACTTTCATATGTTATTACGTATATGTGATTTATTGTTTTTCTTAAATCGATTATTAGCACGTTTTTAAAATTGACATAATTACATATAAGACAATAACGTACAAGTTTTGTGAAATAAAAATTCATCCAATAGATGGTTAGTACCATACATAAACCAAAGGTAAAACATGTTTGAAATAAAGAAATTTTAATAAGTCATATTTATATTGTAAATGTGTAACTCGAAATGCCATCTATGTTGTTCTCTAGATTCTAGAGTCTAGAATATGTGTTAATAGTTCAATATATTTTTACAGAGCTAAAATCTAAAATTTGACAAGTCATAATCTCACCATTTTGTCAAAAAAAAAAACAAAATATTTGAAAGCGAAGGCTATACATGGGGTCATTATAGATAAGATGGCGCATGTACATTTTCCCTTTCGTTAAATCCATTAAGACTTATGATTGACTTAACGTATTTTCAATGTCGGATTAACTACTAAGTACAAGTACTAAAATTGAAAGCCTCTATTGGTAGGATATTATTTTCATTACGATTTTACTAATACCTATGCATAATATTATCAATTATAAATAACCATTAATAATTTACGACATGATCACGGTCGATAGATCGTTGAGGTATTGAAATCAGATACTGAAGGTGAATTCATTTTGTTGAATGAATGCAATCATTTCATTGTATGCTACTGACATAAATTAACTATAAAAATATAGAATACCTTTCAGCTTGGAAAATGTCATATTTTGTGAAACAAAAAGAAATTATCTCAAGGTTTTTTTCAATTTGACAATTGTATTTAAAATGTATTTATCAACTGCTTTGACAAACTATTTATAATAACACATTTTTTCTGTCTTAAAACGCATACACATTATTTACGATCCACAATTAATTATTTCTATTAAAATGCCCTTACATTACTAAACAAAATCAATTTTATTAAGAACCATTGTTTTCTGATTTAATGAACAATTTCTCTACTTCTGAAGCTGGAAAACATTCATTTACTGCCTAGCAGTCATTTTTTCTATTATTCAATTTTTTCATATAATTTTATATAATAATAAAGTAATGATTTTAATACAAACACCAGTAAATTATATATCGAAATTTTTACGAGTAATGGTTTATAAGTAATGTTTTTTTTATGAATTACATAATTTATTTAATTAATCTAATGTAATGTGTACGCCTAATCAAAACCTTTTATTATAATTCAAATAGTACCGGTTGAATGTGTAATATATTTTTTAATTTATTTCATTGAAAATTATTTTTGAAATAATAATTTTAATTATCGTTATCATTCGGTAATTGTTTTGAATTTTCTATTAATTTAAAAAATATATTTATATGCTTTATGGTACATAGAGTATAAAATTTTTAAGTCAATGTTTAGTTTTCATAATACTTAGTAAATACTAGGATAAATCGTAAAACATCTGAATTCCGCAGTTTCGTATCTATATTGAAACTTATATTTTGCTATAATTTGTACGATCTATGTTTATTATTCATTTTTCGTTATTTAAAATTATACACATGAAAGAAAAGATTCATTTTTAAGTTATGTAAAATGGAGGAAAGGGAATTAAACGGATTTCTTCTTTCGAATATACAAATATACGTATAGATATTATCTAATTTATACCAAATCAATTACCCTATGTAATTTTATGTGCGTAATTAAATTATGGCTAATTATCCGGTCTTTTAAATACATTACATACTTTAATCTATGTGTGCTGTTAATACATTTCATGGTTCTATCTTCAATTTAAACTCTTGTTATATATTAATAGATTTGTTAAATAAATAATCGCGCTATTTGTTTTATTTTTAATATATTAGCAAATATGTATATAATTTACACAAAATTTTTAGCGGCAAATAAAAGTTATTAAAGGTTAATTTATAAAATCATTTATTTCTATCCTTATAATAATTTAACCTTATTTTTACAATAAATTAATTTTAGTCGCGGTTTAAAATTTGAGTATATGATATTTTATTTTATATTGACGCATAATTTTCTTAAAAAAATCCTATCAAAGATAATAATATATATATATATATATATATATAAGATCACTCATTTATTTGTCAGCTCTGTGTTCAAAAGTCGACTTGACTCGAGTTTTTCAATTTGACCGAGAAAATAATATTATTTAATTTTCATTTGTTTGCCATAACCATAAGCTGAAAATCGACTTTGCATCCGACGAAATTGATTTGTTGTAAATCGTCTATATTTTATTTAATTGTCCCTGATTAAAAAAACGACAATGGATTATAATTCGATTATTTCAATTGTAATACATATATATATTCTAAATAAAATGCCCCCTCCATTTTGACTGTTTGAATTTTTTTAAATATATACATTTTAAACAATAAACAATACAAATATATTCACGAACTGAATAAAATAAATATCGTAAAATCACATAAAACTTTGTGAATTAAAATTGCATTGCATATAGGAAAAAAGCAATTCATAAAAGTTAATGAGTTTTTTATTTATTTATTAACTTATTTATTTATTAAAGATTGATTATATTAGTATTAGAAAACACGATACATTTACGTATACTATTATTTAAAACAAATTAATAATATCTATTTTAATTATTTTTGTAAAATATATTTTTTGACGTTTGTTGTTTTTTTAAATACGTGCATGTACTAATGTTACAATTTTTAAATTTCTAATAATTTAATGATTTTCAGGAATTATATATTTTAATTACAATGTTCTTTGTTTTTAAATAATGAATTAAGTAAATTATTAAATATTATTATTCGACACTTGTACGTGTTGTCGTTACTATTTTTATATTTCAATAAAGGTGCATAAAACTAATGTCTTTCCCGGTTTTTTAAAAATTAGATTTTTTTTTTACATTTTAAAATTTATGAACTTGAACTTCAAGCAATTAATGTTTTATCATTCGTTCCATGATTATCATGATTAACACATGTCTAATTAAATTTATTAAATTTAAACCACTTCTAAATAATTTTTTTCGAAAATTAGAGGCCTAGAAAAAGAGCATCCAGTCTCCTAATACATATAATTTTACCCTTTTCGGAATTTTTTTAGTTGTTTTTAATATAAAAAAACGGTATACACATTAATACAAAATAACATTGTATGATTAAAGCAATATTTTGTATTTTTGTATTATTTATTTAAAATAATTCAATTCCCAATTCTATACACAGATATATATCAACAAAAATATATATTCCTTAGTAATAAACATTGCCGTATAATTACAAATCAACCTTTCTATAATAATTTTAACGCTGCTAAATATATAATTTCGTATATATAATTGCGTAAGATAAAATAAAGATTATACTTAATATTAAATATAATTCACATAGTATAATTTATATTACGTGTTAACTATATACAAATTTTAATTAATTTAATTGAATGTTGTCTCCCAATGATAAATATCGAAGTTAAAATAAAAATGTATGACATTTAATAGTCTTGTGAAACGGTTTAATATTGAGTTATATTTATAATTACTTCATTTGGCTAATTTAAATCTATTCATTTAAATTGTATGATGTATAAACAACGATACGGTATAAATGTGTGGAATTTTATAGCGATTAATTAAAAACTGAATTATAACTTTTATAAATAATCACAGTTGTAAATTAAATACATACATATTTTGATGACGTGTTAAAAAAAATGCGTGTGGAATTTTTTTTTTAAATTAAGAGTTGAGTAATTCTATAACTTTAAATTAGTTTACGAATAAAAGTTTTAAATTGTTTTTTAATTTTTTTCCTTACGATTATTATAACCTTATGTAATTTGCGTTTTTATTAAGTAAATCATCAATAGATTTTGTCATACTACGAATGGTATTTGACCTATATTACTTATCAAAATCGATTATTCCACAATATATAATAGTCGGTAAAAATTTTCACAATAAAAATGTCCAAATGTCAGAAATTACAAAATACAAAAACAGAAATAGAAAGAGAAAAACGTATACATTTTTCAAAGTTTATTATTCAACAATAAAACGATTTTAATATTTTACTTATAGAACTTAACTCATTTTATGCTTGTTTTTTTTTATTGTTTAATTAACTTTGTATTTATATATAATGATTTCTATTTTGTGATATATTAATACTCATAGAAATTTAATTTTAATTTTAAACTTTTCTGATTTTGTTTGTATTAATTATTGTGATATAAACACTACTCAGTCCCGCATGGAGCATACTATTTGGTAATAGTTGTGACAATTTTGCAAATATCATTTGAATGGGAAGGTGTAGCCTGAAGTTTTTTAGGACCATATTAGGTAAGTAGATAAGCACATAGGTTGTTCCACTAAAGCATCTACCTCACTTCTTTGGAGCCTACAGTAATAAACGTTTTCTTTGTACTAACTATCTAACATATGACTAGCACAACAATATCCCCGGGTGAAAATGAAGCTAAAGGATTTTAAAATTGAAAAGTTGAAAGTATAATCGTTGTTTAGGACCGAATATTTGACAACATTATCTCAACTTTAAAGATAAAGTGACCATTAAAGTGATAAGATAAACACATAAACTAGTAAACGCCAATTGTCGTTAAATATACATATTTATATATTTATATATTTATTTATGTATGTAACAAAACCAATACATCAGAGTCTAAATCTATTTAATAGTTTCAGTGTATACTTAACTCGTACACATATTGTTTAAAACAATTTGTTTTGTTATTCTTACAGTGCCTCAACTAGAAATAACAGATGAAAGAGGCATTCAAGTGAAAGACAAATTCTACTACGTGGGAAGTACTATAGAACTAAAATGCTACATAACCAAAGTACCTCAACCCAGTCAATTCATTGTATGGCGTCACGATTCGACAAACCTAAATTACGACACAAGCCGAGGCGGTATCAGGTAATACTGATGTTTACAAGCAGAAACAAATTACTCCATATAACTTCGACAGTATAATTTAATGTTTATTTCTCTACCGCCGTTCTTTTTCGTAAGATCAAAATAAAAATCTATTTAATTTCAATTTCAATTTTGGACAAACTAAAAATAAAATAGTGTTTTATATTAAAATACAACTCTACAGTAAAAAATAAATAATGACAAAATGATATTCAAAAATATCGAACGTTAATTTTTAAATCGATATTCTCAAAATATTTATTTTGCGCATCAAGGTCCGTAATAAAAATCATTAATAATGATTTTAAAATCATTTTTATAACCCACATAGCTGAAAATTTTGTTCTAACCTAACAGTTTTTTATTGACAAATAAGGAATAGATAATACATATTTTTATAATAACACGCATTTGTTTTACAAAAAAGTTAAAACTAAATTAATGTAAAGTGTCATGCATCAAGCATGCATGTATTGTTAAAAAATAAAGGTACACAAATAAAATAATCTGTATTATTATATAATAAACTGTTTTCAACAGCACCAATATGTTCTGTTTTTAGTTAGAAGAAAACATATAATATGCAAATTTATATTTATCCACGATTTTTCATTAGATTCCAAACCACACGTCATGCATTTATACGTTAATTTAAAACCGCATGTAACATCAAATTAGGACGTGCTTAAAAGAGGGTCAGATGAGAATATCTTATTTCCATCCATGACTATATTTTTTAATCTTTTTAAAATAAAAATTTCAATAGCTAATAGTCACTAACTAAATATTGAAATATTACATAATGTAGTTGGTATATTTTATTTGGTTATTACAATATGATAGAACATGTAATTTATAGTTAAAAAATATTCCCCCACTCTTACAATTATATTTTTTTTATATTGAATTTTTTTACGTACACATTCTTTCACAAAGACAAGCAATCAAATTGCAGCTTATAACTGCATCTACTATATGCACCTTTGCCCAAAAAAACAACCCGAAAACACAAATTTATATCATTTGAAAGCGCACAAAAAACTAACGGTAGGAATCCAATTTGAATTAATCCTGTGTATTGTTAGAACACATGATTATATTGTTATTTTACACAATGACTCGAAAGCGCACAAAACTTCACAATGACATTAACGATATTTATCGTTTTAATTATGTAAATTATTCATGATATTTAGTGTAGGTATGTTAATTAATTAATATATATTACTATATATATATATATATATATGACAAACAAAATATGTGATAATAATCAAAATATACAAAATAAAAAAAAAGTTTAAATTATTATAAATATTTGAAAATATATTATTTATGTATATAAATGCATTAAAAATTTGTTAATCCTTATAATTTGCTATAATATATTGAATATATTTATATAGTTTTAACATCATCATAATAATAAATAATATAATAAATACAGGTCTGTTTAAATAATATAATTCATACAGGTCTATACAAATAATATATTATTAATAATTATCCGCGATTATATTTTTAGTAAATATTTTAAAATATAAATTTTTCCACATTCGTTCAAATGTTTTATATAAATACCTATTTTTGTAAAATTTCTTTTTTCAAATATTATTTTGATTTAATGCAAAGACTTAATTTTGACATTAGTCTGAGCTCAAATTTTTAATAAAATTTAACCCCTTGATATGAAAGAGCAAAACAAGTTTATCTTATTTTAGAATATTTACATATTGTTATTCAACATTTTTTGTACGTTACTGAGTTGTTAGATTTCAGGTAATGTTATAATTATGAGCGCTAATAATACGCACAATTGGAAGAAAATGGGTATCTATTGTTAAATGTATGCATGTTTTCGATACGTTCGATTTTAGATAAAAATATGGACGTGTGTACAAACGAGTATCTTAACGCCTATCGAGTGTACTATTTCGTATGATAGGTAAATTATTACTGGACAAAGTTCATCCCAGATACATAAAGTTCCAATCTATTTTAATAAAGTGTTAAAATTTCCATATCAAAAATACCTATTCGTATATACACCATGCTTCAAATGTAATCAACATTTTTCCAAACACCGACCGTAAACGTTTATAATCGTCGGTGTATCACGGCATAAAGACAATTTCGGCAACATTCACTACGAGTTTTAGTACACGTCTACATATCATACACCGGTGACTGTCAACATTCATGATTTGCGGTCATACATCCTATATAATAATAATATAAGTATTATGTAGAATCCAAAATATATATTGTCTTTTATAAATACTAACTCCCTCATTGGTCTAATCAGTCTCCTGTGTGCCCCCGTCATGAGGGAAGGAAATTTGCAATATCCCACACATAATATTCTACTGTCCTGCTTTAGATAACCTCAGGGGTCTATTGCAATCAAAATTATGTTCCTTTGGAAATCCTTTGGGTACTGTTAATATTTTAGTTACTTCCACTCCACAAGTAGTGTCTTTAATCATAAAATTTTTATCTTCAGCTGGTTTTCTTGTTTAACTTTAGTACTTGTATATTTTATCTATTTTTGTTTTTATTATTATGATTAGCTTTTGTTTAATGTTTATTGTTATATTTTATGTTAATCAATTTAATTGTTGGAGTGTATTAAATTTGTATTTAATTTTTTTTTTTATTATTATTATTTAATTTAATTTAATTTGTATTTAACAGAAAACTTCTTTTAAAAAAAAAAATTCTGTTACGACGACAAAACGCTTCGCAAGATCGATATTAAAATGGCAAATTCAGACCACGGGTACGATGATGAGACTAGGAGACTGTTGTCAAGTGAAAAATTGTCGCGTCAAGCAATGTTTTCGATATTTAATTGGTGTTTTTTATATTATTCTCGTTACAGAGGAAGCGATTTTATCAGAACTGTCTATAAGAAAAATTATACTTATAAAAAAAAAATTGTTCAACATTTTATTATAAATTATATAAAACGCATGTTTACAACCGATTCACAATTCACACATATCAAAAGATTAGCTAAGCCCATGAAGTTTTTGTGTAAAATAATCCCATAGGATATAGCTCACTGTGAATGAGAAAATCAATAGCGTGTAATATTTTCAAAGTTGACGTTTTACTCGGTTAAAACGATACCAACATCCACTTTAGAATTCTGTTTACGTACGAAGAACATATACACTTACGTAAAGAAATTTGAAATATAATTAAATTCGTTAGATTAGATATTTCAAGTATATTTTCTATACAAAAATTTTCTATTTACCTTTAATAACTAAATATACACCGAGTAGAAGAAAACAAAATAAACGTATAAAATATATTAACTCAAAATATGCACATTAATAGCATTAAATTCTATACAAATAGTTTGTTATGTTTATACATACATATATATATATATATATATGATCTTGCATATATATAATAAAAATAAACTTAAATTTTCATTATAATTGATAAAAAATGAAATATAAAGCGGTAATGTAAAGAACTGCAATAATGTATCTATGAAAGTATCAACACAATATACTATAAGATAAGGCTTTTTATTTCCTCGAGTCAAATAGGTTGTTGTTAAAACTTTTGAAACTTGATGTTTAAAAAAAAACTGCATAACATTAAAGTTTTTCATTATAAAGGTTTTTAAGCTATAAACCAAAAATTGTATGAGTTTTATATCATAAACTGCTAGAGATACTTTATAAAACGAGAGTTGACTCTTATGTATATAGTTTAGGAAAAAATTAGAAAATGTTTAACAACCTCAAATTCGTTTAATATATTTGTTACGTATTATAAATAAAAAGTATACAATTTTAAACCAATACATTGAAATTACAAAATTGAATTTATTACTTTTTTTAAAACGATATTAATAAAGTATTACTTACATACATGTACGATACACGTGAGACACGCGAGACGATTAATCATCTGATTTTTGTGTTTAGGTTATGCGAACTTACCAAACGTTTGCAAATCCCAAAAAATAATTACCCTGAATTTTCTCTAACACGTAAATTGTATCTTTGTCTTCGGTGCAAACAAACACTTTATTGTCTACGATTAATGGAGGGAAAAGGGAGAAAATGAAAATTTAAATAGAAAACTTTACTTCGGCCGAATTAAATTTAACATTGACGTTATCATACAAAATCATAATCACGTCTATATGATTAGGTATAGTCATCGTACTTAGAAAAAAATTGACATATAACCTCGACGGGACATACATCAAAACGTGGAATCATTACAGATAATGTATCCAATGTAGATACATATATATATTAACATATACATATAATAATTTAATACGAAAATACTGTAATTGGAAGTTAGTTGAAGAGTTATACTAGTAATACTATATTTCACAGAATATTATGTAGAAGTGCATTATAGTGACGTATATCCTCCTAGCCCCTAATTAGTTGTTATATTTTGTAATCGTATCTACCTGATGTCCATTCAAATAGACTTTTGTTTCTAGTGATTGTTTTATTTGTCTTATTTTTATAATTAAATTTTTTTGTAGTAAACTTGTACTAATAAATTGTTTAAAACATTTTGTTTATTATAAATTAATTTTATTATCTTTGTTAGATTAATTATATATTTATTAAGCGCATACATATACATAAACTATTTTTCCACTTTAAACACTATAATTTTTATATTTATATTAACTTTTTTAGACAAAAAGTTTAATTTTTAATTTAAATATACATTAATATATATTCTTAATACATTTAACAATAATGAATAATTTCAAATAGTTCAATAGTTTATCATTTTAAACAATGTTCATTAAAATGGTCATCCAGTTATTTTGATTACAATATTTGTTCGACAATAATAAATCCAAATATATTTACTTTGTGCAATATTATGAATAATTTTAGTTGTAATAATATTATATTTCAACTTGTAAACAAGTTATTATTATATTAAATATACTATATTTATTATTTAGTAGGTATTTATTGTAAATTGTAATAGTGTTAACAGTTTGAACAGTGACACAGTGTTATACAGTGTAGTAGTGCGTACCGTATTTTTTGAATCTAAAATATAAAAAGATTCGTTCAAATTTGCTATCCAACGACGCAGCAGGTCGAACACGTCAGCAGGCGACTTTGACGGTGTTAGTGAAGATGAAGATTTTAGTGATGTAGATTCATAGGGAATACATAATGATATTGAAATAGATATTGACGAAGATAGAGGTTGACGATGAATACTTCAATCAGTTTTCGAATTCGAATATTAATGTTAATTATTTATTTGTTGATTATATAAATTATTTTGTCAATAATAATATTTATAATTTAAGAAATTAATTATTTTTATAAATATACATTTAAAAAGTCTAACAAAATAAAATTCATATTTTGTTGTAGTAACAATCATCTAATGTCTATTGTTATAGATATTTTTCAGCGCATAGTTTAAACGAGATAAGAATATTAAAAATGTTTAAATTATTTATCATTATTTCCTAGGATATCTATTTTAAGGGCGTAATATCATATTATATCAATAAAAAAATATATTGCCAGGTTGTAAGGGAGGTAGACATAAATGTCTATTAAAATTGACATCAGACATTAGGAGAATAACATACATAACATAAACTTGAAGAACTACCCGGGTTGGCCTTATTTCTATATTTTATTGTAATTAATTAATTAATTTTGTATTGATATGATTGTATTGAATTTTTCTATTTTACTTAATTAATAACATAACTACACACAGTTTAAATATTCATTTACAAATTTAAATTATTAGGTTTACATTTATTTATAATGAGACCGAAAACAGCGTACTTTTTGTACCATTTGAGACCTAAAAGCAGTAAAAGGTAGTAAATCGAATTTATTTCTCGAGAAAAATTTAAACTCGTTAATCTTTTTTCGGGGTTGTTGTAGAAATCGATTTTTAAGACTTTAATTAAAACTATGTTAAGAGAATCGAAAACGTTCATTTTTAATAGTATTGGATAGATGATTTTCAGAAAGAGTGCGAGCCCGTTTTATTGTTGTATGAAATGTAAATTTATATTAATGTTATTGTATCACGTATAACTAAATACTAACCGCATGTTTATGCATTTGTCAATATTCTAAACATAATTTATACATGATTTATAACGTAATTTATAATTTATACCTAAAAACATGAAAAAAATTCAATCACTTAAAATTAATAAAATTTAATTCTTACAAAATATTTGAACTTATTATCCATTTTTGCTTATGGTTATGTTAAATGTTTATTAATATTAAAAAATGTACAAATTAATCGTTTTTAATATCGTTTCAATCGAATTATGAAAAATTGTTTTTCGAAATAACCTAGGATAGAGAATAATGAGTTCAAATTTTTCCTTGAGAATTAAATTCGGGTTACTTTAAGTGATCGAATTTTTAAAAAGGTTCAGAGTAAAAAAAAACACACACATCGCACGGAATTTGAAAAGCTTTGACACAATGCAAATCAACCGACATCCGAATGAGAAAATAAATAACAATTATAATATAATATTATATTTTCTACATTTGATATAAATTAAATCTCCCATGTGTATGTATTATACATTTCATCTTGAGACGATGTTGATGATGCCACCATTATGTTTATTTATTCTATGGCCGTTTATTTTTTTTAGATTATCGGTTTTTTTTTTTAAAGCAATATTGTCAAAAAAAAAAGGCACATCGTTTGAATGGTGTTTTTATTATTGTTCGTTATTTTTGCACATGTATAGGAATCAATCTTACTTTTATAACTGCCAAATGGGTTTGTCTATCGTATCGAAACTCTTCCAACGATTCTTTACAACCCGCTGAAATATTAACAATCGTAAAGTTGTTGACGTACAAATTGCACTCAATAAGTTGAACTTTTACTACGTACCACATAACAATTTTGTTATTTAATGCCACAACTTTTGTGTTTTGTTTATAATATAATAGTATCAATTAACACATTATAGTTTTACGGCAAAACAGTTTGTATATTTTATTTTCTATTACTTAAACTAAATAAATGTTATTTTTATAACAAAATATGCATCAGAAAATTTTTTGTGAAACAATACGTTTTAATATTTCAAATTAATTATATTAAATTATTTTTTAACTAGTACAAGTTACTTACCTACTTGGATATCACAAAGAAAACGCTTTAATTAATTAATTGTTAAATAATTTCACTTTTATATTATATTTCATAATTAATAATATTAATAAAAAAAAGTTGATTTGACATTGAAAGAGGACTAAAGTAAACTAATTTCGTATGTATTATTATATTAAATCAAAAAAATGTGAGCGTTTTTTTAATATTATAACAATTTTCTTACTGAACAAATAGTTTATTTTATTTATATTATAAACAAAATGATAATAAATTTTTCATTTCCTTTTTATTTTAAAAATATTTTCTGTTGGGATGAATAATAAAATGCCATAAACTTAAATTTTGTTTAGAAAAGCGTATTGTGAGATGAAATTCCAAAACTTACTTACAAGATTCATGTTATGCTTACAATTATTTGTCCAAATTACTATTATAGAGTATGCAATTTATGAAAATTTAAAATATATACTGTAACCTGTTTAAAATTTGCAGGTAAAAAACCCGAAACCTTGTTTGAATCATACAACTTATATTAGGAACTCAAACCTATTTAAAAAAATCGGTTATTACTGAATGACTTTTTCCGGAGATATTTTTATTACTTTTATTTTTACCAATACAATATTTAAATATATCTATTTCTATGGAGACTTACATATTGTACTATTAACAATCTGAGTATAAACGCTTGAATTTCTAGGCTATAATCACTAAAAATTTAGTTATAACATTTTAGTAATTCTTTCGAAACAGTAGGTAGGTACATAATAATATACAAGTAACATATTATGATACTTTTTGTACGTTTTATACACGAGTATATATTAACTAAAATAATACATATTATTTTCATGTACATTAAATATATTTATATAAATATTTTAATTTAAACTTTAATATTTATAATCTATAGGCAAAATCTGTACATGATAATACAAACAGTCAAACAGTCAACAAAATTTGCCGTAATACGAGCTATTTTTGATGAAATAAATATAGGTACATTGATTTATAGTATATTAGCTATATAAAATATTATTATGTTTAAAATCACGTCTTTGTAATTTTTTAGAGATATGTGATGATCAACTTACAACATATTTGCAAAAAAATATATATTTCGTATGACAAAGTAGAGCAACAAATTTAAACATGTAGATATTAACAGACAGATAACATAAAATAGAATTAAATTAAATTAAATTAAAATAAAAATAAAAATAAGCTGAACTATATTATACTAAACTATACATTACAAAAATTATGTTAATAGTAATAGTGTTATTAAGGACTTAGTAAGACAGATGGTAACTATAATAGCTGGGAGATATTTGAAACTATAGATTATAAATTAATGTCCAGGTTTCATATCCTATCGACTTCATCCCTATTAGCTGTATGGATATAATTTAGAGTGCCCTGAAATGCGTGGATTGGGCATTCAGTTGCTATATTGAACATTGCTTAGGTATCGTTTCCACATCATCACGCATTCCGTCGCTACACGTCCGTTCGTTAACTCGTCCATCGCAACGCGCCACTCTCTTATAGCTTACAGTTTTTTTTTCTTCCTTTCCTTCCTCTCGTCTCCCTCACACGCACATTGGCATGATTCCTTCTCGCTAAGTTGTCGCGGACTTAGTTCAGCCGTATTGCCGCAACCTCTGACTACACCTCCACCACAATACCATGGGACATTCCTCTACTTCTCAGCTTACAAACCTCGTTGATCAAAATTTGCGTTAATTTTAACAGCGGCAAACACACCAAGGCTGTTTTCTTTGACATCGAAAAGGCGTTCGACTGCGTATGGCACGACGGACTTTTTCACAAAATGATGCTCCTAAATATCCCTACTGAAATAATTAAAATCACAAAATCCTTCTTAGCCGACCGCACTTTCGCCTCATTTTTTGAAAACAAACTCGACTTTTAGACCCTTCTTTGCCGGTGTTCCCTAGGGTTCATATCTTTCGCTAATCCTTTTTAATATCTTCATGAACGATATCCCAACCACCAATCTAGCAATGATCTCACTTTTCGCTGACGACACTATGTTTTTTACGTCCAACCACAGCGTCTTACTTAGACAATTTAATTGTATTAAAATAAAAAACAAAATCCAAAATGAATCAAAAACAATGTTCTTTCGTAATAGCCAATCAGGACACAACCATTTTTCCCAACTCGGCCGGACCACCGGACACACATCTGGAGTACATAAGAGAAGCTGGGACAGCTTATGAAATATGGCAGAAGTTATTGAATTCATTTGAAAGAAAATGTGTATCTAATAGACTTTACTTATTGAAGAAATTGTTGTTAACTAAGTATTCTCAAGATGAATCTATGGAAGAACATATTACTAGATTTGATGAATTAGTCAGACAAGTCAAATCATCAGGTGCCAAATTAGAAGATGATTTAGTGGCATGTTTATTATTGTTGACTTTGCTCGAGTCATACAATATGGTTGTAACAGCAATTGAAACACTTTCTAATGATAAAATTACTTTAAAATTTGTTAAAAGTAGAATATTAGATGAACAAACTAAGCGTTTAAATAATGATTATTCCAGAGATTTAAGTTCAAAATCAAATAATGCTGCTTTTAATTCATTTCAGTTCAACTGCAATTACTGCAAATTACCAGATCATAAATATGCTGACTCTAGAAAAAGAAAAGCAAACAACTTAAAGAAACCAGTTAAGTGGAAACCAAATAAAAAACAAGCAAATTACACTAAAAATAATCATGAAGAAAATAATGATAGAAATATTGCTTTTAACATTTCAAGTTATCAAATAACTGATAACTATAATAACAAAATTACTTGGTTTTTAGACTCTGGAGCTACTGATCATTTAATTAATGATGAAAAATATTTCTTGTCTTCAGAAAAATTAGAAAATTCAATCACTATTGGTGTAGCCAAAAGCGGATCGAATTTGTTTGGTACAAAAACTGGTAAAGTTGCTTTAGTACAGAAATTAAACAGTAAAGCTGTGTGTTGTACAATTAATAATGTTTTATATGTACCTAACTTAAGAAAGAATTTACTTTCTGCTGGAAAGATTGAAAGTTCTGGTTTAAAAATAATATTGTCGAATGGTATGGTACAAATAATGGATGATATTGGAGTTATTGCTGTTGGTTATCGTAATAGAACATTGTATGAATTAAAGTTTGATTTGCAGCATGAACAGAGTTTAAATTTATATGATAATGAAAATTTTGTACTTTGGCATAGAAGGTTAGACCATTTAAATGACAATTCTATGCTGAAATTAAAATCAATGGTGAAAGGCTTAACGATCAATAAACGTATGAATAACAATATTAAATGTGAATGTTGTATTTTAGGCAAACAGTCTAGAGGGCCATTTAATAAGAAACATACACGAGCATCAAGAATATTGGAACTTGTTCACACCGACATTTGTGGTCCTATTACTCCAACTTCATGGAATGAAAATAATTATTTTGATACATTTTTGGATGATTACACTCATTTTGCAATGGTTTATATACTCAAGAGTAAAAATGAAGTTTTTGATAAACTAAAAGAGATTGAAGCTTTAGTAAGTGCAAAATTCAATATTTGTATTTCAACTTTAAGATGTGATAATGGTGGTGAATACACATCTAAATTACTTACTAACTTTTGTAAACAAAAAGGTATAAAATTACAATACACTGCTCCATATACTGCTGAAATGAATGGACATGCGAAACGTTTAAATAGAACAATTGTTGAACGTGTAAGATTCATGTTGATCGATAGTAAACTAGAAAAGTCCATGTGGAATGAAGCAGTTTTAGCAGCAACATATATTATTAATCGATCACCTATATCAATTTTGTACAGTAAAACACCTTCATAATTATGGGCAAATGTTACACCAGATAATATTAATTTAAGAGTGTTTGGTTTTACGGCGTATCTTCATAAACCAAAACATATAGGAAATAAATTTGATAATAAATCTAAAAAATATATTATGATAGGTTATAGTGATCGAGGTTATAGACTTTTTGATAAAGAAAATAAAAAATTAATTATTGGTCGAAATGTGATTTTAGATGAGAATAATAAAGAAAAATCTATATATACGCATGTAGAGAATAATAAAGAAAAATCTATATCTACGCATCTAGAGAATAATGAAGAAAAATCTATATCTACGCATGTAGAGAATAAAGAAGAAAAGATTGAAGACAATGAAACTCAAAGGCCCACTAGACAAATTAAAAAATCTTCATACTTAAATGATTATGAGACGTCATTCCTTGCTTTAGCTATGTCAGCTAAAAATATAGTTAACAATGTACCCTGTAGTTATGATAAAGCGTTAAAAAATGAATATAAAGACAAGTGGATAGAATCAATGAAGGAGGAAATGAAAGCTCACTCACTTAATGAGACTTGGACAATTGTACCAAAGCAAGAAAATATGAAACTAATATCATGTAGATGGGTTTATAAAGTAAAAACAAATAAAAATGGAGAAATAGAGAGATATAAGGCTCGACTTGTAGCAAGAGGATATTCTTAAATCCAAGGCATCGAACTATATGGAAACGTATGCTCCAGTTGCCAATATTGTAACGATGAGAACATTACTCGCATTAGTAAATCATTATCAGGTACACCTATTCCAAATGGACGTGCGAACAGCATTTTTAAATGGTTATCTTAAAGAAGATTTATTTATGGAACAACTAGAAGGATATAATAGCAGTAATATGGTTTTTAAACTTAATCGTTCTATATATGGATTGAAACCAGCATCTAGATGTTGGAATCAGAGATATGATTGTTTTATCATAAAACAAGGCTTCAAAAGATGTAACTCTGATACATGTTTATATACCAAGTTTGAAAATGAAGATTTGTTAATTTTATTATTATATGTTGATGATATTCTTATTACTGGAAATTGCTTACAAAAAATTATAACTCTTAAAAAAAATTTATCATCAGAATTTAAAATGGAAGACATTGGTTTGGTCAGTAATTTTCTAGGTATATCAATTGATCATAATGAAGATAATATAAGAATTGAATATATATATTAATAAATTGCTTAAACGTTTTGGAATGTCAAATTGCAAATCTGTATCAACGCCTATGGAAGCAAAGCTGTCACTATGTCAAAATACAAGGCAAACTACAAGTAAACCATACAAAGAGTTGATTGGTTGTCTATGTATTTAGCACATTCAAGACCTAATATTTGTTACTCAATAAATTATCTTAGCCATTTTCAGTCGAATCCTACTGATGAACATTGGATTCACTTGAAGAGAATACTAAAGTGTTTGGCAGAAACAAAAGATCTTGGACTTATTTTTTTATGAAACAAATCATCAGATCCTTTAGTTGGATACTGTGACTCAGACTTTGCTGATGATGAAAATGATCGTAAGTCAACAACAGGATATCTGTTCAAAATATTTGGATGTGCAGTTTGTTGGATAAGTCGCAAACAGCAAACTATTGCACTTTCTAGTACAGAGGCGGAATATGTAGCCTTTACAGCAGCCTTATCAGAATGTATATGGCTAAGAGGACTTTTAGAAGAACTCAGTCAAAAGTTACCTCCTACTACAATGTTTGAGGATAATCAATCATGCATAAAATTTATAAAGGAAACCAGGAAAGTACAACATACTCAAGCACATTGATATAAAATTCAATTTTATCAAAGTGGTAGATAGTGGAGTTGTCACAGTAAAATATTTAAGATCTGAAGAACAACTGGCGGATATTCTAACAAAACCACTTGGGAAACAATTATTTTTAAAATTTAGAAATGAAATAGGAATGTTTTGATTTATATGTTATTATGATATAATTATTGATGCTTGATTAATATTATGTATATTTTTACCATGGAGTCTTGCTCACATATTTGTAAAATGTTCAAATTGAGGAGGAGTGTTATAATTAATCAATTTGAGTTTTTCATCACTGTATATTTGTAAGGTTATGTTCTATATATTTATAAGGTTATATTTTTATTATTCTTCTATTGATGCTTGTACAACATTGTGTGTTTGTTGAATAATAATAAAATAGTATTTTTTTTTTAAATGAATAAATCAATTTAACAAATTTAGGCTATCAATATTTATTTATATAGATAGAAGTGTTGGTTTTGAATACTTATATGGATATTAATTGGTTATGGTTTAAAGCAATTTTGATTTTATGATTTCGATATTGAGTAGAGTATTAATTTAAATTTTTAAAAATTACTAATGGTATATAAAATTAACTTCGGTATGTTAACAAGAAAACACGGTTAACATGAGAACATGAGAACATAATTACTAACAAAAATCGTTAGTAATCATTTGTTTTTTATTTTATAGTTTGGGTCATTTCGTATAACTAAATTTGTTTGATAATTTGAAGATTTTAAGTTAATTAAATATTTATGTATATATTTTTTATTTTTAATTATTTAAAACAGTTAATACCAATTATAAGCGAATATAACCAGAAACTAAATTATGTATTTTTAATAAATCCCAATCAGAATCAGAACGCAACTAATAAATTTTTGAAAAAAAAATCAAAAAGAAAAGCTCTGACTTAAAGCATATCTAAGTCTGAACAAATTAAAAAAAAAAATTGTAATTTTCTATGAAAAGTAAATTTTTCAAACTTTATATTAAAATGTCTAAAATTAATATTTTAAATCAAAGCGAAACATAAATGCTATTTTTTTAAATATTTTAAAATATATTTTAAAACAGTAAACACCATAGATTAAAATGTATTTTATATGTTTGTAGTTTAATGAGTAAAAACTGCAAAATTTTCTACGTACTTGTTTTTAATAAATGCATATTTGTTACTAAGTATTTTTGTGTATGGGTTTCAGTGAAATTTTAATATTTTAATGAAAAAATATAAATATTATATATTGAAATATTTATATTTTTATATGTTAATAATTTTTAATTTGTTTTTTATTAGTCATTTAATACGTTATAATATTATACATAATTTACTAAAATAAATAATAATTACAAATAACACATTTCAATCAAATATAGCAATAGTTTAATGTGTTTAAATTATACCCTTGTCGTTTTATATTATTTTTAACTCCTATAATTAATATGAAATTTAAAACGAATACAATTGCCCTACATATATATAATTCATATAGTACATAACGTAATTCGTTCATTAGAAAACTTCAAAAATAAAATATCTATAATACAGATGGTTCATACTCATGTATAATAGTGATGAAAATAATGGAAATTACAAAGGAAAAATTTGTTTCCGTGACATATTAGTTAAACAAAAGAAAAAAAACGAAAACAAATATTAATAGAGTTTTACTATTCTTTATTGAGGTCATATAAATTGATTAAAAACTTTTAAGCACTTTAATGTTGACCAGTATTGTAGCTTAAATTTATGTAACTTAAATTATTTACTTGTTACTTTATGTCAACGTCTAAATAATGAACCAAATGTATTAAAAAAAATTAAAAATTAAAATACGACTAAAATAAATGAAAACAATAATATACTTAATTTTTAAAACAAATTATTTAAATAATTAATATTATTTAATTATTTAATTTAAATATAAATATGTAACGTACATAGATACATTTTCATAGCGATTAAAATTTATAGAAAAATATATTTGTTTAGAAACTATGAAACTATAAATAAATTGTAAAAAGTCCCTTATTAATTAATAATAAATTATCTTAATATCAAAGTTAAATGTGAGTACACTTGTTTCAAAAAATAAAATGCTCATACGTTATGATAATTATTGTAAGAATCATGAAATCTAGTTTGGTCAAGATATCTTTATATAACATATTCAGTTTAAATGAAAATGTAATATTTGTATAACATAAGGAATACATTTTAATTCAGTATATATATAAATATATATATATATATATATATATATATATATATATACATATATAACGTTAACTATATATGACAATTTGATATTTTTTTACCTTAGAATAGAAAATAATAGGATCTATTTGCGAGTCACTATATACGTTGAGTTCATATATTACACTATATATTACATTTACGACGTGATATAGATAAACAAGAGGGTAAAATAATGTTAATAACATTAATCAGTTACAGTAACCGTCTCTTATACTATACTATTATCGTAGTATATGAAGTATTCTGAATGCTCAACGCGACAATATTTGCGATTATGTGTATATTTTTATTATAATTATTATTATCATTATTGTTATTTGTTCTTTAGTTTAGTTTTTGCAATACACTCGTCACCTAAAATTTTACCTTTGTGCGTACCCGTTACCCATTTGTCTATACCATTAAAACGACAAAAACATAATGGCCTTAAATTTATAATGGTTTAGTAAAAAAGTCAACACAGGAAAATATATGCAATGTATAATACGTTAATGGTATAAAAACGTATTCGTTTAATTGTAGAATTTTTAAATCCCGTATTTATTTATTACATTGATGCATACTTCACAGTTAAGGTTTTGTAACTATATATCCATAATCGGGTTACCATTGTTTGTGACTAATGCAAAATTATTGCGGAATTGTATTAATGGCGCAAACACGTATATATACTCAAATGATAATAATAATGTGTTTTTAAATAATATATATATATATATATATATATATACATACTATAGGATCTACACAAATAACGATATTTTTTATTTTTATTATATTTATATGTATATTTTAATAGTTATAATAGTATTGATAATTATAATGATGACAATAATAATAATAATAATAATAATAATAATTAATGAAAAACTTATTTACATTGAATTTAAGTTTTAAGTTAAATATACCAAACAAGAGATCGTTGTGAAATTGCGTTACTTATATGTGTGTAATATAATATAGTTTATACTCATATGGGCATATATTAATTAAATATATAATTAAAATAAGGACTTTACATTATATAATTGCATGTGCGTGAATTCCATCATAATATCATTATAATAATAATAATAATAATAATAACATCATTACTCGAGGTATTAATGTATATAATTATAAAAAGAAAATTACGCGTTTTAATCTTTAAAAGATAACAAAAGAACTCTCTTTTTCGACGAATATCTGAAAAGACGAAACAGGGACTGAAACCGGATAAAAATAACAAATTGACAACCTGAAACCTGGTTTAATGCATTAGAACCATAACCAAATTGTAACTATTCTTTAAAATTATTAAGAACTATTTAATAAAATTAATTTTTTCCAGTTTTTATTGTATGACATTTTTAAGAATTACACTGGTTATTTGTTTAATTTTTCGCATTTAAATCATGTAAAAATATGTATTTTTTCTACTAATTCTTATTACGTATAAAATATATGGAGTTTAGACATTAACGAAACGCATATATTACACAAAATGTACAATACAACAATTTTTCTTCAACACTCGTCAAAATACGAGTTATTTTTCGACAAGGTTAAATAATAAAAAATAAAAAAATTTATGTTGGAAACTACCTATTAATAAAAGTTAAAAAAATTAATAAATAATTTTAGCATTATTATTTGTAATTATTAGTTTTAAATATATGTAATTAATATATATTTTTCAGTATACATTAAAAGAATTGGTAATCTGTCCTCATTATCAATTCAAATTTTGCTCTCGGTTATTTTGTTTCTAATGTATATTTGAGTATGATTAAATTTGTTAACGTGATTAACCTCCCTCCCCCCTCACCCACAAGCCAAATATTGCTTTGTATTTTTACCATAAATCGATATTTATTAACTTGAAGGTTTTAAATTTAAATTTCTAAAATCTGTTTTCAACAGTTGTTAATGCCGCTTAAAATCATTTTTCTACAACTAGAACCCAAATTTTGTATTTACAGAACCTCAATCATAACCAGAATCTAAACTTTTTAAAAAACTAAAAACTGAAACCTGAACCGATAACATCATTAAGATTCCAAGTTCTGGTTTAAACAATAACTACATATTTATCTGTCAATAGTAATTACAAACAAATTTTACGGAAACAAACAATATGGACAAAAAACACATTTAGTATTGAGTCCAAACTATTTTAAACGGTTATTATAATTATTGATAGTAAATTTTCTGAAATCTATTATTTGAGACATCCGTCTACATGCCCAAATAGTAATTGGATTCTTGTAAAACGCTGTAATTGAAATTCAGACAATGTTAATCTGTGCAATCGAATTACACGCAAAAAAAAAATAAATGTCCTAATTGCATACCAGTTTTTTAAATGATTTATTTAAATTGCACGTCATAATTTAAAAGGTTTGTAAGATATGTATGCGGTCAGAGATATTATATTAATTAAATTCAGCACTATTTTATATATAAGAACCATTCTTCTTCTAAACTAATGTTAGTATTTAGGTAGTATTTAGTACTAATATATCTCAATATTAGTCCATAATTATTTTTATGAAAATAAAATTATAAACTATTAATTTATTACAAATAACTTTTTGTCTTATTAAATTAACATATATTTAACTTAATATGTCATATTGTTGATGCAAGTGAACAAGAATAAAAGAGAAACAAGGAGACGTATTACGTTAAAAATAAAACTTCAATAGACTTTTTTCCAGATTATTAAAAAGACAGATTTTTGATCAGATGTTTTTTGTATAGTTTACTAAAATAAATGTTTAAAATGTAAATACTAATATCTTTATTTAATATTATTTTTATTGAAATTTCAATAATTGGTTTCCAAAATAATTTCCAATGTGTATACATTTTGTTTAAAAAATAATGTTGACGAATTTTCGTCTAGCTTTTACATCTAAATTAGTACAAAAAATACACCGTTTCTGATCCTTTGCATACGTGTAATATGTAACTTGGAGAAACCAGTTTTAAAAAAGACGATCAATTCGGACAGTTTTATTTAATTTTTTAATGTGCAATTTACGTTGACATAACAAAAACCAGTAACATAGTAAGAACAGTTTTCAGAGAAGTTAAATATATATGAGTTGTAAATATGAGACGTAAGACGTAAAAATAATTCCTGGAATATTTTTAAAAACCTATTAATCACACGGTCGAGAATGAAAAGGTATTACATACGATATGTATCGTAAGATTCAAACTTCTTTTTTGTTGAAAAATCGAAATAATACAATTTTGCACTTTGATATAGCTATAATTTTTTTTAATATGATTGTTCTAACATACATGATTTTATAAAAACTTGAAAATAAATTAATACATTTTGATTTAATTTTTTTTTTAATTCAACTTTTCATAAAGACGTGAATATTTTGGGGGGTTTTGTTCCCCCTCTCCCCCTCACTCGATTATTACGTCACTGTAACTTAACTTAGTACAGTTAATAATAAAAACAAAACTATTTAAAAACAACAATGCAGAATGGGATTTTCTACAAAATACATCTGACATCGTTGTTTTAATTAATTTGATATGAATGACGATACAAATTTGTAAACCACAATATAATACACGTTACGTCATAAAAATTATTAACATGAGTTCAATAATAATACTTGTATATATTTACTTGAAATTAAGCCCGAATGAAATATGTTTTTATATCTCTGAGTTTATGAAAAAGACATCTGAAGTTTTACACGTATATATCTATATAATGTTTTATATAACATACTTAGAATAATTAATATTTTATAGGTGAAAAAATGTAAAAAATAATGCTAACTGTTTTTTTTAGAATAAATATTATAATAAAACAAGAGTACATAATATCATATACATAAATATTTGAAAGCGTCTGAATAAAAATAAAAACCTTTAATCCTATTTTTTTTAAATCCATTCACTGTATTATAAAAAAAACTAAAACTGATTTGGTTATAAAAATTATGAGATATGAATGTTAGACTTTTGTTAAATTTGCAACCGGACGAAGGTAGAAAAAAAATAGTTGTTTATGTACTTATCTGCATGGAATATTATATTTAATTGTACCAGTTTCTATGTATATACATGTAATATGAATTATAATTTATTGGTAAGTTCCATTTCTATTTTTTTGATTGTACGACAGTGAGGATTGCGTGAATAAAATTAAAATAAACCACCATTATAATAAAAAATTTAGTTTCATAAACGTTAAGTTTATAACGGGATTGTCACTGGTGTGATGTAACTTATTCGTTTGCACCAAACTAAATGAATCTATTTAGTTCGTTAGATACGATGTGATATTTGTTATAAAGATGCGTGCTATGAGTTTTAAAATGAGACGTAATAATATTAATTTTGCTATAAAACGATCTGAGGGAAGACAAATATGCAACAATTCAATGCCAAAATGCCGTTCTCACGGCACATGCAGCTAGCTATACCTACTTGTCAAGCGTGGCCTATCAGAGATTTACATAAATTAGAATTTCGTGAGTGCCCAATAAGTTATTAATATTCAAGATGAAAATCCACATAAATGACTGTATCTTATGGTGTGTAAAATATTAATTAAGGGTTTAAGCTAAAACTAGATATTTACTAAAAAACATCTAAAAAGTATATTAGCAATGAGTCAATAAACCTATGGTGATATATTTCATAAAACATATAATAAAAGTGGCTAATCTGAGGCTTACGAATTACTTACATCCTTCATAAAAGTTTCATGCGCCATATTCTATGCTATATCCCATCGCATATTATGGAAATATGCAAAAAAATATATTCTAATATACCTAAAAAAGTCTTACACATGATACTTATCTAATCTATAATAATGAATAAGACTGTGAATTTAATGCATTTAAAAAACTCACAAAAATACACATAAATATCGTTTACTAAAAATATTTTACTGTGCCTACGTGTGAGCATGACACATAGAGCTATCCAAACGAAAATCATGGATTTTCCAAATTTATTCCACAAACTTGTATTGATTGTCCTTGAGCTTTGTTAATGGTCATTGCAAAGGTGAGCCGCACCGGGAACTGCAAGTGTTTGAAGTCAAAAGGCAGATCAGAAGCAATGAAATTGTTAGAAACCGTACATCTTCTTCTATAAAATTTCCATTTAAGATTGTTGCATCGATAATATTTTTCATCATCTTTTTTATTGTAAGCTGTGTTCCATATGAAGAATAATAGGCACTCCAATTTTCAATTTCCAAATGTATGGTGATTTCCCTGGCAAATCAAGCGAATTTAAGAATTCAGTTAGATAATCGATTACTTTATCTTGATTCATAACTGTATCAAATGACTAATACGTTGTAGCTTCGCCGCGTATTGCATGTTGAATGCAGAAATTGATCCCGCTTACATCGTTATTTTTGGCTGCTATTATAGCACGTGCACTGAGCCACTAATGATTTTTGTAGTTTTGTGCAATATTTGAGAAAACCTCATTGATTAATTTGTCTTTTGATGCTGTTTTTTCACAAAAGTTCCTTGGCAAAGTTATGCATTGTGTATGTTTATCGATTACTAATTTACCATTCCTCCAATATCTAACAATTATTTGATGAAACGTTCAGCTGAAACATCATGTTATGTTTGTACACATATATTGGGCCTCTAAGCCAATTTCCGTATATGTTGCCATAAAAATAATGATTTAGAAGATGCATTAAGTTCATCAGCTATTAATTAAAATTCAACGTAATATTATTGGGAAAATTTGTCGAAAATCACCAGATAATAAATGAAAATGCCACTAAAAAGTCGTTTATTTTATCTCAAATCTTTAAGCTAAAGATGTAGCGTTTCTATTGCTTTTTTTGGGTGCTATAGTACATTCGTTCCATATGATGAGTTGACATGTTATCATTATTTTTCCAGTTCCAGAATTTTTTGTTAATATTACATGCTAAAATTTGGGCAATTTGAATATTCAATGGTAATTTTAGCGCTGAATTCACTGTTCGGGGACCATCTAAAAGACTTGCCGCAATTCCAGATGATGCAATTGCAAGTGTCCATTTTTCTAATCACAACACTTGGATGAAGACTGTAAGTTATAATGAACATCATAGTGCAATGCAGCAAAATTGATGTCAGAGCGTAATGACCGCCTGGATCTCACAGTGCATATTCGATCGGTTTCCCATCTTTTTACAGGTTACTGTTCTGTTTCATATGAAAGGGATTGAGAAGTGCGTACCCGATCGGGTTTTTGTCTTTTATCATGTTTCTGTTCTGTTACAGACAATCGGGCTTGTGAATCGCGAACTCGACTAGTACTCCGTCTTGTTTTTCTTATTCGTTTGTTCCTGAAGTTTGAGATGCTTGTTTTTATCGTGCTTGAAGTATAAATCGTCTAACTGCTTTTTGGTTTGTAGGCTTAATTGCATATAAATAGAAAAAGATATAAGATAAGACAAAATATACTTATATATATATTTTTAAACTACTGTTAATAAGTTAGTAAATACAAATTCAAAACTCTAATTTTATAAAAATAAATTATACTCAAATAAAAATAATAATAAATAAATTTAAAATGAATGTTATTATTAAATAATAAAGTTATCTAAAACTAATACATTAGTCTTCTCCAACTATACGACTGTTTTACTAGTAACAGTTTTACTACTATTTTACAAAAAGGATAACTCTTAAATGAATGAAATCAACGATAAATATTTAAATCAGTAGCTTAAAATAATTTAAATTACTGTGGGCCAGAAATTCTTTCAGCGCCTCTGACCATTGTTATTTATTTTTTTCCATTTTTATTTTTTTCTGTTGTTATTAATTTCTTCTTTGTTGATATTTTTTATTCCGTCATTTAAAAAAAAAAAAAACCAAATCTTTTCACAGTCTGATTAGTAGTTTTTTGCAATAGGTCAAAAAGAAAAGAAAATTTTAGTAGTTCTTCTAATGCTGCTAAGAAGAGACGTTCACCTAGAAATGCTGCTACTAAATATCGCCGGGATTAGATCATAAAAAAAATTTGACGATGAAATGCAATCCATCTATTGATTATAGAAATAACTAGTCACTATGCTTAATGCAGATGTCTGTCACATGTTAATTTTGTTTTGCTTTGAAATGGGTGTAGAAATCCAAGAGTCTCTGTTGCTTACACGGAATTAAATTTTAAATTCAAGTTTGCTTTGCGCTCAAAATTAACAAAGCTGATGGTCAAAGGTTCGAAACAGTAGGTGTCGATTTGTAAATAGCATGTTTCTCTTACGGGCAACTTTATATCGCGTTTTCCAGAGTCAGTTTTAATAACATTGTTTACGAGTACAAAAAGACCTAAAATGAAATACATTTTTTTTTATTCTTCTTCTTCTTCCTTACTCAGATTACTATTTTTTAGATATATTTATTTTTCAATTATATTTTATTTGTTATTAACTGATAATAATTTTGAAATAGATAATTATCTACGTGTATTTATAGAAAACAAAAAAATATATATATTTATTTTAATGGTTCTTTTTTCTATTTAAACTTAATAAATTTCTAAAGAAATCTAAAATGTATTATCTGTGATTAAAATTTGTGATTATTATAGATCTTATTGATACATTATAATTTAAAAACGAACGTATTTCTACTACCCGTTTGAGGCCAGGTAAAATAGCTTGGCTACATTATTTATAATTTAAATCGATAACATACCATAATAGGTAGTTAAAAATAATAGATCTTATTATTATACTAAATGTCACGTGCCAAGTAATATAATATATAGAAATAGAATGAAATTGCAATGAACAACATATGGTGACACGATGCTGCAAAGAGAATATTAATAGAGAGGCCACTTATTATCATGAGAACCACAATTTAATACAAATTATACTAAACATTTTAAACAAAATGCTATGTAGATAAAGTTTTAAAAAAAAGGTAAATTTATGCAAACTCGACGAATGAATCATTTAAATAGTAATAAAAATCGAAATACTTTGAGCTATAAATATAAAATATTATTTTGGTGAATTTTTGGAAATACATTTTCTTATACATATAGCTCATTTTATAAAACATGCGGAAACATAATCACCACTAGTTACTAATAATAACTATAATTATAATTCTAAAACTCTTTGGAAATTGATTAAAACTGAGTATTGATAACAATGGTTATACGTACGGTTTGACAATGAAATCTCGGATTCACATATTGAATTGAATTTTAAAAATCTTAGCACAATACACAGTTCTTAATACAATTAAATGATTCAATTTGCGTTTTAAATTAATTAAATAATATATACAATTATTAATTGAATATTTTAAATTTAAACTTTAACTAAATAATTAATTAACTTAGGTTTTATGATTCATAGATCGCACAAAACACAACTTACTTTTGCGTAAAATTTTCGTATAATTTTTTCAGTTATAAAAATTATATCGTGTTTATTAATTAAAAATTTCTATGATATTATAAAATGGTATATTCATGAAAACTTCAAGTAAACTAAAAAATAAACTTGTTTATAAAATAAAAATTGTTCGGTTTTTCAATAATCATCATTATTAATATTAAACAACGAAAGAATGACAAAATGAGACTCTTAAAAATAAAAATTACTTCAATTTCATTTTGGATAAATATTTTTTATTGAATTAAAAAAATATAATATATTTAATTATACAAATTCTGTTTGGAAATTGAAAAAACCTTTTCAGTTCAACTGAAATCATGTTCGACACAATGTAAATATATATAACTTGAAAAATATATTTAAAACAGTTAGGATTTATTTTAAATGTGTAATTAAGTTTAGGGATATCGTAGGCGTTGCTCGAACCGCGATTAAAAATTTATACCTTTTCGAGAAATCGTACAATATTTCTCATTAATATGACATTTTGTTTAATTCACATATAATGTGCATGAAAAAACTATTGTAGGATATTATATTACCTTAGTGATCACTACCTTGGTTTTGTTTGGATTTGGAATAATGTAATTACATGTTGTGATTGCAATGTTGTGATAAATTACTCTTAAAATAGAGATAATAAAGTTAATTTTTTCGTTACTCAAATAAAGTTTTAATGAAATTACCTTATTTTTACATTACAATAAAAATAATAATAATAAAATTAGAGTATTAATAAAATTGAATTGCATTTTAGATACATTTATAAATACCTGTTTAAAAAATATTGAAAACTGGTTGTTTATGGCTAGTATTTTACTTATACTACAATACTGTACAATACTGTTTCTAACAATTCCATTGCTTCTGATCTGCCTTTTGACTTCAAACACTTGCAGTTCCCGGTGCGGCTCACCTTTGCAATGACCATTAACAAAGCTCAAGGACAATCAATACAAGTTTGTGGAATAAATTTGGAAAATCCATGATTTTCGTTTGGATAGCTCTATGTGTCATGCTCACACGTAGGCAACCCTTCAAATTTGTTTGTCTATGCACCAAAATAAAAAAAATATATATTGTGTATCCTAAAATACTTCAATAATATAATGAATTCTCTTGATATTCGACTTCTATTGAAAACGAAGCAATACAATTTTAATTGTTCACGGGCAAACCGGGTAATTTTACTATTACGACTATATATATGACAGTTTGGTAGAAGCGTAAAAATGTAAAAATTCCTATGTATGAGTCAATGTTTTAAGTTGACCGATCGATTAGTAATAATATAAAAATTAATGTGTGAGCACAACGCATACATTATATCAATTGTTTACAAATATATTTACCGACGATCGGTTGATATGTTGAACGTCAAATGTTGAAAACACATTCAAAAACCCGATTATACGAGTGTTTTACAACTAACTTGATAATTTTAAACTTTTTTTACATCTTTAATGAATTGACAAATTCTATGCCGTTTTCCCTTTAAATAGTAACAATTTAATAATATAAAATTATTTTATTTATTTTGAAAATTGAAAACCTGAAAAATCATAATTATGAATGCACAAATCGAAAGTTAGTTATTATACAGTCCACAAACAATAGATCTAACTCTGAAAAGTGTTTTGAAACACAATTCGTTCATGGAAATATTCCATTATTTGTGTTTTATTAAATTATTTAAAATATCTTCAATTTAATTTATTTAATATAAAATACAATAAACCGCATGTAAATTGCGACAATAATTTCGAAGATTGCCCCAGAAAAAAGTAAGGGCATTCATTTATATATATTCATGTACATATATATATATAGATAATTTTAATAATGACGTGACATTCGTATTACAATGACACATATAATATATAAAAGTATAATACCTTACTCAAATTTACTCAAATATTTTACCTTTTATTATATTTAATGAATTCTTAACGCCTTAATATAAGTTCGTTCCATTAATATCGTTTTATGGTACTTATATACCTATTAACATTATTCAAAGTCCCGTGTGTAATCTAACAATAATCTAGATGAATGTTGACATTATTCAAAATCAAAAATTGCCAGTAACATATAATATATATAATATGTTGGACCATAGTTATAAAATCGCTCAATTCGTGAATTGGGTAATAATATTGTTAATTTAGATCGCATAAAACAATATGATAACTGTCTTTGGCTCAATTATCCCATGTCATACTGTGGCGTTCTACACTATAGACTTATTAAATCAATGTTACACATTTAATAATTACAGCAGCGGTCAAACAGGGAGAAGATGAAGGGGATATATCTACCATGACCGTTTTGTTATTATTATTATTAGTGTTATTTACAATATGCCGTTTATTACATATTTATAAATAATAAAACAAACAAATTATATTAATGTAGCTTATTTTTATTTACAATATAAAATTATTCACAAATGTTGGCATCAATTCTTTTTGTGATGACAGAAATAGTTAACTGTCAGCTTACAGTTGCAGCTGTTTCACAATCATAATTTTCGCTTAGTTATTATATTTCTATATTATCTAGTAGGGTGTGACGTTTCATTCCATCAAAGTTTATATTTTTTTCATTGAAATCTTCATCATAAAATAAACTGAAAGAATCTAAGTGCTCTACCATACGTGTTTCACAGAATTTTGAAGCCGTGTCTATTTTACACTTGCGCATGATATTATATGGTTCTTTAAAACCTCACCTGCTTTATTAGATATGCGAAAAAAATTTACAACTACTTTAATTAATCCAATGCAACTTATTTCTAGACACTGTTGAGAAAATCGAAAAATAACCTTTCTAAAGTACCAACTAGATACTATTTGCTATCGGAAACAAAATATGGTTGTACGATTGAAACACTTCTACTGGTAGAATTTTAATATTATAAAATTATTGGATAAAACTTATATTATAATTTGCAGTTGATTGTGACTTATCAATTTTTTGCTTTTTTACTAGTAAACTACCCACAAATGATTCATCAGAATCAGAACTTGAAGTCATTGAAACGGTGATTGTATTTTTCGGTTTAAAAAACTTTAAAATCGAACAAGACTCATTTTAATAAAACTTTTCAAATGCGTATAATTCACAATATTTGAAGATATAATAATTAAATAATATAATATTCAATAATTCACATGTATATTATGTAGTATATCGCAATGATCAAACACCGATTAAATACGATATCCGTAGTGAAGTAAATGTATTGTGCATAAAGTGCAATAATAGATAACAAATATTTCCAAAAATTCCAAATTTCCAACGTTAATAATTATTACGTAAATAATAATAAATGTTCATTGGTCGTATTACTTTCATATAATGTAATTCAAAATGACGTACGTATTTTATATATCATCCTACATTTTGGGAGAGAGGAGGAGGTAAACCCTTTACCGGTACGTTTGCCTCTGCGAAAGATGAAATATTTGATGAATTGACAAAAAATAAATACATTTTATAACTTAATAATAATAAAATTATTTAATTAAATGATCTTAAATCCTTAAATTGTAACTTATGTTTTCAATGATCAAAGTTCATGTTAAAAAATAAGCCTCACTCCCCCCCCTCCATGACTAAATAATTTGACCAATACTGAATAATTATAACAATACATAAAAGTAGTTAATAATAATAATATATATATATAAAAGGACTGATGGTTGATTTATATCGGCACAGCAGCAGATGCAAATCGTATAAAATATATTCATGTGTTGTGTCCAATTATAACTATGTGTGTGTGTGTGTGTGTGTGTGTGTGTGTGTGTGTGTGTGTGCAGTGGCGTGCCCAGGAATTTTCAATGGGGGGGGGATGTTATAAGTAAATAGTAATAATACATTTTAATGAATTGTCATGGTAATACCAAAAACTTAAATGTCTATGTTTCAAGCTCTCCAAAATCATTTCTAGCTTATAACTGTGAATATTTGTCGATTGTTCTGTAATTAAAATGAATGTTATGTCAATTAACATAACACCATTAAATTGAAAAAATGTATTGCATTTTTAAAAATAATCGAAAAAAAATAAAATACATGGAAAGTAGATTGCTTATTCCAAACGGAAATTCAACCGCCTAGCTTTTGTACTTTTTGCTAATAACTAATAAAAAGTATTAAGTAATGACTCTAAAACAGCTCTTATAACTAATAAGTTGTTTTCTGTAGATCAGCAGAATAGACAATGGGGGGGGGGGATATAACTCCTAACCTCCCCCCCCTGAACACGCCACTGTGTGTGTGTGTGTGTGTGTGTGTGTGTGTATGTGCTATAGCCACTTGAAGAAATCGTTTATTTCATTAAAAGTTGACAAGTTTTAAAAATAGTCACTAAAATTAATATCGTATAATTTATGTTTATATTGTAGCTATCTATTTTGATTTGTAAAATATGTATGTTTTTTTTTCAAACAAAATTAAGTATTCGTAAAACTTTAAGTTCTACACCGAGTGTTTGGGGATTTCTAAGTGCGTTTGTAAAATTAAGAGTCAAAACAAAAAACGTGTCAACTGTTTTGTTTTAAAAATAATAACAAATGCAGCAGTCATAACCATAGTTAAATGATTGCATAATAACAATACATCTATTACAAAAAAAAAATGTATTAAGTATTATCTATTATAATTACGAATATAATTATAATCTTAAATAAATAAAATTGTTATATAATAGAATAATTGTATTTCAAATTTTAAGATGTAAAAATCTATCATAATTATAATGTTCAGTTAAAAATGTGTCATTATTATATTTTGTTTTATCATGTTAAAAAATTAGTATTTTCTTTCAGTGGATTCGTGTACTGAAGTGTTTTGAAAAATAATATGAATATTATATTACATGAAGTGAATGGTCAAATTCCGAAATAATTTACGAGAAATCAATTGTTAGTGACCATGAAAAACAATAGAATATAATATTTTACCATGACGTTTTGTAAATAATCTAATCGTAATATGTATTTGATGTGAAATAAAATGAAATAATTATTATTTATTATCTTTATATGTCATCTATACGATAAATATTTGTTAACAAATTGTGTAAAGCATTTAAAACCTAATATAGAAAAATAAAATATTTTTATATTTTTATAAAACAAAATTTTTATAACCAATTTATCATTATTTATTCAAACGATAGTTGCATACACAAGTTAGGTTAGCCTCTACGTGAGTTGAATATGAATAAAAATAAAAAAGCTTTTTCCTTTTTATTTCCTATATTTCGTTTATGAATAATAAATATAAATTTAATTATTACATAAACATTTGTTCGTACGAATCATTATCGTTTCAGTGGAGAACGATTCCACACTAACCACTCTTTTCAATGTATATGTATTCAATATTAAATATTTACGATTCCTCGCAATTTGAAGTGCCCTGTTGCTGATTGTTACGCATGCTTAACGTACCCTCTAAAATACTATATTATTTAAGCAATATTTTATTCGATTTTAAAAGAACTTGAATTTAAAAACTAATTCTACTTTTTAAATGTCATGAATTTATTTATTTTTCTGTAAAAAAATAATTTTTTTAATATCTTATTCAGCTGTATACAATGCATAACCTGCTAACATTAAAACGATACTTAAATAGTCAAATATAGTCTAAGGTTATTAACGGTTTAAATATATTGAAATTTGTATTTTCATGTTTTGAAATTTGATACTGTTATTATTGTATTTACAATATTTAAGAATGTTACAATATGTAAAGTTCACAATTTCTTAAAAATCAAAATTTTTTTCTATAACTTTTTCCAGTATTTTTTAGATAATTTTATTCTTATTTCACATTTTAAACTGCCTATCACGAAAGAAAAACAAATTATCATGTCAATTATATGACATAATCTGGAAAGTAAATTATGTATTTTGTTTTTACGAATAATCGTGTTTATTATAATAATTAATTAATATTTCATAGATCGATAAATATAAAAACGTTTAATAACTGGACTTAAAAATTTCTGATAAAGCATATGTAAAAAGAATACATTTTTAATATCTACTTTAGTATTTTCCTATTCACTGTGTCTTAAATTTAAATGCTTGTTACTCTGAAAATATTCCTTTCAGTATAAATATATATAAATTTCTAAAAAATAATATTTTTAAGAATTTATAATTTAAATTCTAATTCGCAATTTATTAATTAAGATTTGAACTAGTTACAACAAATAAAATAAAATGTAGAATGAATTATGCAAAACGTTTTTCTACCAAAAAATAAATTGAATAAAAATCATTTCCCGAGATAATGATAACAAGTCACCATGTAACCTAAGTGTTACTTAAATTTTATAAAAAAACACCAAATATGAAGATACTCATCCTTTTTCCATTTATAAAAATGCAGTGTTCTTACGTAATTCTAATTATAATGAACTTTAATCTATAGGAATTGTCGGTAAAATAATCAGTTGGAATAGTTTATGAAAATAGTCGTATTGCTTTTAATTTTGAATGCAATAGTATGAACTATAAAATCTCTGTCTAAATAACCCATTTAAACTGACATCCATAGCACTGGCAATAGATAGTATTATCCTATGCATTTAGTATATATATATATGTTATTTTCTATCTCAAATTTTAATGAAAACAATACATGTATTGAGTGTCAAGGAAACGCTATTGCTTAGTCTATAATTTAAGGAAAATCGTTTAATTGTTATTAAAATTTATGAAATGTAATCAAGCATTGTCTACTATAATAATCATCGAACGAATGATGAAACGTTTACAGTTAAATTTTACAAGTACTTGTATGATTTTGTAGGACTTGTAAAATTAATTGTAATAATTATAACAATTTACAATAACATGATTTAATTATAACAAATTATATTATAGAAAATAAATTACTTAATATTAATTTATTGAATGCAAAACCCATTGTAAATAAATTATTTTCAAAAGTAATTTAATTATTATTTATTTTTAAAAATATTTCACTCTTACATTATACTAGTGATAAATAATATACATATTTAGAGAAATCACTTAGGTTCAGAAATATATTTTTCATAATCATCCTGTATTTAGTATTATAATATGATTATGATGTTCAGATAAAGAATTTTGAGTCTAGTGTTATTTCTATTACAATAAATGTTCACAGGAAATGAGTATACATAAATTGTTTATTTTGTTTTCAGCGTAAAAACCGATATATTGACAAATGGTGCGAAGAGCAGACTTTTTATAGCCAACGCACAAACTTTTGACTCAGGAAAGTATACTTGTTCGCTGACCGATATAGCAAGCACGTCAGTTACGGTGCACGTCTTAAATGGTTTGTTAATAATTTTCATTAAATTAAATAATCAAAAAACATGTTTCAAACTTAGTATTCAAATACTATTGTTACATTTGAGTTAAATAATTATGTGTGTGCCGTTTGTTATAATGTTGTGCGTATATTATTATCGTTAGTTAGTATCTAATAAATATGAATAGGGTAATTTGATGAAACACATTATTATAACACATCTGTATTTTGAGCTTAATATATAATTTTTAATGTAAAAAATATTTTCTGTGAATTACGATCACATATACCGTAATTCGTTTTAATTTATAAACTCATTTATTGGTGTATTATAGCGATATTATCACTAATATTATTAGTGTTCATATTCTAAATACAGACCTCTCAATTATTAAAATGTCTAAATCACAGCAATTTAATTGCAAAACTATACATAGTTTTGAACAATCTATTATTTTATAAACATTCCAAATAGTGGTATATCATATATTAAAAAGAATGGCATGTTCATTTTCTTCCAACGGAGAAGGATATGCATATCTATAACATGTTATCTGTTGAATTCCTAAATGTGCAAAATAAATCAATCTTTAAATAAAATGTTTAACATTTATATTTTACTTATTACTAATAAGTAATAATGATGTACCAAATTATCTAAAAAAGAAAATCTGCAAGCAATATGATTTTTTAGTGGATGTTTTTACTGACCTCCTATGGAAAATTTTACAACTTAAACTTAGAAATTCGTAAAATTTTATTTAAAAAAATTAATCGGGAAAGAAATATTTACACTGATGTATTGTTTTAATTTTATTCCGATAATTATCTATTCCTTTTTTAGATCTTGTTATACGTTTTTAAATTGTTGGATGACAAAACCTAATAAATTATTAAATCCATGTTTCCAACCACTAATTCAAAACAAGGTTTTTAACATTTATAGTTTAGCTCAAAATAGTAAGCTATAATAGTAACAGCAATAGGAATAATCATTAGTTACGAACCATTTAGGTAGTTGATCAATTTGTTATTATTATATATGAGTCTTTTATATAAATTCTACAAGTTACCGCTATTTTTACATTCGCTATTTTAGTTTCCCGGTTTTGACAATGACTCATATAAATAATAAAAATTTCTAGTTTAGTTCAAGAAATGAACATATATTTTTATTCTTACAATTTTTAGACCGAATAAATTTCACGTCAGAGGTGTAACATATATGCGTATTTATGTTGTGTATTTAGGAGAAACTCCAGCCGCAATGCAACATGGCGGTGGCAATCGGTGTGGCAGACTACATTCATTGTGGGTCATCATCACATTTGCATGGATACTGTTTCGATTTAGTTGACGTTATTATTAATAATAGTATCCCATGTTCCAATCAATATTTGTTACTTGTAATATTATTATTATAATAATTATTATTTTATTTAATTAATTGACTATAATAATATAGTGTTATATTGTGCACTCGAAGCATAAGAGTAAAAACCGATTAGGAATTTATGATAACTATATATATATACTATATGATGACCAACAGGAACGAGGATTTATGATATTGGTCGATCTTTCTATTGATTCCACTATAGGTATATGTCATATTATTGTAATACTGCATTTGTTGTATTTATATCTGTATATATCACACACAAAAAGTATAACTTAAACCTATATATAATTATCATTATTATTATTATTATTACTATTAAATATATATTATACATATTATACTTTAATACCTTAAATTTAAGAATATTATATTGGTAATGTTAGATGGAAAATAAATACAGCTTGTATAAATCAAACAATACGTTACATAACTAATAATTGATTATATAACTCCGGCGTATTTAACTTTAATAACATATAGCGTATTCTATTGATTTGTTTTATATTTTATGTTAGTGTTCCTGTACATAATATATTAAACCATTTCTTTATTATAACCACGTAATTGTATTCCTTCCAGAACTTGAAATTCCTAACAAATGTATAAAACTTTATTATCTTTGCGTAGACATTAAAATAAGAAACATACGATATTATAATTACGCAAGTATAATTTCTAATTAGTTTCATACCTGCTCACTAATAATCCGTTTTATGGCAACATTTTAAAATAACTATTTTCCTTAGAAGGTAAACCTATTATTCATTTTTACAAACATTAATAACTACGATATGTGAAATAACAATTAAAAATTAATAAAGACATGTAGTTCTTTATACGAAGGAACTGCTATTCGTAAATCGAAGGGCTGAAAATGTAAAATACAATGGTTATAAAAAATACTTATCGAGTTATAATATATGTAAGTATTCTTTGAAGAATTGTATATATTATAACTCTATTATCACATTATTTACGAATACGATAGTAATGGCAGTCATAAATCATAATGGTATAATTATATATATTTAATGTAAAATAATATATTTAGTTGATCAATCAAAAAGTTTATATAGTCATTTCTAATATTGTAAAACAGATTGTTCGTTTTGTAATTAATGATGCAATAAAGTAGACTGCGATGGAATAGAAATAATATTTCTGGTACGTCGCTAAGATATCACATATTATTTTGCATTTTAAATGTACAATATTAATCTACGTAGGTCATAAATATTTTTTTAAGGTATCAAACATAAATTATATATGAGTTTATAAGGAAATTAAATTAAATTAGTTTTCACGTAGATCATTATAATAATACAAGCATATCAATTTTCCTTTTTGAATATTTACTTGACATGATGAATCGTCCGAGTTTCAAAAGCTGAATCGTGTCAAATATATTATAAGTATTAATGAAACGTTGACTACAAAAAAAAATTTTATTTCTGACAATAGATCAGAGGCGTCCTCAAGGTGGGAAGATGAAGCTGTCATATCTCATTCATAATGATTTTTTCAGTGTCGATATTTTAATATCTCTCAGTTGAGAATACACACATTTTTTAATCTTTATCCAGTCACATTACAACCTATTATCAAGAATGTTATTGCATTTCTCGTGAATTTTTTTTTTAAATATTGAATTGAAAAAATTCAAGGTAATTATTGAAATTAAAAAAATCTTATCGTACTCAAATTCAAATTTTCCCAGCAATAAAAATGTAATTCATTACCAAAATGATACACTAAATAAATTACTAAAAGTTTGTCAGAGTTTGAATGAGTTAAAATGAACATTAAATTGATTTATATATATATATTCGTTACAAAATAATTATAAATTATAAATATACTTGTACATGATGATACTTTAAGTTAACTCGATTCATCAAGTTTAAATTAAAACAATTTTCCACAAGAGAATGTCCTCTTTCCACTAAAATTCAAGGCTTTAAAAATGTATTGTTCATAAATAATTTACTACTTCATTTATAATTGGTATGTATTTTATATTATAAGCACGATTATACATTTGCAGCGATATTATTAAAGAGGTAAACGCAATTTATATATTATTGTACTATCAGAAATTGAACTTCTGAAACATGATGTCGTTAATATCCTCTTCTGCCATTGGAAAAATTTGAGCACGCTTAATCGTGTTTCTTATCTAAGATCCTCCAACTATTATATCAAGTATGTATGTATAAATATAATTATAATTAGTTTTAAAATAACTTTTATTATTATTATTTTAATTATAATTGTTAATATAGTTATTATTATTAGAGTTTTAATATAAGAAAAATAATTTTATCATTCAATTAGATAATTCATAATAGTTGAGTATTTAATGTATATTAAATATTATAGATTTATAATAAAGATAACTGTTGCTTTTGACCTGCAATCAATTAATTATAATCGCATTTTAAAAACGTATTTAATTCCACATCTATATGATAACTTAATTGTTAATCGTAAATTTCAATTTTTTTCTCACAATTATTACAACAACAACAACAAATATCTATATTGAAAAATATTCAATTTTAAACAAGCCAATCTATTCTTATTTTTGATCATTGCATGTCCTATATGCAATTTTTGAAACACCTACTCTATTTCTATATATATTTATCAAATAAACAATACATAGAAACACATGTAATTTTAACATAAACTTATTTATAATTTATTTATAATATTATACAAATATAAAGATATTAAAGGATCAATATCGAAATCTGGTATTTTCGCTGAGAAGACTTGATTAATTTGTATGAGAAGTGATTTTTTCTATCAACCAAATTAAAATGTGGGCATGTGAGAATTCTCTTTTTTGCCATTCATCAGAGTACATACAACACGTGTATTGCCAAAAACACGTTGGTTTTTCAATGAAATCCATTAAAGATTTAAATTTTTGTTTGAATACGCGTGTGGTATCATGGTAATATTTTAGTATTTATTTTTAATAATTTTTCATTATACTATAATAAATCTTTTTTTAAGATTTTATTAATATCATCCCACATAGGATTGCATGTGAAAGTGATGAACAAATCTAGGCAGCTATATTCTTGGACGTATGTCATTGCATTTTGTATGTATTCATACATGTGCCATGGGATCTTTGTGAATGCGGCCGGTCAAATTACTAATTTTCCCAAAGCATTGTGATTCATATTGCCATCGTTGGCTAATGCATCACGTAAATATATATATTCTTCTGAATGCAACTTGGTTTGATTTTTTTTTAATGAAAATGAGTCGTTTTATTTCAATTTTTGCATACATATCAACAATTTATTGATGGAATAATTGTCGACATTTCAAGATAAGATTTTCAACGTTTTTACGAAATATTAATCGATACTAATTAATATTGTGAAATATTCTTACAGCTTTTTTTACATTAGATAAATTATGTTTGTCAAGTTTTAATAAATTAATCGATGCAATTTTTTTAATTCGATCAGCATGCAGAAGACTAGTATGTAAAACGTTTCAATTCAGAATCAAGTTTGTATCTATTAGAAAATTTACATATTTGACTGCTAAGTCATTTTTCCATTTTTATTTTCATTAAGTTCCATTGATATTTACCTCTACATAAAATTAGAACTTTTTAGATAATGCATTAGTTTTTTTGAATCACTATTTTAAACTTCAAAGAACTGACATTAATTTATTATATGTAGAATCATTTTTATAGAAGTGCAATACATAAATCTATTTTAATAGTGGAACTTCTGGCATTTTTTAATGGATATTCAAAATTATCATTACGAATTTTTCGAACAAAATTGTACAAACCATTTAACATTTTATTAGCTATACCAATAGTATAGCATTTGTATATGTTTCATAGGTATTTTCATAAGTTTGTAAAGACTTATTTAATTTAACAATGTAGTATACAACAATTAAATTTCTATAAATTGTAATATAATATATTAAATTTTCGTCATTATATCATAAAATATCTAATTATTCAATCCAAATAATATTATAACTTTCTTGTTTAATTCTATTATCACCAATGCTAATTATATAATATATTTTCCAACACATTCGTCTAGTATATATTATATTTTACCATAAAGACAGCTAAAAAATGTTTTTATGTTATTTAATGACTCAACAGAAACTCGTAGTAAAGACAGTAATGCATGAATTTTCATGCTATTAATAACCTATTTTCACATATGAGAAACAGAGGAGAACTACTCATGTTGGTGTCGTTAAATAAGTATAAAAAATAAAATCGGTTTATTTTTTTACAAATTAAATCTAAACTAAGTTTTATTTAACTTAAGTTAATACAATTCGTTCTCGTGTTTTGATAAATATATAAAAATATGTAAAAATGGTTAATAACACACATAAAAACAATTTACATATCTGAAATATGTACATTTTACAATCGTCTAGTCTTCCCCGACTTTTCCTCCTTTACATTGACGTATTTGAAAAGTATTATGAAAAATCAAAAGTCATTATTTTAAGTATACAGAGTGAATATTTTCTTAATGAGTCATTATACCTCCCAAAATTTTTGAATATTTCAAAAGAAACAGTAATAAATTTAAATTTGATAGATTTTAGATAGTTTTTATAACTATTTCGATTAGACATTTTAATTAGAAATTAAAATAAATTAATAGAAATAAATAATTAAATCTACTAGTTTTAAAAATGTTTAATAAAACTACTTCAAAAGGATACATTTTCAATATTTACTACTGTATCGCTTCACTTAATTGTGTCTTAAATTTAAATGATTCTTATTCGAGAAATATTTACCAGATTTAAAAAATCAATATATGTAAATATCAATATTTTTTCAACAAAAATATTATTTCATTTGATGAAGATAGGATTAAATATATTTAAAATATGAATAAATATACAATGGAGCGTTAAAAAAATTGTCAAAAAAAAATAGCAAATGTGATTTTTTTCCCCAGAATACAACCTATCTCATAGTACGAAAATCATCCTATATACACACTGTTAGGTATCATTCATGTATAATGTATAAAAAGTATTTAAAGACATTTTTCATATTTGAATAGTATTCAAAAATATATTATATATTATTAAAATATATTGTTTTGTATTTTTATCCTTATCAAAAAATACTTTTTGTAAAATTTAAAAAAAAAAATCAAAGTAACTTGTCATTTTGCCAATTTTAATTTATATAAATTAGGAACTAGTTGAAAAGAACTCGAGTTGGCCCCGAAATATTCAATCATACATATGGTACTTATCTCAGGACCTTATTCGAGTAATGGAGTGCTAAGTCCTAACTAACAATTAAGGACCAAAATCATATACTCGACAAAAAACATCGGTCCCAACTTATACTTTCTTTTAATGTGAAACCCAAATTGAGGTTATCTGGCTAAAAAAACTAAGGTTAATTATATTGCATTAGCGCATAGACGATTGTTCGATAGTCAACCTTCGTATTTATATATACATAATGTATGTATAAGGAATTATTTTGATTTAACAATATATTTAATTACTTATTATTTATGTAATACTATTATGTATGTATATATAGTGTAAAAAATTCAAACCCTTACCACTCCCTTATCCGGATATCGAAAATCAAATAGCGCTAATATAAAACAAAAAACAAATTTTAAGATATTATTTATTCAAAAAAAAAAAAAAATGAATTATTTCAATACTATTAGAATACTAAAGTTATTATACTAATAAATATTCAAAATACATTTTTTTCTATTAGCTCGAATATACATTTTAAATACTCTTCAAAAACATTCTTCACAAATCTGCTTGTAAAATCAGCAAACGCATTTATGTAAAATTTATTATTTCAGAATTAATGAAGTTGTTGAGTGTCTGTAAAATATATAATAATATAATATATTGGAGGTTTTTAACAATATTTTTAATAAATAAAACATATAGAAAAGTAATTTTGCATTATTAAAAGTAACAAACGCCTTACATTCGTTTTATTCACACAGTGATTACACTACATAACTTCCTTTTATTTTTTGTTTTTGAACTGTATCCAATTTAGCCAAATAGTGTATAGTTCAAAAGTTTTGGAATTTATTTTTTTTTCTGTAACAAAATAATCATGTTGACCAAAACCTACCGACTGGTGTAATACGGTACAATAAACGGGTTTTCCTCTCTCTCATTTTGAAGTTTCGAATAGTACAATAAAAATCCAGCCATGCCTGCTGACATAAAATAAGTATATACGAGTGTTTATAATTGTAACTAAAATAATAAACGAAGAAATTTATTTATAAGTGCATATCGCGATTTGTGCGCAGCATAATAGAGGTATTGATCACAAATAAATATTACAATATCTCACAATAAATATTTAACATAAATTCATATACGATATAATTTTTATTTTTTTTCGTAGCTGAAAAAATTAATTCCTTTGTTTACTCATTAAATTAAGTCGATATAAAAAAAATAGATCGAGCTAAGTTAAAAGTTACTTATATTTTTTTATTAATTTCTTAAATTAAAGATTAACATTGAAAAAAATTAACGTGAATTAATTAAAAATAAAATTTTAATTGTCTAATGAACAATAAAAGAATAACAAGAAATGTCTACTTTTAATATATATCTTAAAAAGTTATGAATTTTCCTGTAACATTTAAATCAAACCTTCGAAAATCTGTTATGCCTGTAATCCACGAAATACAGGAAGTGAAAATTAAATATTTACATAGAATATATACAGTATTTTATATTCTATAAATATAAATCACCCATGATGTTTTAAAAACTTATCACTTAAAAAATTGACAAAAAAAGTTAAAACCCTTATTTAAAAAATGTGAATTGTCATTTGAATAAAATTTAGCTTAATTTATTGATATATTTATATAAAATTAACGATTTAATTTTAGAAATAGTAAATTATTGAGTTAAACTTTTTTTATATCATACAATCAATAAATTATTTTAGTGCAATAAGCATGAATGTTGAGAGTTATAAAATTATACATTTTCATTTGATAAAGAAACTATCTAGTGACAGATCCTTCGGAAAGAAGAATATTAAAAGTTAATTTTAAAAAAAATTGTCATGCGTCAAGTAACATAATTAAAACTAATATAATTTTTACTTCGTATTAACTTTCAACTCATTAATGTACAGCCTTGTCTTTTTGTAGCTAATGTATTTTATTATAAAACCTATGTCAATTTTAGCACTTTCTATAACAATTATATTACTATACACCATTAGACTCAACCGTGCCACGGTTTATCCGCCATATGTTTTGAAGAAATCGTAAACTATGTATTTTTTATACCATTTTAGAACTAAAATCTAGATGAAAAAATAAATTAAATAATCTACTTCCACTATAACCAAGAAAAAAGGTTGATAAATTCAAATGGTTTGTCAGAATGAAATTTTAGACCTATATTATACTTCTAATATAATGATAAAACATGCCCACATACATTCCAAAGATTACCTAGCGAATATTCCTTAGAAAAAGTGAATTTTTGATCTACTTAAATAATAGTTTTGGTACAATGTACTAATATGATATATTTATTCAAAGGATAGAATTTAAATGCAAAATAAACATTTCTAATTTCAAATCAAAACATTTATTCTGCATTGTTTTTTTTTGTATAATTTTTCTATTTAAGGCTATTTTGTCTATACATTTCATATTTATTAAATATTATAAAACAAAAATTGTTTTAAGTATTTAGAATGTAAAGTAAATATAATAAACTATAAGTCATTGAGAGTATAAAAATACTTTATACTATAAAAATAACGTATAATTTTAATCTAAAAAAATAATAATTTCAAAAGAAATACAAGTAGCAAATATCAGCAGTAGGTATTTAAAATAACATTTTATTTATTTTATCAATAATCTTGCTATTTAATGTCTCAGCCCAGCTTTATTAAAATATTAAAGTATATTTTATTTCACTGTATTATTATAATTGTGTTTAATTTTATAACTAATTGGTATTATTAATTTACTTCTTAGTTATTGTGTTAATTCCATTAAATAATAATATAATTACTATATTTGGTATTTGTATTATTGAAAACTATTAAAAAAAAAAGTATTCTAAAAGTATTTGAAATACTCTTGTGATGTATTCAGAATACTTAGGGAATACTATTGTTATAATGTATTCGATTACATATTCTGAATACTTTTTTCAAAGTATTCGGAATATGTATTTTTCAAAGTATCCGGAATATGTATTCCAAATACGTTTAAAAAGTCTGTTATATATATTAATAAAATATTACCAAAAATCAAATTTAACATTTACTTAGTTCTATGAAACTCTGTTTATTATAATTTAATTAGTTATATACACAGTCCTAATATTATTATTACGTTTTTAGGCTTTAAAAACATCTATAAAATGGTCTATCTGCACGTTTACTATTATACAATATGTTTTACAATTATTAACTATATAATTTTTAATCTTAGTAATTACATATTATTTTTAATTAAATCAATTTTTAATGCATTTGCTCAATATTATGGCCTTACATTTTAAATAATATTTGTATAAAGAATTTTAAGACCAAAACCATAACTAATACATAATAACGCGTTTAAAATCCTTAGTAAATGCATATTTTGGATTAATATAATCTTAAAATTACACAGCAGCGATAAAATTATACACGTGGACGGTATGTCACGTTTCTTGTCCTCGATTAATAATTATTATTAACAAGCATAATATATTAATATTTTACTGAAATCGCTTTCAGTACATCGAATTCAGGTTTATTCGGATTCATTTATCTTGCCGGATCACTATATATATAGCATGTATTATTATTAAAAATACAAAACGTGATCGTTGTCGTGTTTGCATTGTCCGGAAACTCTTGTCGGCCAGACCTAGTTAATCAAAATCTGCATAATATAATATTCTTGACAAAATGCGCATTATTGTTAAAAAGCAGATTTGTTCACGAAATCAATGTGGTCATTGTACTTTATTGTTATTTGGTACCTGACATTTCGATGCAATTCGCATTTATTTTTAGCTTTGCGATGCTTGTTTTGCATTCTTTTATTGAATTCATTTAAGAAATATTCAGAATATATTTTGGAATAAATAGAAAAAAATATTTAAAATACGTAATCGATTACTGTTTTAAAACTGTATTAAAAAATTATAATCAGTTTTAATGATGTAACCTGGATTTTACTTCCGGAGTAGTCGTTTATAAAAAAAAGCGTAGACATATTAAAATCTTACACGAATACTAATTTTTTTAAATTATAATATTAAACATAATAAGTAAGTATATAAAGTTAACTAAAAAGTAATTTACTAAAAACTGAATAAACATAGATTAAATAATTCATCTTGATCTTCGTCGAATATTCACACCTAAAGGTGTAGTAATTATAACAATTGTAACACAAAAATTATATCAAAAAATATTCCAGAATTCATTTATCATTTAATGTCCAAAAAACCAATATGTTTTTTTTATTACTAAAAAGTAACAAATCTTATACGGACATATTTTTTTTTATATGGAAGCTTAGCAAGGTTTGAATTTTTCTTTTCTTAGACATACCAAGATATGATTATATGATAATAGGAAGAAATAGATATAATATTATACGAGGTTTATCTAGAAATTAATGTCTTTAATACACTGTTTCCTGCGGGAAAGATTTCTGTCAAAGTTTACACTATTGCTGTGTGGCCACATTTTACTATTATCAAAAAAGCGTTCAACCGTAATATATAACTCGTTAGTCAATCTTTAATATGCATTTAGATTGAACTAACGATCCCTAATCTTAACAAGTTTAAACTTCGTGCCGTCATTCGATTCTACAGCGGCAAAGGTGAACAACTAATTGATATTCATACGCAGTTTTGTTAACAATATACGAAAATAGTGCAAAGATTTTTTGCAAGATCACACGGAAATGCACTATGAAGAAATAAATGAAAAATCGGCAATTTTGAACTAGATTATTAGGAAAAGTTGACGATGTTGAGTATCAATATCGATATTTGACTGTCGGGAAGCTTGATTTTGAAGGAAAAATTGAATCACCAAAAAAATTGTGCCAGATAGGTGTCAAAAATTTAGATAGAGTAGCACAATTATCAACGTATCATATCTTCTCGAGAATTTTCGAGCGTGATGCTCATTGAAAGGAAAATTTTGTTAAACTCAATTGTGAAAAATGATAAGACATTGGTTTATCACTTCACACTTAAAAAAGAAGATTATTACTCAAGTAGTGACATTTTAATTCACTAAAGGAACACAATTTCAAGTAGACGCAGTCAGCAAGAAAAAAAAGAGATACATGTCACCTGTTTTAAATTTCCATATGAAACAAACAGCTTTCGTTTGTGCTACATTTGTGCTACGTTTGAGCTGGATTATGCCAAAAATCCCTTCGTTTGTGCTCAATCCCTTCTCAAGTTATCCGCGATTTTCGTTGGGCGGTGCCAGGGACATGCTAAATCCAAAATTCAAATTTTGCCTCAAACCTGAACCATTCGTTTGTGTTACGATTATGCTGGATTGTGCCTATATATTGTAAAATATAATATATATATATATATATATATATATATATATATGTGTGTGTGTGCGTTTATTATTTATGAGTATAAATTTTTACATTTTAAATTTAAAAATTAAAAATTAATTAATTTAAAAAATTGTAATATTCTTATAAAAATAAAATAATATATATTATGAAAATAATAAATTGTAACATTCAGAGCAAGTTAAGTGCCCTTGATGTATATCAAATTATTTTAAATTTTTAATTGTGCTTAGAGATGATATTTCCAATATAAATACATGTCGGGCATTTATAGTTTGGAGTTAATTATTATATTTCAGTGTTTGAAACTGTATCATGTAAACTTCTCCGCCGTCACATCACAATTAATTAAATACATTTGTATGTGTACTGTATCAAACATAATATAATTTATTATTTTTTCTATATGCTTTTATATTATTAGTTAATAATATTATACTACTATATAATGTAATATAAGTTAATATTTTATTATTATTATTATTATTATTATTATTATTATTATTATTATTATTATTTTTATAAGTCATGTCTGAAATGGTTTTTCTTATGTCTCTTAAAGACCTCACGAGGAAGGTTTTTAATGCCAGACACAAGTCCAAGCTTTTCTTTCACTAAATTTGATTTTTCATTGTTTTTTTTCTTTTCTTTCCATCTATACAAATGCATATTTTTTTCATTATTGCATATTAAATAGTAATCTTATTTTGTTATTCTAATTTTTCTTCTTTACGATTTTTTTTTTTTAAATCCATGTATTCCAATCCTGATGGATCTCGGTCCATGATTGGCAACCCTTTCCTAAATCTTATGATGGGTGGTCACTCAGTACTCGAATACGAAACATTGTTCGAAATATCGCAAAATGTAGGATATTTTATAATATATATATAAAGAATATTTGCCTAGAGTATTTGATAAATGTTAAGAAAGTAACAACTAGTTTTCGACTGTTATGACCGTTATGATGACCATCAGGTTACAATTAATAATAAAAAAACGAAAAAGGTATATAAAAAAATATGAAATGAATAAACCAAATACTTAGAATATATTATAGATATTAAGAAAAAATCATAAACCGATGATCATAGTAACATAGATTATATTAAAACAGCTAGTAAAAAATTATGTATCAGTTTTTAATATGTATTGATAAATATCATTTTTTTTTTTATCTGCTTGTATATTTAAAATATTATTAAAACCATTATGTTTAACTTCATTAAAAAATCAGTAATTTCTCTAATACTGAATTTATATATTTATTTATTTTTGTTCATGTAATAACTTAATGCTTTTCCTATATTGAAATGTATATTATGATTATTTTCTAAGACGTGTTTAGCAAAATTAGATTTGGGTAAAGATTTTTTAAATTTTATTTCTGAACTATATTTTTTGTATAGGATTTTAAAACTTTTACTAGTTTTTCCAATGTTAAATGTATTACAATTACAAATAAGTCTATATACTCCGTAATTATCAAAAATCATCACAATTTTTATTTGTTAATTTTTTTGTTTTATTATTAATGGTTTGAATTGAATTATTTTTATTTAAAATATTAGCAAATTTACTTGATAAAAAGTTATGGTATTTTATTAGACGATTATTAATTGTGTTATTAGGTAAAATATGAATTTGATTTTGTAGTTTTATTTTAATTTTTTGTGAATTTTCTTTATACAGTAGAACTTCCACATAACGGTCACCGAAGGGACCAGAAATAATGACCGCTAATTTAGAGGTGACCGTCCTACAGAGGTGACCGTTAACAGCAGTGAAATATCTTCCAGGTGACCGCTATATAGAGTGCATAAAAAATTTAAAAATAAAATACTAAATAAGTAACAAATATGAATATAGGTACCAAAAATGTGTTTATGACTTTTCATAATGTAGGTATAATTTAAAATTTAAAAAAATTCTCATATAAGTATTTAAAAATGTGTAATTCATATTTATATATAATACAAAAATATTTAAATTAAAAAAATTGAGTTATATTAGTTTGTTTTAAATTTATTTTATTATTTGAACAGTTTTTTCAAAATGAATTTCTGAGGTTTTTAACAGATTATAAATATCTACGTCACCTTTTTGAAGAGTGAAAACAGCTAATTGTTTTAATTGAATGAAAACTTCTGAATAATTTGATACATTGCACTCAGGTTCATCAATTTCTTCAGTTTCTGTATTTGTTTCCTCCTCATCATTATCTGTAGTAATGAATGACGTGATATCAGTGCTATCTTCTTCAATGCTCTGAATTTTGTCGACCGAAAAAACTCTTCACCTAGCATATGAGTTGGTAGCATATTAACTAATTGTTCACCAACGATTATTTCGTTTTCGAGATCTGTGTTATCTGAGTCTAGAGGCAAATTTTCCTAAACAAAACCTGATTTTTTAAAACATTTAGGAACACAACTAGCTGTTATCTGCATTACAGACTGTTTAATCCACATTAAAGCGTCTAATACAATAATACTTCTTCAAGATCGTCAGCGTTTTTGACTACATCAATCTGTAATAATATTCGTCTAAGTATCATTTGTCGGTAAATAACTTAAAAATTTTGTAGTATACATAGTATCTTGATTTAGAGGCTGACAGTGTGACGTATTTGGTGGTAAAAATACTAAATTTATATTCTGTTTTTTTAAATTTCAATTTCAAGTTTTTTAATTACTTGTAAAACCTTTTCTTTAAGTATTGGTCCACTGATTGGAATATTTTTAGCACGAGTAGCACAAAATCGATTATATATAACAATGTTTACATTAACTGATTCGGTTTTATGCTGTTTTATAGTTTTCATTTGATCGTAACCATGGGATTTCCATAATTTTAAAATCGTTTCTTTATTTTTTATTAAATCGGTTGCTTGAGTTATCCCTATTCCAAATTTATCTGCAAGGGCACGTGCACTCACATTTTATTTTTGGTAAAAATCTAACAGCTTGATTTTTTCCGTTAGAGTTAGGTGTTTTCGTTTGGACGCCATTGAAACTACACGCACTTTTAAACGTTTTCAACCGACATTGAACACTAAAACTAGTGAAACATGACCAAATGCAGTCACAGACACGATATGTTCATCGCGTTATCGACATCGTAAATGATCAATAAGATAAATTGCCGAAAATAATTCTAAAATTAAGTAATTTAACATTTTTCCATTTGACATATTCTTATATTTTGACCGTTAATTAGAGTGCCCGCTATATAGAGGTGTAAATGTATTTTTTTCGTAAAACTTGACGGAACCAAAATAATTGACCTTTACATAGAGGTGACCGTCCTATAGAGGTAACCGTTAACGGAAGTTTTGCTGTAGTATTTATATCAAAATTATTTTTAATTCCTATATTACAAATTATATTAAATTCATTATTATAGTCAGATTTTTTAAGGAAATACCTTCAAATCCATATAAAATAGATTTAAAATAAGCAAACTTTTGTAAAAATGAATGATTATAATTATTTAGAATAATTGTTTCAGTTAAAGTGGGTTTTCTATATATAAATTGAAATTAAATTTATTGTTAGAGATGGTTATTTCATTATCTATTTGTGTTTCAGGTGTAAATTAGATGTTTTTATTAATTTTGTTTCAATTGTTAACCATAATCTCAGCCTGTCTGATTGTATCTTTGAAAACAATTACAATTATATACGTTGTACAATATATAGGCACAGTCCAGCATAAACGTAACACAAACGAATGATCCAGGTTTGATATCGAAGTTTGAATTTTAGATGTAGCGTGCTCCAAGCACTACTCAAGGAAAATCGTAGACAACTTGAGAATGGATTAAGCACAAACGAAGAGATTGACGGCACAATCCAGCACAAACGTAGCACAAACGAAAGCCTTGGGTTTGGACCCTAATTTATGAATGGGCGGTGCTAGCATGTCTCTTGCACCGCCCAAGAAAAATCGCGAATAACTTGTGTAGGGATTGAGCACAAACGAAGGGATTTTCGACATAATCCAGCACAAACTAAAACCCTTTGTTTCAAATGGAAATTTAAAATGGGCGGTGCCGGGTACATGGACCTAAATAAAAGTTACTACTGTCTGTTGGGCTCAAAAAGGTGTTTTTCTTTGTTAATTTCAAGCCATGAAATAACACAATTAATACTCAATTTTACTGTGAGACTCTAAAAAAACTCCAAAGACAATACAGAATCACAAAGGGGGACCAAAGAAATGTGTTTAGCTAGAACGCATATTGGATAGACCAAAATAAACACATTTTGAAATGATAGAGTGTCTCGGGTTTTATCAATCGACATTTTGCCAAAACGCATATTGGATGAATGATTTGAATTGGCTAAAATCCGAAGAAATGTGAATTTTTATGTTCGGTCGTTTTTATTAGTCCACAACATGATCTGATAATATTTTTCAGCCATTGAACGATTTCGTTTATTGAGCGTTACATATAAGAGCATATATTATACTAAGAACAAAATGTAAGTACAGTATAAATACCGACCCCTTCTCTAACGCAATGTCTTGTTAAGACCGCTAGTTCAGTGTATATAATATTATACAATATTATGTATCATGTATAAATTTATGTAAATATAGGTAGATGTTTATATATATGGGTTAACTTTGCGTGTGTATGTCGGTTGTGTACTCATACGTCCTCCGCATGGCATACATATATAAAACTATACAATGAGTCAAGTTTCGACGACACAAATTATAAAAATATGCGCGAACAAATAACGGTTAAACTCTGTAAACGATTTTGTTTTTGTTATTTTTTTTTTTTTATGTTCAAGCACGAATTCGTTTCGTATGTCTGGTTATAAAATATTTTATACAACGCGGAAGCAGTAGCGGGGTTCGGAGCGTAGGTACTCACTGTGTGGATGGATGGCGGGAACGTTGTCGCATAAATTGAAAATTGTTATTGTTGTTTATGTGTGCGGTATTAAAGTTTTTCGGTTACTACTCGTATATGTACAGGGTGATTTTTTTTTATCATGAGCTATATCCCTGGAAATATATAAATATTTATTTTTATTTTTTGGAAAGTTTTTCGCACATTTCGTTCTATTTTTCATCTTCGTTCCTTATATTTATTATGGCTATATTGATATTTGTTTTTGTGGTTTTTTAACGGGAACCTATGGTTTTAATTATGAATTCTTCAATCATGTATTTTGACACATATTGATTTTTAAAAATCGTTGAATTTTTTCTAATATAAGTTATTTAAATTTAAGATACGGTGAAATGGAGTGATTTTGTGTTTGATATTAAGAATATATAATTATTTTGGAGACATTTATTCAGAAATATATAGATACGAGTACAACCATTCGCACTGAACTACGTAAAAACAAATCTTATGACTACATATTTAATTTATGATTATTCGTAAAGAAATATTGGAACGAAATAAAAAATGGAAGCACAATTCAATTCATTTGTCATTTGTTATATTATTTAAACATTTTACTTTCAACAAAGGGTTTTTTTAATTTATATAATATTCATACTCAGAAATAGATGCACACATTAGCAGTTTATCTTATAAGATTCAAACAAATGAATCAAAATGCGTTTTTATTATTTATTTTCAATAGTCTGTTTACGAATTATCATTAATTAAATATTTTGCCGTAGGATTCGCTTTTCACGTAGTTCAGTGCAAACGTTTGTACTAGTGTCTATACATTTCTGAATAAGTTTCTACAAGGAATTATACATTATCAATATAAATTACAATACTATTCTACCACCATGACTTAAATTTAGTCGTATAAAATAAACTGCAAAGATATACAATCATTTTTGAGATTTGACCCTCTAAGTTATATAAATTTTAAAAAAATTGATAGTAAAATTTTTATATCATATATATGATAAAGTTAAATAATTGCAAATTAACGTTTAATATTTTTGTCTTTTATTCATTGAAAAATGATGTATGACTTTGGTGAAGTAATAAAAATGAATACATGTTAGTTTAATAATCATAAGTATTTTAAAAATGAAGTGTAAATAAAAATAAGTTAGGTATTAAAAAAATAATAGCACGTATCAAACCAATAATTTAAAATTGAATTGAACCTTCCAAAGTTACTAAATGGGTAACGTGAGCTTTAGTCTTGGAAGATTTAATTTATGTATTTGGATTTAATTTGAAATTGAAATTTGTTGGTTAAAATTTGTTGGTCGATGTATATACTACCTATTAGTATCGGGTAAGTTATTATTTCGTTTATAATATTGTGATAAAATTAGTTTACTTTTCAAGAAGAAAAATAATTACGTTTCTTTCATGATACATTAATAATAATAATAATAATAATTTTAGAGTGTTACTAATATATATTCCAATTGCAGTTTTCATAACAATATCGTGTGATATTAATTATTTTTTTTCTTATTATATTAATATTCTACAATGAAATATTAATAATTTTTGTAGGAAAAGCAGAAAATTGAAATTGTATTGATTATAAACATAGTGATTATTATTTTAACTATATGAGATAAACCGTATACATTTGCCCAAGTTTGTAAGTAAAAGATCATTCTCCAAATAACTGTTTCGTAGCTCGTACTGAAACAAATCTTAATTACACATTCTATATTCCTGGTTTACCTTAAATACTGTATACACTTACACAATACAGTTTACTATATGTGTTCAAATAAGTTGTGTGTTGGTGTTCGCGTGAGTATTATGTGGTCCTGCATTGGTGAAACAATATTCTCTCCTCAAATGTGTCACATTCCACACGTGTTGTAGACTACGCCTTTCGTTAGTCATATGCATACGGGTATAAATACGTATACGTAAAGTTTTTGACGTTTTCTACTAGTCTTGAAAACGAATTCGTATTTTGTAGTTATCGTTTGTTTTTTATTATTCGCCGAAAATTATTTCTGTATTATTCAATGGACTTGTAGTGTCGCATATTAAATGAATGTATATTATACAATATAATAATAGAAAAAAATGGAGTTTTCTCGTTATTGTTACGAAATTAAGCGTTCAGTGATTATACGTGTTGCTTAAAACGGGATTGTCCTGTTTGTCAGCATTGCATCTTCTTGTTTCGATAAATTTTAAAAAAGACGCTTTTTTCCTATTTTTAAATAGATTCCATTTATGTCCCGTTTTCTATGTATATAAAATTAAAACTAATCGTGAACCGACCTTCATTGGTAGTTTTATTTGTATTAAATTTTGATAAAAAAGTTAAACGAAAAAAAAAGTATCTTAATTTTAATTTTTAACAAATTTTAATCGTATATGGAAAAATAGAGTTGTCACTATGATTTTTATTGTTATATACATGTAATTAAATATTACTAAATAACTGACGTTCAAGAAAGTAATAAATTTTTATTTCAAATAATAATAATAATTTTGAATGAAATTTGGAAAAAGGAAAAGTTGAAATACAAAAGTGGAGTGGTATTTTTGTAGTCGAAAAAAGATGCGAGTTATTTAAAATGCTGGACAAAATTAATTATCAAATTAATTTCTATCTATTATTGAATATTTATTAATTGTTTCTGAAGTAAATGCACCAATGCAAATAACATTTTCCATATTATCGTGATTTGGACAAAGGAAAAATACTACGTTTTTTCGTAAAAACAATTAGATTAATAATTATAATTTTAAAAAGCATTTGAAAAGTAAAACATACGGAGTCTTATGAATTTCATTTGCAGCACCCAACATTATTAAATGTCATAAATTCTTTAGAGGAATATGAAAAATCGAATAGTGAGAGTACACGTAAATTATCATTAAAATCAAAATTATAATACTAATCAAATTATTAGTACTCGTAAAATACTCGTATAAAAAATTATGTAAAATATATATGTATGACATAAGGAAGTAGCGTATAATTTAAAATCTCCTAATAATAATAATTTTATTGTTTTATTAATTAAAGAGAAATATCAATACGTATTTTTGTATCAAATTGCATAGGTTAAATAAATTATGATATTCTTCCAAGATGACGAAACAATAGAAATACTATGCGAGAAAAGAATAACAGTACTATACGAATAATATATAAATATGTACTGTCATATTTTATATTATAATCAGAAAACTAATTTAAAAAATAATAATCATCCTAGTGTTGTCATGACGCATGATAAATTGTACATTTTATGGTATAATGCCCGTGCACGTCCACCCCATCACACGGAAAATTAAAAATGTACGTTAAAATAATTTTAATTTACCATTTGCTCAATAATTAAAATGTATATGTTTTTTATTTAGCTAACATTTTTTGAAATTTTATAAATAATAGTTCAAAAACATCTTTTTGTATGTACTACATAATTTATTTTAATGATTCTCTTTAAAAATGTATTTTATGAGTGAATTAATTATTTATCTAATTAAAGACACTGTATTAAATGATTACAGACCCTTAACAACTTAATATTATTATCATTATTCATACAGGTTAATATTGATCGAGTGTTTATGGAATTATACTTTTTACTTCCGAGAAGCTTTGCTAGTAAAAAGTGTGACCAATTGAAAGAAACCAAACAGTAATTAATAGTTTGTGAATCTATTAAAAACTGATTTCGGTCATTAATTAAAATGCATTACAAAAATATTACTGTAGAAAACACCATATTATGAATCAATATGTAAAGATTGTAATGAAGTGAATTTACATCAGATTTTTACTATACAACGGATAAAAATTAACAAATCAACTGAGTTAATGTTCCCTTGAGTTAGCTACAAAAAGTTTTTGTAAGTATTAAAAGTAAATGCTTAACTTTAGTTTAGGATAAGTAATAAATTATACATGAATCACTATTATTCATCATTATTTTTGACGAGGTAAGCAAAATTCCGATTCACTTAATTTTAGTTGCACTCATTTATTCTTATTTTTGTACTATAGAAGAGGAGGGAAGACTGAGTTATTATTTTATGAATAAACTTTTTACGCGTTGTACTCTAGTTATTTTACATTTCTATCATTTTCCCCTGATGATCGATAACTGTATACAAAAAACAAATTGAATGTTTCAAATACAAATTTTACATTAATTATGATATACAATATAAATAATAGATACCGTATTGCACACTATTAAATTTAATGTTTTAAAAATTGACTGTTGTTTTATTATCTCTAAATAACTAAAAAAAAAATAAAAATATCGTAAAAAAAGTTGTTGAAAATCTTAGCAGATAATTGTTCATAGTAAACAAATTACGCTTTAAACTGTATGTAATAGTTAGTACTTTTACATAAAATACAGAAAAAATAATATCAAAACAGTAATGTAAACATCGTTCAAATTACAACTGTTGCAGCAAAGTAAAATATATTTTTGGTTTCGTTATTAATATATTGTGTAATAGACTCAAAATCATTTAAAAAAAAATATCTAAAACGATGTTATGTTTCATTGTATTAATCATAAATAAATCAAATAATTGGCCATCACACATTATCAGTTATTTGAAGAAAATAATATTTGTTCATCGTTACTAGGTCAACACGCTATACAAAGACATTAAATAACAAATGAAAAACATATATTATGTATGAATGTAGATTTTAGTGATTTTTGTTACAGACAATAATTTTTAATCATCAGAAAATTTGTAATCATCAGAGTTCTGTATTTTTTTCTACATTTTCAAAGTCTCTTAAATTTATATAGATGTACAGCTATGACAGTGTGTCAAAAAGGAATGTTCTTTCAGAAGTCGATTCTATAGACGGCAACATACCTATTACAAGATGATCTGCCAGGATCCTCAAAAAACGTAAATTTGATGACCAATGGATTGGAAACAAAAAGGACCGTCGACAATATTGATCACGATTATTACGCGCAAACAGTCTTCGTTGAACGAAATACACCTAGAAAACGTTTTAAAAGAAACAAAATTGATCTTTTCAATACTGCGGACTGCGTATTAGTGGCTGTTGAAATCGATCAGCCGTCGACTAGCAGTGAAGACGTTAAAAGAAGGTCACTCAAACGGAATACCAACGATAAAGTATCTGCTCCAAATGCGTTAGACATTCATACCCAATTGTGTTCTGAGTCGTTGGAAAACATGGTTGTGACCATACTGGATGATTCAGTAAATACATTTTTGAAAACAATAGTTTCATGGAACACAATACTGTTAGATATGCTCCGCAAAGGTACGTCATTTGACAAATGTCAGTCGATGTGAACAGTATTCCTTCAACAGTGAACAAGTCCGTAGTGTTTGCCGGAGAGAGGGGGACAACAGTGTCTATTTACAAAGATCAGCGTTCATAATCGAAATTTTATAAGGTTTACTTACTGTCCAGCAAGAGAGAAAAAATATATATATTTATAATTATGTCATTCAATTATTTCATTTATGTTAATTTATTTACTATTAGTTTTTCTTTAAACCATTTTCAATATAATTATATCGTAGAGTTCAAATATACTCAATGTACCTACATTTTTTTATATGTTTATAATTATACATATTTAATGTATGCTATTTGTTTAAATAAATACATGTTTATCTAACTTACTTCCTATTATTAGGAAGTGAACTCATATTATACAAGAAATATGTTTTTTTTTAAACCAACTTATTCTATTTCTACGAAAAATTAATTTAAATTATACTTTACATTATTATTATTTTATAACAATTAAATTTTTCTTGTCATATATTTTAATTGGAATATGAAATCAGTAAATACATTTTCCAAATTAATAACAATTATTACAATTTTATAATTATGTATATAATTTTTGTTTAATATCACTTCCAAAATCATGTTATTCATATGAGTATATACTATTGACGTTTCGCACATACCTTTAAAAAGAGTAATTTTAAGTTTTTTTCTTTAAATTGTTTTATGTTATAGTGTAATATACGTGTGTACAGTATCAGATTTTCAAAAATTTTCTGGGTGGGTGGGTTCAAAAAAAAAATAGTACAACAAATTAATATATAATATGGTAGTAAAAAAAATTAATTTAATTAATTAAATTAAAATAAAAAAAGTATTTTAGTATTTTTGGTACTAGAATATGGATCACTACAGATTGTCTGGGGGAGGGGGCCAGTACCCCTAGACCTCCCTCCCCGTAAATACGCCACTGCGTTTGTATATGTATATAAATATATTTTTTTCAAATAATGAAAACATAAATGTAATATAAATTAAAGTTAAAATTGTATTATTATTAATTTAATTGTTAAAAATGGGTTATATTAAAATTATGAAATATATATTCTATAATCTATATATTTTAATTTTGTATTTTGAAGAATAACTGACCTTAAATATTTAAATATATAAACTAGTTTTAAATTATTTCCTTGTGAGATGTAGAAATTAAACTTAGATCAAAACATTGAATTTACTTATATTTTTAATTTATCAAATAGAAGAATTTTAAATAGTCAATCGATAACACGATTTAATAAAAAAAGTATACATTTTTTTCAAAATATATAATGTAAAATTTTATTTTCTATAAAAAATCATAAAATAGAAAACCCTTTACCTTTTGTAAAATGTTATTGTAACTTGTGTGAAATATATATTTTTTTTAATGAAAAAAATGGAGCTCTAAATGAATCAATTTTTTGGTATGAACAAATTTTGCTGTATCATTCTTCAATTTCGGTAAAGAATGCGATTCCGTATAACAAATTTTTATATTCTTTTTTATGGATCCATTATTATATACACAATTTCATAATCATCAATTTTTGTCAACACTGCTCAATACAATTTGAAGTGCTATGTTGTCATAAATAACCAATCTAATTCTAATTGCATTATTTAGCCGATTATTTATTTGATTTTTAATTTATTGATTTTAAAACCACTTTAATTAAACTAAAACACTTTAAATATTCAAATACAAAAACAATATAACAACTTATATTTTTGGAATTGTATGAATTTATTATATATTTCATGAACAAATTAATTTGTTAATTTCATTATACCTATTAAATCATAAAACAACATCTGGTCATGTTAAGGCAATTTCATATTAGTCATTTATAATTTGAGGGTTTTCTTGGTTTTATTGTAATTAAATTGATAATTTAAGTTTTGAAAGTTAGATACAATTTTGTTTCAACTATTTTTTATTTTCAAATATAACCTTCGAAAGTTTCCAGCGAATTTTATTATTTCCACGTCAAATTACGATATACTGATAACATATCATTTATTAGGTATTTTGGTTTTATGTGGGATTCATGTAGGAAAAAAATGTAAAATATTCTAAATCGGGTTATAGTCAGATATTGTGACTGTAGGTGTATACCGTGTATTTCCATACACTAAAACATCATGTCACTGTACAATTTCTTTGCCATTTCTATTGTTTCCGCATATATCCTTTTAATGACTAAATCACCACATTAATATTACTACAAATATCTTGTAGTTGTATTTTTGATCTACTTTTAATCATTTCCTATTTTATATTTTATATTGAATTGACATAAATTAACGGAACTCAAAAGATTTATTCACATTTTATAAACAATAGTTATAAATTAGGCCATGTTCCGGTTTCCAGATTTATCAAAATGGCCTTTGAAACATAAATAATCATTGGTATATCCTATATGTATTATTGTTGTGTTGTTTATGTTAAACACTATCAATATAATACATGTTTATATAACCATTGTCCAGTATTATTAATTTGATTTTGAAGTTCAATTATAAATTTCCTGTAATTTCCAAAAAGCTGGTTATAATGATTAACAATAATCATAATCAATATAATTACTATTATTTTATCATTATTATTGATATTAATTTATTTATTATTTAAGTATTTTTATTTGTTGTTCGTATTTGTTGTTATTATAATAATAAATATTATAAAATCTTTATACATTTATACAAAAAAATTTGTACGTTTTCAATTGCAAAACTCAGATATAATAAAATATTTTTAACTTCTCCGTAGAATTGGTTAATATTTATGTTTAAATCTATAGTCAATGTTACTTGATGTTCAAGATATTTGAAAAATTATGAAAATTTAAGAAAAAAAAAGAAATGTAATCAATATGAATTTCAAGAAGAATGTACGTATCTTATTTACATATATACATAATAATTTATTGTTCTTAAGTATATAAATTATAATAAATAATTATTATAATAATTTATAGTTCAAACTGTAGAATTGGGCTTATTAAGTGACTCAAGTAGCTCAGAATTTTTATTTGAAGACTTAAACAGTAATTTAAGTCAATATATATACAATCAAATATCAATCCAAAGCAGTGCTCGAATTGGAAAATATGAAGTAGTGGAGTTCAATTAGAAATTCAAAAATATCGTTTCAAATGAAATTGTCTATATATCACAAAACCGTGGGGGTGCCTACCTCCACACCCCCTATCACACCACTGATATATAACATAATTTCTAACAGTATTCTTTTTTTTTCAATTAACTTAGAAACTTCCATGCCAACTTCTTATGTTGGAAATTTTAGTTTTAATTTAAAAAAAATGATCTTTTGATCTCAAAAATATTTAAAATTTTAAAATTCATTAAATTTGACTAATTAAATTATTAACGGTAACAATGACAAATTATTCACAAAATATAAAACTACGTTTGATAAAAAATATTTAAATCATTAATATACTTAAAAATTACCGTAAAATAGAAATATTCTGAGACATGTATCCCTATACTTCTCCCCTCCTAATTCTAGCACTAAAGGTATGAAAATTGTACAACTGAATGTTTTTATCGAAACTACTCCCTTCCTTACATTTTTCTCCTTCACAAAAATTAAATCCTCACATTACTGTTAAAAATGTATAAACGTACAGCGAATGACGGCCAATGCGTAAATAATGGCGATGTAAGAACTTTGTTATAGGTACGAACTACCAATATACCACCGTCACCGATGAAAAATCACGTTTTCGTCGTAACAGTTATTAGGACGATAACGTTGTCGTATTATTCACTCGGCCATTTCAGTTTCACGAATGGACTTGAACGTAATTTATTAGTAGCGGATATCCACTCCCTGAAAAATTAATAATATTATTGATAACATAAACGTATTTCATATATGTACCTATTTCAGAATAAAATTATTTGTTTATAATCTAGGGATAATAATAATAATAACAATAATAATAATAATAATAATAATAATATGATTGTTATTATTATTATTATTATCATTATTATTATCATTATTATTATGGTAATAATTAAACTTTTTGTCTGGTATTTAATGTAGGAACACCGATTTTAATATATTATTCGTATATGCGTGCTCCATCGAATATAAAGTATTCAAAAATAATAATAATAATACCGAATAGTCATAGCTGCACGTAGGAATGGCCGTACATACAGTACAATTAGTCATTAATTTGTATTCATTGCAGGATATAATGCGCATGAGCGTTTCCGTATTCGGTAAGTCGTTGTACGTGTTCTCGGTTAAGTCACGACGGGTCCACGTCTGGTTTTGGGACAATTATTTCCATAATATTTAATGCATGGTCCGCGCCCGTGTGTATCTCCGCCCATTTAATCGTTTTCCGGTGCTGTAAAATATGAGTAATTCATCCCCTTACAAGCAACCGGGTAGAATCTGACTGCGCGTGCGTTCGACTTTCTTTGGAATACGATTGTGTATGATTTTTGGACGCGATCGTATACCCCGATGGTTTATGTACACATAATGGATTTTAGGGTCGGATATATGACATGATTGTCACCGATACAAAAAGTTTACCTGCAAAAATGAATGTAAACTTCACCGCTGGTAATCTCCACGGATTAAAACTATTTTTAGTGGCATGCTGATCAGTTTTGAGTATAGCTATATATATACAGTAAAACTATAAACAACTGATGCCTAATAACTTTCAATTGTCGTAACTGAACAATACCTGTTGATCAATATTTTATCGCAATACCTGTTGATCAATATTTTATCGCAATACTAATCGTAACTACGACAGGTTAAACACAATAATGAAACTATAGTACGAATCACATAGTTCATCCATTGATGTCATGATGTACACGTTAATTTAAATAGTCAGCGAACGAGACAAAATTTTGATACGTTTAAAAAAATTTAAATATTGAAAACAAACAAAACTATGATTTGGTGAATAAATGTAACAGTGTGTAAATGAAGTGTTCCGTTTTTTTAAAAATGTAATTTTATTGAGTATTTTTAACCTTTAATAATTTTTTTTAAGAACCCAAACGTTCTAAAATTTGCAGCTTATATGTATATACAGTGAAACCTCTAAATACCGGACACTCACGGTCGCCATAATTTTGTCCGTTATTTAGAGGTGTCCGCTATTCAGAGGGGGGAAAATAACTATGAACAACAATTACATATATGATATAATAATTATGTATGTATGTATATATTTTTGTATTAATTGTATGTATGTATAACTATTTAATATTATGATATTATGTATGTACATGTTAATAATTTTACAAAAATGACATGAATAAAATGATAAAAATTAATAATTATTGAAAAAATTAGTTACATAAGCCTGTTTAAGACTATGCATAGTAATTGGCGTAATTGGCAATAATGTCGGGTACTTTTTCTTTCCAATTATTGACTGCCTCTTCGTCAACACTTGCTGCTTCACCACAAACTGATTTGAAAGAGATGTTATTCCTTTTCCGAAATTTTTCCAACCAGCCATTGGAACCTTTGAAATCGATCAATTCATGTTTCTTAGTGACTTGCTTACTTTTTTCTTGAAGCATCGGTCCTGAAACCGGTAAATTTTTTTCTCGTAGTTTTGAAAACCAATTTAACATTTCATTGTCGATGACAGAGGTTTCTGTTTTCTGAAGTTTTGTCCATTTTCAATTCTCTTCTCCATTTTCAGCCCAAGTTTTGTAAAGACTTTTATTCGCTCTGATATCCGCGATTTGTGTTTTACTTACACTAAATTTGTCTGCAAACGCACGAACACCCATATTTGTATTGCACGCTCGAAATTCAAGAATGTCAATTTTTTCTTTTAGACTTAATCTTTTTCGTTTACTAGCCATTGCGTTTACTTGCTAATACGATTAAGAGTACGTTCATATAATGGAATCACAAACACAACTAAATATAATCAGGATAACTCCACAGAATATAAACCAGTAAAATGTTTTCATCGACACGATAACGGACAGATAAGATAAACTATAATATGTACATAATACATATAATAATGTACAATAGTAAGATTAAAATATTAATTGGAAAATTCCATGATTATTCTACATTTAAGATAAAAATTGTCAAAATAAATTATTAAATTATCGTAAAAGTGTCCGTTATTTAGAGTGTCCGGTATTTAGAGGTTTTCCTATAGAAAAGTGGTGAAAATGTCCCCGTTCCCAAAAAAATGTCCGCTATTTGGAGGTGTCCGCTATTTAGAGGTGTCCGTTAAGGGAGGTTTCACTGTATATCTTAAAAAAATTTCGAAGATAGTTTGAACAACCTCCTCGTAGTGTTTTTCAGTAATTCTAAGTGGTCTAATTAGAAATTAAAATAAAAATGAAATATTTTGAATAAAATTTCAATTTTTTTTTATGTATAAAAATGTTGGTCCCGTGAAGTTTTTTTTACATGTAAAAAAAATATGCCAATGGAATTTATATTAAAAAAGTCATAATCGGTGAAATTTATATACGATCATTGTTGGTGGATTAAAGGATCCTTAACAACGAAACACAATTGAATGTGGTTAACAAATTTTTTTTTTGCATTTTTATTATTTAATTTCAAGTGTTTGAACTGATGTAGGTTTAAATTTATATTTTCTAAGTAAAACAACAAAATAAAAACTATACTTTAATTCTGTACGAAAAACCTGTATAATAATACGTTTGCCATAAAAACCCTAAACGCTTACTTATAACTAGAGAACGGATTCTTACATAAATGCATATATTTATTAGAATAATCTATTCAAAATATGATAAAAAATGTACGCAATTTATATCATTCTAATTAATATAGCACCAATATTACTTTATATATTTAGCTTATATTTAACTTTGTAACTTTTTTTGCACATTTAATGCATATTTGTAATTTTTTAAGGCATATTTTTGTTATAAGCTTATATTCTAACTATACATATTTGTAAAATTATGTTTTTGAATAAAAATACTTTCCATTGTATAAATAAAGTAGAATATCTGTGGTCTGAGATTAATATTAATAAAATAATGATCGGTCCTTATCGGTCAGATATAATAACTTTCATTACTATAAATGTAAATTGAAGTTAGTATCGTTAGCTGGCTCAGTTTTGTACCTAGTGTTTTTGAATATATTATGTTAATCTATAAATTTAAAATGCCGAATGTAAAAAACCAATTAATAGTCATTTAAAAATGTACGTTCCTGAACATAAAGAAATTTTTAAAACTTATAGTTAAATTTTTTATTGCAAAGTTTAAAATCCTGTTAATCCTATTAACGTAACTACAAAATGTATGGTAAACCAATATTTATCACATGATCAACATATAAACAATTTAAAATTTAAAAAATCAAAAATTAAAGATACAAACCAAAGTTTCATTTCTAATATACACGTGAATTACTTTAAAGAAGATTTTTTTCAGGTTTTTATTTCTACAAAAATTCAATTATTTAAATTACAAAATCCCACTCATTGCGCATTCCTCAAAATATATACTAAAGGTCACATAATAAATGAATCGATCATATGAAAAAATAATGTAAATAATTGCTATTCTGAAACTATAAATAACATAAAAAGTTCAATTGAGGATCATAATATCTGAATTTCAATAAACGAAACCACTGATTATGAGTGACGCTATGTGACCATTGTAAATTGTAGGTGCATTACAAATATAATGACCATGTTAAATATCTGTATGTAATAATAATTAATACCATGTAATATTTAAATTATATATATATAATGTAAACTATAGACTCATTCCATTATTCGTTATTGTTGAGTTTTACATTAGATTTGTCTTTATTTAGTCAATATAAAACTTGAGAGAACATTATATTATATTTTATATTATTTTTTAACTCGGTGGTTATATAGGAATTTGACTTTAAGTTAAATATATATAAGTTTAATAAATTAAGTTGAATAATTTTTAATAAAAACAAATATTTATCTTGAAGGATTAATGTCTGATGCCAAATAAATGGGAATCCATAGAGTTTTAGAAACAAACATAAAATGGGTTAAATAAATAAATTATGTTTATTTAAATTACCTACGTTTTAGTCGCAAAATAGTAATTTACATAAGTTAATCAATTTTCAGTTTTCGTTTCATTAAAATTAAAAAATCATATTTTTAATAAGTCAATTTAAACTTGTATTTCAACATCGACCTACCTTCCGCCTACAATAATGCGTGTGCATGAGAGACGTTTGAAGTTGTCAGTAAGAAAATCATGAGAGAGTATTACGCTGTACGAATAGAAAACAACTAAAATATTTAAATTCGTCCGTCTTTGTACAGGACTTTTACGTTTCTGTCGAATAAATAATATAATAATGTGTAAGAAAAAGTACAAAACAAACGAGTCAACTCTCGAAGAAAATGCGCTCGTACATACAATATTTTGACACAACTTTTCAAAAAATCACGCGTTCATTCAAAGTTAAATACCCCAACGAAAATTCACTGCGTTATTATACGTACAATTAATTGAAACTCGATTTGAATGGATGATCTGCCGACCACGTTAGTTTTAAAATGCGCTCTCTCCGAAGAATAATCCATACATTTCTGTCCAGTGTATAAACACTGGACTTAAAAAATAGTTGTATACACATCAGTCATTGGTATAATAAGGATACAAGACAAACTTTAGTATCTTTATGAAATATGTAACATATTCAAATTTATATAAGATATATCAGATAAGAGTTACATTATTTCAATAAATTCAATATAGGATCAGATCCTACAATAGTATTATGAAGAGAGAATTATAAACTATGATAGAATTATGTTAACCTAGTAACACAAAATTTGCGGAAATGTGGAATTTAGCATTCAGCAGTTCTGAACTCTAACTAAAATAACAATGAATTGATAAATATATCATTCATATGGCTTTTTATATTTTTGCGCTTTATTTAATTAAAGTGCATTTTTGAGTAGACTTTTTTAAAGTTATACAGTGTATTTCAATAATTTCAAGTAATTTGACATCAACAATTATTTAAAAAGTAGCATTAAACTTAAAATTTAAATAAATTAGTAATATTCATGTAAATGTAAAGATATTATTTTAATATAAATAAGTAATTTTTATAGGTAAGTATTTAGACAATTTAATTTTTGTTTTGTTTTTTACAAAAATAATTGTAAGTCGTAGTTTTATTTTTATCGTTTGTATGTAATACAATTTAAAAGAAAACACGTATGAGCATATATCTTACAATGTGCTTATATAATACAAGTAAAACACAATAACATTATAACAGCGTATACTTCGTATAATACACTAATAATAAAAATGCTACGTATATCACAATAATAATTGGCTCGATCTGACAAAGCCACAGTAACCTATCTATGTGCCAACCTCACCTTTTATTTTTTTAATCAACAAAAACTATTTTACCGATCTCTCGAGCGGCAAATAATATCAAATAAATGTCAAAAAAGGCAAAATATGCACAATTATAATAAATTAACAAAGCCACAAAAGTAGTGGAATATACGATTTATTATTGCTTTCAGTGCGACACAATAGATAAGGGTGCATTTTTATTTTGACCCACATAGCTATTTTTTATACGGAAAAAAACACAATATAAAATAATAACAATCGTACCAGGTTTTTCATAGGTTATTAGTTAGAAAAACAAATACTGACCAATCACATCAGATTATTGTCTTTAAATTAATTTAATACTATGTGAAGTAATATGTCCAAAATATAGACCATAAAAATATTATTCAACATGATTTGAATTTCGACAAATAATTTACTATACATTTCTAAAAATATTCATCGAATATTATACGTCAACATCAGTGAATTCTCATAAAATTACATCCTTCAAGTATTTATAATCATTTGTTAACTTTTTTAAATTAAAAGTTGATTTATTTATAACCAAACGAATGCGTGTAAACATATTATAACTATGGAAAAATATAGATGGGAATAGAAATTAGCAAAAAAAAAAAAATTAGAAAAAAAAATTTAACAAAAAATAATTAACGAAGCCTGACTCATGATGAAAAATAATCACTTCATATATATGTATATACATATATAATATAATTTATATATGTATATACATATATAATACTTAACAAAGGATCTTATTGTTTGTTAAATAACTATTATTCGATTCGATTTTGCGAGATGGTTAATGTTTATATATTGTCAATATTAACATAACTAAATACACATGCAGTTTATACAATAGTTATAGTATAACGCGTAACTGTGTAATTTATTTTTAATCAAATAGGTAAATGTAGTAGTTAAGTACGAACATCAATAATTTTCATTTTAATTCATGACTTAATCAATTTAAAATATTAATATTCTTTTAAATATAGAAACAAGTCTTTTGTACACGTGAGGTTAAACGTTGATATATCATATAAATTAATAATAAAATGTTAACTTGTTATTGAATAGCAATCGTTCTCTTTATACTAATACAAAACGAATGACTGTTATTCAACAAGTCAAAACCAGACAAAACCAGTCTCTAAAGAGATGCATATGACTTCGAGATAATAACCGAATGCATTTTTACGATTAAAACAAGAGAAACGCCAATGAATGGAAAGTAACAATTGACGACATGGATAAATCAATAATTTTTATAATATAGCTTATACGCAATTCAAGTTAATCCAATAACGAGTTTTAATTTTACTATAATAATTATTTTAATCGATCTTAACGGGTTTGGTTCAAAAATGATTAGGAAGACAAAGAAAAAAAAGGTCAAATTAAACTGTGACAATCATGAAATACTTGGTTACATTCTCCTGATGAGAATGTAATACCTAAGCTTGGAATTTAACTTATACTTTTTTAAATTTATTGTTGTAATGCTACAAATTTATTTCAAGCAAAAAATTCTTATAACGAAATTTTCAGGTCATGACAACCAATTCCAAAAATTAATTATATAATAAACACAACATTAACTGTCCAAAATTTAAACTCAACACAATTTTTTTTTATTTTATAATAGTTTAAGTACAAAAAGAAAATTATAAGTATATTTATTTTACAAGATGTCATGAAATATAAGTTCATGATAATAAATTAATGTTTTAAATTATTATTTTCTTGAGATAAGGCATTAATGGAAAATTATTCACTAATATTTATATTATTTTACAGTTATTTTGCAAAATTATTATTTGTTCAAATCGCCCGTTAAAAATCAAATTATGTGTATTGGTCTTACGATGATTTATTTTTTATTTTTGTTGTTTTTTATAATTATGAACATTTTTTAGTTATAAATCTAGGGCCGTTCCGATTAACAAATCATGATGTGGTTAGACTCGTGAATATGTCGACTCAAACAAATTTATTCTCGCTTCACTAGAAGACTAATACAAAAGTATTATACCTAATATACAGATCCATTTCCCCAACATTTCCACTTTAAATTTGCAAATGAAAAAACTATGGGTAATCGTTTGTAACGCAAATTTTATCATTTTTATTTATTTTGTCTATCTATAGAGTATATATTTCCTGTAAAAATGTAACAGAAGAAATGCTACGTTATAATAATATCGGAATACGAATAAGTAATGATTATGAAATAGAATATATATTTTTATTTTATATTTGTTTTATAAGTATTAATATATTGGAAATCATTTATTTAATATACACAATATACATTATAGAAATATATATATATATATATATATATATTAAAAATATTAATTCTACGGGTTTTCGAAGTTGCCCAAAATGTTGCTATTTTGTTAATTGATCAACTTTATATTTTTCTACACTTAAAATCATAAGGAAATCCAATCGATCACCATCTATAGGTGATCTTAAATTATTTTTTATAAGACGTAATTTGTTAAATGGTCTTTCATTTGTTGCTACGCTTACTGGTGCAGTCAATGCTAATTTACACATTTTATTTGCCTATTACAAAATATATTTCATTTCTTCTGATTTATTTATAAGACTGTCAAATGTACTTAAATCATTATCGTGACACATCCCAATTAATATTTCCATTTCTGCATGTATGGCATCAATATCTTTACATTTTGCTTTTTTATTATTGGGAGGAATTAATACCAGGGCACTTTTAATAACACCAAATGAAAAGCTTTTTTTTTAAAGACATGATAACATTTGAATTATAGGTTTAATTATTTCAATACAACTTTTCAAATTATCTTTTGATAAATTAATAAATGTTGATACGATAAATTTAAATTCTTTTCGGTATAAAATGTTGATAGTATAATTTACTTGTATATTTGATTTTGGACTTAGCCATTCCGGTGTTTTTTTCTAACATTGATGAAGTTCAAAGATATTTTCATGATCGCTTCTAAGAAAACTTGCAAGTGATATTGCACTATGAATTGAGTTATCCATTGCATCATTATCGTTATTGATATATAATAAATTGTTTAATATGACATCGATTAAATTAGTAGCATTAATAATATATACATTTTTTTCCAGAGTTTCAGTAAATGATTTAAGTTTATACATTTTATTCTACATAAATAATAAAGATACAATAAAATCAAAAGAATGCATTTTTTCGTTCAGCCCTAATGCGTTTGTCCTTGTAGAACTATCAAAATAATTAGAATTTGAATAAATATTTTGTATATAAATACATAGATGGTACAACTGATGATATTACTGATAAAATAACTGATGGTATGACTAATGAAATTCAGACTAACAATAATACGTGTGGGGATCGGTGTCCGCTCGTCAGCCCGCGGGTGTCTGTAGTCCTGTCCGTCGGACTGACAATGTCCGGGCGAATGTCCAATGACCGTGATTGTTGGATTGTCATATTCCTGGAGAAGTACGTAATCCAGCAGCTCGCCTAATGTTATGTGTCTGAGACAGAGTCACGCGTACCCAATACTGTATATCAGACATGTGTACTTATGCATCATTATGGCTGTCATGTACTACTCGTTCCCCGAATCCAACACAGAATCGGATGATAAACGTACGTATCCTAGCGCAGTGGAACATCGTTTAGGAGTATTCAAGTTACCATACGGGCTATATGTAATTGGAAAACGTTGTCATGATTAAAATTATAACTTACCATCATTAAAATAATAATTGAAAGATTTTATCATTTCCATATTCGAAATTCGAAGATCACTACCATATAATATATATATATATATAGCAATATAAAAACAAATTATTTCAAATTATTTATCAAACAAATATGATACCACTTACATTGGTCCAATACATATTCAACATACATTTTAGAAATATTCTTTAAAATACAGTCTATTATTATTTAAGTTGAATGTGTAGTGACGTATTTGACGTATCATAATAATAATAATAATTAATTATATCGTAATCAAATAATTTTATCAAAACATACATTTTAAACCCAATATAAATAATTCATTAAAACAACATAAGATAAATCATTATATATTAAATTGCAATATGTCATCGCTTGTTAAAGTAGCAGAGAAAAGAAAAATATTAGGTACACAAAAACATTTAATTTTCTTTCGTTTACTGAATATTGTCCAACAGTTTTTTTAAATCATTTTTATTTAAAGTTTCTACAAAAATTAATAAATAAACCAAAAAAATCGACTTTACTAATATTTGTGCATATTTTTCATTAATGCTATAGAGCAAATTCATACGCACTCCAGCAGGAATGTTTCTTCTGAAATCCGATTTTATTATACTATACATGGTGTTTTTAGAATACGTATATATCATATTTAATTCGTAATTCATTACATATGACATTTTATGAAATCAAAAAGATTCTAGTGATTTTTGTTGTTCTACATTTATGAAAAACATTATTTACCCGTAATACACAATGTACAATTTCGTGTATAAGCCTATGTTATTTATCGAATACCCACATACATATTATATTATGAACAGTCACAATAGCTTCATACAACGCCGCAGCCAGAAGTGTGATACTGAGGAACATGTCCTTCTACATCCGAAATTTCCGTAAAATAAATTTATCAATAACGTATATGTATTATACCATAAAGACAATCGATACTAATAAACTTGTACAATTTTACATTTCTGCCGAGTTCTATTACATATTACGTTTAAATTAATTAATTAATTCGGTTAATTTCGGTCGGATGTCCCGTGACATGCATGTACAAATCGAATTTTTCATTTGTTACGATTTTTGATTCACGCCGCGGCCGAAGAAATTTCGAAAGAAAATCTAATCATAACAATTATTCGATTTATGTTCGTACAAAAACTGAATTGGAACTTCTTTGTAATGTTTAAACATAGCCGACGCGATGCAGGTGTTATAATAAGTATTACTCTCAAAGTTTAATGACGATATTGTTTGTATTAAATGGAAAGAAAAATACCACAAAGGTAGATTTGTTAAATATTTATACAGCATTTATTTTATGTATGTAGTATTTATACAGTTTATTTATAATGTATATAAAATATGATAAAAAATGAAATCAGACGAATGCAATATGCGACGTGTTATATACATGTTTGTAATACATGATCATGAACCCGTTATATCTACTATAATTATCTTATAATAATATATTTAATATATTAAAAATAAATAATATTTTAAAAATATTATATTTTTTCAATGATGGTACACACCAACACGTTAATAATGGCGTATTTTTTTTTTTTTTAATATAAAAACGATAAAATATTTGTGCTTATTGCTTTTTCAAGTGTTTATATTAATCTGGATGCGCGTTTTTTTTTCAGAAAGATAATCCATTGTTATCGTTTCGGTGACGAACTGAATTCGATATATATCTTTAAAGACATAGGCCGAAGTAAAGACGAGTTTATAATGTTTTGTTTATTAAAAAACGCCGTAGCCTTTTATTTATCTGCACGAGGTTTGTTCATTCATTAAATGTAATATATATACAGGATATACTATGGAGATCTAATAAATGCAATAACTTTTGTTCTATTGAATATTTTAAAGTTGTTTGTGTTTTTCAAACGATTTTTATACTTCTGGACTATAATAAGCATGATTTTTATTTAATTTTAACTATATAAAAACGAAATAGTTTTAAAATAGTTTCAACTCATTTGTATTTATTTTCATTCATTTTAACATCAGTTTAAACAAAAATTTAATTACTATATAATCTAATATTACAAAATTACTTGATTTTGAGAAAAATGGTAACATAACTAATAGTACTACGATATTGGGATATGTTTCCATTTTATTAATTGCACATTATAATTACAGACTAAATTAATATAAAATTAGTGATATTGTGGTCGATTTTATGGACAAACCGGATACATCAAACTATCACTCAATATTACGAGTATGTTACTATTAGAACATACTTTTTTTCATGTACTCTGATTTAAATTTTTAATCCTAAATATTTGTTTATTTTTATACGCGATGTTTGATAATAATAAAAAATTAATAAGCCGCAGGTGTTATAGATGTTAGTTTGAATGAGTTAGTTTAGTTCGAAGAAGATTTTAGAATTGTATTATAATTTAAAAAAATACTTACATTATTAGATCTGCTGATTTTTGTATTTCTTAAATATTGTTCGGAAGACATATAATAGAACATACATAATATCAAAATTCTATATGAGACTTTTAGTTCCAAAATTTTAAATTTAGATGATTTTAAACATGAAAACAATTTTTGACATTTTCAAAAGGTGTCGACAATTTTACCGGTTTTTTGCGAGTATTGGATATTTTTTCTTCGCACTCAATTAAATCAAATTAAATTTATTAAAATAAATTTTATTTTGGACAGTACTCAAATATGGGATTAATACTTAGGAGTATTATACCTTTCGGTGTAATATATATATATATAGTTTATAATTTAACCATAAATTGATACTACAATGTCAAGCAGAAATACTCGTATAGTTATTAGTTTTTTTTTTTTTAGTTTTTACGAAGATGACTAACTCCGTGATACATTTGACTAATAATTGATTACTATAATGTCCCGTACGACAACGTGTTTGTTTAGATTTATTGCCGAGTTATATAACAAAGAAACCCTACATGATGAGGTGTTACAGTCTTTTATCACGGAGTTGGCGGCTAAAAAGGAAAACGAGTAGATCCGTTTACTTTGCATTTTATAAAGAACCGCTGGCACGAAGTATATGTTGAAATACGATTTAGTTTTTACGAAATTATAATTTAATTGAATATCGTTTCTAAATTTATTTACTAAGACATTTATTTACCTGACAAAAGATCCTTCACTCTAAAATCGTTAATTCAGAAAATTAAAATTATGCGTTGCAACGTTATTCAACATCCTCAAACGCGAAGGTATTTTTTGGTTTTTTAGGTGCGCTATTAGATATTCATTTTTTTTTTAATGTTTTTTCTTTCTTCATTTAAAACCACACAATTGTCATTTATAACCTCAAACTTTTCATACGGATTTCCGCACACGCTTTTTCTTTTGTTCAGCGATAGGTATTTTTATAAGGCCAGTCGGTCAGAACCGTATACGTTTGATTGATAGTTTAAAATTGGAACGTAAATAAAATCTAAATGCATTTATTTTTGTTTAACAGTTTTATATTTATTATTCATTATTATTATTTTAAATAACCTTTAAATTGAAACAAATATCATTCCTAGCATTTCTATATAGCTAATTAAATTAATCCAATGATTAACACGTAACTATTGTATACGTTTTAAAGTAGTTTTTTGGCTTATCATTATTTATTTACGTCCATCGTCTTACCTAATTAGTCAAAATTTTGTTTCTGTCATTGTATATTGTTGCGTTATCACATCTGTGATCAAGTTAATACAAATTCAAAACCAAACAAGTTAATATAATTAAAAAATATGTATCTAAAGTTGTACTTCATCATTAAAAAAGGACTGAGTTTGGACAATAGTTAATCAGTACCGCGAAAATTTGATCCGCAATCGGTATCGAATAATCGCCTTCAACCCACGTTGCCGCGGCATACAATAATTCGATTGATTTTTATCTATGATGGGATTTCAATAAAAATTTAGTTAAAAATTAATTTTCAAAATATTCTCAACGTATGGTGAGAATAAATTTATGTTTACGTTTAAAGTTTACAGTTCTTCAACTTTATATGCTAGTATATTTGTTGGTGCAAGTATAAATATATAGATAAAATATTTTTTCTAAAATAGTGTTATGGCATACAAACTTAAAATCTGTTTTCACACATATCGTAATCAAAAAAAGTTATCAATGAGTTATACTCGTCTTATTAAATAGTGTATTCTGATAACATATTTTTGAAAACATAACACTACCTTATAAGGTATCATGTCAATATAACTATTCAAGTATATCCAATATTAGGATTACATTTTTTTTCTAGTTTTTTTTTTTTAGCGTGCATACACCTACTATTAATTTTTTTTTTTAAACATTTTAACATTTTATATATACATCATGTCATATTTTTTTATGAATACATCGTATTATACTAATAAGATAAGCGTCATTGATGAGATTGTCTAAGAAAAAAAATTTACAAGTGTATTTAGTACTGCAATGTTATATGTCTAGCGCCATAAAATCAAGGTATAAGCCACATCAAGGAGTTGGACAAAAACAGACATGAAATAGTAATAATTTATAAACATATCAAAAAGATCGGAATGTGATAGAAAATCTCTATAGACATTCATACAACGTTTTCAAATGTGCTTTAATATTATCCAATAAAATACATGTATTAAATTTATAATAATATTATTATTATTATTATTATTATAAAACTAATAAAAAAACGACATAATCGTATTTGTGATATTTAACAATATTGATTAGAAAATATTTAAATAAGTTTTAATTGTTAGGTGTTCAACATTTTTAGACACCCATCTAAAGATTCATTGGAGGTCTTTTTTCAACCCATGTCTTGATTTGTGGTATGACCAATACTCGTTCTTTAAGCGCTTGTAATTTCGGACGACCTTCTAACAAGTCAATTTTCGCCATATAGTTTAAGTAGTCCAAAACAGCTACAAAAAATAAATCAGCCCAAGTCAACTGAAAAAAAAAATGTATAGAATAAACTAAAAATCATATTTTAGTTAATATTGTATTATTATTTAGATAACCTTAGTTGTGAATCACGAAAATAAATACATTTTATTCTAAATGAATGAAAACTTTAAAAAATTGATTATTGTAAATTATATTGTTTGTAAACAATAGCTATGTGTATGTTTTGACATCACTTATTTAATTGCAATTCAAATACATATATCGAAATTAATTGTAGTTGAAAATTAAATTAAATATTATAAAACTTCAGTAACAAGAGCAGTAAAAATTTATGGTTCCGGCTGATTGGGTATTGAGTAAAATATATGTGAAAGAAGAAGTTGCAATGTTAAATAGAACTAGTAAGGAAGTAAATGGCAATGCAATTTTTAAGTAGTTTAGCATAACAATAAGTAGATGAAAGATAGACCAAAGAAAAAGTAGATAGATATAATCAAGGAAAATGTGTAGTATTATGTGAAGTTGAAGGGGAATAATACCGATTATCGAATAAAGAAATATGTTGTCGAAAACAGAGGTAATCGACCTCATTCATCGTAAGAGTAAAAATAAAATAGAAGACATAATTAACGAATGCCGTTTTTAAGAATTTACTCAGGTGGATGGCTTTCAATAGGCTTCAGGGACAGTGGCAGAATTAACATTAATTTAGTTCATAAATGCTGACGTGGCGGCCATATGCCACAATTTGTTCTGTGTACTCAACCGCAGTATTTATTATAAAAATTAATTTCTTAAAACGTTTCTTCCATTAAAAATCAATTTCTATATTTTTATTGCAATGATATTCGTCGTTTAGTAAATAAACCGAATAGGTATAAAAATGTTGATTTTCAAAATTGACATTTTTCAAATGCATCATTTGATTTTAACTCATAAAAAAACATGTATTAAAACAATACTTATGCGTATTTATAAACACTTAATTTTTTAAGACCAAAAATGTATTCAAAAACTATTAAAAAAATATATTTATGACACAGTTTCAAAACCATGACTTTGACCATTTTATAAAGTTAAAAGTTAAAACATGACATTTCTGTTATTTACACGTGACTTCGGACTTGGAAAGCATTATTTTTATATCAATATGTTTTTTTTTTAATTAAAAATATGATGAATAAAATTGTGTCTATAAACATTAGAAAATTATTGATAACTTTCCAATTACTTATTAAATTATTTATATTATTCATTTTTATTTTTCTACGCTTCTCTTTAAATATTAGCATGTTTGCATAATATAATATGCATATAACTTTATTGAAATAAATTAGTTTTGGAATGCGTAGAAAGTGACATGACTTATTTTAATATAATATTATACAAACCACAACAACCGTTATCTTTTAAAACAGAATATTCAATTCATTAATTATATTCAATTAATAATAATTATAATATTATTTTAATAACAATTTAATTCGTTTTAATCATATTGTATATTTTCATTTAGATTTCAATTATAATAATGATGATGGTTCTTACATACCGATAATATTAAATATAATTTGGTACATATAAATATTTAATATTTAGTAATTACTTTTCCATTCACGAAGTATCCATTATTTTCACCAACGATGCTTTCGAATTTATCCATATAAAACGGAATAGTTTCGTTGACCAAAGGTCCATATTTTGCAGCTTTAGATTCTTCATTATCGTCATATGAATAGGATGCTAAAGCTATAAAAATAATATTGACATGTACAATAGTTTTATATACTTGCATATATGCAGTGACAAATTTACGGGGGTCTAGGGGTATGAACACCCCCCCCCCCCAGACACTTTGTAGTGAACTTTATTTTAGTACCAAAAATACTAAAATATTTTTTTATATTAATTAGTTGTACTATTTTTTTGGACCACTGCATATATGATTTGTTATTTTCAAATAAATACTCCAAACACTCGTATTTACCTTGTCGTAAATCATGAATATTATCAACAGCAATATCGATCAACAGGGATTCCCAGTCATCGGTACCAGCCAATCCAGCTTTTTTGGACAAATAACGTGTAATGGCTGTAGATTGATTCAATACCTTTCCGTCAATTTCCAACACGGGGACTTTGCCGAATGGCATGGCTAAAACAAAAGCAATATAACAATGTATTCCACTTATTTCTATATTTCTAACGTCACCACAATTTACTATACAATAAAATAATTTCTAATCGTCATGCAATACAAACATACATTATATTATTTTTGTTTTAAAAAACCTTGATACAAGGTAAATGTAAAAGGAACGTTTTGAACACAAATTTTAAAAAATGATCAAAAAGTTATATTTTATATTATTACTGTACATAAGTTTTCATTTGATTAACCCACTTCAAAATGAGGAAGTTATTAAATAATTAATCCTGACAAAACTGTAACATATGCTAAATATCGAATACGTTATCTTTGACGCAATATCCCTACCAAAAACGTGATAGTGAGAGTCGAGTATTCACATAAATATACTGACATGCACTCGATAGGCTATACATTGTACACAAATAAATTACCCAATATAATTGCATACTATTTAATGGGATCATAACTCACTTGGTTTAATTGTAGGCCATAATTCACGTTCGAAACGATAATCTTCGAAATCGATTTTCAAGTAAGAAAGAAGGAATCGTATGGGCTCTGCCAGGGCAGTAACGTTGAAGTAAGTGAGTTTGTACGACGACATTTTTAAAGTAGGTAGACAGATGGACTATAAAAAAAAATTAAAATTATACATGTAAGCAGATTCTTCTTATACAATTGTAATTTCTATGAGCACGCTAAAATATGTATGGGCGTATCGCCCTATGCCAATAATAATAATAATAATAATAATGATGATGATGATTATAATGATAAAAATAATAATAATAATAATAAAAATGATGATGATGTTGATGATGATGATAATAATAATGATAATCATAATAATAATAATAATAATAATAATAAATAATAATAATAATATTAATAATAATAATAATAATAACATTGTGTATTTAGGTAAGAAGGTACCTACTTTAAGCGATTTCGTAATACGACACAAAATAGTATACGTGTGAAAGGAAATCGAAATAATACTTAAGAGAGAAAACAAAAAACGAAAACTATATTATTAATCGTGAAAACAATTAACGACAAGACGCCGGTGAGGACTGCGGACGACTGAATAGCGAATAGTCATGTACAGTGGAATAGAATATAATGAACGCTACCCGACGGGAGTGGAATGTCAACGAACGGGCGGCATATCATATTTTATAATACCTACCGGTCGCCGGGTATTATTCCAGTAAACGATTTACTCCAGTGGTTCCCAACCCGAGTGCCACAAAACCACTGAAGAACACCCGGCGCGTTTGCACGAATCACAGTGCGTTTGTCACAATTCAGTATTTACTACTTATATAATGTGTTAGAACAAACATTTAAATAAAACCTATTACAATAATGTGTTTGGGAGATAGTTTTTAATATAGTGTGGGTAGCGTTTTGGATCATTTTACATGAATAGACAGGCATGATTAAAAATCCTTTTTCGTTGAGAACGCATTTTACAATAATGTTAATTTTTTGTTAAAAACCTGTTATACACACCTAGCAATATAAGTAAAAGTTGCTCTCAAATATAATATTTGAAATTTCATTAACTAAGAACTTCAATCCAAACCGTTTTTTGTAGGTACTCCTACAATAATAATAGTTCACCAGACTTATACTCGTATTTGTCTCAAAATTTTTTAACGTATTCGAGCTGTTATTCCGGTGACTATTTATTACATTTTTATCTATAATGTTATATTTTGTAATTGTTTTTTACTTTAATGTGTATTGACAGCACATCAACGACTTGATTAATGTTCGGGCATAATGAATAAAATTGACCTAACCAAAGCTTTTTGAAATCTGAATGAACACGTGGAATCAAAATGCTTACTCAGTAGAGTAACACGGCGATTAAAAATAAAATATGATTGCGAAAAAAAATATTTCTTACGTGATATCGCTCTTTAGGTTTTGAAAAACAGTGAACTACAAGTATGCAATAATGCTGTTTAAAAATATGTATAATACATAATTTTCAACTATATTCTGTTGGGAAATTTAATTAAGAAATAAAAAATGTCTAATCACCCAAAACACATTTTACAAATATCGTCCAGACACATATTTGTGCCCGGTAAGATGATTCGCCCAAACGTATTACGTACAAAAAACAATTAAATGCTTTTGTCATGACCATAGAAATCAATAATGACATATAAATAATTCATACAACGACTATTTTTACCCCTTCTTTAAAACTCAATATTTTTTCAAAACAAAACTGTTACCAAACGATGTTCACACTACGCAACATATTTATATGGTAACAGCCAACTCATAGTACAATCATTTAAAATTAAGTTTGGCTAAAGGAACAAATGACAGCCATGAACCGATAAGTGATGGAAATTATAAATAATATAGTGTATTATAATTATAAATACAAATATATAACATATTTTAAAAAGACTCATTATCAACATAAATATTTCCTATATGTTTATGTAACTATGTATTAAATGTTTTATTTAAAGCAATACATTTTTGATAAAATAATATTTTAAATTTATATAAAATGATGAAAGTTTGGTTAATATTACCAATAAATACAGTAACATGTGAAAAATCATTTTCAGTTGTGAGAACAATAAAAATAATAGCTACGCTTTTCAATTATTCAAAATCTCTTTACTGATCGGTCGATTTTAAATACTGAAAATGACCTACTAACAAAAATTGAAATTAACATTTTTTATACGTTTTTAAATATAATCGTACAATAAAATTGTATTAACAATTATAAGTTTATTTTATATTATGTTAAAACTTATAGATTATATCAAAATATTCTAAGAATTTTAAGTATGTTAACTTTTTAAAAATTTCTATATTAAATACTCATTCTATCTCCCTGTCTTTTTCTGTATATATATATATATTTATATATTATTTATTTATGCAATATACATAACATAAACACAAAACATAATACATATTTAGAGAAATAACCATGTAAAGAAAGTCCTGTGTATGCCATTTTAAATTCAAAGATTTTTAGGACTAAAGCCTCCCCTCCAAAATGAAATCTTAAGTCTACCTATGGTCCAGGGTCTTTGCCTTAATATAGAGCCAAAAATGATCTGCAAAGGGCAAAATTAAAATTAATTTTTGAAAATAAATTAAATAAATTAAATAAATATTATAATAGAAACATTGAAGTATTGTAAATATTGTAAATATTTACTGAAATAATTTTGTAAACACACTCATATATTGAAATTCGTTTTTTTTTAAGAATGTTAGAAAGCGTGCAAATCAATAATGGAAAATAAACAATATTCTATCAATGTTTATGAAATCTGTCAGATATAATATCTCCATCATTGTAACAAAAAAAAATTATACATGTAGAAATAATCGATTTATTTCTTCGAAATTCCATACAAATTCCATTTCGTAAACTTCTGATTTATTTGTAATTTTACGATAAGATTTGTCTATAATATTTAAAGTCTTACAGAACTGTCTGTCTGTCTAATGATTGGCTTTTATATGTGAAACGTTCAATCAGAAAATTAGTATGCAAGACAAAAGCACTCGTTCAGCCCGAAATGTGTTCACAGAAAACATAATAAAACAATACGTTATTGTAAAAATCAATACATTTCTAAATTTAGTCACGTATATTTCGAACAAGTAGGAATATATCAAAGTAATATCCAAAGGGTATCTAAAAGGATTCTTGTACACGGGCTCTAGAACTTATTATTGTTATATTATCGTACAATTTGATCTAGAAAAAACCTGATACAATAAACAGAAAATCAAGCTCAAGTACAAATAAATATCTCTTTGATATTACATTTAAATGTTTTTAATTTTCTTTGTAACGTGCCATTATAATACGAAATTAACCTTATATATATATATATTAAACACTCATTTGTTTTCGTAAAATGTCTCAGCGCTTTTTAAGAATACCCTAGAATGACGTGGTTTCAAAAAGTTTGAGAACATCTGATTCGTTCGTGTATCGAAATAGATAAGAGATATACCATTATTATACTACAAACGCACCAACAACAAACAATGACAGAATGCACGCATTGTAGTCTCAAGGTTGTATTCGTTAGATGCGGTGGTGGTCGTGGAACTTGTGGAAGGGAAAATGTTCACGGTTACCGGCTCATTCATTTTGCGAACATGACATCATCGCTCGAATATACTCGAAAATAATGATGACCAACCGGTCAATCTAGGTAAACATATATTATTTTAAACTCAGATTACATATAAGTAATGCAAAATGTTGGTATACTTAAAAAAAATGTATATATATATAAACACGAAAATAAATAACAATTTAGTATAATATATTATAATATTAGTTTATACAAATAATAACACTGAAATCATATAATATCGTATGTTTCAAATCAAAAAAAAAAAAATTATATATATATATATATATATAAATTAAAATGACCTCAAAAAAAAAACTTTTAAATATTCTACGATTTTATTTTATTAAATCCTAATTTGTATTATAGCACGATTATTTTAGAATTATATTTTACTAATATATTATAAATAATAGAGTAAGTATTTTTTCACGAAAATTGTTATTCTTATTTTTCTATTTACATACAAACGCCTTTAAATGCAAGCTTATTTTGATTTTCGAATTTAAAAAAAAAAACAAAACCACGATCACATCAGTTTTTAGATATTCAGGCATATCCATATCCATATTCACACAACACCTGGCCGTCAAACATAAATTGAATATTCAAAATATATCTAAGCGTAAGAATGTACGTCTACTGGCTAGATACAGATAATGTCAATACAGCATGTCGAATACAGTGCTCGAATTGGAGAGGGACGCAGAGGACGGAGCTCCTCTACTACATTTAAAAATAATTAGCGTCCTTTATTACAATTTTCAAAAGGACGCAGGGGAGCGCTTATAACCGATATACCTGAGAACCATAGATAAAAAATCATGAAAAAATTTTATATTTGATATTATTATTTTAAATATTTATATTATAATTAATACTTTATTGCTACATAAATTATTGCTGTACCTACTTGATAATAGCAAATTATTATCTTTTTATCACTTGTCACAGAATATTATTCATATCTTATTTGACAATTATTTTTAGATTTACCCACATACTATAAAACTGTATATCTGTGGCAACACAAATTGTCGATAAACAACGTCGTTAATTGGCAAACAGTTTTGAATCTTTTATTTTCTTAATGATCATCATGTGTCGATGTACGAGTATCTCTATATAGCGTGAATGCATTATAATTTTGTTTATAAGTTATGATAACATATTATCATAAAATTGATTTTTACATATTATTATTATTTAAATTTAATTGAGTTTATTAGCTGTTTATTTATATCAAATGTTGTAGAATACTATCCTATTAAAAATTGCATAAAGAAATTTTTAATTGGAAAAAATGAATAGGGTTAGAAATTAGGTTGTATATTAGTGGTAAACTGGAGGGTGTGGGAAACCTACACTTTTGTGATATAGAATATTTCATTTGGAACGCTATTTTTAAATTTCTAATTGAGTTCTACTATATTATATTTTCCAATTCGAGCACTGATGTCGATCAGAAAACAAATATAAAAATAGTATATTTATAAGAGTGATTGAAGGATTCAAAATTTGGTAGATTCAGAAAATGTATACATATTTATCGACTACCGAATTTGAAAGTATTTGTAAAGTATTTGAGTACTAATATAATATATTGGTATTCAAAAACTTTTTTAAGTATTGAATACTTTATAAGAATACGTTCTTGTATTTGAGTAATATTCAATTACTTTTTTTATGGTATTGAATACTAATTTATTTTAAATACTTTTATACTTATGTTATATTTTTATTAAAAATCAAAATGTTACATCTGGCAAACTGTACAAAGTCGGTAGATAATGAAATTAGTCAATATTTAAAGACTTCACCAACAAAAAACTTGGATTGTTTGTAATCATATCATACACTTAAAAAAGTAAATATAAATATTTTAGTTTTTATGATTATCACAAAATTTTTTTTATTAATTTTTATTTCTGTTGATCGGTATTTATTAAATAAAATACATCTCTCTTCAGCAATGCTTCCGTTGAAAGGATATTTAGTGTAGGGGTACTACGTTATCAAAAAAGAGAATATCAATAACCGACAAGCATTTTGAACAAATAATGTTTTTTAAATGTAATAATCATTTGTTCATATAATATCGTTAATAGTATATTTCAAAAACATAATTTGTTCAAAATATGTCGTTAAATATTATGTATAATCTATATATATTAATAAAATTATGAGTACATTATACATATTTTTTTAAGTGTTTGAAAATTATTCTTACAGCTTTGATGATACGGCAATAGGGAATAACCTCGTTGATCGAATTTTGTTACAAATAAGCTAATGATCACTATGTATGATATGTGTTATGTATAATCGAACATTAATGTGATATTTAGTAAACATTAAACAATCGTAAAAAATATATATTCCTACATGTTTACATCATATTATACATTCGGCTATAAATATGAATTAAACGAACGATTTATTGGTTATTATTTTATGACTTTTTTATGAATCAGCAAAAAATGTTAAACATTACAATTTTATGATTAAAATAATATGTATTAAATTAGACTATTTTGTATAGTTTGTTCAATAGAATGTAATTGTGCCAATATTGAATAGCAGTGATTATCGAGTAACCGCTATAAGCAATTCACTATTTTATATACATAATATTGAAAAAATATTTTTTTTTGATATGTCTTTGTTACCGTCAATGATGAAATTGACTAGGCATTGTTAATAAAAACTAACATTGGAAGGACAGTGTTAAAAAATTTACGATTTTCTGACATTGATGTATGTTAGTTTATATGGTAGAAATGTAGATGACAATTAGATTACATTAACATTTACTGTAAGTGGTTGTTCAAATCAAAACGAAAATTTGTTTCCAATTTCTACACTATATAATTTGTTATAATCAAGAAAAAATTTACGAGTTTATTTTAAACATCATAATAGCTAATGACATAAAAATATAATATAAACGATATTCTTTTAATCAATAATCTCGTGTTGATGTAATGTAATAATTTAATATTGTGTTTTAATACACAGTACTTATCCGGTCATAAATCGAATAGTTTATTGCCACATAATTTCGATAAGATTAACACAGACTTTAGTGGTTAGGTTGGTTTTATGACTCAACTACTTTTTAGTCATTTACGACAGTACGTCCGGTGTACGTAGCGGTCTTGTGCGCCTTAAAGTTTACGAATCACGATATTTAGTGCGTGAAAATGGACGTAGAAAAAATGAGAACTTTTTTAACGAAAAATAAATAAATATATGATAAATTGAAAAAATAAAATAAACTTGCGGCTCATAGAATATGTGATTGAAATGCCACTAAAAGTTATCATTTGAAAATAAAACTCATTAAAATCAGTCATATTAGAATTAACAAACTAATATGTTATTGAAATTTCCTAAAAATATTTAGACAGTTATATTTATGTCCAGTCAATCATAATAATTTAAAAATGTATTAAACACTGACGGCATACGAAGTTATAGGTACTATTGATTAATCATTAGTCCACTAAGTAATTGTCTGAACAAATTAAATTACCGAAAACAATGACCGGTTTTTATCATTGACGATAACATGTATATTACACTTTTAAATCGAATCTTACCATTCCCTTATTTGGAAGTGAAAAGTCTGATTCTAAGTGAAATTTTTAGTTTTTTGTTTTAACTCGTATTGAATCGCTATTGACATTATAATTTATAACGTAGAAAATGATTTGACCAATATTATAATCAGCTAAGTATAGGGATGTATTAACTCTATTGCAATGAGCATCAAATTTTTAAGAGTGAAAAAATTTTGAAAAATTTTTTTTTTTTTTGAAAATTAGTAAATATGAATATTTAACTATAAAAAGTCGGGTTTAACTTATATGACTAATATACATAAGCAAAAAAAGATGTTACACTATGACGAAAGACATGAAGGAGGTGTAAATGTTGATAGACACGAATCATTAAAAGTGAATTCTAGTCTTGTTATTTTGGATAAATTTAATGCTGCATTAGAAAAAATAAAAATGCCTTATGAAAATATAAGACAAAAATACTCATTTTTATTTAAAATTACAAAACGTTCACTCTCTAAATTGGATTTGTGTGCAAATTAACTATGCGACATTTATAACAATGATTCAGATGAAAGTTTTTCTAATGAATGTCAACATTCCTGTAATTACATTCTAAGTATAAATCAACTTCCATGTATAGTGTTATAAACATAGGCGTAAATAGTGTTTGAGATTTGAGGCGACTGAAGTCTAAACACTTTTATTAGATTTGTACACCAATTCAAAACCCTCAAAAAAATTTATAATATATAACAATATTAATTAACAAGTGATTGTCATCAGTTTTTGGAGGGGTAATACAAAATTTAGGGGGACTCAGCCCTCCTAGCTTCCTCTCTATTAGGTTATAAATTGGCATATTGTAAAAAGAAAAAAAAATTAAACCTTCTTACTCAAATATAGTCTCAAGAATATTTGTATGCCTTTCAGCATCAAACTTTTCCTCTGAAAAGCACATTTCAAAATTAAAAAGACTTAAAAATTACTTGCGATCGCGATTAACATAGGATCATTTAAACAGTTTTGCTATTCTCAGCATTGAAATGAAATTTGTAGAAAAATTGATTATGCAGATATAATTAATGAATTCGCTTGTAAAAAATTAACATTTTAAATACTTGTTTTATTGTAACATTTTTGTTATATTTTAATTTCTTAAGCTTATGACATAAATCATGACTATTACGAGTTTTTATATTATGAAAAGTATTGTTTTTTTTTTTAATAAAGATTATTGTTTATGTTAATTAATATATTTGTTTTCGATTTTATGTTTTAATATTTTATACCAAAGTAGACTTAGATTGCAGTGGAGAGAGTGACCAAAAATATAAACTCTTGGCAGCGAAAACTTGAAATTCATCTAAGCATTTAACCGTCCATAAATTTGAAGAATAATAATACAATTTTAAAATAATTTCAAGTACATGATCAAAATAAATAATATATATTTATTGAATTGCACGATACAATTTATACTAGATGTTGTTTACTCGTTCATTTAAGGAAAATCAATTTTTTTTTAAATTGTCAAAAAGGCGTGTGAGCCAGACCCCAACGGGTCTGTGTTTTGTATTCAATTTCAGCACTCCTTAAAGTCTTTGTGATTACTAATGTCAGTGTATTCATAAGCATATACAATTGCGCGTAATACAAATAATATAACACAGAAAACATTATTCCGACTGTATTATACTCGTAAGCGAAATTAAATTTTAAAATAACAAATCTTAATATAGAACAAATAATATGTACGTGTATCCGTGTATATATTATAATATATACACAGACAAAGGTTAACTACTAGAAAATGTAAATTGGTAAATCATATATACTATCTACTTAATTTTTATCTATTTAATTAATTATTAATCTATTAATAATATATTTATATATTATTGTAAGAAGATAGTATATATGGATTGCCAATTTACATTTTATAATTTTATAATTCATACATATAATATTCTACGTATGTTTGAAGTTTTAATAATTGTTAACTGAAAATACGAGTATGTTATCGCTTATAGGTACGTGCGTATGACTACAGTAATAAACATGACGTGGTACAATTATGTTATAAATATGTGTATTGTGATAAAAACCATAAGTAATTAATAAAACGAGAAATGGTTGTAATTGATTTGTAAACGATATATTTTTCCATACAACAAACAATTTTCAAACTTATCTGCGAATATATATGAAATACATTCAAGTATCTAATTTCACAATTGTATTCTATTGCAATCGTATATTATTTTCAAGATAATGCTAAATACCGTTCAATAATAACACGGAAATTTATAGTAATTGTGTAGCATACACGTTCAATTATAAATATCAGTTTCAATAGACTACAACGGTGGTAAGTTTATACAACATATTAAAATAAACTTGAAGTTTAATTTTTTTTACAAAAAAATAAGCATGTGATCAAATAAATGCGCATTAAATTAACATACTTGTATGCTGGAACAAATTTTCTATTTCTAATATACCTATAAATTATTAGGAATTATATAGGAACCAGGAAGTCTATTACTCTATAAGTCTTTACTCTATAAAGTCGTATGTCAATCAATTTTATTAATCGTTCAATATATATATATTTATAATAATGACTAGATTATAATTAATAAATGCATTAGATATTATACAGTTATACAACAACAAAAAATTTCAAATAAAACGTATTTGCGAAAGTATATTTTCTAATGAACAACATTAATTTAATGTAACAATATTGTTATAACTCGCACAAGCAGCTATGTTTAAAATATATTGCTACAAAGCAATTGCTAAAGGCCTTGTAGCAGCAATATGGCTAAAGTAACTATTTTATAAACTTTTACTCGATTTCAAAGGAAAAATGATTCGTCCGAATTAAGTACAAATTTACCAAGTCAGAAAGGTGATTATGTTTCTGATTTTCGATACACAAGCAAAAACCTAATACAGATTGCATTTATCGCGGATGTTCACAGATAATTTAATTTATTTTTTGAAATATATTATAAGCTACCGGTTCTCAACAATTAAATTCATTTTAAACTGTGTATTTGAAGTTGCACTAAGTAAACAAATCTATTTGTATAGATGCTGATGAAAAAAAAATTAATTCGTTTTGGACAATCGGCTGTTTTTGATTTTGTACTCAACGTGACAAAAATAAATAACTCAACTTCTTGGCCGATTTTTATTCAATCTTTTTTTTTTTAATCAAATATAAGTATAAGATCAACAAAACACACGAACTCGTGGGACAAAGTGATATTGTATAAGTATTTTTGAGAGGCTCCCGACTCGAAATCAATACATAAGTGTACCGTGGTGTATTGATATTATTACGTATACACAAAATGACACGATTGCAATAATCTTGTATTCATCTGACAGTACCTTATACCAGTAACGAATGTTCAACGAAAATGAACGTATTGATTATTTATAGGCACAAAGTAAAAAATAAAAACCACTCGCGTCTTAGAAACGACAGAACGACGAGTAATAAATCGAATTGTACATTATATACATAATCATATAACATATATCACATATATATTAAAGTCGATTGGGCACCACAAATAATATTTGTTAGTTTTAGTATATATACATATAAATGAACGTATTATTACAGGTTTATGTAGACATGTCACATATCTAGGTAGATATTTCAAAATGATGTGCATTATTGGACATCATTATGATTCGTTATTATATATTTTCAAATATTTTATATACAAACAGAACTGTCGATGGGACTTAAACATATTTAAAATAAATAAGAAGAAAACAAAGTTATAGGTAAAATTAAAGAATTCTATTTAAAGTATATGTATATAGATGGGTTTCGGTAAAAATGACCAAATGGTCTTGAGGAAAATTTGACGCCTCGAAGTACGAAGTAAATAAATTATCAAAAAAATTATATTGGCGTTTCTGTCAGTAGACGATGTTGATTGACGGAATGGAATTTTTAAAAGGAATTGTACATGTATACGTATATCATATATACATATATCATGTAATACGTATTATGATATTAATCTTATTACGACGGTATAAATATTAAATGTTACCGCTATCTATATCGCTTTGGTGCGTACACCCGAGTACTTTTAGACGATAACTTGTAACTTGTACATCGATTATTGTTATAGTTGGTTTTTTATGTCTGTATTCGAGTGCATCGACTTGCACATAAACATATTTTATTACGTATATATATAGTTTTTTAATTTCTGTTTTAACCGCGTTTTTTTTCATTTTTTATTTTTTTTTTTTTTGTTCGCGTTTCATACGACAGATAGGTAAACGCGCAGAGAGATACCGACCACATTTGCAATCATTTTACAACACGGTGATATATAATACATATATATAGTACGCGCGCGCACACACGAAAAAAACGGATTTCCTGCAATAACGTTCGGTAGATATCCGGTAGAACGTTGACCTTGACGTCACATATGGGACACCGTCTAATTACGTACAGCCATGTAATATATACCTGTCGTAGCTGTTACTATATATATATATACAGTGCTCAAATTGAAAAATATAAAGTAGTGGAGTTCAATTGGAAATTTAAAAATAACGTTCCACAAATGAAATATTCTATATCACAAAACCGTGGGTATCCTACAGGGACTGGAACCTTAATGAATTTATCGGTTCGGATTTTATTGGTTTCGGTTCAGTTCTTAAAAAAAAAATGTTAGTTCCGGTTCGTGAATATTGTGAATTTCGGTTCCGATTAATACCGGTATTAAAATTATAATTATAGAAAATTGAAAATTATAGAAATTAGGATTAAAAAGTGATAATTTATCCATTGTACTGTGATGTAATTATTAAAGGTTTAATAATTTGTTGAGCCATCTTCACATCTTCAGCTTATAAGTAATAGTACCAATTATTACTTAGCCTTATTGATCATTAAAGTCTTGCACATTTTCATACTTTTTTGAGAAATTTTTAAGGTTTCATTTGTGAGAATAATTTTCTAATATTCTTTTTATTATCGATAAGATCGATATTATCTAACTTTATTTTGAATATTTTAGATTCTGAGATTAGCGAGGAATGTATTAGTTTTAGAATAATTTTATTTTAACTTTTTTCTTATGTCTATACCAAAAATTTTATTTAAAGGATTATTCCAATTATTTAGGGGTTATAAGCAATGACGGAACTAGGGGGAAGACGGGGATTGATCCCCGGGCGTAAAAATTTGGTTTGAAAGCCTATTATAATGTTCATAATATTAAAATACAGGAGATTTGGCGTAATTTTTATCGTTTTCCCCAGGTGTCAAAAATTTTAATTCCGCCTCTGGTTATATGGTTTTTTTGATGAAAACTTCATTCCAGATTTTATTATTATTATAATTTATGACAACCACGAAATGAGATCTGAGAATTTTAAAACAGTTTCAAAATATTAAGTTGAATCAACAGAGACAAATTAATGTTCAGAAAATCTAGGTAGTTTCAAACTTGAGAACCGTTAGGAACCCAAAAGAAATAAACATTTTAATTTATAGTCTTATACAGTTCTGGTTCCAGTACAGGTTCTATGGAATATGAAATATAGGTTCCGATTCTTGAAATACCTTCAGGAACCGGTTTGAGAACTGGTTCTTTTTGGGTTCGGTTCCAGTCCCTGGTATACCACACCCCCCAATTTACTACTAATATATAACCTAATTTCTAACCATATTCATTCCAATTAAACTAATTTCTCTATTCAGTTTTTAGTAGAATAGTATTCTACAACATTTTATATGAATAAACAACTAATAAACCTATTTAAATTTAAGTAAGAATAATAAAATATAAAAATCAATTTTATGATAATATGTTATCATAACTTATAAACAAAATTATAATGTATTCACGCTATATAGAGATACTCGTACATCGACACATGATGATCATTGAGAAAATAGAAGATTCAAAACCGTTTGCCAATTAACGATAAACAACGCCAATTAACAACTTGTGACATATACAGTTTTATAGTATATCTGTGGTAAATCTAAAAATAATTGTCCAATAATATATGAATAATGTTCTGTTATAAGTGATATACAAGATTATAAATTGCCATTATTAAGTAGGTACTTGATACAGCAATAAGGTATTGTGGGGAAATAATGCTAATAAGCGGTCACACTGAAAAATGTTATTGCAACATCGAAAACACGACCACGTTTTGTGAGTTTTTGTTCATTCTTTTTCTTTTATTTCAACTGCTCAATAAAACATATTTTTTCATTTTTACTTTTTAAATACCATCGTTTTTTGTATCTTTCACCTCAACACGAGCACGACCGCTACAGTATTAATATAATTCAAAATTACGAAGAAATAACGATAATCGTTTTCGAAGAAATAACTTTTATACCATTTTTGTGTAATTTTTCGGTAGTTAATGATTTTTTTTTTCCATACGCTTTTGAGAAAATCGAAAAATGACCTCTCTTTAAAGTACCAACTAGATGCTATTTGCTATCGGAAACAAAATATGACTGTAATGATCGAAACATTCCTTCTGGTAGAATTTTATTATAAAATTATTGGATAAAACTCACATTATAATTTGCAGTTGATCGTGACTCATCGAGTTTTTGCTTTTTTATTGGTAAACTACCCACGGACGATTCATCAGGATCAGAATATGAAGTCGTTGGAACGGTGATTGTATTTTTCGGTTTCAAGAACTTTAAAATCAAACCAGAACTCAAAGATCAACAGTTTAACAATACTGTTCAAATGTGTATAGATTTACAATAGTTTAAGATATAATGATTAAATAATACACAGTTCAATAATTCACATGTTATTATGTCGTAAACCGCAATGATTAAATAACAAATATATCCGAAAAAGATAACCGTAATGGAATAAACGTATACTTTACATAAAGTGAATAATATTCAATAACAGATAACAAATATTTCCGAAAATTCCAAATTTCCAACGTTAATAGTTAATACGTAAATAATAATAAATGTTCATTGGGGTCGTAATACTTTCATGTTAAATAATTCAAAATTCCGTACATATTTTATATACAATTTCGTTCGCCACTGTTCTAAACCCTAGTATGGGAAATAAAAATGAAAAACGTATGCATTCACAACAAATTACTAACTTTTTTAATAGTTGAGCTTCAAGAAACTAAAGACATCATTATATATATATATATAATGTTTACTAAAAATATAGAAGGTAAACCTTACTGGTTATATTTACTGCTATTGTTGTTTAACAATTGGTTCAGTGGTATCTAAATTAAAAAATAATTATAGGTAAAATGTTCAAACAAAATTTTTTTTTTTGATGAATTTTAATGGTCATATTAACTTTTTTAGTTAAACAATTACCGTGCTAGTACAATAGCAGTCACATATGCTAAATACAAGGAAATTCAAACTGTAATTATGACTTTAAATAATATATAGTCAATTTTTAACATTAGAATACAAATATCGTTCCACAAATATCAGGTTGGTAGGAAACAAATGTTCACACATTTTCTTTTGTAGATAATTTAATAGTTGGGTATAATTCGAGTCTATTAAAAGATATTTACAAAGTAAAATTTGGATAATTAATACATAGGTACCTATTTAATCAAATTAAATTTGTGTACATGATCTTTTAACATTATGTGTGCACAGTTTAAAGACAGAAATATGATTGTATTCCATACAATTGTATACATACTTGAATGCATTTGAGAAGAAACTTTCAACAATCAAGTTCAAATATTGGTAATGCTGAAGGTAAAAATATGTATCAGAACATAAGTATGAAACAAAATCGCTACTTTACATGTTGCAAGAACGTTGTTCAGTTGATCAAATGACATTATAAATAAATTTGAAAATAATTTAATTATTTAATGTGTATTCGGTTATCAAATGGGACATGTGAGCAGCCCCAGTATAGAATTTCTACACCATTAACAATTTTACTGTTATACGAGTGACAAAACTACAACTATACAAGCATCTAGTCCTTGCTTTGTCTGATTGGTACATTTTGTCGCATCAGACGCCTGAAAAATGTATATTACTCAAATTATCAAATTTGTTCAATGCAAAAAAAAAGATAAAAACCATTAGCTTTGGTTTCACCATCTGAAATAAAGGAGTACTCGTTTCCAACAAAAAGAAAAAAAATGACCAACTCGAATAACAGGTGTAGGTGTTTTATTATATTAATTAGCGGAGGGAAAACAAAAGTTACATTGCAATTTACATGACATGGAAAATAAGTTTAACAAATTGTTATTGCACTTAATTTTTTCTTTTTTGATTAGGAAGAAATTTAATTACATTACAAATTTAAAATTACAATTTTACCAATAACATTAACAGTTAAGTACCAAAGGTTGAAAATAAAAACATTTACTATAAAATAAAAACCATTAAGGATTAATATATATTACTACCGATCAGTGATCAATACCTACACCCTAATTTGTTATAATTTATACTTATATGATATACCAAAGCAAGATGTTATATAATTAATACTTTTAAAATGTATGTGTATAATCTTACAATTTAATCTAAATTTACACAAAAATAATCTCATATAATTCATTTATTATTTCTTTTATTTTTTAAATATGTGTTTAAATGTAATGATAATAATTTATTTTTCATTGTTTTTATTAAATAGCCATTAGTTAATAATAATAATAATAATAATAATAATAATAATTTATTGATTATAATTTTCAACAATAATTAGGACAAACCTAAAATGTGTATATTAAACAATATAAATCGTATAATAATACATGTATAAATTTGTTCGTTTTTGCAAGTGTATAGATGACATTTTGTTTGAAGAAAACGTATATAAATAACTCTCTGCAAGTTTACATTCATGCTACACAATACAAAAAAAAAAAAGGAAGAAATTACCTTTGATATAGTATGAAGGTGCTCAATAATTTCATATTTATTCTTATTAATATTATTATTCTTATTATTATTATTTTCATCATAGTATATATTTTAAGTACTTTATTGCACAACCAATAATACTATACTGCAAAATGCAGTTAAAAAAAAAAAATACAAATTCACGAGGAAATCTATTTGGACGGTATCAAATATAATAACGGAAACATAGATACAGGCAAGAAGATGGCTGCTCGGGTGTATTGAAAAGACGACAAGCGAGTGCATTGGGGAAATTGTTGAGTAAAAATGATAAAATGTCCAAAATGGTTGGAATTTATAAAGCTGCCAGAACTAAATAAAATATATATTATTGATTAAATGGCACATTAAAAATGTGACTATTTGCTTTTCATTTTTTTTTTTTTACATTATTTACAGTCTTCTCCAATTTTTAAACATTTAATATAAATATATATATATATATATATATATATATATATATATTTAGTAGTACTAAATTAGGGGAAAGAGTGGGGATAGTGCTAGTTAAAATAATAATACTATTGGAAAATACATCAGTAAAAATTTTTTTAAAATAGCTCAAATTGACAATAAAATAAATAATAAATAGACAGATGTGTAGTAACAAAATCATTATTATAATAATACATTTATACTAGTATTAAACATTATATAAATTATTAATATCAGTGCAAAAAATAAAAAATAAAAAAAATAAATAATAATAAAAGTGTATGATATTTTGAACTTAAGGACAGCAAAAATAAGTACATGTTTGATTGACCACCAACAATACCCCACTCTTTAATTTATTTAATATATATATATATATAATATATATATATATTATATATATATATCTAAAAACAAAGTTCAAGTAGTCTAAAGCGCGTTAGTCAAGCGTTTTCAAAAGATATGCAAAAAAAGAATGATTTTCGTTTAGTATTAAAAATAGAAACACCATATGACCTATAAAAGGTCAGGTGCTGCAAGTTGTTTTTAGTGCGTTGATTTTGTGATAATACGCGACTTAGATGGACATGGTAGAATGATCCCATTCTAAACGAGGTGCACAGCCTCGGTGTAGGCCGTCATCTTCTTCATTACCACCGCCATCGTCAGAGCTATCGTCATAGTCATAACTCATGTTATCATCTGAAGAATCGTCATCATTGTCAGCATGCCTATGTTTGCCAACCGACAATTCTCCTCCAGCCGACACGCTTCCATCACATTCCAACTGCTGAAAATAAGACAAATTATAATGTCATCATAATAACTTCAATATCAATGATTGTAATTTACCTCCATGGGATTGATGGTAATATTAAGAGCAGAATCGTCCCAAGCCATCTCTGTGTCCTGGACCTCATCCTGTGATGCTTTTTGATGGGCAGCTTTAATACGTACAATGCCCAATGTAATCATTAAAACTAAGAATCCAACACACACTACAATAATTATGGTGACAGCGTGTCCACCACTAGCCACAATGGCCTGTGTACGCTCATCAGAAGACCCCTCAATGAAATTTCCAAAGAAAGTATGTGCTTGTTTGGCTTCAACAGAATGTTGAATCACTTGAGCATGAGCTGGTTGTGGTTCAGCTTCTTTTTCATCTACTAATGGAGCAACAGATGAAGTAGTTGTCGGGAGAACTGTTGTAATAGTGAAAGCGGTGGTTGGAGATTTTGGATGGACTACAGTCAACTAAAATTAAATATTAATTATTACAAAATCAAAAATGTACATATACATATACAATTTCTAATGAGACTCACAGTTTGTATATATTCATTACTCAAAAATCGCCCATTCATTTCAGAACACACCAATTTGAATTGACGATTCAAGTAGTAAGCAGGCTTAAAGTTAGTGTAATGAACATCTCGCAGAGCTTCTTGGTAATGGAATATAATATCTGCATTGTTAAATGTTACTCCATTCTTGGAAACTTTAGCTGAAATTCCAAATTTAGCCAACAAATTCGCCGGAATAGTTAATGTTTCGTGGTCCGGATTCAGTGAAGGAAAAATAGATATAATACATGAATCGATACGGCGCTCTAGTACGTTTGTCAATTCAGCTGTAAAACAAAATTCATAAGTAACCTTAGCGAAAATAAACCAAAACTAGTACGTACGATTTTTAGATTCATAGTCATAACTTTCTGGCTCGATACTTAGGACAAGATCGGGGAAAACTTGCACACCTTGTCTGAATTCGTGATACTCTTTGGGTACTGTATTAGTACCATTGATCATAATGTTAGGCTGTTGTGGTCTATGAACCATTACGTAACTTTCAGCATGAGGCATCTTAACTTCGCGACCACCATCACAACTTTAATAAAACAAATTACAAAATTAATATATGAAAATAAAACTAAAATACATTATGACTTACATGAGAGAAGTAGTCAAGTGAAGATTACGTCTACCAGGAGTTGGATAGTCACGGCTATTTGAATAGCCAATTTTCCTTACCAGCACTTCTAGGTTTGTTTTGTTATCTCCCTCAATTGATAATTCTGTCAGTTCTAGAGAAAATAAAATGCATTAACAATTATATCTTTACAACCTTTGTTGCATATATATTTATGTGTGAAATAAATTGAACTTACCACTGTTGGTAAGCAGTTCCATTCCAGGTTCCAACAACTCCATTGCAGGCACTTCTAAACTTTCTTTACATTTGTGTAAACACGCGAGTACCTCAGGTTTCTCTAGTTGATGTAAAAGTACTGATAAGCCAGCCAAATACCCTCGAAGATGGTGTTTCATTTTATTTTCTGAACCTAAAGAAAAATATAATAAACAACACTATTGATTCACTTTTACGTTATATAATATATAAATAAAAACAATAAAAGTTATCATTATACCTTGCCAACATGCTCCAACAGTCAAAGTAGTATTAATACCCTTGGTTGGATGTAAAGGCCAATCATCAATAACTTCTGGATTTTTGTTTTCAGACTTGAAAAGCACTCCATCAATGTATAATTGAACGTTAGGGAATTGAACAGATACGGCATAGTGATGCCATTCATTGTCACATACCTAAAACACATATATTAACAACCCATACATTTTTTCACATTTTATTTATATTATACTTGTGGAATTTTCCATCTCCATTCAGCTGGTCTAAAAATATTAAGATCTCCTTGTGAGAAATCACGTCTTAAAAGTAATATAAGACGACAATTTCGCACAAACCAAGCATAATGATGGCGATTCATTTCTAATAATAAAAAAAAATAATATTATTATCGGTTTAGTTGACATTTATGTTAAAAAAAAAAAAACATACTGTGATCATCAGCAGAACACAAAATGTGTTCCTTAACGTGTTTGTCTTGATGTGGCATAGGTTTATGTTTCATCCAAGTTGATATAGTGAATGCTGACGAAAGTCCATGATCAAGAACATCATTAGGTATAGCGACGGCTGTGCTACTGCCATCAAACTCATACATTTGGTCAGATTCACGGCCTTCATCGTGTTTAATTGCATTTCCAGCAGATAAGGGTACATGGTTAGCTGGTAAAAGTTCTACACTTTCTTCACTTGCACCTATAAAAAAAAAAAATGTATCGAATGTTGTAATTTAAAAAAATAAAATACTTTGAATTAATCCTTACCACAAAGTTTTCTCTGGCTTTGAACTGAATATGTATCGCGGTCGCAACCTTTACCAATATGCGATGTTGCTAAAGTAAGTTTAGCATTAACACCTTTTATATGGCATGGATCATCGCATAGTCTGAGTTGTGCATTAGGGAACAAATCTTTACGGCCTGATGTGGGGAAGTAATCAATTACTTCTGGAACACCTAAAAGAAAAATATATTATTAAACATGTAATTCTTCTAAATTAATTAGACACATTGTACACATTATACACACTTTTCCAACCAAGTTTACAAATACGATTCACTTTAATGGTGACCATAATGGGAGTAGATTGTTTCATGCCACAATCATAAGCGACCACTGACAATATGTAATTATGACTACGGTCATAGTCTAATGGTTCAGTATTTCTAATACTTCCTAAAAAATGGACACAGCGTAATAATTTAGAAATGTTATTTTTATATAGTACAGTGCCACTATATCAAAAATTCTAAATTAACTAATTATAATACCTTCGTTGTTAATAGTAAAAGGTTGATCGTCATTAAGTATATCATATTTGCAGATGTCTCCAAAACGTGGAGTACAATCACGATCTGCGGCTTCTACTCGTATTATTTCTTCATATAACCGACCTTCGTCTACTTCTTTAACATAAGATGCATCCAAGAATAATGGAGCATATTCATTGATGTCAACCACAGTGATATGCACAGTAACACTGTAATGCAAAAAAAAAAATTAATTAAAATAGAAAATTAATGAGTATTTTAAATATGTAATAATATGTTTTAAGAAATAATTAATTAAAGATATTCAGAACTCACTTATCAGATATCAGACCAGAGCATGAAACTGCAGCAATTTCAAATTTATATGTTTTACGTTTCTCACAATTTAAAGTTTTACGAGCTCGAAGTTCGGCATAACCATTTGGACGAAGAATGATCTAAAAAGGCATTTTAACTGTTAATACCTAAACTATTAGTGTCTTTATTTTAATACATAAATATGAAGCTATCAATATGATTACAACAATAAGTCAATTATTTTAATAAATTAGACTTTGGATAATTGCCTAACTATTATAATTTCTTTAGTTACTATATTATGTTTTAAATAAATATTTCAATTACTATATATAAATGGTACTTGTACCATATGAACCTAAATATAGGTATACTAAATACAAACTGAATGGTAAAAATTATGCTACAAATCACGGTTATTTACATTTATAGTAAACAATAAATAAAACAATAAAAACCTAATAAAAATTCAAATTTTTTAAAGGTATTTATTTACTTTTATGGACTTATTATTTATTACTTTTTTTTATTTTTTCCTATAAGCATTTAATTTTTTACTGGACAAATATATTACTTTAATTTTATCTAATTAAAAAATATAGGTATTTAATAAATTTAAATTTCTAAATATTAAATAAAATTACTTTTAATTCTTATTTAATATTTAAATATTTCAAATACACAAATACAATATTTAAATCATAAACATCTATATACGGTTATATACAATAAAAACTAACATTAAAGAATTTTTTTTAAAATGTTTTGGTAGATAGTTAAATAACTTTTAGTAAAATAAATAAATAAATAAATTATACCTATTAAAATTAATTTTATAAAATAAAATGATTGTGTAAATAAAATAAAAAAATGATATATGACTAATATATTATTTTGAAATAAAAATTTTCAGAAATTTTAATTAATTAAAAATAGTACTATGGATGAGTATTTCTATACATTACTACTTGCTAATGATAATCAAAATAATTTGTCTAACCTCAAAAGGTGCTTCTCCATGATGTTTATTAACTATGTTAAAATTACAAACATCGCCAATAGCATAAATTTCTGGTACAACTTCAACAAGTGTTTCATTTTCCTTTACCAAACCATGATATCCGCTGAACTTGTCATCAATGACTAATTTAGGCAAGATTTCTGAAAAAAAAAAGTTAATTATTTTAAATCATGAAAAACCAATTGCCTATCTAAACATAAAATAAGTGATAAAATAAATATTAATGATTAATTTAAATTATAAGTTATAACAATAATTGATAAAAATCATAATTATAAATTATCAATCATATTTTATTTCCTCTTATCCCTAAAATATTTATTATGCTTAAAAGAAAAAGACTTTTACATAGTTAATAATTCTATAGAATATGAAATTTTATTTTAATAATTATTACTATAAATTCATATGGATTTGATTATAAATATAATAATTTGTATAAATATTAAATAATACACAAAAATGAATAGGTATTTATTATATCTTAAAATAATTATTTCTTTGTTACTTATTAGTTATTAATATACTAATGAAATTAAAATATATATATATTTGTTTTTAATTTATGTAAGAAAATAAAATGGAAATCAAAATAATGAAAATAAAAAAACCTATCTTTTATTTTTTATTAAAGTAGTATACCTTCTCTATAATAATTTTTAAAAATTATTTTTACTTTTATTTATTTCATATTTCCATAAAATTTTATAAGATTAATAAGTTTTGAATGTTTTGTAGTTGATATATTTTTGTTGAAAGAAAAACAAGACTCATTGATAAATAAAAACAATTAATGATTTTGGAGTAGATTAATTTTTGGATTTATATAACTTATGAGATCAAATTACTTATAATTTGCTTTTATAATTTAATTTTATTATTACTCTACACACGATTCTACACCATATTATTTATATTACAAATTTGATTTTATAACATTTAAGTAAATAAAAATAAGAATTTTCAGTTTCGGTTTGTTTAAGGTTACAATTTGAATAACAAATATTTTTAATAAATTTTATTGAAATTTTGATAGAAATTTAAAAATAAAATTTATTTTAATTTATTCAAAGTGATTACCTCGATTATTATATTTAAAGTTTTATATAACATCTGAAATAAAAAATAAGAATTTAATAACATGAAGTTGTTTAAGGATTATTTATTCTATACAAATTTTAATAATCTGGTATGTCAAAAATATTTTAACATTTTCAAATTATGTCATTAGGAAAAACGTTTGAAGAAAACACTAGTTTAAATAGCTACAATATTATATAGAATTTTATATTAAATTATTCTTTGAAGTAATAATAAATTAATTGCATATTAAAGTGTATTTGCTCTGTTATCTAAATAATATAATAAAATAATATATCTTTATTATAATATAACTAAACACAAATTATACATAGAAAAAAACCAAAATTTGCAAAACATTTGCACAAAATATTTTTTTAGATTTCAACTTTTATTTACATAAAAAAAAAGTTGCAAATGCAACAATATTCCGACCTTACTTATAAATATGTGGTCATGTTTTTCAAATAGTTTAAACTTAAAAACATCTCTTAAATGATAACAAAACATAGTATAATTTTATAAAGATGTTTATTGACAGTTGTATGTTTATATTGTAAGTAAATACACAATTTATAGAAAGTATCTATTATTTTATCATGTAATTATATACTTAGATAAATACCTATACTTAACTGAACTATTGTGCAATAGATTCGTACAAACTAAATAATTCAAATAAATTTTATTAGCAATATCTATGTTTTAATATTATAATACACGAAAATAAGTAAATAATTTTGTAAGTAGCTTCAAAATTTAATAATTGCAATTTTCGACCATGAACACCAAATTTAATATCATTCATTAATATTATTATTTTCACTACCTGTTTGTTTATCAAAATCTCTGCAACAGATTAATTAATACAAATTTACTTAGATATTTGTTTGTATATATTAGCATACTATTTATCACTTCTAAAGACACGTTAAAAAACTATGTTTATAGATAAGTAATTTAATTTAACTACAGTATAAGGTATAAGTAACATAACTACCTACTTAAGGAATTTCAAATATTTGATTAAGAATTTTTATTTGATAACTAAGATAAGATGCTTAACAAAGTTCTTATATTTATTTTTGTGATACTTTAACAATGTTACAAACTTAAAAATTATAAACATCAGTGATATTATTATATATGTACCTATAGGTGGATAATTCGGTAAATTGTATATATGAACATATCAAAATGTTTCAAATATTAGATAAAATGACAGGAATTTATTTTTAAATTAATTAAAAGAAAAAAATGTTATTAATGAATTAGGTATGTATATATTTATAAGCTATAATATTTGAAATGTGTTTAAAATATTAAACACCCAATCTTATATCATAAAGTTGAACCAAATATTAATTTACAGTGTAGTAAGAAAAGATATATTATTGTTAACTGTAGGAAAAACAAATTATACCTATAATGCTTATGTAAGCATTTTTGGTTTTTTTTTCTTCTCTTATAAGCTAAAATAGCACAATATGACGAAATACACTTATGGGCACATTATATATTACATAAACGCCTATATGTTTTATATTTGCTTAGGTCGGTGGCAAACAAAAGAAATTTTATAAATTCTTAATTTAGTAATAAATAAATAAGTACCTATATTATGTTGTTATCAATAATAATACAAGTGGAATGAAGTAAATTGGTCGAAGGATAATAAAACTGTTATCTCAATAACAAAAACGTATTAGTCTGATGCATATTCCATATCTAAAACTCATATAAAGTACCCACTGTATGAGAACTAAAAATACAAATTTTATCGGCAAACAGAAATGTTTTAAGATATCTGTAGTTCTAGACATTCAATGACATACGTTTAAAAAAAGTAATATCCGATTTTGTAGACAATCAACGATATATAATAATTATTTTCTTTTTCACTTTTTACTTGACGATTACTGTTAGTCGAAACCAGGTAGTTGATAAATAAATTGAATACAACAATTCTATATTTTTCAATTATTTTTTTAAAGTAATCGTTGGTATTGTTCTATATATTTATATACATAACATTTTTGTTGTTGATAAAATAGATATATAGTAGGCAGGCATACTACTCGCATCGCAGTTGCAGAGACGCACTCTCTTTCCCTCACTCTCTCTCTCTCTCTCTCTCGAAACCCGCCGCGCGACTTTTTCCCTAACTGCACAACATCTGTCCCGGACGCCTACCTGCACCTGCATACCTATTGTGTCGTACACACTCTGTTCGGAGCGCGTAAATCACGTTTTTTTTTTCTTTTACAATTTCTCCTCTTCTCCGAACTTCGACGGCCAGCAAACGGGTATACGCGGCGAGGGACTGGTCTGTCACCCACGCGTGAGTCCGACGGCATTTGGTGCGTGTGTAAAACCGTCGTGGACGGGCGAACGGCTCCGCCAGAACCATCGCCGTAATAAGATTGCGACGAATAAAAAAAAAAAAAAAACACTTACCGTCGTCGGTGGTCGCATAACAGGAAAGCAACGGGACGACGAACAGGACGATGGCGGCGACCAACGGCGTCACGGAGCGGTACATTTTTCTTCGCTGCACCGCGGACGTTCTTCCGATTACGACGAACGAATAGACGAGAGGGGAAAAAACCTCACCACGAATAACGCGTGTCCGAGTTCACTGCGGTCCGGCAGTGTTCGTCAACAACTCGCGGAAAACGAAACAATAACAATAAATGGACGAACGAAAAGTAAAAAAAAAAAAAAAAAAAAAAATATCCCGAGGGTGCCGCGGCGGAGCGGACGAGTAACAACCCTTTGGTGGTGGTTACACGCGAAAAAGAAATTCTCGGTCGTCGGGCCGTGGAACAGAAGGCATACAGGAACGCGGAGAAGCGAAACTACACTGACACAGAAAGAGACCAAAGAAGACGAGGAAAAAAAAAAAGAAGAAAAAACAACTCGCACGCGCACGCACAGCGCACCGACACACACACACGCACGCGCACGTTCGTTTATACACGACGTTACGTTGCTAGTACGGCGGCGGCGGAATCTCTTCCGCCGCCGCCGCCGCCGCCGCCGCCGCGCCGCTCCCGCTCCAGCAAAAAAACCGACGCGCCGCGACGACGACGTAGCACACCCTCCTACGTAGCGGCGAACTCCCTCTACCGGGACGAATCAATAATTTACATGAGTCAGATTGCCGTTTTCCTCTTTTGTCCGGTCTCATGGAAGAGAAAACCATTGCGCGCCGGTGTCAAGGTCGACGGCATGCGGCGGCGGTACGTCCCGACGACAATAAACGCGACCGACGTACGTTATCGTACATCGCGTTGACGTTATTCAACTCGGCTTAATGCGCTGTGTAACACTCGTACGGGCCGTGCGCGCCTGTGACGGGCGCGTTTCGTATTATGTAAATGTGCGCCATCGGAATTCTCACTCGTCCGCGTTAACGACAACGACTCTTTCGACCGATTTTGTCGCAGTGCTACCTTCTTGTGTGCACGTGCAGCCGTTCACATGTATACATGTGTCTTGTAAATACTCAGCAATACTATTATGTTTATGTCATCAAACACTATGAAAACAAATATTATAGTATTTGACGTTACTGCTACATATATGTACATATACATATATATCGCGTTACTTATTCGTTTAAATACTTCTGTAGAAATAATTAATTATTGCGGTTAACACCTTAAGTTAAAAATTCGATTAAAATTAAATTGACTTTTCACTTATCAATGGCCCCCCAGACTTGCATATAAATATAACATTATACCTGTATATTTATAAGAAATTCTGTATCTTCGGATCACACGTCTTCATTATATATAAACAGTCATAGTTAAAATTTGAAATTTAAAATCAACATTTCTCGAAATCGGACAGTTTACTAAAATATCAATTATTGTTTCGACCTAAACTCTAATATGGAGAAAAAAATTAAAAACTTACACACGCACAAAAAATTACTAACGTCTTTTCATCGATGCCCGTGTTCGAAATAGTTAAGTTTCAAAAAACTAAAAACATCGTTACATACGTTAAATATTTATTAAAAAGATATAAATTGGTAAACCTTACAAATAATATTAACTGATATTCAGCGCTCGAAATTGAAAATATAAAGTAGTGGAGTTCAATTGGAAATTTAAAAATAGCGTTCCAAATTAAATATATTTCTATATCCCACATCCCCCTCCCTATTTACTACTAATATATAACCTAATTTCTAACCGTATTATTTTTTTTCAATTAAAAAAATGTATCTATACAATTTTTAATAGAATAGTATTCTATAACATTTCATATAAATAAACAACTAATAATAAAGCCGTTTAAATTTAAGTATGAATAATAATATGTAAAAATAAATTATATGATAATATGCTATCACAACTTATGAAAAAAAATTATAATGTATTCACGCTATACATCGACACATGATTATCACATGAATGAAATAGAATTTTCAAAACGTTTAGTCAATTAACGACGTTGTTTATCGACAATTTGTACTGGCGCAGGCATACAGTTTTATAATAGTATATCTGTGGCCAAATCTAAAAACAATTGTCATACAATATATGAATAATATTCTGTGATGAGTGATATACAAGATAATAAATTGTCATTATTTTGTAGGTACTTGATATAGCAATAACATATTAATAATAATAAAAATATTAAAAATAATAATATCAAATATACAATTTTGTCATGATTTTTTTTATCTATGGTCCCCAGGTATACCGGTTATAAGCATTCACCCGCGTTTCTTTGAAAATTGCAGCAAAGAAGGGACTGGTTACGCTTATCAAAAGAATTATGTCCGTCGTTATCTCACTATCGTGATGGTCAGGGGATAACGACGTTTGACGGGCTAGACCGGTCACAGTGCGTCAGACGCGGTTGCCTCGAAAAGAATTTGTAAGTATTACGTTTGGAAATAATAAAACTGTCAACCTACACTTGTGTAACTGTATAATTCTTTTACGTATTTAAACCCGTAACCCTTCGGAAATCCGAATCATTGTCTCATGTCGCAACAGGGACGTTAATTTTTTTTAAATGTAGTAAAGGAACTCTGTCCCCTTGTGTCTCCCCCAATTCGTGCACTGACGATGTAGTTGCTTATCAACTGATTCAGAGATACCTAAATTAATAATAATAATAATAATAATAATAATAATAATAATAATAATAATAATAATAATAATAGGTTACACACAAAATAATTTTTTTATGAATTTTAACGGCCAAATTAACTATTAAAGTTAAAAAATGACTGTAGCAAGTCAAATAATAGCAGTCAAATAATTTAAATTGAAGAAAATTCAAATTGATATTAAGATCATAAATATTATACAGTCATTTTTTAACTCAGAAAAATGTTTTTACTGTTAAAATATATAGTAATAAAAAAAATTGTCCAAATGATGTGTGGCTTGTATTACTGTTGTGCTCGGAGGACTAGAACTGGCCCACGGGAACTTGTGCATACCACACCGGTAAATCCGTCAGACTCTGTAAAAGATACACGTTTTGTTCACTTAAAGATACACGTTTTGTTCACTTTGTTCACCTTCAGTCATGAACCGTTGAAACTCGTTTGCGCACATTTACCTGAAAATACCAAAAAATATACAATTCGTTAGCGCACACAATTGCAAACAGTAGAATACGATAGAACCCACAGTATAACAGACAGAATGTACGTTGTTTTCGTCCGCTTTTGGTTAGTTTGTATGAATATCAATAAATCGATATGTTATACACGCTGTGTAAAAGATAGAGGAAAAAAGTCCAATAAAAATAATTCGCTCTGTATATAATTTATACCTATACTTAAATATACAATCCAGTATGCTTAAATTGTATGCTCCTCACTGTATATATATATATATATATATATATATATATGCGTATTATAGGTGCACAATATAGAGCTGCAGTAAATTTTATCTGAAAATTGTCAAATGAATTACATAAATCAGTAAATCACACACATTTACATCTCGGTACATATACGAGTATAGGTATATATATTATATAGATAACCGTGGTAATAGTGATAACATTTTTAGACCCGCCTGTTATCAAAATAATGGTTAGACAGACAGTCCTAAGCTTTATAAAAAGTGAACGAAAATGTTGTATGAGTATTAAGAACTGTATTAATTTATAATAATGTAATAGCTGATCTGGCAGACGTTAGGAAAGAAGCTTTTCTTGTTTTAATGCTGGCCAATTCATCGATAATTTCTTCATATCAATTTTTTTTAGCAAATTCGTGTTCTATAGATAAGATAAGATATTATTATATTATCTACTAATATATTATATTCGACATTATTTTTTATATTATTAGAGATTGGAGGACCATGTTTAATTAAAACAGCTTTTAACCGCGTTACACGTTGATAACAACAATTAATGGAATAACTTGGACTCCTATGTGCTATTTTCATAATCTTATCATTAAGTTCACACGTAGTATGTATAATTAGACGAAATCATACATATTTCAAAAAGGAAAATTTCGTTTTGAAAGTAGAATAAAAATACAACTTTTGAAGCACAATTTTGCGCTCCAATGCAATTTGCGCTCCTGGCATAGGCATAGTTCGCCATACCTTTGATACGCCACTGGTGGGCATAATAGGTTATTTTGAGAGAAGATTATATATGCCAATACAAATTTAAATGTTATGAAAAGCTTACAAAATTTACAAAAATGTGGACCTTTTCAAAACTCATTTAGAACTCCCTTAATCAGTAATCACGACTTTTTTTACAACCCTATGTTTTTTTAGCGACGTATACTTCTCCGTAAATGATAATAAAATTATGAAGTTGATATAATTATTCTGATAATATATTAACATATATATAAATTTATGTACTTAATAAAATACGGTTTAATATTTATCAAATGTATGGGGACTCTCTACAGTAGTACAACTATTTATACAATTATTTATCATTTATAATCATTTATACAATCATTTATTATTTATATTTATGTAGGACATTTAAAGTCAATAAATGAATAAGGATAAACGAAACTATCCATAATGACCTTGACTTAGACATTGAGAATATTAATATTCAAACAATTATTATTATTATTACAAAGTTTAAAAAAGTACACAAGTTTTTAAATAAAAAGTATTAGTTTGTTTAATATATTTAATTCTATGGATTTGTTTGTAACATAGAAGTTACTATGTGGTACTATATGTAGACGTGTAATACCTGTCTTACAAGTTGATACGACGTTTAAGACTTTAAGAAGTCGAATTTCGTTTACAGTTTTTAATTCCTTTGCTTGTTTCCAATTTAAACATGGCACCTATAGGTATATTTAATTATAATAATAATACGTATAGAAAATTGGTGTTTGGTGTACGTAACGCAGGTCGCAGGATATAGTTTTAGTTATATTATAGTTGACACGGTTGCATTTTGCACCGTGAATATCTCATCCATCCACCTCCACCAAGACCCTACACCAATCCCAGCTAATTAACATCAGATTATCCGATGTATAATTATCAACAATGGCCGATTCGCACTACCGCCGCCGACTACGAAAGACATCTTTTGTGAACTCGTTGCCTGAACACGTCGCGCCTTATTTTATATTGTAAATAAATATAGGTATATGTGTAGATCACAAATGTTAATAACCTAAATCATAATTCATTCATATTTGCATAATTCAGTTTTATTTTATTTTATTTAGTTTTATTTTAATTGATTAGTTTGTCCTTACTCGTAAAAATACTTTGCCTCTTGGTCCAACGCAACATTTCAGAAAAACTCCTGGGACAAATTTGTATTCCATTGTAAGGTAATAAATTATAAGGTAAATAAGTCTATGTTTTGAAATATTTCGCAATTTGTCTTCGATAATATTATATAGGTATGTCCAATAGTAGTAATGCGTCTGTATTATGCACGCTGGCCAGAATCGGGTTTCTTAGATTTTTAATATACATTTTCGAAATGTTATCTTTGTCATCGTCGTCGTCGTTGTTGTTGCTGAAGAATTCTACGATATGCCATTATATGAGTATACTCGCTATTTAGAAATACATTACGGTATGTGTACCTATATAAAATATAAATAAATAATGTTTATTTGTGTACGCAAATAGGTATATAAATTGTTATTTTTTAAAAATGTTCAACCAATAATTATGTCCGAATGTTTCTATATCTTTATACTTCTACATCACGTTTACAAATAATCTTCATATTTATGTACATATATTATTTACCTATTTATTTGCAGTTTGCACATTCAAATATTTTCAAAATAATTCAGTGAGAACATAAAATGTTATAGCAGTGTGTTATTGGGCACCCTCCATATGTTTTCGGAGTTCTGTATGTGTTATATAATATATTTATGTGTATATAATATATTTATACGGGCGCAGCGGTGTACTATACATCAGAAAATGTATATCAACATGTTTAACGGGGAAATATAACGCGCACACCGAAGTATGGACGATATTATTATGTATATAAATCCACGCGAGTAACATTTTTTACATAGTTATACACACGACACACTCGCTACCACACATGCATATGATGTATAAATATTATATATATTTATATAAATAAAAAAATAAAAAATATATATATATACATGGATGTATACGTACTAAGTAGATACGTATGTGGCGCACAGAGGATTTTAAAGAGTACATGATGTAACTAAAATTGTACCCATCTATCATGTGGTGTATGTAATTATATGGTAGTACATTTTCAATGTCAACCTTCCTCAAAATATTTCCAAAATACCTACCCGCCCGCCATAAGAGAAAATGTAGTTAAATTACGTATGTAATTCGAATTTTTAGAAACTGAGCATTGACTCAAATTAGTTAAATGTTGAATTATGTCGTTCTTTTTTTGGTGTGCGTTATATTTATAGCGTACGTACAATGCACAATTGCACATATATTAGAGCTTTCACGGAAAAAAATCCGAATATTTTTTAAAATAGGCATTGTCCAGAATAATTTAAATATCGCGTAAATTTTTGTTTTTTTCTAATAGAATGTTTGGCCAATGTCAACATTTTAATTTTTCGTGGACAGTTTGGTTTTTTTCAAAAACAAAGCGAAATATTCGTAAGTTCAATATTTCATTTTCGTCTATAGGTTAAGTGAATAATAGGTAGCAATTATATTTATTCAATAGCGTATTTATGAGGGCGATTTAATCCCCATTCCCAACACCTGTATTGGTTGTAATTTTTTTAAAGTTTTGTTAAAAAGAAGTATCAAACTATAGGGTAAAACATTTTAAAACTATTATTATTTTCAATAAAGTTTTATCAACTATAATTATTGTCATTAAAAGCTATTGATAAACATAATGTAATACATATTTTCTTACAGAGGATGACTAACAAACGGTAAAAAAAAATATATAAAAAACATATATAAACAGGATAAGTGATATTAGGATCTTAAAATTAATATCAATATTATATAGTTACATCATATTTGTACATGTTAAAATGTTAATGAAGCCAACACATAGACCGCCACGTTTGAATTTTTCAATATTATTATAATGACGATAATAATTGATGTATTGATAAAATTGGACATTTTATTTGTGAATAATGCGATTTACATGATAAAATTTTTGAAAATACTTCATATTTTATAATATACAGTATAGAATATACATAAAACTGTACAAAATGTATTTTAAAACCTTTTCTTAATTGTGTATACTTTTCACGCTCTTCCATCATTTTAAATTAAACATTGCAATAATATATCAATGTGGTTGTAGGTTATATAGGTATACATTTCAAAAATAAGTTTGTGAAATTTGTGAACGTTTCATACTTTTCGAATACTTTGTACTCTGGTAAGTACGTGTCTGCTCGTGTATATTATTTCTGTAAGGAAATTTCTGTAATGAGTATATTAAAATTCTATTAGCTGCTTTTTAAAAAAAATATTATGTTGTGATCACAAACATCACAAAATGCATACTAATATTGACGGTATATAATATAAGTAAAATGTGACCGATAACCAGTAGTGTATTGGTAAATAAATTCAAGGGTTTACGCACATTATTAAACACTTAATACGTTCGCTGCATACCATATTTTGGTAGGACTCACTGTATGCGTACGTAAAATGGGAATAAAATTTACTTCGACGCTATTTGGCGTCATCAGCACTGAAGAATAAATTTCATATCACATACTGAATGAAGACGATTGGCGTTTCTGTTTCTTAAAAAAAAAAAATACACTAACTTATATTTTTAACTTGTTTTCTATTATTTTAAATACCAAATGTTACAGATAGAAAATAAAAACAAAATCATTCTTCGTTTACAAAAAGTAAAATAAAAATAAAAAGTAAAGTAGTTTTTATATTGTAAGTAAATAAATAATAAAATTCATTAGTTTCATTTTTCAAACTCCGATCTATAATTTTATATACAATTAAAATTAAGAAATTATATATTATATTACATAATTATTGTGTTTAATATAGTTTCGTTCAATTGTAATTATTTTTACAACAAATTATTATGATAAAATAACACATATATATATATATGTATACATTTTTTTTTTTATGAAAGCTTTGAGATTTTTTTTGTATATTATGATGTGGTATTTATGATTTTTCTCGTTAAGAAAAATGGCTATTAGTTTCTGGAATTAACTATATAAAAATGTCATTTTTACTAACGATTTGTATATATTTTTAAACGTTCGGGTTTAAAATATTGACATATTATTATTTATATAATATATATGTACAATTGTTATAAAACAAATTCGTTAACTTTCAACTAATTGAAGTTGATAAAATAACTTCATAAATAATTAAAATATTAAAGAAAAATAATATTATCCTTATATACTCATTAACTCGAACTCGTATATGGTCTGAATCGACGCGATTACGGTACAAAACAACGACGGTCTGAACATAATGTTTGTAGACCAGCTAATAATAAAACATTTAAAATACTTGTCGTATACATATATACTATAATCTCTGAATGTATGTGTGAACAATGGCAATTTAAATACTAATTATTGTATGAGTAGAATACGCAACAGCATATTTAAAAACAAAACAAATCAAAACAAAACGACTGAATATTGGTATACTATTGACAAACACGTGCATTATTTTACTATATACATACACAGTAAACTTATATTAGTAAAAAGTTGTACCTTGCACCGCATGTATAACGTGCCTCATAATTTATATGTATACGCATTCGGACAAGACTCATTTTAATTTGTCGTATATATATATGAAACTACATTGTCTTAAAGTATATATAACACAAATATAATATATCTATAGTACTTCAGATATTGTTTGTACGCTCGATGTTATTTTGTAAAAACACGTATAATATCCTATACGTGTCCGCGGAACTTCACACTGATTAAACATGTATATAATACATGTCTTCATATAGCATAGTAAAATAGCTGTTATTTTTTGCGATGTGTAATAATAATTTATGCGTTTTACACATAGACGTGCCCAGACTTCATCAATAGGTTTTTGTTATGTAATACGAAAAATTGGGACTCCTCATTTAATTATTCTACTCTCTAAAAAAATACACAAACTTAATATAGTTAAATTTAGATAAAATTATAATTTTATTTGTAAAGACTAAAGTTCAAAATTCAAATCACTGCTTTATCAAGCATTTTAAATTTCTTTTATAACTTCATCAATGTAAATTTCTGTGACTAATTTTTAATTAGCAAACATGGGCATCTAAGTGAATCCTATTTTTTAATCTATACGTTCTAGTATCATAGTGCTCCTAAGTTTAGATTTCATAATGCTTAATTTAGAAAAAGCCAGCTCACATGAGAAACTTGTCATGGGAGAACTGTATACACATTTCAATAATATCTTGTATAAATTTAAAAATATTGTCTATTTGTCATTATCTGGCGATATACATATATATTAGAGTGGTCCTTATTTATATATGTGGGAATTTTTTTCGAAATATTTTAGATAGTACCCTTCCATTTTGTTCATTACTATAAGAAATTAAATTGTGTTAAGTTTGGTGATGATAACTTACTCCTTTTCCGTAATTAAAAAGGGTTAAATTATGTCAAAAGAAGGTAGTTTTTTGGTTTTTCATGTTTAATTAAAAAAATGTGGTACTAAGTAAAAAATTAATATAACGTTAATTTTAGATATTGATTCAATTTAAAAAAACGTTATTATAAAATTGCTTGATAATGCATTATTTTTCAAGAAAAATAAAAAAATGTAAACTATTTCATTTATTTGGTAAGTTTGATTTTTTGACGATTATTTAAAAAAAAAAATGACGAACGTTTCAAGTTACGATAACATGTTTTGAATAAATATTTAATTTAATTAAATTTCATAAAAAAAATCGTTTAAATTTCATTGGATCTACCATTGTGTTGTTACAATATAATTTATATAATATTTAAATACGTGGCCTACACAATAGCCCATTATCTGTAAATTAGGTTATATTAGAGTGGTCATTTTCCAATTTTATTTTAATAACTGTATCATTTAACTTAAAAATGCATGTCTTAAATTGAACAATCATAAGTTTTCGATAATAAACAATATTTAAAGTAGGGTGACCAGACGTCCCGTTAAAAACGGGATTGTCAATTTTTTGATCATCATGTCCCGTTGTCCCGACAACCTTTAAACAGGACGCTTTTTATCCCATTTTTAGAAGATAGTCCCGTTTTAATCCCGTTATTTCCATATAATTATATGAATTTTATGAAAATAAACGAAAATGAACGAAATAAATATTAAATAACTACTCGCATACTTCAATTTTAAAACCAAAGTTATAAATAACAGATTACGGTTTTCGTGGAACGTATGTCTAGTCTCAATGCCGACAAATAATAGGTAAAATTAGCGATAAAAATGAAATATGTTGTATGGTGTATAGTTGTATACTATATGCCGTATGCGGTATGCTACAATAAGTCGTACTATGAACTAAAATATACATACTGTAAATTATTTATAAATTTATAATCAATTATATTAGAATAGATATTACAACGATTCATTTTGGATTTCATTTACTGTTGGTAATGACACTGTTGGCAGTTTATCCGTGAATTCCTTTCTGTGAAGTGTTATTATATTTTGTAATTAACGCGTACCTTTCATTCGATTTCCAAACTTTTAAAAAGAATACCTACTTAAGAATTAAAATGCTCAAGAGACGATGTAGTTTTAATCAAAAATTAAAAACGCAGTTTCTTTTTGTAAGAGAAGCCGATTAAATAGGGAAAGTTCTGTGTACCAAGTGTAAATCTATTTTCTCAATTGAACATGGTGGGATATCAGATATCAAACAGCACCTACTAAAACGAAAACATGTATTGGCCGTTTCTAGCTCTACCAACTCTAATAAATTAACATCATTCTTGATCAATAAACGAAAATCTGGAATATCGGATAAGAGCAAACGTGTTGCGGCCGAAGAAGGTATGTTTGCTTTTCATACTATTATGCATAATCATTCGTTTCGATCTATGGACTGTACGTCCTCACTTATAAAGAAAACTCATGATAAAAAATTGTCTTGCGATCGAACGAAATGTGAATTGATTATATAAAAAGTAAATGCCCCATTTGCAATGGAACAAGTTTTAGAAGAGTTAAAAAATACTAAATTTGTATCCCTTATGGTAAATACATCAAATCACAAAAATCTAAAACTTGTACCAATTCTAATCCGATATTTCAATCCACAAGAAGGAGTACAAATCAAAGTTTTAGAATTTAAAAATTTACAAGGTGAAAATTTTAATATTTTAACAAGATATTTTAAGTAGTTATATAATGAATGTTTTAAAGAAATACAATGAATCCAATAAAACTGTTGCTTTTTCGGGTGATAACTGTAATACGAATTTCGGTGGTGTCGCCAGAAAAGGCATTAAAAATGTTTTTGCAATTCTCAACGAAAATTTAAAAACTAATATATTAGGCGTTGGATGTGCGGCTCATATCTTACATAATGCAATGCAAACCTGTACGGATATTTTACCAATCGATATTCAATCCATAGTTAATAAGATATTTCAATATTTTCATATATACACAGTCCGAGTGGAGCAATTCAAAGAATTTTGTGATTTTGTAAATGTCGAGTACAAAAATATTTTGGGTACTGTTAAAACACGATGGTTATCTTTGCTACCAGCTGTTACTAGAATTATAGATTTATTCCCGGCTTTAAAAATGTATTTTTTAACTCAAGACAAATGTCCTACAATTCTGAAACAGTTTTTCGATAACCCTGTTTCTATTGCATGGTTATATTTTATTCAAAGCCAATTGAAAGTGGTTTGCGACACAATAACAAGAATTGAAAGTGACAATATTTCAGCGAGTGAAGTTTATGAAGAACTGGAAGTATTATGTGGAAAAATAAGGAACAGGCAAAGCCAAAAATTTTATACATCTAAATTGGCTTTAATTATTGAGGACCTTGGTAAAAAAAATATATACATCAAAAATAATTTCATAGAAAATGTTGATGGTTTTTATAGTGTTTTCTTATCTTATGTAGAAAAATGGAGTTGTCATTTTGAACCGTACAAAATTTTTCGTTGGACTCAATTATTAGATATTCCTGATTGGGCAGACGTTCAAGAAAGTCTTCAATATTTATTTAAAAATAAATATCTCAACCTGGATTGGAATGTGGACGAGGATCAGTTATTTGATGAATATAGTAGAATAGAAAAATTGTTCAAAAAAGTCACAGAAAGATGGTGTGATGTATTTAAGACACTAAAAACAAATGAAATTTCTTTCTACAACTTCTCAAAAATTATTGAATACTCATTGGCTATTCCTGAGGCAAATGCATCTGTAGAACGAATATTTTATATAACAAATGCATTGTGGACAGATGAAAAAAACCGTTTTAATGTCGAAACCATCGGATCGATAATTATTGCAAAACAGCACTATAAAAGCTTCACCTGTTCAAAATTTTATGAATTTTTTTGAAGCAACCACAATTATTGAATTCAATAAGTTCTTCAGAAAAATATGAAAAAAGAATGGAAAATGTGGAAGACGAAATATCAAATTTATGAATAATTGTAAAACATAGTTCTTGTTAAAAAAATGTATTGTTAAATACTTTAATTTTAAAAAGTAAATTTTTCTAGTGATTTAAAAATTATAATAGTTTTAAAATGCAACATTGTGTTGTTTAATGAATAATAAAAAGAAAGTATTCCTTAATAATTAAATACTTTTATTTATTTATGTTAGTTTACTCAAAAAGAGTAAAGTAATGGAAAAATAATAAATTGGACTTTTACTCTCTACAGTTGTGTGAATGTATATGAATGAGTGTTTTTCGGAGGGGGGGGGAGAAGTACCAACTGTCACGTTTTTTATTTTTTTAATATGGTCACCCTAATTTAAAGTTACGAATAACACATGTGCAGTAATATACATATACCATTAAAATTATTTTATAAATAATCGCAAAATAATCAACATACTCGTATGTTATATAGAAAATTTCTCCTCAACCATATCGTGTTAATAATTCAAATTTTATTGTTCTACGTATTTAGCCAACTATCGTCTTATTTTATATATAAGATGATTTTATTGATTATTATAAGTCTTTAGTTATTGGTGGACAATCGTGTTTTCAATGTGTTATTGATTCAATTTGTTTTTATAACTTTTTAATTATAGTATATTATTTAAATTCAGTTTTGATTTTTATTCTTAATTGAAGCATTTATGAATGTGTTGAAGCTTTTATGGATTGTTAATTTTCTGCTAATGTTTTCAGATTTATCCACGTGTATATTTTTGGGCTGACGTTTCGGACTCATTTCAGAGTCCATCCTCAGAGCGTAGTTACCTTATCGAATGTTGTAACTATACTGCCGAATAGCAGTTCGAATGACCTTCGTGTCTTATTTTATAACATGCGAATAGTACGGTTAAATTTACAAGAAAGTTCGATTCTCGTTTTTAATGAATGTATAATATTTTGAAGGAAGGCGAGGATACAAACTCAAGATGCTGCAAATGTAATTTGGAAGATGAAAAAACTCGATGACTGTTGGTGGAATCTTGATAAAAATAAAAAATGATATAGTGTTATATAAAAAAAAAGACACGAAAACGACTTTGAACAAAATATAAATGATTTGTTTAATATTGCTCATTCTAATGCTATGAATATCATAAAAATTGTAGAAGATAGGTAATTAACAACGCTTAAATCAAAAAATATTTAACAAAGATTCTAGTTAAATTCAGAATTTTTACATACATATCCAGTGAATTGAGAAAAAAATGAAAATTATAGACACGCTAGTGATGTTATTCGTGGATTGAAAGTTGTTAATGGTGTAGTGAAACGATGAGTCAAACTGATGAAAATATAAACAATACTGCATACCATGCATATTAAATTGCATAGAGAAATAAGACAGAAATTACATAGAAAATATTATGAATATTACAACAAAAAGACATTGAGTTAGATGAAAAGAAAAAAAAGAAAATTATATAATAAAAATATAACAAAAATATAACTAAAAGCAAAGAAATTGTGTATATAATGAAAGCAACTATGGGTGTGATATGAATATTATCTAATATATATTGATATAGAATGTTATTTTTAAAATCTGTTTGTATAATTAAGAAATTTCTTAATTTATTGTGTTTAATTTCTTTATAAATATGTATTCCAAAACGGAATTCATATAAATATTATGTTGTACATTAAAAATTTCTTAGTCATTATGTATATTAAAAGTAATAAAATGATTATTTTCTAAAACATTAGGTGTTATTATTTAGTGCTTCTGGCCTCAACAATGAATATAACAATACTTCTACGCTTATGGGGGTTTTTTTGTTTATAGTAACCATCTTAGCATTTAAATCATCATATATTCCCCCTTTATCATTTGGTTGACAACAATATGCTGTACATGTATTATGACCTGTTGTAATATACCTCGTTGGGTCTAAAGAGTTTACTCAGCGGATTCCCTTAAGTCGACGGCGACGTACAATCACAAATGATCTGTTAATTTTTATAATTTATCATAATAATACAATATACTACATTATAAATATCATATACAATTCAGTGGTTCTTAGTAGTTAACTTATACAAAAACTGGTAGTATACATTTGTTATTCGAACAACGATTTTTGATGAGCTCGTTGACATATTCTAGTTGATATAAAAATAAGTCATTTAGGGTTGTCTAAGTAATTCGATTTTTATGGAAAAAACTAAAACGTAGAATTTCTTAGTTAAAAACTGTATTAATTATTTTAGGAAAGATCACTTAACTTTTTATTTAATCGTGACAAATTACACTTGAACATAAACTAATTATAAATTGTAATTTTTGTTCGTAGCTCAATTTACGATCATACGGCGCTTTGAATAGGCAATTTTGGTACAGTCGCGCGCTGTGGCAGGCCAATAATAAAAATAATAGTAATAATAATGAAATTAATTATAATAACAATAATAATTATAGTTATAGTTATATATTTTATGGTTAAATTAGTATATCATATTATATGAATGGAAGAAAAACATAATATCGAAATTATTGTTTACAGTATATGGTAACGTTCTACAATATTGTTTCAGTGATTTGAAAATTTCGTTCTTTGCAATGAAATAATACAATATAAATAATCTGATGTCATAATGGTACATTATTTTTAACATTTTCGTAGAATATGATTACTTTTTATCTTAAATTGGTAAATAAATATATTGACTATATATATATATAATTTAATATAAATATATTCTACGGTCGGGTTTTGTAGTAAAAAAATCGTAAGAATTTAACATTAACAAAAAATAGTTTGAAATAAATACCTATTATATATATATATATATATAATACATTATATATATATTATATTTGATTGATTATTGGTTGTCACCAATAGGTACTAAATACACGTATTATAACTAAAGGCTATTACATAGATAGTTGGTATTAGAGTGTATAAATTTCGTTATTTTCGAAAAAATGCTTGTAAGCCATAAAAAACATATTTTTTATTTAATTTCAACTATACGAAAATTAGTTTTTTAATTGAAATTTTTAAAAATATTTGGTTTATACAAATTTTAATTATGTTACATTTTTAATTTTTAAACCATTTTTGAAGTTTGTTTAAATTTTAATACTTTTTAAATAAATTGATGTTTTTTATACCACTTATGACAAAATTGAGGTTTTCATTAATTTTGAAAAATTACAAAAAGAAAACAGCTTTTAAATAAACATTTCTAACATCAACAATTTTGTTGTTGAAAAAGTAGTTTCTTAAAATGAGTCTTTTTAAAATTTGCCAAAAATGTTAAATTAAATGGAATTTTTTTTAAATTTTGAATTGCAATTAAATTAAATTAAATTAAAAAACTGAATAGAAAAAAGGTATTGTGTTTGCCAGATCTCTTTGGAACATTAAATATCTGCCTAATATTTACAATATAGACGATAGTATATATTAAATTTTTTTAAACCAATTCTACGATATACATTCGCGCCATATCCGCGTGTTTCGTGTGTATGTAAGTATATTATAGTCTATAGCTGTAGAGCTTGACTTTTAAGTATTTGTTTTTTTTAAAAATGTATTTTAAATTCTCACATTAAACTGTTTAAATAACAGTACATTATTTTCGTTGACGCATAATCGGAGGATGTAATTAAACGCATAGAAAATGTATATATACACGCACGGTGCACATTTTATATTTATATGTTAAATAGTGCGTATGCACACGTATATACTATATATTATATACAGAACTATTTGTGTAATATAACACGCATAGACATCTACAACAAACCCATAAAATATTTCAATATTAAAAGTAAAACTGTCTACGACGACAATTTCAAATTCCCTTACACTCTGTTCGTAACAAAAAATAAAAATAATAATATATAAACATCATTTTCAGGTAAAAATATTTATATAAATAATATATGAATATGCCTTCTCGACGACAAGATGAAACCCAATGCGTTGGTTCTCCATGCGTACGTGTATAAATAAATGTATTATGTTTGCGTATGAGTGCGTATAATGGTGAGTGTGTTTATATATCTTAATGTACGTTTGTTCCTCTTTAGATTTACAATATATCCGTATACAACTTGCAAGAATGGAGCTCTAGAGGATTGCCACAAAACGGGTTCTACTTCTACAACGTGCTGTTTTTGAAAACTACCGTCGAGGGATTTGCGTTTTAAAAAAAAAGAAAAGGAAATTTTCTTTAAAAGTCGTTGCACTTGCGAATAAATAAATAAATAAATATATAAATATATAAATATATATATATATATATCATATACATAAACAGATGATTTAACAAATTTATTTCTTTAATTTTATTTCATTTAGTTTTAGATAATAAAATTAAAATAATCCAAAAAACTAAACTAGTTTTTTCGATTCGGTATTATCCATGCCATTTTAAAATATCAAAGACCACAAAAATAACAAACAATTTTAAAAATCAATAGAAGAAATACCCTATAAATAACGATTGCAACATCTCTATAACACAGCTGATCCTTTGTAAGTAAAATGTATGTACAGATTATTATTTTTATGGTTACAAAATGTTACTGTATTGCTGATGCTTAAATAGGTTTAATTAGTAGAAAAATAAAAACTTCAAACAGAAATATTCGACCAAATATATATTTCTGTAAAAAATTAATCAAAATATTATGTACGAATAAGTTATAAAAATAGTTTATAAGTACGCCAATAATTTTTTATTAAAAACAAATTATTCCCGCGTAAAAACTCAATTTTATATAAAATGAAAGTTTTCGCATATTCTGGTAATATTATTTCGTTATTATTAACATTAAAATCGATAAATGTATAACTTATTAGTATGTTAGTCTACTTGTCAATAGATTATTCTAGTGTAGTATAGTATAATATAATAGTTAACGTTAAACGTATCTATTAAATATGTTATTCTGAAGAAAAAACTATAAAAAAAAATGCAATTACTTATGTACGCATATTAATATATTTCCGATTGATAATAGATATACTTAAAATAATAATAATTACAAATAATGGGACAGAATATAAAGATAACTATGAGCCTTAATCACATTACTTGTCGCAGTTAAAATTCGGTAGTATACTACGTATTATTATATTAAATCCAAAGTAATGTTAAATATATTATTATTATTTAGATTGAATTATACAAGCATATTATTCTGAGCAAATCATGAATTACTACAGTGTTTAGTATTTAATATATATAGGTAGTAAAAAAAAACGATTTTAAGTAATTACTCAATATGCATTAAAAATGCATTTGTAACTTATGAACATAGATTTTTCAAGTGAATTGAATACTTATAGAGTTATGATAATTTTATTTATTGTGTTAAACCTGTATGTATTAGTTTCCTAAACTACAAAATTAGATGTAATAAATTTAAAAATAATCCGACTATAAATATATTGTATTTTTAAACCTATGAAAATACAATAAATTAAAGATAAAAATAATATCGTCCTTAATAAAATCCAGGAAATAAACGAATGTATACAATTTTTAAACTGTATGTATCTAACACGTTTGGAACGAAACTCAAATTATTTACACTATAATATGGTTATCTAACAATGTAAAATGGACCATATAAATAAAGTTGACACAAATGCAATGTTTTTTTAATTTGACTATGAATTACTTTTTTGTTGAAATTAGAAGTAATTTTGTGTTAAGGACCATCATAACAAGGGTTTTAAAATTATTATTTTTATCTTTATGAAATCTTGAAGAAACAGCTTGTAATATATAATTCGTTTTAACATTATTTTACCAGCCTATTAGGCAGTTATACTTTCCACACATATAATTTTATTTTGAAAATTATTTTGTTGAATGTATTTTTGATAAATCTGAATATATACAATATAAAAAAGTAACACAATTTTGAGTTTCTACATTTCTTCAGATACCTACAGCACCGTGAAAACTGGGTATGAAGATTGTATATTATACATGGATTCGATATTCTTTATGGGACCTCTAAATCTCTTGTTAAAAGTATACAAATTGTTTCATATTATTAATTTTAATTTGCGATTTTAATTTTTTTATTTTAGTTAATACGTAGTGTTACTTGTAGTGTAACACTACGTTGTGTTAATACGTAGTGTAACTCTACTGTTACTATTCATTATCTAGCAATCTAGTTATACATATATATATATTCTATAACAAAAAAATTTTAACTCGCGTTGTAATTTATAGCAAATCGAAAGAATTTTAAATTAAAATTTTGACACGAGATCACGGAGATTACCGTCCTTCTCCAATGCAATATTAATAATTTTTTTTTTTTTTATATTTAATTAAATTTATTGAAACATTAGATAAATTTATTTGTTTCGATAATTATAGGAAAACGAAGAATAATTACGAAGAATAAAACTATATTAAATTACAAAACTAGACTAATTGAAAAAAGAAATTATAGAAAGAATGATGTGAAAAGAAAATTGATTGGGAGTTTCAATTAATGTAAATTGAGTTGACGAATTAATTAAATTGTGTACATTTTTGCAATGCGTTTCACACACATTTGAAAACTTCAAATTGTCACAATATTGAAACTATAAATTCATCAAATTCTGATTTTACTATAATTTTTAAAATAAAAATACTAAAATATTTTATGAAAAACAATATAAAAATCCAATATTTTGATAAGATAAAACACATTGTTTAAAAAAATGACTAATTTACTGATTATATTAAACAAAGATTGATGGTCAACAGTTAATTGTAATGTAAATTAAAATTTGATTTAAAAATATAGTTTGAAAAATTACAGATATTATCAGTTAATTTTGATTATTGAATACAATGTTAAGATATTTGATTGCAAGTGAAAAAAAGTTTTAAACTGAAATTATCAAAATTATCTACCGTTCCAAAATTTGGGACAGCATTATTCCACTGTTGAAATTGTGATTTTCGGTAAATTTTCACAATTATCTGGGAAATTACTGAGCAATTCTGAAAAACTATCTTTCTATAAAATATCGATTTTATCCAACTTATAATTTATAGAATAAATATAAAATTTTTGGAGTGCTTCATTTATACAAAATGATGTTGCATACAAAATTTAAAAATCGTTCAAAACATTGTTAAATTGCTTTGCTTAGAATTTAAAACGCTATATTTAGCAAAGTATAAATTCTAAATGAAATAAAATAATTTATTTTATTTTCCAACAACATATATATATATATATCTTTGGATATAGACCATTATTTTTGTTCTGTAAATGCTATAAATACGATTTAAATGTGTCTGAAATGCCTTCTTTAGTTAATAGGACCTTGCCCCAAGGAGTTAAATCGTATCCCCTTTCTGTGTATAAAAAGGGCCCGAATATTACTCTACCTAAATTACTTTCATTCCTTTTTAAAAATCCTTTTTCTTTTAATCCAATGACAACGTAGCCATTTGAAGCGGAGTTCAAATCTAATCGTGGTATATCAACTTTAAACTCATAAGTCGCCTTAGGATCATTTTTTGTGTTTGGCACTGATGGAGACTGATATTCCTTACTTCGTTTGCCTTTGTTGAAATAGGCGATTTTCACGAATGTTCTGGATTTTTCTAAAAATTAAATCATTTAATCATTTTCTTTGATGGTAAATTATAAATTTAAATACAAAATATAATAAAAGTTATAATTAATATTTGGCGATCACATAAAATTATCAATTTTACTAACCATGGGGAAGATTCAGGTTATTAGCTTCGTGGACAACTATATGTAAAGTTTCCTGTTGTTTTTTATAGCACAAACTGATATTCAAATTGCAATGATTTAAATCTGGCTATATTAAAACAGATGAATAATACGTTGTAAGAAATATTAGTATATTCAGTATATAAATATTTAGTATATTATAATAAATTCAGTTCGAAATTTAAACACATACCCAAGAATGTTTGTAGAGTTTAACACTCTGTGCACCATCGTTACTAGGAGTTATATTGTCTAAATAAAAAAGGGCATGTCCAACCGCGTCGTATTTCCCTTGATATTCGTGATCAAAAACAGATATCCTAAATTCATTAATATACGTCATTAAAATATGTTATACATAAAACAAACGGATAACAATATTGTTTACCTCAAGACCTTGTTTGCAATACATTTGGTACTAATAAAAAAATCTTCATTAACGACGGGACTCATGGCGGCAGCTATAGTTTTACTTGTTTTTGTAGTCTTTTCTTGTGGTAAAAGTGTGAGTTTTAAAACTGTCTTATAAGGTCGTTTATCTTTTCCTTTTGGTGCTAATCCATCCAAATTATCCACACGAACAAACAACCTTGAAATAAAATGTCTAATTAAGACTTGCTTTTATCAACTGCTTACATTTAAAAATATACATAAATTCATAACTAATAAAAATTAAACAAATATTTGAGCTCAAAGTAATTAAATATTATGTATCAATTTATGTTAAAATGTATAATATGTCCATTGAAGTGCTCAAATTTTTCCAATAAAGAAAGGATATACATATCAATAACCCTTAACATGTTTCATAGATTGAATTACTAAAACAAAATATATCAATTATAATGTCAACTACACCTTACAAAGCCATTCGAAATTTATAATCATACTCATTACTAATGATTAATGACGTACAAAATTATCTACAAAAGAAAATTTGCAATAGTTTAGTTTTTAATATAGGGTAACGTATTTACCGACTTCCCATGGGAATTATTTAAAATTTTAATCCAAAAAATTGTATCAATTTCAAGTATGGCCATACACATTTTTTAATTTCTACTAATAATTGTGTATTGAATATCTATATAGAACAAAACAAAAATAATTCAATGTCTTTCATAATAATTATCCATAATTCTAGTAAACTCTTAATACATATTTTAAAAAAGCGTGTGAAAGTTTGTTTTCAATGAGTTAGAAAATTATATTTTTATTATAAAATGTGATAAATGAAATATCATTCTATTATATTTTCATAAACAAAGTTATTAAAACTATTTGCATTATTTATAAATATAAAAAAATTAATTAGCTTATATATTATTATGTACATTTTAGAGTAAGGGAAATTTAAATACGGCATTTTCGTGCAATAACATTATAATATTACATTTTTATTACTAGAGAAATATAAATTTAAACGTGACTATTTTTTGATTTCTTTTTAAAAACAAATTACAAAAAAGTAAAATGAATTTGTGATATATTGATTTAAATTAGGCTGAGTAAAGATATATCTTCCCCTCGAGCACGCTCCTGAATAAATTTATACAATCTATTATAAATATTATATTCATATTTCTGTATTCACAGGTATAGAAACAAAATTAATATAAATTATGCACGTTTAAGTAATGTACTAGTATATATATATATGTATATGTTTTCCAATTTTTATTACTTTTTTGTATGTTGATCGTAAGTGATTTTAAAATTAACGTTTCCATAAGCTTGTTCTTGGTGTGCATTAAGAACAACAGGAGGAGCATTGTCTACTGGCGTTTTCCAAGTGTTCGACACAGCTTCACTAGACTTTGATCTAATAGACGTTAATTTATTAGTGACATTAATCATAGACGTTGCCACTGAGCCAAAACGATGAGGGCGTGCAGGTGCGTTTGTAGTACTGTCATCGGCACTTTTTGAAGCCAATGCGAAACTATCAGAATCTGTAGTTGAAGTCACATCCTAAAATAAAAGAATAATTTATTGTGGTAAACTGATATTTTTTTTTTAATTTTAGGAAAGATCATGTCCAATTTTTACCTGCATACTCTGAGATTTAAGCCAACCTGTAGTTTCTTTACACGAAGCAGGAGAAAGATAGTCCATTTTATCTTCTTTTTTGGAAAATTCTTTTTTAATCGAAGTTACACTCTTAAAAAAACAAAACAAAAATAAATAAAACAAGAAAAATATGCAAATACGTTGAATGTGTAAATAGTTTTGTATTTTCGTCGTAGTCATAAATATATTTATATAAAATTAAAATCGGATATTTCAATTATTTCGAAACGATTTTTCGCACACTCGAGTTACTTATATTCAATACCTGCTTGTCTGCCTAATATCGTATTGCAGCTAACAATAATGTTTAGCAAATAATATTCGTGAACTTTTCAATAACTTACTAAGTCTGGCGTGGAAGTGGAACCAGCTCCTGCCGTGATTGGTTGTAACATCATCATACTGACGCCGGCGAGTGTTTGAAACGAGTTGGGTGGTTTTGGATCCTTCCCTTGTTTATTTATCATCGCTTTCCCCCATTTTCCTTTTTTTTTCATGGAGTTTCTTTTCGGCGGCAGATCGTCGTCTTCGCCGTCGCTTGTGAAACCGGATACGGAAAGTCCATCCTCGTCGTGGGAGATGTGTCGACCGAAACTGTAATACGCGATAATGTGTAAATTGTTTACACGACGTTTATATCGCGTAAATTAATACAACAATGATAAATAATCGTTTTTCAATGTATGCGTAAATTCGGTAATTTGTTATAAGTACCAACCTCGATATCTTTTGAACGGTGTAGTGTTCGGTGCTGCCGGTTACTGAGTTTCCGTTTTCCAAAAGTCCTAAATTGATGCCAATGTCGTCGGAACGACGCCCGAAACCGAAATAAAACAAACAACATCGGTAACAGTTCTTGAACATTTCAGAGTAGACTAGCTCCGTAGTTAATCATAAACGCGAGTATTGATTGTGATTAAAGCGTTTCAAACCATCTGTTTGATATCATTTCAAGCACAAACATTATTATGTATTTTATAATGATAGAATTACAATCAATTTTTCGTTTAAAAAAATATGTCATAGTGAACATAACAAAAATAATATTCTACTTTACTACTATTAAATGAAAACACGAATTTTGTTTAATATGAGAATTGTTTTGTTTGTTTTTTTCAAAACTCTACCGGCGAATGTACACGAGCATTTGACTAGGTATATCCTCTAGAAAATCGTTTCGCTATGAAACCTTAATAGACAGATGTTTCGGTCAACTGTGTAAACAGTATAATATATTATATTATGCAGGCGAACATCGACGTAGGCCCCTATCGGTGTAAAAAAAACTACACCAAATAGTATACCGTGTTTATCGGCATAGGAAGTACCTATCTTTTTATGGTTATAATTGTATATCTAGCCAATCTGTATATCATACTAAATAATATATATATATATATATTCTAATATATTAAATTTAATAAAATAATAAAATATAATATAATATATTACATTATATTTGATAATTATTATACATCAATAATTCATTAAATAATATGCCATCTGGTGTAACGTGTTTATATATTAATATTCATTTTTGTTTACTAACTATTATTATTATTATTATTGTTTTTATTATTATATATTATCATATTTCATAACAGTATATGTGATAAATGAAATATCATTTGATTAAAATTTCATAACCAAAATTGTTAAAATTATTCTCATAATTTATACATGAAAAAAATTAATTGAAGTATATTATATTATATACATTGCACAGTAAGAGAATCGAGTGTGTTTTCGTGCAATTATATTATAGAATCCTTGTACCTGTACAGGAACTTTTAGGAGAAGCCACATAAAAATAATTTTTGCAGATATATATTTACATCAACTCTCGCTATTTGCATAGCCGATCTTGAACTTAATGACTATAGTAGGACTTGATGACGACCACGACAGTGCGTAGAGACAATATGCTTTCTGTAAGTGAAATCTGAACGTATTTTTGAGAAAATATTTTTAGTAGTTTATGTGATAATATGTATATAATAATAATAATAATAATAGTAGTAATTGTTTTAATATTATGTTTCAGAATTGAAAAATACAAATTAAAATGGCAACAATGATACGTATGTACAACTAAAACTTGAACTACACGTGTGTTAGAAAAGAAGTACCTAAATAAGTATAGCCGCTAGGGAACACGTTTCAGAGATATAAACAGAATGGAGCACACACATCGTGGTTTTGGTCATATATATATATGACCCCGAGAGGGGAGGGGCAAGACGGGGCATCTGCCCCCCTCTGGACTTCAATATTTCAAATATACATTTTGAAATTTTTAATTTCATTATAGTTTAAATAAACATTTCATTGATATTTTGATTAGCATAAATTCATAAATGTGATAAATGATGATATTTCTTTGTGTAAACAAAGAAAATAAGAACAATATATTCTTTATACACTAATGTAGACCTTCATAATGATATGATTTATAAAGTTCTAAAAATATAATAATCAATATGAAAATTATTGAATTAATAATTGGATTTACCGGCTAGGACCCGCTATCTAGTTTTATTTTCTTATCGATATCTAAATGAAATATTATGTCGACAGAAATTCAATTAGATATTGACTTTTATTTGTCAACACGCTGTCTATGGTAAAACACGTTAAATTACGTATGTATTATTTTATTGTCATTTTGTTATAGTATTTTAAGTACTTATAGTGGAATATTGACATTATTTTCAATTTAGTATTTGTTTTATTCAATTAAACAAGGTTCTTTGTTTAATTATAATTATGGACATCAGAAATTATTTCAAAAAATCAAAACTTTGTAAAGCTTCATCTATTTCAATTGACATAAATAATTTATTTTCTAAAATACATTTGTCTTCAAATTGGCACTCTGAATCAATATAAAGAGCGAAAGATTTTATGGATATTATGAATGGTAAACAAATGAGTGTTATTGAACAAAAAATTATGGACTGCATAAAGAAATAGAAACTAATAGACAAAAATTAAAACCTATTATAACAACTATTTTGTTTTGTGGAACACACGACCTTCCACTACGAGGGAAAAAATCAGATTCTGGTATTTTTCATGATTTATTAAATTTTCTTGTTAAATCTGGCGATGAGATAATGAAAGATCATTTTTTGACGAATGTGGTAAATGCTAAATATTCATCCCATAGAACTCAAATAACGAATAAATAGCATATAATTTTAACGTATTTTGTAGATCGCAGAGAATAAAATTTATTTTAAATACTTTTTAGTGTTTAATTTGTATATGCCCCCCCCTGATAAATTTCTTGCGGGCGCCCATGTATATATATATATATATATATACAGTTAAATCCGCTTAATTGGGACACTGCATAAAGGGGACAACCGCTTAATGGGGACAAATTGACATAGTCCCGAACAAATGTATTCGTTTAAGGCAATTTAAATTCGTTTATCGGGGACAAACCATCGGTTATAAGGGACATAAATAAAAGCGTCTAATTAAATATTCTGACCCAAATTATCTACTTTCTTATTGAAACTGTAATTATCTAATCTTTATGGCTTTATTATATTTTATACACGTACGTATATGTACAATGTACAGAATTATGATAATGTACATTGTATTGTATGTCAATCATTTCTTTATCTTTTAATATCACGATAAGAGTCAACTACAACATCGAAGAACTTTAGTTCACGGTTTTTCGTCTCTGTGTATTAACGTATGTGTGTTTTTATTGATCCCAGTATTGTGTTAATACGTAACAATTATGTCTCGTAAAGATTTAACGTTGGTTGAAAAAATGTCTATACTAGATAAAATGAAGGCTCAACCTAATAATACTAGTCTTCGTAAGATAGAGAAGTTAATAGGCAAGTCTAAATCGGTACTAAGCCGATTGAAAAATAATGAAAAAGCTATTCGTGAACAATGGGAAAAATTAAACGACAACAAAAGTGCATTAGTTATTAGTTTTACGATTTATTAGTTATTCGGTTAATCGGGACAGTCGGATAATGGGGACAAATAGATTACCGCCCGATGTGTCCCAATTAAGCGGATTCGACTGTATATATATATATATACATATTATACAAACCTAAGACATGACATATGTATGGTATAAATAGAAACCAGATTGGGTTTGTAAATATGAAGTATTAAGGCACTCTTTGAATGAGACTAAAATATCAGCAGCCCAAAGAGTTTTATTTAACTTTGATGAAATTAACAAGCGACTTCAGAGAGTTAATAAAATTAAAAGCTAAGCAAGTTAACCAATTTTTATAACTCGTTATATTATATTTCTATAAAAAATATAAGTTTAATTGAAGTTAATAGTTAAAAAAAGTAATTTTACTAAAGAGTTAAAATTTTCTAATTAACATTAAAAAGAACAAAGCAAAACATAAAAAAAAGATAAAACTCCTAACATCTTATAATATATTAATGTAGCCTTCAATACTATTATATATTACGTTATATTATCAAATTCTAATAAACACTACTAAATTATTTGACGTTACTTAAATCGTTGCTAGTTTAACTTAATATAGGTACTTTTGTAAAAAGAGTCAACTTAGTTACCACGTTAGGTTTTCAAAAAACAGTAATTTGATGAGTTAAATGTAAATTTTAAACAAATTAATACGTTAAGTGATTAAATTTAAATTAACTTAACTTTTTTATTTGATTTAAAAATTTCACTCATTAATGCCTTTTTTCTAGATGGCACCAACAACAGCGGGGGTCTGCTACTCATTATGCCTAGCCTTGATTAAATAATTATAATATAAAGTTTTCGTAATGAATAGTTTAGCGCAGATATTTATATATTTACATTTTTTAATTGGTTAGTTAATAAAAAGAAAAATAATAATAATAAAAGTACCTAGTTTATACTAAAATATTATCATGCCTTGATAATTCTGTATATTCAATTGTATTTAGAATATTTTAGAATTTTTATATTAATTTACCACTAAAATGTTCTATTTTAACAGGAAAAAATGAAAAATCTCATAGTATAATAAATTATATAAGTATAATTAGTTAGTATAATAAATAATGTTTCATAATTTATAAATTAAATATGTATATATATGTGTGTGTGTGTGTGTGTGTGTGTGCGCAAAAATGTCATGAATTCTGTCAACGGTTCGGAAATTCCGTCTGTCTGTCGCGACCGCTATGCTGATTGTTTTCTTTTATACGCGTACCTATACACACGCCGCACAGCGCCACGGAAATTAAGCTTTTCCGGGTTCTCTAACCTGTACCTCCTACTGTCACTACATTTACACTTTTTGTGTACCTGTAGAACGATATTAATTAAGGAGAAGTGACGACGATATGACAGTTCTATTCTATTTTCGTACTTTCACCTAATCCCACGAAGGCGTTACGAATTTAATTTCGACCACGTGACATTTCGTTTCGGCCAATAATAGACATATTATTTCCTCAACGGTTTTTGTTTTGATTTTATTTCATAATTTGCATTATATATCAGTATGCATTGGCACTGTATAATGTTATTCGAATCGTTCGACTAAACATGGAAATCGTTTCATCGAAACTCGTATAGAAATAATTTTAAGGGAAAATATTGTTTTGCCGAGTTCTTTGTACTTTTTAAGACATTTACGAGCATAATCTTATTATAGACTATTTGTCAAAATACCACCTTATCGGTTGTCATTACCAATAAACGACCTAGTCATCGAAATCGATGACTTAGATCACATTCTAATTATCACATTTACCACCCGTGAAATGTAAGAACAATACTTGGAAATCCGCGAAAAAAATGCACTGACGTCGGATATTTTTTTTTATTTCTCAACGAGTAAAGAAACCACAATGTTCTTTGTATAAGGCAATCGTACACGCCATTAGTGGTTTTATCACGCATGGGTCAACCACAATATCATGTTTGAACAACAGTAGCTGATTAAAGGCCCTTTGGTTAGATTATCCGTAAAGCGAATTGATAAAAATATATCCAATATTTAAGAATACGAATTATTTGTATAAAAAACAAATTTTCATTCTGTAATACCTATTTCCAATTAATATAAATTGTATATTAATTAAAGTAAATATAAAGTATATTATGTATGAGTATGTTAAGTAAAGAATAAAAATTTAATATTTTATCAACGTGAATAATTGTGTGATTATATTTATAACTTTGTGTAAATATGATGATTTGTAAACATATTAATGTTGTTATTGGATACAAGTTAGTTGTCTATCAACCAAACTATTTTATTAAAATAATTATTATTGTTTGATGATACTAAATAGCATATTTTCAATTAACGTTCTATAGTAAAAAATAATTTTTGTTCTTAGTTATAATTTTCATATTTTTATATTAAAATCAATAATCTTCAAGAAAATTATGACACTTAATGAAAACATGATGTGCTGGATAAGATTTATTGTCGATTATTTAAAATGTCATTGGATACGTTCAAGTGAGTTTAACCGCGGCTTGGATTAGGAAGCAAAATCACGAGGCAGTGCTAATAGTTTGGCGTGATGTCTGCGGGAATATTTGAATACATTATAAAAATGCTGGAAGTTAAAGATCGCAGATGATCGTGGATGGCGGTCTTGGCTTATTACTGCGGACGGGAACCATCAGATTCCTCGTGATTTCGGCTACTTTTGATCCTTCTCCATTCTTAAGCGTGCGATATTTATTTTTGGTTTCAGTGTCGGTTATAGTACTGCTGATAATCCTGTTAACAGCAGATATTTTCAAAGTGCTGAGTATAATGACTCGTCGAGCGGTCGATTCGGGTAAGTTATTTATTTTCGTATAGATTCTGATATAATTACGGTTAAAAAAAGATACTGATCGGTTGTTCAAAATATAATCATATATCATGTACGAATTTAGGTATAGACCAATCTCCAGGATATTGCATCATATACGATCAGATAACCTGTAAAAATGGTGGAGTTGTGGACAAAATAGAAGGAGATTATAGGTGCAATTGCACGGATGGGTTCTACGGTATTCGTTGCGAAAAAAGTAAATAGAAGGTTTAGAGTTTATTTTACTTAGTTTTATTGTTATGTTTTTGATTTGCAGAACTAATTTTCAATCCGACGTCGTGGTTTTACACTGACGTGAACTTACGTGTTGGCAAGCCAGCAATGTGGTGGTTGCCTTTGCCGTTTACTGTGAACCGCCAGTTGAAAAATATCTACGAATGTAAGCTAAAACCGGGCGATACATTGTTCAATAATTCATTAACCACTAAAATATTTGATTTCAGTTCATCAAAATAATTTCAAGGCGTTGAAAATGTTTATTAATGATGGTTACCAGGGTGGTTTGGAAAGAAACATGACGAGTACTAGAATTTTACCGCCTACGCACCCGATTGAATGTACCAACGTTTCTAGCGGTAAATATTTAATATTGTTGTTAATATACCGTCACATTATGTGTTTGTTTGTTTTCCAGTGTACTTAACTTCATTGGCTAACGTACATAGGAAATTGGTCCGGAGGGATCCTGGGGTGTTTAAACCAGATTCGAAACGTCGAAATATACTTGTGGACACGTTTTATCAATATTTCGTCATACAGTTTTTCGACGCTAATTTTGATTCAATGGTTAGTGTGTTTTGAAAATATATTACGTTCGGTTGAATAAATTATATGTCTACGAACACAGGTGACTGCGTCCCAGCTGTACGGGGCTGACGAAACAACGAAAAAAGAATTGAGATTGTTCTCTAACGGAAAGCTGAGAACCGAAATTATGGACGGTGAACACTATCCACCTACATTATCGCTGTTTAAACGTCTCGTAACGAGGTTTCATTCGATGAAGTCCACTTTAAAATCCTTATGGGTAAGAACAAGCCAATTAATTTGATTTTTTTCTCGACAATTTTTATTTAGTAAAATAACACACTCGTGAAATAGTTTAACAGACTAATGTACTCGAGTGCACGAAATGCCGAGCCCAGCTGGGCCACGGGTCATCCATTGTTAAGCATGAACCCTATGTATTTTGTGATGTCGACGCTTTGGGTTCGCGAACACAACCGTGTGTGCGACGTACTGCAACAGGAATGGCCAGAGTGGACAGATGATCAGCTATACAATACTGCCAGGAAAATAGTCATCGTCGAGATGATACGAATAATGATGAATGACGTGATTAACGCACGCACGGAACATTCGTTATTGTTGAAACACAAACCGGAAATATTTCACGACCGCCTTCAAAACATCAGCAGCTTCTCAACGCCGTTCGAACTATTGCTGACCACGATGTGGCCGACCAGTTTACCGGATACGTTCAATAACGTAGCAATGAAATCCGTGTTCTTTGGTGACAATAGGTCAGTTTGCCGTTATCGAATGTTATCTAAGATATACTTTCGATCGTCAATACCGTCTTAAGGCGGGGTTAAATATGGACCCCTTATTTTTATTTTTTCAATTAGGAATGTCAAAGTCAATATTCTGCTTGTAGTCTTGTTAAGGTCTGACGAGTCAATAGAAAAGTTATTTATGATCTACGACAGGGGTCGGCAACCTGCGGCCGCGAGCCACATGTGGATCTTTCGATCTAAATCCAGTTACACACGCAAAAATTAATATTTTATGTTCAAAAACAATATTTTGTGATATAAAAAAAACTTACATTATTTTTGTTGCTTTTGGAAATATGAAATAATACATAACAAAAATAATTTCATAGTACCCGCATGGAGCGCAGGCTATCGTAGTAAAATGTTTATTATAGTACATGCCGTTAAAATCGATAATCGCGACGCTATCTACAACTAATTAGTCATACGACGAGTTAACAATGCTAACAAAGTCCAAAAGAATATGATATCATTTTACGACTTATTTTGTTCGACAAATTGTAATAATTTAAACTTAAAACATCAAGTTATGAGCCAAATTCAACAAAACTTTCAAAAGACATGCAAAGCCCATTGATGTATCTCTCTATTATTTAATAACTGTAGTATTTTATTATTATTGATATTACAATTTAAAAATAAAATTATATTTAAAAAATTACGAAAATTTTTAGTGGCTCTTTAAAATCTAGAAAATTTTGTATATTGTAACTTTTGGCTCTTCCGTCAAAAAAGGTTGCCGACCCCTGATCTACGAAATCGTTCTTAACTATCTTCTCTTCCACCATCACCTTGATCGATAGTTTATTACTTGTATTTTACAGTCTAAAAATTGCGTTACTGTGTATATTACGGGTGTATATGTACGTCTGGCCATAGTTTCAATCATTTCAATATCGTTATATTCTTTCAGGCAAGTACGGAATTACGGTTTCACTAATACAGTGAAGTTTATGGTGAACCAGGAAATTGGCACGGTAACTCGCAATAATTACGGCGATGCGACGAAACCGACCACTAGTTTAATGATGAAACTGTCGAGGGAAAATGCACTACAAAGTTTCAATAATTACCGGAGAAAATTGGGTCTACTTCCTTATAACAATTTTTACGATCTCACCGAGAACGAAGAAACGGCTGATATATTGAAAGAATTGTACGATAATGTTGACGACGTGGAGCTGTTGGCTGGAATGTTGACGGAAAAGAAGAAGCCAGAGATGTTATCCACCGTTCAAGTCATGACTAACAGTATAATTGTAAATTCAATTTTGATTAATCCTTTACATAACGAAGATTCGTGGAAACCAGAAACGTTCGGTGGAAACAAAGGGTTTGATATAGTTCGATTTGCGAACATCGAGACGTTTATTTGTAATAATTTAGTCGATAAGTGCAGTGATGATTTCAAAGTGAAACTGTACGCTAACCAGATATAATTATTAATAATCGTTTATTTTCACAGGGAACTAATATTATATAACTTTATGTCATTTTTATTTGCGAACTGTGTCTAGAACGCTTTTCTATAGTAGCTTTTGTCAATTTTCGCCAATTGTTTTAAAGTTTTCGAATATTGTGCGTCGACAGGGTAATACATTGGCAGGAAGAAGGTTGTGAAGGATATTACTGGAAATGTGGTCAGACAGATTTTTGATTTTGGTTACATATTTTAAAATATTTCTTTGGCGTCTGAGATGGAGAGGAAGTTCTCCTGCATAAGAAAGTATGCTGTCTACAGGACTCGTTCTATATTCTTCTATAGCCAGACGTATACTTTGGTTGTGAATGGGTTCTAGAGTACCTAGATCTCTTTTTTTGCCGAATTATAGATTATGTCTCCGTAGTCAATTGCTGAAAGTATAAGTGCTTTGTAGATTGTGGCAAGGCTCTTTGTGTCGGATCCCCAGGTATTGTTACCAAGAATTTTGATAGTCTTTAATCTATTTTGACATTCAGTTTTAAGTTTTTTTTAAGTGGGGTCACCAGTTAAGTTTGTTATCAAAAATGAGGCTCAATATGCGAATGCTGTTTGAGAAAAGGAGTTGTGTATTCATAATATTTATTGTTGGTTGAGGGTCATTCCTTTTTTTGTTGAAAATTTTACATTGAGTTTTGTTAGGGGGGAAATTGAAGCCAGTTTTTGATTATTATTAATTATTATTAATATTATTATTATTATTATATTATTTTATATTTTATATTTTATAACATAACTATTTATAAGCAATTTAATGTTCAGAGTGTGATACATATAGTAAAAAACTTCAAATTTACGTTTATTAACAATATTTATTATACTCAATAATTTTTTGAATATTTTATTTGCGATTAAGTAAAAATGTTAAAATCATCATGTCTTGTATAAAACTAATTTGTTTTATTGTTATTAATATTTTATAATTTCATTAATTAGTTTGTGAAGGTTAGTAATTACATATTATAATAAGTTATATATTCTATTGACAAATAAAACTTCTTGTAAATTATTTTTCAAATTTTTTATATGTACTTTAATATTCATAATTTGTGTCAAAATAAAATATATTATTCATTAATTTAGGAAATTCAAAATTCAAAATTAATTTTTATAAACTTTTAAGTTGTACAGTTTTAATAATAGAGAAATATTTTAACAGAGATTCTTGCTAATGATGGATTTGACGGTAAGTGATCAACATCAATTTATAAATTACAAACATTTATAAACACATTTATACTTAAAAACTCTTAGGTGACCTATTTTAATATTCTATTTTCTGTTCTTGAAATAAGTTTAATATGCAAGTGCCTAATTATGTATATATATTAGGGTGGTTCTTAAAATTGAACTTAAAAAATATTATTGTGGCACCTTTTTAATTTATTCTATATGCTATGAAATGGGCTCAAACAAAATTTAAGATCAATTCTTCAAGTTTTAGAGGTTGCTACCAGCATATAAGTATATTTAGTTTTTACACAAAATTAAAGATATAATATTATTTCTGTAATTACTGTTGTAAATACTCAGTCCCTTAATATTAATTATTAGTTGATAATAAAATAATATAATAAACTATCATTAATTGCTGCTATATAGATATAGCAGCAATTAATTATTTTATTTTATAATGTTGTGATATTTGTACGTATATAAAATTCATCAAAATAATAATACAACCGCTATCGTATATACATTCCAATATTATTGTAAATTTTCGGGGAATTTTTTTCTATTATTATGACCAACATCGTAAATGCATCGCAGACCACAGTCAATACTCAGTCGTTGTTATCTTCATAATATTGAATGTCGTTCGAAGTTCTTGTGTATTATTTGTTTTATAATTACTTAATTATTTAATAATTTAATTTAAATTTTAGTATCTAATTTATTAAATATCTCGGAATTTCTATAGTTGATAAAAACATTTATTATGGCATCAAATATCAATGCACCAATTTCAACAAGACAAGCGATCAAAGTATGGCTGATTGGTCAAATGTTACCAAATTTAAATGAAAATAAATTACCTTCCAAAAAAGAGGTATTGAGTCTATTTTTTTATCATAAAAATATTATTAAAACCAATATTAGAAATTCTGCATACTCTACTGCAATATATGTAATGTCCATTTATGATAAGGCTAGAATACCCACAAGACTTCAGAAACATGTTATTAAAAAAATTGAAGATCTTTTTAAAGAATGGCAAAAACTTAAAAAAAAATAAGGAAAATAAAGCAAAACGATCTAAAGGGTTAAAAAAGAAAGAAGAAGATTGGCAAAAAAGTCTCAATGAGCTGTTTGATATCGCCCATTCTGATGCCTTAAACAAAGTTCGCATACAGAAAGATAAAGAATTTCTACTTTTGCAACGAAAAGAAGGACGTCTGGGCAAAATTGGGAGCATTGATAAAAAAACTATAAAAAAGAAAGCGGAGCTTGAGAAGAGAAATGCAAATATTAAAAAAAGCGGCAGAAAAAAGACGAAAGTATTAAATCTTTATCTGGACAATCTTACATTTTTCTATCTTCTTGTTCAAGTGATGATGATGGTGAAAATAATGATTTATCTGACAGCAATAATTTTGCTATTGAAGAAGCATTAATTTCTAAATCATCTCCAAGAACTGTGTCTAGAACGCTTTTCTATAGTAGCTTTTGTCAATTTTGGGTAAGTTTATTATTCAATTCGCAAACAACATATTTCTACCATTCGGATAGATGTCAGAAAATTTTATTTAAAATTTTGACAAGCGACCCTTGTTATTTCTCATACTGAGAAGGATCGAGTATACGCCCGCGCTCTAATATGTTTGACTTTTGCTTACTCATTGCGTTCTTTATATTTCGGAATTTTTAGTCAAATGTAATAAATTTTGATATGTTGTGGTTTGTTTTGAAAAATTAAACATAAATACAGACGCGTAAACGAGACTCTGTATCCTAATTTAAAAAATACTCGGGTCGATTTTTGCAACAAGGTTTAAGTTTTTGGACATCTCGTCTACGCGGGAAAATATTTGTTTGCAAATTAGTTTTCGACACGTATGACCATTGGCGATTTCTCATTAAGTACTATGGACTTAATAATGATAATTGTCTTAAAATATTTTTTAATTTAAACGTAAAAATAATGTTGTAATAAATCGTAATTTATTATTGTAATAATAACAAATTACACATATAAATGGCACATTGTAATAAACCAATATATTTTTGTTTGTGTTATAAACGTTTAGATTTTTTATTTGACGGACTTAAGGTATATTTAGTTCTATGCTCCTCGTGTATACTACGCGTTAAATAAGAAAATCGGTCATTGTGAGAAATGTCCGGGCAATATGTACAACGATCGACGGCGTCGTGCGCGAATCGCCTACACGACGATTGTAAAACGCGGGTAGTCGCTGTCGCGTGCGAGGGTGCGACAGGGTGAGTCGACTTCGAGATTCAATTGTGATTTTACTAATTTATTAGACGCTTATTCAGAGCGAGTTAAATAATATATATTCAATTGGATTACATTTGCCGAGATTCTCAATGTTTTCTGTTTTTCTGTGTGTTTATACTCATTCTACAATCTCATGAACGGCACGGGTGGCAGTGATTACGAATTATTTGTGCTACAAATTATTATGCGGAGAATGTAATCCTGCGCACCGCTCGGAACTATAAAATATTATGTAAGCATTTTTAATCACTGCGTATTTGCAATATTATTACAATGACGTATTTGTTTGCTGACTTGCAGTCTAGTTTATGTATGATTTATCAATAATCATCATTATATTATCATTGTATAGATTTTTCTTGTATATACATACCTACTCGTGCGATTTTTGTTTATAGTCAGTTATTCAATATTTTATAGACGATATACACAAATAGTAATTACGACACGTTTGTTGGTGCATATTTAAACAATAAACTCGCATTAATATAATTTTTGTGTTCAATATTATATTCAATATTCGGCATATAGACACACAACAAAAATAGCTGTTACATTGTGTAATATCGAATACACATATTAGTTGAAAATTGTAATTCGTCATACAATAAGCGTACGTTTAATAATTCGTATAAAAATTGTGTGGAATTAAATATCCAACATAAAATATAATGTATGTATCTTGTTAGTAGCGGTGTAACGCAAACATTTAAGCCCTAAAAATTGTTCTCGGTCATATGAATTAGGTTTTAGATATTTGGTTTATATTTTACTCGCTTTAAAAAATGTTAACCAATTTGTTTTCATTTCAAATTATACATTATATATTATTATTTCATAAACAAATGTTGCTTAATGTTAAAAAATAAATTTAAATGTGAGTCTAATATTATTCACTTGCGTATATGCTGTTGTAAATAGTGTTTTCATTTATAACTTCATTGGAAATCGGAATATAAGATCTATGATGATATTTTTGACTGCACAATCAGATACACTTAAATTTGAAAATATTCAGTCCTTCATTTTTTTCTTGTATAGTTTTTTTAAATTTAGAGGTTAACATCTTTGTAAGTGTCCAAAAATTTACGTAGTCATCTTCGTCTCGTGAAACTTTGTGTCTTCGATTATGCCACTGATTATTGGGTGTCAGTAAAGTATGAATAGCTAATATCTATCAATATTTAGATGTTGAATGTTTGGACGTATATTTTTATTGGTTTAAAATATTAAAATTTTCAAAAAAAAAAACCTTAAAAAAAGTAAACAATAAACGTGCTTTAAATGTATTATAATATTATATTATATATAGCACATGTTCTCGATTATAAACATACTGTAATATATATATATATATATTTGACGCGACGGGCCTACGTGTATATATTTATATAAATATATATATTCCAAATATCGTAAAATAATCATCATTTTTTTATTTTTATTAAATCAGCCTACTTAATACAAAGGAATATTTGTGAGTGCACTAGGATTTTGTAACATGGTTTATTTAATATATGTATATATATATATATATATATACATGAGCACTCAAAGGGAACATATCAGAGAGGAGCATAATAAAATCAAACACCAAAAAGTACTTAAAATAAATTGTATTCCTGGCGAGTTACAAAATACTTCAAAATTATATACTATTTATTCGTTATTAAATAAAAACAGAAGTCTTTGCGGTTGTTATATTTCAAACCTTGTAATTAACTGTTCAATCACTTTTTGTTTTTTCTGCTATTAATTCTTTCACGATGAGTACTTAACATACATAGGTCATTTAATCGGTCTTCACCCATCGTAGACCTAAGCCAAGTTTTAACTTTTCGTAAACTACTAAATGACCATTCTGTAGTAAAATTTGTAGCTGGTAAAGATAAAAAAATTTCTAATACAATTGTTATGCAAGGAGACATATTTTGCTATGTAGTAAATCCATAATGTCCATATTTTGGAAGTCTTTATTTTTCCATTAACTATATCAACTTTCACTTCAATTTATAAATTTTTAATTTTATAAAAATTATAAATAATTTTTATGCTTTCAGTATACTCTTGTTTTTTCATCTTTATAAATAATGTTGGATGAATATGTTATAATGAAAATGCAATACTATTTTTTTTAAATTTTTAAATTTTGAAGTCTAGGGGGGTCAGATGCCTTGCTTTGCCCCCTTCCGGATATCCTTTTATATATATGTACATCGATCGTAATATTGGACTCTGTATCATTATTTATTGGAATAAGATAACTATACAAAGTGTAGCTATTAAAAAACAAGAATTTCACTCTAAACATTTATTATTAATAATTTTTAATAATTTAATATTTTTCTCCTTCTATACACTCCTTTTCACGTTTAACATATCGTTTCATCCATATTTTCCATTGGTTTGAAACAATGTTGGAAGTCCTTTTCTTGCAATGCCTTTAATATCTCTATCGGTTTTGTTTTTATAGTTTCAACTGAGTCAAAATGTGTTCCATTTAATGTGTTTTTAAATTTTGGAAATAGCTAAAAGTCACATGGAGCAAGATTTGGCGAATAATGTGGGCGTTGTAATACTGATGTTCGATTTTTGGCCAGAAACATTTTAACATATAAAGCATTACGAGCCGGCACATTGTCTTGACGCAAGATCCAAGAATCGTTTTCTCACAAATTAAGGTTGCTTTCTTCTTACTCGTTCTCTGAGTATCGTCAAGACCTGTAGATAACTAATTTATCCTTGAGGTACCCATTCAGTCATTATTACACCCTTTATTTCGAAAAATATGATCAAATAGGCCTTAAGTCATCAACTTCCTCACAACCCTCATGAAGTCGTTTGAGTCACTCAAAAACACGTAGTGGTGACGTAACATCATCTCTGTATACACTTGTCAACAAACAAAAACTTTTAGTCACCAGTTTTATATGTTTCACTAGAAATTTAAAAATAATTTTAATATTCTTTTAAATAAAAAATGCTGTTTGATATTTTCGTTCGGCATAATTTTCGACATACAACGTGAATAAGGTTATTTTAACCGACGCTCACAAGTAAACTATGTTAACGTAGACCGACTAAAACGGTTTGGTATGGTACAACGTCATTCATAATTCATAAATATACCAATTTTATTTTTTATTTATACCCGTCATGTCACTAGTTTGATAGTCTCGTTATTTAATAGCCATTACTCGTATATAGGAATATAAAATGCACTAAATGTAGTTATTAAACAGTTTTGAGTAAACTTTGTTTATTTTTTTTCGAAATTATGAGTTCGCGTGGTTTTTAAGACGTATGATACAACAATATATTGCAATTTCGACATTTAAAATGTTCGCGAAATTGTAAGTTTTAACTTTTGTTGAAAATTTTGATCAACAAGTCACTTTTTTTAGTCACTTTTTCACTGTACAATGTGTGACAATATAGTGAAGAGTGCGATGTATTCATCGGTAAATGTGCAGTCACTTGCAATGCGTTGACGACGATTAATCGCTGTTAGATTTAAAACAATGACTGTCATTTCTAGATCAGGTACGTTTCACGTCACGTTCAAGCGACTAATAACAGTAACGTTTAAACTTTTTCTTCTTTCATAATTTTAAATAAAAAGATAAATTTTTATGATTTATTTAATTAAAAATGTAGAAATAAAAGATATATATTTAGAAATATTTAGAAATATTTTTCACTGGAATAATAAGAATGTTTTCGTGTTTATACGAAGATTAAATCTGATTAGTTTAGTGTTTTTACTTTTTAAGACATGTTCAGTATAAAAATAATTTTTGCATGCTTCACAGTTTGTAAGAGACAGTCAGTCCTCCGCGAATACCACTTAGCGACATCACTATTAGACTCCGTCTGTACCACGTATTATTAACAATCTATTAATTAAACGTGTTTTATACTTCTAAACATGTGTGTTACTTTTATTTATTTTTTTAATAGGCATTACGACGTAATAATTATTGAAAATAATAATTCTTTATTTCGATTATTTCAAACAGCATATAATTGCTGCGATTAGTATTAATCAAATGGACAAAAACTTTCCCCGAATAATATTATATATTTAACTTGGTCACCCCCGTCCACGTCACAATATAATAATACTAATGTATTACGCCAGAAATAGTACCTACACCATTAGGTACGTCTGCCTTATATGTACGCTTGCATAGTTTATATACAAACGCCGCGAGACGTAGGGCGGCGCCTACTCTCGTCGATACCGTCGTGTAACCTCAGCGTATTATGCAGCATGTAACGTACGACATAATGAAATATATCGTGTTTATACGCGACGTGTGAAGAAATCGATGGAAAATAAAATAAATGAAAAATTATGATTTCACCGAACGTTTAATACGCGCGTACGAAATAAAAGTAGGTCGTGTTCTACACGATATTAAAAAATAAACATAAAACAAACCGGCGCGCGCGAGCGATAAATCTTAAGTCCGCGCGTTGAACGCAAGTCACGCCGGACGTGTATAGATCACTATGACGGCGTCGCGACGTTCGCCGCCGATAGATGGTCGTGTACACAATTTATCGTATGCGTATCGTTTCGGGAAAATGTGTTGGAGAAAACGAAAACGCGCACACGCACACGTCTCTACTAAATGCATTCCGCGCGGAACGAATACGAATTGAATTACGAATTCAATACGAATTGAAACTCGGATTCGTTCCTATCTATTATAGGGCAACGGTTCTTAAACTTTTTGAAGTATATTACGTGAAAACGATTTTTGGTTTTAATTGTTGGTTGTAATATTATTCAAAACCACCAGAGTCGTCTTTCTGACACGCCGACATCCTCTCTCCCCTCCGATACCGATTTGTCGATATCTCACTAGCCGACCAACACTACGTGTACCTGTTGACGCGTTAATTGTTATGTGTAATTTATCTTTATCGGAATAATTAAAATAAGCCAAAGATGATATGGTAACCAATCAGCCCAGGGAGATAAAAATTATAGCAGAACTATGTTAGAATGGTCTGAATATAAGCCAGGTCTCTTCCTGTTTTCAAATAATATTAACTGTTGACAAAATAATATGCTAATATATATATTATTTAGAATAACTGAAATATAACGATTTAAAATTTTTATAAATCGATTTTATTTTCATTAAAAGCAAACAAATCGTATGCTATTTTCATCAGCACAGAATGAAGTGTAAGTATAAAAAACAATATTTGGCATGTAACACCTTCTAATAGTATTGCAAAGAACTACTCTGTTCTTGAAATTCAATGCAACTCTCCACGGATTTTTCCATCGATTTGTCTGATCATGAATTAAATCTCTTGTTTAAGTTCTCAATTTTGAGTCTTATTTTGATAAATCTATGATTTGAAAACTATAGAATAAAAAATTGCAATGTTTTAAATTGTAGAATTTTGTTGTTCAGTTTCGGCCATCACGTCGAGAAATTAATCGCCGTAATAACCTGGCATGCAGTAAGTTAATTGAAGCATCAGTAATATTGTGACATGTGACTCAGTCTTGCTAAAACCATACACCCTCAATATTTATTTAATCCAAATGTAGCCTTAAAAATTAGGAATCATATCACGATGAAGATTTTAATTTACTGTGAAAGTATTTCCTTCCTCATCAACAAATTAGTATGGACCAATAACGTCACAAGACCAAATTCAGTGTCAAACTGAGGATCTCTGTGAGTACAATTGTAGGTCTTAAATTATTTTGCGACAACTTTTGTTGACAAATTTATTTGAATAAGAATAAACCTCAAAATTTAATTGAACTTAAACAGGAAATTTGAATTGTAATCGGACAAGTCAATTGATAAATCTGTGGAGAATTTGTTCATGGATGGATTGAACCATGGATAGATGAACCAACAATATGTCATCAAAATATTAAATACGTTAACGCTTTTACTTTTAATCAATCATCAATACATCACCTTTATTAACACTAAGATTATTATTTTCAACAACGTTTACCCAAGATTCTGAAAGTTTAGACTTTCTCAAACGTTTTGTCTTAAATTATTTACATTAATTGTAAAAAAAAAATTGCTCGGTTATCGACAAGTGATATATATATATATACACCCGCAAAAAAAACTTAAAAAGTAAAAAACTTGGTTCTATGCTAAAAGATTGGAGTATAGTTTTGAAATTTTGAAGTAAATAAATAATTTAAATTAGCCTCAAAATTATGTTCCTAAAAGACTGAATGAAAGAGTGTGAAAAAATTAAACTACGAATTTTGAGGTTAATTAATTGGTCAAATTAAATCTCAAAATTCTGTGCTGAACCTTGCGAAATTAAATTTTTTTGAAAAATTCAGATCATTGAAAAATAATAAATTTCTCGGCAAGAGAAAAAAATAACACAGAACGGAGTGCATTCTTTTATTTATTATAGTGTAATACCAAATAGACAGTAACAACCGTAATGTAAGCTTTTGAATTTTGTTTTTTGCATTACCAGTATTCTGACAATTTACAAACTTGGAAACTCAATATACAATTATTTACAATTGTTTACAGTTGATTGAACAAATTCGGGGTGACTAGCTTAACGTACGTTGTATAAAATAAATTTGAGAAAATTCAGAAGAAAGATTTTTAAACAATATACAAATATAAGTTTTACATGGGATAAAAAAAATACTTCTTTAAAATACGAGTTTATAATTGTACAATGTGTATATTCTTACGTTATAACAAAATAATTATTATATTTCTGTGAAACAGTTTTAAAATATATAGAATTTAAAATATTTTTGACATAAACATTTTAATTGTGTGGTGGATGTACTTGTAAAATATGATTATAAATCTTGAATATGAATCCTCGTACACTTTGAACGAGTATTAGAGAAATAATAATAATTTGTTTGTATAACTTTTAACGTGCATAAACATATATTTATATACATGCATACACGTCTAGTTTTCTACCAAATAATCATCAAAATTAACAATTTTTGTTCGCATGGGTTTTAAGTATTAATTAGATCATCTTTATCGACAAAATGTTTCAACATCTATTGAAAATTTCTATCGAATTCTGCAAAACATTGTATACATTTGTATGTAAACTGAACTGGACACTGTCTGAATACGATATCTTAAAGCAAATTCTGATAACGTCCGTACACTTGCGAAAAAGTCTGTATCGCTAAACGAATATTTTACCAGTTTTCTACAATTTTAAGTTATATGTTGTTTCCATGTCGAACTAATCAAACTTTATTAAATTAATATAGACAAAATTACATCTACTTTTAAGATTACAGTCAGAAGGCATATATTTTGTTGACTTAGAACAAGTTCTAATTGTTCAAAGTCACTTGATGAACTTTTTAATTTAAAATGTTGAAAGTTTTTTTACTACGTTCTTATTTATTGAAAATATAATTATATTCATAAACTATTTTATATTCATAACCTAAGTTTTAACGTTGGGATTTTTAATAAGACATCTACTTCCAGAAAAAAAATATGATTCACTCAATCAAGTGTAAATTAGAAATCACTTTTGATAACAGATTGAGATTTACAACCAAAAGGTAATCAATTTATATTTTTTCATAACCAAGAGAGATAAAAAAAAGAGTTTCAACACCAAAAACATTTAAACACGTTTTTCGAATGGCCATTGATAAAAATAACAGTGTAAATGTTTAAGAAAAATGAAATTATATCAGACATGTATACAAGTATATAGTGTGCTAAAACCAATTAACATGGTATATTTTATATTTTACGATTTTTTTAAAAAAATGGTCTACAATTTTCAATTTTAGCTAAAATATGTTACCGGATTACCGTTACACATTGGTGTGTAATTCAGTCATTGCATATAATGTCTAAGTATTATACAAGGTGTACGATATTAACCGCACTGAAAATAATTTGAACACAAGTTTTAATATTAAATAACATAATTAACAAAAGAATCGTATCATAGCAATTACAGTAATAATTGGGAAACAAAACGTATTATCGTTGTCAATACCAGTGGATATTTCCAATTGAATCGATATTTATTATAACCTATCTTTGATTAGGCATTATATGTAATAACTAGGGAATATGTGTATTATATATGTCGCTTGGTAATTTCAGTCTTTTTATAAAATACCTAGGTATGTTATACAATGACTGAATAACACATATTGCCGTTAACATATACAATGTTGAAATTATGCATTTATTTATTCGTCATTAGTAGAGCGCGGATTTGTATGCAATTGCATATGTATTTTGGTTTATTGTATGATATACTAAGTGGGCACGAAATTTGTTTTTTGGCATAACGATTTAAACAATGCCATTTTTTTAGTGCATATTTTGCATTATTCGACATTTTTAATTTTTAAGAGCTTATTTAACAATTTTAATTGCATATTTCATCTTAGAATGCATATTTTGGTGTTAATTTGATTTTTAAACATTTTTGAAGTAATTACCGTTACAAAAAAATAAATAAATATCTTTTACGAAGAAAATCTTATCGCTCTCAGATTTTGTGAGAAATGCCCGTTAATCGGTCTGGTGTGTCATATTTCATTTTATTGTATGTAGAGTCTCGGCCCTTAGATTAATTATCTTTATCGGTGAAATAATCAAATAATATATACGAATACTCAGAAAATATCGGTTTCGGTATCAGACCAATAATATTATTTCATTCTGTTAAAATATTTAGTATCAACCGTGTGTTCGTGTCTGTCGTAGTGCGTGTCTTCGTGTATTATATTTTTTCAAGATGTCGAAAGAAAAATCGTCTTTATCGAGTCGTCTTTGTAGTTATGTGCGTGAATTTGGTGAGAATATTTTTTCAACCGATGGTCAAGTAATACTGTGCAAATTATGTGAAGTTGGCCACGATAAACGATATTCAATTACACAACATATTAAAACTGAAAAGCATTTAAAATCTGTAAGTTTGAGCCAGACTAAAAAACAAAATGTTCAAAGTTTACTCACTAATACAGTATTGAATAAAGATCCATTTTGTGCAAATTTATGCGAAGCACTGGTTTTGGCAAATATTCCGCTAAAAAAACTTAACGATACACATTTCAAATCATTTTTGGAAAAATAAACTCTCAAAAAAATACCCGATGAATCGACAATTCGTAAAAACTATTTAAATGATTGCTATATTGAAACAATGAATAAAGTTCGTAATAAAGTCGAAGGAAAAAAGGTGTGGTTGTCAATTGACGAAACTACAGATATTGAAGGGCGATATGTCGCCAATGTCATCATCGGAACATTAGAAACTGATGGTCCAGGTACAACGATGTTATTAAATTCTGAAGTTTTGGACAAAGCAATTTATTCCACTATTTCAAAAATATTTGAAAAATCTCTAAATTTATTGTGGCCTGTAGATATACAACATGATTCTGTACTGTTATTTTTGAGTGATGCTGCGCCGTATATGGTAAAAGCAGCCGGTGCAATCAAGGCATTTTACTCTAAAATGCTCCACGTTACTTGTTTAGCTCATGGATTACATCTTACAGCTGAAGAAGTGAGAAAATGTTTTCCGAATGTGGACAAAGTTATATCAAATGTTAAAATTTTTTTTTTTAAATCTCCTTATCGCGTTGCTTTTTTTAAAAATGAAGCACCTGGTCTGCCTTTACCGCCAGAACCGATCATCACTCGTTGGGAGATACGGCTAAACGCTGCTATATACTATTGTGAAAACATAGAGCAAATTCGTAGTATTGTCAAGCAGTTAAACCCAGATGATGCAATTTCTATACAAATGGCTCAAGATGTTTTAGCGGACAAATCATTGGATGCGAATTTAATATATATAAAATCTAATTTTGGATTTTTACCCGAAACAATTAAATGTCTAGAAAAATCGGGAGTTCCTTTGAATGATGTTTTGATTGAAAACACAAAAATATCTCTTCAAAAATGTAACGGACAAAAGGGTAAATCTGTTTATGAAAAATTGAAAAAAATTCTATCAAAAACTTCTATCGAAGGCTTCGATACACTAAGTAAAATATCAAAAATTTTAAATGGAGAAAGTGAATCAATTGAACTCGGCGAAGTTTTATCCCCAAATGATATGACAATTTATAAATACGCACCAATTACTTCAACAGATGTGGAGCGGTCATTTTCGAGGTATAAAAATTTATTGACTGACAAACGTAAATCAATGTTATTTGAAAATATTACTAAAATGATTGTCATACAGTGCAATTCAAATTTAGATAGGTACCTAAGTAAATTTCTTTTGAGATACATTTTTAATATTATTGATTCCAATTTTTTCTTATAGATTAAAACTCCAAAAAACGGCCAGGAAATCAAGAATCAAGGAATCAAGAAATTAAAAAAAATTATTTTTAGAACAAATGTAATCATTTAAATTAATTATTATAATAATAATTTATTATTTTATTGAAAATACATGTAATTTTTTGGTGCATATTTTTTTGTATGCATGCATATTTAAACATTTTAGTGCATATATTAATGCATATTTAAGATTTTTTAACGCATATTTTGTAGGTTTTTAAGGCATTTAAATCCGCGTTCTAGTCATTAGCGTATACAAATATAAAAATTTTAAATATCCATTTTGTATTTTTTTACATTCTTTGCCCTTATATTTATTGAATTTTGTGATGTTTTCTTCGATAATATTTTCATAATTGCTTATCGGTTTCATTATTAATATCCTCACTTCTAATATACTTTATACAAGCATTTATGTTAAAATATATACCTTAAAATTATTAAATATTTTTTACCGATATATTTTTTCTTTTAAGATATTTTATTCAATAAAGTTGTTAGTTCATAAATCGTTAGCGCATATTTTTATTGAATTACACAACATATGTTTCAAAAAAAAAAAAATTTGATTTGAGTTTTATATGTAGTGTTTACTGAATTTCTGAAAAAAATGAAACGCATTGATTTTAGGATTTCATCAAGATATGTTCAATGTTTGTTCATGCATATTCTGGAAAGTTAAAAATGTGGTACAACATTTTAAAATTGAATTCGTATACGTAAATGTACTGACCATTACAATTCACAATATAGAATATATTAACAGTAAGTAACATAGCCGATTTAGTTAATATGTTTGGGGAATGGGTAGGACCGATGAAACTTTTACCTTTGCAGAAATTAACTTACTTTTGTCGGGAAGTTTGACGTTTTGTTTATAGGTATCAAGATAAACACATAGATTATTTAGGTATTTTCGATGCTAATTTTGTTTATGAAGCTGTTCAAAATAAATTTAGTTTAAATGTCGCCTTTTTATTTTTATTTTTTGTTAATAATAATAGTTATTATTTTTAATATATATATATTATATAATTTTTAATAAACGTTACTAATAATATCAATATTATGCTTGTACAAAGAGATTGAACAACCTTTATTAATAGTATTATATGTTATATAATACTGTGATGCGACCTATTCAAATTAAAATTGAGAATTTACGTAAACTTAAACTTTACTTATAATTAGAATTTCCATTATTGGGATTAAATATCAGCTATTACTCAAGGATGCCCGCAGAAATATCAACCAGGGGGCCCAATACTTATAAGTGAAACATATGTATATGTATATATATTACACACACACACATCATTATCCGTCATTATCCGATATACTCGTAGCTATATCCGTGCACCCTGGCGGCTTCGTGAACATTTTCGTTGAACAGTTTTTCCTCTTTGTCTGCGAGCCGGTCAAAATTAGTTCGGGGGCTGCCATTTGGTGACCCATGTTGTACATGTTTTCGATGATGATAATCGATCCACTTTAATAATCAGTCGGACGGCACAGTTATTGATAGTTTTGCACTTCGCAAACCACGCGAAATTTCTATTTGAGTCACGCACAATAAACACGTGAGCCACGTACTTTTACACAAACGTACCACATATGAAGTGTTTTTTTTGCCGACCGTACTTCCTCAGACCATCGATCACTCACCTGAACTGAAGCGTTAGCTTTGCACTAAGTCGTGGTGTACGAGGAAAATATTATAGATAAAAAATGACGGAAAAAGAAAACTATACTATTGAATTTTATTACCCTTTATGTACTTACATAAAAGGTAATAAAATTATTATTTTGTGTTGCTATGAATTTTATTTTGTTCATATTTATTTATTTAATTATAACAATAACCTTACTGCTACTTTAATGTGTATGTGTAATATTTGATGTCCGACGCGCGCGTAGTATTATTTTATGCTAATAATTTGCGTTACGAACATTTCGAATATCACTCAATGATTTCGCGTCAATAACAAAACATTGTTTGCTACAAGACGATACGGCAGTATTTGTGTTTAAGTAATCAGATTCATATTCGACCGCTTTGTCCGCAGAATATCTAAAAATGGACAGTAACAACTGTGAAGATTATTATCATCAGCAGTTGGATGAGCTCACTGATTGGATGAAACACGGATTGGCGTTGGCGGAGGTACGTGACGGTTTGTTTGTCAATCTATTACGAACAAAAATTGATCAGGGAATGAGTCGTTACGATCAGATGAAGAACGCGATGTGTAAAGCCATGCTCACAGTACAGTGCGAATTGAAAACCAATAACAAACACGTTGAGAAATCGTGCGCTTGGTCAATGATGATATTAAGCAGATTGTCGATAGTTTACGGGACGAAGGTGGCGATGACGATGTGGAGGATACCACTCTCGCGTTGGCGTCGAAAAACGTCCAACTCGCTAAGATCGTGAACATGTGTAAAAATAGGCTGGACACTAATCTGGAAAAAGTCCGATCTATCAAGAGTCTGGTAGACCAAAGACGATGTGAAAACGACCAGGTCAAGTATAAAGCAGCGATGGCTGTTTTAGACGCTAAGAAAAATCGACTTAAAATAACGAAGTAAACCAATCTAATATGAATAAAAAGGATTAAAAGGAATTAAAAGAATTAAAAGGAACTGTTTTTTTATTATTTTGAAGTGCATATGTCTTCAAAATAAGGAAAATAATGTGGAAAATTAATATAACTCTAAATTGCTATAAAAATATAAGCTATATGCTGTACAGACAAGTTTCGTCAGTCATGCACACTAAATCGAGTAATATGTCTGTAATTTGAATTCGTACCTAACTGGGAAAGTTGACACAACTCATGAATGCATGTCGCGATAAATTTCTTAATATCTTTATACTCACATTCATTAATCTTAAACAGATTCATCTAGTATTTTCATCATTGCTTGCAATATATTGTAACTTAACCGTTACTGACGCTATTTATTTACGGTCACTAACCTTTTACCTGAATGTCACCATATTGGTGACAGAGATAGGATTTTTTTTATATTTAAGATATATATTAAAATAATATATTTATATGTCAATTAAATCTTGTGGCGGTATACGAATTAAGACCCGCACAAAATTACGATAACTATGTTTTGTCTTAAGGACAAAATTAACGTTCAGCAGTCTTAGGGTTCATTTCTTTTATTCACGAATTAAGTACAATTCATGTAAAAACTATTTAATACAATATTGAATATAAATGATAACAGTTAAATTGTCGCATGTGGTACCAGCGATACAGCTACGAACGGACTGGCCGAATATAGCGATTCGATGTTTCGATATATTAGAGTGAAAAGGCTCATTTACGCATTCGCCATTACTGCATTATTTATTAATATAAATATTTTACTGTTTTGGTCGTCAGCGGCCGGTGGTAACTTATTATGCACCTAATTAAATCACGATGAAAAGTATTTTCGTGAATATAGTTATATTATATGATATATATATGAATATAGGACAGTTGATTATTATCAGTTCATAGATATGTATATGCGTCATATAGGTATTCACGAGCCTTAATAATTCAAAATGAAAAAAGTTGACAAAATAATCTTAAATTATATTAACATTTTATTTATTAGGAACAAAAATAAATGTTACTTCTACTTATATATAACATAACCACACACAATTAGTATATAAATAAATAAATTAAAAATACTAATAATACTACTAATAATAAAGAAAAACCCAATCACAATAAGAAAAAACACTGGTTCAATAATGAGTGTATGGAAGCAGTATAAACACGCAATGAGGCTCGAATGCAAATGATACACAATCCATCACAAGAAAACCAAGAGAGATATAAACATCTTAAGGAGTTAACAAACAAGACAATTAGAAGACAAAAAAGGCTATATGAGAAGAAAGCACTCGAATAACTTGAGGGAGAGAAGAACAACCCAAGGAATTTCTTCAAACACTGCAAACGACTCAAACAGGGTTTTAAACCACAAACACTTTTCTTAAAAAATGATCAGAATGATCTCCTTTCGGAACCGAGAGAAATCGTACAACATTTCAGAAAACATTTTGATACGCTACTTAACATGAGCCAAACAAATAACAGTAATAGAACCCAGTATGAAGAACTAACTTATCAAACGGCCGAACCAGAATGCAAGGAGCGTAATCTTACAGAGATAGAGTATATTATCACAAACCTTAAAAATAATAAAGCTCCAGGAGAAGATGACATAAACTCTGAACTACTCAAAACAGCAGGGAAAGACATAATTATGGAACTACAATCCTTAATTGGAGAAATATGGCACAAGGAACAGATTCCAACGGATTGGAAGACCGGGATAATTTGTCCAATATTCAAAAAAGGGGACACTGGTATGGCATCTAACTACCGTGGAATTTCCTTGTTAGATACAACCTACAAAATTTTATCGATGGCATTGCTAAGAAGATTAGAAATATATGCGGAAGACATATTAACAGAGTATCAAACTGGTTTCAGAAGAGGAAAATCTACAACGGATCACATTTTCACAATAAGACAAGTAATGGAAAAATTCTACGAATATAATAAAGACCTTCATATCCTTTTTGTAGACTTCAAGCAAGCATATGACAGTATTGACCGCAAACAACTCTGGACAACACTAAGAAATTTCGGTATACCAAGAAAATTGGTGAGACTAGTTGAGGTCTGTAACCAACAGACATACTGCAAAGTGCGTTTTATGGGGGAGACCTCCGAAGCATTTGAATGCAAAACCGGCTTAAGACAGGGAGACGCACTATCTCCGGTACTATTCAATCTTGCATTGGAACAAGTGGTAAGGGACATGCATGAAAAACGAGAAATGGAATTGGTTGGGATGAACACTCTTCTAGCATATGCAGATGACTTAGTCATTTTAGGGGCATCTGTAAATGAAATAAAAACTAGTGCAGAGAAATTATTTAAAGCAAGTCAAAACATGGGTCTAACAGTTAACGTGGAGAAGACCAAATACATGGTTATGTCAAGATGAGTAACCCCGAAGAGCAGTCTCAAGATATACGGATACTCCTTCGAACAAGTAAAAGAGTTTAAGTATTTGGGGGTGAACATTAATGAAGAAAATAACATGCATGAGGAGATAAAGATCAGACTGATGATGGCTAACAAAAGCTACTACTCAATGAAAGAGATGTTCACGTCAAAGTTACTGTCGCGTCGAACAAAGGAAAAGTTATACATAACCTATTTGCGACCAATAGCGACGTACGCATGCGAGACGTGGGCTAGCACAAAAAAGGGTGATGAGGGAAAGCTAGCCATCTTTGAAAGGAAAATACTAAGGAGAATATATGGTCCTTTGTTTAATGTAGACCTAGGTGTTTTCGAAAAAAGGAAAAATGAAGATTTACAAAGACTCTATAATAAACCGAACATTTGCAAGTATCTTAGTAGCAAACGACTAGAATGGGCTGGACACGTATAGCGTGCAGAGGGATGTCTTATAAGAAAAGTGTTCGATGGAAATCTGAACGGGAAAAAACCCATAGGGAGACCACGGCAAAGATGGTTCGATACCGTGAAAAAAGATCTGACACGAGTGAACCCTACATATAGCATCAATTTGGCAGTAGATAGAATGCAATGGAGAGGTATTGTAGAAGCGGCATTAGACCTAAATGGTCTGCTTCAAGCCTTAAAAAAGAAAAGAAAATTAAAAATACATTATAAACAAATAAAAATATAATTGAGAAAATAAATAAAATGAAAAACTTTTATTTTTTAAATAATAAATCCTTTTTTATATCTTGATATTATGTTTTTTTCGTCAATTTTTATACATTTGTTTGATATTTTCGTCTAATTGTCTTCGATGGTCACATTTGCTACATCTGTAAGAAGAAACGATAACATTTTGTTGCAATAATTTATTTTCTTAATGCTACAAAATTTGTATACATTGTAATGCATTTATTTGGCACATTGTAAAAGGTATTGGATAAGTTAAAAAGGCTCACCATGTAACATAGTTTAATAAGGTCACCAAACCACACTCGCTTATAAACCAACGTTTTGGTATCGTTAATAAACGTTATGATGAATTACATATTTTGCTAAACATTCATCTTTATTTTATAAGCATGATTTCGGCTAATTACACGCATCTAAGTTATTTTTCCTGCTATTTACACATATATACAATAAATATATCTTATTATTATTACTGAATAATACAACAGGTAGTATTTATCTCTCAATATATATATATTAACGGAGATTTGAAATTAACTGAAGAATAAGAGTTCGATTTTTGTATGTGGATATAATTTACATAAGTATACTGCAAAGTAAGTTTTTTTATTGCTGACTGCCAAGCAATAGATTTATTAAATAAGGAAATGTTTGTTTATGAGTCAATGATAATAAAATGCGTTTATATAATGTACATAGATTTAAGTGAATTTCATCGGCTGGCAATGCAGAGCAAAAATTTAAGCTCCTATTTATACTGCTTTCATTTAATAAGGAGCATATATAAAACACATACATTATATTTTAATATAATTAGAAAATTATTCTAAGAAACTTTAGTTCATATAGGTTTTTAAGGACGCGAGGAATTTTAATTAAATGATTTCATCAATTTTGTTCTCTCAGGTTCTTTTTATATTATTGTACAAAAATGTGCGTAGGTGAATTTTAACGTTCTTGTGTTATTATGGTTCTAAGTTTAGATTTCACAATAAATAATATTAAAACAATTATAATAATCATATGAGTAAATTTTCATGGGAATTACTACAAATGTGAATATTATTATGTGTAGATTTAAAAATATTATCCATCTGTAATTTTTTACTGACAAAATATAATACATATATTCGATAATGCAGCATCGCTATCTATACTATTGTTACATATCACCCTAGATCAGTACAATGGAAAAATAATAAACTGAATTTTTCAGGAATTTGTCGAAAAGTTTAATAAAAAATATGTTTTAAATTTATGAACAATGGATTCTCTTAAACAAAGGCCTTTACAATAATATGAATATGGTTTCCTTTCAAGAATGCGGTGGTATTCTTGGCACACCCCAAGTCTATGATATTGTACTTGTTATATATATCATCCAAAGAAACGTCTTTGATTCAATTATTTCATTATATGCGTTTTATTTGAAGTATAAAGAGGGTCAACAGCGTCAAGGCATATTGTGTGATCACATGTCTGAATAATACGATAGATTGGTTCTGCTTATACGTAGGTATAGTTAATTTGGAATAGAAAAAGAGTAATGTTTAGAATTTAAAATATCTTCAGAGTAATTTTATGACATCGTGTGATATAATGTTATTACAAGTTTGTGATAATTCAAATTAATTGAAACCTTCGTTGCAAATTATTACAAATAAGTTGCAAAATATTGGCACATGTTTGAAGTCGATTGGACAAAGTAGGGTGGCCAACTTCACGGACGTTACGTGAATAACTAATGATACGAGAATGAAAACGGCTCGAAATTTGACAGAAGTGAAAAAGAAAAAAAGAAAGATTACACAATACTTATAGTTTAATATAACCATTTATCACAATATGGACGACTATACAAAAATAAAGATGTCGGTGCGTATGTTATAAAAATAATGATTAGGGAAAAACAAAAATTTAAACCGCAAATATGAAAAAGAATAAATATTATTTACGATTGCCACAATTAATAGAAATATACAAATTAAACATTTAATTGTATTTTTGAAATAAGATATATTGTTTTACGGTATCCTAGTCATACTTTATTACTTTTTAGTGACTAAATTTGCTAAAAATGATTTGGTCCAATAATGTCTTGATATTTTCATTTATTTTTTGTATCAATACATCTTGTGATCTTGAATCCTTTTTGTTTTTAAAATTATTTTAGTTACATGCAGTACTGAATGCTATAGGTCCATTTTATATATTATTTTAACTAATGATAATCGTTTAGTAATTAATAAATCACTTAGTTCTGTTGCATTTTATGAAAATTATCACGATCCACCTTCTACATATCCTAAGGAATTTAATGATATCATTGATTCTCATTTATTATAGGTATGTATAAATGTACATTAGGGTGAGTCGAAAAAAACGATTTTTAATTTCAGCAATGCAATAGTGCGGGAAAGTTGCAGTTTGGAATCCTAAATTGTAAATATCAAGTAAGTACTGTTGGTCCTTGCTCAGATCGGTTTTCGTTACATAAATATCTTCACCATCAATTGTTTCAAAATTAGCAACTGGGAGCTTTTCACAATAAGCCAACTGCTTGCCAATTTTCCCGGAGAAATTTGATGGTCCTGTTTTCTCACCATCTAAATTTTGAAATAAATGTCTATATGGAAGTTCGTTAAAATGCAGTAAGCATATAAACCATTGCATAGGACGGCCCACTATGTTCTCAATATTACGGATAACGCCGTTTTTCCATCTAGTGTTTGTCGCTGTTCCATCACAACCAATTGCAACAAGGTTTTCAAAGTCGAAATTTTTACTTTCTAAGTAGTACAAAATGCTCTTAGCTATTTCGCTTTCAGTTCCACTTTTTGGCGACAAATGTCCCATGAACTGTCCACCAGGCTCTTGAACAAAACTGATATGTTCTTCTTTCTTTAATTTTCGATACATTTTGTTTCCATTTTTTTCTTGATAAATTATGTTGTCTTTTCGCCAATCAAAATATACTCCCAATATCTTTGTACTTGCAATTTTTGTTTGTAAATTGTCACGAATTTTACTTTTTTCTCTTCTGATCTTGCTCTTGTCTATCACTAATGAATGATTTTCTTCATTTACCATGCCAAGATCTTGTAAAACACAGGAAGCAACAGCTGCTGTGGCTCTATCTGATAATACATATCTATCACTTATTAAGGCAATAGCAGAAAGTTTAATGCGCAATTGTGATGCTGACTGTAAATTGGTACAATTTTTTTCACTGTTCTTGATTCGCTTTTCTTGAACAATATTTATTGGAATGTTACTGGCGTTTACATATGGTTAAATAATCTGATTCTTCTCTTGTATTTGTTTCCTTTGATTTCTTTTCCTTATCCTTTTAGTTTTGGTCACATCCAAACCACCTACACATTTCAACCGGCTAGTTCGCTGGTCGTACATGAACCCTCTCAAATTTTGCGTATTTTACATCTTCGTTTACAATTTTCAAATCTACGCCAGACGTCCTGCAGATCAGACGTTAATACCTATATAAACTATACTGTATTGGTACTTTCCTCGACGTCTCTCAAGCGTTCGATAGAGTCTGGCACATGGGTCTATTACCTAAATTAAAACTGTTCTTTCCTAGCCATTACTACTTATTTTTTAAGTCATACCTTGAAGATCGCTTATTTTTTGTACGCATAGAGTTTACGCTCATAATCAAGGTTAATTAAAACCGAACCTAATTAAGTTATCGTTATTCTGTAAATAATCTTTTTTATTGTATATTTTATTTTTGTATTGTACCCATATTCTTGCCCATATATGGGCATAAACTTATTTTACCATGTAAAAATAGCTGGTCCCGACCATATATACGGAGAGTCGAAACACAAACATTTCGACAGTTTTGAACATTCTCTCGTTGTGATTCGACGCTGTTCCAAGACCCACCCAGGGCAGACTTAGTTAGCTTTCAGCACAACGAGAAACCATTTTAATAATCGTTTTGATAGTAATAAATGTCACATATTTTTTTGCGTACACATTGTTTATTTCTTTCTCTTTTGATATTTTTTGTAAATCTCGTTTCGTAGTGATCGTTGATATTACGTCTTTCCACACAAGAACTTGATCGTTCTCATCAGGCAGAATTATCCTGGAATACCTGTCAGTACCTACGTTCATTGTACACGTAGGGAACGCTAATAATCAGATATTCTTCTTGTGAAGGTCGTTATTGGGGAATGTGGTATCAGCATCGCTGGGAAACTAGAATTTGTTTAACTTCCCACGTTTTAATAGTTAACGTTCTTATCGTCCGTGTAGTAAATTCAATTTTTCTATCAGTCATTTTTAGTCCTTCGGTCGTCTGATAGTAATTTACTTATTATCTGACACATAGGTTCCTCCTATTCCTCTCCTACCGAAATAAACGTAGGCGTACTATAAGGTACCATCTTTGCTCCCCTAATTTTCAATCTCTTTACCTTGGAGCAACCTATATCAAATCTCCAAAGCTCCATTCTATGTTTCTAATCGCATCCTCCTGACCTCAAAATATCCTTAATAACAAAAATAGCTAAACTCAAACAAAAACAAACGTTTTAATAATCGCCTTGCTCCCCACCAAAATCCTCTAATTATTGAACTTTCTTCTCTCACTATTCCTGGCAACCGTATTAAAATATTAAAACGACAGTGGTGTCGTGACTTACTCATTTAATTAATAGATTCACGTCGTAGTTCCTCCAGTAAGAGGCTTCTACAATTCGTAATTTCTGTCATTTTTATATGTTATCATCAATTATACTTATTGTTGCAATGTGTAACAGATTGTATGAATAAAATAATAATAAAAAAATAATAATAATAATAATAGGAATTATCAATATTGGCTATCACTACACAAGACACTACTGGTTTAGAACATAACTCGCTACCTCCTAAAGCTGGGCCAAGATTTATAAAAAAGTCTCGGGAACTTTCAATTAGTCCAAACTTTCATATATAATATAATTAAAATATATATATTTCTTGGTAGTACATTGTTGCATATATTCATAAATTATATAACGAATTTTATCGTAGCGAACCAAAATATACCAACAATTATTTCATTGCCATGCGTTTGTTTGTCAGATAAAAAAATAAATTAGCCAAATTCACAATCTGTGAGAATTATATATTTTTCGTTAAGAGGAGGGGAACTATTTGAATACTTCAAATATTCTCAAGACATTTTTGTAGAGCTAATCACGTTAAAAAAAAATGGTAATTTTAAATAGCTTTAAAGAAGAACATTTAAATAAGTAGGATATTTTTATATATTGTTATATAGGTAGTAGGTACTTTAAAATAATGATTGTTCTTAACTAACTTAAATCATTTACCTGTACAACAACGTATTATATAATTCGACTGACGTCGATAATAATTTCTACTAATCAAGAAGTGAAAATTCGAATGTAAACAATAGAGAGTTCCCTATTTAGAAATAATCGTTGTCGTTTACTGTTATATTTCGGAAAATAATTATTTATTAAGGTAACTAAAATAAGCAGTTCGGATAAATATATTCATATAACTATTAAGTAATATTACATATAAAATTGAATTATTTTTCATAGCTAGACAATAAAATATAAGAAGCAAATATATATTAATAAATATGTATTTAAATATATGCACACTGGATACACATAAGAAATATCACTATTAAATAATCTAGGCATACAATTTTTAATTTTTAAGACAAATTTTAATATTTAGTAATCGTGATTGTTGTGAAGTCTGGTAATCTATATAGTAACTCGTTGTTAAAAAATTAGGTTAAAAATTAAATTCGATAAAGAAAAGTTAATAAATTATGCATTCATTTTTCTGAAGACAAAAATATGGCTCGATTTTACTTGCATATAGTAACTAGTACTTTATGAATCTAGTAATATTTATTGATACATTATTTGTTTAAATCACTCAAGTTTTTGGCAAGATTATATTAATAAAGGAAAATCTAACTTTGTTATATATATATATATATATATATATGTATATTAAATATTACATGTAGCTTTATCTAAATTGTTTTCATAAGTCCCTTAAAAAAAAAGTAATAATCATAAAATATATATAATAAAATATTATAAAATATTATTTTGCAATAATTTTAATAGTTGATTCTCTTTATGAGAATAATCATTTCGATACCAAGGTTATCCTTTACTATAAAATTAATTATATATTATTAATTAAATTAATTATTTTAATATAGTAAATATATATATATATATATATATTATAGTGGTTCTTATATGGAGGAAATTTTTTTTTCATAATTTGTTTGGGAGCACCCATTCAATGTTTAACCTTATTAACCATAATAAAAAACTAATTTTTTTTAGTTGTATTTTAAAGGTCGCTAACAAGATTTGAAAATTTGTTGTTTTTGAAAAACAAAAAAAAACATTCTATTTACATTATTTTATTATAAAGTAATTTTTGTACAACATTAATAATAATAATAATAATATATAGACAATATAATATTAATAATTAAAAATTGTTGAAGCATTTACATTCCATGACATGTGTCCGGGTATTTTTGCCTACATTTTTTTATTAGTAGCAATAAAAATTATTTTTGCTCTTCATTCGTAGTGTGTAATTTGTTATATTCTTACATTAAAGCTACTCCTTGCTCTGCAACGTTATTGACAACTCTTATAGAACGAATAATTTCTTTGCTTCCTATATAATCTTGATCTTCTTTTGAGGTGAAATTCCTAAGATATTGAAAAATCTTAGAGTATTATTGGATACAAAATCATCTAGATTTTTTTTTTTAAATCAGTATCAGGTTCGATGTTTACACGTTTAAGTGAATATCCCATTCCTTCATTTTTCAAGGCTTCCACCATATTCCGTTTTACTTCAAAAGAAACATTTTCATCAAAAAAGGCAAATGCAATTAATTTTTCTATTAAATACCATAAGTGACCTAGAAACATTTTTATGGGTTTTTTAGATATTATTTCGTTGATCTATTCGTATTTTTTTAGATCTTTTAGTAGTTAAAGGTCATTTCTAGGTGAATAAATTGCTGAAGCAGCTTAAAACCAATATTTTATGTAAATTCTCACGATAAAAGTACAAATGTCACGAATTCCTATTGCTTCTTTCTCTGTCAGCTTGAATTGTCTTTTAAATAAATATATCTTTAAACAATATATGGCTTATGCCATCCACCGAGCACGATGAAGTCCAGCAGGGGCTCTAAACGATATTCCCTTTGTAGGAATTCTTCCTGAGAAAATTATACTAAGGTTTAATAATTCCTTATAATCATCTCTTGGTTGAATTTTCTCACGTTGTTTTAAAGCGAATGTGATCGTATCAGTGGAAATATTATTGAATTTATTTGAAATAGAATCATCGGATATAACAGTTTCAAAATTGTTGATCTTAATTGTGTTCCATGCTTTTCTAAATCTTTTAAACAATAATATATCTGGTCCCAATGAAAACCAATGGCATGAACAACAACTGTTTCTAACATAACATGATGACGACAAGCCAACCATAACATTTCTTTGTCCATATTTTGTTCGAGTAGAATCCATGATCCGTTCCTTGATCTAGTATTTACTGCAGAAGTGTCAAAGCTCATACATTTAATTTGATCACAAAGTCACCATGATATGCATGTTTCATAAACTGCGGATGCTGATGATTGCCCCGTTCCAGAAACTAGTTTTGGAATAGCAAGAAGCTAGTTAACACTTTTACCAGATACTAAAATTGGAAGACGGTCAACGGTTTCATGTCCACTTATATCTTCAATCATTTTTCAATCCCAGTAAACAGTCAGTGGAACTTCTGGTGTAAAAACACTTTTCAAATCTTCAGCGATCTTTTTTCGATACTGTAAACGTTGACGACGAATAGATAAGGTATTTACAGTCTATTCTAAAGGATTAATGCCAAGTGTTTTTATGAAAGTTGTTAGTACTAATGCAGTTTTTCGATTACTTAATTTTGCAACGTCGAGACTAACAGCTAAATTGTTGTCGAGGAGTATTTTCCTACCTCGCTTTCTTAGAGGTGATTTAGAAATTAATGCTTCTTCAATAGCAAAATTATTGCTGTCAGATAAATCATTATTTTCACCATCATCATCACTTGAACAAGAAGATAGAAAAATGTGGGATTGTCCAGATAAAGATTTAATACTTTCGTCTTTTTTCTGCCGCTTTTTTTTAATATTTGCATTTCTCTTCTCAAGCTGCGCTTTCTTTTTTGTAGTTTTTTTATCAATGCTCCCAATTTTGCCCAGACGTCCTTCTTTTCGTTGCAAAAGTAGAAATTCTTTATCTTTCTGTATGCGAACTTTGTTTAAGGCATCAGAATGGGCGATATCAAACAGCTCATTGAGACTTTTTTGCCAATCTTCTTCTTTCTTTTTTAACTCTTCAGATCGTTTTGCTTTATTTTCCTTATTTTTTTTTAAGTTTTTGCCATTCTTTAAAAAGATCTTCAATTTTTTTAATAACATGTTTCTGAAGTCTTGTGGATATTCTAGCCTTATCATAAATGGTCATTACATATATTGCAATAGAGTATGCAGAATTTCTAATATTGGTTTTAATAATATTTTTATGATAAAAAAATAGACTCAATACCTCTTTTTTGGAAGGTAATTTATTTTCATTTAAATTTGGTAACATCTGACCAATCAGCCATTTGATCGCTTGTCTTGTTGAAATTGGTGCATTGATATTTGATGCCATAATAAATGTTTTTACCAACTATAGAAATTCCGAGATATTAAATAAATTAGATACTAAAATTTAAATTAAATTATTAAATAATTAAGTAATTATAAAACAAATAATACACAAGAACTTCGAACGACTTTCAATATTATGAAGATAACAACGACTGAGTATTGACTGTGGTCTGCGATGCATTTACGATGTTGGTCATAATAATAGAAAAAAATTCCCCGAAAATTTACAATAATATTGGAATGTATATACGATAGCGGTTGTATTATTATTTTGATGAATTTTATATACGTACATATATCACAACATTATAAAATAAAATAATTAATTGCTGCTATATCTATATAGCAGCAATTAATGATAGTTTAATATATTATTTTATTATCAACTAATAATTAATATTAAGGGACTGAGTATTTACAACAGTAATTACAGAAATAATATTATATCTTTAATGTTGTGTAAAAACTAAATATATTTATATGCTGGTAGCAACCTCTAAAACTTGAAGAATTGATCTTAAATTTTTTTTGAGCCCATTTCATAGCATATAGAATAAATTAAAAAGGTGCCACAATAATATTTTTTAAGTTCAATTTTAAGAACCACCCTAATATATATATATAATTAGGCACTTGCATATTAAACTTATTTCAAGAACAGAAAATAGAATATTAAAATAGGTCACCTAAGAGTTTTTAAGTATAAATGTGTTTATAAGTGTTTATAATTTATAAATTGATGTTGATCACTTACCGTCAAATCCATCATTAGCAAGAATCTCTGTTAAAATATTTCTCTATTATTAAAACTGTACAACTTAAAAGTTTATAAAAATTAATTTTTAATTTTGAACTTCCTAAATTAATGAATAATATATTTTATTTTGACACAAATTATGAATATTAAAGTACATATAAAAAATTTGAAAAATAATTTACAAGAAGTTTTATTTGTCAATAGAATATATAACTTATTATAATATGTAATTACTAATCTTCACAAGCTAATTAATGAAATTATAAAATATTAATAACAATAAAACTAATTAGTTTTATACAAGACATGATGATTTTAACATTTTTACTTAATCGCAAATAAAATATTCAAAAAATTATTGAGTATAATAAATATTGTTAATAAACGTAAATTTGAAGTTTTTTACTATATGTATCACACTCTGAACATTAAATTGCTTATAAATAGTTATGTTATAAAATATAAAATATAAAATAATATAATAATAATAATAATATTTATAATAATTAATAATATTAATAATAATCAAAAACTGGCTTCAATTTTTCCATTTCTCCCCTAACAAAACTCAATGTAAAAAAGTAAAAATTTGTAAAAGTCAATGTAAAAGTCAATGTAAAAATTTTGAAAAAAAGGAACGACCCTCAACCAACAATAAATTTCATGAATACACAACTCCTTTTCTCAAACAGCATTCGCATATTGGGCCTCATTTTTGATAACAAACTTAACTGGTGACCCCACTTAAAAAAACTTAAAACTGAATGTCAAAATAGATTAAAGACTATCAAAATTCTTGGTAACAATACCTGGGGATCCGACACAAAGAGCCTTGCCACAATCTACAAAGCACTTATACTTTCAGCAATTGACTACGGAGACATAATCTATAATTCGGCAAAAAAAGAGACCTAAGTACTCTAGAACCCATTCACAACCAAAGTATACGTCTGGCTATAGAAGACTATAGAACGAGTCCTGTAGACAGCATACTTTCTTATGCAAGAGAACTTCCTCTCCATCTCAGACGCCAAAGAAATATTTTAAAATATGTAACCAAAATCAAAAATCTGTCTGACCACATTTCCAGTAATATCCTTCACAACCCTCTTCCTGCCAATGTATTACCCTGTCGACGCACAATATTCGAAAACTTTAAAACAATTGGCGAAAATTGACAATTATATTTTCATGATTAATGCAATCATAATTGATGAACAATACTAATATAAAAATAAATAAAATTACCAAAAACCAAAATATATTTACCAAAGATTTTATTTTTAGAATGTTAACCCAAAATGTAATTTACAATAAGGTCTTGAGATCTGATGACATATCCTTATAAATTAAATATGTTTAACATTTATTGTATTACATTGTTACTACTTTACGAGATCTAGAATTACCAGGAATATTTTTCGTATCTTAAACCAATGAAATAAATTGAAATGCCGACGAAAAATCCGAAAATCGGAAAATTTGTTTATTTATAATAGGTTCAATAAACAATATATGCAATTATAGTCAGACTAGTAGATGATAATGTTGTGAGATCCAGAATCGTACATTTCTATATTATGAGGATCTCATAGCGTTCTTTAAACTTATTTAAACACAAGCCGAAATCATACCAGCAGTGGACTCATACAGCAGATGACTTTTAATTTAATTATATTCATCAACGAAATTTCATTCAAACACTTTAAATGACGTAAGATCTGGAAATATGTTCTTTAATAATACATATTAATATTTAAAGGGAAGAATTCGCATTTTAAAATAAAATTTAATGTAAGCTCACAAACCCTCAAATGACATTAATAATATCACACTATATCAAATATCTAAATTATTTTTTTTCTAAAATTCTTGAAATCTTCAAAGAAACTTTCGACCATCACCTTTTTATATACGAGTATATTTTGATTTTTAGTCATTACTTTTTAATTACATATTTTATATATGCTCAATATATTTTACTACTAATTTAATGTTAAAATAAAAAAATTAATATTTTATATTGTATTATTATTATTACTAGGGTCCGGATTTCTATGCGAATGCATAATTCTTCTACAATTCATTAAGAATAATTTTTATTAAAGTTGTTGACATTTTATAATGGGTAGAGTCTTGTTGAATACCTTGGATTTACAAGAGGTAAACGATATATAATAAACAGGTGAATAATATAACGAATATATTAAAAAGTATCCGACAAAATAAAACGCGGCGTAACACGTGTGTATGACTAGGAGCGTAGGTATAGATTATTCATGGGGGATTTTGACTTTCAATTATTAGTAATAGGCTGGCATAAAATAATTTTTTTATTTTATTTATATAGATTTACTTATTAATATTTTTGAAATGGAGGTTAAAACCCCTCAAACTACCCACCTACTTACGCCCATATGTAGGACAACGGTGACGATGACAGTACTACCATTGATTATATAATATATTGTCTTGTTTATAAGTTCAATAGGTCTATAGTCAATTTGTTATTTTGCACATTTAAGTAAAAATGACTATAAATTGTATATTTCTATATATTTGCATAAAAGTTATATATTTAATTTAATTTAATGAATTAATTGAAGTATTTAATGGTATTTCAATAAAAAATGAACTTGTAGTAATGTTATCCCATTTTCAATGCATCACAGAAACCATCACGTAGAAAAATGGGGCACTTATCTTAGAGAAATTATCGAGTTGATTCAAAGTGTTAAAAACACAAAACTATCACAAGTATTGTTAAAAAATCCAAGTTATTGTCAAATTTAAAAAAAATAGTGGAATATAAGTGAATAAATAAGCATGAACAATGAATTGTTAATAATTTAAGCGGAGAAATAAGCAACAACAATGAAGCTATTGAAAAGTTGTCCCCTAAAAACATTTTTTATTTTAAAAATGTGTCTACAGTGTCTTGCGAAGTAGAAAGAAGTTTTTCTATGTCAAAATCTATGCTATGCGACAATCGCAGAAGTTTTACATTTGAAAATTTTTAACCTCATTTTGTAATTTCATGTTGGTATTCATTGAAAAATTAATATTACGTTTTTTGTCGTTAGTTTTACATTTAGGTAATATTATATTTAAGAGTAATAGTTTGTTTGCAATTTTAATTGTATTTTTTTATTTCTTTAATTATTATTTTTTATCATTATACATATTGTGATCGTTTTAAAGATATTTAGTCTATTTAAGCAAACAATAAAAAGTTTTAATTTGAATACTTTTGAATTTTTATACATATAATTATGTGCATATTTAACAAATATATGTTAAATAAAAATCCAGAGCTTAATTATTACGTAATAATGTTATAAATTACTATATTATATTTACTAAATAAGTTAAGATAATACTTATTAATATCAAAAAATAGTATGATTTAGAACAAAGAAAAAACCAAGTTATTACACAGTTAAATTCTAAAAATATATATTGGTTGCACCAACATTTTGGTTCACTACAAGCAGAGAGGAGACAATAAATAAATAGTTTCAATTAAGAACTAGTGCAAATATTAATTAATTCATAAAATTAAATAGAATTAGAAAATTTTGTGGGTAATGATTATTAATTATAATTAAACTTAATACTACACTATAAGTAATAGTAGGGTTAAAGAAAAAACAAAAATAAGGTAAATGTACTTATACACCTAAATTTATTCTCGTATATGAATTATAAAGTTAAATATCACGAACACTTAATATGGCATTCAATCGATTACATGAGATCCATATAATAGAATGCGACGTTGCAGAATAACGGATCTCGGTAAAGGCAATCAAAACCATGGAAGTGTGTGGACCAACATAGTATTTGGAAACACACTATCGACGGTGGCTCATTCTACAGTTCACACACCAGAATTAATGCAAACACCAAATTTTCATAAACCATACCTTTTGAGATCCGACCAATTTTAAGCTCAAACTGGTTAGACCACTACTACATTACACCACTACTACAAATGATATACGCATAAAACGTTATGGGATCCACCATTTCGGAGCTCACAACGAAAAATGATCTCACAACGCTGCTTCATTTCCATACGTTGGATCTCACACCGTACTAAAAACCAACTCACACACACACACACACAAACACACACACACACACATTCTATATAAGCCTATTAAGAAAAATGATTAACGCATACGAGTCCGCGTTAAGTGAGACATTTTATGTCTTATGTGTGAAAATTTTTTTTTCAAATTCAAATAAAATTTTTTTCTAAACCGAAACAATGGTTGCCATGGAAACAAACCATAAGGGAGATTTAGGTTTTTTTTTTCTGTGCGTTACAGCGTTTTTTTCGTGACAGTCTCTAGTGGGCATCTAAATTTAGGTAACTCTATTCGTGGACACTTTTTGGTGGACACTTTTTCGTGACGGTTTTTTATTTTAATGTGCCAAAGTAAAGACATAAAATGTCAAAAGCAACTACAAAGTCATAGATAGCAGGTTAATGGTTAAATTAAAATGGTACGTGCTTAAGAGTGACGGAACGCAACGGGAAAACGCCAAAGCCGAGTCCGGAAAGCGGCACGCACGAAATACACGATACGCGCACACCACTAGTTGACCACAAAGTGGGGTGGCACATTGAAAAAGTGAGGTCACTCAACGTACCCGAGGAGCGATCGGGTAATGGCTGACGATGGCAAAGGCGGTCACGATCTCTACGTACGTGCGTGACAACCGTCCGACAATAAGCGCGCGTGAAAAGTAGAACCATTGCACAATCACTGCCGCAGACGACATCGGGTTAACCGTTACGAAGGCACTGCACTGCCACAGCACAAGACGCCGGCAAAACAGTTAGTGGCAACGGGGTATCTAACGTTTTGGAATATCCGACCGTTAGTAATCCGATCATTGTAAATAAGTGTCAGTTCCTCGTTTCCGACTCGTAGGAATCCTACCATAAACACTGTATCGTGTATAGTTAGTCGTGTATATTAAGTATACAATAATATATTAATAATAATTTTAGTACATAGTAATTAAAGACACCCACATTGTCGAACGTAAGTTTATAATGTTTTATATTTTATACTCTGCATATTTACCAACAATCTGTTTACGACATTTTTATGCTATTTATCCAAATTACATTTATTATTTACCGTTTGAATTAAAATTAATGTCGTTGTTGATAGTTAGAATAATTAATTTATCATTGATAACTCTATGACATGTTATTTAACCTAATATAAGTGGGGAATCATAAAAACGAAAACAAATTTATGAAAGCATAATAATAAAAATGTGTAGTTACTTGAATTTGAGTATCCGAAGAACAGAAAAGCGACCATAGTAATTATTATTGAAATAGGTTTAACAGCAAACATTTTTTTATATTCAAATAATATAGTGGTTAACTATTATATATTATTCCACTTATTATAGTGGAACACTAAAGAACGATTAAAAACATTAAATTGTTTTTTACGCTGATTTATATATTTTACACTTAGCTTGGTCGAGTTGCGTGAGTACTAAATCGATTATATCTATAGCAAATATATGGATATTGTATTGGTGTACACAATTTTGTAATACCTTGTAAAAACACAATAATATTGTCACAATAATAAAACGTCTGTTAAAAGTGGGGCACAAATATTATTTTATTAGATAATTCAATGAAATATGCATTTATACATTTACACATTTACACATCGCGTTTACACATTGATTATTGTACAACGGTCTCGTTTGCTTTTAACGGTAATTTTAACAGCACCTAGCTACGTGTGTCAACTGCGATCAGGTCGTATTATATGTATATTTATTCTCTTTTCTTTTATCTTATATTTAAATTATATGATTGATATTGTATATATATATTTAAGTTGTGAGCCCATTGGGGACATATTATAATTTGTCGTTTTTATATGTATCTCCGCCATACTGCCTTTTCACACTTACGAAATTTGCATGTTATAAGTAATTAGTTTAGATTTTAATTTTTGTTATTACAGTCCACTTAAGTATAGAAGATTTTGTGTTATTTACTCGCCCCTTTTTTGCTATACCTGCCCATTTATATTTTTAGCAACACGATCCCATCCCGCGATCCCCGTCGCATCAGGGAAGATTGGTTGCGTACAGTGGGCCATGAATTATGTTTTTGGTAACGACTTCGAATAAGCCTGGATCAACGTTGACGTCTGGTATTTCTGCTGAGATGACTGCATCAATTTTTTGTGGTGTAGTTCTATCAATCAACCAAATCAAAGTTCATGTGGCAATCCTCTTTTCTGCCATTCAATGGAATACATCCAACAACGTTTCTCCCCAAAAACACGATACTTGTAGATGAAATTGATAAAAAATTTCAATTTTTGTTTGAACACACGTGCAATGATGTCATAGCGATCCGAAGATGATTGTCCAGGCAACAGAAGTTCTCTAGTTTCATCCCACGTAGAAAAAATAGTTATTACTATTAATACAAGTATATCAATAAACTAACATTTCCATTTAAGAATAAACAAGATTATGAAAATAATATATATAATAAAATTATTTCATAAATCAAACAAATCGTTGTTTATTTTTTATTTGGAATTAACATAAATTGATAATAAAACAGTTAATAATTCTGTAAAAATAAATGTGAAATGGACATAAAATTTGTATATTTTCAAAAACGACGTACAATATATTAAATAAAAAGAAAATGAATCAAACATTCGTAATTAATACATGCAATTACAAAAATTGTATATAATACTGAGATAAAAAATATACACGTGATTTGCATATATCCAAATGGAAATCGATGTATCACGTAAAACCGAAAAAAATGTATTAAAACAAAATATATATTATTCAAGTAAGAATATTAATTGTAAACAAATGTAATTATATGTTAAAATAAAAATAATTTAGCTAAGAGATGGCATGAAATACAACATTTTTAAAGACTTTTAATATTGCATTGTACGCACACAAATCACTGTTTCTCAACAAAAATATATTTTTTAAAATCTTTATTGGAAATTTATCACTAGCCTAACAATTATCCTCACACCATTTATCAGGAGATAATAAGTAATCTGAAAATGTAAAAATTATTAAAATTATATTATTATGTTCTTTAAATTGATATTTTTACTTGCAATGGCAGAATAATTTGTATGTGATATAACAATTATTAATGTAGATATTACAAATTACTTTCAACTGTTGCACCTTCATTCATATGTTTGAAGTAGCTTTCCACAAATGCTATAATATATTTTAAGTGTTAAATAATTGATTGTTAATAGTAATATACTGACTGATATTTTCAAACATTACTACATATTTTTTATTTCCTTTATTTGAAACCATTTGTAATATAAATCATGATGACTAATGAGATTTCTATAATTTAATTTTATTTGAAGATCAATGGTGAAATATCAAAACGTATGAAAATCTTATTAAAATATATACATGACAATCGATGTAACAGTATGGGTTATAGATATTATTCATGTATTAATTTTTTAAACATTAACAAAACTTAAATCATTAAAATCATTACTTTTGGTTGGTGGTATTTGTTTTAATTCTGAAAAATAATAAAATTGAGTATTGAGATGAATTGCTTATATAAACAATGCGAATTCCTACAAAATTAAAATTTACATTGAAATTGCATAATTCGAAAAAGCGCTTGATAGAATTTCATAAATATGAATTCATATATACTTTTACTAGACATAAATTGTGTTCGGGCGTATTGCTGCCATACTAGCGGAGCGTTGACCGATGCACCCAATATTATTAATTACCGTCATTACCGCCGTTTATCGTTTAATCTGTCTGTCATCGGCGAGTCGTCTTCGGATATGCACTTATTATATATATTGTAATATACATTTTTTATTACCTATTGTTACCGTTACCGTTTAGTTTTTTTTGCATTACTGTTACCGTCGTCGGTCACCGTCCACCATTTTGCACCACCGTTGTCACTACCAACTCCGCCGCCAGTCAATATCAGAATAACTACCGCCGTTCGAATGCTGTTGTCGACGAAAACGGTTTATTTTATATTGTTATATTTATATTTATAGTTTATTTAAAGCCCATATACTGGCCAGTTAATTAAGTTGTGTCCTAATTATTTGATTTTGAATAGAAAAATTTTCATACCTAACCTTGTATCGTGATTGGAGTTTTATATGTACAAAAACTTCAATTTAAGACTTTTCCTTTTATAAAGTCCATTTTGTTTTACACATTCGAAGTAACAAATTGTTACAATAATATAAAATAAAAAAGATAATAACAATCTTTTTCAATGTGTTAATTATAATAACGTATACATAGTATATCTTCTTTTATAAAACTAAATATGCATACTCATATTTTTGAATGCGTGAATGAAAGTGACATTTATTTGGTCGGTTTTTGAAATATCTTAAACATTTATAATTATAATATTAATTAATTTGTCTTATCTCTAATCTCTTGTTCTTACAAATATATTTCAAACATACTTACTTTCTGGTATTTCAAAATAAATTTTTAATTCCTCTAGAGAAAATATAACGGTCATACGAAAAAATGTATGTGCTCATAATTAAATATATAGTACATATATATATAGTAAAAGTAAATCAAAACATATTCTAACTACCAGAAAATAAACAATTTTAATTCAATATTGTAAATAAAAAAAAAAATTATATTTAAATAAATTTTTTTTTCATATGTTGAATAAAGTCAATGAGTATTATTAGACAATAGAAAAAATTAGAGTTGTTTTATAAAATTTATTAATTTACTACCAGTCTCTTCTAAAGATAAAATACATTTGTTGTATTTCCGTAATAATCAAATTGTATACAACAGCTCTAAATTTTTTTATTCTTCTATACACATTGGCTTTATTTAATATGTATATATACATTTTTATAAATTACAAATATTAATTTACTGTCTATTCTTATTTTGTTTAATAAAAAATGGATAATTACTTAATAAATAATGTGTATTATTTTATTCAATAAAAAACTCTAAGTTTTTGCTCAAACTGGGAGTAAGAAGAAATTTGACTCCATTCTTTATCACTTTACGTTTATGCTTTTATTAAATCTTACCGACACAATATACAAAATCTTAAGAAAAAATGGGAATAAATTAATTAATTTTAAATCTATTTGTAAGAATATATTTAATTCATAAAATGATTGAATTCATAAAATAGTTGATGGAATTGGTTTTTAAATAGTTTTGATTTTTTAGACAATACATGATTGTATTTATATAATTTTATGAAAAGTCCAATTTCAATCGAATCTATTTAAGAAAGTATGATAAAATAGAGTAAACTTATATTAAAACGCTGAATGTAATTAAATAAATTACAGTGGGTGACGTTTTTAATCAAAATTAAAACTTATATTTTCTTTGAAATTAATGATCGAAGAAAAAAAATAGTTATAATAAAGTAATGGTGAATTAGTAGTCTATGTTTTATTTCATAATTATATTAAAGTGTAAGCATAAGTTAAATGGAAAAAGATATTAAGAATACCAATAAATAAAGATTTTTGAAAAACATAAACCTAAAGTCCACAAAATTCGCCAAAAAGAGTTTTTGTATTACAAATTTAGAGTTAAATTTATACAAAAATAAATATAAAATTAATAATTTATTTTAGGCGATCACTTATATGCAGTTTTATTAATTATAAACAAAGTAATTTTTGTTTGTTTAGTTACCTTTTACAAATTTTAAACAAAAAATGTCAATACACACGATGTTAACTAAAAATATGATAAATATCAGAAAAAAAGACCTATATGCTGTCAATATCACTCATATGATTATACATATACTGCAATTTTAATGTTGTATTATTATTTTTAATTTAAGAGTATTACTAAATTACATTACAAAAACGATTCTGGTAGAATCTGGTAGATTATTATGATTATTGAATGTGTTGAGTATTGTTAAAATACCTAATATTTCTAAGCTTATATAACAGTTAACTGTCTATATTAAAGAATATATCAACAATTTAACAGACTTTATTTTTAAAATTTGATTTTATTTTTAATGTTACAGTTAAGAAAATCTACGAGTACAATGTAAAATCTGAAAAATATTTGATTGCAAGTTTTTTAAAACTATATATATATATATATACATCTAATTTAAAACAAATATATACTTAAAAATTATCGAGTAGGTATGCTATATTTTCATGATGTTTATTTATAGATTATATCATTATACTAAATAAAGGTTAATACATTTTATTTAGAATTTAAAATTATATATTTAAAAATATATTATTGATTTTCAAAATATAAATATTATTTAAAAGAGTGACTTAAATTATGGGTAAATATATTATAAATATTAATAATTAAGTAATTTTTTACACAATTTTACTTCTTTGCCAATATAATCAAAGTATCTTTTTGGATAACCTAAAAATGAGATCAACGATTATTTTATAAATACAATACTTACAAAATCCACCCATTTTGATATTTTGATATATATTTTATAATCCAAATCACTTGATAAATATTAACTATAAATTATTTAAAAATATGCGAGTAAATTTATACAATTGTTAAAGCATTAAGGAAATTTGTTGTTTCTTCGAATATGTTTCACCTATGCTCTGATCAAACATTAAACACACGTACATCAGTCCTTAAAACAGTTCAGTATTGCGTATTGTGAATTTGTATAATGTGAATCATAAATGTGTTTTTTTTAAACATATACAACAAAATAAAATATAAAACAATTTTAGATGTGTAACGCTATGAAATACTTAAAGCTGCCGTATTCTTACAAAAACAAGAAAATAAATTGGTTATTAAATTTAATGGAATGCACATTAGCCGGATGAAATCGTGAGGTTTTGTTAGATTTGGGTGTACATAATGATTCGTTAATTTATATTTATTACAAAACAACATACTTCTTTCTTTATAATCATTGTACACTAAAGAATTGATAAATTATTTTAGTTTAAAATATACATTTTGTTAAATTTTTTAATGAAAATAGTTAATTGGCTTTAACTAATAAATTTCTATAAATTAAATTTGCCCTACATGATCGTAACACGTGACAGTTAACTATCCTAATTATCTAGTTTAGAACCACGTTTGAAACAAATATTTTCATCGAAATTCATAATGCATTAATATATTTTATTAGGAAATGTGGCACTTCCGTAGTATAATATATATTTCGTATATAATACACTGTGAAGTGTATCACAATAGACCCACTTTGACAATAACTATTTGGCGTGGTCTGGCCCATAAGAGTTAGTAAATAATAGTGTATTAAAAATTTTAGGAATAGAACTCAAAGAAAATAAGAAATATTTGTTCAACCATACGTGTAAAAACATGGTAGTTAAAAAAAAATGACCTAAGAAAAAATGCAATGAAACTTCTATCAGATGAGGTTATAAAAAATATGAAAAACAAAGAAAACAGTAACACAATGAAATAGAAATAGATACAATATAAAAACACTTTTCAAAATGACCGGGGAATGTTAACTACATAAATTAATGGATGTTAGTAATTGATACAGGAACGCTGTTCAGAAAAAAAACCAAACCAAAAGTAATTTTAAGGATTATTTTGGTTGCCTCCTAAATCGGCCAATAATAGGATGTGATTTAGATCTATATATAGACAGTTATATAGTAAAAATAGATATAGAGGTACACAATTATGAAGTAATCTAGAATATAATTAAGAGAAACCAAAACTATATAGAGCCCTGGGAGAGAGCAACATAGTGGCAGTATTATTTAAAAATGTGATACAATTGATAAGCAGAAACAAAAATGTCATTACAGCAATATGAAAAACCAAGCTATTCTAGGCGAATAGAAAACTGCAATTGTTTGGCCAATATTTAAGATGGAAATTCTCACTACAGGAGTCTAAATACTGGAATCATGTTTAAAAACTAGACATCATTGATATTGAAAATACCTAACCCATTTACTAAAGAAATAGTTGTCAATGACCAATTTGGATTTAAGAAAGACAACTCCAAAACTAGCCATATTTTCGAATTATGATAAATAATATTAAAATATTATGAATTAAGAAAATACTTTTTTTGTTGTATACAGTGTTGCCATAAAAAAGTTATGGAAGGCATTAATATGAAAGATAACTTAACGAAAATATGTTACGAAAAACCATTATGCATATTGCACTTTTTGAAAGGTATCTCATATCTTATTGAAGTTAAATCTGGTCTAATGTAGGTTTCGATATGGTATCTGATTAAGTGGTGGTTATCTGGGCTATTTTCGGTCAACGATTATGTATCGCCGTCGCCGCTGAAGTCGCGTGTTAACAGTTCGTTCACTTGTTTACTCTTTACGTATGTGACAATGCGTAGAGCCACCTGACCTCTTTTTTCCTTTTTTTGACGAATCATCGTGTTGTATTGTGGTTGACAAAAATTGTTCTGAATGACATGTGGCGTTGTGTTTGGCCTTTACCAATATTTTACCGGTGGTGTCTATAGTATCTTGGATCGTCAGCATTTTCTGGAGAGCGGATCACATTAAGCTACACAGTCGAGTGGTGAAATCATATCCAAATTAAAAATTATTTGTCATAAGAGTTAACGTAAGTTTTATAAGTAAGTTTTTATTTTGCTCGTTAGTCGTATTATTGTATTTATAACAATTTGTTAAAATTGTGAAGTATAAAACAGTCACAAATTCTCAATCATATTTTAGTATAACGGTATTTTTTATTTCACTCTATATGGCTTACGTTTCGTTATATTGTATTCCACATAGTTGATAAATATTGACAGGTTAAACATCGGATATATTTATAAACAATTTAGTCACCAAAAAGCAGGTGACACGATTTCACCGACAATATTTAACTTAGCTTTTGAAAAAAAAGAGACCCAATAAACGATCGATGGATAAGTAATGAATAAAATAGATAAGTAATGGGCAAATAATGTTATCTTATGCAAATGATATTGTGGTGATAGATGAAACAAAGAGGAAGTCATAAATACAATAACTAAACTTATAAATGGAACAAAAATCGAATTCAGACTACTTGTAAACAAAGGCATAATTAGTACGCGGTCATATCAAGAAGAACATTAAATATAGATTTTATAGGAGTCAACAATGATAAATTTAAAAAAAGTTTAGGATTTTATATAATTACGCATAAATATCAATAACAAGAACGCCATGCGTGTAGAAATAAATTAACGGATCCCGAGTGGGAAAAGATATTACTAGAAAAACTCCTAATTTCTAAGTTATTATTTAGAAAACCAATTACATTTTAACTTTCATCTTAACTTGTTGAAATTGTATTTTATTTACTATTAACATTTAACAGTGAGTTAAATTACCTGTTTGATTTAATTTATTTCATTAATTTTTTTTTTAATATCATATTATTGTATTTTATTTTATTGCGGTAAAATTGATATGCCATCGAATATTATGATTAAGCATTTTTTAATATTTAAAGAAGTAAATGCTTTACTCACATTTATTTTCGAAAATTTCATTTTTACAATCTTTAGCCGTTTTCGATTCTAATAGAGACATATGAATAACAAAGTGATCATCGAATTTTTCACATAAATATATATTTTTGGGATGGATACAACTTCTTTTTTTCGTGACCGAGTTTACGTAACCGATTTTGCGTTATGCCACGTCTACACCCGCACTAACATCGCTGCAGTGGTCCTACCATACCATACTATACCAAACATCGCTACGTAAACCACCTAACCACGTAACATTATATTTTGTACTTTTCCCATCATCGATCACTCTTGAGTAAAACTGATGTACATTCTACTGATGTTAATAAAAAATAGTTCATCGTCATTGCATTTATTTACTGTTCAAACCATTAACAGTTAGGCACTACCAAAAATATATATATGATTCATTGTTTTTCCATGCAGCAGAGAAAATATCAAGTAGTTTACCACGGTTTTAAATTTGTCTCTTTCCAAGTACATGTTATATTGGATTTGTTTTTTTTTATTATTCTCTTGCATCAACAACAATTTCAAATAACATCAATCGATCAATTGCAGATACATACGTTAATAATCAAAGTAGTACTAACGGTTACAATGAATTTTCCATTAATAAAATCCAACCGGGTAAATTAATATTATGTTCAGATATGTGTGTCATTATTTTCATCATATGATTGACCAATATTATAATTGAAATACTTACTATCGCAAAGCTTTTTTAATTCGTCTACTCAGATGAGTTATATAAAAAATTTTAATTAATTAAATATAATATTAAAACATATAAATTCAAATTTACAATAATATAAATTATTCCGCAATGAAATAATGAATATTTTATTTAATGTTATAATTATTAAATTTAAAACAAATATTGAACTTTCATAATAGTGTATGTTATAAGAATTTGACAATGATTTCAATCTTACTTACGTTTACATTCTTAAAAGTTGCAATTATATTAAGTTTAAAAATTAAAAATTCATTTTTTTAATTATTTGGGATACATAATAGTTATTATATTTTATAAACAATTAGTTTTTTAATTCGCAAAAAATATTAAGACAAACGAAAGAAATATTCTTCTCAAAGTAACATTTTTTTAAATACTTACTATTAATATTTAGCATTCCTCCTAAAATATATACGAGTTTTAGTACTCGTATAATAATTTCATATTATAACGTCACATATTACTTAGGTTTGGATCTGAAATATACATTAAATTATGAAAAAACTGTTAATTATATTTAATTTGAAAGTGTTATGTCATATTTTTACTATACTTCAATCGTGACAAAATTATCAAACATTCATATAAAAACTCTTTTTAAGCAGTTCGTAATTTAAATATAGTGTTGTTCCACTATCTACATAAATCACACAATTTTTAGCTAGGCAATTCATATTATATGAAAAAGTAAAAAAACAATACACATGAATAAAGAGATTTTTTTTATTCAAATACAATAAACTGGTGAGTTCTAAATATGTTTTCTCGAAATATTCTATAATACAATTTATGTGTCATAAATATTACGTAAATCTTTTCAGTACGTAGACACACACATAAAAGGTATGCCAATTCATACAATGCACACATGCACGATAGACGCAAAGTCAAATTTATTCATAAGACCTAGTTTATCTGCACATTAATTGTACACTTCTCGAGACAGTGACGGTCAAACAGGGGGAGGGGAAAGAATATATTCCTCCCATGACCTTTTTGTTATTATATATTAGTTTTAACAGTATAATCGTTTATTACGTATTTATTAATAATAAAAAAAATTATATATTAAATAATAATAAGGGGCCCTGCGTTCGCCCTTGCCACAAATGAAGTATTGAATGAATTAGCAAAAAATAAAAAATAAATAAATAAATAAATAGATTTAATTATTTAATAAAGTGAAATTATATCTATAAATTATGACCTATATTTTCAATGATCAAAGTTTATGTTGGAAAATCAGCCTCATCCCCCACTCCATAACTAAATTATTTGATCGCTACTGGCTCGAGATCATTTACGTCATAAAATTAGATACTGGCGATGTATACGAACAAACACTTTTTTTCCATGAAAATAATTCCAAAACACAATAGATTTAATGAGACAAGATAATATTTTGACTTATCGAATATCGTATTGAGCATTTTCCCTACACATTTTACTTATATAATCGATACGCGAATGATATAATTAAGAGTGTCAAAGGGTAACATTGTTACGAGCATCGCAACCCGAAAACTCAATGATTAATATTTTCCTGTTATTTTATAATGCAATTAACGTAAAAAATCATTATTTATTGTTGCCACGTCAGCTAAGGCGGCGAAAACTGGAAAGTTAACTTTGGTTAGTATTTTTTAATAGAAAATAATTTGAATGTGCTAGGTTTATTATAAGGACTTGTATATTATTGAACTATAATTATCAAAAATGATTGACTGACTTATGAATGCATCGTTCTTGATACTGGAATAGGATACTTACAGCATTTAACTGAAAATTTGTAATCGTTATTAGAATATTGAGAACAAAATATAAAATTTATAACATAACATAATATAACATATATAATATTTGTAATTACAGAAATTTCAAACTATGCAAAATGTTATAATACAATTACATACCAGGTTCACTAAACATACCCTCGTGAATGGAAATCAATAATACCACCGAGATGATGATTCGTGTTTTAAAATAAATCATTTTCAGTTAATTTACTACTATTAATTTGTTGTTATAGCAATTATCACGAGACTACGAATGACTTGGACTATCGTTATAATACGACGTAATAATTTTGTTAGAAATCAATAAGTTTACAGGAAGCAATTGTATAAGAACAAAAAACTGAATAATCAACACTTGTAGAAGTTGCTAATATATATTAAAACCACTTGTTTATATTGATTTATTTATTTTGTCTCCGTTTACGCGAAAATTACAACAGTTTAAAATTTACATTTTGTAAAATATTTCGATGAAAAATGGTCTAGTTTATATACTAAATTAACTATAATTTATACTTAATTATTACAAAATTAATGTATAATGAATATAATGATATTATTTATTTTATTAAGGGTGGAAATAACAATGGTTATAGAATTATTTTATTAAAAACTATATTAAATGTGAAATATTGGTAATATAAGTATATATTGTGTATACAATCGAGTCGTAATAACTCGGAGAACTTGAAAACTAGAATTTTGTTTAGCCCATTGAAATTCTCGTAACATTCAACATAATACAAACACTTGTTCAAATTGTTTATTTTGTTTGTTTCCATATATGCAAAATTAAATAGCTTAAAAATTAAATTTTGTAAAATAATACTCCGATGAAATATTGTCTAATTTTTATTCAAAAATAGTTATATATTTTATTTCATGAGTACAAAATGAATTTATTAATAAATACAACAATATTATTTATTTCATTAAAGACGGAAATAACAATAGTTAGCCAATCATCTTACATACATCTTTTAATTGTACATAAAAAATGTTTATTTTAAATGTACATTTTTAAATGTATTTCTTAAATCGGGATCAAAACCATAAATTAACCATACACATAAAAAATTTTATACGATAATCTAAAATAATTCAACACAACAGAATAACAAAAAAAAGAGATCAGTTAATTAAGTACCAGTTGGTTAAATTAATAAAATAATAGAAATAACTCGTAAATGAAAATTTAAAAAACATTTTACTTTATATCTGACGATCACTTTTAGTCAACACCATTAGTTAGGTGAGTGGACGCTAGGTTCCATTATAAAATTTATATTATAGATAGGAATAGAATTGGGGAGAGAAGTAGATTTGAATTTTAATTCCACTAATCTGGATGGGATCTGCGAACCGTCTCTAAAAGAGAAAATTATTTTAAAACCAATTAAACCATTACGTGAAACAACACCATCCTTGATCATCGCTATGTCTGTTGGTGTTATCCATACATTGGGACTGTCTTCCTGTAGCGGCCCTTGAGTAGCTCCACCGAGCTAATAAAATGGTCCGTCACTTGTAGCCCTCGCCGCAGAGGGCCAAAATCGGAGACTCTTACTGTGACTTCTCATTTATCGTATTATCTACGGTAACGGGAATAGAGGCCATTACAACGTCGACAGGTACAGAACCATTTCCGATAAAAGAAGGTTGATTATCGGTAATAGCTTTCAAAGTCGGTGACATTGGACTAGTTAATGAATTCGAACTCCCGTTATTCTTCATTCTTTTAAACGATACCAAAGTGAAGTCGGAAGTTCCAGTTGTAGAACGATTGGACTTCATTCTCGATTTGAGAGATTTGCCGGGGCTATTGCCACCGAAAGCCGAGGACATGGTTTGAAAAAGTAATGTAACTCTGGCTGGGTATAAATTTGAATACCTGCGTAAACTATAACAACAAACTAAAAATACACGAAAGGTAGATAATAAATAACACAGCGCACAACCGATCGCACTCGCTAATGAACCGAGACTGGATAAGTATAAGTATTAAAGTTTTAAAAAATTTGTTAAAATAAAAACCTGAACATTTAAAAATTTATACAATGTTCAATAGTACTTGTCTAATTTGTTTATTAAAAAAAATGTCCACTTTTACAAAGAAAATATAACATTTTATACTACCTAAAAAATATTTGCATCCTTATGTACCCCCTTTTTTAAGTGTGTCCCTTTAGGATAAAATAATTATAGTCACACTACATTTACGTGATGCAGTAGCCATTAATGGAAATATGTATCTCAGTGTATTGAGAAAAATGGTAATTCAATTGGCTACATTTACATGGAGTCCACTGCACATACATACATGAATACGCACAAGATACAATGACATACGTTCGAGCACATGACTGCCCAGTTTTGTTCATCACATTCACATGCATTTCTATATGTGATGAAATTAAAGAACATTTGTTTGCTGGACTATCATTATCGGATCGTCATGATATTACCGCGCGCGTAATCAAAAAAAAAGTTTAAATGTTTAATGGATTTCATTGTAAACCAAAGTGTTTTTGATGATACACGTTGTTAGATGTATTCTGTTGTATGGCAAAAAAAGGATTGCCACATGTCCACATTTTAATTTGGTTAATTGAAAAAATCACTCCTAACCAAATAGATCAGGTAACTTTAGATGAAATACCAGATGTCGATATTGATCCTGACTTATTTGAAGTTGTCACCAATAACATAATTCATGGTCCATGTAGCTTATTAAATAATAATTTACCATGCATGTTTAATGGACGATGTACAAAACAATATTCAAGAGACTTATTTGCCGAGACTATTACTGGAAATGACGAATATCAATTTCATCGTCGACAATCAAGAGAACATGGTGGGAAAAATATTACTTTGAAGTACGAAATAATTTTGTGGACGTCGATAATCATTGGGTTGTACCCTGCTTACCATTGTTATCGAAAATATACAAGACACAAATCAACGTTGAGTATTGCATTTCTGAGAAATCGATTAAGTACATTTGTAAATGTTAAGAAAGGAGCGATATGGCTGTTTTTGAAGTTGAGAAGGAAACCGCATCTATTGACGAAATTCATCAATATCAACTGGGACGCTATATTAGTAGTGACAAAGCACTATAGCGCATTTTGTCATTTACAATTCATGAACGGTTGTTGTTACGGTACAGTTGTTAATTTGGCCGTGCACTTTGAAAATGGACAGTACATTTATTTAACGACTAAAATTGCAGGCGTAAAAGCGTTGTCAGCTCCACAAATAACGTTGACTGCATTTCTCACACTAGATGTTTGCAAAGACGCTACTTTACTCTGAAGTGCCGACATATTTCATGTGGGATGCATCAGCAAAAAAATGTAAACGTCAAAAAAAGCAATTGAAGGACATCCATATTTATATTCAACGTATTGGGCCGTCTGTATACTGTTTACCCAAACAACTCAGAATGTTTTTACTTGCAATCACTTTTAATTAACATACTTGAACCAATATCCTTTAAAGCAAATATATGTTAAGTTTCGTGAAGCTAGCCAAAAAAAAAAAATTTCTTGAAAACGATGCATATTAGGACACCTCAATCGTTGATGCATTGAACACTGTCCGACCACAGCAAATACGCACATTATTTACAAAACTATGACAATGTGTTTCCCATCCAACTCGAAAGGTCTTATAGAGAAATACAAAGACTACATAAGTGAAGACATTCTTTACCATTTGCGTGTAAACAAACCGAAATATAGGGCATTCAGTTTATACTAAACATGTATAATGAAGTATTGATTTTTAATAAACTAACCACTATTTGTCAAATATGTATGATTTGCTCTAAAAATTAAAAATTAAATTGATTATATAAATTGTGTAAAAATTAATTGAGATGGTATATTTTTTAATTTATGATTTAGAAAGAGAAAGGTTGACAGAAAAGTTACAAATTAAAGTGACATTATTTATTCACTATAAAAAGAAATGTTATCACTAATTATATATAATATAATCACATACAATTAAAAATTGATGAGCTCATTAATAATTTATTATGAGAAGAAGGTTCGGCGAATATAGTTAAAAATGAAAACTAAAGTTTTATTGAAACAGTAAATTGCTTTTCTTTATTTCTCCGTTTATTTATCTTCTCCGTCAACGCTAGAGAAATTTTCAGGAGCATTATTGAATGTACTTTGAATATAGCAAAACTCTTCGGCGGATACCAATTGTGTACAATCTGTAAACAAAAATGATGAAATGTAATACTTGTTATTTCAAATATGTTTTAATGTTACTTAATGCGTATACATTTTAATGCATACTTTTGGCACCTTATCGACAGTATTTTATAGTTAAAAAGCCCAACATGCAATAGAATTTAAAAGGTCCAACAAATAAAACTGACCTACAAATTACAGTTTTCACCTCATTTATATATATTGTAATGAATTATATATTTTGTTATTCGTTCATATTTATTTTCTAAGCATGATAACATATAATAATACGCATCTGCATTATTCTTCATCCTTCTTACACGTATTTACATTTAAAATGTCATATTATTACTATTGAACAATATTAAAATTAGTATTCGTCTCTCACTAAATATATACTTTATTCAACATAAAACTTAAAATTATACATGTTGTTTGCTGCCAAATTAAAAAAAATACGAATATTATTACTGTACTACGGTTATATATAAGTAGATAAAATATGTTCTGGGCCAAGAGGAGCTATACTTATAACGTGGTCACCCGGCTCCTCCGTAATTTTCGGAGAAACTGTACTTATAACACGGTCGTTCGACTCCTCCCATCATCACCACCACATTCTTATCATATTTATTATTACGTCATCTATAATTTCTTATCCGTTTACGTCATATCTTATCACAATGTTTTATCAAACACTGTATGTTATTATCAATTATATTTTTCCACAAATTTATCCCACCATTAACTACTATTCCCCCTCATCCATATATCATTACCCTCTCTCATCATCATTAACACTTCTTTCGTCACTAACACCTTTATTGTGTATATTTCCTCATACTCATTGATATGTATTTTTTTAAATTATTATTAGACTCGTGATAAAATAATGTCATTACCGTAAGGTTGTGTGTATATGTCTATATAAAGCAAAACACTACCTAACTACCAAACTATCAGTTATCATATCATGAATATCCATGTATAAAAGCAGTGCTTTTGTTGAAAAGATATTTAGTGTAGGAGGTTGCTACGTAACAAAAAAGAGAACATCAATAACCGACAAACATTTTGAACAAATTATGTAGTAAAATATTATACATAATTTATATATATATAAATAAAATTGTGAATAAATTATACATATTTTTTTAAGTATTTGAAAATAATTTCAAATATTTTTTTAATGTATTTGAGTATTAACTCAAATACATAGAATAAATAATTATTTGAGTATTACTCTAGATATTTTTTCAACAATATTTTTTTTATTTACTCAAATACTTTTTAAAATATTCTTTACAGCTCTGGGTACACTATTACACGACCGCCCAATCCTACTGCTTAACGGAAAAACAGCATTTGTTAGGCATCTCCTCACTATCAGTGTTTGTGTTATATTAGAACCGACTGTCGCATTTTTCACAATTCAAAAATAACACGTCAGTTCGGTCTCTACCTTCGTTGTGTACAGTCGTGCGATTATATTTAGTTTCTAGTATTTTCGCGTTATCTGTGTTAACTCCGAGCTTATATTTCGTTTACGCATTATATGTCGTCCACCTCGGGTGGACCGGGCCAAAAGCCCAACAAGTCAAATCATAAAATTAATGTAAATCTCCAAAGAAACAATTCTTTAACAGAATGGACGGTGGTACCAAAAAAAAGCAAACAGTCGAAAAATCCTTCTTCGTCTCCAATTTCTCCCAGTTTACAACATATTATAGAAAATCAACCTCGATTATTACCTCAATGTACGGAATTTCAGTTTAATAACTTATTCGCGGGAGTAGGAAATAACTCCGATAATAATGCAAATGATTCTACTGCTGATATGGAATTAGACAATTTATCGCACCAAGCTGGTGATAATACTTCTATGGCTTCAATTAACGACCATCGTAATAAGGTTCATACTTTAATGAATAATAATGATAAATCTTTGTCTAATGTCTCGCAGTCGCAACATACAAAGTTATTTCAAGATCCTAACTTATCAATGTTTTCGGATGAATTCAAAGGCGTGCCAATTATTATTGTAGAATCAAGTTTAAGTGAAAATAATTTTGGTAAACTGCACCCGATGAAAGTGGGTAAACTCTTTTTTAACAAATTCAAAGGTGTGTTGCGTATCGACCCAATTGGCATAAGAGTTAAAGTTACGTTTGACTCGGTTCACTCTGCTAACCTTTGTCTTTCTTCAACAGATCTTCTTGCGTTAGGTTTACGTGCATATATACCGTCAACATTGATATACTCCTACGGCATTATTAATCTGGACACCTCGTTTCCTGAGGATGATTTTTGGGAAGGCTTAGAATCGTCAGTAAAAGTTATTAATTTTCGTCGTGTTTCAACCAGCCAAAATGGTTGTCCACCCACACCAACCAAGATGGTAGAATTAAAATTTCTCTCTCCAACCCTTCCGGAAAGAATTTCTGTTTACAAAGTATTGTTCAGAATATCTCCCAGCATACGCTCTCCTGTTATTTGTCAAAATTGCTTGCGCTATGGTCACACTGCCAAATTCTGCAGAAGTAAACCCAACTGTCAACATTGTGGAGCATCCGAACATTCTATTGGTATTTGCCCCACAAAGGATTCGACCGTGCCCTCCTGCTTTCACTGTAAAGGACCGCACCTTGCCACCGATCGATCGTGCCCAGAATGGACTCACCAGAAAAAAATAAAAAAAATTATGGCTACTGATAACGTATCCTTTAAGGATGCGATATTTATTCTTAATAATAATATTGTTAATAAATCTGTTTATTTTTCTGATACTGTTTCTAAGTCCAAACCTAATATTGTAAAAGAACTCAGCAGTTCATCTATCAATGTATCGAATGAAATATTTCCTAAATTATCCCTGCCACAAACATATTTTAAAAGAAAAGATAACTCTAAATATTCTCATAAGAAAAATAATATCATTCCCTCTAATCGTAACGTTGGTCCAATCCCTGAAAACACGGAATATTCCCTTCCCAATGGCTCTTTTTTAAAGTATATGTCAAATAATTCTTATGCTAAACAAAATGAAATGTCCTGGGTTGCTCCCCTGGCTGAACAGCTCTCTTTCAAACTTATTAATAGTCCTTCATCTCTTTATCTCATTCATCCCTTAACAAGTTAATTGAGTCTTATGTCATTAATTTTTTCTCATCAATCAGTAATGGTACTCAGGAATAATAATATTAAAAACAGTTATAATCTCTCAATTCTCCAATGGAATTGTCGCAGTATCAGAGCTCGTTCCAATGAGCTTTCTTTCCTATTAGGAGAAAATCTCTGCCAATTTGCTCTTCTCTCCGAAACGTGGCTCCTTCCAACCTCATTTTTTTCTATACCTCAATTTCATATTATCCGGCAAGACAGAATAGATGGTTATGGTGGAGTTGCTATAATTTCTCAACATTCGGTAACTATTAGACGTATTGAACTAAACGAATACATTATTCAATTGTTAGATTTCTATTCTATTGACCTAGTAGGTATCAAAGCTGTCATTAATGGCAGGAAATTCGAATTATGGTCTATTTATATTCCTCCTTCGTCTAATCCATCCTTGGAAATTTTGGATAGTATCTTTGCTCTTATGTCTCGTTCTTCTATAATAGGGGGTGACTTCAATGGCCATCATCCCGCCTGGGGATCCCTCTCTTCTGACTTTCGAGGTAATCTTGTGTATTCTTCGCTCTCCACGCATGGTCTCTGTCTACTCAACACCGGTGTTCCAACAAGAATCAATCGTCCTCCATATCCTGATACTTGTATCGATCTCTCAATATCCTCTCCCAACATTATGCTATCTGGTACCTGGTCAGTCTTATCTGATCCATATGGTAGTGATCATTATCCTATCCTTATAAAAATGTCACTAGGTCATTCCCTCTCACGTTCTCCTTCTAATAATATAAATAATCCTCTTAGCTTCAACTTTAATGCAGCTGACTGGACTTTATTTTCGCATCATGTCTCGGTTCTGATCGATTCATTTGAACTATCCCCTTCACCGTTAGACGATTTTAATCGTTTTGTCAAATTGTTACTAATGGCTGCAGACAAATCAATTCCATCAAAAAGAAGGAACAATGGTAAATATCCTAAAAGCCCTCTCTGGTGGAACCACCTATGTACTATAGCTGTAAGAACACGTTCATTTTACTTTCAAAAATTTAGAGCTTCTCGTTCTAATGACGATTTTTATATTTATCAAAAATCACGTGCGGATACAACCAAAGTCCTCAACAAAGCTAAAAAAGACTCTTGGAAAAAACTTTGCTCTAACCTAGATCCTTCCACTTCGCTCAACGAATTCTGGAATACTGCTAAAAAATTCAAAAATTGTCTAAATCATACTCCCTTGGCTACCAATGATGAATGGTTTGAGAGTTTTTGTAACAAAATTTCTCCCCCTTATGTTCCTTCCGAGTCTGAAGTGTCTTTGGAATTACTACCTAATAATATAGATTCACAAAATAATAATTCTGTTCATTTCTCTGCTCCTTTTAGCAAACAAGAATTATCACTCGCAATCACGTCTCGTAAGTCCTCCACTGCAGGATTGGATAACATCTCTCCTCTTTTGTTACAACACCTTCCGGATAAAGCTTTCGATATCCTTCTTGCTGTCTTAAATAATTTGTGGATAAATAATGTAATACCTGATTCATGGAGGCACTTTAAAGTAATCCCTATTCCAAAACCTTCAGTAAAAAATCCTGCCTATCGCCCGATAGCATTATCTTCGTCATTTTGCAAATTAACAGAATTTATTCTTAAAAACCGTTTAGATTGGTACCTTGAATCTAACTCTCTACTTCCTAACAATCTATTTGGTTTCCGGCGCGGACTTGGCACAATGGAATGTCTGTCTAGTTTCATTGGTCCTATATATCAAAGTTTCTGTGACCGTGCATTTCTTCCGGCCACATTCGTTGATGTTCAAGGCGCTTACGATGCTGTACATATCCCCACACTTATATCACGTCTTCAAGCTCTTAATGTCCCTTCCCTCTTTTGTTCTTATATTTTCGCTTTATTTCACGTTCGGTATTTATCCTTCATTTCTCCTTCAGGACTGGTATGTTATCGCTCTACATACAGGGGACTCCCTCAAGGGAGCTGCCTCAGCCCTATCCTTTTTAACGTTTATATGATAGCCGTAAGTAATGAACTCACATCTCAAGGATACTCTTGTTTGTTTTACGCAGATGATATTGTAGTATATTAAATAAATAAATATTTGCCTAATGCAATTCATCAATTAAATGCAGCACTCCATTCTTTAAGTAACGTTCTCTTGTTCTCATTTCTCACAATAGCCCCTGATAAAAGTCAATCCATAATTTTTACTAGGAAGCGATATTTAGACTTCCCCCCCATACGTCTGTATCGTAAGAATATCATCCCGTCAGAGTCAATCACATATCTTGGGCTTAAATTACATTCAAAACTTAGGTGGGTTCCCCATATTAATTATTTAAAATCAGTGATTTCTAAATGGTCCAATTTGCTTAGAGCATTAACAGGATCTTGGTGGGGTGCTCACCCTTCTTCCTTATTATTACTCTTTAAGTCAATTATACGCTCTAAAGTAGATTACGGATCCTTTTTCTTTGTGTCTGCTTCTCGCACACACCGGAACAATTTGAATGCCTTACTTACTTCCTGCCTTCGCACTGCTATCGGTGCGTTACAATCCATGCCAAATGTATGTTTGGAAGTAGAATGTGTGTGCCCCCCTATAGAAATTCGATCTAGGCAACTCGCGGGAAAATTCTTGTTAAAACATATGTCCAATTCTCATAACTCTATTTTCACTTCGTTTCTTTCTCTCTCTGCCCATTGGCGATATGTCTCCAAAACGCTTCCTATTCTAGCATCTATTGCCTCTACAATCACTTCCTTCTCGTCTTCAATTCTCGTATCTCATAAGCGGCTAACTTCTTATGATGTTCCTTATGATGCTCTAACATTTCTTCCTCAAGTTCACATTGTACCTTTGTTTCAAGATCTAATAATCAAAAACTCTAAAGTTAACATGCCTTATTTAACTATAAATCATATTTTTGTTGATTATGTAGAATCCAATTTTCCAAATTGCTGTTTGGTGTTTACTGATGGGTCAGTTTCGCCTAACTCCGCTGGTTTTTCTTTTTATATTCCTGAGCTGAATGTAAAGTTCTGGGAGTCCCTTCCCCGTCATTCTTGTTCATTTACCACAGAGTGCTATGCGATTCTAATGGCTCTTGACTACATCCAGCATTTTATCCTTAAAAATGTCTTAATTGTTTCAGACTCTCAATCTGCTCTGCTGTCGATTAACTCCATTTCTTTTTGTGCAGATACTTCTCCTCTAGTTCTTCGTATAAAATCTAAACTCTTTCATCTATGTACCCTCGGCTTTACTGTTAAGTTTTTATGGATTCCAGGTCATGCAGGCATTGTAGGCAATGAGATGGCCGATTTTCTCGCTTCATCAACAAATCTCAGTATGAGAACTCCTACTCTCAAAATTCCTTCTTCCGATTTTCTTACTATTCTTAAAAAAAAATACTATAACATGTGGCAAAACAAATGGACATCATTAAATAGAGATTTCGCTTCCTGGTTTAGGAAGATTTCACCAATTATTCCAGCTCATCCTTGGTTTTTCAATCTTTCTCTTTCCAGGGCTCAAATAATATCATTTTCGAGGCTCAGATCGGGTCATAATTTGCTTCCAGCGCATGCATTCCGTCTTTCCCTTAATAATTCCCCTTTCTGCACTCGCCATGAAGGTGAAATCATATGCGACTTCACTCATATTATCATGGAATGCCCTTCTCTCAATACCTCACGCTTCTCATTTTTTCAGTTTCTCCATAATAATAACTCTCCAACAATAAATCCGTTAAGTATACTTAATAGCAAATCCCCTCATGTAATTATCGAAACACTTAAATTTATTAACACTGCTGAATTTTTAATATAAATTATCTTACTGCTACTGTATACATTTTATGAAACTTTTATTTATTTATTTATGTATTTTTTTTTCTTTGTTTATCTATCCTGAATGCCTTATTTGTAATTGTTGAGCTATTATAATTAAAATATTTGTAGCTATATAATAAAAAAAAAAAAAAAAAAAAATAACACGTCATGTAGATTGTCGTGGCGGCCGTATATATATTTGCTGTGAACGCTGTTGTCGTTCGCATGCCCGCATTAACAATAGTTTTCAAATCGCAAAACCTCAAATTATATTACATTATATTACATATTTGGAGTATGTTAAATAAATTATCGATACATATGAATATATTACTAAATATCAGTGCTAAAATAGCAAATTCAAAAGTATTAAAATTTTTAAATGACCTATAGCATCACAAAGAGATTCAGATGATGATTTTGGATCATTGCTAATAAAATCAAAAACATTTATAAACCCAGACCACTCATTAACTACTGTATGTAAAGTTTTTGACTATGAAAGTCATATAGTTTGAATGAATTGAGGAATTCGTTTTACTACAATATTATCTACAGGATTATTATGAAAGGTGAAATTATGAAAATAAACAGCAATACCAATTAGATTAGCAAAAAATATACGATATTTAGCATTTATACTATAACTATGTTGCAATACCAAATTTAATCTATAAGCTAGGCAGTATTTACCTAGGTAAATAAAGCATTAGTTGCAAGCTCTTTAACACTAGCCTGTAAACCTATTAAATGTTTAGATATTGCACATGCCCCATCATAACATTGACCAACTAATTTATTTTCTATATCAAACTTGTGTAAAACAGAATAAACCAAATTAAATAAACCTTAAACCGTGCGGTCTTCACTAGCATTATAAAAACCAAAGAAACGTTCAACTAATTTAGATAAATTTGTAACATATCTAATTACTCGTATAATTGAACATTGTGTTTTTTGACTAATATCTGTAGTTTTATCAATTTCAATAGAATAAAATGTACATTGCCTAATTTAATTTTTTATTTAATTTATTAACAATTCAGAAATACACGAAATCAAATCATTTTGTTTAGACTAGGAAAAATCTGAAAATGTGTTCTTTATACTCTTATAATGATTTTATATTTCTTGAAAACACCTAATAATATGTATATCAAATAACTCTCTAAAATTCCTTTTATTTAATGAATCACAGCTTTCATCATGACTACGAAATGCTAACACTTCCAACACTTGTTTTCCCAAAATAAAACTAAATCGATCAAATGCTTCATAAATAAACGATTCAATTTAACGTTTTCATTATATATTTTTTTTTAAATTACCATGCTCATTATACAACAATATCTACTATAGTAAAACTATTTTTCTAGGTTTTTTAATTCTAAATGATTATGAATATGTTCTTTTGATAATTAATGTATTTGTATACTCCTAGATAAACTATTTAAATCACAATACCCAACAGTATTCCCAACAGACTTATTTTGACCTATTAACAACCATCGCCAACAAAACAATTTTTATATATAATAACTTTCACATAAACAAGAGGGTCGTTATTATAAATTTATATTAAATGACATAAAGAATACCTTACTTAGTTTCTTGTCAGGAGCCAAAACTGACAAAATCGAAATAGGCCTATCTACTTTTAGTAAATCATTTTTACTACTAGACTTCCAATGTCGAAACGGCGTTTCCAACAACATGACAACCATGTCTATCACTGGATTCATAATTTTGATTTCTGACAAATAAACTCTACCAGTAACCAGTGTAAATGTTGAATAAAAAGCACGGCGGTAAACAAATTTAATCTAACCAACACAAGCGACGACTTGAACAAAGTAAATATATAAATTAATATTACAACGTTTTACGTTTGAATCAACGCCATCAAACTGTAACCTTAGTATCCGATATCTAACATTAACAATAATAACAAATGATTGTGTGTTTCGTTGTTGAATGAGCCGCAGTTACGTCTGTGGGTTGGTCATAATACCACATTTATTTTTAGTACACAGAGGCGATGAAAAACGAGCCTCACGATGATCATTGCATATGCGTAATTTTACTTATATAAGAGTCACGTGCATTCGCGTACATACGCGTGTGTGTACAATTTATGTACACAAGTACAAATTCAGAGGCAACGTTAGACGGTATCTCTTTGACGTCATCGGAACATTGCTGTCAGCTAAAATACCAGCGTTTGTTTACGTAATAATTATTTCGAACATTTCTTATGAGCTTATTATTTGTGCTAATAAACACGGAATGATAAACAATATAATAAACAATATTTCATATTATTAAACTTCCTAAAAAAAATTATTTTCTTAAATAAACTTATAAATACGTTAAAAATTATTCTATCCGTGAGCCAAAAAGTATAAAAAAAGTATAATACAATAAAAATATAATATATAATAAAAAATAAAAAGTATAATTTTTGAATATTATTTACTTCACTCTCAAAGTCGCCACTATTATGATAGTTTTTGTAAACGTACTTATGTATCGATTAGTATATTGCTTATATTTCTACAATGGAAACTATTGTTTTACGTTATTCTAATCAATGATTCTTATTTTGTGGTGACTTTAATTCACCAGAAATAACTTGATTCAATTATGTTCTAAAATTGTCATTCATTTATCGTATAAAAGCGTCTTTTGTTTCTGAATCGTTTTCGTTAAAAACATTATTTAAGTTAAATGTAGTACTGAATATTACGAGTCAATTTTAAATCTTATTTTATCTAATGCCATTCATTTATCAATTAATAAAACAATTTATCCTGTTGAACTAATTGAGAATAACCATCTAGCTATTAAATTTCCTAGTGAATTTAATAAATGTTTTTTATTAAAAAGGTTTTCCATTCCACTAATTCTCATTATGAATATTTGTACATTTTCAAAAAATATTTTTCGTATTTAGTTATGGATTGCTACCTTTCAAAAATATGTGATGCCTTTATGTACAAATATATAATTTAAAACTTGTCATTTATTAATATTTTCAGTATTGTATAACGATATTTTATTATTTTGCCCATTTAGTTATTTTATAATTCATAGTATTCAATAAATATTTAGCACATATTATTATTGGTATTTTCATAGCATGGGTTTTAAAAAATAAATTATACAGTGAGTTGCATATGTACATTTTACTGAATTTCTGAGAAAAAAACGCATGAATTTACGATTTTACTTTACATAAATCTACAAATTATACCTACATATCATTTATTAACGTTAATCATTATTAATAATTAAAAATTAATAATACTATTCACTGTTAAATAAATCAGTTTACATTTTACAAATAATTAATAAATTATATAGTAAATTTTAATATGCTCAACAAGAATAAAGCTATTAGAATAATAATTTTATATATACCAGATTCTGCATACATCAAGAGGTAATCAATATAATTTCGTGTATCTTCTGGAAAGTTAAAAAATAGGTAAAGTTATTTTTAAATTCACATGCGCAAATTTACCGCACATTACGATTAACAATACATAATATATTGTAATAATTGTAGTTATCAGAGTCTGAATAATAGAGTATATGGGTTAAGAAGGAAGAAGGTATTACATTTATAACAGGGCCAACAATTATTAAGATAACTAGGTAGTTTAATTACATAACATGATGGTAACTTTGTAAAATAAATTTAATTACAGCAAGGTCTAAATATGTTTTTTTATTTTGGTATTCGCTATCAAGAACATCATTATTATACTTATACAAAATTATCATTGACATGTGTGAAATCTATGTTAGTAGGATTTTCCACAATCAGCAAATAATTATCCGTTAATTCTATAAATTATATGGTTGCTATTCACTCCGCTTTAGTCTGGACAATAATGATTTAGAGCTTGATATCTCCTAAATTCTGGTCAATATTAATAAAAAACGGTTTCGTTGAATTAGTCTCGAATCTCACAGATGTTTTAATTAGAAATATATACTCCTTAGTAGTAGTACATAGTTAGATATATTATCACATTAACATGTATTCATAAATTACATAATAGATTGGACAGCGTCGAACGTAAATATACCAAAAATAAATTAATTTTCATGAGTTTATTGGTGAAATAAAGAAACAAATTAGCCAAATATAAACTATTTGTTAAAATGATATGTTACTGTTAACAGAGTAAGACTAATTGTACACTTTAAATATTTTGAAGACAGTTTTAGTATAGCATACAATTTTCTAAAAAAATAGAATTAAATTTTAAATAATTTAAAAGAGAAAAAAACATCAATTGAAATTAATGGAATATTTATTTGTATAACCTAGATTTAACGTTACTTTAGTCAGAATATTTTCACTACTTAAGAGATAATAGCAGGATCAAATCAAGAAATAAATTAGACCTTTATTTACTGTGGAAGAAATACCAAATAATTATAATGTTTTTTGCCAAGGAAATAAAATTTTAAATTATTCATGTACAAAAACAAAATATCTAACAAGTCAGAAAATAAATTAAAGATGTTAATATAATGGACAAAGTTTAACAAATAATCATTAACAAAAATACATTAATTTAAATTTAAATGTATTCAGTTTATTTAATTTATAAATTAAATAATTTAGATTTAAGCTAAAAAGTGCTATAAGTGTAATATGTATTTTAGTACACAAGTGTTAATCACTTGGTCAGCTTGAACAAGAAGACACTTAGTCTTTAAACAATTAGAGTCTAATAAACAAATGTTTAGTGTTTCAAAAGTCTTCATCTGATTTAAAAAATTTAATATGTATTTAAAAAATGAAGATATATGAGTCGAATGAAGTAAAACAAATTATTAAATTAATCAAGTTTTAATTAGTTTGGTTAAAAATGTTCATTACGATTCCTACAGACCGCTCAACATACATCTATACGGTATTTAAATTCATCCTAAACGTTGCTGATCATATATGGTGTCATGACATTCACAACATCTGGTTTTGAGCTCTTCCAAGTCTGTAGATAAAATTAGTACATAAACATTATCTTTGACATAGCCCTATAAAAAGTAATCACAGTGAGCAGGGCAGGCGTTAGGCTACAGCTCAAGACAGTAATATCTACCAAATGTCTATTACAATCATTCAACCATTTAACCATTTAACTATTCAATAATAATTTAATAAGTTAAATGGTAATAAATATAATGTAACAACATAAATAATAAAAGCAGTTTATCTTAGGTAGGTTATTTATTCGCGTTATCTGTCTGCGTTTATGTACATTTAATTTATATATATTTATGATTAATTCTAAATTATCACCATTAGATCTTTTAAAAAATATGATCGATGTAGAAGACTATGCACTAAATGTATTTATTACCTTATGTATATTTTTAACATTACCTGTTACGGTGGCAATCGAAGAAATGAGTTTTTTTTAATTGAAGTTAATAAAAACATACCTATGTTCAATGACGTCTTAATGGATTGGCAATGATGTAAATCGATTATCAGTTGAGTCATGAGTTAGAGTGCAAAAGAATTATAAGAGAATTTGCAAACGTAAATGCCGGAAAAATTTTTATTTAAATAACTTTATTACTTGAACCTACTTTAACGACACTATTTTCTTTGTATTATTATTTAAAAAAGAAGATTTTAATTACAATTTTGTATTATTACTATTATTATTATTATTATTATAACTTTAGTTTATTTTATTTATTATAATATCAAAGTTGATATTTTTGCGATACACAAATTCATTTGTATTATGATTATTTTATAGGTAATCTGTATTATTTGTAGGGCTCAAGATTGTTGAATTTTGGGAATATTATTGATGTATTATAATTAAATTATTATTATATTTTCTTATAACAAAAATGATTAAATTTGGAAGACAGGTAAATTTACAATGTTCTGTTTTGATAGGGCGGCAGTTATAATTTGGACAAGGGCGGCAAAATGACTATCACTGGCACTATGTAGTCTAGGGAACGTGGTGGCCAGGGATAAATCACCATATCATTATCTCCTTTACGCCCAAGCTACCGTTGAGGCATTTCTCGGCGAACTTCTAACTTCCAGTGCGATGGTAATTCTATCTTGTTGAAAAATAAAATTATCTCTATCTACATGTATCTGTGGGAACAACCATGTTCGTAACATGTTTAGGTATGTGTTATCCGTAATTGTATTATCCTTAAAAAAAAAAAAAAAAAAATGTACCAAGATCATTTGCCTGGAAATTACGCAGAAAACCTTAACTTTTGGTAAGTCCCTCTGATTTGCTTCTAAAGGTTGCTCTAAAGGCCAAATCCTAATATTATGGCGGTTGATTTTTCCATTTAGATGGAATGTGTTTTCATTAGAAAAAATAATGCATGAGACGAATGTTTCATCTTCTTTTTTTTGGAAATGAAATTGTAAAAATCGACAAATTTTTGTTTGTCGTCCGGTAGGAGGTCTTGTACCAGTTGCATTTGATCAATGCTAACACGCAATCCGTTAAATGAGGGAGCCCTGAGCTCTGAGCTTACACGATATGTAGACATCTGTGGATTTTGAGTGAAACTTTGTCAAACACGCTCGCTGTATTTGTCAGAGGTACAAAATCGACTTGAGCGTTTCTGTGAACAAAAACAACCACTTTCTTGGAACATTTAATACTAACGTTGAATACTATGAGAAACTGTGGCTTCAGTTTAAAAATTTCTTCGAAAATCACGTTGAACAAATATTGCAAACTCTCACTGACTAAAACGAAGGACGCAAAACGCTTACATTTATGGAATCGCCATTTCAAAACAAACTGACGGCAATTTACTAATTATTACAGAGGCAAATTTATCAGCAACATAACTTATAATAAACTTGACTATCTTATCTTTCCATTAGTATATGAGTCGTTAACATGCAATTAACGATTGCTGAATTATATTAATTCGTAATTGGATGAAGACTTTTGATACACGTATTTTTTTTTTTTATTCATGTCCTTGTTCTTTATTTAAAACATATAGCAACCCTAACTATAAGTAATAGAATTATGTTATTTGAATATCAAGTATCAGTGACGCAACCAAAGGGGTAAATCTCGGATCCAGACTCCACCTCCTTGAGTATTTCTAAAGTGAAAAATTGTGTAAGATAGTTTTAATTATTGGTAACAGATAAACGTCAATTATATTTGTCATAATCAAATTTGTGGTTTCTTTTGTTTTATAGAATATCAAAAAAATTATTTTAACTGTACATTTTAATCTTCATAATAAAAAGTAAAAATTATCTCAATTGTATAAATCTGGTTTTCATATTATTCTAGGACCCCCCTAGGAAGGGCCCATGAAAAAATCCTGGGTGCATTGTTGTCAGGTATGTTTTAATAACCTAACCTAACCTTTTCTTTTTCTAAACAATGTTCTTTCTATCTAACCATAAATATCTATCTATCTATATATTATAATTTTAAGTTATAAGTTATATAAATAAAAACTTAATGTTTTATATTGTACAGAAATTTGCCTATCGGTTATGTTTTATTATATATATCAAAATAATTTGGTTTTTAATAATTAAGTAAAGACGGCTATACATAGTTTAACAGCTCTTAAGGATTTTGCACTTTTCATAAGTTTAGATCAATATAGATTCCAGTATTACAATTTTTTTTTAATACATTTAAAAATTTGTCTATACTATTGTTTTTTTCTAGGTTTCGTTAACATTATAACTTTGTTTATTTTTTTTAACCCAAGTATGATTTATTTTAGTATGTTAGTAATAACAAATCTATAACATGATGGTTCTTAACGTAGGCGGTACTCTAGGGATATTTCCCACCCCTGGGGGGCGGTAGGTTTGATGGGAGTGTTGGGAGAGGGGAGCGGTCAGTTTTTAAATACGGAATTATGGAAAAAATTACACTAGCACTAATGTTTGGTAACACGTATTATCAAACGTGAAATCAGATTAATTGTAATTGCGTATTCTGTACAAAGTCACGTTCTAACTTTGCGTTATCTAATCGGGAAATATTTCAATAATATGTTTATTATATTATATGTTATATTATAAACTTATTATTTTAGGATTTATTTTTATACCTATAACAAGTCTGTAGTGTTGCGCACCTCGCAGTGCGTAATTTATATCTCAAATTTAATCTTCGGGTTATCGAGTAAACGAATAAATATTCACCCATATGCACGTGTCTTTATTTAAACTAATTTGTTAAAGTATAAACCGTCACGTTTTGACAATAAGTTTGTGAAATAATTTAAACATAAATTAATTATCAAACCTTTTTAATTAACATTATTCATGTGTTCGCTCACACGTATGTTTTTGTTTAATACAAAATACATATAATATATGTAACAAAACTATCATCCTTAAGTTCTTAACCTAAAAGTACAATATTTTCAATTATAGTATTACCAATACACTATAGAGTGAAAAAAATAAAAGTCATTAGTACTCAAAGGAGTACTTAAAGTTTGGTTTTATCTTGTCGTATAATGTACAGTTACCGTTTCGTTTCGTATGTGAAAGAACATTTGCTAATGAAGTAATTAAACTATCGTGGTTGAAAGAGCATTTATAAAAATTCATTTTGACAAATTAGAAAAGCCACATTCTGTTTTGAAGATCTTAAAGCTTTACTGGAAATAGTTTATTTCAAACAATCATTTAATCTAGATAAGAAAATTATCGCTTCTTACAAAATGTCTTAATGAATCACAGAAAACCATAAACCTCATTAAATCAGCAAAAAACTTATTTCAAGAAACTAGTTGACACAATGCAACGAGAGGGTTTTAGTAGTAATATAATGAAGTCGATTCCTTTGATCAAAGACATTGTCTCCAAAAGAATTGATGAAATGGCCGATGACGTGGAAAACAAACTAATAAATTCTTTAAGAGAAAATAATTTTGCACTGCAGATTGACGAATCAATTGTGACAGATATTAAAACAAATTTACTAGCTCACAGTGATAGTCAAACAGTGGTGGAGGATGGGGGGATATATTCCCCCATGAACTTTTTGTTATTATGTATTAATTTAAACAGTGTACCATTTATTGCATATTTAAGAATAATAAAAAAAATATATATATTAATGTAAGTATTTTTGTTTACAATATTCTAATTAAACTATTCACAAATTTTGATAACAATTTTTTTTTGTGATGATAGAAACAATTTTTTGCCAACATTCAGCTGCATCTGTTTCACAATCATAATTTTTACTTAGTTACTATATTATCTAGCAGGGTGTGAGGTTTCATTCCATCTAAGTTAATATTTTTTCATCAAAATCCTCTACCGATGAACAAATATATTCGTATAAATTATAAAATTAACTGAAAGAATCCAAGTACTCTACCCAACATGTTTCACAGAATTTAAGAAATCATGTCTGTTTTGCACTCACGCATGATAATATTATATGGTTCTTTAAACCCTGACTTATTTCATTGGATATGTAGAAAAAATTTATAACTTCTTTAATTGTTCCTATGCAATTATTTTTTTCAGACACTTTTGAGAAAATCGAAAAATTACCTCTCTAAAGTACCAACTAGATGGTATTTACTATAGGAAACAAGATTTGACTGTAACAGTTGAAATATTTCTTCTGGTAGAATTTCGATATTATAAAATTAATGGATAAAACTCACATTATAATTTGACTCATAAAGTTTTATTTTTTTTATTAGTTAATTACCTACGGATGATTCATCAGGCTCATAATTTGAAGTCGTTAAACCGGTGATTGTATTTTTTAGTTTAAACAACTTTAACATCTAACCAGAATTCATTTTTATAGGACATTCCAAATGTGAAAAATCCACAATAGTTGAAAATATAATTATTAAATAATGCACAGTTCAATAATTCACATGTATATTGTGTCATGAATCGCAGTGATTAATAACGATTAAATACGATATCCGTAATGGAATAAACGTATTGTACATAAAGTGAATAATATTCAATAACAGATAACAAATATTTCTGAAAATTCCAAATTTTCAGCATTAATAGAAAATACATAAACAATAATGAATATTTATTTGTCGTATTACTTTCATGTATAGTAATTCAAAATGACATATATTTTATATATTATCCTTAATTTCAGGATGGGAAAGGGTACTCCCCCCTTGCGTTTTTTCTATGATAAAATTCATGTTAAAAAATCAGCATCATCCCTTCCCTACCCCCCTATAGTATAAGGTACCATAGCGTTTAGTGCCACTGTCCCTACACACTGATACCAAAAGATCGTTGATTTTTCAAGCGGTGGACGTATATTTTACGGGAAAAAATGTTCCTCTAACGAATATTTTTGCATGCGTAACGGACGAAGCTCCTTCTATGATGGGTCGCTATAATGGGTTTATTGCCCACCTAAAGGCCGTCCCAAGTGTAAATTGCTGTTTATTGTGTAATACATCGCTAACATTTAGCTGCTGCAAAACTTGAGTGGTATTCTGCACGAAACCCTTCTATTTGTCATATAAATTGTAGACAAGATTAAAGCAAGCTCGTTTAATGATCGTCTATTTCGGGAACTTTGCCATGACAATGATGAAGATGTTGAAAGATTACTTTTATACGCATTATATTTATATATTACTGCATACAGCAGTAAGGTGGTTTTCCAAAAGAAAGTACTTGTGCAGTTCTTTCACATTATTTGACTAGGTCATTGAATTTCTCCATGAAATTGATCGTGATTTGAAGGATAAATTGAAACAACATGAAAATCAAGTTTGTGTACCTGCAGATATTATTGAAAAAATGAATGAAGTCAACATGAAGCTTCTAAGTAATTAAGATTAAACTATCATATTAAAGTAATTACTATTATATTAAAGTAAGATTATTACGTTCAAAAGGATAATTTCCTCATTTATTACCAAATTTGAACCTTATAAAGCAGTCATAAATCGCCAAGAACTGATGCAGTTTCCGAATCTCAAACATCTTCAGATATAAATGGTGTTATTCCTGTTGACAAAATTCAAATTTTCACTGATCACATTTTGCAGTTAAAAAAGGACATGAAATCAAGATTTCAAGACCGGCTTGATTTACAAATCCCTAATTGGATTATAAATCCATTTTTATTTAAATCAGTGGAAGATCTAAAACTTTGTTTACAAATGGAATTTATCAATCGTAAATATGACCGTGAGACACAAATCATTTTACGCAAGTTGATTACGAGGTGGCATGGGTCAATCTTAAAGATACTTATCCAGAACTATAGAAAGAAGTTAAGTTTATGTTTCTTTTTTTCCAGTCAACGTATCTAATCCAAAAAACATTTGCCATGGGGGGGGGGGAGGAGAATGATGCTGAATTTTTAACATAAAATTCAATTATTGAAAACATAAGTCATAATATAAAATATAATAACATAAGTTAATTTTATTAAATAATTTTAAAGATTTTAATAGCTAAATTATTAAATTTATTTTTTTCTAATTCATCAAATACTTCATCTGTAGCAGAAGCGAACGCAAGGGGGGAAGTACCCCCCCCCACCATCTTGAAATTGTGGATGATGTATAAAATATGTACATAATTTTAAAAAGGTGCGGATACAGATTTATATTACAGGAGGGGTGAGCAAATAATGCACAATAAACTGTTTGCGTGTGTGTGTATGTTTGTGTGTGTGTGTGTGTGTGTGTGTGTGTGTGTGTGTGTGTGTGTGTGTGTGTGTGTGTGACGTGGTTATACCTAACGTGTGTGATAATTCATATAATAAAAACAGTCCATTCAATTGATCGTCCGATGTCCTTGATTTAATCCATGTTTTTATCCACCGTAAAGATGAAAAATTGTATTCTGCTGATGCAGTGGACACTAGTAATATTACAAGTTTATTTAACAGAATTTTTATTAGGAAAGTTTCCTAAGTAAAACACAGTTTATGGATAGGGCTGCCCCCTTTGCACCCCCACAGAATCCACGCCTGATTTTGAATTACTTTAATGAAAGTAATACGACAAATGAACATTCATTATTACTTACGTATTAACTATTAACGTTGGAAAATTTGAATTTTCAGAAATATTTGTTATCTGTTATTGAATATTATTCACTTTATGTACAATACGTTTATTCCGTTACGAATATCGTATTTAATCGTTGTTTAATTACTGTAACAGTAATTAATTTAATTCATGACCTAATATACATGTGAATTATTGAACTGTGTATTATTTAATTATTATAATTTCAACTATTGTGGATTATACACATTTGAAAAGTTTTATTGAAATTAGTTCTGGTTAGACTTTAAAGTTGTTTAAACCGAAAAATACAATCACCGTTTTAATTATTTCAAATTATGATCCTGATGAATCATCCGTGGGTAATTTACCAATAAAAATCTACAACTTTATAAATCACAATCTACTGCAAATTATAATGTTAGTTTTATCCATTAATTTTATAATATCAAAATTCTACCAGAAGAAATGTTTCGATTGCTACAGTCAAATATTGTTTCCTATAGTAAACAGCATCTAGTTGGTACTTTAGAGAGGCAATTTTTCGTTTTTCTCAAAAGCGCCTAAAAAAAAAATTGAGTGGGAACAATTGAAGAAGTTATAAATTTTTTCTACATATCCAATGAAATAAGTCAGGTTTTAAAACAAACCATATAATATCATCATGCGTGAGTGCAAAACAGACATGATTTCTTAAATTCTGTGAAACATGTTGGGTAGAGTACTTGGATTCTTTCGGTTAATTTTTTAATTTATACGAATATATTTGTTCATCGGTAGAGGATTTTGATGAAAAAATATTAACTTAGATGGAATGAAACCTCACACCCTGCTAGATAATATAGTAACTATATAAAAAACAATGATTGTGAAACAGATGCAGCTGAATGTTGGCAAAAAATTGTTTCTATCATCACAAAAAAAAATTGTTATCAAAATTTGTGAATAGTTTAATTAGAATATTGTAAACAAAAAAACTTACATTAATATATATATTTTTTATACAAAATAGACACGGCTTCTTAAATTCTTTGAAACACATTGGGTAGAGCACTTGGATTCTCTCAGTTTATTTTATGATGTATATGAATATATTTGTTCATCGTTGGAGGATTTGAATAAACAAAATATTAACTTTGATGGAATGAATACTTACTACCCGCTAGATAATACAGAAATATAATAATTAGGTGAAAACCATGATTGTGTAACAGATGCAGCTGTAAGTTAAAAGTTGATAGTTTCTATCGTCACAAAAAAAAATTGATACCAAAATTTGTGAATAGTTTTATTAGATTATTCTAAACAAAAATAATTGCATACATTATTATACATTAATATAATTGTTTTTGTTATTATTATTAAATAGGTAATAAACGGTGCCCACAAGGGGACTTTACTAAGTCTAAGGGTCCGCGGTACCTTAGTTACGTTGGGGTTATCGAATTGTAACCCTAACACCTGCCTTTCAGCAGGTTAGCTGCAGGCTAACAACCTGCACTGTTAAATTTTTTTGTTCAGAACTCGAACAAAATCAAACCTCGGACTAGATTGAAAAAAAGACTGGAATTTGAAAATTGGTTTTAAAATTTGGCACTTGGACTATACGAACATTATAAAAACCTGGAGCAATTATAGAATTAGTAGGAAAAGTGAAAAGATACAAATTGAAATGCGTAGCATTACGGGAAGTAAGATTAGAAGATGCGGGCACAACTAAATTATCACAAATAACCATCATAAATGGGAAAAAGCGAACGAGGTCACAAGCTAGGAACTGTTTTCGCTGTACATGAATCACTCATACATTTGGTTAAAGAGTTCAAACATGTAAGTCCGAGGATCTCAACGTTAACACTGAAGGATAACGACCTTCATGTAGTGTGAATCAATGTTCATGCACCCATTGAGGATAAAGATGAGGAAGAAAAAGAAGATCTTTATGAGAGACTAGCTGAATACCCACGCGTTGCAAGGGGCTAATGTAGAATTTTTCACGATGCACTATAAGATATTCCAATAGTTAATCAATTTTTCAATTTGCACGGGAAAATATAGAATATTTCACAATTTCTTAATTAATTTATATATATATATACAGGGTGGCTTTCTACTCGATGCATTAATTTCACCAGTGCATTCTATGTTCAAAATGGATGAAAAAATTTCATATAAACTATTGTCCGATTCCCAATCGTTTGACAGTAATTTCGGTTTTTATGATTTTTCAGTACATCCCGAATTTTACCCAATAAATTCCTTGTAGCTTTAAAACTATTCGTCACACGAAAACGCGATTATTACCATTGGAAAGAATATTAAATTTTCTTTTAGGTCTACATTAACAAGTTAACAAGTACGACATTGTTAATTATTTGGTCCTGTGCACCTGCCCAAATATCAAAATTTTTAAATTTCCACATTTTTTGAAAAACTTGAAAATTTTATAAAATTAAAAATTTGATCGTCTTTTCTTTTAAACTAGTCGACATATTTTGGTTAATATTACCAATCTTTATCTGTACCTTTGCAGGCAAGTGCATAAAATTAACAAATAAAATATTTCCGTTCTGAGTTACAAAGAATTGGGTAGTTTGTAATAAGTTGTAAGTATTATACAACAAGTTCTTGTGTATAAAATGTTTTTATATTATAATATATTAATGTTGGTTTCAGTTCATCGTGGTAAAAAACTGAGTATTTCGATAAAGATTGTATAAAAATATAGTATTATTAAAATATAAAAACAACGCACTAGTTAGGTTAATATCGTTACTCCTATCTAGAAATTAAGACAAGGAAAAAGAAATTATTAGTATGCATGTATTCAAATGTATGTACACACACAAAATATAAACAGAATTAAATCATTCAGCTATTAAAATTATAACGTATTTTTTTCTTCTTTTTTGAACTTTAGATGGCAAAATTTACAATTGAATGAATCGAATGATTTCAAATGGTTCAATATTACATTATGAAAACAAATTAGATTTATTTTATCTGAAATATCTGAGATTTAGACAATTACTTTGAGATATTAATTCAGTATCGTAATTGTTTATCTGTTATATATAGTATCTGTTGAATTAGTATCTTATTGGTAATTAAAAATTATTTTTCACTGAAGACATATATATTGATTAAGTAATTATTAAGTCAATCAATTATTTTAATTGGATTTTCCTGACTAACGAAATCATAACTTTGCTTTACATAGACGAATTAATACTTGCCTCGATTTTGAGCTCTCTCCAAATTTTTGGCCACGGTTTCTGTCAAAAATATATTTAAATATACACATAATTATCTTTTAAAAAATACTTTTCTTATAGTTATTTAATATGAAGATAAGAAGATTATGTGATTGATAATTTATTATTTAAATTAAATTATATTATGTATAAAAATTATTATAAATTATAAAAATTATATATATATATATATATTTATATAAAGAAAATATGCCAAGAGTATTTAATAAATGTTTCGAAATGTAATAACTACTTTCGACTGCAAGTCATTATCAAGTTACAATGAATAATAAAAAAAACAAAAAGTATAAAACAATATATGAAATTAATAAACAAAATCCATATTAGAACAGCTGGTAGAAAATTATCAGACTTGGGGAAAATAATTTTAAAAAGTATTTGGAATACATATTCCGAACACTTTGTTAAATATTCAAAACATGTATTCGAATACTTTATAACAATAGTATTCAATGAGTATTTTGAATACTTCACAAGAAGTATTTTAACTACTTTTAGAATAATTTTTTTTACTAGTTTTCAGTAATACGAATATCAAATATAGTTATAATTAATAAATATTATTTTTTAATGAAATTAACACAATAATTAAGAATTAAATTAATAATACCAATTAGTTATAAATAGGGAACGGATTTTATTTTAATAAAAAATCAATATATTTACATATATATGTACCAATTTTTCTTCAAATATGGAATAAAATATCCAAAATATGTAAATATCCAAAAAAATTATTAGTATTGAAAATTACAACAAAAAAATGTTATAAATATAAATATTAAATAAAAGTAATACAAATGATGTAGGTATATAAAACTACAAGTATTATTCCGGAACAAAGCTATGAGCAACAACATATTGTTGAAGATTTGCAAATAAAAAATTGAGACGGTTTGGTCGGAGAATACTCTTGTATTGACTAAAAGACCGTTCCACGTCAACTGATATGATAGGGGCGTAATTCATATTTACTTAATTAGAAGGAGTGAACTCAATGTCCAGAGATCCTTGTTGATTTTCCCTATTAAAATATCTCTGATGATTTTAATAGTTTGAAATCCATAATTTTTTTCAATTATATTGGCAAATATCTTTTTGACTATTTCTCCTATGTGCTCTTGAGTTTTTTTTAATTTATCTGCAGATTTTTCTACAATACCAATAATTTCTATTAAAGACATGTTTTTAGTTTCTAATTGTTTAATTATCTGAATCAAAAAACAAAAATTTGCAGAAATTTTTGTCAAGTTGATTTTTAAATTGATATTTTACATTAGTGAATTTGCTTTTTCAATAGCTGAGGCTGATTCAGTATCGAAATTTGAAATAACATTTTTTATTTTGTCAAAATGATCCAATAGTATTGGACGGCTTCAAACCACGTATCCCATCTTGTTATGATAGGTTCAGGAGGTAAATTCAGATCTGGATACATTTCTTTAAATTTTGAAACATGACTTGGTGCTTTTAAGCATATTTTTTTAATGGTCGCTATGAATTGATCAACTCCGAAATAATTATATCTTATTGTTTCTGAAACACGATAAAAACCATGCGCTAAACATGTCAAATGAACCAGTTTAGGAAAATACCCTGTCAAAATACTACTAGCTTTAACCATATAAGGAGCAGCGTCAATCAAAAATAAAAATACATTTTTATATTTCATACCATTTGGCCATAATAAGTTCATAAAATTATTAAATAATTTAGCAATGGTTTTAAGATTATATTTTTCTAACTGCATACAATTTAAGAGAAATGATTTAGTAGGCTCAGAACATAGTTTGCCGGTGATTACATTACCAATATACCTGTGCTCTGCATCTGTTGACTCATCAATTGAAACCCATATTGGTCCATCTTAAATAAACTGTCTAATTAATTTTAATGTTTTCTCGTAAATTATATAATATAATTCTTTCAGATAGTACTTTCATCTGGAATTTGTTGTCCGGTATATTTCTCTAAAACATCTGTGAATTCTCTATTTTTTAGTTTGAAAATTGGAATATTCGCGTGAATTAACATACGAAACAAATCGGTATTAAAAGCTGACAAATTATTAGAAGACGTAGATGGCTCTGAATTCAAGAAATTTTGTTTAAATTTATTTTTACGATCTCTATTTTAATAGTGCTGAGATGTAGATATATGCTGAGTAACTGAAAAATGCTGATTTATTGATACTGCCTTTTCACAGCATGAACAGAATAAAATTTCTCTATCATTTTTAAATATCTCGTTAGAAAACTCTTTTAAATAATAATTCGCTTTCGATTCCACTTTCACAACTTTCGGCATTTTAAATATTAGAAACTAGACGTACACGAGACTACGTTGTATTTACGCATTTGCGACTATGAATACTATTTAAAGCGATTGTCGAGTACCACTTCTTGATTTTATATTTATATCGCCCGGCATTACCAATATCGACAATAGTGAATTAATCTAATCTACAATATAGCGGCATGCCAGAAATAAGTATGTAAATGTCATTTAGATAACGTACAATATTTGGTGGTCGTCAAAAATTACTAATCTGGTTGTTTTAAACGAAGCAAATAATATTTATCGTCGTCAAAAATTAATGAAAAAATCAAAAATTACTAAAACATGTACAAAATATGTACGTTTTTACCAAATATGTAAAAATATATAAAATAAATTTGGGTTTATTTTAATTAGAATGATCTAAATCGTACACATTTTTTATCAGATTTAAAATATCTCATTCCAATAAAAATATGTATTTACAATAAAATCAGTTCCCTAGATATAAAATATAATACAATTATAATAACACAGTGAAATCAAATATACTTTATTATTTGAATAAGACTGTGCTGAAACACCAAATATAGTAAGATTATTGATAAAATTAATGATTGTAGTTTTAAATACCTATTGCTGCTATTTGCTACTTATATTTCTTTTCGAAATATATATTTTTTAGAATAATGTTATACGGTATTATTTTTTGTAAAACTTAATAGAAGTATTTTATACTCTCAATGACTTATAGACTATTGTTTTACATTACATTCTCAATACTCAAAATAATTTTTGCCTTACAATATTTAGTAATATTATAATATAATATATGATCACACAATAGTAATTATAATATGTATTATAATAAAATAATAATATATATTAACAAACATAATAGATACTTTAAAAATGTTTGTTTCATCAAAAACAAACAGATATTGAAATTAATATAAATTTTATAAAAATAATATGAATAATTACGTAGATACTATTTAAAGCAGTGGTTCCCAACCTTTTTGACACTACGGACCACTTGGATAACTTTCAATACGTCACGGACCACCATCATTATTAGACATTATTTTTTCTCATAAATAAGAATCAATTTTTTCACAGATATTAGAATTTAGGTAACGATTGTCGGTACGTAATATTTGTAACACGCCCAAAGGAAAATTGAAATATTTAAAAATTTTATAGGTATGCCTCGCGGACCACCACATGATGTCTCGCGGACCACCGGTGGTCCGCGGACCATAGGTTGGGAATTGCTGATTTAAAGTATATTTGAGCTGTAAAAAGTATTCGGAATACTATATTCCGAATACTGTATTTCAAATACTACCAAAGTCTGAAAATTATGTACTATTGTCTAATATGTATTGATAAATATCATTAATTTTTAAACAGCTTGTATATTTAATATATTTCTAAAACCCTTACGTTTAACTTTATTATAAATAAGTAATTCTTCTTTTATAATATTGAATTTAAATATTTATTTTTTTGTTTGTGTAATATTTTCAAATCTTTTCCTATATTGTAATGTAAACTATAATTACTTTTTAAGACATGCTTAGTAAAATTAGATTTAGGTGAAAATGTTTTAAATTTTATTTCTGAAATTTGTTCTTTGTAACGAATTTTAAAACTTCTACTAGTTTTTACAATGTTAAATTTATTACAATTACAAATAAGTTTATAAACTCCATAATTATTATAACTAATAGAATTTTTATTTGTTAATTTTTAGTTTTATTACTTATGGCTTGAATTAAATTATTTTTAATTAAAAAAACTATTTTGATTAAAAATATGAGCAAAATTACTTGATAAGAAGTTATAGTATTTCATTGGACAATAATTAATTGTATTATTAGGTAAAATATTAATTTGATTTTGTAGTTTTATTTTATTGTTTTTGTGAATTTTTTTATAGTTTATAAGTGTTTTCTTTAAATGAAAATTATTTATAATTCCTATATCACAAATTATATTGAATTCATTATTATAGTTAGATTTTTTTAAAGGAACACGTTCGAGTCTATATAAAATAGAGTTACAATAAGTAAATTTTTGTGAAAATGGATTGTTCACGCAAGTCAAGTGATCGGATGTCACGCCGAACGAAATGGCAAATTGTCCGTTTGGCCGCGTTGCAGGCGTAGAAACTTTGCGAACTTTCCTCCCTCCCTCCATCTCATCGTCTCTAACACCCGACGTCTTTTCCGGTGTTGTCACGCCGTTGTTGTTGTTGAGCTGCCGTTGGTGTGGCTTGACGTTGCAACGTGTGCGTGTGTTCTACACCGTTGCTGTGACAACGATCTACGTCTTGTCCCGAACCGTCTTTGAACTCCGTCTTCGGCTGTCATTTGGCGCATAAACGCAATACCACATCATTCGTCTACATCGCCGAGAAGCTTGCAGACACGAATCGGAAAGCAGAGTCACCCGTCCTCGTACACATGTATTTTCGTCTATTGGCGGTCACAGGATGGTTATAATTATTCGGAATATAAATATCAGTTTAAGTGAGTTTTAAATATATATTGGAATTAAATTTATTGTTAGCGATATTTATTGTATGATCTAAGAAATTAATTTTACTATATATTTGTGTTTCAAGTGTAAATTGGTTTTTTTTATTAACTTTTTAAAATTGTTAACCATAAGTTCTGCCTGTCTATTTGTACATTTGAATAGAATAAAAGTGTCATCAACATTACTGAATTAGGTTTTTATGTATTACGAGTATTCATACACCTTGTGGTTTAATATGTTTATTAATTCGTAATTTGGCATAAATAATTCAGAAAGAATAGCATTTAAAGGGCTACCATGACAAACTCATCATTTTGGGAATATAATTTTTTTTCATATTCAAAATAATTTCGATTAATTATAATATTAACGAGATGAAAAATTGCATTAATTTCTTTATTACTAAAACTACTGTTATCAGTTTGTTTTTGAATATATATTTCATGTATCGATTTTTGGAATTCAAGTATTTTTTCTTTTTAATACAATCTATATTCTATAATCGTCGGTTTAAAATTGTTTTTTATTTTTCATAATATATTCTATGTATTTTGTTTAATAATTTCATTAATTTTTTATATACCTTTTTGTTTTTTTAAATATTTATTGTAACATAATGATAACTTACATTCGAAACTAGTTGTTACTTATCTTGACATTCATTAAATACTCTAGACATACTTTTTTATACAATATTATTTTTATAATTTATAATAATTTTGTATATATATATATTATTATTTTATAATATATATTATTTTATTTTTATAAGAGTATTACAATTTTTAATTAATTAACTAATTTTTTAACTTATTATTTGATATTGATAATGTACCATTATAACCATCTCGGTTTATATTATCTGTTAAAATATTTTTGTTTTTTAAATTTCGCACTTAAAAGATAGAACATAACATTTAAAATTTTGAACTAACTAATTAAATGGATAATTCATTAAATAAGGGTAATTACTTATTAAAAAATGTTTAATAAAGAATGTACAAGATGTATATGACAATAAAATGTATAACTTATAATATTATTTTATACATACCTAAACATTCTAATTAATAAAATAGTTAATATAATAAAATTAATTAGTTTTATTTTAAAGCATGTTGATTTAACATGTATATTTAATCAAAGCTAAGTTGAAGCAAGCGATTCAATATAGTTTTGGTTATAAATTCTAGTGAACTATACTTTGTTGATTTTAAATTAAATTTCTCATCAAGAAATTAATCATTTATCTATTTAGTTTTCCAGGGGCATGAAGTAGCTCATTTATGTCAATAAAAGTCAAGTAACTATATAGAATGTTTGATACAATATTTGTTAAAATAGATCAAGTTTTTGAAAATATAACTCTGAAGAAATAAAATATTACTTTTATTTTGATATATTAAATATTACCCTTCGATTGAGACTCGATTACTTCTAACATTTCCACTTAATTATAAAAATAGTCATTATTATAGTAGGGTGTCTAAATACTGTATTAGTTCAAGCTCTAAATGTGTAATAAATTCTAAGTATTCTCTTTATTTACATCTGGATGGTATATTGTATAATAATAATAATAATACAAACTATTGAATATAAGAGTTATAAAGATAATGATATGTGTACATAATAATTAAAACATTTAGAGAAATTTATTAGTAGGAATAAATTCTGGGCCATAGGGGAGCCCATAGCTCCTACCTTTAACACAGCCGCCCAAACCACCATTGCAAGAGCTATACCCATAACATGACCGCCCGCCTGCATCGGTGCAGGCGCTAACCTTATTCAACCCTGGTACCTCAATACTCTTTCATCGCTGTACTCAACATTTACATACCTCTATACCCCCCCCCTTATTATATCTAATGATTATACGCAATTGATCGCGGTGATTACATTTGATCGCGATTGCTTACAATTGATAACGATCAAACCTTATTCATCCTTGGGCCTTCCATTGTATTTATCACATATAAATGTAAGATCACATGCATATCGCACACATAATATATATTATAATAATTATTAACATATATCACATTATTTATAGTACTATATAACAAACTATAAAAATATTATTCATAACTATAAACTGTAGTAATTTATATAATTCACATAAATATATATATATTTCTAAAATTTTTAATGACATATTAATACATTACTAAAAAATTCCTAAGTCATATGCATCGATAAATAATAACATATTTCATTCCCCCTCGTACAAACTTGTTTTCGCCCAGATAAATTATGTACCGGATAGATATTTAGTTTAATCCAAACAATCGAGAATGGTTTCGAAAACAAGAAAGTCACAGGCGTGGCACTCATAGATTTAACGGCAGCATACGACACGGTAAACCACAGATTAATGCTAAAGAAATTATATGATACCACCATGGATTACGAGTTTGTAAGAATGTTCGAAGCCTTCTTGGTAACAGATTCTTCTAAATCATTATAAATCATCATAGTAATCATAGTAAATCATCAGGGCAAAATAGTAGGTGGAAAATCTCCCAAAAACGGTCTCTCTCAAGGAATTGTACTTGCCCCCACTATGTTTAACATCTACACAAACGACCAACTAATATCCACAGATAGCGACATAAACATTGCATCTACGAAGACAATACATCAATAGTAGCACAACATAAAAATTTTGAAAATATAGAGGAAAAATTAACGACTACTTTGGACGTCCTTGGGAAATATAGGCGCAATCACCTAAAACCCAACCCAGGTAAAACACAAGTCTGTGATTTTCACCTAAGGGATCGATTTTTCAATCGCACTCTTAACGTCTACTGGGGCGGGATGAAACTAACTAACACACAACGTCCAAAATATCTCGGAGTAATGCTAGACCGATCTCTTACCTACATATTCTCCTGCGAAAACACTAAATAAAAAATATTGACAAGAAATGGTATACTGCGAAAGCTTAGTGGCTCCACATGGGGCTGTAATCCTCACGTCTTAAGAACTATAGCGCTAGCGTTATGCTTTTCAGCGAGAGAATATGCTAGTCTAATATAGGGTAGGTCATTACACACTAAAAAAGTTGATGTTGACTTAACGAGTTCTGTGATCTTATAACCGGTTGCCTAAAAAATTCACCGGTTGAACAACTATACATACTTTCGGGAATAGCTCCCCTATCAATAAGAAGATCTACACACGTGCACAAAAACAACATCAGACCCACGACACCCTATATACGGAGAAACTCCACAACTTTCCCGTCTCAAGTCCAGGGAAAATTAGGACGAACGAAAGATAACAAAATAAAATGGGGGCTGTTAGATTGCGCAGACACCTTGTGCCCTTGCGAAGAAGAACAGACAATGAAACACATCATCACATGCACAGCTTGCTTCAATACCTGCACTCCAGAAGACATCCAAAAAGGCACAAGTCGAGGAATAAACATGGCCCGCTTTTGGGCCGAAATAATACGTATACGTATAAATCCATAAATAACAACGTTAAAACACCTAACCAAATTACCAAATATTAAACATAATATATTTTATTTTATATCACCTGTTACCTAGTGTATTGAAATTTCTCTTTATTTTATTTTACTATATACTGTTGATTTATTTTATTTTAATTTTATATTAGTATCATTATCGTTATCACTGTTATACATACTATAAGCCTGACACGAAAAAAAACTCCCTCTCATGCAAATATAGGAGTATTTATGAACTGCATTTTTTTAGTATGAGTTATACGATAGTATTGTACAAACCTGTTCAGACCTGCATAATATATATCGTCAAATGTATAATAAGCGTGTCCTTAACCTTTGTCCGACTGCATAATTTTACAACGTTAACAGGCGGAATAGGTACAATTGTACCTTTATATATCTACCCATTAATATTATGGGTATTTCTATACAAATTCGTAATTTTAGTTATTTATAAATTTATTGATATGAGATTTTATTGCCTTTTTGATTATGATATAACTATTCTGTTGAATTATTTACAATATGTTATTAATTACAAAAGTACATTGATTTATTTTTTTTTGACTTCTTGAGTTATTTCGCTGTAAATACGAGTACTAAATATTCTGAATTATTAAAGTTCATTTTTCATTTGAAAACTTTCATTATGAATGACAGTGAAGCTGAATCTAACATTCTCCATAATCCAAGGATACGACAAATGAGGTTTGTATATATTATAATATGTATGATTTTATAATAATATAAAATAATATTATATTGAATTACGTTTTATATATTACAGTTTTTTATAATATTTTTTAGTTATTATTATTATTAGTATTAGTAGTTAGTATTAGTATTACTATATTGACAAGCATTATTATTTTATAATGAAGGATGACTCATTTATTTTATATTTTTATTTAATTACAGATATACTTCTGAAGAAATAAGGCGATTGGTTGAAGAATCTGATTCTGAATATGAGGAAGAACCATATGTCGAATCTGATGAAGAACACTATGTACCAATAGTGGATGTTCCTACTGCAGATGAATCAGACATTGAACAAGAATTAATTATAGAAAATGCAGATGAATATGACTCAGAAGAAAGTATTGAAGATGAACCCGTGTCTCAAATTTTTGATAACGTTTGGGTGGCCAAGGATGGAACTGAATGGCGTAGTGAACCATTGCCAAGTGCACAAGTAAGATCTCGTAATATTCTTCGACAAAAGGGTGGGCCTATAGCAATTAGCAATTTATTTACACCAAAAGAACTGTTCAAGTCAATCATAAGTCTAGAAATGTGCGATATCATATTACGAGAAACAAACAGAAAAGCCAAAAGAGTTTGTGATGCTTACAATAATCAACTGGTACAAAGATTTCCTAATGCTTCCAGACGACCGTCACAAAAAAAAATCGAGCCATTTACTGAAGCTGAGCTTGATGCATTTTTTGGTATCCTGATTGCTGCTGGTGTACACAGAAATAACAAAGAGAATTTAGATGATATGTGGAAAGTTGATGCCTTGCCTCTTATACGTGCAGCTATGTCTCGGGACCGCTTCAAAATGATGCTCAGGTTTATTAGATTCGACAACGAAAATACTCGTGAAGAACGTGTAACAACAGATAAAGCTGCAGCAATAAGAGACATCTGGATAATGTTGAATACAAATTTAGGAAGAGCCTACAAACCATACGAGTGTATAACAATCGACGAACAATTGTTTCCATTTAGAGGCCATACAAAATTCACACAATATATACCATCTAAGCCGGCTAAATATGGCATTAAAGTGTTTTGGGCCTGTGATGCATCGAATTCTTATCCACTGCAAGGTCAACTTTATACTGGAAAACCAATCGATGGTCCCCGACAAGTAAACGTTGGTGAACGGATGGTTTTGGATCTAGTTAGTTTGTATAAAGGCTCTGGAAGAAATGTTACTACAGATAACTTCTTCACAACTTTAGAATTAGCTAAAGTATTAAATTCTTGGAATATGAGTTTAGTTGGTACTGTGAGAAAAAATAAAAGGTTCTTACCAAGCAACATGCAACCTGCTAAGGAAAGACCTGTTTACTCAACCAATTTCTTATACAATTGCAATGCAACCGTCTGTTCATATGTGCCCAAGAAGAAGAAAGCAGTCGTGCTTCTATCATCCATGCATATGACGGGAGAAGTCGAAGAGACATTATCAGCTAAGCCAGAGATAATAAAGTACTACAACCAAACCAAAGGTGGGGTCGACACAATGGATAAAATGCTGGCTGAGTATACTGTGAAACGAAGAACATTGCGTTGGCCTTTGGCATTTTTTTATAATATGATTGACGTTACTGGCTTAGCATCTTACATAATCTACAGGGAACATAACTCACACTTCAAAACAAAGGACCAACGAAGACATTTCCTGAAAATTCTCGCCAATCAACTATGTATGCCTTCGATTGAAGCTCGCAGTGTCAACCGGATGTTAATGAGAAGCCATTTCCTTAGAAACTCAGTAGAAATGGTTCTTGGACGACGAATTCTCTCACAACCAGAAGCAGTAGTTGGTTCTAAAGCACCACATGGTAGCCGTGGAGCCACTCCAATAGTTGGAAGTTGTTATGTTTGCTGCGACCAGAATCGAAAACAACGTAAAACCAGAAAAAGCTGTGTGATTTGTATAAAACCTGTTTGTGATGAACATTCAGTATCACAAACAACATGTTTTACTTGTGAAAATTAATAAATTAATAATAAAATATTTTGTAATATCTTTTTTTAATTAAATAAAATATCAATTAAGACAAAAATAAAGTTATTTTTTATTCATTACCATACAAAATATATGTAGGTACAATTGTGCCTATACCGCCTTTTATAGGTGTAAAAAAAATTAAACCATTTTCTTCAGAACATGAAAAGATTTTTATTTTAAATTTAACCTACATAATGTAGTCATAAAACATCGAGATGTCACGAAATTTCAGATCCATGACATTTCTTAAAATAAAATTCTAGCAATTAAAACATGTAAAAGTTACAATTGTACCTATGCCGTCGGACGAGGGTTAAAAATATTAAAAGTATATAGTTATCGACTAGCGTGTATAATTTATTTTTGAAAACAACCAAATTCATATTGCCCCTGATACTATACTAGTTTGTAAACACTGTTTAAACGTTTTTAAAATGATAAAATTAATTTAACCCATATATATATTATTTTAATCAATATAATTACTACATATAATACGTATAACTATTATAATAGTTATCATTTATTGGATTGTTAATAGTACTAAATAACAAACCATATCTTCACCCAAAAATATTATTCATAGTTGTCTATCCATATATTATAGAAATTTATTTAACTTTTATACACATATTATAAAAGTGTCACTAATTCACATAAATATATCGATTTCTTACAAATATAATTACTTTCAATAATGTAGCGAAAAATTACTTTATCATATAGACCGTTAAGTAATAATATACAATACATTCTTATAATATGAATTATACATTAGTGTTAAACAGAACTGTAGAGACCTGTGGAGACCATAATATGTTTTGTTAGCAAATGTAAATGCTAAAACAGTTTTGTCCCATTATCAAGAATGTCTTCACTTCCAAACAATAGAGTCGTTATTTAAATCGCGCTGCATTTGTGTTCCCTCTTTACTTGATCTACTCGTTTATGTCTAATTGTTTTTATCCTCGCGTGTTTATATTAATATTTTTAATACAATTATAATTGCTATAACTATTATATTATAATATTCTTTTGAAAAATGTTTATTTGTACGGTATGTAATAAAGTATTTACAGTTAAAAGAAATTTAGTAAGGCACACTAAAGTTCATAATGGGAACACATTTTCATGTAATGTGTGCTCGAAAGTGTTTACACGTAAGGAATACCTAGTACATCATACGGAAAAAACTTATGGTAAGTATCTAAATTATTATTTGTATTTTAATCATTATACTCATTTATCATTTCTTTTAACACAAAACAATGTTATTTCACCAGTTAAACAGTAAAACACGGATTTGAGGGTATCTAAAAATAATACAAAAACCAAACATTTTTCGCACCACAATAACACTGATATTTTCAAACGATGATAAGCTGAAATAATGATAGCTGAAAAAAATCACGGTTGTAATGATAAAGGTAAGCTTATATGAATATGTATTTAATTTAATTGATGTATATTGGATATTTTATTATTATATTTAACATTATTTTTTAGTATAAATATTTTATCCTGCTATAATATATTATATCTTTATATTAAATTTAATATATTTTTGCTATTTTTGTTATGATTATTTTATAGATACTTTTTATTCACATAAATTCGAGTACTGAGGTACCAGGGTTGAATAAGGTTAGCGCCTTTAGTGGTGCTGGCGGGAGGCAATGTTATAGGTATAGTTCCTGCAATGGTGTTTTGGGCGGTTTTGTTAAAAGTATAGCTTCTGCAGGAGTTATGGGTTTCCCTATGGCCAAGAATCCCCCTTTAATTCCTACTTTTATTGTCTTATATTTTATACTCAATCGAATTAAAGTCGTTTTCAAATACGGCGAGTTGTACCATCGCCAAGAGGGGCAAATTTTTTTTTAAGGTGTAGCAAAATAGTAGCGCAAACCATTTGCGTGATTTAAATACCATTGTTTAAGGAATAAAGAAAAAGAAGTAGGGACACCATTAAACCTTTATCTAGGGTGGCAAAATCCTGAATACGTCTATGTTCATAGTTACTAACAAACTTTTAAGATACTTAAGTTATACACTTCCATAACTAAAGCTTAAAATTTTTAACAGAATCCATTTAATATGAAGTATGTTTCACCTTATATATCTACGTTTATACAAAAGGTTTTAATAAACAAACATATTTTTTTTCTTAGTCTAGTAGGGGGAAATATGTGAACATTTTTTTTTATGAAAGAGGGTTGAAATGAAAGGACTAGATTTAAAATTTGGACTGAAATTACCAGTGAATCACTTATAACTATGTGCAAGTTAAAATCCTATCATCAATTTTCAACGTATTCATAAAATAAATTTCATTATCATTAAACTAAATAAAAAATGTTCCTGTCAAAACCGAAACAATTACAAAAACGAGTTTTTATATTTAAATTTTTGATTTTTTTATTATGTTGTACTTTAGGAAATTAAAAGGAAAATCGAATAATTTATTGAATTAAATATCAACTACATACAATTCGCTAGTGGAAAATCAAACATATTATGATCATTAAAGTTCTTCCTTCTAAAGGATGTACTGATTCTTTAGTATCATTATTTATTAAGTTCATATCATAATTATTCACCAAATCTTCATTAATATATATTTATTCAATAAACTAGTTCTTTGTACCCCAGCATTCCCCAGATTTCGAAGATTAATTTGAAACAGTGATTTGATGTTATTTTTGTTATAAAGTCTAATAAAATATTTTACGCCTTGTTTTTGATTAAAACTTTAATTGCTTTACCAAAATTTAATCGTTTTAACATATATATGCTTTTGGGCTAGATACAACTTTTTTTTTCGTGACCGATTTCGCGTAACCGATTTTGCGTTATCCCACACCCACACCTACACTTACATCGCTGCAACAACCATACCATACCATACTATACCATACTATACCATTTTTTTTTGTTTTTTTAAAAATAAATTGCCAATAAATAAATTATAGAATAACATATACAAATGTTGAACGTCGTGAAAATTAGCAATAAAGAGGTTTCGTGGTACCTTTTTAATTTACATATAATGAAAGTGAGCTGGATAGTCGAATATAAGACGAGCGACAAAAGGTATGTTAGTTCAACGAATAGATGGATGAGGAGGAATTGGCGAATATGACGGCATCGATCGTTATAAAACCTGAAAATGTGGCCAATGTATCTTTAGCGCGATTTGTCAAGAAATACTTCAAAGTGAAGGCAATGAATATATGATTTTAAAATCTTCAAAATAAAGACCGAAATTCTGCACTATCGCATTTACAATATGAGCGAACTAGATAATTACAAATAAGAAATGGTCCATCTTTACAAACCGTTCAAAACCGAAAAAGTGAACATATTAAATTAGAACAGGTGCTGAACTCTTTACTACGAACACGAATCTGAAATTATGGAAGCTCGTTGTTCGCGCCATTATGTTATGGTGGTTACCGACCGCGATAAGGCGCACGACCCATGAACGGGCAACGTATGTATTTTTGTGAATAGTCGGAGTTTCCTGTTCGCAATTATCGTCGTCGTCGAGTCGTTCGCGGTGGCGATAATTTTAGTGCAGTGCTGGCCCAGACGGCTAGCGAAATATACATATTTTTTTTCGCGGCGGTCGACGAGTGCCGTGACGTCTCGTCGTGCGTGTTCACCGTCAGTACATTGAAGTGTATTATTGTGTATTATTATTATTGTGCGTTATAAGTTCGTCAAATGCATTTAGTTTCCGTGTTGGATGAAAAATAATATTTGTTCTTACTCAACCCGTTCGTCCATCCACAAAACAAATAGGCCGGTGGGCAGAAACACTCGTCAAGGCTAAAGTTATCAATAAATGCCGACGTTTGCATGTTGAGGACACTCAACGGAAACGTGAATTTAGACGAGTTTGTCAAGAGTAAAGCCACGATGGACGATTTTCGATAGTGGTTAGTACTACTAACTACCTACATAACTAGTTTTTCTTTTTTTTAAATTGGTGGTAGGCATTACTGACCTCCAAGAGTAGTTTCTACATACACCGCCAGAAGCATGTGATATAACAATATTCATTACTATTGAATGAAATCTAGAATTATCTGGTTTTCTAAAAATATAATAGCCATTTACGCATAGTTGTTTTTTTCTATAGCTATTAAGTTTATGTTATCGGTAGATAGTTATTATATTTATTTATTATTTCTTTGAAATATTTCATCGACCTGAACGACGAAATTGTTGTAAATTGTGGGCAATTTCTTCACTTATGGTGGTCACCTGTATTAACCAACAGGTTTATGTCATAATTTTTATAAACGCATTATTACTTTTTTGTTTATTAGTATCGTAATTATGTTTTAATATATGAGATATTTTTTTTTCGTCAGTGTGCTTTACCGGTAAGTTTAGTGATAAATGTAATTTTAAAATTACATGGATGGTATTTGAAAAAATATTAGTTTTATTTTATAGCAATGTCTCGACGTAGAAGAAGTTAAGGTAAAAAATAAATTGAAAAATATTTAATGTTTGAAGATATACCTTCCAAGTAAGATATAGATTTTTCTGACGAAGATAATGGATGATGTAGATAAAGTTACCGATTTTAATTTGTATTTTGATGTTGATGAACATATTTCTAACAAAAGTAGTAATGAAAATGAAATTGATTTTGCTCTTTCTACTTCTTCAAACTCAAATTATTCCTTTTTTAAAATAAAAAGACATAAAACAACAAATTCCATCGTTCAAGATCATAGTTCAAGTTTATACTGGAAAATCAGACGTATTAGGTGCTAAAAAAGGTCTGGGTGCAAGAGTTGTTATGGACATAATTGACAATTTATCTAACAAACATCATATATTTTTAATGGATACATTTTTTTACAAGTTACGATTTATTTAAATTTTTAAAAGATAATTCAATTTATGCAGTTGAAACAGTAAATGCTTCGAGAAAAAATCTACCTAAGCTAAAAGATGCTAAACATATTTTTGCTGAAAACAATATGTGCAAGGTACAATGACAAAATGGTTAGTACGTGCATAGTGGTTAGCACAGCTAACCACTTGTTTTACTTAAATTGTGATGTCAAAATAGCATTAAAACAATTTTAAGTTTATTTTAAATCTCAAAATTTATTAAAAACAGGTGGTTAGCTGTGCTAACCACTATGTATGTGCTAACTATTTATTCATACATATAACATTTTTATATACAGTGGAACCTCGATTAGTCGAAGTTCAAGAGAAATGCAATTTTTTCGACTTATCGAAATTTTCGACTTACTAAGGTTTTTGAGTTATCAAGGTTTTTAAAAAAAAATCGACTTAAAGAGTTTTTAAAATGTATGTACGTATGTATAAAAGTTTTTATTTACATATTATATACAGTATTATATAAATTGTATAATTACAGTGTGTATTGTTACTATTATTATTTTAAAATGATTACTAAAAAAATATGATGAAAAAAGTGATTAAATAATTTATATAAATAAAAAAAATTATCATTAAAAAAATATAATAAAAAATATATACAGTGTTGTAACTTTATAATAGATAATTTGTCATCTTACTTTGACTTGAAGTTTGAGAGCACATACTATTATCAATAGTATTTTCTACTACATTTAGAGAAGAGTACACTTTATCGTCCACATTACTAAATTGTTTGGTGAATGTCCTTAGCAATATGAGTGCTGCTATTACTTGCTTCTTTGAAACACGAGACACTGGCTCAGATGATGCTTCTTCGACGTCATCAACATCTTCAGTGCTACGAACGGAGTCAGTTAATCGTCGTTTGTCAAAATACCAGAAGTGGCGACGTCTTCGTCGATTTCAACAAAATCATCAAATGTTTCTTCCACGATTCCATAACAACTTGCTATCAGAGACCATTCTCTTTCATCCGTAATAGTATTTTCGATTATAGGCATCAATGTGTCGTTTTCTTCAGCTTCAAGTATAAATCCACAGGATCTAAAACAGTTCTGGATTGTTGACGTTGTTACGTTTCTCCACGTTTTATCAACAATACGCTGGCTTGAAAAATATCGATTACAGTAGATTTTTTTTCATTCATATCACTTATAATTTTTCTCACTATTTCTTTTGTATAAAGCGTTTTGAACGTTTTAATAATTCCTTGATCCAAAGGTTTTAATTTTGAAGTGGTATTTGGCTTTAAAAATTTTACTTTTACATTTTGACAATTCGGTATAATATTGTGAGTCGGGCAATTGTCTATAAACAATAAAATTTTGCGTTTTTGTATTTTCATCTGATTGTCGATTTGTAATAGTCATTCCGCAAACAATTCGCTAGTTATACATGCTTTCTTATTCACTCTGTAGTTAACGGGAAAAGATTTGACGCCAATAAAACACCTAGGTTTTTTCGATTTTCCGATTATTAAAGATTTCAATTTATCTGTGCCAGTCATGTTAACAGCCAATAATAGAGTATGTCGTTCTTTGCTATGCTTAGCACCACTACATTTGTCATTTTCGAATGCTAAACTTTTATCTGGCATACATTTATAAAAAAGTGCAGTTTCGTCTGCATTGAATATATCACATGGTTTATATCCTTCCAGTAGCTTACTCAAATTTATTTTCCATTCATTTACAACATTATCACCGACAGCTGCACTTTCATTACAGACTTTTATAAAAGCAATATCGTGCCGTTTTTTTTAAATTTTCAAGCCACCCATTACTGGCTTTAAAATACTCGTGGCCTAATGATTTTGCGAAATTTTTTGCTTTTTCATTTAAAATAGAACCTCCGATATTGACATTAGCATCTCTGCATTGCTTGAACCACATAACTACACATTCTTCTACGTCTGAAAAATCAGGGCCTCTCTTCCTCTTCCGGTCTGTTGGAAAGTTCAAATCAATTTCCTTACTATTCTTTAAGTGTAAGTGATAGTGTGCTTGCTGGAATTCCAAATTCTTCAGTGATATCCTGCTTCTTCCTTACAGCGATATCCTTTCACTTCCTCAAGGACCTTTTGTTTTTCTCCAATAGTAAGTGTTTTTAAATTACGAGGCATTTTAACATTCACTACACTGTACACGTGTAACCGATCGATCGCAACTGACAATACGGATAAACCGAATGAAAAATACGATAATAAACACAATAAACGCGATAAGATAAAATTATCAGAACGCATAAGTCGATTAGACAAATGATTAAAAAAATTATCCGTCTATATTCAGAACACAGAATGTTCGAGTTTTCTATAATTTTTCTTGCGAGTAATCGAGGTTTTCGCAAGAGAACGGCATTTTTTTCGACTTATCAAGGTTTTCGAATTGTCGAGTTTCGACTTATCAAGGTTCCACTGTATATATCATGTTATATATATCGTTTTTATATATTTCATCTTATATATATATAAAATATTAAGAGAAAAAAAAGTTGAAACAATTTATATGTAATAACGTCACTTTAGACCTGAACGAGTTAAACATATGCGTAATGGCCTCGATGATGACTTACGAATAAAAGTGATGGAAATGATATCAAGCGTCGTCCGTAAATAGGAGGACGTAATGACGTCTAAAGAGTATTGCTAAACAATGAGACCTACGAGCGAAAAACAACAAAATCTTATTTTGGAAGAAATACACCACAATGGCGTAGATGGTGAAATACAACCGATTCAGATCTTTCTCACCAATCTTGCGGGATGTGGTAAAACGTCCACCATGAAGTTGCTCACGGAAGCATAAATTGTTTTACATAAACACACAACGTAGCTCTCAACTCACTATGTTGCTACGGCTTCGACTGGTATGTTCGCTGCAGCGATCAACGGAATGACCGTTCACACCGACTTTCGTATTGGTAACCAGCATCACGTCGAGGCACTCAACAACTTTCTTACCGAATTCAACAACGTACGGATAGTGTTCGTTAAAGAGTGTAATATGATCGGTTTCGGTTTACTCGGACAGATAAATTAACGTTACAAAACATAGTTGGCAACAGATGCCAATAAACAAATGAGCTAAACAAAATTTCTGTTGCGAAATCGTGTGGCAAAAATTATTACACTATCCACTCGTTCAAGTAATACGTTAAGTAGACGTTACATTCTCGTCCATTTTAACTAAAATTAGAATCAGAGAACCATTATTACCCTCCGAGAAAGAGTTGGTAGAGAGTCGTTTCGTTACAAAAGAGTACGTCTCTGAGCATTACCCCGAATCGATTTGACTCTTCTTTCGAATGTTGCATGTAAATGATTTCAACATGGAAGCGATCCATGGTAAACATGTAATAGAGAAAATAGCACAAGTTGGTTACTGCAACAACGATTAACAGGGGCACGCTCGTTTAGAAGGTACACAAGATAAAGCCAGACGAGGCCGATGGTTTGACTTACTCTGCCTATTGGTCAGGAAGTCGTTCACGGTACGTGCGGATATCGATGTTTTCGACGGGCTCGTCAAAGTCGCGATCGGTACATTACGCTACGTAAAGCGTAGACGTCGAAGCCAAGGTTAGGTTATTAGACAAACAAGCGTTTGTCGCTCTCTTGCGTATTGATCAACTTCGTGTTAAATACAGAAGACACGTAATCGCCAATTCGGATTTGAATGAAAATTGGATTCCTAACTGATTACGCACATCTTCGATACAACTGAAAATCAAAATAATCACGTGTAAACGTGCTCAATTTCCATTGATCAAGGCGTGTGTATTAATGATTCACAAATTGCAAGGTGGCACATATTACACGGTCGTGTATGAGTATGATCGTAGTTACGAGCAGCAACACGTCTACGTCGCATTGAGCCGTGCCACATCGCTTAACGAACTATTTATCATAAATTGAAAGAACGATTTCACGTTTTTTCAAACTCGCAGTAACGAGAATAGAGATTTACGTAGTGAGTTCACTAGTCTACGATGACAAGAATTACAAACGACCGAGTATATTAGTCGTGAGTTCATAGCATGTGCTAGTTAGTTTTCTACCGCGTTGTGTCTGTGCACGTTCAACGTTCATTCACTCAACGCTCACCTATTGGATGTGATTATCGATTTTGTCTTACTAAAGTGTAAGAAAATGACACTAAGTGAAACGTGGATGAATAACGACGATAAAGATATCGTACAGTCTCACTTTCTATTTGAAATACTCTGATATGAAGACGTAGCAATTTTCATTCGTAAACGTAGTAAACAGCAAGGCACCCCCAAAAACATATATGTAATTTGATGTTTTTCCGTGCAACGGAGAAAATATTAAGTAGTTTACTACAGTTTCGTAACCCTCTCACTCAACTTAAAAAAATTTATATTTATTTTCCTTGAAACACAAAGTAACTTGTTTGCTTCTAATCAGCAGTACTTTAGGAATTAGAAATAATATTTGTCATGGTCACTCAAGATTTTAGTAACAATATCCCACCTTACCCCCCCTCCCAAAAAACTGACTTTTATTTTTATATAATGAATATTACCATCGCTTTGAGACTCTTCGTCTTCTGACTCTTCAATGTCTGAACCTGTAAAAAATACAGTTAAATATAATAGTGAAAGTTTCTAGGTTATAATAATACTGTATTTTTGAAAAACAGGAACGAGACAGTAGCAATTATTATTAAACTAGTTTTAATAATAATGATTTTCATGTATTAAAATCAAATAGTATAATAGATTAAATTTAGGACACTGAATAACAATTTAAAAAAATTATATTTTACCCAAGTTCTTTTGTTTTACACTTCGATTGGAAAATGTGCGTAAGTACTAAATCGACTATACATTAGAGTGGGTTGAAAACAACGATTTTTTTATTTCAGCACTGCAATAGTGCGGGAAAGTTGCAGTTTAGAATCCTAAATAAGGGAAAAATAATTAATAAATTCTAAGTGTTTATTTTCAGTTCGCGCATCTAGCATAAAGTTTGAAAAAATAGCTAAAAACTAAAATGTTTAATTACTTCAGAAAAATTATATTTTTAATATTTTTTAAATTTAATGATCATTAAATAACAGTAAATAACTTAAAATAACTAAGATAATTATTTTTTAAGCATCCTTAAAAATTTTTGGCATGGTTTTAAATTCCTTTTTGCAATCGAATGACGGCATTGCTAATCTTGAGAGCAACCTTGTTCTTATAAAACCATCTCTGTTTGTTTCTCCGCATACTTTTGTAGAAGACTGCATTACCAGCTTTACGATTATTTCTACACTTTGAGTGTGACATGGAAAGTTAATAAACTCGAACTCTGGTATAATTTTCGTATTTAGAAGCTCTTTTAAGCTCTCTGTAGAAATATTTTCCATCACTGGAGGAGATGAGAGTTTGCTATTTTCCCAATCAATGAGTTCAGTGTGGTCTGAAGATTCAAAGTTAATATTTGGTGGTAGAAAATTTCTCACTGATTTTCCTTTAGGTTTTTGTTGTCTAGCTTTTAGTATTCTCTGAAAAGCTAGTTCCCTTACATGGATTCTATTATCTACTGCCATTGCTAGTAACATATTTTCGGCGTGACAAAAAAAAGCATTTCTTTGAATTAAAGTATCAATTATTTGCCGTAAATTGTCAGGAAGCTGTCGTGTCGTCTGAATAACTTTGTGTATATGAATTGGTCCATACTTCACCAAGTGATTTCTTTTAATATTAAACCATACTGGAGCGTACGTCTTCATAATGTAGCTGGCCACTATTCTAAGTTCATAAGAAGGATTTATTTCGGAAATGTAACAATGTTACAATGTAAATTGCAACAAGGTTTTTAAAGTCGAAATTTTTACTTTCTAAGTAGTACAAAATGCTCTTAGCTATTTCGCTTCCAGTTCCACTTTTTGGCGACAAATTTCCCATGAACTGTCCACCAGGCCCTTGAACCAAACTGATATGTTCTTCTTTCTTTAATTTTCGATACATTTTGTTTCCATTTTTTTCTTGATAAATTGTGTTGTCTTTTCGCAAATCAAAATATACTCCCAATATCTTTGTACTTGCAATTTTTGTTTGTAAATTGTCACGAATTTTACTTTTTTCTCTTCTGATCTTGCTCTTGTCTATCACTAATGAAAGATCTTCTTCATTTTCCATGCCAAGATCTTGTAAAACACAGGAGGCAACAGCTGCTGTGGTTTTATCTGATAATCCATATCTATCACTTATTAAGGCAGTACCAGAAAGTTTAATGTGCAATTGTGACGCTGACTGTAAATTGGTACAATTTTTTTCACTGTTCTTGATTCACTTTTCTTGAACAATATTTATTGGAATATTACTGGCGTTCACATATGGTAAAATAATCTGATTCTTCTCTTGTATTTGTTTCCTTTGATTTTTTTTCCTTATCCTTTTAGTTTCGGTCACATCCAAACCACCTAAACATTTCAACCGGCTAGTTCGCTGGTCGTACATGAACTCTCCTCAATTTTGGGGATCTTTCTTTCTTTTTCTCAGGTACATTCCAAAATTATCTTACGATCACAAGAGATAGGGTTTTTTCTACATATGCATGTAAATTTCATTACACATTTGCAAAATGCTACATCAAAAAGTTTATTTTTTGCTTCACTAACAAAGTTTTCGAGCTTTTTCAATAATTTATTTTATCTTTATCGCGATTAAATGATTTTCTTAAATTGTAATTATTATCATGGTAATCCTTAATCATTTTTACAATACGTGTATGACTCACTATAGGTATAGAAGCTTTGTAGTAAACTTCCTCTATCTGAATAGCAACATAATGAGAAATCTGGAAAAAAGCAACGTTTTTCGCAAATTTTGATGTTTCTTTGAAACAAGCCAATAATACAACTTCGTATGTAGGTAAAATACTTTTACTTAAAACTTTTGGTGCACCAAAAATGGGACATACACTTAATCTTTTGGTATTTCTGTGAGTTTCCATTTTCGAGTAGAAACTATTAATGAATAAACACTCTTATAATAGTTTAAAAAAATCAAACGTAATAAGACATTTTATACCACACCAGATTCACTGCCGAATAGAACGATACTAATTCGAATAAATAATAGCGGCAACTGATTACGTGATACACAATGCACGTGTGGCATGACTTTAAAACAAGTGATTAATTTTCTGCCTGTTGTGACATGAAACAATATTCTCGCTAAAACAACGCGCAAGCGCCAACACGTCGCACAGCTATATTGGTCAATTTTTATGCTCATGCATAAACAGAAAATACATTTATTTTGAGTATATACTTAGCAGTATACTGTTATTTAATAACCTTAAAATGTTTAAAATATTAATTTAAAAATTTTTCCTGAAGTTGTCTAAAATTTTAGTTTTTGACCATTTTTTTAAACTTTAAGCCTAATGCGTGAACTGAAGATATAAACATAGAATTTTAAAATTAGTTTTTCCTTATTTAGGATACTAAACTGTAACTTGTTCATACTATTACATTGCTGAAATAAAAGAATCGTTTTTTTCAACCCACCCTACTATACATATCGAAAACGAAAGACTATTGTTTTCTTGTATTATTACCGTATAAAAAAAAAAACACACGATAATATCTAAATTATGTTGACAATGTAGTACGAATATAACCTGATTATATGATGCAATGAAATATATGTACAACTAATCAATTACCGTATATATGAATCGTATGAATGCAATATTTTTTTTTTTACTGATACAATTATTATTAAAAATATTTTTTTTTATTTTATCAAAAAACATGGATCACAGATATGTTTTTGAGAATTAAATATACGTGACCACATTGTAATATTTTTCCATGAAGCATAGAAAAAAGTATAATTTTTTCTAACAGGTTAATGTAAAAATATAATAGGCCTGCGAATTGAGTAATGCATATTTAATCATTAAGATCATAGTAATTGTTCGAGCTGTGCAATGAAGTGTACTTTTCACCGGGGCTATCGTGGAGCATTATCCATTATGACATGTGTTCCATTGGATATAATATTCTGTAACATACCGTAAGTCTAAGTTACTGTAAACCGTGACTGTTGAGTATGAACTTCAAACAGTTACGTACGGAACAGGATCAGCACCGTGTTTGGCTATTAAAGTGTTACATAAAGTAGCCGAATATTGTTCTTCTCAAAACTCAAAGGTATCTTAAGTCATTTTTCATGACATCTATGTTGATGATATTTATACCGGAGAAAACACGCTCGAGGACATGTTAACATTACCAAAAAATTTAATTGCTTTTAATTTAAATTTTGAATTAATTTTTATGTTTTACTTAAGGAAACTAAAGGGAATATCAAATAACCTATTAAATTAAATATCGACTAAATATAATTCACTAATGGAAAATAAAACTTCTTAACCTTCAACTGATATTGTCAATTTTGTGACGTTCATGGTATCGTCGGGTCAAATTTGACCTGATAAGATTTTACCATAATTCACAAAAACACAATTCACTTATTCCTATTATTTTTATAGTCTATAAAATATAAATAAATAAATATAATAATACTATAATAAATATATCTATAGTAGATTTTCAAAAACTAAATTTTTTTAAATGTAATTATATTGTTATAACAAAGTTTTTTCTTAAATTTTATTTTCTAGTCTTGAAAAAATGAAAATTATTTATATAAAATTAATAAATAACCAAATTTTTCTTTCGATTCAAAATTTCTTTTATTTCTTTAACACAAAACAATATTTCATAATAACAAAAACAATTTTTTTCATTTATACATGAAAGCACTCCTCTTATTATCCCTTTTCACACCTTTCGTTATACTGTTAATTTCTAAATTTTTTTTTGGATTTTTTTAAAACAAAATGTTATAATAAATTGAAATATAACAAATTATTTAATTAACAATCTTTTTCAAAATTATCTATAACTTAGAAAAATGTAATTATAATTAAATATAATTAAATATACATTTTGTATAACAAAAAAATAATTAGTCTATTACTTAAATTCATCTTCATCACTCTCATTCTGTTCATAGCATGTATTGCAGAATATTTTCATTGTTCCATGAACTTTGCATGCGTGTTATTTGCATGTTTCACAAATCATATTATGTTTAGTATTAATGTGATAATCACATTTGTAAACCTTTTTCTTTTTACCATAATCCTTTCCATTTGAACGGTAAGCTCAGATTTACCAAGAATTATTTCATAACACATATTAGTTGTATCTGTAGTCTTGGTTCATTTAACTGACGTCTGATGTGCTCATCTATAAGAGAACTGCCTAAAGTTATCAAGAAGTCACGAAGTTTAATATTTAAGTTACCATCATTACATCTAAATAGAACAAAATAATTTGCACCAGTTATATCTAAGAGGGCGTAAAATATTGTCATTGATCACCGTTGTGTTCTTCTCTGAGTTTAATACGTTTAACACTTTTGATCTAATGCATTGACTCCAGCTTTGGTTTCATTATAAAATTTAAAAAATTCTGATTTATTTGACTCGATTATGTCATAAAAGTGATGTATAGATGATACGAGACAAACATCTTCCTATTTGAAGTACAAAAGCGACTAATGTTTTATTTTTAGTAAAATTAAATTGTGTGAAACCATCTATATCTCTTTTATTGGGAAGTACAACTGCGGGAAATTCACATTTGTTTTTGCGCATTTTACCTACCCATGTTAGGCTCAATTATTATTATTATTATTATTATTGTTATTTTTATTATTATTACTATTACTATTATTATTATCATTATTATTATTATTATTATTATTATTATTATTATTATTATTATTATTATTATTATTATTATTATTATTATTATTTTTTATTTATTTATTTATTTTTTTTTTTTTATTAGGTCGTCCAGAATGCATTTACGCACGGTGGAGAGTATACGAGCCCTCCCCTGTGTGGGACTCCCAATCCGCTAAATATAGCAAATTGTGCTACCCACTAAACTGGCAAGACCTAGCTCCGTGGACACCCGGCTTGGAATCTGCTTTCGTATACTAATTTTTAACTTCGAGCCGGGGCCACTGCGATTTGGTCCTCATTCGGCTTCCGTCTTGTTCTTCTTCTCCATCGTATTTCCTCTCGTCACTCATTTATTAAGGCATTGCCTGTTTCTCTTTAGTCTTCTAGACAGCCGTGCTCCTTTTTGAACTGGAGAACAGTGTGCACGTATTTTACCACGGCGTTCCATTTCCCCCGGTTTTCTAGCATCTTCTTGACGATGTTATCGGGATCAAAAGTTCCTATTTTGTTTTCTACTTTCTGTCTTTCGTCCGCCCATATATTGCAGGTGAAGAACGAGTGTTCAGCGTCGTCTTTCTCGGAGCTGCAGTATTTACAATGTGGCGTCCTCACTTTCCCCATTCTGTGTAGGTAATCGCGGAAATATCCGTGGTTTGACAAGAATTGTGTAAGATAAAAATCCACCTCCCCATGTTGTCGCTCCGTCCATTCCTTGACTTTCGGTATAAGTCGCGCGGTCCATCTGCCTTTAGTGTGCTCTTGCCACCTTTTTTGCCACATCTTCCAAGTTGCTATTCGGGCTTCTTTTCTGGCCTCTTTAGCTCCCAGGTTTCGTTTGTTAATGTGCTGTGTCCATCTTTCTTTGGCCTGAATGTCGATTGGTATAACTCCCGCTATTACCATGATCGCTGGTTCTGAGACTGTGCGGTAAGCGCAAGCAACCCTCAGAGCTCCTGTTCTTTGTACTTTATTATATTATATATTTTATTATATTATTATTATTATTATTATTATTATTATTATTATTATTATTATTATTATTATTATTTATCATCATTATTATTATTGTTGGGTACGGAAATTATCAACAGACAAGTCGATAAAGATATACACGTGGCGGAGAGCGGGGTGTTATCGAACGTTCTAGAAATCGCCCCGCTCCCCCTCCTTCCTTTCCCTATCGGACTTCGACGGCAACGAAAAGGCTCGTTATGCCGCCGCAAGTCAGTGTCGTTTGACGCACGTACGTCGATTTGTCGCGTTCGTGTTGTTCCGGTTTTTCTTGATGCTCACCAAAGTTGACGCACGTACGTTTGCGTAATTCCACGTGCGTGTTGTTCTTTTGGGTTTTGCTGACATTCGCGGTCTTCCGTTGTCGTGCTGTTTTAAGTGTTCGGCGTATGCATTTGACGCACGTACGGTCGTAGTTTCGCGTACGTGTCGTATTATCGGAGTCGCCGCTTTCGTTCGCGCGTACGTCGTAACTTCGCGTGCGTCTCGTATTACTGGCGGAGCCGTTTTGTTTGTGCGTACGCTGTCGTTCTCGCGTGCATATTTGACCGACTCATTGACCTGACACTCTATTCATTTGAGACCTTTGCGGTGCTGGAGTTCTGTCGTCGGCTGAGTGCAATACCGTCCAGTTCGAGAAAAACGTGCCTCGTGGTCTGGGTGGTTCGTTGATGTGGCAACACTGCACGTCAGGTCGTCATCATTATTACCCCCCCCCCCCTAACATTGTAATATTCCGCGCGAATATTCCCGTTTGTTATATATATTCGTTGTGAACCTTGTATCGTGCCACGCACCGTGTTTATCATTAAAGAGTGTATATATATATATTTGTGCTTGCGGATCATCGGTTATTATCGTGATACGCGTGTATGTATTAAATAACGACCTAATAAACAATCCATCTGAACACAATACAGTCCACTTTAATTTGATGGTTTTAAGAACCTGACTGGCGAAGTTTACACTCCCGCAAATTCTACCTGTGGGAATAAACGTCGCAAACAATTATTATTATTAATACTATTACTATTATTATAATTATTATTATTAATAATTTTACTATTATTATTATTATTATTATTATTGCTAATTATTTAAAGAAAAATAATTTTTAAAAAAAATTTCATTTTTCATATTATTTATTTATCTGCTTCTCATAGTCTTATAAAAATCAGGTATTATTTATAAATTGTTGATCGTTAGTTATTATCATCAAATTTTATAAATATTTTGTTGATTTATTTTATTAAAACTCTAAGTAATAATTTACAACAACTTATATTATCTAATGTTTTCATTGACTTGCTATAACTACATATAAGTACCTACTCATATTTATGGCAATTTCTTTTAAATTTTGCAGACACAAATAAATAGTATTTAAAATATCTATGCTTATGCCTACAATATATTTATATTCAGCTATGAACAATGTAAATACTCTTCAGTCTTCATTTCAAGAAATACGAAAAGAAGAATATTTTTCAACGATATTTAAAAAAAAATACTGAAATAAGTGATGCTTTGGGAATATCAATTCCATCAGTTAAAAAAGAAAAGTTTCTTCCCAAAGAACAATAACATTATAATTTAAGTTTATTTGGAAACAATTTAACAGAAGCTTAGAATTAAATCTTTCTATCCAATGTTTGATTTAATAATCAATGTTATCAATGAACGATTTAGTCAAGAAACAATACATATAATTAACGCTGTTGATAAATTATTAAAATTAAACATAACAGGTACTGATATTTATTTTCGTTCTGATCATTTTCAGTGTAGAAGAAATGAATAATAAACTGAAATACAACTATTGAAAAATAATGATACTGTAAAAGTTAACTTGCTTCATGGTTGGCTACAATGGTTAAAAATATCTAACCATAAGTTATATTTTAGTAACGTTTTCAAGTTATTTAAAAGTTAATACTAATTTCTAGTTGCACAATTAAGAAGTCTTTTTCAACATTGTTTCTTTTAAAATCAAAATTTTGAACAAAAATGACTCAAGACAGATCAAACACATTGATGCTTCTGAGTGTTGAACAAGTATTAGCAGTGAAAGTTGATATAGATGCAGTGATTGATGATTTTAAAACCTAGGTTAAACACAAACGTCATACGATATTATGAATAAAATTATTGTGTATATTATTGTGATGTAATATTTTGAGTATTATATATAAATAAAACCTGAGACTCAGTTCGTGTTCGACTCCCGACCGAGCAACACGTGTGTAGTTTTATCGCAACCGTATTTATACCTACCGACAAAAGTAACCCAGCTCAAGTAAATCGGTAATATGCTTTCATATTAGAATGACTAACTGTTTATTTAAACTATATTAAAATATATTTAATAAAGGTGTTTATTCGCAATGAATAAGACTCCGTTTAAAACGTCGTGTTTAAATTCGCAAAAACCTACCACACTATCCTTAAATGATAGATTATTAGCTTCCAATAAACAACCAACCCAAATTAATAATTCTAAAACTCTTTTGACTCAAGACAATCCAACTATCAATGACACAAATATCTCTCAAAACTCCGCAAATTTTTCAAAAAACAACTCCCATGTTAAAAGTTTCGCAGAAACAACAGCCAATTTTGTCACGCCAAAAATGAATCAAGCCATAGTAATGAACTCAGTCGACGGAATTAAACAAATCCAGTATATTATTGCACTCAATAAAATTACCGAAGCCACTAACATAATTTCCGCGTCACGTTTATCTAATAACCGTTTTTGTATATTTCTTAAAAACCCACAAATAGCTAACGACATAATCAATAACCACTCAGCTATATATATTGATAATATTGAAATACCGATACGTAAATTAATTAATCCATCCAAACGTATTATATTATCGAATGTCTACCCAGCTATCCCTAATAACATCATAATCGACGCACTTGAAAATCTCAATGTAAAAATAACATCTCCAATTACCGCGCTTAAGGCCGGTTTCCAGCTGGATAAATATGCACACATCACAAGTTTTCGAAGACAACTTTATATAAATCCCGATGACTTCTCTAAACTTCCCGGATCGATTGCTGTCTCTTCAGATAATACCTCATACCGTATATTTATCACCGATGATACTGTAACTTGTTTCTTATGCAAAAAAACCGGCCATTTATCATCATCATGTAAGACAACGTATTCTAATTCAATTTTACCAGAGAATATGGATATCTCCTATGAACAATCAGATACAAGTACCTCAACCTCAACTGCAAAAAAAAATCTGAATTTTAAAGATACACCTATACAGAATGACGATCAAACCATTCAAAATGAAAATATAACTATATCGGACTCACAGGAACACATAATCAATAACAAAAGACCAGCACCTGAATCCACATGCCCCTCATCGCCACTATCTCCTAAACTTTCCCTCTCCTATAAGGAAATACCTGGCACTCCACTTGCCATAAATAAGTCTACTAAAGATAAAATCACCAAAAAAACTAAAATCCGAGACAGATCTTCTTCCGCCACACGAAACACTACTGATAAACTTGATGAACAACTTGAAATAGCATCTGAAATTATTCTACAAAACAAAGAATCATCTATCAATAGCGACACTCTCAAATTCATCATTGAAAATTTTTCAAACAAAAATATAAATATACACGACTTATGTAATCAAGCAGGATCAAATGCGGCCAATCTTCTCAAATTAATTGAACAAATTAGACCCATATTAACAGACCGCACCATAAAAACTAAAATCACCAAACTATCAAACCTTCTTTTTCAAAGCATACTCCCCTCAGAAAATTAACAAAAAAAAAAAAAAAAACATCATACCTCATACTATGACATTTATTATACAATGGAACATTAACGGTTTTTATAAACGTTCCGTTGATATTAACCGCATAATCTACGATCTGCAACCGGCAGTATTATGTTTTCAAGAAACAAATTTAAAAAACAACCACACTACAAGTATCAAAAATTACATTGGATATTTTAAAAATAGAACTCACGCTCTTAGAGCAAGCGGAGGAGTAGCCACTTTCATTAAAGACACCATCGATAGCGAAAATATTCCTATTATCTCCGACCACGAAGTTATTGCAACTTTAGTCAAATTCCAAAAACCGCTAATCATATGCAACATATACCTTCCTGATAGCAAAATTTTCACTAAACAACATCTAAAAGATATCATTAAACAGCTCCCCAAACCCTTCATCCTTTTGGGCGATTTCAATAGTCGCAATATTTCATGGGGATGTACTCATACAGACCACCGTGGTCAAATAGTCGAAGAATTCTTAGAAGATGAAACACTTACTTTACTAAACAATAATGAACCAACTAGATATAATGTTTCGAATGGAACTTTCTCCTCAATAGATCTTACAATTACAAATATTAACTCCTCCACATTGTTTGACTGGCAAGTACTCCCAGCATACAGTGGCAGTGATCATTGGCCTATAGGAATTCAATATCACAACCACCATAATCCAAAAAAACACTCTACAAAATGAAACCTTAAAAATCCAAACTGGGATCTCTATTCCCAAAAAATTAAATATGAACTAACCCAAAACCCTCTCGACTTAAATCTAAACCACAAACAATTAGAAATAGATTCATTAGTCACAAAATTTACAGATATTATCTTAGAAGCAGCAAATCTAGCGATTGGACTTCAAACCTACCACAACATCAAAAAGCCAGTCCCATGGTGGAATAAAGAATGTAAAGAAGCTATTAAAAACTACAAAAAAAGTCTAAACCGTTACAAGAAAACCAAATTTATGACTGACCACATAAACTTAAAAAAAACCAAGGCTATAGCACGTTTTATCACTAAAAAAAGCAAAACTCTTTCTTGGCAAAATTTTACTTCGACTATAAAACATAAAATTCCCCCAAATATCATATGGAATAAAATAAACTCCATCAGAGGCAATAAATACAACACTATCCCAGACATTATTCTCTACAATCAAGAAAAAATTACATCAACACAAAATGCTACTGAATCGTTCGCACATTTTTTTCAAAGAAACAATAGTGACGATAATTATAGCCCCGATTTTATTACTCACAGAAAATCCTCCCCTGACATACCAATATCATCATTCAATCAAAATAAAGAATATTTTAACATGCACCTTGATATCTCAGAGCTAACTTCAGCATTGCAAAGCTGCAACAGTAAAAGTCCTGGCCCAGATAACATTCCATATATATTTATAAAAAAACATCCATTTATAGGACTGAAAACTCTCCTTGAAATATACAATATAATATGGACCCAGGGATTTTTCCCAAATCAATGGCGTAACGCTTATGTAGTACCTATCCCCAAACCGAATAAAAGCAAATTTAATATCGAAAATTATAGACCGATATCATTGATTAACACACTAAGTAAACTCATAGAAAAAATAATAAATAAACGCTTAATCTGGATCCTAGAATCAACTAAACTTCTTACCAAAAAACAATGTGGCTTTAGAAAAAATCATTCAACATTAGACGCGCTTTCCACATTACACACGAATATCTGCTCAGCCTTCAGACGTAACCAACACCTTATCACAATAGCATTAGATATTACAAAAGCATATGACACTGTCTGGAAAAAAAGAATACTAACAATACTCCACACATGGAAAATAAATGGCAATCTTCTCAACTTCATAAAAAATTTTCTGACAGACCGAAAATTTAGTGTTAAAATATACGACCATATCTCAACACCTCACATCATTGAAAACGGACTCCCCCAGGGGTCTGTACTCAGTGTAACTCTTTTCTTGGTAGCTATAAATGATATATGTAAAAACCTACCCAAACCTGTAAAATTTATTCTTTTCGCCGACGACTGCAATATCTACTGTAGCGGATCACAAATTAAAACAACTACTCTTTTTCTCCAAAAAGCACTAAAATCTCTTTCTAAATGGTTTTCAAAAACTGGCTTCAATTTCTCCCCTAACAAAACTCAATGTAAAATTTTCAACAAAAAAAGGAACGACCCTCAGCCAACAATAAATTTCATGAATCACAACTCCTTTTCTCAAACAGCATTCGCATATTGGGCCTCATTTTTGATAACAAACTTAACTGGTGACCCCACTTAAAAAACTTAAAACTCAATGTCAAAATAGATTAAAGACTATCAAAATTCTTGGTAACAATACCTGGGGATCCGACACAAAGAGCCTTGCCACAATCTACAAAGCACTTATACTTTCAGCAATTGACTACGGAGACATAATCTATAATTCGGCAAAAAAAAGAGACCTAAGTACTCTGGAACCCATTCACAACCAAGGTATACGTCTGGCTATAGGAGCCTACAGAACGAGTCCTGTAGACAGCATACTTTCTTATGCAGGAGAACTTCCTCTCCATCTCAGACGCCAAAGAAATATTTTAAAATATGTAACCAAAATCAAAAATCTGTCTGACCACATTTCCAGTAATATCCTTCACAACTCTCTTCCTGCCAACCTATTACCCTGTCGACGCACAATATTCGAAAACTTTAAGACAATTAGCAAAAATTTAGGTCTCCAATCACAAACACTAAACATAACACGGTCCCCCCTCCCTCCTTGGCTCTGGTGTTTAAATATCAATACTCAACTCCATGAACACTACAAATATAATACAGACAACCTAATTATACGTAATCACTTTATGGAAATAATATCTCAACAATACTCAGAATATACCCAAATATATACTGATGCCTCCAAAAATACTAATGGCGTGGGGTTTTCTGTAATCACAGACCAAAAAAATTATTTTTTCCGATTACCGTCCTCCACTAGTATATACACAGCTGAAGCATACGCTATTCATGAAGCATTAAAAATAATTTCATCTTCAAGCCTGAAAAACAGCACATCATCATCAGTGACTCTTTGAGTGCCATTAAATCAATCTTAAATCCCTATTCTAAAAATGAGCTTGTCCAACACATACAAAAATTGATAACCGAAATAACTAACCCAATATGTTTCATGTGAGTCCCCTCACATGTCGGGATACCTGGAAATGAGAAAGTAGACATAGCTGCTAACGAAGCCACCTCATCTCCAATCTCAACAAATATTAATATATTATCTTCATCGGATACCTTTAATATTATTCAAAACAAAATAATGGAAGAATATCAAAAATATTGGCAAAGCCTTCCTCTCTCCAATAAATTACGAAATACCAAACTGTATATAAAAAAACCGAAATACCGTTCCGACACTAAAAGGAGAGAGGAAATAATTATTGCTCGAATCAAAATAGGCCACTCACATCTCACACATAGTTTTCTAATCAGTAAAGAACCACCACCCATATGCGATACCTGCAACAAATTCTTAACAATAGAACACATCATCGTCAATTGCCCCAAATATACCAACGCCCGCAGGATGCTCAACATCCCTCCTACACTCCAACAGGCCCTCAACGAGGAAAACACTGCATCAATATGTACATTCTTCAAAAATATTAAGCTTAATCATAAATTGTAAATAATGAAAACATATTCTTTTTCCTTTTTTCTCAGTTTTAATTTAATTTTTTTTCTTTTTTTTTCTGATATAATTTGTTTTAATATGTATTGTATTTAATATGTAATATTCTTAGTATTACTAAATGTAAGCTAAAAACCTATGTAGTTAAAGCTTTTCTCCAATAAAAAAAAAAAAAAAACCTGAGACTATAATTTATTTAAAGTTATTGTGAATATTATATGGTTAGATGTAGATAGTTTTTTTTAATAATTTTATATTGTATTTTATACTGTTAAATAAAATATATATCAATTACCTGTATTAAAAGGAATATATTATAGTATAGTATATAATAATTTTTTTGGGTGGGGGAAAGAAGGGAGATCTCCAGAAATATTTGCAGCCCCCTCCTCCTATTTCGAAGTGCAGTAAGTAGAAAAATAAATCGTTTATAAGACATAGTGGATCTAAATATATCATGTCTAGTATCATCTGATTTCCACATTCCTACACACCCTCTTCATGACTAGATTTGTAAACACCATTTAGGTATAAAATACCAACTAACGCTTTAATTTAAACATTGTCTATATAATTAACATATGATGGGTTAGATGCATATAACATATTTAAATCAGTTATTTTGATATTTGTATTTTTCACTACAATTTCTGTAATATCATCATAAAGCAGCATACTCCAAAAATCTAACTCACTTATCAAAGAATTTAGTGTTCTCGCAATCCTTTTTAGGCCAGGTAAATGTGTAATAATATGCTGTCGATTATGTGTCGCAAGAAAATGATGTAGACACCACTTATACATGTCGTATTTTCCGCCTTTTTTGCAATTAAAAAATTAAGATGCCAGTAAATTACCATATTCACTTACATTATCTTCATCCGATTCTGATTCCTTATCTGATATATATTCCTCCAAATTAGAAAAATGATCACTTAAAACACTATCAGTATCACAGATGTACTGGTCATAATCTTCATCTAGCCAATTTTCAATTAGATCAGTTATAATGAATGAAAAAAAATCCACAACAAAAATTATAAATTACTGAAAAACAAACACGTTAAAAGTTTTGTCGGGTCAAATATGACCCAAAGGACATTAAGAATTTAATGACTCAATAAAAACACGTTTTCTTTTTAAATTATTTAGGTTATAGTAGGTTGCTCTTGAAAGAAAGTATACATCAGAAAATTAACCACAACATACGTTGCGATATAGATAATAAATTAAAAACCAATTACACCGGGTCAAATTTGACCCGATAATATCAGTTGAGGGTTAATAAAAACAAGTCAATCCATCTAAAGAATGTAATAATTTTTCAGCATAATTATTTATCTCATTATTAAATATTAATCCATTTTTTACTATTAATTATTATATTATTTTAATAAACTAGCTTTTCGTATTTCAGTATTCTCCAGATTTTGACAATTAAATGGAGACAATGATTTATTGTTTTTGTTATAAAGTCTAATAAAATATTTTACGCCTCCTTGTTGATTAAAAATGTAATTTTTTCACTCAATGAAAAATTATCATTTATCTATTCATTTTTCCGGAGACAAAGTAACTCGTTTGCTTCTAATCAGCAGTACTTTAGGAATTAGGAAAAATATATTGATAAATATTTGTCATGGTCACTCAAGATTTTAGTAACAATATCTCATCTCCCCCCCCCCAAAAAAAAAAAAACTGACTTTTATTTTTATATAATGAATATTACCATCGCTTTGTGACTCTTCTTCTTCAGACTCTTCAATGTCTGAACCTGTAAAAAATACAGTTAAATATAATAGTGGAAGATTCTAGGTTATAATGATACTGCATTTTTGAAAAACAGGAACGAGAAAGTAGTAATTATTATTAAACTAGTTTTAATAATAATGATTTTCGTGTATTAAAATAAAATAGTATAATAGATTAAATTTAGGACACTAAATAACAATTTAAAAAAAATTATATTTTACCCAAGTTCTTTTGTTATACACTTCGATTGGAAAATGTACGTAAGTACTAAATCGATTATACATATTGAAAACGAAAGACTATTGGTTTCTTGTATTACTCTTCTTCTTCTTCCTCTGGTACTTAATACTCTCTAAGAGTTGTGGCCGCTATTATAATATCCTCTTTTTCTCAGTCCTGAATTAACTCCCTCAATTCCTCTACTTCCAACCTATCAAGGTCTTCTTCCACAACATCCAGCCATCTTTCTTTGAGTTTCTCTCGAAGTCTTCTTCCCATTGGTTTCCAGTTAAAGACTGTTCTGCTTATATCATCCTTGCTTCTCCGCATCACGTGTCCTAACCATTGGATCCTTTGCTCTCTTATACAACTGATGACTGATGCTATTCTCAACTCGTCTTGCAGTTCTTTGTTAAATTTTTTTCTCCAAGTTGCATTAACGCTATCATAAGGTGGTCCACATATTGTCCTCCAAATTTTGTTTTAAAAAGTCCTGAACCTTCTTTTAGTTGTACTGGTGGTTGGTCAAGCTTTACAGATATAGGTGAGCGTAGGCCTTATTATTGCCGTATATAATTTAGTTTTAGTTTCTTTTGAAAATAATTATGATTTTAAGAACTTATTTAAGGTAAATGCCGCTCTTTCAGTATTTGTTATCCTCATTCCTATATCCTTCGACCAATCATTTTTAGTGCTCAGCATAATTCCTAGATACCGATATTCATCAACTTTTTAGAAAATAAGGGACCCCGTATCAGGGTTGTCTCCATTTTCTAGTAACTCCATTATTTTAATTTTTTCGGCATTGACTTTCAAACCTATCTTGCTGGTGGCTTATTCAAGGGCTTGGGCTGCTTTTTCCATCTCCTCTAATGAATTTTCTAGTATATTTAAATCCTATACAAAACTCAGTACTTGTATATGTTATTGGCCAATTTCCACTCACGTTGTTTCTATTTGAATTTCCCTTATAGCTTTCTCCAAAGCTATATTAAGTAGAAAAGGGGATAGTGAATCTCTCTACTTTAAGCTAGTTCTTACTTCAAAAGCTTCGACTTTTATTTTGTACTGTGTGTCTTTAATGCACATTTTTGTCAACGCCACTAATTTTTATGGGAACTCGAACTCCTTCGTTATATTATAGAGGCTTTTTCGATGATTCTATCATGGCCTTTTTAAAATTAACAAACAGCTGCCAGATTTTTTTGCGGAATTCATGCTTTTTTTCTATTAGTTGGTCTATGATTGCGAACTGTTCTATTGTTGATCTCCCTTTTCTGAATCCACACAGATATCTGCCTAAATGTTTTTCTGCGTATGGTGTTAGCCGTTTCAATAGTATTTTGGCAAACACTTTATAAGCTGAGTTAAGCAGTGAGATACCTCTTTAATTTTCACACATTGACTTATCGCCTTTTTTGTATATCGGCATGATTATGGCTTCGTTCAAGATTTTAGCATGCTTTCATCTTTCCAAATCTTCTAACAAATCCTAAAAGAGAAGTGTTGCATCTCTTTTCCACCATATTTAATGAGTCAGCCGGTACTTCATCCAGTCCTAGTGATTTATAATTTGTATGTCTTTCTATTATTTCGTTTACTTCTTCCTGAGTCATTTAATTTACCATTGGCTCTACTCCATAAAGGTTTTCTCTTCTCGTTGAATTTGCTGAAATATCCGCATTCAGCAGTTCAATAAAATATTCCTTCCATCTTTCAGCTTTTTATTTAGGGTCCATGAGTATTTCACCATGATGATATTTAATGGTTTTTAGACTTGGGTTGAAGTATTTGTATTGTTTTATAATCTCGAAAAAATTTCTAACACTTCCCAGCGAACAATTTCTTTCTGCCTCTTGTAATATTTCATTTAAATACTTTCTTTTCTTTCTTTGAATGACTTGTTTACACATCTTCCTTTCTAACATATATAATTCTTTTGTATCTGTACCATCCAGATTAATATAATTTTCACGGGCAAACTGCCATTTTTTTATTACTTTTTGACAGTTTTAATTATACTATTTTTTTTCTTCTTATTTTTCCAATTTTTTCTGCTGCAATTTCTTTAATGGCCCAACTAACTTTGACTCAGTTTACATCTGTGTCATTCAGTTCAATACTCTTCATTTATTCACCAACATTTTTTGAGTATTTTTGTTGGATTTCCTCATTCTTTAACATCTCTAGATTTATAGTTGTACTATTCCTTTTTTCTAATTGTTTGCGACTCTGAAACTTCAACTCAAACCTTGCCACTACTAAAAAGTGATCTGTGTCACAGTCTCTCATAACCCTCTGAAGTTTCGTATGTCTTTTATACATGAACGAAATCTCTTTTGAATAAGTATGGTCTATCTGGTTTGCTGTTGTCCCGTCCGATGATTCCCATGTGACTTTGTGAATACTTTTGTGTTGAAATATTGTGCTGTACTCGTGTATACTCTGATTTCCTATAATTGGACTAAATTGTGATTCCCTTCCACACTTGGCATTTAGGTCACCTGCAATAATTTGATTACGTTTCCTGGCAGTTTATCATAGGTGTGTGCCAGTTCCTCGTAGAACGCATCCTTGATGTCCTCTACCCCTGTTTCCGTTAGTGCGTGTGCACACACTAATACTATATTTAGAGGTTTTGTGTCAACTCGTAGTACTGCTATTCTTTCTGAGATAGGATTTAACTCTTATATGTAAATTTCATGTTTCATGCACAGCAAAACCACTCCCAAATATATGTTTTTCTTCTATCCCAAAGAAATAGATTATATATTTTCCCATTTTAAGCTGTCAATTTCCTGACTATCTTATCTCTTGCAGGGCTGCTATATGTATTCAATATGTTTCTAGTACATTTGTAAGATTCTAGGCAAGCTTCAGTTCATTAAAGGCCCAGCATGTTCCAAGTCACGATCTTAAGCCCAGTTTTTTGATTTCCATGTCTTAAATTATATCTTTTTCTCCATATCCAAAGTTTTTTGGTGATATCATAACAATTGAGTTTTTACAAGGCGAGGTTGTTATCCCAAGCTCGACTCCCAACCTGAAGGACCAGACTACTTCAACCAATAAAGGTCAGTTTAGAATTACTCCAGTGTACTTATAAAGGTGTATTGGGCGATGCGGATGCAACTTTCCTTACGCCTAATCTTGTATTATTGACGTGTAAAATAGAAAAAACACGATTGTATCGAAATTATGTTGAAAATATAGTATAAATACAATCTGATTATATGATGCAATGAAATATACATACAACTAATCAATTATCGTATATATGAATCGTATGAATGCAATATTTTTTTTTTTTTTTACTGACATATCTATTTATTCCAAAATGAATTGATGTCTGTATGTATGTTATCAATGCTTGGCCAAACTGCTGAATGGATTTAGATAGGGTTTTTTCCTACGTACTCGGCGTGGTCCTAAAATGGTTTTTGTCTCTTAAAAGTTTTCAAAACCCGGCTTCTTAATGATTTCAAAACCCAGCACCGGTAAACCGGTGGTCCTTTACAATTACGAGTTGTTTACCATTCGTCGTAACCAAGGGCAACCGTAATATATTTTTTATTAGTTTGTGATTAAAAAATACAATTTTTCAGTTTTGTTGGTAATTAGTGATTTTTCGCCTTGCAAAGATGTAGGTAGTTTGCGTGTAATAGCAATGGTAATGTAGCCAACTTTATCGTCAACGTTTTAGCGTTGCACGTGAGAATTACATGCCAACTATCAAAATCCAAGGGCAAATTTATCATCGTGCTTCTACCTTTGTCAGATTCTGATTACAAATTTCTCCACTATATCATCGACAGTTATGCCCCCCAAAACCGAAATCGATTGGCCGATTTAAATCTGTAGCATGAACGATAAAGGCCTTTCGAGCTTCCAAAACAACCGAGTAAGAAGCATCAAAATTGGAAACCATGCAAGAACGATGCCCGATCGATTTATACCATTGACCAACGGAGAGCAAGTTGAACTTTAAGAAGAGAACACTATGAACGATCCAGACGGTCGCTGCACGTTGAATTGAATCTTGCTGCGTTCCATTACGATGTGGTATATGATAACAGTCGCCATTGAAGTGTCGTCATTGAAAAAATGGACAAGTTGTGTATCTTGCCATGAATCTGAATTGAAATTCAAAAACGAAACTCCAGGAATGTGCTGCGCAGGTGGAAAAGTGGAATTGCCAGAATTGCATTTACCACCTGAACCATTATCAACGTTGATATCAGGTATATCAAGTCAGTCTAAACATTTCTTGGCAATCATACGTAAATACAATTCATGTTTCAAAATAACATCGTTCGGTGCAACAGAAATCATATGTAACAATAACATGCCAGCGTTCAAAATCCAAGGACAAATTTATCATCGTGCAGGATCACTTCTACCTCTGACAGATTCAGATCACAAATTTCTCCAAATTTATTTCATGGGAACCACTGATGAACAAGTTGTTCAACGTTTTCAATTCATAACCAGCTCTATCAGGAAATTGTTGCTGCATTACAAAATTTATTCGATCAACACAACGAATTAGTTCGACTGTACAGGACAGCGGTCGAAAAATTGCCAGCTGATGATCACGTTGTTGTCATAAGAGCCGATAAAATACCAGCCAGCCAACACGAATGACAGTTCAACGTACCAAATCAAGTCAAAGATGTTACTAAAAACATGATTCATGGCCCATGTGGAGCGATCAACCCCAAATCTCCATGCATGAAGGATGGAAAATGCACAAAACGCTATCCAAGAGACTGACACGCCGAAACTATCACTGGCAATGATGAATAACCCCAATATCGTCGACGATTAACTGAAGATGGCGGCAAACTCATCACTCTAAAAGTGCGCAACAATAACATTGAAGTCGATAATCGTTAGGTTGTGCCGTATTCACCATTACTCTCAAAGACGTTCAAAGCACACATCAATGTCGAGTATTGCAATCCAGTAAAATCGATCAAATACATATGCAAATATATTAACAAATGATTCGATATGGCAGTTTTTGGAGAGTGAACTGCATCTGTACCAATCGATAAAATTGAAAGATATCAATTAGGACGCTACATTAGTAGCAATGATGCTATTTTGCGTATTTTCTCATTTCCTATTCATGAACGTCATCCAACAGTTGTTCATTAGGCTGTGCATATTGAGAATGGACAGTGCGTGCATTTTACAACGACAAATGTACATGCAAGAGCATTTTTTCCACCGCAAACAACTTTAACTGCGTTCATATATTTGTGTACTGATGATTTGTTCGCAAGAACGTATCTTTACTCAGAAATACCAAAATATTACACATGGAATGCATCAGCCAAAACTTTTCAACGTGGTAGACAGGTCAAATCAGTTGAAGGACATCCAAATTTATATTCATCCACACCTTAGGTGGTCTCTATACAGTTCATTCAAACAATCAAAAATGTTTTTACTTGCGATTATTATTAGTTAATGTACGTGGACCAAAATTCTTCCAAAAACTAAGAGCAGTAAATGATGAAGTTTGTGCAATCTATCAAGAAGCTCGCATGAATTAAATCTTCTGACACAACATGGAACACAGCACTCGCTGGTGCATCAAATACTGCTTAACCACAGCAAATACGTGCATTATTTGCGATATTATTGTACACGTGTTTCCCATCCAATCCAATAGATCTTTGGAAAAAATACAAAGATGTCATGATTGAAGATATTTTACGTGATTTGTAAGCAATGAATATCAACATACAATTCACACCAAACGTGTATGATGAGGCGTTGCTTTTGATCGAGGATGTATGTTTGGCAATCGCTAACAAAGGATTGGTGCAATTGGGAATGTGAAAACCGATCCGATCTACTAATACAGCATATGATTGTAATTTGCAACGTGAAACACAATTTTATGTCCATGATTTTAGTACATTTGTTGAAAATAATCTTCCAAAATTGGTTTCAGAACAGCGCATTGTATATGACACAATCATGGAGGCAATAAACAATCATAGCGGTGGATTGTACTTCATAGATGCGCCTGGAGGTACAGGAAAAACTTTTCTCATTTCTATATTATTGACAAGTATATGATCACAGAACCAAATAGCACTGGCGATTGCATCATCAGGAATTACGCAACACTATTGGACGGTTGTCGAACAGCGCATTCATCACTGAAATTGCCATTGAATTTGCAAACCACTGAAATGCTAACATGCAATATCAAAGAAAATTCTGGAATCGGCTAAGTTCTCCAAATCTGTGAAATTATCATATGGGATGAATGTACAATGGCTCACAAAAAAGCTTTAGAAGTGCTTCATCGTACACTGCAAGATTTGAGGGGTAATAGACAGTCTTTTGGAAGAGCACTCATTCTATTGTCAGGGAATTTTCGACAAACTCTACCAGTGATATCACGTTCAACACCCGCTGATGAACTTAATGCATGTCTCAAATCTTCAGTTCTATGGCGACATGTCAACAAATTGTATTCTGAAAACCAATATGCGTGTTCAACTACAAAATGATGCATTCGCTGAACGTTTCGCAAAACAATTGCTGGATATTGGGAATGGGAAGTTGGCAATTGACTATTCTACACAATGTATCACATTGCCAACAAAATTTTGTAAGATGACATCTACCAAAAACGAATTAATTCAAGACGTTTTCCCAAATATCGCGTGGAATTATAAAAATCACTAGTGGCTCAGTGAACGTGTTATATTAGCAGTTACGAACAACGAGATCAATGCCATCAATTTCAGCATTCAAGACGGAATACCAAGCGATGCGACAACGTACAAGTCTATTGATACTGTGAAGAATCAAGACGAAATTGTCTTTGCACCTTTTAGCATTGAAAATTGGCGTACCTATAATTCTTCGAAACATCAATCCACCACGACTTTGCAACGGTACAAAAGTTTTGGTGAAAAAGATTATGAACAATCTCATCGAAGCTACAAATTTGAATGGGAAATTCAAGGAAGAAGATGTAGTGTTGCCACGTATTCCAATGATCCCAACTGATATGTCATTTGAATTCAAACATTTGCAGTTTCCTGTCCATCTTGCTTTTGTAATGACTATCAACAAAGCCCAGGGACAAACGTTGCAAGTTTGTGGGCTGGATTTGTGGAATCCGTGCTTCTCACATGGACCATTGTATGTGGCCTGCTCACGCGTTAGAAAACCTGATTTATTCCTTTTGGCACCAGACCGAAAAACGAAAAATATCGTATATCCAAAAGCACTCGAATAGCACTTTGAATATTGTTCCCTATAATGATTGACTATTGGATTATTTTATAGTGCATCGTGAAATATTCTACATGTTCCCCTTGCAACACACGGGTATTCAGCTAGTTAATAAAAAAAATACTTTTTTCTACATTTCATTGAAAAACAAGGATCATGTTTACGTTTTTGAGCATTGAATGTGCATATTCACATTGCAATATTCTTCCATGAAGCGGAGAAAAAGTATAATTTTTTATAACTGGTTTATGTAAAAATATAATAGGCCTGCTGATTGAGTAATACATATTTAATTATTATGATTATAATAATAATCAATAAAGTTTTATGATATGAAAAATGTGAATTATAATTTCGAATTTGTGAATGATCAACATGACGAGTGAATACAGCATCGATGCATGTACCATTTCTTGTTGCTGAGATGGATGGTTCAGTTTTTAGTTAAATGTAGAAGTCTTATTATATGAAATTGAGTAACTGAGCTCTATCAGCATTATTCAAGTCGATTTTGAAATTACCAACAAATATGATTGGTATGATATTCAATTTAAGTTCGTTTAACTTTTAATCAAACAAATAAGTTTGGAACTATAAGTAAGAAAATTAAATGCAAAATACTGTTTAAATGGTCGTATTGCAATACCAGGTTTAATATACTTGAAACCAAGAGAGCTTTTTTTGTCATTAGTGGTTGTTTGAAGTGCGAAAATATCATATACTCCATACTAAATAACTACCATAATTGCTTCAGGTTATCCATAGTTACCAAAGGCGTTTATCAGTATTGCATTACACTTATTGGTGATAAAAATATTCACTGGATTATAGAAACTAAAGGGAATATCGAATAACCTTTTAAACAAAATATCAATTACATACGATTCGCCAATAGAAAATAAAATCTTAATCTTATTTATAAAATTATAATTTTAAGACCACTGAGACATTCTTCTATAAAAAGGTAATCATTCTTTATTATCATTATTTTTTAAGTTAACATCATTATTTATCTCATAATTACGTATTATTCCATTGTTTACTATTCATTATTATATTATTATCTTTTCATACTACAGCGTTCCCCAGATTTCTACAAATAAATGAAAACAATGATTCAGTGCTATTTTGATTATAAAGTCTAATGAAATATTTTTCCCCTCCTTATTGATTAAAAATGTAATTGCTTAACGAAAAATAATCGTCTACCTATTAATTTGGGGACACAAAGTAACTCGTTTATTTCCAGTCAGCAGTACTCTAGGAATTAGGTGAAATATATTGATAAAATATTTGCCATGGTCACTCAAGATTTTGGTAACATTATCCTATAAAAAAATACCTGACTTTGATTTTTATATAATAAATATTACCATCGCTTTGAGATTCTTCTTCATCTGGCTCTTCAATATCTGATTCTGTAAAAAATACAGTTAATATATTATATTTTTTGGTTCTAAAATCTAAAACTATTTTGCACCTGCTTGTTGATTTAAAATACAATTTTTGTTTGAAAAATTAATCATTCATATATTAATTTTCCCATGGAAACTAAGAATATCGTTCATCTATAGCCAAAAGTACTCACAGAAACAATAATATTTAATTAATAAAATAGTTTTAAAAATCATATGTGTTTTTGGGCGAAATAATTCGGAATAAATATAAATGACTTTCATTATAATATATTGAATTTTACCATTATTTTGTGACTCGACTTTTTGTGAATTTTTGTCTTCAGATTCTGTAATAAAATATAGTTAAATATAAGCATCATTGGTTGTCAAAAATATAATTCATACAATAAAGTGTTAAAAATGTTAAAGTAAAAAAAAATATTATTTCTGTATTTAAGTAGATAATTAATCATGAAATAAAAGTAAAAATAAATAATAATCGTAATTATTATAAGGAATCTAAATATTATTTTGTTTTAAAGACTAAATTTACGATAATTTTGAAAGTTTTACTTATTTATGTAACACTCTGGTGATATTTTTAATATAAGATTTTATGTTACAAAATAGTAAATATTAAATATAAAAAAAAAATAATATGGGCACATAATATTCAAATAGATTATCCTAAAAGCAAGCATTTTTGAATATTCAAATAAAATATTTAAGTTGATAACGTTTACAACACTAAGAATGTTTGATATAAGAAATTTGTAATTATTCAATTACTGTTGATCACTAACCATCATTTTCATAATTTTTCACACTCTCTATTAAAACATTTTTCGATTAATAATATTGAACACTCTAAATTTTATTAATGTACATTACGAATTCTAAATTATCTGACTAAATGTATGGTATATAAATTACAGTTTACACAACCCATTCAATGACATATAATAAAAATGCATTAAAAACTACACAAGAAGTTTTACTTGACATGAACATATATTATTTATATTGTTACATACCTTCACTATCTACTCGAAAAAAAAAATTAAAAAAAAATATAATAATTTTGTAATTAATATACCTATTAATCAATATTTGCATTGTAATATGTTATTGCTTCACAATTTCAATGATAAATTTATCCTTGTAAACTATATTGTAACGTGGCAAAAGATGACCAAGTTAAATATATGTGTATGTTATTTAGTGAAGATTTTTTAACCATTTAAATAATATTAACCGTAGCATGGGAGTAATTGTATGATGTTAAGAATAGTGAAATATAGAAGTATAAGTTTCAGTAATTAATACATTGTAATTCCTATTAATACATAGTTTCAACAATTTGCGCACAGATGGCTGCGAATTGGCACGAATGGCCTAAGTTTGCACCAGAACCGAATATCAATGACAATTATCGCATGATCTTAGGAGCAACAAAAAAATAAATCAATAATTAAACGTTACAGGACAATCTATAATGAATTCTATAAATATAACAATTGTATAAAAATAAATGGTCGTCCTCACAAATTAATGAAAATAACTACATTAACAATTAACTTGTATATATAAAACACAACTTGAACAACGTAGATGTCAAAGACACCACCGAAACCAAAGTACGCGAGATACGTCCAACTAAAAGAACGCAGTATCCGCAAATTATTATAATCGGTGGCGCATTCGTGGCCAAGAGACTGCAGCGACAACCGAAGTCGACGGCGCCAACACGGCCTGAACGACGACGGCAATTTTTAAGTGCATTTAGACACCGACAAAAGGTTACAACAAGCGCAGATAGTACCGCGTAAACCGATACAACAAAAACTGTACTGACGTAACAACATCGGCGAAAATAGACGATGGCTAATGGTACCCATGCGATACGGCGTTATCGCATAGATAAGCGGAAAAGAGAGAATGAACCGTTAAAAATTCAAGAACGTTCTAGAAATTTCAATCGTTCCACGAACAAGAATATGAAACAAAAAGAATAATTAACAAAATCACAATTATGATGTATTTAATTACTTAAATCTGAATCTGGAATGGCATGTCCGGAAAATAGGAGAGCGACCATTGACATTATTATTATACTAGGATTAATAATAACAATTTTTATATATTAAAATAAAAGTACGACGGTTAATTGTTTAACTTAAATGACCGATTTAAAGTAATTATTTTGTATGACTTGATGAACATCACCATTTCTGGGATTGAGAATTATGTCACGCGAGTCAAATTCTTCACCAACTATAGCGATCGCCACTTTATGTATCGTCAATGCATTATATTGTCTTACGTGTTGGCCGATACGCATTTTGTCAGCTCTAACTTCAATTCTGTAGTCATCTGCTGGCATTTGTTCTAGGACAATTTAAAATAGTCGAGTTAATTCATTGAAGTGATCAAATTAGGTTTGTAATACAGCGACAATATTCTCGTTTTTTGTTTATATTAAATTGGCAGTGTTGATCAATTTGGTTATAAATATTTCCCATGAAATAAATTTGCATAAATGTATGATCTGCGCTTGAAAGTGGTAGGTTAGGTTAGGTTAGGTTAGGTTTTATCAGCACAATGGTAAATTTACTCTTGTCTTTTGAAATTTGGCATGTATTTTCTCGCACAGTATATTGTCGCACCAAAAGATATCATATGAAATTATGAATTATATTTTCGTATTTCAGAGAGGAAATGTTTTAATAAGCTTTTATCACCTGATAACATTTTTAGTAATGTTTCACGTAATGAATGTATCTCTGGCAATTTTACTGTTTCACTTGCGCAACACATTCCTTGTTCTTTTCATTTTTCAATGAAAATCAATTTCAAGGAATCAATATATTCTTATACTTTATCCATTTTTGCAATCACAAAATTTGGATGAAGATTGTTATTATAATGAATATCATAGTAAAATGCAGCAAAATGAATTTCAGTGTGCAGTTGCCATCTGGATCGTACAGTAAGTACTCGATCAGCTTCCTGTCTTTCTACATGTTGCTGTTCTGTTTCTGATCAGAAATCCGTTTTTCATCATGTTGCTGTTTTTTTCAAACAAAAAGTATTGAGAACTTCGAACTCTATTAGTTTTTAGCCTTGCATTTCTTTATTTGTTTGTTTTTGAAGTACGACGGTTTTTTTTTCATACATGAAGCCTAGATTTTCCAATCGTTTTTTGTTTGGGAGGTATGATGGTAAAAATGTTTGAAAAATATATTTACCGAAATATAATAATATTTTAGATTTAGGAAATTTTATCCTTAATAATAATTAAAATATTCATTTAAAATAAATAACAATTTAAATTATCAACATGTTAACAATAACAATTTAAATGTTCATCATGGTAACTGTTTAACGCCCAGCACCCCAACATTTCCCCTTATTAGCTACCACCCTCGTTGGTTGTATTTTTAATTTTCTATTACAGAATCCTTTATGAGAGTATGCACAACAACTTTCCAATGTTTCATTACAATTGGATCAACAGTTTAAGAACACATGCGGTACAGATAGACAGATATTCATGTATATATATATATATAGATAGGTATAGATAGAAGATAAAATAAGAATATAAATTAGCTTGAAAAATTCAAGTTATTCAGAGACAGTAGTTCAAAAATACTCGTATTCCAAAGTCAAGTGAATTATATGGCATACAATTGTTGATAACAATCTCTTTTTTTTCATTTATCATTTATCCATATATTTGCCTATGAAATCTAAATACCTTATATTGCTGAAGCCAGTAATACCCTTGGAATCAAAATATTTTATTGATATTATAGTTTTCAAAATCACCTACATTTTTGGTGAAATTGTCTACGAGATACTCTATGTGACAATGATTTTAAATTTGAATTGTTACCATTGTTTTGAGACCCCACTTCATGAGGATCACCGTTATCAGCTTCTGTATGGAAACATATTTTAGTTTAAATAAAAATGCATACAATAAAAACTTGTTCCTATAATAAAAAATTGTTTTGTGCAAACAGTTATTTCCGTTCTAGTATCTAAATGTTAATTTGTTTATTAGACTAAATGAGATATAAGAAATTTGTAATTATTAAATTAATGTTGATCACTAACCATCATTTTCATAATTTTTCACACTTTCTATTAAAACATTTTTCTATTTATAACATTGTAAGTTTTAAAGTTTATTTATGTACATTACGGATTCTAAATTATCTGACTTAATGAATGATACATAAACTATAGTTTCATTACATATAATAAAAATTCATTAAAAATTATATTATTATATAATTTATAATATTATATTGTTACAAACCTTCACTATCTTCACGAAAAAAAAAAAATAAATATATATTTTAATTTTTTATCAATATACTTATTGATCATCATTTTCCTAGAAATAAATATGTTATTGCTTGTCAATTTAAATTATAAATTTATCCTGGTAAACCGTATTGTAAACAACCCGAGTGTGGCCATGTTAAACCATAACATACCATATATGTATGTTATTCAAGGAAGGTTTTTGACCATTTATATAATAATAACCGTAGTATGGGAGCAAAAATATTATAAATATTAAATAAATATTAGTTTCAATAATTAATACATTGTAATTTCTATTAATCAATAAATCAAAGTAACTTACAAATTTGAAAGTATGAAACGCGTTTAATTAATAATCTGTTTATAAATGACAGTTCCGGGCGGAGTCCAGTTAATGTCGCTAGATGGTATTTGTCAAAAGCTATCTTTATTTTACAAATTGTGTTGACCACTAGGTTTTACATGATTATTTATAGAGGAATGTCATTGGTCAACATTGCACAAAATACACCTATAGATATATTTAATTATGTAAATACATATTTATTCACTCACACAAATACCCATGTTTACTATGTGACGGGGCAGTATAATATGATATGTTATTTTAACCAATTAAAGTAAAATAAATAAAACAAAATAAAACAAAAAGAATAATTAACAAAATCACATTTATGACGTATGTAATTACTTGAATCTGAATCTGGAATTGCATGTCCGGAAAACAGGAAAGCGACCATTAAAATTATTATTAGATTAGGTTTAATAGTAACCATTTTCGTATATTAAAATAAAAAATATAGTGGTTAACTGTTTTACACAAATGAACGATTTAAAGTAATTATTTTTTACGCAGGTCTTTTATTTTACACTTAAATTGCACGTTTGGTTTAAATTTTCAATCGATTGTATGTGTAGAAAATGAATTAATATTGTTTTATTGTATTAGTACCTTGTAAAGTAAATACACTATGATATTGAATGTCTGTTAAAAATGTGGTATAAACAATATTTGCTTATGTGATTCAATAAAGTATGCTTCACTTAATCATATAACTTTTATATGTAATTTTAAAAGACGTAATAATTTTTTTTTAACTATATTATTATATTACCAATACAACTCATACGCTTAATGACTACTTTTACATTAAATATCGTTAAACGTTTCAAATAATTTACGAGAACATAAGGTAAAATTTATAATTGTCCTTTTATGCATGTCAAAGCATCAAAAATTTTGAAAACAATTTTAATTTTATACGTTTTGAGAAAACAACTATTATGCAATTATATTTAAACAAATTGATATGACAACAGATGAAATAAATACTTATGAGTATAAATACAATTTTAAAAGTTTTACAAATTATTTATCATCTACTTAATTTCAATAAATTTGAAATAAATATGGAAAATTTTGTAAATTCATTTAAATTTATTCACTTTTAAATATCACAGTAAATATTATTGAACATTAAAATAGAAACAAATCCATAATTGCAACGTTTTTGGATTTTAATCAATTTTATATAAATTTAAATGCTGAAAATAGTTTTAGACATACGATTTTTATATATTATAAAAATAATATATGTGCCGTATTGTATAAAATGTTCTAGAACTTCAAATAATAATAAAATACTACAGATGAACATGTTATTAATCTATAATAAATTACATAATTAGAATAAGATAAAATTAGCAAAATTGATTCTTCTATGGAGTTATTATTATTATTATTTTTTGTATGATTAAATTATTTTATTTTATTTTAATTTATGCATCTAAGAAGATGTTTAAATAAGTACAATTTCTTTGTTATTTAGATTTCGTTTTACATTTTGTACTTATATTACCTATTTCAGAATAATTTTAATAAAGTCCATTATAGTAATACTAATATTATTATTAATATAAATAATGATAAAAATGTAATTATTAAAATATTTTAAATTACCATTGTTAACGGTTTTTTTTTTTTTTTTTTAATTAATCTTTTACAAGCTTGATGTAATTTTCAAAATCAGAGTAAAGTCAACATTATATTTGTTTTATGATGGTTTTTGGTATTTAATATTATATAATTATATTGTTTTTGCATTGATGCGTTTATTTATTTTTAGTCACATAATGTTTTTAAAATATTAAAATATAACTCCGATGCCTAAACTATTTCTCTATCACAGGAATGATGATGCTCATCGAGTCTCGGAAACTCGTCGCTCATACGACGGTTTGAAATATCCGATTATATTTTATAGAGGAGAGGACTGATATCAATTTAAAATCAAATTCCGTCAAACGCGGACAGCGTCATGTCGTGAGGGTAGACGTACCCCGGTCCTGCTTCTTGACGTACCGGAATGGTGCGAAGAGGCGGACGTCGAAGGTGGCTTGACCCGCGCCGGCCTCATCCGGCGGGACTATGCGAAGGACGGCTCTCCGGCCGTCTTCTTGTGTAGAAACCCGGGTGGGCGAGTTGGTAGGGTCGCCCGATTCGACACGACGTACTCGACAACTCTGAAACTCGCCGAGGCACGTTGTGTCGTAGTCGGGTGGACCAGGTGCCGGGTCAGGTTGCTGGAGAAGAGCCAGCCAATCTGTTTCCGGTGCCGGAAGCAGGGCCACATGGCGGCGGTCTGTAAAGCGACGGTGGCGAAAGTCACCATCCCGGCAGCGGAGGGGGCATGTCCTACCCATCCGACGGCGGCAGCTCCAGTGGCGTCCGTGGAAAATGGGTAGAGGATGGGTGGCGGCAAGACGTCCCCCTCCCTCCTTAATTTAGGAAAAGTGTGAGGGGAGGAGCGTTAGGCATTAATCTGCCGCTCCTCCCTTGATATTAAAATGTATATATTTTTGTAAGGGGTGGTGTGGCCGAGTATTGTCCGGTCACCCACCCCAGTGGCTGATTATGATATTGTTTTTACCAATAAACGATGGCGACCCACTGCCCTAAGCACTGCTTAACAGGCCTTCAGGGCAGTGGGTGTAAACGCCAATTTTTTCAAAAAAAAAAAAAAAAAGTAAGGGTGGTCGCCCCCTCTCCCTCTTGAAACTCATCTTGTCGTGGTGAGAGGGCTTGAGCGGTCGTTCATTTAGGTTTAGTACTATGCCAACGGTAGTGTATTCTACCAGCAGGGCCTCCCATGTTAGACAGGGCTGAGAACGACCCGACTAAGAGTTCCATCAAGGGTGTTTACATCCTTGGCTTGCACTGACCTGGCTCTGGGCTTGGTTGACTTGAGCTAGGAGGCCTGAGCATGTCTTTCGCTGATGAAAAACCGGCTCTCCTAACCCCCAACTCGTCAATAGAGTCTCTTGGTACGGGGATAGATACGTGTCCACGAAGACCCTGTGTGGCACCTGGCACACCACACAGTATATAGCCTTAGCGCGTCATTTAGGGCTCTTATGCGGCGGACGACCATTTCCTTGACTCTCGTGGAAATCAGATGGAAGAAAAAAATATCAAAAACACTTCGAATATTGGAAAAACGGACGGAATCACGGAAACGGAAAAGTAAGCGGGAACGTCGGATGCAGCTGCGTCTGTGGCTGGCAACCCGAGAGACCACCTTAGGGAGAAGCTGTTTTACAGCTTTTTCCAACCGGTGACCTCGATGAGCTCTTTGTATATTTAAATTTTAATACAAATATCGAATAACTTGTCCATGGACTATCTGAATATAAGTTAAATAATAAGCAATCAGCACACCAGAGAGATATTGAGCATCAGAGTTACAAAAAATATAAACTTGCCACATAAACACAACCCATTATTTTTAACTTAAACAATATAAAATTTGCGTGGGAAATTCAATTCAATTTAATTGAAAAACATGGGAAAAGCAAATTCAATAACAAATTGGCCACTCGTTAGTCGGACCACCAACAAAATATAATACAGCAGAAAACTATCACAAAAACCCTAACAATTATACAATAGACATTATCGATGATCTCGTTTCCTCGTCAGTATGTATGTTCTCTTCACACCATGTACAAATGTGCACATTCCAGTTACGAGCCACTACTCATGACGAAATCGGTCTTCTGTAGGGAAAAATTTCCATGTTGACCAAGTAAACTTAACTCATACACAAAACATTGCCTGCTGAATTCATTTCGTTTAAATCAATCGATATAGTGACAGTTGAAAATGAAGTTGTAAATTATCCCACTGAATTCTTAAATTCACTCGATTTACCATGGTTTATACCACATACTTACTATTGAAAATTGATTCACCAATAATTTTGCTTCAAAACATAAATTCACCGACACTTTGCAATGGAATGAGTGTAGTAATTAAAAACGATTGTGGAAAACGTCATTGAAGCGACAATGTTAAATGGAAAGTTTAGAAGAGACAATGTTTTATTTTAATGTACTTAAATGATATCTACAGATGCACCAATTAAGTTCAAACGCTTACAATTTTAAACATATTTAGCATTTGCGGTTACCATAAATAAGTCGCAAGGACAAATAATGTTCATATGCGGATTGAATCTTGAACATCTATATTTTTCACATAGATAATTTTTGTGTTCTCGCATGTTAGAAAACTGTTAAACCTATTTATTTATTCACCTGATAGACTAACAAAAAATATTTTTCACGATCTAGCATTAAAAAACATTTCATCAACATTTTTATGTTTTAATGTCTGATGTACTTAAAATTTTGTATTGAAATACAAAATTTATAATGTCAAATATAAAAATTTATTGTAAGCTTATTTTGTATATTATTAATTTGCATTATCGCACACCTACGACAGGACAATGTCTGCTGGGTTAGCTAGTATATATAGCGTTTTTCATACTTTTCCAATGGAACGTGGATTAACATAGTACATTGTAAGGTATTGTACGTAAATATTCATTAGTCAATATTTTTTTTAGTTCGTCACATGGGAAAAATATTTAGTAATTTCAGCTAGATTATTATACCTACAACCAAATGTTTTGGTTTCCTGTATGACGACAAAACCTTCTGAACAAGTTACAATATATTTTATGTTAACTGACTTGATATTGATAACTGTTTTCTTTTTTTAGAGGTAGATATTTAGGTCATTCAGAATTACTAAAGATAATTTAACTATTTATAAATAAATTTGTAATGTTTACCAAACTATTTGTAATCAAAATATTATTCTTTGTTACGGTCAAAATTCGATTTGTAAAAATAGGCATTTTCTTTGTAAAGCCTACAGAATAATTTAATGCTCTTTGCATTATTTTTTGTAACTATTACATAACCATTTTTGTAAATTTTGCACTACACTTGTGTTGAGTTACGAGATACCATATTGTAAGCTCTGCTATCTGTATTTGTTGTAGCATTTCTACATTTTGATGTGATTTTAAATGTGATTATACTAATATATTGTTATTACAGTTTAGAACAAACTGTACATTAAAACTTTACAACCAATAGTTTATTATTTTTAATATGCAAATTAGGTATATTTTATATATATTAAAATAATGTTATTTTCTAAGTATTTACAAACATAAGTATTAGATAAATATAATAAATACAAATATATACTATACGTGAATATTGGGTTTATTTGGCGTTTCATCACGTTCTTCGGGTATTTCTTCGTTCTTCAAAATTTTGTTAACAACATTGTCTGTCTGTACTTCTTCTATTGAAGGGATGTTTTGGAGAATCCTTAGTCGAGGTAATTAACTGTATAGCGGTGGGACCAGAACACGCTCTAGCCCATTTGGGAATTTGCCTGGGTAGGTCGGAGCCATTTACGGGCCCAAGTAACCCTCATACGTTCATAGTTGGCAGATAACGGAAAGACCCTGTCATGGGGCTAACCACGAATATTTAAATAAGTGGTCTTTGACTATGATTCTCCTAGCGGGAAACTTAGATTACGCCACCAGCATGTCAGACAGGTCGTCCGTGGGACAATCCACCTCTTGGTTGGGGGGAGGTGATCTTGAATGATAAATCCTTCTGATAGGAGTGTGTCCTTAGTTGTGCTATGCACGGTCGGGTGAATGAGATTTATATTCGGTCTGGTGGAAACCCTCGGGGGGGGGGGGGGAGCTGCATGAACCAGATTCACCGTACTAATTTGGGTGGATAAGATAATTACGGGTCACTCGTGGGTGCGCATCGACGTGATAATGCAGTACAAGATTTCGGAAGCCTCGGTCTTAATCAACGCTAGTTCGATTGGCGTCTCTGTTAGAATCTTAGTCCAGCCGAAACGTCCTCTGCCTCGGCTTTTGAGTAGCACCTCGTTGTTAATATAAGGTCCGCGGTTAGTATCTGGCCTCTTTGCTGAGAAAAAATCCGGAGACTTCTACTTTATTTCTTCCATATCTTTTTCTATAGCAATCCCGCGAAATTTTGTAATTCTACCAAAACTTTTTTCGCATTCTGCATTTTATCATTCAAAAACTTTCCAACTCGATAACCAAATCGATTTTGAATAATCCAACTTCTGAAATTGTAAAGAGGAAAAATACAAAAATTGCTACTTTACGAGATAACTGTTTTATTTTAAAAACACTTTTTCGTACGCGAACATTCACCATTCACATGGATTACATAAACACGACTACATAGTTTAGAATACAAAAACGATTGATAAAAGTAGATAAAATATTTTCAAAGATTACAAATATTATTATTGATATCGTTAACAGGAACAACCGTATTAAATTTTATTAAATAAATTTAAATATAATAATTGGATCCTACATACAATAAATGAAAAGAATAGTATAAAAGAAACATTTTCTTTTCCAAAGTTGCTTCTACTACAAAAACACTTGAACACACCTTTTAAATGTCTAGTGGTAAATATGATTTTATCAGTGGTCAAAAACTAGTATCACATAAAAAAATTATATATAGTGTGTACAAATTAATTGAGATGGTATATTTTAAATTTTGTGATTTAGATAGAGAAAGGTTGAGACAAAAGTTTCAAACTAAAGTAACATATTGTTTATTTGAAAAAAATATAATCTCTAATATTATATAACATAATTACACACAATTAATATATTAATTATTTATTTAAAAAAAACTTTTCGATAAATACAATTAAAAAGGAAAATTAATATTATTTAAAACATTCATTTTTTATTTTATTTCTAGATATGTTATTCTTCGTCATTACTGAAGAAATATTCAGAAGCGTTATTAAGTATACTCTTAATATAGCAAAACTGGTCGGCGGATGACAAATCTACATCTTTAAATAAAAATAATAAAATGTAATATATGTTATTTCAGGTAATTGTTTATAGATGTCGGAGAAAAGTGTCTCTAGAGATAGTCACGGATAATTAAATAAGTTTCCGTACACTAAGGATCCGGGAACGATTTACGAACTCAGCTCTTGGGTGAATATCCATAGAATACGTTTTTTTCTAATTGGTGGGAGGTTGGAAATTAGACTAGGAGAGGTAAACATTCTTCCCAAGGATTAGGCATCTGCCTTGTAGGAAGTGCAACGTGTGACCGGCGGTGTTTACTTCCATGCTGTCGGTTAGCTAACACCCAGGGAGTTGCTTATACCAAGTTACCGTACTGATCGCGGTGGGTGAATAAAACTACGGATCTGCTACTCAGTTATGGCTCCAGTATCTCAGACTAAGTCCCGAACGACATTTGTCCGTGAGCATTACGGTGTCTAAGCATTCCTCAGTTTGTGGCTGGTGCTACTTTAAGGCAAATATGATGGGAGAGCAATGGATGCGCAAGTTACCTAAGGTATATTTTACTCATAACGCGTTCCAGAACAGTAGTACCAGTGTCTCTAAAGCCTCGGTGAAGAAATCACACAGTAGAAAAGATACAAATCAATTTTGATTTGGGTTGTATTTATTTGAGCTGGGTTTCATTACGATGATTAAGCTGTTGAGTCCACCGTACCCATTAGTGCATATCGAGTGTGGGACGAGCTCTCGAAGATCTTGGTTGTGATTGGCGCTATATCGATTAACGCTTCGCCTGGCGACTTGCTCTAGGTTAGTCGAGGCGTCTTCAGCCGTAACCCTTGAATAGCGCCGCATGCTAATAGAAGGTGTACAGTAAGTAGGCTTTGGTCATAACCCCGGTTATTTGTTATAACACATGTATAATACAAATATCTTATTATGAATAATGAATATTACATTATAAATTCATTAACAATGGATTCTTCTAAAATAATTTGCCCTTAGCAATGAAATTAGTCGTCATGATCTATTGTGTGATTGTATGTATAAAAATACGATTTCAAGCTCTCCTTGTACGTAAAATTAACCTTTAATAGAAATAGAGACACGCTAAGAATTAAAAAAAAATCATAAAAATAATTTTATGACATAATTATGACATACATCCCGTGGTTTAATGCCATCAGAGCAACCGCAATATAGGCTATACTGGCACGAGCTTATTCATAAATGTTTAGCGCATATTTCTTTAGAAAATATGTATTGAGATTTAAATGTTGTTTTTACTGAACTTCTAACAAGAAAGAGAATGCATTGTTTTTGTGATTTTAGTGACATACGAGGTGTGACAATAAAATAACGAGACTTTCTAAATATAACCTAAACTATTAACGTTATCTATAAAACGATTATTGAAATATGATTAGAAAACACTTATCTAAAAGTACTATAAACACTGATGAAATCGGTTAATTTTCTTATACGTTAGTAGCCTTGTTATTAGTGCGAGTTCGACTTTACTGCCGAAAAATGTTAGATATAAAAATCGAACAACGTGTTAACATTAAATTTCTTGATAAATTAAAAAAAACTGCCGCGGAATCATTTCGTATGTTATGTGAAGTTTATGGTGAAGAATGATTATCAAGAGCTCGCGTTTTTGATTGGCACAAACGGTTTTCCAGTGTAAGAGGGGACGTCGAAGACGATGATCGTTCTGGACGTCCTACCACATCTTCAACAAACGAAAACGTTGAAAAAATCGACAAAATTATTTGGCAAGATCGTCGATTAAGTGTTAGAGTTGTAGCAGAGATGGTAAATATTGATAGAGAAAGTGTTCGTAAAATTTTAGTTGAAAATTTAAATATGAAAAAAGTGTGTGCTAAAATGGTCTCTAAAAATTTGACGATTGATCAAAAATTCAATCGCAAAGAAATTTGTTCTGACACCTTAAAAATCATCAAAGATGATCCATTTTTTATAAATAATATTATTACGTGTGATGAAACATGGATTTTTACATATGATCCTGAAACTAAAAGGCAATCCATGCATTGGAAGACACCTACTTCCCCAAGAATGAAGAAAGCACGAATAAACAAGTCGAAATTCAAAGCAAAGCTCATTGTTTTCTTTGACATTAAGGGAATAATTTTTATTGAATGGGTTCCTAGTGGGCAAACTATCAACCAATATTATTATAAAGAGGTGTTAATTAAATTAAGAGAACGTGTTAGAAAAAAGCGACCAGATCTGTGGCAAAATGGCTGGGTTCTTCACCAAGACAATGCTCCAGCTCACAGTGCATTTTCAATTCAACGTTTTTTAACTGAAAAAAATATTTCTATACTTCAACATCCCCCGTACTCGCCAAACCTTGCTCCTTGTGACTTCTTCTTATTCCCAAAAATTAAAAGTTTATTAAAAGGAACCCATTTTCAAACGGTTGATGACGTAAAAATGACAACGGCAGAACTTCTAAAAGGGCTGACTGAAAGCGATTGGCAACATTGTTTTCAAGAATGGCAGCGACGTATGCAACAGTGTATTGATGCTCAGGGAAGGTACTTTGAAGGTGACAATCATTAAATTGTAAAATTTTAAAAATAAATAACTTTAATTAAAAAGGTCTCGTTATTTTATTGTCACACCTCGTACCTTATGTACATCTAATAACTACTTAACACGTATTGTCATTAATTATTAATAATAATTAAATAGCAATACCACTATATGCTTTCAAATAAATTTTTCTAAATTTTACAAATTATTTACAAATTCTATAATTAAGATTAATATGCCCAATACGAATTAAGTTATTAGAATAATCCAGTGATACATACTAGAATCCTTAAAATATATAAGGTATTTAATGTAGGATAGTGTGTCTTCTGGAAGATTAAAAATTATGTATAACCGTTAATTTAATTAATATGCGCATATTTACTGTGAAATATAATTCAAAACACTTAATATATTATTTGTAATTATCAGAGTTGGATTTAGAGATTATTTGTGATTAGGACGAGACAAGTATTATAAATATTATGATAACTATATATATTAAAAACATATTATTTTAATAACTTTATTTAATTTACTTAAACATGCCAAGATTAAATAATATTTTTTTGTATTTTATTTAATTTCTGTCATAAACATCATGACTGTGCTTATAGAAATTATCATCGTCATTTGTAAGTCCTATGTTAATATGATCGTTTACCATATCCACCATTACTGATAGTAAAATATATAATATTGTGACAGTATACCCTTCAATATTAATTTCGAAAATTGATAAACTTTCATTAATAATAGAATTTCTATCATCAGAATTAATTATCGTGTAATACTATAAATTAAAAGTGGATATTTGCTTTGGTTTAAGCTAGATATTACTAATTTAGTGCTTTATCTTCTAAATCCTGATTGCAATTTATATAAAATTGGCTGATTTTAATTAGTACCGACTTCTACATATGATTTAACTAAAAATATGTATTCCTTTGTAGTAAAAATGTTGACGTATTCATAAATTATAAATTGCGTTAGACAGTGTTAAACCATTATATACCGAAAATAATTTAATTTTTGTTAGTTTGTTAGTCAGATAATAAAATTAATTAACCAAATATAAACTATTATTTAAAATTATATATAGATTTTTTTTTAGCTGTGGACAACTACTTTTACACTTTAAATACTTTGAAGATGGTTTTAGCGTTGCTTACAGTTCTCTAAAAATTTTAACCAATTTCAAATCTTTGAAAAAGAAAAATCATTAATTGACATTAATGGAATTTATTTGTATAACCATGATTTCATGTTACTTTAGAATAAATATTTTAACTACCTATGAAATAATCGTTGGGTTAATCATGAAATAAATTATATCTTACTTAATCAAGATGAAATAACAAGTAATATTCATATTTTAAGTTATTAATTATATATATACAAAAACTTTAATATCTTTCGTATCAAAAAAATAATTTGAAGATTCTGATAAATTTGACGAAGTTTAACAAAATTCATTACGTTAAATTAAAAATATTTCGTTGACTTCCAATAATCCAAATTGTATTTTGATTACATTTTAAAATTCGTCTGTACTAAAATTTTATTTTTAAGCTTTGTTTAACATTATTTCAAGGTTTTTCATTAATCCTGATATATTCATGTTTATTATATTAATAATAGCAGACCTATAACACATACCATTGCAAATAATTTAAACACAAATTTAAAATTCTTGCCTTACAAAACTTTTAAAAGAAGTTTAGAAGTTAAATTATATATATATATAAATAAATATATTATATATATATATATATATATATTATATATATATATATATTCAAATTTAGTTTTAATTTTTGGCATTGCATTTTTCTTCACTTTTTTATTTTTTATTTTTTATAGTAATTCTAGTTATACATATTTTCGTATGCATGCAGATGTGACTTGTGAATATGACATGCTGGTATGTTTGAGAGGAATTCGTGTATCTAAATATTAAAATGACTATTAAAATTATATAAACTATTTTCTTGCAATTTACTTCAATAAACAAAATGATTTCATTTTTAACACAGTGCTAAAAATTAGTTTTTATGAATAGAGGAAATATAATTATAAAACCGACGAGATTGTAGAAGTGATAAAGTACATTTTATATCATGTAAACGGTAAACGTTAAAAATTTGATTGTTTTTTCTTTTAAACAAGTCGGTATGTTATGTTTAATATTACAGATATCCTAATAAACCCTAGCCTTGCAGAAAAGTGTATAAAAAAAAATTAAAACTCTTATTGTTTTGAGTTAAAAATAATTGTGCAGTGTGTAATATGTCATAAGAGTAAGTTGTAGGTAGTAAGTGGTAATGCGTTTATGTGCGCACAATGTAATGTAAAAATATATTAATATCGTTTTTCAGGTTATACGGGTAAAAAGTATTTTGACAAGGTTTTTACAAATCAATGGTATTGTTATAAATATACTTGGTACATTGTAATCTATTTCAAAACAGGTATTCATACAAAATCGTATTATATATTTCAAAATCTTATGTCGATGATAATTCCTTCTAATTATGAATAGAAAATTCGAATATAAATTTATAGATATGATTGCTTTAATTTATTGCTAAACATTGATTGTTATCAATGGATATTTTACAGTAAAATATATGTTTTTATTCTAATTACATAAAATAAAATTGTTTAGTTTTTTAGGAAAATAACTATTAAATTAATTAACTAAAATAAATAATGCAGATAAATATATAAATATAAATATGGAGTATTAAAACATAAATATAACGCACCAGTAAGGTTTTCATCTTTACTCCTTTCTAGACAAGAAAAAAAAAAGAAATTACTATGTAATTAAATGTATGTATACAGTACACAAAATAAGTAAATAAATAAAGTAAATAAGTAAAATAAATAAAGTAAACAAAATAATATGATTTATCCATTAAAATAATAAATTTATTATTATTATTATTATTATTATTATTATTATGATTATTATTATTATTATTATTATTTGTAATCTATAGAAAACAAATTTTGTAATTAAATATAATAAATTTCAAATAATTTCATATTATATTATATTAATAAACTAGCTTTAACTATGCTGATATTTCTCAAATTTAGATATTTATTTTAAGATATTAATACGTTATCATGATTTTTTTAAAGATAGATTCATTAATTAAGTACCGATCAAAGTCAGTTAATTGTTTTAATTAGATTTTCTTAACCAAAGAAACCATAACATTGTTTAATATACAAAATTTTACACTTGCCACGATACAGAGCTTTTGATAAATTTTGAGCACCGTTCCCTGTCAAAAATGTAATCAAATACATTACATACATAATTGTCTATAATAGAATATTTTTCTTACAATTAGTGGCGCACAAGTCATTTATTATGTGTTGCAAAATATAAATCCCCCCCTTCTCATTACAAATTTTTGAGCAAAATAAAGTTTATTATTGATATATTTTCGGAAATATCCATGTTACCAGTTTTGTTCTGAGGTTTTGAAACTGTTATAGGTTCCATCTCCCGAGAACGTATTCACGTTCTGACTATCGTAACTACAATGAGCGGTCCGCTTGTTTCTGATTATCATTTATACGTCTACCAGTCACGTCCTCTACGTTGGGTTGTAACACTGTCTTGTAATTATTTTCTTTTCTCGTTTTTTTACATTCTTTGCATGTTCTTCCTTTTCAACATCTACACTTTGGTATCGAATCATTAATACAATTTTCTTCTTCCTGATTGTAATTTGTTGATGTGGATTTATTGTTCTGGATGTTCATATTTGTTTGTTGTTTTCTTCCTTTTCGTTTTTTTTTCTTGATGAATTATTGGTTTCCACGTATTACTAATTTTCTATCCATTTTCTCTGTTAAAGTTTTCTGGATATTTTTCTATTTCTATTGCTTCTTTAATCATTCGTTTCTCGTAATTTGATTCTTTGTTCAATATTTAAGCTTGTCAAAAATCAGTATTGTGTTCTTTTTGTTTGACGTGTTCGGCTATTTCTGATTTTTTTATTCTTCTATAATCGACGTCTTTTTCATGCTTTTTTATCCGTACTTCAATTGCTCTTTCTATTTGTAATATGTATGATTTCCCGTATGTGCATGTTATTTCATAAACTCCTGGAGTTTGCATTTCTGGTATTTTGTCTTTCAGCCTTATGAATATTGATCCTATTTTTGTATTAATGTTGAATATGGGTTTTATGTAGAATTTTCTTGCGATTTTTGATATTCGGTCTGTTATCCTTCAATATATGGCATTAGTTATATTTCTTGTATAGTGTATTTTTATTTTTCTTCTGTCGTATTGGTTCAGACTTGGTCGTCCGTTTCTTTTTTGTTTCCTGCTTTTTTCATGGTTTTAGTTATGATTTTTAACATGTAACCGTTGTATGACTCGTCTTAGGTAATCTTTTTCCATTTCTTTATTTTATTCAACTGCTATCCTTACTGCTCTTGTGGCCATTGTGTGAAGAAGTCCCATTTTTTGTGTTGGGCAATGATGAGATGTGGCATGTAAGTAGCTGTTAGTTTGTGTTAATTTTCTGTATACTCCTGTGCTGAAGTGTCCGTTCGGTGTTCTTGTAACTAATACGTATAAGAATGACAATTTTTGATTTTGTTCTATTTCTATTGTAAGTTGTATATTTTTATTTGTGGTATTGATGTGCATAAGAAACTGTTCTACTTTTTCCTTTCGGTGTTCCTATTGTACGAATGTGTTGTCTACGTATCTGCTCCACATCTTTGGTTTTGTGTTACTTGTTTCTATTGCTTTTTCTTCTAGGAAAAACAACATCCATAGAAATTAAAAGTACGGGAAGAGAAAATAATCACCAGACAGCGCTACAACACAAAGTAGAGGGCGTAGCAGGTAAGTGTATAAATACAAGTCAGAAACAAGCAGACCACTCAGTGTAGGCACGAGAGTCAAACGTGTTTTACGTTCTTTGTGGATAGAACTTGTAACGGTTTCGAAACTTCAGAACAAAATTGGCAACATGGATATTTGCGAAAAATACAACAATAATAGTAGTTTAACCCATGGAAGTTTAAATAAATTCACAAAAAAGTCATTCAAGGTAACAATATATTTATTGTTTATATAACTTATATTAATTAAAAATACCTTACATACTAAAAATTTAAATGAGTAATAAAATACCTAACTATTAAAATGTAAGACTTTTTGTTATAATAGGACACTAAAACTTAAATATATCTATAACATATGTATGATCAATATTGACATCGAGTTCATAAGCTATTCGCAAAATCAATTCTAATTCATCGTTACTCATAGTAGAACAAAATCTGCTTTTTATGATTTTTATTTTGGAAAATCTTTCTGTTTCCACACTGCCCACTGATAATGTTTATGCAATTATATATATTGTGAATAATGTTGGAAAGAAAACTTTAAGAGCACCATAGTTACAAAATATTCTGAAACGAAAATAATTTAGTTTTTAAATATTTACTATTGAATAAATATATTTAACCCGGCGTTAGTCAAGCTATGGTCAAAATGACCGCACTTGTTTACATTTCAATAAAACATATACATTTTATATTTCAATCATTGATACTCAATATACCTTTTAACAATGTTATTAAAAATAATATAATTATATTTTAAATAAATTTAATTACTTATATATAGATTAAACTAGGATAAAAGTAAGATATTAAAAATTGTAGTCATTTCGACCAACACGTGAATTATGTTATTATTATTATTTTGTTAGAAATGAAAAAAATAAAAAATGAATTTACTGATGGATCTAACAGTTTTTTACAGTATTTTGAATATCACAAAAACTAACAGTCTACTTATATGCTAAGCGAACAATAATTTTTAAGTAAATGGACGTGAATTCTTTCAAAAATTTGGTAAGCAACTAACAACAGATTATTTATAACAACGTAGACATATCGGGGCATTATCTATAGAGGTAAAACGAAAAATAGCTACAATTTTGGACGAAAAATACATAAAACAATCTAACGCTGGACCATCTCGGGAAGAAAGATGTTTCTATTGTAATCGAAAAAAAAATACAAAAACAAAAACGCAATGTAAAAATTTTGAAAATTTTATTTATAAAGAACATACCGTAATATATTGCTAGGAATGTGATGAAGACGCACATCATTCATCAGATAATTCAGAATATTAATAAAATTATGTTATTATTCTTAATATAGAATATACAAATTTAAACAAAACTCGTACATTTTTTTGACATTTTATGTCTTTACTTTGGCACACTAAAATAAAAAACAGTCTCGAAAAAGTATCCACCAAAAAGTGTCCACGAAAAGCGTTACCTAAATTAAGATACCCACTGGGGACTGAGTAATCTGTATTCCCGGGTTTTGACACCCGTAGTTCACATGTCGACCGATTTGTAGTCCTGGAGACTAACGCCGGAAGACAAGCGTGCATGAGCGTTGTTCGAACCGAACGGTACAGCCTCCAAGGAGACTGGAGCGTTGTTTTTCCCTGAACGGTCACGCGTCGTTTGTCCGAACCACGAGCGGCGAGCGGACCACCCGACTCCGGAGAGTCGGAACCCCGCTCGTACCGCTTGGACAACCGCTATCATGCGCGGTTACCCCAATCCCGTGGTGGGGACCGGCTCCATCAGCACCGTAGATGTACTATGGGGTACACCTACCCACCGGTGTCGTATCCACGCCGGTATGGCGACAGGGGCACACAGGGATATTTTCCAAGTCTTTCTTAAGGTACGGGCCAGCGTGATCGATAGCATAGCCATGCCCCGCCATTCCGCACTCTCAGAGCTATTCCTCGGCCGACGTGCGTACCCGATGTCTAGCTTGCGAGGCCGTTTACCACATAGATTGCTCCTGCTAATCTGCCACCACGTAACCGATCCCAATAGCCTAAGCTCCCCGAGGGGTCGACCGGGTCTGCTCTTGACCCGGCCGGGGCTTACTCCTCGCCCATGGTACCGGTTTGTCACCAGTTGGACGTGTTTCACCTACACTGTTTTACAGTCTCGACTACCACTCTGTTTTAATTGCGTGTATTGGGTAGTTGGTCCACCCATACCCACTGGGGACTGTCACGAAAAAAGCGCTACAGAAAATAAACCTAAATCTCCCTTATGGTTTGTTTCCATGGCAACCATTGTTTCTATGGCAACCATTGTTTCGGTTTTGAAAAAATTTGAATTTGAAAAAAAAATTTTCATACATAAGACATAAAATGTCTCACTTAACGTGGACTCGTATGCGTTAATCATTTTTTTTTATATTAGCTATTTTAAGTATAAGGAAGTAACTTTTCAGAACAGTTTTATTTGTTTTATATAAATTAAATTATATGTTGTGAAAATTGTATGAAAAATTGATTTGTTTTAATAAAATTACTAAAAATGTATGAAACAACGTTATATATATATATATATGTTACGATCAAAATGTATAATTCGGGCATTGTATTACAATGCCCGTGCAATGTATACAATGTCCACTAAATTCGGGCAAAAACTGAATCTGTTTTATATATTAGTTACATTGCCCGGACATTGTTTTACAATATCCGGGCATTATGTAAAATGCTCAATTGTGTTTGGGCAATGTTAATTTTTGTTTTTTATTTATTTTAATTTTATTCCTGTGTATGTTGATTCGATATCACAGAGAACCACTCGTTAATGATATATTATATATTTTCGTTAAATTGTGATAATGTGTTCGATATTTACAATAATTATTATTATAGGTCTATTATTATAAAACCATACACACGTCATATTATCGCATAATAATTTTATCTAAATGTACCTTTGCCAACGACAACGAATTAAACTTGATTAAGGTCAGTGGAAAATACGTGATTTAACCGATCGGTCGTAATTCCATTTAAAATTGAAAATGGGTGAAATACAATTTTATAAAAAATTTAATACTCTTTTGTGTGAAAAAAAATCAAACAGTGTATGTTTAAGTGCACTAAAATATAACAAAATATTACAAACAGTTAAAAAGTTAAAAGGTGGAGCAAAATTGAAACCAAATGATTACAAATTGTTAAAACGCTACGATATAATGACTGTAAGTAATTTTGAAAAATTAATAGTACCGATACTGAACTAAATACTATTAAATATTATGTTTATAACGAAGAACTATATAAAATAATTCATGACGTACATTTGCAAACTGGACACGGTGGTAGAAATCGAATGGAGTTTGAATTAAATGCAAAATATAAAAATATTACTAGAGAGTGTTTAATGATATATTTAAATCTTTGTGAACCATGTCAAAGAAAAGGTAAAATTGTGAAGAAAGGACTAGTTGTTAAACCAATAATATCATCAGAAATGAATTCTCGTTGCCAAGTAGATCTGATAGATATGCAGGCTCAACCTGATGAAAATTATCGGTTTATTTTAGTTTATCAAGACCATTTGACGAAATATGTTTTACTTAAACCATTGACACACAAATGCGCAGAAGAAGTTGCCTATATATTGCTAGTAAATTTCAGAAGCCATGGTGTTCTTCTTTAAGATGATTAAGTAAATGGTGATGGGTTTTGAAATAAGAACGTTTGACGAGATTTACGTCAAGGCCACGATTTTCCAGGTCGGCTTTTATTTCCTCTTCAGTGACATCCGTGAGGAAACCTCGAATTTCCACCTTCAAGTTTTGTCTTCTGGGAGACTAAAGGGTATGAAAATGGACATTGTTTTCTGCTAGCTGTTTTTTAATTAGTCTGAAAGTTTCAGGGAGATTTTTTACTTAAAAGTGTCTAGAGTAATGATCGGATTTAAGAATATAGTTAGATACTTTTCATCAAGAAGATGATGTCAATATGATTGGTGGAATACGGATGTGATTTACGACTACAATTTTAGTATGGAGATTAGAAAAACTAGCCTGGGTCGACGACGTGGATGAATCAGTGGAGTTGAAAATGTTTGATGAAAAGTCCCAAGTCGATTCGTTCGATGAAGTGGACAACTTAAGTTGCGCGCGTTGGAATCCAGTTCTTGACTGCGGGAGAGATTTTGGGTGGGCTTCCTTTCTTACCTTAAATGACGATAAAAAGAGAGAGACGTTAGGGCATTTCTCTTTGCTGTTTCGGTTTTTTTGCTTAACACCACCCATGGTGGAGTAGACAATAGAAACAAGGAGCAGAAGTTTGTTATTGACGACTTTGACGGCAATGGAGTGAGTGACTACGTCGGACTACGATTTGATGTGAATAAAGCGTGGTCGGTGGATGGATGGACGGACGGACGGACGAACAAAAAGGAACACTTGTAGCCGATAGGCGAGCACAAGAACGAATATCTAGAGCCGCTGTAACTGGTTTACGATCGGTGATGATCAGTTGAAGAGATAACGGTGAAAAGAAAAAAACTGGCTGTATCACTGGGTCGGGTCGTCAGTCTTATTTCTACAAGACTGCAAAATTCTCTGTAGTTGAAAATGTTGTTGTCTTGACAATTGTAGGTAAACTAATTATATAAACCGCACCTTTACGCCTTATTAGTAAATGAAAATGTGTGGTTTTTCGTTATTGGATTTTTATTTAAAAAATTATTGGCAGGATTGCCTAATGCCTCCTGCCGTCATCAGTGCGGAATTTTCCCCATTATTATCTACGAAAATAAAATATAAGTATTTTAATTCTATGTACCTATCTTATATTACATACATATATAAATATATATTTATTTTATATTTATACCTGTTTGAAGTAAGTTAGATGACAAAACGAAATTGTTTATGCTAATATAATTTTGTTCGTTATGAAATGTTTTTATTTATGTTTTCTTCGCTCTTTTAAAATGATATAGTTATTTAAATGAGTATACCAAATGACTGCATTGTGATCTTTTCTTTTAAAACCACACATACACACAGATTTATTGGAGAACATAACGATGACAAATCAGTAAAATTGTAAAACACAACACCACAAAATAATTACACAAATCACAAAAAAATTTGTTTTGCTTACCTATAAAGCAATACCATACGAGTATATCAATATATCGGAAATGCCTGCAGTTATAGCACTCCTATTTCATAACTGCTCTGTTATAATTTATAACATATGTACGAGGCTTGTCCGTAAAATAAGTTCCACGAAGCGCCACTTTCGCGAGGAAAGCTTCTAAGCGAGATTTTTCAGGACTGGCTTGTAGCCCCGTCCCCCCACTATAATTCCCCACCCCAGTGACCTCGCTACGATAAACAGTCTTGGCTGAGCAGCCGTTTATGGTCGAGCTTCCACTCGAGTCTCCCGCCAGCTGCGAATTACGGTCAGTAATTCGTTTTTTGACCACGAAGAATAAATCGGCGAAGGATATTCATTGTGAACTTAGTGAAGTGTATGGAGAAGATTGTATGAGCTCCGGAATGGTGCGTAGATGGGTCATAGACTTCAAAGACTGATGAACAGATGTCCATGATGAACCGCGTGTTGGATGGCCATCGATTACGTACGAAACCATTGCTAAAGTGGAGGCGGCAATGTTTGAAGATCGACGGGTGACTGTCCGGGAGCTGTGCGATTTGGTTCTAGGTGTCAATACAACCACCATCGACAAAATTTTAAATTAACATTTAGGATATTCAAAGATATGCACAGGGTGGGTCCCGAAAATGCTGACTGCGGTTCATAAACAGCAGTGGGTTGAAGCGGCTCAAGAATTCCTTCAGTGGCACGAAACCGAGGGAGAGGATTTCTTGGACTCGATTGTTACTGGTGATGAGACCTGGGTATACTACACCACACCAGAGACGAAGGAGCAATCTAAGCAATGGCGACACTCATCTTCGCCGAAACCCAAGAAGTTTAAGCAAACGCTGTCTGTCGGGAAAGTTATGGCTAGCATCTTTTGGGAACGGAAGAGCCTATTGTTGTGCGAATTTATGTCTCGTGGTACAACAATCAACGGGGACCGATACTGTGAAACCTTAAAAAAACTTCGACGTGCGATACAGAACAAGAGGAGAGGGAAACTAACTAAAGGGGTGCGTCTTCACCAGGATAACGCTCAGCTGCACACCGCCCGAAAAACCACAGAACTTATTGCCCAATTCGGATAGAAAACTGTTAATCACCCACCCTACAGTCCGGACGTAGCACCCAGTGACTTCCATCTCTTCCCCGAGTTGAAGAAAAACCTGGGTGGAACCAAATTCAATACCGATGACGAGGTGCAAAACGCGGTTTTGGGTTTCTTACGCAGCCAGGCGGGGGAGTCCTATGACTATAGCTTCAAAAAATGGATGTCCCGAATGAAAAAATGCGTCGAACGAAACGGCGACTACATAGAAAAAGGAAAAAATGTCTGATCTTTCCAAAAATGTACCCCTTAAGGCAAATAAATGTAATTTTTAGTGTGAAATTACTCTGTGGAACTTATTTTACGAACAACCCTCGTATATGTGTGTGTGTGTGTGTTTGTGTGTGATATCAAATGATATGCATAGACATAGATTGTACAATTGAGTAATTTCAATTAGCTCGTATTATAATATATTATAGATATTTAAATATCTTTATTTATTTTATTTTCCCTTATATTTTTATTCCTCCAACCCATGAAAGTTGGTGTGTGGTCGGTACACTTAAAGATATGGGATGAGTGCCACTGCACACAATTATTGATTATGTTTGTGAATACAATTATTTAATTTATTATTAGCTACTAATAACGTACCTGTATACCCATCATTGAGTATATTATCTGTATGAATAATTATATGTATTTAAATGTACACTTCAAAGATAGTAAAATTGTGTTTTAAATATTAAATAAAGTAAATGAATAATACACTAATTATAGATTATTAAAAAAATAAAATAAAAAATATCAATAAAATATTTAATTTATAATAATAATTTATACATACTTAAGCATTCTAATTAATAAAATATTAATAATAATAAAACTAATTAGTTTAAATTAAACATGTCTTTACATTCATATTTTATCAAAACATAAATTAAAAACAACAATAATTTCAATAAATGATTGAATATAATCAATATTGTTTAAAAACGTAAATTTAACTTGAGGAAATTAAAGTATCATATTATGTTCTATAATGTTCATTTACGTTTTTATTTTTGTTATTATAATATAGCAGGAAATCATATTTTTTCTAAAAAACTAAAATAAAAATTTCAAATATATATTCCTTAAGATTTAAAACATAAATTAACACACTAGTAATGTCCACCTTATTATTTTTTCTTAAAAAATTTAAAAGAAAAATTATATATTATTGTATGTTACTAAATATGTATTAAGATATTAGTATACTATTTACAAATATACAATTTATATTTAGATCCTATTAAATAACTCAGCATAAAACAAATACATAAAAACTATTTGGTTTTAAATTTTTTGCTTTAATTTTTATAAGACGAATTGACAATATAATTGAATTCTCAATTTTTCTCAACTGTTCAAAATTAATCTTAAATTATCCAATTATTTTATAATAATCATAAACTAGTTCGTAGTAACCCGGTCTTCCTCAGATTTCGAAGTGTAATTACGGAAGTGACTCAAATTTGTTTTGTTCTAAATTCTAATTAAACTATTTTTTTCAGTGGTACAAACAATTTCGTTTGTTTTAAATCAATAGTACATAAGTACTATGAGAAATTATTGATATATTTGTTAAAATAACACATTTTTCTAGGCCAGATTATCCTGAAAGAAGGAAACATGACTTTCATTTTATATACTAAACTAGTTGAATTACACTGATTCGCTCGTTAACAGTTAAAATTGCATTGTTTCGTTCCAACAGAAGTCGAATATCAAGAGAATTCACAATAATATTGAAGTTCTTTAGAAATTTAAAAGTAAGTGATTTCATTTTTAATATAAATTTATTAGTTTTTATTAATTACATTTTAAGTAAATCCATTTATTTATTTTTAAATAATGTTGGAAACTACTACTATGTAGAGTGCTTAAATGTTATATTGTTTTTAGGACGAAATGATTGATAAATTTTACATCTTCTATGTATTTATGTAATACTCTAAATGTTGTATTGTATATTAGTAGTATATTTATTTTACGAATCATCAAATATAAATGTTATAAAAACATTAAAATGAGCACCATAATATTTAAAGAATTTAGAGTATTTTATTGTCTTATGTTTTATACGCAGACGTGTTAGAGTCATAGTCAAAGACGGCAAGGAATACCGTCGCCAGGATGGCACATTTTTTAACATATTTAATGGGTGGATAGACAGTAGCTCAAACAACTGGCGCCGATTAATTACCATTGTGCGATAAATTTTACGTTTTTGGTTTATTTACAAAAAACTATAAATAATATTTACAATAATTTATATAAGATATATAAAAATAATAATAAGAGTGCATAATATTGAAAAATTTTTCTCATTAATTATGTTTGTAAATAATATATTTCGTGAATTAAAAAATTTGTATTGATTACATACTGTAATATTCCTCATCTTCAATATCTTCTGTTAAAATATTTTTGGTTATTGAGTTGTACAAATTAAATTTTGTTATAAGTGAATTATGAAATTTGAACTAACTAATTAAGATAATCATACAATATATTTATACAAATATTTCAAATGTGCCGTTGATTTTCTGTAAATTTAGCCGGTAGATTTACCATTTTTCCTAACGCTATGGAATTGATATTTTAGACGTTGGCTATGACGTCACGTAAATGTATATATTCTTTTGAACGCAACTTGGTTTGACTTAATCGAATAAAAAGAAGTCGTTCTATTTCAATTTTCGAATGTATATCGACAACATATTGATGGAATAATTGTCGACATTTTTAAATATGATTTTCAGAGTTTTTACAAATCATTAATCGAAACGAATAGTAATTTATAGTCTAAATTTATTATTAATTTCCTCATCTGTTCTGGAATTTCTGAATGTAATGTTGTATATTAGTAGTATATTTATGTTACGAATCATTAAATATTAAAGGTATAAAAATATTAAAATGGGCACCACAATTTTTAAAGAATTTAAAATATATTATTGTTTTATGTAATATACCCAGACGATTTATAGTCATATTCAAAGGCGGCAAGGGATACCGTCACCAGAAGCTTACATTTTTTAACACATTTAATAAGTGGATAGACAGTAGCTTCAATCACTGGCGCTGTTTAATTATCATTGTGCGATAAATTTTACGTTTTTGGTTTATTTACAAAAAACTATGAATAATATTTATAATAATTTATGTAAGATGTATAAAAATAATAATAAGAGTGCATAATATTGAAAAACTTTTCTCGTTGATTATGTTTGTAAATAATATATTTCATGAATTAAAAAAAATTGTATTGATTACATACTGTAATATTCCTCATCTTCAATATCTTCTGTTAAAATATTTTTGGTTATTGAGTTGTACACATTAAATTTTGTTAAAAGTGAATTAAGAAATACAAACGAACTTATTAATAAAATCATTCAATATATTTTGACAATAATAATTTACATAAAATAACAAAAAAAGTTCTAATAAAATGTTCAAGTTCGATTTGGCAATGAATTATTTACATGAATTATGTATATATATATATATATATATAATTATAACTATTTATACCAATTAATAAATTTATTTTAATATTATCCTATAATATAATTTCGCCTATTAATTAATAGTATATTAAAAAAGATAAAATTATTTCATTTTATATCTAATATACAGTTTTAGAGTGTATATTTAAGCAAAACTCAACATATTAGTCACAAATTAAACCCAAGTTACCCTAGATTTAAAAGTGTAATACAGCAACGACTAATGTTTTAATTATTTTAAATTCTAATTAACTGTATCTGGTTGTTGATTATTAAATAATTTATGTATTATTCTTTTCAGGGGCACAAACAAATGTTTGTGTCTAAATTCTTCTGGTGCAAAGAACAACAAATTTGAAGGATTACCGACACATGTGAAAGTGATGAACAAATCTCAGCGGCCATTTGCTCGGACCTATGTCATTGAATCTTGAGCATATTCGTGAATGTGCCGTGGGCTCACTGTAAATGTAGCCGGTAGAACTTACCATATTTCCTAATGCTTTGGGATTCATATTGCAAACGTTGGCTAAGACATCACGTAAATGTATATATTCTTTTGAATGCAACTTTGTTTGATTTAATCGAATAAAAAGGAGTAGTTCTATTTCAATTTTGGAATGCATATTGACAATATATTGATGTAATAAATGTCGACATTTTTAGATATGACTTTCAACGTTTTTAAAAATTATTAATCGAAACGAACATTAATTTATGGCACTAGATTTCATATTCGATTCCTTATCTATTCTTGGATTTCTGAATTTGATAATGAAATGATATCCGTCCTCTCCTCTCTAAAATAAAATCGAATATTGTAAATCGTCATGTGTACGATGAGTTTCCGAGACTCAATAAACATCAATATATCAGCGATGGAGAATTATGGCATGAAAGTCAAATTCTTCACTAACTATAACATTTATAACTATAACGATTGCTACTTCTTCTATCATCATTGCGTTATGTTGTCCTACATGTTGCCATTAAGTGTTTCGTCAACCCTAACTACAAATTTGGCGTCATTTGCTGGCATTCGTTCTAGAGCAATTCTGAACAGTCAAATTAATTCATTGTGTTGGTGAAATCAATTTTGTCTATAGATGAAGACTGTAAATATTCTGAATATCATAGTAGAGTGCAGAAAAATAGATTTCAGCATGCAGTGATCACCTGAATTGTGCTGTGCGTACTCCTTCGGTTTCCTGCTTTTCATCACGTTTCTGTTCTGTTTCAAATAATTGTGCTTGATATTACGAACTCGATTCGTTTCCAGTCTTGCTTTTTTTTGTTTGTTTGTTTCTAAAGTTTGAAATGTTTATTTTTCTCTTGGTTGAAGTGTAGATCGTTTAGATGTTTTTCGCTTGGTAGGCATTATTGCACATCTGTTTGAAAAAATATACTCACCAATATATAATAATAAGTTTCAGAATATTATGTTTTAAAATCAATAATTATTTCAATTACTATTTAAAATAAATTAGAATTTAAATGGTCACCATGATAACAATAACAATTTGAATGGTCAACATGTTAACCGTTTAACGCCTAGAATCCCAAATATTCCCGTATTAACTACCGCCCTCGTTTGTCGTATTTCAAATTGTATATTATAAAAACCTTCGAGAGGGTATGCATATCTTAATAAAGTTTCATTATGACCGAATCAACATTTTAGGAATGCATGTGGGACAGATAGACATATATTTATTTTTAATAATAAAATATTACCATTCCCTTGAGACTCGTTTCCTTCTAAACGTTCATTTTCATATACTATAAGGAATATGGTCTGATTTATTAATCAACTAATTTCTACAATAATTTACTTTAAATGAAAATTGTATTATTCTCAAAAAATATATATATTTATATATCTAAACAAACATATATACATGTATATATAAATCTATAATTAAATATACAAAATGCCATTTTGTCTTACGTTGATTAAAGAAAAAAGAAATAAAATATAAAAGTTGTTATATATGTGTGTTTATAACCACCGGTATCGACAATATGTCGTCATTAGGTTAATACAAATATACCTGATTATTAACCAAATGATGGTATTTTGTCGAAACCGGTAGTAAAAAACACACATACATAGCAATTTTTTTATTTTCTTTATTATATTAATTGATTAACATAATATATAATATATTATTATAATATAATTGTAATATTATATTTATTTTATAAATATTTAAGTATACCTTTATATATATTAGGATGGTTCTTAAGTATAGAAGTTGGTTTTTTTTTTAGAATTATCATTGGGACACAATTAGTTATTGTTTCAATACATACAATTGTAATGTATATAAAATTTGGTTAGCATTAATTAAATTTACGACGTGTTACAAAAGGTTTGAAATTTTCCTTATAAGGGTATATTTTGAGTTTTTCACAGTTTTCAAACGAAATAATTCAATTACAATAAAATTAAAAAATATAAATTATAGATATTTTAAAACTCTAAAATAATTGTAATATGTAAATTTTTCTTAAATCGTAAACGAAAATGTTTATTTAACTAGGATATTTTATATAAATAACTCATACATTATACATATCCACAAATTAATATTATAACACATTGTTTAATTATTTGTTTTTCAATTCATATTTTGTTTTAGTGTTTCTTTTTTATGATCTGAAAATTGTTTACGATAATCATAAACGACTTGCCATAAATATTTTTTTTGGTATTCATCTTTTGTAATTATTTCTTTGTAGCCTTTCATTAACTTTACCCCTCTCTCAGCGACATCGTTAGTAACTGGCATATTTTCTATGAAGGCTAAAACTTTTATGAAATGTTCATTACATCCTCAATTAGATGGATATATATTTAAAAAGTTGGTATTGGTAGAAAATCGCTTGAATAATTTGTTTGAATTTTCACTAATAGCATCTTCAATCCCTTTATTTAAATTTTCGTTAGCATATTTTAGTAATTTTAAATAACGTTTGGTATTTTCAAATGAAATATCTTCATTTTTTTATGCTTTTACCATTTCTCGTTTTGTGTAAACACTTATATTTTTGTCAAAAAAAGATAAAGCGGAGATTTCAGGTAATAAGTACCAATCATAAGTGATTGCACATTTTTTTAGCAAAAAAGGGATGAATACCATCTCGGTCATTAATTTTGCATTTATTATGCACATTAGCAAGTCTTTCTGTAATTAAGTCTTTATTTCTTCTGCATGGCTTGAAATAATTTTTAGATAGGCCTGGGAGATTTCCAATTAAATCTTCCTCAACTTCCGAATCGTCAGTACTGCTGGATGAGTATAATACTTTATCTGTTCCATCTAAAATGTGTATAATTTAACTATATACTAAAATTTGTAAAATATAATGTAAATAATTATTAATCGATTAAATGCTTACATGTAGTATTTGATTCGTATATAGCTCGTTTTTCTTTTATTATCTGCATTTATCCATTTTTCCTTATTCTTTTCTTGCGTGAATAATTTTTTGTCGACACCAATCCTACATCCAGGTCGACTTTTTTGTCTCTAACGATTTAAAAAATCTTTGTCTTCTTCAATTTTCATTAAATTTAAAGCACTCACATGTGTTATGTCAAATAAATCATTTAAATTTGCAACAAAATTTGAATTTTTTTCCAATTGTTTATTTTCCTCTTTTTCTATAGATTTCTAAATCTAAAATTTTCCTCTTTTCTAGTTTTTGTAAACATCTCCATTCAACAAACAATCGTGATATAAGTCTTCTAATTATTTAACGCAATAATGTTCTTTAATCGTTGGGATACGTGCCTTATGTCAAAATATTAGTGTTTCTTGTGTAACTAATGTAGCACTTTCATGCAAATTTAATCCAATTTCCCGCATATTAAAAAAAAGTACAGATAAAACTTGGTTTTTCGATGGCAATTTTCTTCCAATTATTTGGTTTGAAGGAAATTCAATTAAAAATATGTGCTTTGAATCACGTAAACAATTTTTTGAAACCATTTTAAATGTGCAAAAGCTTGACAATTGTAAATAGTCTAAATATCTAAATATTTTAAAGTTACAAATTTAAAAATGATAAGTTATTTATTAATATCCATACAATGTATCGTTCATATGACTGTTCACAGTGAACTATATAAATAATGATAGCTTATAGTAAATCACTTAGTAATCTTTCTTTATTCTGGTTTTATTGACAAAACTTGATAACATCAGTACAACATTCATCTTAAACAATTCCACTAATCAGAAAAAATTCTAGATATTTATGAATTATTTTACACAAATATATATTAAATCCAAGATAAGTGTATTACATAAACTCGTATTACAATAAAATATAAAGCAAAGTACAAATCCTATTCAGTATATTGTTACATTAAGTTGTATAATGTTTAAATATATTTTTCTAGTTAAAGTATACGTACTTAAAAATATATACCTATTAAACTTTTTTTATAACTTTTAATGAACTAACTTTTATAATATCATATTTTGTGTTAATTCTAATTTATAATGAGATATACTGTAAATAATGAATTAAAATAAAATATTAGCAGCACTTGGATAATTTCAAAATTACTATTTTATTTCGAAAGTTTACGTTTTAGGAAAAATTTATAAATTTACAAAAATTATTTTAGAGATTTAAACCATCTATAATTTATATTTTATACTTTTTTATTGCAATTGCATTATTTCGTTTGAGAACTGTGAAAAACTCAAACACTACCCTTATAAGCTAAATTTCAACCCTTTTGTGGCACGTCTTAAACTTAATTAATGCTAACCAAATTTTATATACATTATTATATACATATTATTATATACATACATATTTATAAAATTTTATATACAGGTATTGAAATAATATTTAAGTGTGTCCTGATCAATATTCAAAACATGAAAAATAAGGACCACCCTAATATATATATGTATATATGTTTGTTTAAATATATATATATATATATTTATATTTTTTTTATTTACGAGTATTAACATATAATTTATTTTTTATTTTTATTCGTTAATTCTTTTAAATATCTCCTTTTTTATTTCTTTATTTTTTATTTTTTAACCTGCATATCCTTTTTACTCTTTATTTGTTATTTTTATTTTTATTTTATTTATTATTTGATTTTTTAATTATGTATTTAATAGTTCAATAAAATAATTTCACTGTTCATGAAAATTAAAATTAAATTAATAATCATTATTGTAGTAGGTCAGATAATAGAATTGATTATAGTATAAAAATAAATGATTCCATTTTTAATACATTTTTATTAATTTATATTAATTCCATAATTAATAAATCCATTTATTTATTTTTTAATAATGTTGGAAACCCTCACTTAGTAGAGTGCTTAATTGTTATATTGTTTTTAGGACGAAATGTTTGATAAATTTGACGTCTTCAACATATTTATGAAACCATATGTGTGTACCGATTTACAGTTCACTTATATAATTATTAGATTACAGCCCACCCCATACGCACTAACTAACTTTGTAATTGTCGTCAATCGTCGTCGAAATATTGACGAAATTGAATCGAAATACTGCTAACTTGAATATATGTATAAATGTAATTTTCTGTATGCAAACTAAACGTTACAATAAACTAAAACACCATACTTTAATTCTTGCCTTCGTAGTCAATCGTGAAAAACAGCAGTCCGAACAAATTTAATTTTTAATACATCCATTTATTTATTTTTATTAATTCATCTTTCTAATATTTTAAGTACCAAATGTACTATAAATTTGACGTTTTCTCCATATTTAAAAATAGGTATATAAAATAATTATAAATTATATAAAATATATAAAAATAATATTAAGGGTGCTTAATATTTAAAAATTATATTCTCTCATTGATTAGGGTTTTAAATATGTTTCATGATTTGTGAATTAAAATTGATCACATACCGTCATATCCTTCATCGTCATCATCTACAGTTAAAATATTTTTGTTATTTCAACTGTATACATACAATTTTGTGGAAAGTGCATTATGGATTTGAGAATTAACTTATTAAACGAATCTTAGAATATATTTTGTTGTTCATTATTGACATAAAATAAAATATCAAAAAGAGTCTACAAAAATATACATGTTTGATTTGACAGTGAAATATATAAATTTGAATACTAATCAATAACATAACTTCGTCATTTAATTAATGTTATATTAATAGTAATTACGATAATTCGTTTTGTAATATATATGCTTTTTTAGGGTGTATATTAAATCTAAACTGTGAATATTATGCACAATAAAATTTCGACATATGATTGAGTATAATCAGTAATTTTAAAAAACGTAAATTTTATATTTACTACTTATTTGAATCACATTTTAAATATTATATTGCATACAAGTAGTTATGTTTTAATATATTAAACATATAGAAATAATAATATGAATGCATCATATTTAAAAAATTTATCCTTAACAATTTGTCATTATTGTCTTATGTAGTTATTAATTATATTATTTTTTAATCCTACATAGCCGATGATGTGTTTCAATTTAGCGTCGAGGTACCATCGCCCCGAGTGACGCAACTTTTAGTGAAGGCAAAATAGTAACTTCAACTGTTAGCACGATTGAGTTAATTTTTTTAAGGTAAGAAGAAGAAGTGGAAAATTCATGTCTTGTAAGGTATGTAATTAGGTCGATGGTCTCTTGGAGTGACTTTGTGAGTTTCTTTTTTAATACATTTAACAAAACTTTATAGTATTATTTTATTTACTTGAAGGGAGTTTATACACACTATATATTTTAGCTCTCCGATACTTACACTAATCGAGTATTTGTTCCAACCTACGCATTTAACCAGTTTGCTTATCAAGTTGCGTGTTGACGAATTATACAACACCTTGTTTCTTATGCTCTAAATAATCTATTAAGTTAAACTATTAATTGTCAGCAGCATTGTTTTTCTTCTAGTGCATGTGTTTCGTGAAATACTAGTAGTCCGTAGAATCTCCGATTTGCTTTTGTTAAACCTTCGACGTTTATTTAAATAATTTTAAATATTCCTTTCCGAATCCTGAATTTGAATCCGAACCCAATTATAATTTGGTCATTTTTTCCGTGTAATTTCGATATAATTATTTAATATATTTGTTGCGCATTGTAATCGTTTGTCAAATTATGAAAGGTCAAGAAATGGAGAGTAGAAGGGAAAACGCTAAGGCGAAGGTAGCCCTAAATAATACTGTTTGGAGAGATCAAGCCAGCAGGGCAAAAGCTGTCAGTTCGATTTGACTTTTAATTTGAAAATATGACAATATACATAACTCAAAGAGGAGACAACTTGAAGGTAAGTCTCACTTTCTCCATTTACGATTATACATTTTAAATCCAATCAAATACTTTACTTCAAAAATAAATGCATTTTATTTTATTTCTTTTTGTCTTTTAGATAAATTTTACAATTTAATAAAATATAATATCAATCTATCAATTATATATATATACTATCATTAAGTAGCTAATAGAATTCAGACTTTCCTCAGGTTCCAATAATTATTTTAAGGAAGTGATTCAATATAATTATTGTTTTAAATCCTATAAAATATTCTGCACCTGGTTGTTGATTTAAAATAAAATTTTTGGTTAATAAATGTATAATTTATTAATTAATTTTTCCATGAAAACAGAGACCATTGTCTATCCACAGCTAAAAGTACTTACGGAAACAAGAATAATTAATTGATAAAATAGATTTAAATTCATCCATGTTTGAGGACGAAATTATCCGGAATAAACATACATGAAATTCATTTTTAAACATTGCATTTTACCATTGTTTTGTGACTCGACTTCTAGTGGATTTTCGTTTCCAGCTCCTGTAATAAAATATAGTTAAATATAAATATAAATGAATATCAAAAATATAATTTCTAAAATAATAAATCATAAATTATAATCTTAGTTATTGTAGGGCATCTAAATGCTTTTTGGTTTTAAAAACTAAATGTAGTATAAATTTGAATGTTTTTACATATTTATATAACACTCTAGTGATATATTTAATATTAGGTTTTATGTTACAAAATAGTAAATAAATATATTAAATAATAATAATTTTTAATAATAATTAATAATAAATTTAATAATTAAATAGTAATACATATTATTAAAAAATAAAATAAAATGAGTATGTAATATTAATATGCATTATTCTAAAAACAAGAATTATTGTCAATTCAAATAAAATATTTAAGCTGTTATCAGTGAAAACATTAACAACGTTAAAAAAATATAATTTTTTATGTAGATTCTTATTTTGTATACATGGATTGAACGATTTGTTTGAATCAACTACAATATAGTAAATTTAATATAATATATATGTTGTGTTAATATCCAAATTTATTTTATAAACCACATTATATGATTTGGCCCACAATGTCTTTAAGACAATATAATATCAAAATATTAATTATTTTTATGTTATAACTAGTTTAATTACCGGTTTAGCCTGTGAACAGTTAAAATTTATTGTTTTGCTTCAAACAGAAATCAAATATCAAGAGAAATCTCATTATATTATTGAAGTGCTTTAGTATACACAATATTTTTGTTTTTTCTTATGGTGCGTTATTCGTTATTCGTGCGAGAAGCATGTGTTTTCCAAATTTAGTCCAAAACTTGTAACGATTATCCATGAATTTTTTTAATTGTCATTGCAATAGCGAGACGCATCGGAAACTACAAGCATTTGAAGTCAAAAGGCAGATCTCTCGGAATCATTGGAATTCTTGGCAACAGTACTTCTTTTCCATTAAAATTTCCATTTAAGATTATTGCTTCAATGATATTGTTCATCATCTTTTTTACTGTAAGCCTGGTTACATTGCAAAGTCGTAGTAGATTGATGTTCCAGAGAAGAATCGTAGGTACTCCAATTTTCAATGTTTCAATCAAGCGAATTCAAGAATTCAGAAAGATAATTAATTACTTCATCTTGATTCATCACGGTATTAATTGACTTATACGCTATAGCTTCCCTTAGTATGGCGTATTCAATGCAGAAATTTATCACGTTTACATTGTTTTTTTGGCTGCTAATATAGCACGTGCACTGACCCACTTATGATTTTTGTAGTTTTGTGCAATGTTTGAAAAAACATTCGTTGATTAATTCATCTTTGAATATTGGTATTTTACAAAAGAGTCTTTCCAAAGTTATGCATTGTGTGTGTTTATCGATTTCCATTTTCCATTCCTAATAATTAACAATAGTTTGAAGAAATATTCAGCTGATACATCAAGTTGTAATTGTACATACATATTGGTCGTCAAAGTACATGTTGCCATAGGAATGAAGATTTATAATATACATAATGTTCATGAGCTGGCGTTGAATGTAGTATTACTAGGAGAGTTTGTCGAAAATCACCAAACAATAAAATGAGTGCGCCACCAAAGAACCATTCATTTTCTCTTAAACCTTTAGGGGAACGATGTAGCTCTTCTATTGGTTTTTTATACGCCATAGTACATTCGCCTCATATAATGAATTAAAATGATTTCAGTATTTTTCCCACCCCAGAATTTTTATTTATATTACATGTTGGAGTTTCGGAAATTTGCAGATTCAACGGCAATTCCAACATTGAAAGCGCTGTTCGGCAACTATCAAAAGTGTTACCGCAATTCCAGATCATACGAATGCAAGTGCAATATTATTTTGTGATCGAGCTTTTGTAAAAAAAAAGCGAGTTGAGGATAGTTTTTTCAGTTCATCTAGATACATCAAGAAAATACAATTCACAATTTTTGCTCATAATTTCATACATGATTCTAACATATGCTATGCGTTGATCTGGAACTAATTTAGGAAGATTCTTTTAAACAAATATACGCAAATCCTCAACATCAAATTGTGTTTTTCGTTGCAAATCACGATAAAAAAAATCGTTTGCGTAACAATTTGATACAGTCATTCCCAAATGTGTCATGGCTTTGCTAGCGATTACAAAGTAGATGTTCTCAATGCAAATCAGTACATCATTATACACGTTTGGTGTAAACTGAATGCCCGTATTTCGGTTTGTTTACGCGCAAATAGTGAAGAATATCTTCACTTATGTAGTCTTTGTATTTCTCCTAAAGATCTTTCGAATTGGATGGGAAATACGTTGTCAATATTACAGAAAATAAAGTGCATATTCACTGTTTTTGGGCAGTGTTCAATACATCAGCGATTGAGATGTTCTAATGTGCATCGTTTTAAAAATACATTTTTTTTTTTTGACAAGCTTCACGAAACTTAGCAAATATTTTGCTATTGACTGCACTTATTGCTTTAAAAGATGTTGGTCCACGTATGTTAATTAAAAGTAATCGCAAGTAAAAGAATTTTGAATTGTTTGGGTGAACAGTGTACAGACGGTCTAACATGTTGAATATAAATATGAAAATTTTTTAATTGCTTTTTTACGACGTTTACATTTTTTTGCTGATGCATCCCACGTGAAGTATGTTGGCACTTCAGAGTAAAGTAGCATCTTTGCAAACATAATATCCATGCACAGTGTGAGAAATGCTGTCAATGTTGTTTGTGGAGGTGACAATGCTTTTACACCGGCATTTTCTGTCGTTAAATAAATATGCTATTTTCAAGTATATAAATGTACCATGTAATAAATGTACCATTTTCAAGGTGTACGGCCAAATGAACAACTATAAGTTGTCGTTCATTAATTTGAAATGATAAAATGCACTATAATGCTTCGTCACTACTAATGTAGCGTCCTAGTTGATATTGGTTAATTTCGTCGATATATGCGGTTTTCTTCTTAACTTAAAAAACAGACATATTGCTTCCTTTGTTAACATATTTATAAATTTACTTACACGATTTCACAGAATAACAATAGTCGAAGTTTATGTGTGCCTTATACGTTTTCGATAATAACGGTGAATAGAATACCATCCAACGATTATTGATATCCACAAAATTGATTTGTACTTTAATGTTATAGTTTTGCTACCATCTTCATTCGATCGTCAACGATAGAGTGAATGATATCCGTCATTTCCAATGATAGTCGTGGCAAGTAAGTGTATTGGATATAGTTTCGTACATTTTCCATCAGACATGTATGATGAACATTTGTTGAATAAGCACATAGATCATGAAACATGATTTTGGCGACGACTTCAAATAAGTCAGAATCAATATTTTTCGATGAGATAACTTAATAAATTTGCTTAGGAGAGATTTTTTCAATCAACAAAATTAAAATGTAGGCATGTGGCAATCCTCATTTTAGAAATTTAACAGGGTACATTCAAAAACGTGTATCATCGAAAACACTTTGGTTTACAATGAAATCCATTAAAGAATTTAATTTTTGTTTAAACAGGTACGCAGTAATATGAAGACGATGCGATGATGATTTTCCAGCAAACAAAAATTTTTCAAGTTCATCCCATATGGAATTGCATGTGAATGTGATGAACAAATCTGGGCGACTATGTGCTCGGATATGTGTCATCGCAACTTATACGTATTAATGAATGTGCCATGGACTCCCTGAAATGTAGTCGGTAAAATTATAACTTTGCCCAATGCATTGGGATTCATATTGTCATTATTAGCTACTGAACCGCGTAAATTTATATATTCTTCTGTACGCAACTTGGTTTGATTTAATTAAGAAAAAGGATTCGTTCTGTTTCGATTTTGGCATACATATCGATAATACGATATTGATGGGATAATTGTTGACATTTCCAGATATGATTTTCGGCGTTTTTACAAATCATGATACGATACGAATATGATACGATAAGGCACTAAATTTCTTATTCGTTTCTTCATCTGTTCTAGGATTTCTCAATTTCACGTTTAAATGATATCCGTCCTCTTCTCTGTAAAATAAAATCGAATATTGCAAACCGTTCTATGAACGATAAGTTTCCGAGACTTGATGGACACCACCATTTCTGTGATTGAGAATTATGTCACATGAGTCAAATTCTTCATCAACTATAACAATCCCCACTTTATGTATCTTCAATGCATTATATTGTCTTACGTGTTATCCGATAGGTGTTTTGTCAGCTCTAACTTCAATTTAGTAGTCATCTGCTGGCATTTGTTCTAGGGCAATTTTGAACAGTCGAATTAATTTATTGAGGTGATCAAAGGAGGATTGTAATGCAGCGATAATATTCTCGTTTTTTGTTCGTAATGAATTGGCAACGTTGATTCATTTCGTTATCAGTATTTCTTATGAAATAAATTTGCAGAAATGTATGATCTGTATTTGAAAGTGGTAGTAGAGAGACCTAACACAATGGTTAATTTTCTCTTGCCCTTTGAATGTTGGCATGTAATTTTCTCACACAGTGTTTGTCGCAACAAAATATGTCATTTGGAAATACGAATTATATTTTCGTATTTCAGAGAGGAAATGTTTTAATAGGGTTGTGTCGCCTGATAACAACGTTAATAATGTTTAATGTAGTGAATGTATCTCTGGCAATTTTACTGTTTCACTTGCGCAACACATTCCTTGTACTTCATTCTTAAATTTCAAGGCATCAAAATATTCTAACATTTTATCCATTTTTGCAATCAAAAAATTTGGATAAAGATTGTAATTATAATAAACACCATGATAGAATGTAGCAAAATTAATTTCAGCATGCAATAACCGCCTAGATCGTACTCGATCAGTTTCCTGTCTTTCTACACGTTGCTGTTCTGTTTCTGATAGGTTATCCGTTTTTAATCATGTTGCTGTTTTGTTTCAAACAAGTGGGATTGAGAAGTGCGAATTATATTAATTTTCAGTCTTGCTTTTCTTTATTTGTTTGTTTTTGAAGAACAAAGTATTTTTTTTTCGTACATGAAGCATAGGATATCCAATCGTTTTTTGTATGAGAGGTATGATTACAAAAATGTTTGAAAAAATATATTTACCAAAATATAATAATAAGTTTTAGAAAATTATGTTTTATAATTAATAATAATTAAAATATTCATTTAAAGTAAATAACAATTTAAATTGTCAACATGTTAACAATAACAATTTAAATGTCCACCATGGTAATTATTTAACGCCTAGCATCCCAAAATTTCCCCTTATTAGCTACCACCCTCGTCGGTCGTATTTTAAATTTTATATTTCAGAATTCTTCACGAGGATATGCACAACAACTCACCAAAGTTTCATTATAATCGGATCAACAGTTTAGGAATGCATGCAGGACAGACAGACAGACATTCATTTATATATATATATATATATATAAATTAGCCTATAAAACTCAAGTTATTCTAAGACAGTAATTCAAAAATATTTTTATTCCAAAGTCAAGTGAATTATATGGCATATAATTGTTGATAACAATTTTTTTTTTTTTTTTTGAAAAATTTATCATTTATCTATATATTTTCCCATGGAAATATTAATAACGTTTAAAACACTAAGAACGTAAAAAAAACTATTTTTTTACGCCGATTTCTATGTTGTATACTTGGATTGGATAATTTATATTAAATCGACTATACTATATAGCAAATATAATAAGTAAAACTTCCGTTTACGGTCACCTCTGTAGGACGGCACCTCTATGTAACGGTCAATTATTTTGGTCCCGTCAAGTTTTACGAAAAAAATACATTTACACCTCTATATAGCGGGCACTCTAATTAACGGTTAAAATATAAGAAAATGTCAAATGGAAAAATGTTAAATTACTTAATTTTAGAATTATTTTCGACAATTTATCTTATTGATCATTTACGATGTCGATAACGCGATGAACTTATCGTGTCTGTGACTGCATTTGGTCATGTTTCACTAGTTTTAGTGTTCAGTGTCGGTTGAAAACGTTTAAAATTGCGTGTAGTTTTAATGGCGTCCAAACGAAAACACCTAACTTTAAAGGAAAAAATCAAGCTGTTAGATTTTTACCAAAAATAAAATGTGAGTGCACGTGCCCTTGCAGATAAATTTGGAATAGGGAGAACTCAAGCAACCGATTTAATAAAAAATAAAGAAGCGATTTTAAAATTATGGAAATCCCATGGTAACGATCAAATGAAAACTATAAAACAGCATAAAACCGAATCAGTTAATGTAAACATTGTTATGTACAATTGATTTTGTGCTACTCATGCTAAAAATATTCCAATCAGTGGACCAATACTTAATAAATAAAAGAGAAGGTTTTACAAGTAATTAAAAAACTTGAAATTGAAATTTAAAGTTACAGAATATAAATTTAGTATTTTTACCACCAAATACAACGTCACACTGTCAGCCTCTAAATCAAGATACTATGTATACTACAAAATTTTTAAGTTATTTACCGACAAATGATACTTAGACGAATATTATTACAAATTGATGTATTCAAAAACGCTGACGATCTTGCAAAAAGTATTATTATTGTATTAGACGCTTTGATGTGTATTAAACAATCTGTAATGCAGAAAACAGCTAGTTGTGTTCCTAAATGTTTTAAAAAATCAGGTTTTGTTTAGGAAAATTTGCCTGTAAACTTAGATAACACAGATCTCGAAAACGAAATAATCTTTGGTGAACAATTAGTTAATATGCTACCAACTCATATGCTAGGTGAAGAGTTTTTTCGGTCGACGAAAATCTGAGCACTAAAGAAGATAGCACTGATATCACGTCATTCATTACTACAGATAATGACGAGGAGGAAACAAATAAAGAAATTGAAGGAATTGATGTATATCAAAATATAATCAATATATCAAATTATTCAGAAGTTTTCATTCAATTAAAACAATTAGCTGTTTTCACTCTTCAAAAAGTGACGTAGATATTTATAATCTGTTAAAAACCGCAGAAATTCATTTTGAAAAAACTGTTCAAATAATAAAATAAATTTAAAACAAACTAATATAACTCAATTTTTTTAATTTAAATACTTTTGTATTATATATAAATATGAATTACACATTTTTAAATACTTATATGAGAATTTTTTTAAATTTTAAATTATACCTACATTATGAAAAGTCATAAATACATTTTTGTTACCTATATTCATATTTGTTACTTATTTAGTATTTTATTTTTAAATTTTGCATGCACTCTATATAGCGGTCACCTAGAAGATATTTCACTGCTGTTAACGATCACCTCTGTAGAACGGTCACCTCTAAATAGCGGTCGTTATTTCCGGTCCCTTCGGTGACCGTTATATGGAAGTTCTACTGTATAACATATATTTTATGTAAATATCAAATTTTCTTTAAAAATCTAATTATATAATTTGGCTTTAAAAATATATTTTTATTCGATGTCTTATAAAAAATGTTACAATTTAATACAATTTAACATAAAAATATAAATTATTTTTATATTATTATAAACTAGCTTATAGAATTTAGACATTCCACAGATTTTAAAAGTTACTCTGATACAGTTATTCAATAAAGTTATTTATTCCAAAGTCAAAATAAATATATTGCACATAATTGTTGATAAAACATTTTATTTTTGTTTGAAAAATTAATCATTCATCTATTTATTTTCTCATGGAATCTGAATACCTTAGCCATTTTGCTATAGCCAATAGTATCCGTAGAACCAAAAAAATTTATTGATATTATAGTTTTCAAAATCACCTACATTTTTGGTGAAATTGTCCATGAGATACTCTACATGACAATGATTTTAAATTTTAATTGTTACCATTGTTTTGAGACCCAACTTCTTGAGGATCTCCGTTACCAGCTTCTGTAAGGAAACATATTTTAGTTTAAATAAAAATGCATACAATAAAATATTGTTTACTACAATAAAAAATTGTTTTGTGCAAATAATTATTTCCATTCTAGTATCAAATTTTAATCTGTTTATAAGACTGAATGTGATATAGGAAATTTGTAATTAATAAATAACTGTAGATCACTAACCATCATTTTCATAATTTTTCACACTCTCTATTAAAACATTTTTCTATTAATAAAATTGTACGTTTTGAAGTTTATAATGTTCATTACGAATTCTCAATTTTCTAATTAAATGTATGTTATATAAACTTCAGTTTACACACTATTCAATCAAAGATAATAAATAACCATTTTAAACTTCACAAGAAGTTTTATTTGAAATGAGAATATATAATTTATAATTTTATATTATTACATACCTTCACTATCTACAAAAAATAAATAATAATAATAATAATAATAAATATATATTTAAATTTTTTATCAATATACTTATTGATCATCATTTTCCTAGAAATAAATATGTTATTGCTTATCAATTTAAATAATACATTTATCCTTGTAAACTATATTGTAACGTAGCCGAGGGTGACTATGTTAAATACATATGTATATTATTCAAGGAAGGTTTTTTACCATTTAAATAATATTAACCGTAGCATGGGAGCAAAAATATGATGTTTAGAAAAGACAAAACAAATATATATTTGTTTCACTAATTAATACATTGTAATTTCTATTAGTTAATAAATCAAAGTAACTTACATATTTGAAATTATGATATGCTTTTAATTAATAATCTGTTTATAAAAAACAGTTCCGGGTGGAGTCCAATGTCGCTAAATGGTATTCGTCAAGAACTATCTCTATTTTACAAATTGTGTTGACCACAGGGTCTTACATGATTATTTATAGAGGAGAAATGTCACTGGTCAACATTACACAAAATACACCTATATATATATATATATATAATTATGTAAAAACATATGTATTCGCTCACACATATACCCATGTTTACTATGAAACGGGACAGTACAATATGATATGTTATTTAAACTAATTAAAGTAAGGAAAGGAAATAAAACAAAAATAATAATTAACAAAATCACATTTATGACGTGTGTAATTACTTGAATCTGAAACTGGAATTGCATGTCCGGAAAACAGGAAAGCGACCATTAAAATTATTATTAAATTAGGTTTAATAGTAACCATTTTCGTATATTAAAATAAAAAATATAGTGGTTAACTGTTTTACACAAATAAACTATGTAAAGTAATTATTTTTTACGCAGGTCTTTAATTTTACGTTTGGTGTAAATTTTCAAATGAATTTAAGTGTAGAAAACGAAATAATATTGTTTAATTGTATTAGTACCTTGTAAAGTAAATACATTATGTTACTGAATGTCTGTTAAAAATGCTGTATAAACAATGTTTGATTATGTGATTCAATAAAATATGCTTTACTTAATCATATAACTTTTATATTAAATTTTATATTAAATTTATTAAATTATATGTAATTTTAAAAGACTTAATAATTTTTTTTTTAAATATATTACTCCGATACAACTCATATGCTTAATGCCTACTATTACATTAAAAATCGCTAAACATATCAGATAATGTGCATAAGGTAAATTTATAATCGGCTTGTTATGCATGTCAAAGCATCTACACTACTATCACGAAAAACGCTAAACAAATAAATTCCAAATACCTTTTAAAATTTATTACAAACTTATCGTTTTGAAAATATAACTATTATGTAATTATATTAAAAAGAAATTGTTGTGACAACAAATGAAATAAATAATTATGGCCTAATTTATAATTTTTAAAATTTTTGAAATTTTAAAATTTTATTTTTATTTGTCCCTTAATTAATTTCAATGCAAATATGTATACATAATACCATTGATTATACGTAATTATACGTAATAATTTGTTAAAAATAATATAATATATAATTGGATTATTCTCAAAATATTAATATTTTAATTATTTTTTTATATTATATAAAGTATATAGTAGTATTACCATACTTGTTGTGAGATGTAAATAACGTATTTACTAAGTAAGTACGCGAAAACAAGTTTATACAGATATGGTTTTCAACACACAGTAATAACTTTAATAAAATCGATAAATATAAAATATTATAATTTTCAAGACAATGCTAAAAAATAAGTGATGATTCAAATTCAAATTTTGAGGTTCAACCGAACTCGAACCTAACTGAACTATCTAATTTAAATATCCAACCTGAACCTAAACTAAAAAATTTAAAGTTTATAGATTAATTAACCCTTTATAAAATCTCACATGATAAGATTTTACTTGATACTTCAATTGATCATACTATATCAAATTTTTACTCCCATGAAATTCTTCTTATGATGATTATCTTACGATGCAACACAGTTTAGGTAAAATAATAATCATATATTTAATTTTTATCATGTTATGAACTGAGTGATATCAATTTGCGGGTATTTCAAACCCCAACACATTATTTGTTCGAGTGATACAATAGAAGTTCACCTTTGGACCGGGTCATATGACGGAGCGGTCGACGTTGCGATGTCAGACCGCGAGAAATGTGTCGTTCCCGAGACACCCGGCCGATCGGTGGACGACGAAATTTTTTAGTTAAATTGTGTAGGCTTTTATTTGTTATATTATCTTTTTTATATAAGCCTAATTGTAATTCATTGTCGTGTAGGCGATTCATACTGTAGTTTGTTGTCGCGGTCGATCCATCGCGGTAAGGAATCAATCGTTAAATTATATCAGACATAAAAATGTTTTGTAATATATTATGATACGATTATGTTTCCATTTATAATGAAATAATAAAAATGTTAAAATGTATTTTTGCCTGTAATATGTTCATTTATTATTATTATTATTATTACTATTATGAGTACCTAGTATTATTTTTTGTATATATATATTTATACTCAGCCCATATAATACCATTGGCGGGCTAACCATCGTATCGAGTTGGTGCTTATGAATTGGTCGCCAAACATTATTCATGTATATTTTTTAATTATTCTGTTTTTTTTTTTTTTTTTTTTAGTAAAGTTATACTATAAATTTGTTTATTATAATATTTTGCATAATGTATTTCATTTTTGACACTAAGAAGTCAAAGAAACACCATTTATAAACACCATCTTATGCTCCTTAAAGGTTTCAAAACAAAAAAAGGGTAAACCATATTTTAGATTTTATGTTAATTTAAATTGTGGGGTTTAGTGAACCCCAACACACTAAAGACGCATAAAACCGTTAACAAACTAATCTTCATTAGTGAAACATTAAACATTTAAAGAAACATTTAAGTATTCGTTTGATAAAAATATTGTTTACCTAAATAATTAATTATTAATTCATTTAATATTTAATATAGGTATGTAGTTCAATATTCGAACCGAATTATTTTGTGTTTAATTCGGTTCAAATATTACCAATTCTTCTTGTACTTTGCCTTTTCCCGCTCACGTGGGGTCGGCATTTCTTGTCAATTTTCTCCAATCGAGTCTGTTGTGCACTTCATTTCCTAATAGATTCTTCTCCCTCAGATCCTCCTTGACACAGTCTCTCCACTTCTTCCTCGGTCCCCCTCTCATTCTCCTGCTATCCACGTTCATCCTGTCCATCCTTCTGACGATGTTATCCTCTTCCCTTCTTTCAACGTGTCCAAACCACTGTAGTCGTCTTTTTTGCACTTTCTTCGATATTTCTGTCACCTTCATTTTCTCCCTTATAATGTCATTTCTGATCCGGTCTATCCTCGTCACACCACACGTTCATCGTGACACCTTCATCTCTGCCACTTCCAACTTCTTCTCCTGCACCTTCTTTACAGGCCAGGTTTCAGTACCGTACAACATTGCCGGTCTAATTACTGTTTTATATATTTTACTTTTTATCTTCCAACACATTCTTTTGTCATAAAATACTCCGGTTGTTTTCTTCCAATTTAGCCATCCTGCGTTTGTTCGATGCGCGATTTCTACGTTGAGTTCTCCTTTTTTGTCAATGATCGAACCCAAGTATTTGAATTTTTTTCTCGGCTTAGTTCCTCTCCATCTAGAATTCTACTACGCTCTTCATTCAGGAAATTAAGTTGTACTGTCTTGTTTCTATTTAGTTTCAAACCTCCGTCTTCTAACGCCCTTCTCCAGTATTACAACTCTCTCTCCATCTCTTCTACCTCCATCCCACACAACACCACATCATCTGCGAACAACATGCACCAAGGGGCCTCCTTTCGAACGTGTTTTGTTATGTCGTCCATAATTAGGTCGAATAGGTAGGGGGATAGGGCTGACCCTTGGTGCAGTCCGACGTTCACTGAAATCCTCTCTGTTAAGCCCACACTACTCCTTATTTTCGTTGTCGCCCCTACGTACATGTCTTCAACTATTCTTACATATTTTCCAGGTATTTCCTTTTCTCTCATACAGCGACTGATTTCCTCTCTAGGCACCCGATCATAAGCTTTCTCCAAGTTTATAAATATTAGTATTAGAGGTTTTTTTTCTTGGTATTTTTCAAACAGTTGTCTTAAAGTAAAAATGGCATCTGTTGTACTTTTGCCGGGCATAAATCCAAATTGTTCAGCTGACACACTTGACTCCTTTCTTATTCTTTGATCTATAAGTCTTCCGTACACTTTCATTGTATGGGACATGAGTTTAATTCCTCAATAATTGTTACACTCTTGAATATTACCTTTTTCTTTGTAGATTGGTACAATAATACTATTTCGCCATTCATCTGGAATTTTCTCTCTTCTGTATACTTCACTCATAATGCACCACAGTAGGTCTACTCCGTCTTTCCCGAGACACTTCCAGGCTTCAATCGGTATTTCATCTGGGCCTGTCGCTTTGTTATTTTTCATTTTCTTCAATATTGCTTTGAATTCTTCTCTCTGAATATCTGTTACAAGTCCCTGGTTTTGAGTTCCTTTTTTCGATCTGTCTTTTGATTTTCCTCGTTCATCAGAATGTCAAAAAATGTTTTCCATCTATCAAGAATTTCACTATCGTATTTTAGAACCTTTCCTTGGGTATTCTTAATCTGTTTAATATGGCTAAAGTCCTTTTTTGTTTTGTCTCTGGATTTTTTAAGTCTATATACGCTTCTTTCTCCTTCAGGTGTGTCCAGTTCTTCATAAAGTACATCGAGACCTTTCGCTTTTGCTACAGCTACTGCTTTTTTGGATTTATTGTTATTTTTTTTTGTATTCATCTTTGTCCTCTTGATTTACTGTTAGGTCCCATTTGTTCTTCGCATCTCTCTTCCTCTTCACTGCTTTCTTCACTTCTTCATTCCACCACCAAGTCTCCTTGTCTGGGGGTGGTAATTTTCCGGTTGTTTTTCCTAGGACTTTCTGCCCCGATTCTCTTAAAACCGTACTACAACTTTTCCACAAATCATTTTGTTTTTTGTTTTTGTTAATGTTTTCGAGCACTTCCTTTTTAAATTTCTCTCTTATGACAGGGTCTTTCAAAGTCCACCATTTGATTTTGGGTGTTGTAGTTTTGCCCTTCTTCTTCTTGTTCGTAATTTCGAGCGTAGTGTCAATAACTACTATTCTATGTTGTGGTGCCACAGCCTCCCCCCTAATTACTTTATAATTTTTAATCTCTTTTAGATGTTCTCTTCTGCATAGTAGAAAGTCTATCTGGCTGCTCCTATTTCCACTCCTATAGGTGTTTAATTGATCTTCTCGCTTTTTAAAGAACGTGTTTAGTATGGCCAAGTCGGTGGCCAAGACAAAATCCACAATGTTTACTGCTTCTACATGCGGTCGTTCCACCGGTTCACACATAAAACAACCTTGTCAAGAACAATTCCCACTCCATTTCTTCGTCTATCATCTGAACCACTGTAGAAAAGTTTATATACATCCCCAAGTTCTCCTGCACTGTTCCCCTTTTATCTTGTCTCATGTACACATAGTACCTGTATCTTCCTTCTAACCATCAGATCTAATCATGATCTAACCATCGATAAGCCTGACACATTTTTTGACTTTGAAAAAAGAAACAAAACGTAAACACGCACGGTATTTTCGTAAAAAGCTAATTTAATTTAAAGTAATAATTATGCTTTTAGACTATTATAGAGCAGTGAATATATAGCTCTGAAAAGACTGAAATTATATTTAAATAAATCCTAAACTATCATTAAAAGAATAAAACATAAAATATTGCTGTCGCTCAGTAATAGCACTTTAATTAATAAGTGAAATAGCTAATTTAAGCTTACTTTGAATAAGGCTCAGGGTTCATTAAATAAAAACAATATCTCAAAGTTAATGCTTTAATACAGTTAATAAAGTTAATACAGTATGCCTAATATTTTCAGTCAAAAAGTATGTAAATAACGGGTTGTAATTGAGTCTTACACCCTCAAAATACTTAAGGTGGGGAAGATGCTGTACCTTCCCGTGGTCCCCGCCGTAAGTACTGTTGTTTTTAGATCCTCTCGATATTTCTGCGTTTTCACCACATGATATTATCTGATATGAAAACAACACGAAACCAAACAGCATCAAACCGGCGGCCGAACGTTGTAAAACCTCCCGGCCTAGTTGGTGAAAACTGCCCTTTTCAGGGCAACCCCTCAGACAGACTGAAATTATATTTAAATAAATCCTAAACTATCATTAAAAGAATAAAACATAAAATATTGCTGTCGCTCAGTAATAGCACTTTAATTGGGCTGAAATTCAGGGTCCCTTCCCAAGGAGCCAGCACTTACCTGTTGTCGTGGACGTTGGAATTATAATACCGACCATAGACAAACCCTTTATGCCTAGATGGAACCTGCGTAAAGCTAAATGGTCTGTGTATACAAAATACGTTGAAGAAAACATAAACCGAATTAAACCTATACCGGAAAACTATATTAGGTTTATTAAACTTATCAAAACAGCAGCCGAGAAATCGATACCCAGAGGACATAGGCACAGTTATACACCCTGCTGGACGAAACAATGTGAATCATTATTACAGGAGTATGAAAGAGATGGAAACGAAGTCACAGCAAATAGTCTTATCCGTCTGCTAGATGAAGAACGGAAAAAGAGATGGTTAGAGAAAATGGATGAAATGGACTTCACGCACTCGAGCAGGGAAAGCTGGTCTCTGCTTAGAAAACTGGGAGCTGCCCAACCGTCATGGAGGGAGAGCATGGTATCACCCAATTCCATCTCAAACATCCTTTTCAAGACCTCAAATATAAAACCAGGGAAGCTAGAAAATCTGAAGATAAAACATGATTTTAAAGAGGTAATCAACAGCTGTGTAGAAAAATCTGAAAGTATGGAAGATTTTAGAATGGAGGATGTAGAAAATGCAATGAAGCTCGTTAAAAGTGGTAAAGCTGCCGGCGTTGATGGCATCTTACCCGAATTTCTCAAATATCTAGGTCTAAAAAGCAAAGCCTGGTTAGCAAGTTTCTTCTCATCAGTTAAAAATAACAATGTACTACCTAAATTATGGCGAGAATCAAAAGAAATTGCAATTTTGAAACCGGGCAAACCAGGAAATGACCCAAAGAGCTATAGACCGATATCATTATTATCAGTAGTATATAAATTATTTGAGAGAGTACTCTTAACAAGAATTCAAAAACAAATTGAGATAAATCTACCAAAGGAACAGGCAGGTTTCAGATCAGGAAGGAGCTGTTGTGAGCAGGTTCTGTCAATGGTCACGCATGTAGAAAACGGATTCCAGAAGAAAATAAAAGCAGGGGCGGTTTTTCTCGACCTATCTTGTGCGTACGATACGGTCTGGAAACGTGGCCTACTATTAAAACTAGCGAAAATACTGAAATGTAAAACGTCTATACGACTTATCGACTCTATATTGTCAGACCGGAAATTTAGAGTGCTCCTAAACGGGAAAGAGAGTAGGTATAAGTACCTCCAAAACGGCCTCCCTCAAGGATCTGTCCTCTCCCCAGTATTGTTTAATGTTTACACATCTGATATCGTGAACACAACATCGCGGAAATTTATGTATGCAGATGACGTGGGATTAGTTGCCCAAGCCGAGTCGTTTGAAAAACTGGAAGAGATACTGAATGAGGATCTATCCATAGTACAAAAATATTTTAAGTCATGGCACCTAACACTCAACCCAAACAAAACTACTTCCATTGCGTTCCACCTAAATAACAGAGAATCAGATAGAAAACTAAACTTAATGGCTCAGGGAGTTAACATACAAGGAGAAGATGCCCCGAAATACTTGGGAATAAAGCTAGACAGGACTTTAACCTTCAAACAGCACTTAGAAGGAGTAAAAAACAAACTAAAAACTAGGAACAATATTATCAGTAAGTTGGCCGGAACAAACTGGGGGTGCAGAGCAAATGTCCTTCGCACTTCTGCTTTGGCTTTGGTGTTTAGTGCTGCGGAATACTGTGCCCCAGTATGGGGGAGGAGTGTGCACACGAAAAAAGTAGATGTGGAATTAAACAATACAATGAGAATAATATCAGGTTGTGTTCGGTCAACGAAGGTGCAGTGGCTCCCGGTAATCTCAAATATAGCCCTACCAGAAATACGCAGATATGCAGCAACGAAAAAAATACTAGAACAAATTAGAAACTCGACACACCTCCCAGTTCATAACGACATATATGATGCGCCATTTAAACGATTGAAATCTAGACACCCTATTTGGTCTATCGAGAATACAACAGATGTTCCGGAGGATTTGTGGAAGAAAATTTGGAGAGATGAAAACGTCGTAAATGACCTTCTCGTCAACGACCCAACTCAGAGAGTCCCAGGTTTTGAACTCCCACGGGCGATGTGGACCGCTCTAAACCGAATTAGAACAGAACAGGGAAAATGTAATTTCCTTTTACATAAATGGAAAATGGTAGATACACCACTCTGCGAGTGTAGGCAGGTTCAAACCATCAAACACGTTGCAGAAGTATGCCCTCTTACAAAGTATGAAGGAGGGATAGTAGGGCTTCACAAAGGAGACAGCGAGGCACAAGATTGGCTTAGTACCCTGAAAGTTCACCTTTAGAGCAAGAGATGTGTTTGCAGTCACTCTATTGCATCTATATGTTATGTTTATATTTATTTTATATTTTATAGTCTTTTCTCTTGTTTAAAGTTTTATATATGTTTATTTAAAAGTTTTCACCAATTAATAATAATATGCCATATGAAAGAAAAAAAAAATACTTAAGTATTTGAAAATAATTAATACAGTACTATTGTAATATAAAAAATATAGTACTAAACTAGTACTAATATTTCGAAACTGAAAATTTAACATTCTATATGTGTTACGTATCATATATAGTATGTTTTATATGGGTTCCCGATTCGTCAATGGGGACTGGTTGCTTTGTCGTCCGTCGCGCGTATGCGAAAAGTCGTCGTCGTTGTGTTTACGTCTTTAGTGGTACATTGTCTTGTCCACTATTACGTATTTATTATAAACTATAATAGTCCATTTTGGACAAATACGCGACCTCCATCACCATTCATCATCGTCATCGTTTTGGTACCACTTCATTGGAGTGTGTTGTTGTCGAGCACAGATGCCCATTGTGATGTGAGTTATTTTAAGTTTCATTGTTGTATAGTATTAATAGATTGTCATATATTATTCGAATTGTTAATCTTTCGTGTAAATGTATTTAATTATAAACCATATCGATCTATGTTAGTTCGCTGTTTTTCAATAGAATTTATTTTACGCAACAATTATTGTTATTTGTTCTCTTTATTATTATTATTGTTTCCCTTTTATTTCTTATACATAATCTTATTTCCCGTATCTATATTCCTTGCGATTGGGTAAGGATCTGATACGAAACAGTATGTATTTAATTCTCTATTTTATAAAGATTTTTAATATTGCTCTAAATACCAATATTAAGGCTAGAGTGTCTTTAAAAATGTTTAAAAGATAACAATTATCAAACAAAGAAAATAAAAAATACCAACATAATTTTGTGATTTTACAAAGCATAATATAACTAATAATTTTCTTAAATTATTGAAGGGGCTCGGCCCCCCCAAAAATTTTTTTGAGGGGACTCGGGCCCCCTTAGGCCCCATGGAGTCGGCGCCTTTGCTTAATATATAATAGTACTTAAGCATTCGTATTATTGCAATGCTAATTCATGAACAATATTCTTAAATTCACAATTTTCCGCATAAATGAATAAATCAAGAGGTTTTACTGCCTAAAAAGACCTACCAGGCAAAAAAGTTTAAAAGACCCACTAAACCAAGCTTACTCATAAAAGTAATTTTTATGAATTTAAAAAGTAAACGTTTTTATCTCATTAATAATCTCATGATAATAAATGAATCAAGTACTTTTTTACACGTATATCTCTTTTCTATAAGCATGATAGTGTAAAAATACACGTACCTAAATTATCCTTCCTGCTACATACGCATACATTTATACAATAAAAATTTCTAACTATTACTACTAAATAATAAAAACCAAACAATTTGTAACTTGTCATACCTAATTTGTAACTATTTTTTTAACCAACTTTTTATAATAACGGTAACCTCACCGTTTTCGAATTATAACAAGTTTCTCAATAGGGAGTTAGCTTCAGTATAGGTACTACTGTAAAACTCATAGGTCCCCCAAAAACACTGATTTTGGAAAAACGTTCAGGAAAGTAAATAAAAAAGAAATCAAGTACTTTTTTAACTAAAATTTATTTTTAAACATCCTGAAAAACGATTAATTTAAATACCTTCATAGTTTTACATTAATACTGAAATGTAAACTATTTGCAGTACGTATGTACAATTTATTAACCTAATGCTGGCCTAACGTACATTTACAACACAGCATTGTTTAATAATATAAAATACATAGTTTTAAGTCTTAAAATTTCAAATTATCTAGATTTTATCCCAACGCGATCACAGGTTCTTATTCGAGAATCTACTACAGGCGATATAATTTTACACATTTGAGACACATAGAATTAATTTATAGGCACATAATATAAAAATATCATGTCAGTTTAATACATATATATTATTATTTATTTAAATATATATGTATATTTTTTTTAAAAAGATAAATTTCTAAAAAACTAGGGCTTTTTTAAAATTAATAAAAATGTAAAGAATAATTTTATAAAGTTACTTATACATATTTACTTATAAATATACTCTTTTGCTATGTAATATAATTAGTAGATAGTATTCCAAACCTAATTTTAAAAAATTTTGCTACATTATTTTAATTCTTCATCATCGAATTATTTACACTTTGGAATACCCATATCACGAAAACGACAAGGTTACATATTATACAAAATTGGATAAAATAGTAACAAATGAAAAGTAATATAATAAAATTTGTTTGAAGTGATTTGGACAATATGGGGGGGGGGGGACTACGTGAATTAAGCCTCCATTGAGAAACTCGATATAATTCGAAAATGGTGAGGCTACAAATTATAAAAAGTTGGTTACAAATAGTTACAAATTAAAATAAATAGGTTACAAAATAATTTGGAGCGTTTAGGTTTGGATGAGGAGGCCAACTTCACACACGTTCCATAAATAACACATTCAGGTCTATGGACATTTTCAATCATTACGAAAGCCTGTGGGACAAATATTTTTTACAATATTTTCTTATCTTTTCCATCCGTGGTCTTAGAAGTTTAGTATCACTAACCTGCGATAACTTCATCTAAGTTTTTGTTCAACAAGATTGGTATTTGTCAGGTATACCCGTAAATAACGGAATTTGCGCTGCGTATCGTCGTTCGCTCGTCAATTATCGACGAGTCCCGCGTCAATCGTAGTGGAGAGACGATGTGTGCCGATTTTATAACTAAATATGTCTATTTGATATTTACATTGCTTATTGAGATAAAAGTGTTTATTATTTATTAATTATTAATAATTATTCGTTTTGTTAAGTGCAACTAATAAACTAGTGTTATTGTGTTAAATATAAGATCGTAAAAAAAGGAGAAGTATCAGTTATTTTGCAACCTACTTCCCAACATTATTTGGGACAAGCGTTGTCAAGCGTTTTTCGAACTTTCTAAATAGTTTTCCTCAAGACGGAGATTTACTACAAATTCAAGTACGGAAAAATAAAATCGAGGATGACTGGAACGAATTTCAAAAAATACAGTCCACTATAGAAACCAACGTTACAGACGACGCAGCGATTATAGCAACGGAAAATTATCGTATTGAGTTTGAAGGCTTATATTTTCACGTAATTGCTGCTGCTGAATGATTTTTATTAAAAGATATTCAGGATGTAAATAAAATAAAATCTGAAGAAAATGTTAACGCGACAGGAAACAACAAAAATCCGCATAGTATAATCGAGTCATCAGGCATCGATTGTGAAGTTGGCCGCACTTAATGTACCTAAATTCAGTGGCAATAACAAGGAGTGGTCGACGTTAGTAGGATGTTTTGGTAGGTTCTGCATCAAGGGCGATCCTCCCGATCCTCCCGATCCTCTGCCCTAGATTCTTATCAGCCCTAGATTCTTATCACACCTGTTATCTCTTATCACACCTGTTATCACACCTGTTATCTCTTATCACACATGTTATCACACCTGTTATCACTTAACACACCTGTTATCACACCTGTTATCACTTAACACACCTGTTATCACAACTGTTATCTCTTAATTACCCTTCATTGCATCTGTTATCTCTTATCACACATGTTATCACATTTTGTTATCTCTTATCACTAGATTTAGCCCTAGATTCTTATCACGTCTCTTATCATACATGTTATCTTTTATCAGTAAGTTTATCATTGAATTTTGCTCTTATCACTGCCCTAGATTCTTATCACACCATATTTCAGTGCCGCCCGATCCTCCCACTGTCTTTTATCACTTTATGATAAAATCTCTTATCACGTCATTTATCAGTGCCGCCCGATCCTCCCACTGTCTTTTATCACTATATGATAAAATCTCTTATCACGTCATATATTAGTGCCGCCCGATCCTCCCACTGGCTCTTATAACCCTTAAATCACTGCCGCCTGATCCTCCCACTGTCTTTTATCTTATGTGCACTGTGTGTATGTGTATTACCTACATATAATCTTTTTCTATAAATCATATCATTACTATAAAAATATTAAGATGTTACATTTTTGTACAATCACTTGACAGGTTTTTAATAATTTTAGAATTAAATTTTAATACGAATATCTCGATGTGAGTGTGTTAATCAGTAATTATTGACCAGTATATATTATACGAAATATATTAAACTAAAAGTATCGATTTGTGGGAAAATAATTATTTTAATAGTTCACCGTAATTCTACGAAATATATTTAATGTTAGACTAAAAAGTGACGATTCGTGGGAAAATAATTTTTGGCCGCTGCTATTATATACATGTTAATATAGGTTGCTACATTTTTGTACAATCACTTGATAGGTATTTAATGATTATTTTAAAAATGTACATTAGCATAATATTGTATGGTATGTGTAATTATTATGAAAAATGCTTAATGAGTGTACACGAAAAAATCGATTATTAAAAAATAACTTACTAATTCCTACTATACTCCTATATAAGACGGTTTTGCTATTATTTTAATTCAGTACGTTTCTAAATTTCAACCGTATCAAGACCTACCCAGGCAGACTTGAGCAGTTAAATTATTTAGAAACGAAATTTAAACCGACTTGTCATTTTTCTGTGAGTTTAGTGTTATACCGTGTTTACATTCGTGGAAAAATAATTTTTATAATAATTCATCGCTATCACAACTATTTGGTTGACAGTTAGTTTCACGTTATTCTCCAAGTGATAAACACGTTTACAAAGTGTAATGATATGCATACATATCATAATTGTAACCACAGCTCACACAAGTACTTAATTACTTGTGTTATAATATTGAATTCTTTATGTTAAACACCATATGTAACTATTTGACATTTTTCCTTCAAAATAAAGACATACTAACATTCGATCCGCTCGGGACACAGATGGTATTTACAAATAATAACAAAAAAAAGAAAACACATACTTAAGCTTAAAGAATAACCTTCACGGACGAGGGATGATGATCACTAGGGTCGGAAACATAAATTAAACGAAAAAGAGAAAAATATCGGTACCCGACAAACGCACATAGCTTTCTAAAATACTAACATAAACACTTTATGGAAACGAATTTCACACACATTAAAAGAACAAAAAAATCATGCGTAGTTTAGGTAGGGTAAAACATATGTACTTGAGAACTGACCCGAGACGAAAGGCCGCAATGTGTCCAACACGCATATTGTAGCGATTAAATAATAAATTTCGATTGGTAGTTGACCGGACCGTCACGCAGTCGGCATATTAAAGAAATCATAAAACACCAAAATTCACACCCTAGAACCCTCGATGATCACGTCCTCTCGTCACAGTGTGTGCGCACACTCCAACCACGAGCCAGCTCTCCTGACCAAATCTGTGTTCCGGGGAACGAAGTTGGTTTTCCGAGACGACTTGATCGAGTTTTGGCTTGTTTGATATCGTCGGTGAATTCGCTCTGGAAGCGAAGTCACCGATCCAACCTTTTCTTTATATTTTATCCTCCTGATTTTCTTATTTTGTATTTCCCCTTTTTTATTATTATAACTCCTTTGTGTCATCGTCCGTCTCTGCAGAAATTAGTCAGACGTCGAGCGCCAGCACAAGGTAAGGAATTTTTATATTTGACAGTTGTTCCGCAGTGTTTTGCCTCACAGTTTTCGTCTTATATTTTCTCACGGTTTCTTTGAAGATAACATATTTTTTATTCTGGCCGAACCTAAACGATTCTCGGACTCACACCCCGCGATTTCCCCTAAGCGACACCCGTAATTCCATCACACCCCCTTTATTAATTCCATTTAAATTTTCTTTTCTTTTCTCTTTTTTTTTGTATTATTACAAAAGTGTTCAACTTATGATGGCCGGTTCAAATAAAGAATTATACAAGTACATCGCACCATCACCGCCTAGCCAGCTCATCGACTCGTCAGTTTTCGTGATTGACTTTACAGAACGTAAATTTTTACACGTTGGAATCGATCCGGTAAACCAATTTAACGTTATGTCACATATTATTACGCCATCAAGATATATCAGCATAGATACCGATTTTCTAAGACGTATATTCGCATTGATGGGAAATATTCTATCATATATATTGGACTCACCTCAAACAACGAAGACCGTATTTGTAGATACCGACAAAGTAATACTAACAAATATGATTTACCGTGGTGAGAACATGCTTGTTATTGAATCAAAAATACAAGACGGGTGCCGCGTATTACTTAACAGAAAAGATCTGATGGCAATTCAATATTTAGAATGGAGTATATACGAGGCAGTAGTACGTAAAACCAAGATAATTGCTCCATTGGTTTCTAAACAATTTAAACAAATGTCAACATACTTAAAATCTTGTATTAACTCGGGAAAAACAAAAACTAAAGAAGAAGTAACCAATTTTATCAAAAGCGTCAATGAAGAATTAATTACTAATAATATATCAAAGTATGAGCACATCTATGTTAGTCAAATAAAATTATTTGCTGTAGAACAACTTGCAATCAATGTGTTGATGATTGACGAGGTAAACTAATTTACTCTATATAAATATTTCATTATACTAATTTATTTTTATTATTTCTAGCCATATGACGACTCGATGTATAAGAATAAATATGAGGAAATGAATACGTCTACTACTTTAGCGAAAGAATCCAAGGTAATAAAAAAAAAAAAATTATTCTACTTTTAATGTATGAAACTAAATTCAGTTTTGTTTTTATTAGCTATACGATCAATATGACAGACCCCTAAGATTTATTTCGCCGCCATCATCTCCATACAATCTGCCAGAGACGCGAGCTGTTGACGAAAACGATGGGCCAACAATATTCAATTTGCATAAAATACCGTCGCCTTCACCACCACCATCTCCCATCAACTTTTATCAGCCATCTCAATGGAAAACCTCGCGCGAATTATTTTCAAATTTTAAATAATAATTAAATATTATTTATAAATAAAAACACACTATATTATTCATAAAAAAAAATATTAATTTTTTATTATTTCTTAACATTAAGTTATACAATAATAATTTACAAAATTCTTACTTCCCCGTTGAAGGGATTGTAAGTTATAATTTGGTCATGTATAATTAAACAATATGCTGATGTTGCATCTGCAAACTTTTCGTTTGCCTCAAATTCAATCCTTAGGTCTACGGTGGATGTCTTGACGTTGTCGTTTTGTCTACTCATATCAACAACTATGATTGGAGCGTATTTTTTGAAATTGGTTCTGTTCAATAAAGGTGTAACATTATCATTACCATAGTATGATTTTTGAAACTCTGTATAAGCTCTGTATAATGTAGCAATTTTATTCTTTGTGAAATCACATTGAAAATCTTCGTAGGGAAACACGTCGGAATTTAAATATACTTTTAAATTTTTAATTGTGCAGTGGTCGAAAAACGATATCGGATTATTATTACTATTTTTCCTATTAGTTTGAAACCCTATTATGGCATAACGTGGTTTTTCTAATTTGTTTGATGTTTTTACTTTCCACGAGTGCGTAGTATTTTGTGGTAAAATCGGGTATTCGCACAGTTCCCATGTTCTAAATGCGCACGTAACAGGTTTATGACTGTTTATGACTTTTAAAAGTGTAATTTTTTCTCTATCGCTGACTTTGACCATGGGCATTCTCCATAATATTTTAGTAACATTTAATTTAACATCTTTCAGTTTCGATGCATTTGTATCCAAGGCATTATCGGGTTTGAATAATTTAATAGCATTAATGTCTAACGATGATCTGTTCATAGTAAGTTGTTGATTACAATTAATTAATATACGCTTATAATCTTCACAAAATCCAAACAAGTCTTTAAGGTTAATACAACCGTTAAACGTATTTGATTCTACAAAATCATGATTTATATTATCAAAGTCACAATCCCAAGCAGAGTTACAACGTGCGATAATATCAGTGTTATTATACGAACAATAACCTTTCAATGTCGAAGTTATACCGGGGTTAACAAGTTTTTGAATTTGAACACCATTTATCTCGTATTTCATTTCGGAAAAAAGAAATGTTAAACCGTTGTTTATGAAACGAACGTTTTCATCTAAACCTTCAGGTTTGTCAATTGTTCCTTCGATATAGATATAACTTTCACATGGGAGAGTATATGATTCAGCGTTATGTAATGCAATACATATTTCATCGTTATTGAACAATGCCGATGTTGAATACGGTAAAAATGAATGATACTCGATTTGAGTTATCCGACAATCGTCAATATAGTCGCCCGTCACGTTTAAATAACCGTCATCCATTGTTATAGAGCTTTTATTGAACGGAGAAAATTTAAATTGTTTTTAGTTAATTTCTTAATGACTTTTGAGTGTATTCTTTTTTTACACGTGTTATCGTATTGACGCTTTTAGCATTATTGATGGATTTTTTGTTTACAACTCTTTTTATATTATAAAATTGTATACCCATCGTTAATGTTATCCTGAATTAATATCCGTACTGAAATAGGTTCTCCTCGCAAATCGATCAATTGTCCGTCTTGGTCTTTCAAAGTTAAGCTAATTTGATTAATTGTCGTGCAATTAAGTGAGTACGAAACTAAATGTTTAGGAATTTCTATAATTTTATAACCGGGTGGAACGTTTGGATAAAATTCGTGTAATATATGACACTGTATCCCGTTGTTGAATGAGCCCACAACCATGTTTGATTCAATATATATACAGTTTATTTTGCTCATATTAACCAATGAGTCCGATTGATGTTTCATGTTAGCCTCATATTTTTTATCAGTTGTAAAGCCTAGCAATGGGCCAATACTATTATCAATAGAAAAATCCACAATATCACTACATTTCATTTCACATTTTAACGTGTTATTGTTTGCTTTCAACTCAAATGTAATCTCTTTGTCTGATAAAATTTGTTTAATTACCGTTTCCAATTCATTTAACTCATACGAACCTGTAGGTAATGTAAACACATCTTTTACTATATTCTGTATCGAATCCTTATGGACAATCCCTATTTTATTACATTTATCGTTTATGTTAGGAATAGAATTATTTGTTTGTAAACTTAGAAGACTCATCTTTGCGTCTTTACTGACTTCTATAGGTGGAAAAAAATCACAGGACAAATTCGATGAATTCCCATTTAATGTTATCGTATACATGATAAAAATTTCAAACACAAGTGCCCACAGTTTGTCGTATTATATTTTTGTTGGTTTTCGTAATTATATTTTATATCGCATCCGTCAAAATATTTTTGTAATTCTAGTGGTGGAACCAAGTTTCCGAAACTGTCATAATACTCTATTTGATTTTCGATTTTTTTATACGCTACCCAATGAGTGCCCGTACTATCTTCAATATCCAAGTTAATCACTGCCGATTCGTTATGTTTAGGACGGGTAGGTAACCTGTCTCTTGAAAATACTCCGATGAAATGAGGTATTTTCAGCATACGTGCATACTTTATAATCTCATAATCGTATAATGCTCTATTGGGTAACGTAGAAATTAGTTTTTTGAGATTTTTTTCGTTTTTCTGGTTTTCTTTTTTATTCCATCTCCTCTATACGGCGTTAGATACAAACCATTACCTTTTTCAATTTTATACGATTCCCCTTTATACGGTGATAGATATAAACCTTTACCCAAATGAATGGGTGTATTTCTATTAGATTTCATATCATTTACGGTTTTAACTACGTTAGCGATACCACCCGTAAGTGCACCTAGCGCAGACAAGCCCGCGAATATCGGTATTAACGGTAATACTCCACCCTTTTTAGGTATTGGTATTACTCTGGGAGTTTTAGTTTTCTTATTTTTACATGATTTTTTAGCTGCCGCAACACACATTTTCGTTAATTTCATTATATTTTTTTCACCAATTTTATTTTTTATCGCGTTTTTAGCAGCATTGACCACACATTTAAAACCACATCCGGCACCCATCTTGCGTTTAGCCTTCATAGCCGTAGTCACCAGCCAAGAGGCAGCTTTTTCCTTAAGATCCGAATTCTTCGACTTAAATACCTCCCAAGCTTGATTTTCTAAAATTTTGTCTGCGTTATGTCTATCGGCTAACGTATTACTATTTTCATAAGCTATATCATGTTCTCGAGCTAATTCGTCCAAATTGTTTATTCCACGTTCACCGCGTGCCAACCTTTCACGTAATTTAGTACCCGGACCACAAAATCTAGAACAATATTATATGTTATATATCGACTTATCGTGAGTTAATGATTTACATACCTGTAGCCTGGTAAATGTAATTCCACTGGCAGATGGTTTATAAGAGAGTTCACAACACTCGAACCTTTATTTGTGTTATTCTTTCGAAAGCAGGCCATCGTGTGATTCACTTTATAACAGTATCACTCTATTTATATTAAAATGCGGTTCATCGAACAGGAGCAAAAACTCTCAGTTTATAACATCGATACACCGGAAACTGCGAAATCAAGACACGGACCGCTGTTTCCAAACACTGTACGGTCTTTAATATTGGGCAGTTCTGGTTGTGGAAAAACAAATTTAATATATTTTCTGCTAGTTGATGAAAACGGTTTACGATTCGAAAACGTTTACATATATGCCAAAACGTTGGAACAACCGAAATATCAGTTACTGAAACAAATTATTGACGAAATTGACGACGTTAATATATTTACATTTTTTGAAAACGAAAATGTTATTCGTCCTGAAGAGGTTTTACCTAATTCTGTGTTTGTCATGGATGACGTAATCGGTGAACACCAAGGTGTCATTAGAGATTATTTTTCACGTGGAAGACACAATAAAGTTGATATATTTTATTTGGCTCAGAGTTATTCGAAAGTACCCAAGCAGTTAATACGTGATAATGCTAATTTAATTATATTATTTAAACAAGACGAGAGAAATTTAAAACACGTGTATAACGAACACTGTTCCGCTGATATGAATTTTTCAGAATTTAAACTTTTTTGCACAACATGCTGGAATCGGGATCGGTTTTCATTTGTCGTAATTTGTAAAGACAGTGAACGTGACAACGGACGTTATCGATTCGGTTTTGACACGTATGTTGTTATATAAGACGGTGATTTATGTATATAATTCGCATTTAACACGTAATCATGGACGAGGAAAGTATATTAAACGAGATAGTTAAGGCGAAAGATTGTATTAAACGAAAATATAACCTTTTGAAAACCGGTGAAACTAATGTTCAACAATTAGTATCAAAAACGTTTAAACCAATAATCGATCCACTAAATAAAATATCAAATACGTCATTTATAGTATCACCACCGCCCCCTCCATCACCACCACTACCACCACAGAATATAGATAAAAATAATATTGAAGAAACAGAACCTATTGAAAGTTTACTTGATGAAGAAAACACAAGCGATGATAAATATCGGCAAAGAATAATCAATTGGTTTCAATCTTATGATTTAGATAAAACTTACGGTCCAAAATTAAATTATTCTAACGGGATTATTACTCTAGGCAATGAAAAAATCAATTTCTTTCAAAACAAATTAATTATCAAAGACATAGTTTACCCATTAACACCCGGTCTCGTTCGTTTGTTGTTTTATAAACATCCGACAGTATACACTGAAAATGACTTGAAAACATATAAACAGATACTTAATCAGACCTCTGCACATTTGACACAAGACGGTAAAAAGATTAAAAAGTGTGGTGATAAATATACAGGTGTCATTGTAAAGTTGTTTCCATTATCGGGGAGTGGGCTTTCTGTAAAACTGCAGAAACATAACTTAGTGTATTGGGACGATCCAAACGAACTAGTCGATAGATTACGACTTTTACTATCATCACAAGCGGCAGGTAATACAGGTGTATCCAATGAAATTTTATCGATTTTCGAAGAACTATTGGAAGCCTGTTTAATAAAACGAATACCCAATGTCTAAACGTGAAATTGCGTTTGAACTGCATAAACCGTCAAGAAAAAATTATGTTAGACGAAGGGTCAATGTGTATGGTAAAAACGATTTATGGCAAGCCGACTTGGTTGAAATGATACCGTATTCAAAACAAAATAAAGGATTCAAGTATATACTATGTGTAATCGATTGTTTTACAAAATTCGCGTGGGCTATACCGCTTAAATCTAAAACAGGTACCGAAGTCGCCAATGCAATGTCTAAAATATTAATTAATCGCTCACCGAAGTTATTACAACTCGATAATGGTAAAGAATTTTACAACAAAGCATTTAACACGTTAATGGATAAATATAACATTAAGAAATATTCGACTTATAGTACTACAAAAGCGTGTATTGTCGAACGATTTAATCGTACGTTAAAGTCGTTAATGTTTAGAGAGTTTACGGGCAGAGGCTCGCATAATTGGATTTCTATATTAGGAATGTTAATAGACAAGTATAATACATCTATGCATAGTACTGTCGGAATGTCACCTATGCAAGCCAACGAAAACCCGTCATTAGTTGTATTGAAACAACGTAATATCGTAAATAGAAAAATTAAATTTAAAATAAATGACAAAGTCCGTATTAGTACACATAAAGGAATATTTACAAAAGGATATTTGCCAAACTGGTCTTCGGAAATATTTAAAATTGTGAAAATAAATAAAACAATGCCTACTACTTACCAATTAGAAGATTATACAGGGGGACCTATAGCTGGGTGTTTTTATTGTGAAGAATTATCTAAAACATATTATCCCAACGATTATCTGGTTGAAAAAATTATACGTAAAAAAGGCAATAAAATATTCGTCAAGTGGTTAGGTTTCGACAAATCGCATAACAGTTGGATAAAAGCCAATGATCTTAAATTATAATCGCAGTATTTTATATAAATTCATACATCATGGATGTATTCAACAACTCGATCAGTGAACGTGAAAGTAAAACAACTAATCAAATTCAGGAATCTTACAGAATACTTAAATCTCATGTAATGACAAATAAACAAACATTAGATCTATATAAAAATAATATTATTAATCTTCAGGATAAAATACGCATGTTAGAAACTGTATACATGGAAATCGATACATTAAAAAAATATATTATAACTTTTCAAACAAAGATAAATACTATTGAGAATAATATAGAACAAAATAACATATCTTTTATTGCTCTTGAAAATAATGTGAAAAGTATACGAGATGCTTTAATTGATATTCAAAATTCTGCAAAGAATATTAAATAATAAACATACTAATGTTAAATACTAATAATAATGTAATAGTTAGTAGTATAGTGACTACACAAAGAGAAAGACGTGCGTAATAATGTCATCGGCTATATTAGATATTCAATGCGTTCTTGGAACAAATTCAAAATACCTTATTAAGGAACTGTCGGTTATCGATACCGATACTTGGTCCACACAACACTGGATTTTCAAACACTATAACAACACACAAGACGAAAAGAGTAAAAGGACTAATAAATGGCTTGAACAGCATTATCATGACCTGTCGATGGAATACGGCGATGTCGAGTACGAAGAAATCGATAGAATATTGAATTCGCTCAACTTTGAGCATATTTACGTTAAAGGAGAACAAAAACAGAAAATTATTAACAACTTTATTCCACACGTAACTGTTATCAACATTGAACAACTCGGATGTCCACGACTGGATCAATTATGCATTGAAGATAGTTTACCTTGTTGTATTTTCCATATGAATTTGAACCCAAAACATTGTACATTTTATAAAGTTTTTGCATTAAGAAAATGGTTTATAAATAATATTTAAATTGTATGTTTTTTATTTTCTCAATAAAAATTAATTTCATAATTAACGAATATATGTTTTTATTTTACAATTCTTAATCAAAATCAGTTTACAAATATATATGTATATATCAAGTGTATACTATCAAGTATAGATGTATAAAACATGACTAATATATAAATTTAAAAAAAAAAAAAAAACAAAAAAACATACAAATATATATAAATATATACAAAGCATATCAGAAAATTATTTTTATAAAATAGAGAAATGTTTAAAGAAAAATATTTATCGTGTCTCGAGTTCATTATTAGCGTCGGCCATTATTTCACTGAAACATATAGAAAAATTCAGATAAGTAAAATAGATTTTAAAATCCCGTATTTTCAGTTTAACTCACTTAATCTTATAGTGTCCATATGCCAGCGTATGTATTTGGTCATCGAGTATAAACCGTTTGTCATCATGACTGTTGTAAGTCAACTTTTTTATTTTTACAGTCATAATTTGATGTTTATATGATCTAATGGAAACATTATTAGTATATTTATCATAGTTATCGTCACCGAATAAACATTTTTTATGATCTTCCAACGTCATGTATTTTTTGACCACATATCCTCTGATGCCTTTTGCCTTGATTTGTTCTTTTCCCTCGATGTTATAGGCGTAAGATTTTGCACGTAAAGCAATAAATTCCGTCATGATCTTCCCGTCAGTCTCATCTGAAAAAAGGCCGGGAATTTTTTTTCTCTTAACGGTATAGCATGGATGATTTTGGGGGAGATTTGAGGTGTCCATGCGACTCAGCAAGCTTGAATTTTCTTGCAGATCCTTATAAAAATCATCCGTCTGTACGTAGTATACTAGTGAATCTACATGAATAAAAATAATTATTTTTAAATGCTTAAATAACACAAATAATATTATACCTGTATCCGTATACATTAAGGTAATCGAGTCATTATAATAACGTTTCATTACATTATAATGATAATCATACATTAGTGTTTTCGAAACGTCTAATACCGCGAATCCAATATATATAGGTTTATCAAATTGAATAATTTTATTTTCTAGAGATACAATAGACAAATTTTCTTTATGTGATGTGGCGTATTTAAATGTAGGCTTATTTATGAGTTTTTGAAATCTGGCTGCAGATGATGTTAGCTCCATTTTTACACGTTTACGTACGCATTCCATTGTTTTTCCTTTAAATAATAATAATAATAATAATAATAATAATAATAACAATAATAATAATAACATACCAAATACAGCATTGTTCATAAGTTTGAAAAAATCTTTTTCGAAATCATTCTTTGCGTTTTTTCTCATATCTGTATTGAGAGATATATATTTGGAAAGCCACGGAGACTGCTCAAATTCCAATACTCTATGTACCTACATTAAATAATATAAATAATAATAATAATGTTATAATAATATTTAAAATAATATTTACTTTTTCAACTATTAATCCATTAGCAATAGCCTGTTTCAAACTCTGGTAGTGTATAATATAGCGGTTTTTATGTTCGAATGTAGCCATGAGTTTTTTTACTTTTGAACCGGGTGGTATACCGTTGCACGGGAGAAACGGTAAATCATTGTGGTTATCGTGTAGATGTTGCGGATACGATATATCTACTTCATACACACGGCCGATAGAAGATTTTTCACTCATGTCGCTCAAACCGTCGAGTGAAGGTTTAACCCACTTGAAACCACCGTAAGGCATGGGTTGAGACATCGCCCACCCATACAAATTATTACCTGAAAATATTAAAAATTTTATTTTTCATAAATAGAAATATATATATATATATATACTTACAATCTTGATATATTAAATATGAATTCGGTTTGATTTTGTCATAATCAGGCATATTTTTGTTATTCGCTTTTGCATACCGCATACTTGCTTGCGTTAGCCCACCACGTATTCCTATAATATATAATTAATTAAACACGTATTTTATAATAAAATAAATTATGTATTATACCTTTTTCTAACATAAGCACCATATCATAATCAGTTAAAAGTTCAAGCTTGATCGACGTATATTTCAGCATGCAATCGAAACTAAATCCGGGTGCCGTATAATAATATACCGGATCCAGATTATAAGTCTTCAAGCATAAGTCGCGGAAATTTTCAAATACATCGGCTAGTAGAAGAACATCTATTTTAAGATACAAATCCGAATATTCTCCTAAAGTATTACAGCCAAAGTGCTCCCAAACTTTTTCCGCATGCCTGTAGTCTTCTTCTGAAATCTCCATCCCTGTCAGTACACTATTAAATGATATTTTCGATGGTAAACAATTTTCCTCCAGCTTAGCCCAACAATCCGTATAGTCATACGGATATACGCCCTTTCGTGTAACGAGCGGCATATCTTCAACCTTGAAAACTTTGGCTGTTTCGCGGAATTTACAAAAATCAGTGGTGATAAGGTTTGAGGCTAATGTTGACAAACTGCTTGCCATAAATCGAAATGTATCAATAAACCGAATAGTGAAGGCCGGTGTTACATATTTTGAAAATGAAATAAATTTCTCTTCACTGTTTGGAATAATAGAAATTGTATTTTCGTCGTATCCGAGCTCACGCACGATAAAGTGAGCATCATAATTTGATAAATTATGCAATAAACATGGTATGAAATTTGGTTTCCTCAGTTTTATATTACAATTGTTGCATAAAGTTTGACGAAATTGCCCAGTTAAATGGTTGTGATCGGCGACTTTATGATTTTTCATCGAAAACTGAGTTTTACATAAATCACAACCTGTCTTTACCGTGTGCTCTTCTTTTTCTTCATCTGACATATTAATAGGCTTACTGATTTTTAATAAATTTTCCACTCTCCGCGCCACATCAACTATCGACTCCACAAAACATTTCGCCACTTCTTTTTTTGTCTCTGACCCGCGGAAAATAACAGGTTTTAAAGGTATATTTAATTTTTCCAAAAATTCGATCGGTACATCATCCGATGGCTTTACTACATATCCATAACTCATAGAATTATGGATTTGCAAAACTTGAGTGTTTGCACCTTTCTTCTCTAAACAATTATTTAGTAATGCCTCGAAATCGGCATATATCACTATTGGATGACGTTCTGTTTTACCCCATCCTATGAAATCGAGTGTTTCCTCCTCTTTTGGCATTACAGGTAATATAGGTTTGTGAGACCCACAAATACGTCTGTGTTCGTCGAGAGCAGCTTGTCCGCACAATTTAAATTTTTTCGGTCGATTATCAAAACTTGTAAAACATCTTTTACAAATAAATATGTGTTCCTCATGCTGAGTTTTTTGCTTACGAACCAGACGAGAAAAATTCGAAATATATGTAAAGTGCGATTTTTCATTATCTTTGATATATAGTAAGTCAAAATGTTCCGATTTTTCTTCACTTACAACTTTCAAAGGATAAACTATATAATCACATTTTTTTTTTGACGGATAAAATTTTTTTTTCAAACCATATACATTAATTGAAACATGAGGATTATTTTTTTCAAAAATATATATTTCATCTAACGGTGTTGGGAATTTCAATCCATCAAAATTATATTTATCTTCGTGAGAAAAATAATTTTCTCCTACGCGGTTTATATTTAAACCCGTTACATGTTTTGTAAGAATCGCCCACTTAAAACATTTTTCGTCCGTGTTAATTGGATTTATCACCGCCTTTTTCATTGCTATACTGTTCGGAAGCGGAATAAACGAGCATCCGCCTAACGGAGTATACTTGTACACTCCGAGCAACAGACCATCAATACACGATAAGGTAAACCCGCTACCTTTCCCCGTATACACGTCTTCTTCCGCCAAAAGTAATGAGAAATCCTCATCAAGCAACTTCTCAATATCGCTAACACAGAAAAGCTCTCTTGCCGACGTTTTAAACGCTCTATTCTCAAGAGTCAGTTCCATGTTAGGTATATTGTATGTACCCTCTAATTTCAAATTATATTTTATAGGATGAAGACTTACGCAATCACTGAGTTTAGCGTATAGTTCTGACTTTATCAAACGCAAAAATGTATTATACTCGGCTATATTCTCCGTATTTCTTCGATAAAACCAAACTGCTGTTCGGTTGAAAGAAGAATCTATTTCAATAAAGCCTGAACTATTCGCTAAATCCAGCCTAGGCTGTTTACGTTTTACTTTAGGAGAAGTATTAACGCGTTTACCTCCCGTGCATTTAGCCACAGTGGATGCTCGATTATTCATTAACGGCGACGAACTCGATACTACGGCGCTCGGTAACGAACCTATCGTAATATATTATAATTATTTTAAATATCTTAATTTAAAAGAAAACAAATATTTACTTGTCGCTTGATCTTCGTTACTACCCATGACCAAATCAAACACCGGACTATACTTTTTCAGATCTAATAAAATAATAATTATTAAATTTGTATATGATTATTAGCTGTATATTAGTTAGAAATTACTAATACCCTAGATTTTAAATTGTTATGAACTAGAATTATTTTTCCGAGTATTATATTATTATTTTAAAATATTTTCGATCGAAAGCTAAATTAAATATTTACTCACCGTGCTTTTTCTGAACATGTCGGATTAAATTATCTCTTCTGGTGAAAATTTTAGAGCAATCACCACATGGAAATCTAAATTCGTCGTGCGATTTACAATGTCTAAGCATATTGCTTTTTACGGTAAACACTTTTTTGCATACTTCACAATTAAACATGGTAAAAGCGGTATAACACAAACTCACGGAAAAATCACAAGTCGGTTTAAATTTCGTTTCTAAATTTCAATCGTATCAAGACCTACCCAGGCAGACTTGAGCAGTTAAATTATTTAGAAACGTACTGAATTAAAATAATAGCAAAACCGTCTTATATAGGAGTATAGTAGGAATTAGTAAGTTATTTTTTAATAATCGATTTTTTCGTGTACACTCATTAAGCATTTTTCATAATAATTACACATACCATACAATATTATGTTAATGTACATTTTTAAAATAATCATTAAATACCTATCAAGTGATTGTACAAAAATGTAGCAACCTATATTAACATGTATATAATAGCAGCGACCAAAAATTATTTTCCCACGAATCGCCACTTTTTAGTCTAACATTAAATATATTTCGTAGAATTACGGTGAACTATTAAAATAATTATTTTCCCACAAATCGATACTTTTAGTTTAATATATTTCGTATAATATATACTGGTCAATAATTACTGATTAACACACTCACATCGAGATATTCGTATTAAAAGTTAATTCTAAAATTATTAAAAACCTGTCAAGTGATTGTACAAAAATGTAACATCCTAATATTTTTATAGTAATGATATGATTTATAGAAAAAGATTATATGCAGGTAATACACATACACACAGTGCACATAAGATAAAAGACAGTGGGAGGATCGGGCGGCAGTGATTTAAGGGTTATAAGAACCAGTGGGAGGATCGGGCGGCACTAATATATGACGTGATAAGAGATTTTATCATATAGTGATAAAAGACAGTGGGAGGATCGGGCGGCAGTGATTTAAGGGTTATAAGAGCCAGTGGGAGGATCGGGCGGCACTAATATATGACGTGATAAGAGATTTTATCATATAGTGATAAAAGACAGTGGGAGGATCGGGCGGCAGTGATTCAAGGGTTATAAGAACCAGTGGGAGGATCGGGCGGCACTGATATATGACGTGATAAGAGATTTTATCATAAAGTGATAAAAGACAGTGGGAGGATCGGGCGGCACTGATATATGGTGTGATAAGAGATTTTATCATAAAGTGATAAAAGACAGTGGGAGGATCGGGCGGCACTGATATATGGTGTGATAAGAATCTAGGGCAGTGATAAGAGCAAAATTCAATGATAAACTTACTGATAAAAGATAACATGTATGATAAGAGACGTGATAAGAATCTAGGGCTAAATCTAGTGATAAGAGATAACAAAATGTGATAACAGGTGTGATAAGAGATAACAGATGCAATGAAGGGTAATTAAGAGATAACAGTTGTGATAACAGGTGTGTTAAGTGATAACAGGTGTGATAACAGATGTGTTTAGTGATAACAGGTGTGATAACATGTGTGATAAGAGATAACAGGTGTGATAAGAATCTAGGGCTGATAAGAATCTAGGGCAGAGGATCGGGAGGATCGCCCTTGATGCAGAACCTACCAAAACATCCTACTGACGTTCAACGATATGTTTACAGCGTTAATCCATTCAAATGAAGCACTAACAGATGTGCAAAGATTTTTTTATTTAAAATCGGCTTTGGCTGGAGACGCGGCTAAAGTAAATCAATGTTTTGAAACTTCCGCAAAAAATTATAGAATTGCTTGGGATTGTTTGAATGAGCGATATAATAATAAACGTATTATTTTTCAAACGTATTATCGCATATAAAGGCAATTTTCGATTTGGAAATTGTTACTGAAGAATCCGCCGAAAAGTTGCGACAGTTTGTAGATGAGCTGTTCAGCTACATCAAGGCGTTAGAGGCGATTGGTTACGAACCTATGAATTGGGGGCCAATGTTGCTACATGATATTTCTATAAAACTCGACGGATCCACCTTACGCGAGTGGGAATCGCGAGCACCAAAAACTGGAATCATAAAGGTTGACGAGTTGATACAATATTTAAGAGATCGTTTTCAAATCTTAAAGTCTATCGAGAGTGCACAAAACAGAAATAAAACCTATAAACAAGTTCGAGTAATGTCCTTAGAGAAAAGAAAAAAGGGAACTGACATTTGGAAAAAAGGGATTACAGTTATTCATGCCGCAATGGTGAAATTTAAATGTTACATGTGTGAAGAACCTCACGCAATTTATCGATGCTCAAAATTTTTGGCTTTAACGATTAAAGATCGACAGAAACGTGTATCTAGAATTGTGTAATAATTGTTTGACAAAACACGCAAGGGGAAAATGTAAGTCAAGAGGATGCCAAAAATGTGGAGAACGGCACAACACGTTGTTACATTTCAGCGATCCAGATCGGGATCGTAATGCGGTGCCTACTTCGTCGACTACAATAAACATGTTCGCGGAAAATAATGTTCCAGGAACTAATGTTTTGCTGTCTACGGTAATAATAAAAATATATAGTAGTTCGAATGAAGTCCTTTTAGCACGTGCCTTACTTGATTCGGCTTCCCAGAGCAGTTTTATCACGAACGACTTGGCTAGCAAGTTACGTCTTATTAAGCGTAAAATTGATTGCGCAATTTACGGAGTAAAGGCCACCGCAAGTCGAGTTTCATATGCAGTATCTACTAAGGTGCAAGTACGCTGCAATTCGTATGAAAAATCGGTCGAATTTATGACATTACCAAAAATTACAAGACTACCAGCCGAACAATTCCACTTAAACAACTGGTCGATGTCCAAACATATCGAGTTAGCTGATCCATCGTATTTGAAATCGGGAGAAATAGACGTACTCTTAGGTGCAGACGTGTTTTTCGATAGTTTACTACCAGGTAAGTATAAACTGGAATCAAATGGACCTATTTATCAGGAAGCCACTTTTGGATGGGAGCGGGTCACGTATCGAAGTCACCAGATTCAGTTCGTACATTTTGTACTCAGACCATATCAAGCGAGTGCTGTCGACTAGAAAAACAAATATCCGAGTTTTGGCGATTGGAAGAGCTGAAGAAAGAAGAATGTCACAGCATCGAAGAGAAAAGTTGTGTATCGCATTTCGAGAAAACGGTGACCAGAAATGCAGATGGCAAATTCGTCGTTCAGTTACCTTTTAAGGAAAACGTAAATGAACTGGGTGTATCTAGGACGATCGCATTAAAACGATTTATGTCTATAGAAAATAAATTACATATGAATTCAGAATTAAAAGACGATTATATCGAGTTCATGGATGTGTATCAGAAATTAGGTCATATGGAACAAATAAAAGATAATGAATTATCGAGCGATAAGCCGATGAGACATTCATTTGTTGCGTTTGTACACGTGCTACGCCTCGGCGACATTATTGTCGCGTGTGTACGCGTTGCATCGTTGGGAACATAAGATGGATTGTCGCGGTCATCGTCCAGTTCAGCTGTTTTGTCCCGATGCCTCGGCGTATGCTATCACCTTAATTTATATTTTGTTTTGTGTCGCATGATACCATTGTTAAACCACCTAGATGATAAGCTAGTGATTAAGTTTGTTTTGTATAATATTATGACGCCATATTATATTCTTGTTTTACAGTCCATTTACTATTAATATTTTGTTCCTTTCAATTATTATTATTTTACAAATATTTCCAACCGGCGTTAACCGTGACGAGTATCCGCCTTGCGCGACGGAATTTTAAGCGTCGGCATTCGCGTCACAACATTTTGGTCCTTCGGGCCGGATCCCGTATTCTGTTGTTTAGTTCAATAAGATTTGTTTTTGTTGTTTTTTTTCTTTTCGTGTATGCGCATTTGTCTGTTGTATACACATTTGTTTGTTACATGTACACACGTTTGTTTTATACATATAGGTAGCATTATTCCAGTAAAGAATCTTATCTGCTCTAATTCTGTTCTACAGTCATGGCACCGGCTAAACAAGCAAATCGGTATTTGACTCGCGCGCGTGTCGCACGGAATGACGCGTTGCAGTCTATTCGAAAATTATACGTGTTGTTGCAGAATGCGGAAAATGATGTTAAGAATCAAGCGTTATTTCTCACGCGTTACAATACGTTAAACCGAATGATTAATTCGTTTAATACGGAACAAAATAATGTAATGACGGCATTAGTCGAGTTGGATCGGGCAAACGAGTTTTCTGAAACAGATAGGAGCAGCTCGAATGAGATGGAAAAGAGATATTCGGAAAAATCGAAGTCGGATATTTTAAATTTCACAAAACAACGATGATGATGATAATGTAATGATGTAATGATGTAATGATCGAGTTGACGTGAGTGAATGTGGAATGGCGTTTTCTACGCGAGCGTTAATTCTACCAAAAATCGAGCTTCCGAAATTCGATGGAAACGCGGTTCAGTGGTGCGCGTTTTGCGACATGTTCGTTTCATTAGTATACGACAATGAATCAATTTCGTAAATTGAGAGATTTCACTACCTTATTACATGTTTATCAGGTACGGCGTTAAATATTGTGAAATCGGTTCCGTTGACCGCAGAAAATTATGCGATTGCATGGACGGCACTTAAGGATCGTTTCGCCAATCAGCGACTACTCGCTACCGCGCACGTCGATAAGTTATTCGCGTTCGAACGATTGCAACGCGAATCGGTTTCATCATTAGCTTCATTTGTAAATACGTTTCACGAGAATGTGGCCGCCATTAAGGCCCTCGGTGTGGACGATTTAGCGGGATTCTTGTTATTCTACCTCGGGTGTTGGACCCGGAGACTTGGCGGTTATTTGAAGGCAGTTTAACACAGAACACAATTCCCAATTTAAACAAGTTATTGGATTTTGCGGCGCAATGATGTAAAATTCTTGAGAACATCGGAAGTTGTAAGTCATCAGCGACAGTAGTCAGTAGTGGATTAAAAAGAAGCAAAGACAATCGGCTGTCTGTAAAAACTTCTTTAGCGACTACGGCTTCTACAAGATCAGAAAAATGTATGTTCTGTGAAGGAGATCACTTGATTTTTCGATGTTTCGCGTTCAAAAGGAAACTTGTTACGGAGCGGCGAGAGTTTGTTATGAACAAAAAATTATGTTTTACTTGCTTGCGCGCCGGGCATTTAGATAATGCTTGCAACTCCGTTTTTTTGTGCAAGCTGTGCAAGGGGCAACATAACACGCTGTTACACGTTGAGTCCAAACACATGGCCCCAAGTAATGTTAGTACAGCCAAGTTGGCCGAGTGACCAAGCTCAACAGAGTTAGATATGGAAAAGGATATTGTTTCTTCACATTTTTCGGGATCAATCGAAGCGAAAAAAAAAGTAGTTTTGGCCACGGCCATAATACGTGTTCAAAATCATTGGGGTGAGTACAAGATAGTTAGTGCATTGTTAGATAGTGGGTCCCAAATTTCGGCAGTCACAATGGAATGTGCGGTGCGTTTGGGTTTGTTACGACACAAGTGTCATATGGAAGTTGTTGGACTTGCCCAACAGCCGGTCACATCGGTAAAGGGATCCACCAGTTACAGTTTTGTTTCACTACGATCTAACGAGCCAAAATTTTCAGCTGAAAACGTCGTCATACTTACCAAAATTACTACGTCTTTGCCGCATAAAAAATTACCCGTTACGGTGCGTGAGCGGTATGGCCATTTACAATTGGCGGACCCCGATTTCGATGACCCGAGTCCAGTGGATATGCTCATCGGTGGAGACTTATATCCGTTAGTGTCGCAGTTAAAGGCAGACATCATTCACAGTGAAGGACTGCCGTCTGCGCTATGCACGCAGCTGGGATGGATGATTTTAGGAGCCTTAAAGGGAGCATCAGTGCTATCGACAATATCGCTACAAGTTCGCGTAGAACCTGTAATTGACAGTCTCATGCGACAATTTTGGGCGACTAAGGAACTTCACGAGTCGGTCCAGATGACTATGGAGGACGAAAAATGCGAAGCGTGGTTCAGGAAAAGGGTTTCTCGTGATTCAACCGGCCGATTTTCTGTGGTGTTATCATTTAAGTCTGTATTCTCGGAAATAGAAGATACAAGTCGTCTAAACAGATCTGCACAAGCCATAGGTTTGGGATTGTCTCGGTCGTTGGTACTGAACCGTCTATATAACCTGTAACGTCGGTTAATGAAGAATCCGGAGTTATATATTGCGTATCGCGCCTTTATGAGTGACTACATCGCGTTGGGTCACATGCAGTTGGCCACTCGCGTGGTTGAGTATTACATTCCACATCAGGCGGTAGTAAAGCGAAGTGAAATTGACATCAAGGTTCGAGTTGTCTTCGACGCTTCGGCGCCATTTACATTCGGGCGTTCCTTAAATTATTGTTTGGCAACGGGCCCAAAGTTACAGCAGTGGCGGCTCGTGGGTAAAATAGTTGGTGGTGCACATTTACCAAATATTATATAATAGTCAATGACATAAATTAAAACAAAAACCATCTTATACTTAACTTAAATGTTATTGAAGTTTAAATATTAGTATAAATCTATAAATAACGATTATAACTAATAACAAATAAATATTATTCATTTACATTTTTGTAATTTAATTCTATTCTTTTTGCTTTTTTACAGAAAATACAATAGTAACCTTTTCATTAAAATTAGAAATATTATTTTTTATCATATGTTTTTCAATTGATAACATGGATAAAACCGATAGTCGATTTTCAGACATAGTACTTCGTAAAAAAAGTTTTTATCCTTGTCAAAATGGAAAACGAGCGTTCAGCTTCGGCGGTAGTCATGGGTATAGTTAATACAATTTTAAGAAGTTTAAGTGTTTCGGAAAATATGTCAAGCAAATTATTATCAATAATTAATTTAAGAAAATTTACAGCTACTGACATATTTTTAAAATTATCTCGTTTATATATAACCTGTAGCTCAGTTTTTAATTTCAATTTGTCTAAAAACGGGTATGATTCAATAGTTTGGTCAAAGTAAAATTGAAGAAAAGATTTTTCATAATTTTCAAAATTGGCTAGTAAAAATAAATTTTACGCAATAAGTTCAGACATATTTATTTTATTTTATATTTAAAAAGGTATTAAAAAACACGCTTAAACAAAAGACACGCTTTTTTCCTAAAATAAAAACATGAACTTACAAAACGAAAAAATATTAGAATAATATTATTATAGATCAGATAATTTTAATTATTGACAGTGTTATCAACAACAATAAAATATAAATACCCTGTGTAAACGGGCATCGAACGCCAATATTCGTATCGCCGTGATATTAATTTGTCGCAGGTAACACTGCGACAAACTCGCTCATTACAGACCGCTGAACGATAAACGGAACACAACTCGTTTGTGCACCACCAACCGCCACGTTATCACACATTTTTGGAGTGTAGTGGGATTGAAACAGTCAAATGCGCATGCACAAATGGAACAATTTTTGTTTGTGCACCATCGTAAATATTCGTTTCTGTGATGCGCCGCGCGCTGGTCAGTTTTATTAATCTATGGCTAATCGTAACAATGTACGACGTACGCCTTACGGCGTGTTGCGGTGTAAGTTGGTACCTCATATAATAGTGTATAGTGTAAATTTCGTAGACTTTACCTATAGCCTATTGCCTATATGTACACATTACTCAAGATAGCAATGTATTTCTTAATGCTATTTTTAGAAAAATATTTCATTACGAGTATTATATTGCCCTAAAGTATTTTGTATTTTCCAAAATTATATGTGGTGCACGTGCTCCTGTGCACAATAGCACGAGCCGCCACTCAGTTGCAGGCTGACATAGGAGACATATTATTGCGAAATCGTTTTCGGAAATACATATTTATTGCAGATGTAGCCAAAATGTACCGCCAGATTAAAGTGTGTGAACGGGATCGTATATATCAGCACATTATATGGCGAAATGCACCAGACGAGGAAGTACGTGAGTATGAACTATGTACTGTCATTTATGGCGTCAATGCCGCGCCATTTTTGGCAATCCGATATTTGCGACCACTGGATTATGAAAACAGATCTTCATTTCCATTAACACGGAAACTGTTAATCAGAATACTTACGTTGATGACATCATCGCGGGTGTGGATAACATAAAAGGTCTTCTGGACGTACAGAGTCAGGTTATCGCACTCTTGAAGAAAGGAGGTTTCGAATTAAAAAAATGGGTTTAGCAACTGTACGGAAATTCTAAAGAACGTTTAACAGAAGGACCTCGCGAATGACTCCTGTTTTAAGCCAAACGAGGGACAGTCGGTGAAAGTGTTAGGTGTTTATTGGGAACCCAAACACGATGTATTTGGATATCGGTCAACTCCCGTCGAGAAACGACCGACAAAGTTTCGATATGATCTACGGTTGCGAGACTTTATGATCCGGTAGGTGTGTTGGGACCGATTATATTTTGGGCGAAATGCAGGATACGTGGTGTCAGAAACTTGAGTGGGATGCGTTTGTGACTCCGGAAACGGCTAAGAAATGGAATAGTTTTGTATCAGAACTGTACTCTTTAACCAATATGCTACTAGCTATGTCTGTAACAACTGGCAAGAAATGATAGGATAAGGAATGAATATGTATGGTGAAACATGGGATTGATCATGTATAAGATGAGAGAGAATAGACTTAGATGGTTTGGTAATGTTATAAAGAGAGAAAATTCGGAAGCGGTGAGAACGGTTAAGAAAATTAACGTTGAAAGAAGATGTAGAAGAAGAAGAAGAAGAGAAAGATCGAAGAAGAAGTAGTTAGATGCGATTGAGTGTAATATGATGACTGCTGGTGTGTGCGTGGATGATGAGGGAGAGAAGGTGATCAACTCCAAATAGCTGGGATAAAGATAAGGGAGAGAAATAAGATGAAGAAAAAGTAGTAGTAGAAGAAGAACATTGAATAATCCTACGTCTGAAACTGTAAAGAGAAAAAATACAAAAACTGTTACTTTAGGATATAACTGTTTTATTTTATATACACTTTTCCGTACTTGAACATTCACCATTCACATAGATTCCATAAACATGACTACGTAGTTTACAATAAGAAAATGATTGATAAAAGTGTATAAAATATTATCTAAGGTTACAAATACTATTACCGATATCGTCTACAGGGATAATCATATATATTAAATAAATATAAATGCAAAAATTAGATCTTACATTGTTAGGGGCAAATTATTGTTTTCAAAAATACTTGAAAACACTTTTTGGAAAGCTAATGGTAAATATGGTTTTGTCAGTTGTTAATAAACTAATATCGCATCAAATAAGTGTATGAATATACAGTGTAAAAGTTAATTGAGTTGATATATTTAATACATTGTGATTTAGAAAGAAAATGATTAACAGAAAAGTTTCAAACTAAAGTAACATAATACCTATTCGAAGAAAATATAATTTCTAATATATAAAATAATCAATCACAATTATTAAACTATAATTTAACAGTTTTTACCATTATTAAAAAAAATATACTTTAAAAGAATTTTTGATGAACATAATTAAAAAGAAAAACTAATATTATTTAAAACATTCATATATTCTTATTCCTCGACATATTATTCTTCATCACTACTGGAGGAATTATCAGAAATGGTATTAAGTGTACTTTTATAATAACAAAACTGTTCAACGGTTGGCAATTCCATATCTATAAATAAAAATGGTAATATGTAATACATTTTATTTCAAGTACTTGTCTGTAGATGGCGGATAATAGCACGTCTCCAAAGACAATCACGGTTACTTAAATAAGTAACCGTAGCCCAAAGGTCTCTTGGGGGCGATTTACGGACCCAGCTGCTGGGCGAATCGTCTACGGAACATGTCACTTCCTAATTTCCTAAGATGTTGAACCGACTATAGTGCGGCCAGCGAAACTAGAAGGATGACCGTCGCGCGCATAGTGGCAAATTTTTGTAAAGTCATTGGTTCTCATATTTTTTTGTATAAAATGACATGCTGCTATTTCAGCTGTTTACTAAACAATTTGAGAACTCTGAAAAGGGGATTCTTTTCATACACGTGCATATTACAATGTAGCTCATGTATACCTGCCACTTGTTTTCGGTCACATTCCATTGAACGTACCTAATATATTGTATTGTGTATAGACTATACATTTCGTTTACTTTTTTTATAGGCATATGTAGAATGTTAGACATCAGTTATCGACCTTCTGCACTTCATATAACATAGGTGATCGTGTGTGTATTGATTACTGTCCTTTGATTTAAGTGTATTACGAATTTATTACTGTTTTAATTTAGTATTTTGGTGTATTTTTCATTATTTGTATAAAGTTTGTGTAAATTGTTTATTGAAAATGTCAACTCGTCCAGATATACATTCTCAAACTAAAAAAGTAATATACCACGTATATAATTACTTAAAAACATTGTCTTTATATAAAATAATGATTATAAATAATGATAAGCCGGAAATAGCAGAGTTTTTTCGACAAACTCAAAAGATGACCGCTGAAGCTTGTGGGGTGAGTGTGTCTACTGTAGAACGAGTATGTAAGGAAAGTAAAACTCTCAGTAATCAAAAAGAAATACTACAAGTCGACAATCTCTCTTTAAATTTCGATCACCCAGAAAAACTTACAGCCGTGAAAAACCTATCTCGGAATTGGATGATTTCGATAGTGATGTGGTCAGAAGAGTTGTTCATAGCTTTTATGACAAGGGCGAATTTCCAACGAGTGTTAAAATACTTACAGCATTGCGTGAGAAAATTAAATATCAGGGATCGAAATCATCTGTAAAAATTATTTTAAAAAAACTTCATTTTAAATATACAAAATGTAATGACGGCCGTAAATTCCTAATGGAACGGTCGGATATTGTAGCTGCACGCGTTAAATTTCTTCGAAAAATGAATGAGTTTCGTAAGAATGGTGATACTCGGCCGATAGTCTATTTAGATGAGACTTGGTTAAACAAAACCATACTCGTGGACGTATTTGGCAAAACGCCGAAAATATGGAAGGTTTAAAGGTACCTATAGGGAAAGGCAGCCACCTCATTGTTTGTCATGCTTGGATCCCCTTCCTTCGGATTCATTAAAGATTCAAAATTGATTTTTCGATGTAATTCTAGTAGTAAAACAGACTACCATTCTCAGATGAATACAATAATATTTGAAGAGTGGTTTCGGAATATGTTATACCAATTAGAAGAGTCAAGTATTATCATGATGGATAATGCATCGTATCACTCTGCATTAATTGAGAATTATCCCAAATCAAATAGTAAGAAGGTGGATGTTCAGCAGTGGTTGAAAGAAAAAAATATAGAGTTTTCTCCAATTGAAACTCTTGATGAGTTTTGAGAAAAAGTAAAACTTTCAATGTCACGGGGAAAAATTTATAAACTGGATGAACTAAGTTTCCAAATGGGCCACGAAGTGGTAAGACTTCCGCCTTACCACTGTCAATATAATGCAATCGAACTAATTTGGGCACAAATTAAAAACAAAGTGGCCGAAAAAAATTCGACATTTAAAATAGTGGACGTTGAAAATTTATTGCACAATGAAATTGATGCGGTTATTGCAGAAGACTGGGTGAAATGTGGAGAACATTGTGTCAAAATTCAGGAGGAGGATTTCGTTAAGGCGGGACTGAGAGACGAGATATTGGAGCCGATAATAATGACCATAAACCCCAACGATAGCAGTTCGAGTGAAGATGAGGATGATGATGACGATGACGAATTTTAAATTGACATACATAAATATATATGCGGACAAACTGTAAATTATTAATTTAAGTTGTAAAAATATAGTTAAGTTAATTAGTTAAGTAATAGTTAGTAAAAAGTTTATAAATAAATAATGAATGCGAGGAATAGCAATATTATAAAATTTGTTACGTATACAAAATGTTGTTTTTATTAGTCATTACGTCTCACGTACGTTTGAATTTGTTTTACGCGGCATAATACTCGTAGAAGCACTGAAGAAAATTTGCCACCAGGCGCGCGACGGTCATCCTTCTAGTTTCGCTGGCCGCACTATAGTGCATATCGAAATGAAAATATGGGGCGGGCTCATGGAGATCTCCGTTTTGATTGGCGCTATGTTGATTGACGCTTCGCCCGGCGATTTGTTCTCGAATGAGGCGTCTTCTGTCGTAACCCTTAAGTAGCGCCGCGCGCTAATAAAAGGTGTACAGTAAATAAGCTTTGGTCATAACCCAGATTATTTGTTACAAACATGTGCAATACAAATATCATATTAATAATAATGGACAATACATTATAAATTTATTAGCAGGGGATTCTTTTAAAACAATTTGCCCTTAGCATTGAAATTAGTATGGTCTATGAAGCGGCATGCATTGCATACCTCATTACTATAGTATTATCTTTATTACACAATTTACCCAAACAAAAATCCTATTTGAATCAGTAATTTCATTATATTTATTTTTATTTCAAATATTCAGAACATCAACATCATCATGGCCTATTGTGTGATTATATATATATAAATACGATGTTATGCTATTCATGTACGTATAATTAACTATTAATAGAAATAGAGATATATTAAATTTTTTAAAAAATCATAAAAGTAATTTTGTGACATCAATTACACATCTACTCAATAGTTTTATTATTATTAAAAGATTGAGAGACATTTTGTAAATATATATATACTGTTGAGTATATTGCTAATATTACAATAATAGAAACTATTGTTTTAAGTTGTCTTAAATATAGTTTCTAATTTTTTGGTAAATTCAAATTGCCAGAAATAATTAAAATTAGAAAAAAATATCACTAAAAGTTACTAATCTTAAAGTAAATTTAACTTAAACTCCAGATTTAATTTAATTCATAAATAACTAAAAATTAAAATTAATAAATTAATTAAATATAACTCTATATTTAATATAAATACTTCTATAAGTCCACTGAGACACCCGGCCTATTAACCGGCGGCTGCGTTCCAATAATCCATGACCATCTTCAGATAATATAATACAAAAATGAAATCGACGAGTCAGTTCTCTCCCAAAACATCAAATTAAAAACAAACAACACCTGGTTTAAATAATGACCAAAGCAATTCGCCCACTAATTGCCAATAAATTGTGACAAATGATGTTTTCAAATTACCCACAGAAATAGATGAGAAAAAATTCAATCTTTCAAAACAATGAAAATCCTCCAAACGCAACCATTCATTTGACGATACTCCGAAAACACAGAAAATGTTCACATCAGTTAACAGATTTGCCCCACTCGCAAGTAATGTCGATAATAAAAAAAAATCACTGAAAATTACTCATCAATTTATGACATTAATAATACTGAAGGCTCTGACGATACGCAAAATATTAAACAATAACTCTCCTTTCCAATATTTGTTCGTGGTATACTTGACTTAGTTGGTTTTTGGAACAAATTAATTAACTTGATTGGTTCTGAAAATGTCTTACTCAAATTAACCAAAAAAAAAAAATTTCAATGTAATCCAAACTGCTAAATCAGAATTGTATCGAAAAACAATCAACTTCATAAAAGAAAATAATGTACATTACTATACCTACCAACCTCACGAGGATAAATTATTCCGAGTAGTAATTCGTAATTTACATTAGTCTACTCTAATAGTGTAAAACGTAATTCTAAAGAGGAAATTTATTTTTCAGTACGATAAGTAACAAACGTTCTTCAAAAAATCATGAGAAACAATCACATGTTGGTGTCAAACAAATCACTTCTAATTATTTCTGTCGATCTCGATCCAACGATAAACAATAGTGATATATTCGATATGACATCGCTACTCAGCACAAAAATAAAAATTGAAGAACCGCATAAACGAAGAAATATAATAATATAAATATAATATAATAATATAAAGAAATATAATAATATAAAAGACATTATAATATAATGTCTGGCCATTCAAAGACATAGTGTTCCTACTCCCCAAGATGTGTCTGTTGCGGAGAAGAACACCCATCTTCCTATTGCAGTAAAACCAGGGATTCATTGACCAAGTGCGCTGTTTGCAAGAGCCAATTCCGGCCAATCCGGCCAACCCGGCCAATTATAAAAATTGCCAACCACACAAAAATCTCCAACAATTTTATATACCCACCTTAAATAAAAATAGTAACAATTAAAATAATAATGTCGTAAACAACATAAATAATGTTTAAAATACCAATTGTAAAGCCACCGAACAGCCAACTTTTAACAATTATACACTTCCAGAACTTTCTCAGTCATATGCATAGGCTACCTCTCCGAATAACTCAACCCAAATACCAAATAATCCCATAAATGACAGTAAACTTCTTAAGTTTCTTTAATTAATTTAAATCTCTAATAAGCCCATTACTATTTCTTCTCACTACAGTTTTTGACCATCTTTAAATCAAAATATCAAATAGATCATTTACTTCTCAGTCTTTAGCCATTCTCGGGTAATGCCAACAGATTAAATTAAATAGATACAGATAGTAAAATAATATATATTAGCTCCCCCAAATCCAACTTATTGACCAACGTCAAAAAGAAAACCCTCCTACATACCAGTCATATGCGTAGTTAAAACTCCTACCAAATTCTAAAATATAAAAATTTACTCAAATCATGCTCAGACCATAGTTCAGTTCTCCTATCTCTAGACATCCAACCCTCCTTATGTCCCCATTAAGCTTGTCTAACGGATGGAACTATAAACTGGGACAAATTCCGTGAAACCATTAATCATAAACTAAAGTTAAAAACTCGACCTACGACCCTAAACAATATAGAATACGCCGTTTAAAATTTTACAAATATAATTGAATTAGCTAGAGTTCATCTATTGATAAACCTCCATAATGCTAAAACTTTATCCCAATTACTTTTCACATCCGTGAGCTAACAGCAAAAAAACGACGTGCCCGAACTCCTTAGCAACGCACCCGACTCTTATCTGATAAACAAATACTCAATAATCTTGTATCTTCAATCAAACAAATTCCAAACTACTTTGTTCGGGTATTAAATTGTTTCAAATGTGCTGCCACGCAACCTCTCCACGACCAGTCCGACAGAGCCCGCGAATTCGTTACGGAGATTCTCGAACTTTCTATCTTGTTCGAACTATACTGTGCGCGTATTAGCCTTAAAACCGCATCTTTTGACGTACAACAACTAGCATCGAGTTAACGTATGTAGGCCTTTTTCTAGTGGCGGCCATTTATTTTACCTTTTGCGTGTACGCGTTTACTGTTCAGCATTACACGTCTTTTTCTGCGTTCTCGCGTCTCTTTTGCGTGTACGCGTTAAATCGTTCCGCGTTACACGTCGTGTTCTGCGTTCTCGCATCCCTTTTGCGTGTATGCGGTTTTCTGACACCACGTTGGTCCGTCGTCGATATTATTCAACATTTGTGTCGCGGTATCTGTGACGTTGTATATACCATATATATTCAGACACGTATCGTATTATTCTATGTTTTGTTACATCACGAATTGATTATTATTATACGCATGTATAAATACTAGCACCATTTTGTCTTGTTATTCTTATTCGGTTCGCGGGGTCCCATTCTTGTACATCGCCAGTCTAGTTGACAACCGCACTTTTCGTAGGATCGGTTCGATGAAAAGAACTTAAAAAACGTTAGTTTTAGTTTTTGGGTTTACTCACATACATCAAATAATAGTTCTCTTTGGAAATCAACTTGAATATTGCGACGTCTCGTTCGCTCTCTCGCGGCCGAGCGCCGAGTGACTACCCTCCATGGTGTTTTGGGTTTGGAAGGGTCGCCAACCATGTACCGAGGTCCGTGGGACCGGAGTACATGGATTTAAAAAAAAACTACGGAAATAGGAAATAACATAAAATACAAGAGAATTAGAGTTAGATAAATTAATGTGATATATTTGATAGAAAATGAAAAAAATTTACGTTACTGGAGGGAAAAGCATGGACATATAGTCCGGCATTAAAAACCTTCCTTGATAAAGTGGGTAATAATAAAATAATACAAAAACAATAATAATAATAATTCAAAAATATACATCCATATAACTCACGAACGATTAACAATAGGAAACAAATCACAAACGTAGTATACTATTGCTAACCTCGCGAGGGGCTTTCTGAACACTCATAGGCGTCGGAAAGACAATTACCATATATAATATTGTTTTGTAAGAAGAAATAATATAGTTGAGGAATAATGATCAAACACTGAATATAATAATAATAATAATAATAATAATAATTGTAATAATTGTACCGGCCAAGTACCAACACAAAAGGATATATGTATATAAGGTTCCTCTACTCACCTCGTGGTCGCAGAATCCCTACGACCACGACTGTCTCTCCCTCCACAGGCGGACCTTCGCCGCGGGGACGATTCCCTGGATTTACTCCATGTTAGTATTAGGCATTACAAGAAATAACAATTAAACACAAAAAAATGACAAAATCGAAAAACACGGGAGACAGACAAAATACACCCGTTGGCGACCGGTAAGGGAGTGGGCCGAGACAAAGAAATTATAATACCTATCGGCTATATTAGATAATTCGCCAGTAATTAAAATTGTACGACTTCTTGCCTAAAATATCTGTATTTAGTTATGCGGTGACGGCGGAGAGGTGGCGACGATGGTCGGGAATTAGGCGTTGAATATATATATATCTCCCCAAAATAACATCAGACACATATTTACACCAAAATATCGTCTCCATCCACGACTGGCAGTGTGAAACCTTTTACAATAAATATTGTGGAAACCAACTTATTCTGGAACGTTACAATATGTTTAAAATAAAAACTCATGAAATTTCCCTTAAAAAAAGAAAGACAATACTTGGTGTAAAACAGATGAAGAAAAGTCTAAAATTTGTCGCTCTAATTTATTTCAATACTATCAACCCCATTATGATATTGTCAATAACACATTTGAAAAGAAGGTTGAAAACTCTCTAACCTCCCCTTTACTTTTCTACCTGGCCTCTAAACAATTTATACCTGGAAACTACAATATAATTTAAAATTATTTCCTCTAAAACTTCTCCTGGATTGGATTTAATCACGGCTGAAGTAGCTCGACAGCTACCCAAAAAGCAATTATGCACCTCACTCATATATATAAAATTTTATACTAAGACTTTCTTATTTCCCTTTATAATGGAAAACCTCCAAATATCATCCTTATTTTAAAACCAAAGAAATCACCAGATATCCAATCTTCTTATCGTCCTATTAAGGGCCTATTAGGGGAGTATAGTTACAACACTCGACCAAGTAATTACGCTCTAAGAGATGGACTCTGAAATGAGTCCAAAACGTCAGCCTAAAATTACACACAGTTGGATACATCTGAAAACAATGTCAGGAGATCTTTTATTCATTTCTCTTGTTTGACATTTTATAAAATATGGTTGTTAGTTCATGAATGTTTAACGCATATTTCTTTTGGTATTTTCCCCACTTTGGTTTCAGAAAAGAAAACATGTATTGTGATTTAAATGTGGTTTTTACTGAATGTTGAACAAAAAGAAAACGCATTGATTTTGTGATTTCATTGTACACATACATATATGTACATCTAAAACCTACTTAAAACATATTATGATTAACAATTCATAATGATTAAAGAATAATGTCATTATTTGCTATTAAATAAGTCATTTAAATTTTTACAATTTATTAACAAATTCTATAGTGACGATTGATATGCTCAATAAGTATTAAGATATTAGAATAATAAAGCTATACATACCAGAATTCCGATTAAAAATAAGGTATTCAATGTAGTCTATTGTATCTTCTGGAAGGTTAAGAATTATGTATAACCGTTAATTTAATTTATATGCGCTCATTGACTGTGAATTATAATTCTCAATACCTAATATATTATTCGTAGTTATTAGTATTCATATTATTTAAATATTATGTATGTTGAGTAGGAGACAAGTATTATAATTATTATGATAACTACATATATTAATTACAAAATAACTTTATTTAATTTACTTAAACATACCAGTACCGAATAATATTATATTTTGTTCATTTTTCATAAACATCATTACTGTGATTATATAAATTATCATCGACGTATGTATGTTTTATGTTAATATGTTCGTTTACCGTATCCACCATTACTGATAGTAAAATATATAATATTGTGACAGTATATCCTTTAATATTAAATTTTAAAATTGATGAACTTTCATTAATAATGGAATTTCTATCATCAGAATTAATTATCGGCTAATATAGAGTATCCGAGATATAGCGCCGAATTTAAAATCGCAATAACACACATAGATTTTATTTAAAAATTAATTTTTTTATTGTTATCATATTTAGTAATATCTCTGATTTAAGTATCAAAAATAACACTTGGCATATGTCCACCTAAGGAAGCATGGCATTGATGTATGCGATCATTGAAGTTTTCGATGACTCGTTCATATACATCCGGTAGCATATTATTAATGACTCTTTTGATCTCTCCCTTTAATTCCGGTATCCAGTGGCGGACTGGCAGGGTGGGTAAGAGGCCATACCCGCCCAGGCCCTCTAGAAATTTTGTACTTGGTACAAATATAGCCCCAAGCTATATTTTTGGCCTGAACATAAAAATATAATACCTAATAGAAAATTTATTACGATGTTCTAAAAGATTTTTAATATTTGTTATTTTCCACATATTACACTGTAATCGTTGCCAAATGCCGATAGTCGAAATCAAAGGAAACAATACAAAAATAAAACAACTGGGACTGATACTACGGTGGCTATGACAGTTATTATTAGATCCATTTTTGGGTAATACACCCAAATTATTAATAATTGACGTAATACACGTCATAACATTAATAAATTATATTCTTATCCGTTTTATTTTCATGCATTTTACATTTATTATCGTTTACAACCAATATATATAATTTTCATTCTGGTTATTTTCTAAATTCCTGTTTACATTTACTTATGTAAAGTGTATTATTATTTATTGTGCCAATCATTTCTTCATGACTCGTTGGTGACGTTGCTGTGCCTGTGTATGAATAATTTTTAGACCTACGCAAAAGCATACTGGTAAATACTAAATTTGTTTATTTTTAACGTGCGTTTGGCTATGGACACATTTTGTGTATTCCTTGTGTAAAATGCTTTGTTCTTTTTTTTATCCTTAATTCCTAAATATTGAATTTGAATATTTTAAAATATTTAAATTAAATATGTTATATTGTCGTGAACCTTTGTCCAGTCTATTACTATTTTAAATATTCATTATTATTTTAGATACGTTAATAGATTTGTTTGTTTGTACTTTAGTAACTATTATATAAATCTTATATCAATAATAATTACTGATTTACATTGTACGCCAAGGAGGTGCTTTTAGAAGGTGACCCCGATGACTCGCGTCGTCCTTGTACGATTAATCTTACGGTTTGCCTGGATCCCAACTCAAGCGGTCTTCACGGAATTTGACACACACGCGTTCACCGCGTCCAACGAATATGACGCACACGCGTTCACCGCGTCCAACGAAACTGACGCACCAGCGTTCACCGCGTCCGACGAAACTGACGCACACGCGTTCACCGCGTCCAACGAAACTGACGCGCCAGCGTTCACCGCATCCGACGAATTTGACGCACACGCGTTCACCGCGTCCAACGAATTTGACGCACACGCGTTCACCGCGTCCAACGAATTTAACGCACACGCATAAAAGGTACAAAAAGCGGTACGAAATACCAATTCACGAAGACGGCACGAAAAAGACCACGCCACTTCGACGACCGTACTCTCACGACGTTGTATACGTGGACGAAAAACCGGTCGTCACCCGACCGATGCTCGCCGGGTTCTCACCAAAGTTCTAGAACGTTCCGCCGCCGTCGTCCGTTATCGCGAGTTCGATCGTGGAACTTTCCACCAGTACCGAACATGCTCCCCCTAGTAAGACGATCAAGTCTTACCATGTGACCGTACGTTTCCTTTGAGCCGATGGTATTTGTGAGCTGGAGGATTCTGGCATAATATGGATGGCTTATAATGATAATAATAATAATACAAAAAAAATAATAATATAAATCCTAAATAATACAAATAATAAAAAATATAAATAATGAATAATATAAATAATGAATAATATAAATAATAATTAACAGACATTACATAATATGATCTGGCATACAACAGATCTCTCGTCCCCCACGTTGTCGTTACATATCGCATCCGAGGTGAGTGAATGCTTGAGGAACACGGGAGCCCAGGATAGAGGAAAGTATCTTTATTCGTCGGTCGGTAATACTACCAATTTAACCACTGGCCGCGTGATTAATCCTTTAAGGGTATGTAATCGTACAACCCTGATAACCCCGTCTGCACCTGGAAGGACTTCGGTGACACGTCCCATGCGCCATGACATAACGGGAGTGTTCTTGTCCTTGATCACCACCATATCATTGACTTTAATCTGAGGTTGATCAGAAATCCAACGTCCCCGTGGTTGAAGCGTTTGCAAATACTCAGATCTCCATCGCTTCCAAAAGAACTGCAAACACTGGTGTAATAACTTCCACCTATTCACCAAAGTGCGACGGGGAACAGCTCCTTCGTCAACTTCCGGAACCGCCAACAATGGCTGGCCGATCAAAAAGTGACCTGGCGTTAGACATGCTAGATCTAACGGATCTGTTGACGCAGGCGTTAATGGGCGAAAATTCAATACGGATTCTATCCGGTACACAAGAGTTGTGAATTCTTCCCATGTAACCAAATGCTCCCCCATGACACGCTTTAAAAGATTCTTCGCCGATCGAACCGCAGCTTCCCACAGTCCGCCGAAATGTGGAGCACTAGGAGGGTTGAAATGCCAGCGACAGTGTACGGACGTAATTAGTTGATCGCGGACACTTGGATCGTTAAGTAGACGTCTCAACTGCGCATTGGCTCCCACAAAGTTGGTTCCGCAATCTGAATATATATCCACCGGGAGTCCCGTCCGGGCGACGAACCGATCGAGAGCTGCTAAGAAGGCTGGAGTCGATAAATCTGACACAACTTCAATATGGACTGCTTTCACGACGAAGCAAACGAATACAGCCACATAACATTTATATTCGCGGGCCTTGCGCAGTCGTTGTTCCTTCATCCGAAACGGTCCGGCAAAATCAATTCCGACACGAGAGAATGGTCTGCATTCGGAAATTCGAGCTCGAGGTAAGTCAGCCATCACAGGCTGGGGATTGATGGCGGACACTGTAACGCAGCGAATACACTTACTAATCACCGTGCGAATTAAAGTGCGCAATGACAAAATCCAAAATGTACGAGTAATAACAGTCATTATAACGCGAGGGCCACCATGACAAGTGACCTTATGCCAATGACGAACAAGCACCACGGATAAATGAGAAGTTTTAGGTAACAACACTGGAAACCTTTGCTCCTGCGGCAAATCAGAGTGACGTAGACGTCCGCCCACACAAATCAAATCTTGATCGTTCAGAAAGGGACGCAATCGAGCTAACACGCGTGACGACACAGCTAGTTTATTGACAAGTTCGTGATGTAACTGCTGAAATGATCTGCGTTGCGCTGAACGAACAATCGTAAGAGATGCGTCCTCAAGGTTCTTCCGAGATAAATAAAATCCTTCCGAGTTCTCCCGATGACCACGACAGTGAGAGATAAAACGTTGCATCCAGGCAACTATGCGTGTCATGCGACCATAAGAGGAAAAGCGTTCTAAGTTCTCAAAACGTTTGACTGCTATGGAACGCGAACCTTGAAACGTGTCGGCTGTGACTGGCTCATGAAATGGCAACGGAACACTGAATCGACCGCTTTCCGTACGCGAACATCCCTGACGATAAATTACCTCACACCGGCCGTTGTCTGTGAAGTCTTCCGGAGCGCCTTCCGGCTCCTCGACCTGCCAGAAACGATTCATAATAACTTCCATCGAAGCGGTCAACACGACAGGACCAGAGTAACGTTCCAGGGACCCTGACGATGGGATTGGCCCAAGTGAAACCCAACCAAACACAGACCCAAGCGCGACAGGGTACGTGTCACCAACTGTAATCCGTTTGCCGTTGAGACTAGCAGACACAATATCTGCGCCCAACAGTAGATCGATGGGAGCCGATTTGGCAAAGGACGGATCGGCTAAGGCGAGATGATCGAATTTGGCCGCAATACCTGTTGGCAATGATTGGCGAGGTAAGTTGGTTGTGATGGACGGGAAGACCCAAGCCTTAAATTTAAAAACTGGATCATCGGCGTATCTTGGCTGTATATTACAATCTACTAATCCTTCACCGTCAATCACTGGCACTCCCGCTAAACCAGTTATGGGTGCCGTCCTGCGGATTCTTTGGAGACCGAGGCGGGTCGCACATGACGAAGAAATCGCGCAAATCTCAGACGCTGAGTCAATTAACGCGCGCACAGTATGAAGAACACCCGAATTATCCCGGATGTGCACTAACGCGGTACCAAGTAACACCGCATGGTTGTCGTAACGACCACATAATGCTGCTGCGGCAGAATCTCGGTTTTGATCGATCTCACGTCGATGGGTGTCCTGTTGTTCGGAAGAAACTGGGTTCTGATGGATAAGCACATGATGTTTACGCGAGCAATGTATACACTTATTCTTCGACGAACACCGTGATGACCAATGTTTGTCATTTAGACAAAGGAAACACAATCGCCGTTCACGTACCCATTTGATTCGCGCTTCGATTGACCATCCCTTAAACGTTCCGCAAGCAGTCAAAGCATGGGCGCTGCCACAACATAAGCACTTCAGAGTAGATGCATTCGAAGCTATTAATGACATAGGGGCCGTTTTGCGGAACCGATGAAATCCATCAATTTTGTTCGGAATATGGTTAACCGGACGCAGCATCGGTACCTGACTAACTCTTTCCAACACGGAAACACGCGCCTTAACAAACGTGAATAAACTCGCCACTGATGGGTACTCGTCGATGCAAGCGGCTTCGAAAAGCGTACGGCAGGACACGGGAAGACATCGGGCCGCCAGTGAAAATACTAAAAAATCACCGAGATCTGGGATGTGCAAAGAGTTCAACACTGATACTCCTTCGTCAAAGACGGACAGAAACCTGTTGAGAGTGACTATGGTCTCTTGAGGGGCTAAGGGGGCACTAAGTAACCGTTCGATCAATGCACCGGCTACTATCCGGGGTTTATCATAACGCGCTTCCAAGGTTGACCACATGAGTCCATAAGTGTCAGCTGACACTGGAATATTACGTACGGATTCGGCTGCATCGTCCTTAAGGCATCCAATTAAGTAATACATTTTCTCAATGGTGGAGAGTTGCGCTCGCTGATCAACCATTACGCGGAAACGATCCCGAAAAGCCGGCCATTGATGAACATCCCCACTAAACAACGGAAGCGGGACTTCCGGTAAACGTACGCCGGATACAGGTACCCCAGGCACAGATATTGCGTCACTTGGCGCCGTGTGTGGTTTAACCTTACGAACCCGTTCAGTGGGAGAAGTCGATCGTATGCTACCACTACGCAGTGAAGCCTTGTCATCGTATTCCTGATTGTTTGAGGACGTGTAAAGCTTAGCAATAGATTTTGCGTAAATAATTAATCCCCGAACCTCGACGGACAAGTCTCCGGAATACTCCAGAAGGAGGCCCAAATCGCAAAGAGCATCTAAAACGGCATTATCTTCGACAACGAAATCGGTCCAGAGTGCATCTAAATCTTCGACCGCAACCAGTAATTGGGGCGCAAGATCACTAACCTCACTTGCTTGTTGTGCAAGAGAATGCACTGCTCTGATTCGTGCAACGCACGTGTTTCGTTTCATCAACGACCGATCTTTCAATCGAACGATACGCTGAGCTTCGTCGACGGACATCGTCATAACGAATTCAAATTTCAAACGCGACAAACAAGAACTAAAGTATTACGTAGGAACGATAACGAATGAGTGGTAAAACTGTGACGGGATAGACGGTCAATGTTCACTCACCTCAGTGCCGAAAGTAATTACAGTTTACCTAATTTAATAATTCAACAATACAATAATAAACTACACTACAACATTATTGTTAGTACTATACTAAACAATTACCTTATCGGTGGGTACGGTTTATAATCGTTAATAACACACTAATGACCCAAACGACGATAACAAATCGCATAAGGTCTAACAAAGATAATAATATTTATTACAATTAAATCCCGCCGGTAATATTACTAACCGATAGACACGTAAAATTCGACAATGTTACTTTAATAATACACTAACCATAAAAAAATTGTACAATTGACGCTACACCTACTGCCGTGAATCGCGAAACCACGCTCTGCTACCAAAAATGTACGCCAAGGAGGTGCTTTTAGAAGGTGACCCCGATGACTCGCGTCGTCCTTGTACGATTAATCTTACGGTTTGCCTGGATCCCAACTTAAGCGGTCTTCACGGAATTTGACACACACGCGTTCACCGCGTCCAACGAATATGACGCACACGCGTTCACCGCGTCCAACGAAACTGACGCACCAGCGTTCACCGCGTCCGACGAAACTGACGCACACGCGTTCACCGCGTCCAACGAAACTGACGCGCCAGCGTTCACCGCATCCGACGAATTTGACGCACACGCGTTCACCGCGTCCAACGAATTTGACGCACACGCGTTCACCGCGTCCAACGAATTTAACGCACACGCATAAAAGGTACAAAAAGCGGTACGAAATACCAATTCACGAAGACGGCACGAAAAAGACCACGCCACTTCGACGACCGTACTCTCACGACGTTGTATACGTGGACGAAAAACCGGTCGTCACCCGACGGATACTCGCCGGGTTCTCACCAAAGTTCTAGAACGTTCCGCCGCCGTCGTCCGTTATCGCGAGTTCGATCGTGGAACTTTCCACCAGTACCGAACAACATAATAACACGATTATTATAATACTATATATGTATATGTAACATGTATTATTATTTAAGTTAGTTGATATTTGGTGTTAGACATTGTCACTCTACCCATTTTCAAATATATTTACGATATTGTTTTAAACATATATATATACATTATATTATATTTATTCCTTAATCGTGAATTTGAAAACTCAACTCAACTCACAAATATATTTTAACCGGACATAGAAAACCTGGCTTACAACAATATCATTGATTATATATATATATATATATTTAATTAATGGTTATATATATTTTGAAATTCAACTCACCATTTACAAATATATTGTAACCGGACTTAAAATTATATTATTTTACGTATTTTGTTAATTTTTACCACAATAATAAATTTTATTTAAAAGGAAAATGGAAGATAAAAATAAAAAACAAAAAAGTGGCTTTCAAAAAAAATTGAAAAGAGGGCAGCATTATTGTCTGCTGATGGATCAGATAACAAACAACGAAAGTTAAATTTCTTTCCTCTACCTTTGTTTCAAAAAAATCAACATGAAAATGTATCTGGAATTTCTGGACCCTCATGTGCTATTGAAAAATCTTCCAATAATAGTAATGAAATTCAATCAGAATTAATCCCAGAATTTTCTACACAGCTTTCCAACTTGACATATCCAAGTTCAAGTTTATCTAATGAAGTTTCAAGTAACAAAAATGAATCAAATGTAAATATCAATGAAAATGATATTTTTTCTTCATCTGAATCTGAGTCTGACAAAGAAAGTGTAGATAAAGTTATCAAATTTAATAAAAACATTAGTCTTTTTATTTCTCCACTTTTTAGTAGCCATCATCAAATAAAAATTGCATTTGTTGATGCACACCCTTGTCAACCTCAAAGCAATGTACCATTTACTTCTAATAAAGTATATTTTAGAAAAATGCCCAATACGTGAACAGAAAATGGGTTACTTATAATGAAGTGCATAAAAAAATTCACTGTTCTTTATGTATGGCCTTCACTCGTCCAAATAATACTCCGTTTATAGAAGGTATTGAAATAAATCTGAAATACTTATATCGCCAATTAGAAAAACACGAAAATTCTATTCCTTATGATAATGCCTGTAAAGCATATTTCAATATTTCATCGGGACAAACAATAACAAATTCACTTTCAAGTCATCGTCAAAAAACGGTAGAGCTTAATATAGAAATTATGACTAGAATTGTAGATATTGCTTTACTGATTGGTAAACAAGGTTTGGCATTTAGAGCAAAAAGAAATGAATCCGCTTATAGCATGTCTGATTTAGCATCAAACTTAAATCAAGAAAATTTTTTGGAAATTATAAAACTTGTAGCAAAATATGATCCAGTATTACAAACACATTTAAATAATTCTATAAGAAAAAGTTTAATTAATAAAGAAAAGGTTGGACGTGGACGTGGCTCGTGTGTAACATTTTTGTCAAAGACTACTTTAAATACAATTTTAAATATAACTGGCAATTTAATAAAAAAACAAATTGCCAAAGAAATAATATTGTCCGAACAGTATTTATTAGAAGTTGATTCTTCTCAAGATACATCGGTTATGGATCAGTTATGTATTTGTATAAGATATGTTTTAAATGGAAAAATTAATGAAAGAATGATTGCCTTAGTAGAATCGACATCTGGTACTGGAGAAGCATTGTATAATGTCGTAAAAGAAGAGTTAGAATCCTTAAATATTCCTTTAGCTAGTTTAATAGGAGAATCATTTGATGGGGCTGCTAGTATGAGCAGTTGTTATAACGGCCTTCAAGCACATTTAAAGAAAAATGCACCCGAATCTATATTTACACATTGCCACGCTCATGTATTGAACCTTATAGTAACTGACGTCACCTCATGTTGTTTATCTGCTCAAGATCTTTTTAATTTATTACAAAGAACTGCAATTTTTTTTTCTGATTCTTATAAAAAAACTGGAATTTGGAAAAATTTCTTTCTAAAGATCATACTGGACATGACAAATTAAGAAAAATTCAAAAATCGGGAACTACAAGATGGAAAAGTAAGGATGCTGCACTGAAAAATATTTTTGGTCCTTGGTCAGATTCTAGTAAAACTAGTGATCGATATAACGTTTTACTGGAATCATTAAATTTTCTTGGCTCAGATAAATCCATTGATTCAAATACATCTTCAGATGCAAGGTTTTTACTAGAAAAATGGACATCTTTTGAAACTATCATAACTTCATTTATATTCCTTGAAATTTCCCATTACACTACCGCTGTTTCGAAATATCTTCAATCTAAAGAATTAGATTTCATAACTGTTATAAATCTAATTAAATCATTATTAAGTGATCTTAGAAAAGGGTCATCTAACTATAATGGAGTTAAGAAAGAAGCAATTAATTTCATTTTAAGTAAAAACAATTCTACTCAAATTAAAAACCTTGAAAATATATTCATAGAACAAACATTTACTGATAAACGAAGGCCACAAATTAAAAAAATGCCCGGTGAGCAACCAGATGAATATTTTAAAGCCAAAACCCATCGAAGAATTTATGATGTTCTCATAAATGTGTTTGAAAAAAGATTTGAAAAAAATAAAAAAATATATGAAGAATTAGGGACATTTAATCCACAACGTTTTAAGGAATTCGCAAAAAATCCTCATTTAATTAATGACGATAATTTCAAATATATTGCTCAAAAATCAAATGCCGAATCTGGGATTGCATTAAAAGAAGAGTTTCTTCAATTTATATCATTTTTAATCAGACTTTCAACAAATGTATACATAAAAGTAATTCAGTACCTCAAAGTCTTGATTATAGTTCAGCAGAATCTAGTGATAATTTAGAAACGATTTCTCATCAGTTTGGTAAAGAAGTAGGGTGCTGTAGTTGTCCACCACATTTGTTGGAATATTTATATAAATATAATTTACACACATCAACATTTTCGAACTTATACTTAACATATAAATACATTCTCACCCTCTCATGCACTCAAGTGAACTGTGAACGGGCATTTTCTAAATTAAAAATTATTAAGAATAGATTGAGGAACACAATGAAGGAAAATTTATTAGATTCTTTAATGCTCATTAGCGTAGAATCAAATATGATTCCAAAGAACGAAATAATTATAGATGCTATTGGAAAAAGTTCTAGAACATTAAGTAGCTTATTAATTTTTAAAAAAAATTTAGATTTAAGATATTGTAAAATTAAAAACATTAACTTAATTTTTTTTTTATGTATAATAAAAGCCAATAATATTTATTTTTGAAATAATTTCATTTTATTTTTATTAAAAATATTTAAAGTATTGTAAAATTGCAGTAGTTTGTTTTATTTTATTACATTGAACTAAGTTAGATCATAAACATTTTTTCATTTTTACCGACTTCGAAAAAGGAGGAGGTTCTCAATTCCATCTGTTATTATGTTCCTTTTTTATGATTGACCATCGATTATTCCAAAAATACTGAACTGATTTAAATAAATCTTTCTTCGTATGAAAGAGTATTATCTCCCGGTGATCCCAGTCCGATTTAGTAAGGATTGGCCCAGTATTCGACCAGTAATTTAGTTTTTTGTACTTATATTGTTTTGTTATTTTTTTTATTTTTGACCACCGACTATTCCGAAACTACTGGACCGATTCAAATGCCTTTTTTTAAAATGAAAGATATATTATATTATGTAAATTAAAACAAACCGTTACAACTAACAACTTATGAATAAAAAAAAATGTTTGGAAAAAGTAAAACCGAAAAAATGCACTAAAAAGTCTGAAATAATTCACAAAAATCTTGTTCAAGTCAGCGTTATTTTTAAGTATTAAATTACTTTTTAAGTAATGCGTGATTGAAAATTAAATCTAAAGTATCTTTCATATTTGGTCTGAGAGTGGTATAAGCAAGATGCTATGTGTCAATTTGGAATTCAGCGCTGACTTCGAGAATTTTTTTGTGAATTATTTCACACTTTTTAGTGTATCTTTTTCTAAGTAAGTTTTATTTTTTTCCAAAATATTTATTTATGTTATATACTATCAAGTTATTTATTTTATTTAAAATTGCCAATCAAGTCGCTTATTTATGTTGATTATGTAAGTTTAAGGCCTCCTAAAATCTTACCCACCTGAGCCTTCAGGGTTTCAGTCCGCCCCTGCCGGTATTGTTTGGGGTTTGTTTACGTATACTTTTGATTTCAAAATAACCCACAAAAGTAAATCACATAGTGTCAAATCGCAGGATCTGGAGAGTCATTCATGGTCGCCTCGCAATGAGATAACGCGTTCAGGAAATTATTCGTGCAATACAGCTAGTGTTTCGCGAGAGTTGTGACAAGTTGCTCCATCCTGTTGGAACCAACAGTTTTAAATATTCATACTTTCTAAAATAGGCCAAAACCACTCAGAAAGCATACTTCTATAGCGATTGCCGTTCACAGTGACTGCAGCTTCCTCGTCATCCTCAAAGAAGAATAGCCCGATGGCTCCTCAAGTCCACAACGCACACCACATAGTTGTGCGTCGGGAATGCATCTGATTTTCCACAGATACCCGAGGATTCTCGTTAGCCCAAATTCTGCAGTTTTAGTTATTCACGTAACTTGTTCAGGCGTATTGCTGCCATACTAGCGGAGCGTTGAACTTATGCACCTAATACCATTAATTACTGTCATTACCGCCGTTTATCATTTATTTTGTCTGTCGTCGGCGAGTTGTCTTCGTATATACTCTGTATTCGTTTTTATTACACATTGTTACCGATACCGTTTGTTTTTTTTTGCGTTATTGTCACCGTCGAGTTTTCTACATTTTTGCATCACCGTTGTCACCACCACCGTCACCGGCGGTCACCATCGGAATAACTACCACCGTTCGATCGCCGTCATTTCCTTTGTCGTTGAAATACGGGTTATTTTATTTTGTTGTACTTTTATATATATAGTTTTTTTAGAGTCCCTATACTTGCTAGTAATTAAGTTGTGCCCTAAATATTTGTTTTTTTTTTGTAAATTTTTCATACTAAAATAATAGTTGTGTCATGATTTGAGTTTATATGACCAAAAATTTCAATTTAAGAATTTCCTTTTCTACAGTCCATTTTGTTTAACACATTTGAAGTAACATAACCAATGAGGTAAAAGTGCGTTTCGTCTGAGAAAAAAATGTTTTTGTAAAATTTTCGTCTTTCGCTTGTGGGTCCAAGATCCATCGAGCAAATTGTAATCTCTTCCCATGGTCAGCAGATTTCAGCTCTTGAGTAAGTTGAATCTTGTAAGCATGCAATTTAAAATCTTTTGTAAAAATATCATGCAATACTGTTTTTGACAAATTCAACTGTTGAAAGCGACAACGAATTGATTAACTGGGACTTACGATCACACTATCATGCGCTATAGCAATGTTTTCATCAGTCCAAACAGAACGCTGCCGCCCGGTATTTTTTAAATTCAACACAAAGCCTGTTGTTTCAAACTTTTTGACTAATCTTCGAACTGATGACTCGTTTGGAGCAACATTACGTCCTAGTCTCGTAGACAATTCACGAACGGTTGCTGTGGAACTTCCATTGTTTTTGTAAAATATTTTAATTACCAAAACACGTTACTCAGTAGTCCGCTGTTCAATGTTAAAAAATAAAAATCCAATAACACTTCACAAAAAACGCTGTTATACAAGAAATTGGAATAACAATAGATAACGAAATTGATAAAACCATGGCAACTAGCCGTCGTGAAAACAAATGCTGCCCAGTTAAAATTCGACACTAATTCACGGACACCTATACTATAAATTTAAACGTTGCTATTCACTTTGGTTTATTCAAGATACAACCAATTTAGAGACTACTATCCCGATATCTCCTAAATCCTATTTGAGATTTATATAAAATTGGTTGATTTTGATTAGTTCCGGCTTCATATGTTTAAACTAAAAATATGAGTATGTATTTCTTTGTAGTACAAATTTTTATGTATTCATATATTATAAATTGCGTTAGACAGTGTTGAACCATTATATGCCAAAAATAGTTGAATTTGTATTAGTTTGTTGATCAGATAATTAAATAAATTAACCAAAAATAAACCATTATTTAAAATTATATATATTTTTTTTTATCTGTGGAGAACTATTTGTACAAAAATTGTTAAATAATTTGAAGATGATTTTAGCATAGCACACAATCCTCTAAAAAAAATTATCAAATTTCAAATCGTTTAAAAAAGGTAAATCATTAATTGACATTAATGGAAAATTTATTTGCATAAACAGGATTTAATATTACTTTAGAAAAAAGTTATTATTAAAATTTTCATAATTTATGAAATAATTGTTGGGTCTATTCACAATATTATTTAGTTCTTATTTAATTAAGAAGACATAACAAATATGTTTTCAGTTATTAATTATTCATGTACAAAAACTTCAATATCTAACGTATCAGAAAATAAATTTGATGATTCTGATCTAATGTACGAAGTCTAACAAAATGATCAGTAACAAAATTCATTACCTTAAATTAAAAATATTCCAGTTAATTTCAATAATCCAAATTATATTTTGAATACATTTTAAAATTCGTCTACAATAAAGTTTTATTTCTAGGCTTTGTTTAACATTATTTCTACGCTTTTTATCTATCCTGTTATATTAATGTTTATTACATTAATAATAGCAATCTTGTAACATATACCATTTCAAATTATTTAAACACAAACATTTAAATTCTTGCCCTACAAACCCTATAAATGAAGTCTAGAAATTAAATTATATATATTCAAATTTAATTTTAATTATTGGTATTGCATTTTTCTTCTTCTTTTTTCATTTTTTACTTATAGTAATTGGGGTCATGCATATTTTCGTATGCATACAGATGTGACTTGTACATATGAAATGCTGGTATAATTTTGAAGAAGTTGTGTATCTGAATATTGAAACGATTATTAAAATATTATGAAATATTTTGTTACAATTTATTTTGATAAATAAAGTGATTTAATTTTGAACACAGTGTTAAAAATTAGTTTTTTTTATGAATGAAAGAAGAAATATAATTCTAAACCCGACGAGATGGTAGAAGTGATAAAGTACATTTTGTATTATATAAGAAGTAAACGTTTGCCGAGATCGCTGTCGGGTGCCAAAAGTGTAGTGGTGCTGAAGTAGGCCACTACCGCCAACCAAGGGGTTGGTAACTTTAGTGCTGCTGGAAGTGCTACGCAAGTTTCCAGCGATGACCGGAAACCACCGGCATTACTGCAATGGCTACATGGAGTTTAACGTGTTTAATGACAGATATGAGGAGACTAGACGAAAAGTGGACATACTGTAAGGCCTCCATCATCCTCAAATAGCCTGGTGATAGCAAACAATGCGCCGGTGATGCAGAGGATACTGCGTCGTCAAAAACCTATTATACAACTAGTCCAATTATGAAAGCTATTTAGAATAATACAAAAAGTATGACAGTAATAAGCAGAAACTAGGCAAATGAAAAATATCAAAAATTCTTATACAAGACTGCAAAACTACTAGAAAAGATAGAGCAAGCTATAATGGCTGCATCTAATACTAAACGGGAAATAAAGAAGGGTTTGAAAGAATTAGGTAGCAGTCTCAGAGAGCTATCTAAACGTGCCAAAACGATCGAGTTAAACTGTTATTAATACGCGACAGAACAAAGGATGCGACTCATGTAACAACAACTGCAACAGCAACATACTAAGACAAGAAAATGCATCAGTAACAAAGCCAAAACATACAGAAAACAATGGAAATAGTCGAGAAAAGCAAAAAGGCCCAACAAAAACATTAGAAGCAATAAAATAAATGACTTCATGGTATCTGCACCTAACGTTTAACTATGCTTGATTATGTATGGACAAAATACAGACGAGAAGAAGACCAATCGTCTCAAAAAGAATACCAAGAACTAAGACAAGCCGATTATGAGAAGCAATTACAGAAACAGCAAAATAAGATAGTCCATCGCCAGATTAAATCAGCAAATTCTGAAGTTGGAGGCCAGGCAAAATTTTGAAGTTGCGAGGAGAAACTCGCTAACTAGGGTTGAACTTAAGGTTCCACCAGACTGCCTACTAGGTAACAACTCCAAGATGGCAGCCAGTATGAGGTCCTCGGCGCTCCTGGTCGAAGCTGAAGAGTTCCTCATACTTCCAACGAGATTATGAAACAGAGCAGATCGTAATGCAGTTTGGAGTAGTATAACGGGAATGAGAGAATCTAAGTCTGGTGGTCTCCTAATAGAGATAAGTGGCGGGATAGAGAAATTAGACATAGGTAAAAAGAAGGTGAAAGAATAGCAGAAGACGGAGCAAAAAAACGTTTTAGCATTGAAGCCTCATAGAGGTGCGGGATATGGACGAATGGACTGGACAAGAAGAAATAGTGGAGGCAATTGTCTTACAGCTAGGATCAGGAAAAGAAGATACTAGAGTTATTATTATGAGAAAACACTACGGTGGGATCCAGTAGGTGTTGGTACTACTACCCTTAAATATTACACGAAAGGCGGATGGTTTTGGAACCTTTATTGTAGGACTTGCCTCATGCTGAACAAGAGTTCAAAAAAGCAGCTATAGATACCAAAATTTCTTGGAATTTGGACACGAAGCGTGTTCCTGTGAAGGCACCAATAAGAAGAAGCATTACCATCGTTACGATGTGGAGGGGCTTTTCGCAACGTGTGAACGGCATCGGAGGAGGCAAATAGAAGTTTCAGAATGATTTTAAATAATGAGTCGGAGAAAAAGGGTTATGCTTACGCAAGTGAAAAAAAATACTAACATTTTTTTTTGTTTTAAGTTAAAAAGAATAGTGCAGTGCGTAAAATGTAGCAAGTAATTTGTGAGTAGGAAGTGGTAATGCGTTTATGTGCACACAATGCTTTTATGTACACAAAAATATAATATAATGTATAAATATAATATTATATATTATATAAAAAATATAATGTCATTTTCAGGTCATGCGGATAAAAGATTTTTTCAGTAAGGGTTGTACAAAATAAGGCTATTGTTATAAATATACTGGGTATATTAGGAACAAGATTTGTTATAATCCATTTCAAACTATTTACTCTTATATAATTGTATTGCATATTTTAAAATCCTACGTCGATGATAATTTCTACGAATTGTGAATTCCAATTTCAAATATAAATAGTAAATATATTTCTGTAAAAATATGGTTGCTTTAATCTATTATTAAACCTATTGAAGCATATTTTCCAGCGTTAAATAATTTTACGTTCTTGTTTTCATTCTAACCACATAAAATAAAACTGTATAGTTTTTTTGGACCATTATTATTAAATAAATTAAATTAACTAAGTAATTCAAATAAACATATTAAAACATAAAAATAACCCACCAGTAAGGTTTATATCGTCATCCTTCTCTATATAATAGAGAAAGAAAGATATGTTATTACAATAATATATTTAAATATTTGTGCAAAGTACACATATAAGATTTAAATATAATTAAATAAGTTATTTATTAAAGAATAAAGCATTTTTTTTTGTCATGTTTAGAAGATAAATTTTGCAATTCAATGAAATAAATCTCATACGATTCAATACATATAATATTGTAAAAATAGTTTTAGATTTAAGTATGCCGACATTTCTAAAAATTAAGATAGTTAATTTGAGATATTAACTCGGCGTCTTATTTATAACTTTAATTATTTTAATGTTTTATTGTCTGTAAACTAGCATCTATTTGTGAGCTACAAATTAAATTGTTTTAAATATTCATTAATTAAGTATCTGTCAAAGTAAAGTCAAGCAAAGTCAGTCAATTATTTTAATTGAATTTTCTTGACCAATGAAATCATGAATTAGTTTTATAAAGAAAACTACTTGCCACAATACAGAGCTTTTTCTAAATTTTGGGCACCATTTCCTGTCAAAAATGTATTTAAATATATATATGTCTTCAATTGAGTACTTTACAATCATTGTACGGTTGTTTGTGAATAAAATTATTTAATTTATTATTAGCTATTAATAGCATACCCGTATATCCATCATCGGTTATATTACCTGTAAGAATAATTGTATGTGTATAAATGAACACTTGAAAAATAGTAAAATTGAATTTTAAAATTTGAATTAAATGAAAGAATAATACACTAATTATGAATTATTTAAAAAGTCTGATAAATCATGTACAAGTTGTATATGACAATAAAATATATAATTTATAATAATAATTTATACATACTTAAGCATTCTAATTAATAAAATAGTAATAACAATAAAACAAGTTAGTTAAAATCAAACATTTTGTCTTTATATTTATATTTTATCAAAAGATAAAAAATTAAGAACAATACTAAATTCAATAAATCATTGAACATAATCAATATTGTTACAAAACTGTCAATTTTATTTAAGGGAATTAAAGTATAATATAACGTTCAATAATACTAATTTACGTTAATATTTTTGTGAATATAATATAAAAGGAAATCATTTAAATTTCATAAAAAAAACTAAAATAAAAATTTTAAATATATAATCCCTAAAAATTAAAACATAAAATAACATATTCAAAATGTTCATCTTATTCTTTGTTTTTATAAAATAAAATAAAAATTATATGTTCATGTAGGTTACTAAATAATAATTTAGATATATGCGCACCATTTACACATAATAAATTTATGTTTATCCCCCATTAAATGAACCATAAACAAATACATAAAAACTATTTAGTTTTAAATTTTTTGTTAAGATTTCTTGTGGGTGGGGGGCAGAATACACCCACGGTAGTCTGTACCGATCGTAAAAGGCGATCAAAATGGACCGGGTCCTCCTGGTAGGGGGTTCAGCGAGAGGCTAACAACCTCTCCCGGCAAAAAAGTACCGTTACGCAACCAAAGCAAAGAAATCAAAACTCGGACTTAGAATTGAGTAAAGACTGGACAAGGAAATTGGATTAAGATGATTAAACAAAGGAAAACGGATTGGACCATTGCAACGTGGAATATTCAAACTTTATTGCAAGCAGAGAAAATGAATGAATTATCATTAGAGATTATTAAGTATAACATCGATCTAGTAGCACTACAAGAGCTTAGATGGTACGGACAAGGATCTATATATAAGAAAGATTATACATTATACTATAGTGGCCCGGAAAAGAAATCAGGATGCTACGGTGTAGGATTTTACGTGAGTAAAAAAATGAGAATGTTCTTTTTAAACTTTGAAGCCATATCAGACAGAATATGCAAAATAAGACTCAAATGAAAATTCAGAAATTTAACAATATTTTCAGTATACGCTCCAACTGAAGGTCTCTGATGAAAAAGAAAAGGAAAATTTTTACGACAACCTAGATAAATGCATTGATAATATACCTAAACACGACATTACTATTATAATGGGCGACTTTAATGCATAGATTGGAAAAGAGTAGCCAATAAGATCAGTAGCAGGACGATTCTCTCTACACGAGAATACGAGTGATAATGACTTATTTTAGCTCAATGTGCAGAGATACATAGAATGATAATTAAAAGTACTTGTTTTCCGCACAAAAACATACACAAAGGAACATGGAAAATACCTGGATCGAACGTAGCTAACCAAATCGACAATATAATTGTGTCCTCCAAGCATGCCTTAGCTATACTTGATGTTAAAACAATGAGAGAACTGTGATAGAGATTACTATTTAGTTCGTGCGATAATCAGACAACGCTTAGCTAACATACAAAAAGACAAAGGCATACAATGAAAGAGATAGAACACAGAAAGCCTGAAAAATGAAAATAGCTTAAAAAAATATCAGGAAGCTCTTGACACAAGACTAAATAACTTAAGGGACATAACCATGAAAGATTAAATAGAAGTAAGGTGGGAGCTATTCAAAAGTATAACAGTCAATGCAGCTCAGGAGACTGTAGGTGTCACCAAGCACGGTAGAAACGAGGAATGGTATAATGAGGAATGCATAGAAATCCATAATAAAAAAATCAAGCAAGACTAAAAATGCTGCAACGAGAAACCAGACAAAACTATGAAGCATACAGAAATTTAAGAAAAGAAGCAAAAGCCGTATGTCGTACAAATAAAAGAGAAATGATGAAAAAACGTGTAGAAAAATCGAGGAAATGAATAATATGGGAAACAGCAGACAGTTTTATAAAAATATTAACTGGATTCGAAAAGGATTCCAGCTTAGGATAAACAAGTGCAAAAGAAAAGATGGATCAATAATTGACGAAGAAAAAGAAATAACAGAAAGGTAGAAAGAAGACTTTAATGAATTATTAAATAAAGACTTAATTGCAAATGAGATTGAAGAGGTACCATATGATCCTCAACCACAGATTGATAAACCAACAAGAAATGAATTCGATGCGGCTATTAACAAACTAAAAACCAACAGAGCCCTCGGCGAGGACGAAATAACAGGCGAACTGATTAAAAATAGCAGCAGGAAATATAAAGACACTATATTTGAACTTATATGCTGTATATGGGAAAATGAAAAGAGGCCAAGAGATTGGAGTAACGGAATTATATGTCCTATTTTCAAGAAAGGAAATAGGGCAAAATGCGCAAACTACAGAGAAATCATGCTACTAAGTGTCCCATACAAAATTTTATCAGTTATACTCCTAAAAAGGCTGGAAATATACTCTGAAGAAATATTGAATGAGTATCAGTGTTGCTTCCGCAGCGGAAAAGGAACCACTGATCAAATTTTTATAGTTAGACAGATAATGGAAAAATGTTTAGAATTCAATACTGATGCACACCAATTATTTGTTGACTACTGACAAGCCTTCAATAGCTTAAATAGGTCAGCAATAAACATAGCACTAGTGAAAAATGGTGTTCCTGATAAAATAGTAAATCTGATAACCATGACCCTAAAAAATGCAACGGCAAAAGTCAATATAGGAGGATCAATGAGCACCTCGTTTAACATAGATTTGGGAGTTAGACAAGGCGACGCCCTATCAGCAACACTGCTCAATATTATTTAGCATGAGGCTGTTAAAGATACGATTAAAACAGGAAGCATTATAAACAAGTCATGGCAAATCTGCGCCTATGCAGACGATTTAGTAATAATTGCTAGAAATGATGATGCCATGAGAGAAGTCTACTGTAATATGGAATATAAGGGACAAACGTTGGGTTTAAAAATTAACGAAAAGAAGACCAAGTACATGAGACTATCCGCAGTGGAGGTACGCCGCAGAGTGCAGAGCATTACAATCGGTCAATATAGCTTTGAGGGTGTAAAGGATTTCGTGTATCTTGGATCCTCTCTCAATAACAGTAACAACATATCAGAAGAGATTAAAAGAAGAATTATGGCCGGCAACCGCGTATACCTTGCCAATATCAAACTCCTTAAATCAAAACTGCTATCGAAAACTACTAAGATGAAGTTATATAAAACGCTTATTAAACCTGTAGTCTGTTATGGAGCTGAGACCTGGACTAAGGCGGATTCGAACAGGTTAAAAATATTCGAAAGAAAAATATATGGTGCATTGAATGAAGTAAGATGGAGGATACGGAGCAACAATGAAATAGAGCAGATTTTAGAAAACAAAAATATAGTAAAATTCATAAAACCATGTCGTGTGGAAAGAATGGATGAAGAAATAATACCCAAACGCGTAATATTGGCTAAAATGGAAGGAACCAGAAGACAAGGACGACCAAGGAGTACATGGATAGACGAAGTTAAGAAGGATCTACAACAGATGGGTATATGGAACTGGAGAATTGTTGCTAAAGATCGGGATGAGTGGAGAAGAATTGTTTTGGAAGCCAAGGGTCACTATGGCCTGTAGAGCTTACGAGTAGTAGTAGTAGTTAAGAATTCTTGTAAGACGAATTGAAAGAATAACAAAAATTTTCAATTTTTTCGAATTGACCAAAGTAAATCTCAAATAACTTATTATTATATAATTATGATAAACTAGTTCATAGCACCTAGGTCTTCCCCAGATAACAAATTATAATTATAGCAGTGAATCATCATTAATTACTCGAAATTCTAATTAAACTAAATTTTTCAGGGGCATAAACCATTTCGGTTGTTTTAATTCAATAGTACTAAAGTAACTATAAGAAATAACTTATATATTTGTCAGAATTACATATATTTCTAGGCCAGATTAACCTGAAGAAATGAAACATGACTTTTATTCTTATATATTAAACAAGTTGAATTATCCTGCATCACTCGTGAACAGTTCAATTTGAAATTATTTGTTCCAACAGAAATCAAATAACAAAAAAATTCACAATACTATTGAAGAGCTTTAGATATTTAAAAATAAATGATTCCATTTTTAATAAATTTTTATTGGTTTTTTTTAATTCCATTTTTAATAAATCCATTTATATATTTTTAAATACTGTTGGAAACTACTACTATGTAGAGTGATTAAATGTTATATTATTTTTAGGACGAAATGATTCATAAATTTGACGTCTTCTATGTATTTATGTAACACTCAAAATGTTGTATAGTATATAAGTAGTATATTTATGTTACGAATCATCAAATATATACGTTATAAAAACATTAAAATGAGCACCACAGTATTTAAACAATTTAAAGTATTTTATTGTCTTATGTAACATATTCAAACGAGTTATAAACGTATTCAAAGGCGGCAAGGGATACCGTCACCAGAAGTGTGCATTTTTTAACTCATTTAATGAGTGGATAGACAGTAGTTTCAACCACTGGCGCTATTTAATTATCGTTGTGCGACAAATTTGACGTTCTTTGTTTATTTACAAATAACTATGAATAATATTTATAATAATTTATATCAAATGTATAAAAATAATAATAAGAGGGCACAATATTGAAAAACTTTCCTCATTGATTATGTTTGTAAATAATATATTTCATGAATTGAAAATTTGTATTGATTACATACTGTAAAATTTCTCATCTTCAGTATCTTCTGTTAAAATATTTTTGTTAATTGAATTGTACACATTAAATTTTGTTTAAAGTGAATTATGAAATACGAACTAAATAATTAATAGAATCATTCAATATATTTCGACAATCATAATTGATATTTAATAACATATATAGGACTCAGGTACGAAGAAATGGGTATTTAGGGTTCTTTTCCTGCCCACCAAAATACGGTTTTGTGAACGTGCCTAGTAGGGAATCTAAATAAATGTTCGATTCTGCTATGATATATATTATAACAGTAGTTTTCAACCTTTTTGTCCCTATGGACCGCTCAGAGAGTTCGATAGCTCGCGGACCACTTTTTTTTTACTTGTAAAAACATTTCATACACATTCTAGAATTTAAAATACATAAAAACAATTACACGGAAATAATGTTAATATTATTGTTCTATTTTAAATACAAAACTTACTACTAATATCTGGCAAAGCGTTTTACGTTATATTATTTTTTCAACTTTGAAAGTATGACTTACTTACTTACGAAGTCATTTTGGGTTTTAATTTAGTAAAATAAAAAATTTTTGTCTGTAGACTGTACATTAATAATATACTAAATTTATTGAAATCTAAAATTTTAAATAACAATAGTTAATAAGAGCGTTGTGCTTGTTTTGTTTTGACAATTTTATTGAATCTTGGCTCCACCTATGTAGTCAAAGCTACGCAAAGACAATGTATGACATCAAGCCAATTTCTGGTTTTGGTTTTTATTATTATTTGTTATTCCGGAAAATCTAGTTTCACATATGTTGAAGAAAATAAAAGTATAATTTTGATTGCTTTTTCGAAAAAACACGTAATACTCATCCTTGAGTTTTATCCAAAATTTGGATAAAGACATCGATTTGAATTTAGATTGTAGACCTTTACCTGATGATAACTCTAACAAAAGTTCTTCATCTTTTAAGTATAATTTATGTTGTGAATACGTTAAAAATGGATTTTGTACTCAGAAATATCCGTTTCGTGGATCTTGATTAAGTGGATAATACTCTTCAAATTTATCACACAATGATTATAAATGATCTTGGATAGTAATATTGAAAGTATATTATCTATGTTTACTTTACACATTATGTGATCCTGACTGCGAAGCTTCCCGTGATGTTACAAAGTGTTTCCAAGGGTATGTTGTTGATTTCACGGCGAATTCGCTTCTTTAAGTCAACAATAGTCCTTGTTGGGTTGATTTCGAGCACTTCGGCTTTCAAATAACGCGAAAGAAAAAAAATCTGGAGCTGTCAAGTCCGGTAAACGGGCAGGCCACTTGATGTCGCTGTTTCGACATTTAAGAAGCCCTGGTAATGCCAGCATCAACAAATCCATTGAGATTTGTGTAGTATAGCTTATTACACCATCTTGCTGAAAACGTGTGTTTAATATTCTCCTCGCAGTCCAAACACTTAAATTAAGTTTTTTACTCTGACGCCTGACTGATTTTCGGAGAATTCACCCTACTGCTTGTCGCACCTACTCTACATTTTCTGGGTTCAGGCTGGTTTTTTCACTAACATCTCTCTTTTGAGTCGTGCTAGTTGTGGTTTCAAAGTTTTTCACCTACAGGTCGATGGTATCACGAGAGAGCACAAGAGTACAAGAACAGGTTACAAATTTAATTTTTGTTTGAAAAATTAATTATTTATCTATTTAGTTTCCAATGGAAACAAAGTACATTGTCTATCTATAATCGAAGATTTCTGTGGAATCGAAATAGCTTATATTTCTATAGCCAATTGTATCCTTTGTTTTGTATTTTTAAATTGGCAATACTCCCACGTCCTCTAATAATGCCTTGGAGCTTTTAGGAAACGCAGGCCGCCATCATTTATTCAGAAATAAAAAATAACAAACATTCTCTTTTTGGTGGGACAGGTGGGACAGTGATTATATCTGCGTTTCAAGGATCTTAATGACCCTTGGCTGTTCACAAGTCGACCGAATCGTAGTCCTTGGGACTAATGTCGGAAGACTGGCGTGCACGAGCGTTGTTCGTCCCGAACGGTCCAGCCTCCGAAGAGACTGGAGCGTTGTTTCTCCCTGAACGGTCACACGTCGTTCAACCGAACCACGAGCGGTGAGCCGAACGTCCGACCCCTCGAAAGGAGTCGGGGCGCCCCGCTCGTACCGCTTGGACAACCGTTATCACTCGCGGTTACCCCAATCCCGTGGTGGGGACCGGCTACATCATTACCGTAGATGTACTATGGGGTACACCTACCCTCTGGTGCCGTAACCACGCCAGTATAGCGACAGAGGTACACAGGGATGATTTCCAAGTCTCTCTTAAGGTACGGGCAAGGCGGGATCGATAGCAAAGCCATGCCCCTCCGTTCCGCACTCCCCAAGCTGTCCCTCGGCCGACATGCGTGTCCTGTGTCTAGCTTGCGAGGTTGTTTACCATATAGATTGCTCCTGCTAATCCGCCACCACGTAACCGATCCCGACAGCCTTAGCTGTCCGAAGTGTCGACCGAGTCTTGGGTTGTCAACTCGATTAGGGCATCCCCCTTCCCGTTGTACCGGTTGATCACCGGTTGGACATGGTTTGCCTATACTGAGTACAGTATCGGCTCCCGATATGTTTTAATTGCGTGTATTAAGTAGGTGGTCCACCTGGTCGGAGAAAGAAAGACGTGGTCCCCTTAATCCGGCTTTTGTCACCCTCGTCAGACCAAGGCCTGACGAGGGCAGACGCGCCGTATTGAATGTACCGGCGTCTCTAGGTACATTAATGGTTGCGGTTGGATTACGTACAATTACGGTTCGTGAGATCGCAAAGACCCTCCTTTCGCTAACGGAATCATCCGTTCCACCGCCTTTCTGACACCTCTCGGTTAGGCGTGATCCCAGCTAATTAAAGCAAGGGTCGCTTGGCACACCTCACCCGTAGTGAGCGTGTACGCCACCCGTCCCCACTTAAGTGGTTTCGAGCCGAAAGGCGCTTCCCCCTAAAGAAGCGCCCACTGTCCTCAGGGGTGGTTTCACCACTCCTCAGGAGACCCTTGGTTCACGGCCATTTATTAAAATATTCATGGCTATCTCAGTCAGAGACTTTCGTTATCCACTACCCACGACGCGTTCAGTAGCGTGGGACCGCGCATTTTCGAACTCTCCTTACCGAAGCAAGATGAGCCCGAACAGAGGTTCGACGTCGTACAAGTACAAGCTGAACCGACCTCGGGCTGAAGGACAGGTGGGACAATCCCTCTTCACGCATTACACTTGCAAATAAATATCATAACGAAAATATAAACAAACAAAATGAACATTCAGCGGCTGCTACGCGCCGCCCCATTTGCACACTGTTGGCGGGACGGATCCATCCCCGCAGTGAGGTCTGTTGCGCAGAACACCACCGTACACGCCGCACGCCGTACGCCGTGTATTTAGCGAATCAACGTTTACGACGAAATGTAATAAGAGAGGGGTGATTGGATGGGGCCGATCGACATCTGACAATAGTTTAACGAGTTTGGATCTCTATCTTGGGAAACGTGCGGTAGCGGGCACACGCGGTAAATTCTTCTCCGATTCCCAAGAACGGGTCCAGGCGGGATCCATAGGAGCGAAAATAATCTGCCTCCCTGACACTTTCGCAGTAGCCTATCGTCATCTATTATACCTTCGTGGCTACGAAGAAGCCAATTAGATATTTTTGGAACCAAAACATTTTAATGATAAAGTAGATTTCAAAACAATTTAAATTTTTTGGTGGATTATCCCAAAGAATAATTAAATGACTATGGATTTAAAACTTTACCATTGCTTTGAGATTCGGCATTTTGAGAATTTTCACTACCAGTTCCTTTAAGAAATGTAGTTGACATTAAATACAATTATATTACATAAAATATTATTCTGACAATAAATTATTGTGTTTGTGATAATTATTATTTTCATTCTCGTAACTAAATATTTTTTTGTTTTAAGACTAAATGTGCATAAAATAATATATGTTATCAAATAATAATATGTATAATAAAATAAGTATATATTTAAAAAATAATATTTATGTACTAGCTGAATACCCGTGCGTTGCAAGGGGCAAATGTAGATTTGTATATTTATATTTCTGCCACTGATGATTTTTAAATTTCCACGCGATATTTGGGAAAACGTTTTGAATTAATTCGTGTTTGGTAGAAGTCATCTTACAAAAGTTTGTTAGCAATTTAGTACATTGTGTATAATAGTCATTTGCCAACTTCCCATTCCGAATATCCAGTATTTTTTTTTGCGAAACGTTAGGCGAATGCATCATTTTGTAGTTGAACACGCATATTGGTTTTCAATGTCAATTTGTTGTCATATCGCCATAGAACTGAAGACTTGAGACATGCATTAAGTTCGTCAGAGGGTGTTGAACATGGTATCACTAGCAGAGTTTTTTGAAAATCCCCTGACAATAGAATGAGTGGCTTCACCAGGACTGTCTATTACGCCTCAAATCTTGCAATGTAGGATGAAGCGCTTCTAAAGCTTTTTTGTTCTGGATACATTCAACAAATGTGCCGAAGTCATGGATATCAAATTGTGTTTCATATTGCAAATCACAATCATATGCTGTATTAGTAGGTCGGATCAGTTTGGTAGATGTCATCTTACATTCTTGGCTATGGCATCACTAAAATTTATATATTCTTTTGAACGCCACTTAATTTGATTTAATTGAATTAAAATAGGTCATGGTTGTTGAATATTAAATAATTTATGTAGTATTTTTTTCAGGGGCACAAACAATTGTTTGTGTCTAAATTCAATTGTATTTGAGTAACTATAAGATACGTTTGATATAACATTTGTCAAAATAATAAATTTTATTAGGTCAGATTATCCTAAAAGAAAAAAACATGACTTTTTTTGTAATATATTAAGCTAGTTGGATTACCCTGCATTGCTTGTGAACAGTTAAAATTGTATTGTTTCGTTCCAAATGAAATCGAATATTAAGATAATTCATAATATTTATGAAGTGCTTTAGGATACATTATATATATATTTTCTTTCTTGTACATTAAACAACAAATTTGAAGGATTACCGACACATGTGAAAGTGATGAACATATCTCAGCGGCCATTTGCTCGGACCTATGTCATTGAATCTTGAGCGTATTCGTCAATGTGCCGTGAGCTCCCTGTAAATGTAGCCGGTAGAATTTACCATATTTCCTTATGCCTTGGGATTCAGAACGTTGGCTAATACATCACGTAAATGTATATATTCTTTTGAATACATCTTTGTTTGATTTAATTAAATAAGAAGAAGTCGTTAAATTTCAATTTTGAAACACATTTCGACAATATATTGATGGAAAATTGTCGACATTTTTAGTTATTACTTTCAGCGTTTTTAAAAATTATTAATCGAAACAAATATTAATTTATGGCACTAAATTTCATATTTGTTTCCTCATCTATGTTGGTGAAATCAATTTTGTCTTTAGATGAAGACTGTAAATATTATGAATATCATAGTGGAGTGCAGCAAAATAGATGTCAGCATGCAGTGATCACCTGAATTGTGCTGTGCGTACTCCTTCGGTTTCCTGCTTTTCATCACGTTTCTGTTCTGTTTCAAATAATTGTTCTTAAGAATTACGAACTCGATTCGTTTCCAGTCTTGCTTTTTTTTATTCGTTTGTTTCTAAAGTTCGAAATGTTTATTTTTCTCTTGGTTGAAGTATAGATCGTTCAGATGTTTTTCGTTTGGTAGGCATTATTGCAAAACGGTTTGAAAAAATATACTCACCAATATATAATAATAAGTATTAGAATATTATGTTTTAAAATCAATAATTATTTAAATGACCTTTTAAAATAAATAAGAATTTAAATGGTCACCATGATAACAATAATAATTTGAATTGTTAACATGTTAACTGCTTAACGCCTAGAATCCCAAATATTCCCGTATTAACTACCGCCCTCGTTGGTCGTATTTCAAATTGTATATTATAGAAACCTTCGAGAGGGTATGCATATCTTACACTATGAATCAACATTTTAGGAACGCATGTGAAACAGATTGACATACATTTTTTTTTAAAAATAAAATATTACCATTCCCTTGAGACTCGTTGTCATCTATAGGTTCAACTTCATATACTGTAAGGAATATCGTCTGATTTATTAATTAACTAATTTCTACAATAATTTACTTTAAATGAAAATTGTATTATTCTCAAAAAATATATATATTTATATATCTAAACAAACATTTATACATGTAAATATAAATGTATACTTAAATTTACAAAATACCATTGTGTCTTACGTCGATTAAAGAAAAAAGAAAGAAAATATAAAAGTTGTTATTTATGTGTGTTTATAACCACCGGTTTCGACAATATGTGGTCATCAGGTTAATATAAATATACCTGATTATTAACCAAATGATGGTATTTTGTCGAAACCGGTAGTAAAAAACACATATATAACAACTTTTATATTTTCTTTATTATATTAATTAATTAATACAATATTTAATATAATATTATAATATAATTATTATATAATATTTATTTTATTAATATTTAAGTATACATTTATTTATATATTAGGATAGTTCTTAAGTATAGAAGTTAGTTTTTTTTTAGAATTATCATTGGAACACAATTACATATTGTTTCAATACATATAATTGCAATTTATAAAATATGGTTAGCATCAATTAAGTTTACGACGTGTTACAAAAGGGTTGAAATTTTGCTTATAAGATTATATTTTGAGTTTTTTCACAGTTTTCAAACGAAATATTGCAATTACGAGGGTCGGCTGAAAAGTACCGGGCCTGACACAGAGATGGGGCCACTAGGTCAATTCTGCGCTAATAACACATAGTACTATCTCTAAGTACCTCGTGTTCGTAGTTTTGGGTCAGTATCTTGGTTAATGTTCGATTGACAACATTTTAATCAAGATAATTTTGAAGTATTCTTGAAAATGGAAGATTTCGAAAAACGGGCGGTCATCAAATACTTCCATTTAAAGGGTTTAACGCCAAAACAAATTAAGGAAGAAATGGATAACACACTCCATGACTCTGCCCCATCATATTCCATGGTGAAAAGATGGGTGTCAGAATTTAAAATGGGACGTACAAGCACAAGTGATGAGCCTCGATCCGGACGCCCTGTGGAAGTGACAACTCCTGAAATGATTGGAAAAATCCATCAAATCGTGCTAGAAGACCGCAGATTAAAGTTGTTTGAGATAGCAGAGACTATAAATATATCATACGTGTGGTTAATATTTTAAATTATATTTTGGGCTTTAGCAAGGTCTGTGCGAGATGGGTGCCGCGTTTGCTAACACCTGACCAAATGTTGAAACGAAAAATTGTTTTTATTGAGAATTTGGCGCTCTACCAAAAAAATCCGAATGAATTTTTGAGACGTTTCAAAACCATGGATGAGACTTGGATCCATCACTACACTCCTGAAAACAAATTACAATCAAAACAGTGGATTGCACCAGGTGAACCGGCTCCAAAAAAAGCAAAGTCAGTTTTATCAGCTAACAAGGTTATGGCGAGTATTTTCTGGGATGCAAAAGGAATTATTTTTATTGATTATCTAGAAAAGGGAAAAAGTATCACTGGTGAATACTACGCGAATTTATTGCAGCGTATGAGCCATGAAATAATGGAAAAACGACCTCATATGGCAAAGAAAAAAGTCTTGTTTCACCATGACAATGCTCCAGCACATTCGTCAATGGTTGCGATGGCGAAAATTTACGAATTAAAGTTCCAGTTGCTTGATCATCCACCTTATTCGCCAGACTTAGCCCCAAGTGACTACTACTTATTTCCTAACATCAAAAAACACCTTGGAGGAAAAAGATTTCAGAGCAATGAGGAAGTAATTGATGTTGTGAATAGCTATTTTGAGGGACTCGATGAATCTCATTATAGAGATGGTTTAATCAAATTAGAATACCGATACGAAAAATGTATTAGCCTTTCTGGAGATAATGTTGAAAAATAAAAAAAAAATTGAAAAAAAACGTTGTTTTCTTTGTTAGGCCCGGAACTTTTCAGCCGACCCTCGTACAATAAAATTAAAAAATATAAATTATAGATATTTTAAAACTAAAATAATTGTAATATGTAAATTTTTCTTAAATCGTAAACGAAAATGTTTATTTAACTAGGATATTTTATATAAATAACTCATACATTATACATATCCACAAATTAATATTATAACACATTGTTTAATTATTTGTTTTTCAATTCATATTTTGTTTTAGTGTTTATTTTTTATGATCTGAAAATTGTTTACGATAATCATAAACGACTTGCAATAAATATATTTTTTGGTATTCATCTTTTGTAATTATTTCTTTGTAGCCTTTCATTAACTTTACCCCTCTCTCAGCGACATCGTTAGTAACTGGCATATTTTCTATGAAGGCTAAAACTTTTATGAAATGTTCATTACATCCTCAATTAGATGGATATATATTTAAAAAGTTGGTATTGGTAGAAAATCGCTTGAATAATTTGTTTGAATTTTCACTAATAGCATCTTCAATCCCTTTATTTAAATTTTCGTTAGCATATTTTAGTAATTTTAAATAACGTTTGGTATTTTCAAATGAAATATCTTCATTTTTTTATGCTTTTACCATTTCTCGTTTTGTGTAAACACTTATATTTTTGTCAAAAAAAGATAAAGCGGATATTTCAGGTAATAAGTACCAATCATAAGTGATTGCACATTTTTTTAGCAAAAAAGGGATGAATACCATCTCGGTCATTAATTTTGCATTTATTATGCACATTAGCAAGTCTTTCTGTAATTAAGTCTTTATTTCTTCTGCATGGCTTGAAATAATTTTTAGATAGGCCTGGGAGATTTCCAATTAAATTTTCCTCAACTTCCGAATCGTCAGTACTGCTGGATGAGTATAATACTTTATCTGTTCCATCTAAAATGTGTATAATTTAACTATATACTAAAATTTGTAAAATATAATGTAAATAATTATTAATCGATTAAATGCTTACATGTAGTATTTGATTCGTATATAGCTCGTTTTTCTTTTATTATCTGCATTTATCCATTTTTCCTTATTCTTTTCTTGCGTGAATAATTTTTTGTCGACACCAATCCTACATCCAGGTCGACTTTTTTGTCTCTAACGATTTAAAAAATCTTTGTTTTCTTCAATTTTCATTAAATTTAAAGCACTCACATGTGCCATATCAAATAAATCATTTTAATTTGCAACAAAATTTGTATTTTTTTTCAATTGCTTATTTTCCTCTTTTTCTATAGATTTCTAAATCTATAATTTTCCTCTTTTCTAGTTTTTGTAAACATCTCCATTCAACAAACAATCGTGATATAAGTCTTCTAATTATTTAACGCAATACTGTTCTTTAATCGTTGGGATACGTGCCTTATGTCAAAATATTAGTGTTTCTTGTGTAACTAATGTAGCACTTTCATGCAAATTTAATCCGATTTCCCGGATATTAAAAAAAAGTACAGATAAAACTTAGTTTTTCGATGGCAATTTTCTTCCAATTATTTGGTTCGAAGGAAATTCAATTAAAAATATGTGCTTTGAATCACGTAAACAATTTTTTGAAACCATTTTAAATGTGCAAAAGCTTGACAATTATAAATAATCTAAATATCTAAATATTTAAAAGTTACTAATTTAAAAATGATAAGTTATTTATTAATAACCATACAATGTATAGTTCACATGACTGTTCACATTGAACTATATAAATAATGATTGTTTTGGCTTTTAAATGGACTGTATGTTAATGTTTTTTCTTTTGGATTTGAAATAAAAACAATACGGTTTTGTTTGCCGCAATCATTGTGGACTACTATTTTAGTATAACTTAATACTAATAATTGTGGCACAAGATGTGCTGGCCAGCAAAGGGGAAAGAAAAGAAACTACTTCTAAATACAATATTATTTACTAAACATAAACTAAATTTATATTAAAAAGACCGTGCTATGGTGATGATGGTTGTCAGACGGTGATGGTAGTATGGTAGATGACGGTGACGGTGATTGACTGTAGATGACGGTAATTGTCGGTAGAATAACAGTAGACGACGGTACAAATTACAGTAAACCGATCACACTTTTACACGACGTAGTATAATTAAAGGTAATGGTACGGTACATGCCGTGTATCGGTCGGCAGTGGTCGGGAACCTACAACTTTATAGTTATGCTAATTCCGCGTAGTGTCCAGAGGGAAGGGGGCACTTCCGATATCGATGATTACGCCTGAACAATGATAGTTTATAGTAAATCACTTAGTAATCTATCTTTATTCTGGTTTATTTGACAAAACTTGATAACATCAGTACAACATTCATCTTAAACAATTTCGCTAATCAGACAAAATTCTAGATATTTATAGATTATTTTACACAAATATATATTAAATCCAAGATAAGTGTATTACATAAACTCGTATTACAACAAAATATAAAGCAAAGTACAAATCCTATTCAGTTTATTGTTACATTAAGTTGTATAATATTTAAATATATTTTTCTAGTTAAAGTATTCGTACTTAAAAATATATACCTAACAAACTTTTTTTATAACTTTTAATGAACTAACTTTTATAATATCATATTTTGTGTTAATTCTAATTTATAATGAGATATACTGTAAATAATGAATTAAAATAAAATATTAGCAGCACTTGGATAATTTCAAAATTACTATTTTATTTCGAAAGTTTACGTTTTAGGAAAAATTTATAAATTTACAAAAATTATTTTAGAGATTTAAACCATCTATAATTTATATTTTATACTTTTTTATTGCAATTGCATTATTTCGTTTGAGAACTGTGAAAAACTCAAACACTACCCTTATAAGCAAAATTTCATCCCTTTTGTGTCACGTCTTAAAGTTAATTAATGCTAAACAAATTTTATATACATTACTATTGTATGTATTGAAATAATATTTAAGTGTGTCCTGATCAATATTCATAACATGAAAAATAAGGACCACCCTAATATATAAATATATATATGTTTGTTTAAATATATATATATTTATATTTTTTTTTTATCTAGGAGTATTAACATATAAATTTTTTTTCATTTTTATTCGTCAATTCTTTTAAATCTCTCCTTTTTTATTTCTTTATTTTTTTTTTACTTTTTTATTTTTTTAACCTGCATATCCTTTTTACTTTTTATTTTATATTTTTACTTTTATTTTTACTAATATTTTATTTATTATTTGAGTTTTTTATAATGTATTTAATAGTTCAATAAAATAATTTCGCTGTTCATGAAAATTAATATAAAAATAATAATCAATATTGTAGTAGGCCAGATAATAGAAATGGTTATATTATTAAAAAAAAATTTTCCATTTTTAATGTATTTTTATTAATTTATATTAATTCCATAATTAATAAATCCATTTATTTATTTTTTAATAATGTTGGAAACCCTCACTTAGTAGAGTGCTTAAATGTTATATTGTTTTTAGGACGAAATGTTTGATAAATTTGACGTTTTCAACATATTTATGAAACACACTGAATGTTGTATTGTAAATTAGTAATATACTTATGTTACAAATCATCAAATATAAAAGTTATAAATATATTAAAATGAACACAACAATATTTAAAGAATTAAGAGTATTCTATTGTCTTATGTACTACACCCAGACGTCTTAGAGCCATTTTTAAAGGTGTCAAGTGATACCGTCTCACAGGAGTGCACATTTTTTAACATTTTTAATGAGTGGATAGTAGCTTCAACCATTGGCACTGTTTAATTATCATTGTGTGATAAATTTGACGTTTTTGGTTTATATACAAATAACTATAAATAATAATTGTATTAATTTATATAAAATGAATAAAAATAATAATAAAAGTGCATAATATTGAATGATTTTGCTCATTGATTATGTTTGTAAATAATATATTTTATGAATTAAAAATTTGTATTGATTACATACTGTAATATTCCCCATCATCAGTATCTTCTGTTAAAATAGTTGTGTTAATTGAATTGTACACATACAATTTTGTAAAAAGTGAATTATAAAATTCGAACTAACTACTTTAGAAAATCATACAATATATTTAGACTATTATAATTTACATAAAATAACACAAAAAATTCTAATAAAATGTTCATATATATATTAATTATATATATATTATATATATACATATATATAATTATAATTCATTATACTAAAAAATATATTAATTTTAATACTGTTTTATAACTTAAATTCACCTTCTAATTAGTAGTATATCAAAAATGATAAAATTATTTAGTTTTTAATCAAATATACAGTTTTAGGATGTATATTGAAACAAAGTTCAACATGTTAGTCACAAATAATTCTCATGTTACCCATAAAAATATAATTTTGATAAACTAGTTCCTTGTACGCCGGTCAAGCCTAGATTTAAAAGTGTAATATGGCAACGACTCAAGTTTTTATTATTTTGAATTCTAATTAACTGTATCTGGTTGTTGAATATTAAATAATTTATGTAGTATTTTTTTCAAGGGCACAAACAATTGTTTGTCTCTAAATTCAATTGTATTTGAGTAACTATAAGATACGTTTGATATAACATTTTCCAAGATAATACATTTCATTAGTTCAGATTATCCTAAAAGAAAAAACATGATATTTATTGTAATATATTAAGCTAGTTGGATTACCCTGCATTGCTTGTGAACAGTTAAAATTGTATTGTTTCGTTCCAAAAGAAATCGAATATTAAGATAATTCATAATATTTATGAAGTGCTTTAGGATACATTATATATATATTTTCTTTCTTGTACATTAAACAACAAATTTGAAGGATTACCGACACATGCGAAAGTGATGAAAAAATCTCAGCGGCCATTTGCTCGGACCTATGTCATTGAATCTTGAGCGTATTCGTGAATGTGCCGTGGGCTCACTGTAAATGTAGCCGGTAGAATTTACCATATTTCCTAATGCTTTGGGATTCATATTGCAAACGTTGGCTAAGACATCACGTAAATGTATATATTCTTTTGAATGCAACTTGGTTTGATTTAATCGAATAAAAAGGAGTCGTAAAATTTTAATTTTGAAACACATGTCGACAATATATTGATGGAAAATTGTCGACATTTTTAGATATTACTTTCATTATGACACTAAATTTCATATTCGTTTCCTCATCTATTCTTAGATTTCTGAATTTGAGATTGAAATGATTTCCGTCCTCTCCTCTCTAAAATAAAATCGAATATTGCAAATCGTCATGTGACGATGAGTTTCCGAGACTCAATAAACATCAATATATCAGCGATGGAGAATTATGGAACGAAAGTCAAATTCTTCACCAACTGTAACGATTGCTACTTCTACTATCATCAGTGCGTCATGTTGTCCCACATGTTGCCACTAGGTGTTTTGTCAACCCTAACTACAACTTTGCCGTCATCTGCTTGGCATTCGTTCTAGGGCAATTCTGAACAGATTGGTGAAATCAATTTTGTCTTTAGATGAAGACTGTAAATATTATGAATATCATAGTGGAGTGCAGCAAAATAGATTTCAGCATGCAGTGATCACCTGAATTGTGCTGTGCGTACTCCTTCGGTTTCCTGCTTTTCATCACGTTTCTGTTCTATTTCAAATAATTGTTCTTGAGAATTGCGAACTCGATTCGTTTCCAGTCTTGCTTCTTTTTATTCATTTGTTTCTAAAGTTCGAATTGTTTAATTTTCTCTTGGTTGAAGTGTAGATCGTTCAGATGTTTTTCGTTTGGTAGGCATTATTGCAAAACGGTTTGAAAAAATATACTCACCAATATATAATAATAAGTTTTAGAATATTATGTTTTAAAATCAATAATTATTTAAATGACCTTTTAAAATAAATAAGAATTTAAATGGTCACTATGATAACAATAATAATTTGAATTGTTAACATGTTAACTGCTTAACGCCTAGAATCCCAAATATTCCCGTATTAACTACCGCCCTCGTTGGTCGTATTTCAAATTGTATATTATAGAAACCTTCGAGAGGGTATGCAAATCTTACAAAAGTTTCATTATGACTCAACACTATGAATCAACATTTTAGGAACGCATGTGAAACAGATTGACATGCATTTTTTTTTAAAAATAAAATATTACCATTCCCTTGAGACTCGTTGCCTTCTAAACGTTCAACTTCATATACTGTAAGGAATATGGTCTAATTTATTAATTAACAAACTTCTACAATAATTTACTTTAATTGATAATTGTATTATTCTCAAAAAAAAAAATATATATTTATATATCTAAACAAACATATATACATGTATATATAAATCTTTATGTGTGTCTGTGTCTTACGTTGATTAAAGAAAAAAGAAAGAAAATATAAAAGTTGTTATATATGTGTGTTTATAACCACCGGTTTCGACAATATGTCGTCATTAGGTTAATACAAATATACCTGATTATTAACCAAATGATGGTATTTTGTCGAAACCAGTAGTAAAAAACTCATATATAACAACTTTTATATATTTTTTTTTTATCTTTGATCAACGTAATATTTATTGGCTTTTTTATATTTAAATAAACATTTATATATATATATATATATATATATATAAATATGTATATATATATATATATTTTAGTTTTTTTTTGAATAATACATTATATGTAGTGCATTAACTTATAATTTTTATTTTATTTCTGTTCGTTAATTCTTTTATATCACTCCTTTAATTTTTCTTGCATATTCTTCTTACTTTTTATTTGTTATTTTTCTTTAATTTTAACGTCTATATTATTTGTTATTTTCGTTTTGAATTGAGTATTTTGTAATACAATAATCTTATTTCACTGTTCGTAATGTTAAAATTAAAATAATAATCGTTATGTAACAGGTGATTTTAAAAATGATTACAATATAATAAAAAGTGATTATATATTTTTTTTATTTTTAAAAGTTTTTATTTATTTCATTATTAAAAAATCCATTTATTTCATTTTTTAATAATGTTGGAATCAACTTCTATGGAGTTATATGTTTATAAATGTTTATAAAAATTGTTATATTGTTTTTAGGACAAAATGTTTGATATAATTGACGTCTAATACATTTTTATGTCACACTCTGAATGTTGTATTGTATATTAGTAGTATATTTATGTTAAGAATCATTAAATATAAAAGTTATAAAAATATTAAAATTAGCACCACGATATTTAAAGAATTTAAAATATTTTATTGTCTTATGTAATATATTCAGACGAGTTATAAACGTATTCAAAGGCGGCAAGGGATACCGTCACCAGAAGTGTGCATTTTTTAACTCATTTAATGAGTGGATAGAAAGTAGTTTCAACCACTGGCGCTATTTAATTATCGTTGTGCGACAAATTTGACGTTCTTTGTTTATTTACAAATAACTATGAATAATATTTATAATAATTTATATCAAATGTATAAAAATAATAATAAGAGGGCACAATATTGAAAAACTTTCCTCATTGATTATGTTTGTAAATAATATATTTCATGAATTGAAAATTTGTATTGATTACATACTGTAAAATTCCTCATCTTCAGTATCTTCTGTTAAAATATTTTTGTTAATTGAATTGTACACATTAAATTTTGTTTAAAGTGAATTATGAAATACGAACTAACTAATTAATAGAATTATTCAATATATTTCGACAATCATAATTGATATTTAATAACATATATAGGACTCAGGTACGAAGAAATGGGTATTTAGGGTTCTTTTCCTGCCCACCAAAATACGGTTTTGTGAACGTGCCTAGTAGGGAATCTAAATAAATGTTTGATTCTGCTATGATATATATTATAACAGTAGTTTTCAACCTTTTTGTCCCTATGGACCGCTCAGAGAGTTCGATAGCTCGCGGACCACTTTTTTTTACTTGTAAAAACATTTCATACACATTCTAGAATTTAAAATACATAAAAACAATTACACGGAAATAATGTTAATATTATTGTTCTATTTTAAATACAAAACTTACTACTAATATCTGGCAAAGCGTTTTACGTTATATTATTTTTTCAACTTTGAAAGTATGACTTACTTACTTACGAAGTCATTTTGGGTTTTAATTTAGTAAAATAAAAAATTTTTGTCTGTAGACTGTACATTAATAATATATTAAATTTATTGAAATCTAAAATTTTAAATAACAATAGTTAATAAGAGCGTTGTGCTTGTTTTGTTTTGACAATTTTATTGAATCTTGGCTCCACCTATGTAGTCAAAGCTACGCAAAGACAATGTGTGACATCAAGCCTATTTCTGGTTTTGGTTTTTATTATTATTTGTTATTCCGGAAAATCTAGCTTCACATATGTTGAAGAAAATAAAAGTATAATTTTGATTGCTTTTTCGAAAAAACACGTAATACTCATCCTTGAGTTTTATCCAAAATTTGGATAAAGACATCGATTTGAATTTAGATTGTAGACCTTTACCTGATGATAACTCTAACAAAAGTTCTTCATCTTTTAAGTATAATTTATGTTGTGAATACGTTAAAAATGGATTTTGTACTCAGAAATATCCGTTTCGTGGATCTTGATTAAGTGGATAATACTCTTCAAATTTATCACACAATGATTATAAATGATCTTGGATAGTAATTTTGAAAGTATATTATCTATGTTTACTTTACACATTATGTGATCCTGACTGCGAAGCTTCCCGTGATGTTACAAAGTGTTTCCAAGGGTATGTTGTTGATTTCACGGAGAATTCGCTTCTTCAAGTCAACAATAGTCCTTGTTGGGTTGATTTCGAGCACTTCGGCTTTTAAATAACGCGAAAGAAAAAAAATCTGGAGCTGTCAAGTCCGGTAAACGGGCAGGCCACTTGATGTCGCTGTTTCGACAAATAAGAAGCCCTGCTAATGCCAGCATCAACAAATCCATTGAGATTCGTGTAGTATAGCATATTACACCATCTTGCTGAAAACGTGTGTTTAATATTCTCCTCGCAGTCCAAACACTTAAATTAAGTTTTTTACTCTGACGCCTGACTGATTTTCGGAGAATTCACCCTACTGCTTGTCGCACCTACTCTACATTTTCTGGGTTCAGGCTGGTTTTTTCACTAACATCTCTCTTTTGAGTCGTGCTAGTTGTGGTTTCAAAGTTTTTCACCTACAGGTCGATGGTATCACGAGAGAGCACAAGAGTACAAGAACAGGTTACAAATTTAATTTTTGTTTGAAAAATTAATTATTTATCTATTTAGTTTCCAATGGAAACAAAGTACATTGTCTATCTATAATCGAAGATTTCTGTGGAATCGAAATAGCTTATATTTCTATAGCCAATTGTATCCTTTGTTTTGTATTTTTAAATTGGCAATACTCCCACGTCCTCTAATAATGCCTTGGAGCTTTTAGGAAACGCAGGCCGCCATCATTTATTCAGAAATAAAAAATAACAAACATTCTCTTTTTGGGTGGGACAGGTGGGACAGTGATTATATCTGCGTTTCAAGGATCTTAATGACCCTTGGCTGTTCACAAGTCGACCGAATCGTAGTCCTTGGGACTAATGTCGGAAGACTGGCGTGCACGAGCGTTGTTCGTCCCGAACGGTCCAGCCTCCGAAGAGACTGGAGCGTTGTTTCTCCCTGAACGGTCACACGTCGTTCAACCGAACCACGAGCGGTGAGCCGAACGTCCGACCCCTCGAAAGGAGTCGGGGCGCCCCGCTCGTACCGCTTGGACAACCGTTATCACTCGCGGTTACCCCAATCCCGTGGTGGGGACCGGCTAAATCATTACCGTAGATGTACTATGGGGTACACCTACCCTCTGGTGCCGTAACCACGCCAGTATAGCGACAGAGGTACACAGGATGATTTCCAAGTCTCTCTTAAGGTACGGGCAAGGCGGGATCGATAGCAAAGCCATGCCCCTCCGTTCCGCACTCCCCAAGCTGTCCCTCGGCCGACATGCGTGTCCTGTGTCTAGCTTGCGAGGTTGTTTACCATATAGATTGCTCCTGCTAATCCGCCACCACGTAACCGATCCCGACAGCCTTAGCTGTCCGAAGTGTCGACCGAGTCTTGGGTTGTCAACTCGATTAGGGCATCCCCCTTCCCGTTGTACCGGTTGATCACCGGTTGGACATGGTTTGCCTATACTGAGTACAGTATCGGCTCCCGATATGTTTTAATTGCGTGTATTAAGTAGGTGGTCCACCTGGTCGGAGAAAGAAAGACGTGGTCCCCTTAATCCGGCTTTTGTCACCCTCGTCAGACCAAGGCCTGACGAGGGCAGACGCGCCGTATTGAATGTACCGGCGTCTCTAGGTACATTAATGGTTGCGGTTGGATTACGTACAATTACGGTTCGTGAGATCGCAAAGACCCTCCTTTCGCTAACGGAATCATCCGTTCCACCGCCTTTCTGACACCTCTCGGTTAGGCGTGATCCCAGCTAATTAAAGCAAGGGTCGCTTGGCACACCTCACCCGTAGTGAGCGTGTACGCCACCCGTCCCCACTTAAGTGGTTTCGAGCCGAAAGGCGCTTCCCCCTAAAGAAGCGCCCACTGTCCTCAGGGGTGGTTTCACCACTCCTCAGGAGACCCTTGGTTCACGGCCATTTATTAAAATATTCATGGCTATCTCAGTCAGAGACTTTCGTTATCCACTACCCACGACGCGTTCAGTAGCGTGGGACCGCGCATTTTCGAACTCTCCTTACCGAAGCAAGATGAGCCCGAACAGAGGTTCGACGTCGTACAAGTACAAGCTGAACCGACCTCGGGCTGAAGGACAGGTGGGACAATCCCTCTTCACGCATTACACTTGCAAATAAATATCATAACGAAAATATAAACAAACAAAATGAACATTCAGCGGCTGCTACGCGCCGCCCCATTTGCACACTGTTGGCGGGACGGATCCATCCCCGCAGTGAGGTCTGTTGCGCAGAACACCACCGTACACGCCGCACGCCGTACGCCGTGTATTTAGCGAATCAACGTTTACGACGAAATGTAATAAGAGAGGGGTGATTGGATGGGGCCGATCGACATCTGACAATAGTTTAACGAGTTTGGATCTCTATCTTGGGATACGTGCGGTAGCGGGCACACGCGGTAAATTCTTCTCCGATTCCCAAGAACGAGTCCAGGCGGGATCCATAGGAGCGAAAATAATCTGCCTCCCTGACACTTTCGCAGTAGCCTATCGTCATCTATTATACCTTCGTGGCTACGAAAAAGCCAATTAGATATTTTTGGAACCAAAACATTTTAATGATAAAATAGATTTCAAAACAATTTAAATTTTTTGGTGGATTATCCCAAAGAATAATTAAATGACTATGGATTTAAAACTTTACCATTGCTTTGAGATTCGGCATTTTGAGAATTTTCACTACCAGTTCCTTTAAGAAATGTAGTTCACATTAAATACAATTATATTATATAAAATATTATTCTGACAATAAATTATTGTGTTTGTGATAATTATTATTTTCATTCTCGTAACTAAATATTTTTTTGTTTTAGGACTAAATGTGCATAAAATAATATATGTTGTCAAATAATAATATGTATAATAAAATAAGTATATATTTAAAAAATAATATTTATGTACTAGCTGAATACCCGTGCGTTGCAAGGGTCAAATGTAGATTTGTATATTTATATTTCTGCCACTGATGATTTTTAAATTTCCGCGCGATATTTGGGTCAAACGTTTTGAATTAATTCGTGTTTGGCTGAAGTCATCTTACAAAAGTTTGTTAGCAATTTAGTACATTGTGTATAATAGTCATTTGCCAACTTCCCATTCCGAATATCCAGTATTTTTTTTTGCGAAACGTTAGGCGAATGCATCATTTTGTAGTTGAATACGCATATTGTTTTTCAAAGTCAATTTGTTGTCATATCGCCATAGAACTGAAGACTTGAGACATGCATTAAGTTCGTCAGAGGGTGTTGAACATGGTATCACTAGCAGAGTTTTTTGAAAATCCCCTGACAATAGAATGAGTGGCTTCACCAGGACTGTCTATTACGCCTCAAATCTTGCAATGTAGGATGAAGCGCTTCTAAAGCTTTTTTGTTCTGGATACATTCAACAAATGTGCCCAAGTCATGGATATCAAATTGTGTTTCACGTTGCAAATCACGACCATATTCTGTTTTAGTAGTTCGGATCAATTCTCACATTTCTAATTGCACCAATCCTTTGTTAGCGATTGCCAAACATACATCCTCGATCAAAAGCAACGCCACATACACGTTTAATGTGAATTACAAGTTAATATTCGTTGCTCGCAAACGACGTAGTATGTCTTCACTCATGTCTTTATTGTATTTTTCACAAAGATCTTTTGGATTGGATGGGAAACTCGTTGTCAATACTATCGCAAAATTGCACGTATTTGCTGTGGTTGAGCAGTATTTGATGTACCAATGAGTGCTGTTTTCATGCTGTGTCAGAAGATTTAATTCTTGTGAGCTTCTCGATAGGTCGCACATACTTCACCATTTACTGTTCTAAGTTGTTAGAAGGATTTCGGTTAACGTACATTAACTATTAGTAATCGCTAGTAAAAACAATCTTGATTGTTTGAATGAATTGTATAGAGACCGCCTAAGGCGTGGACGAATATAAATTCGGATGCCCTTCAACTGATGTACCCTGTCTGCAACGTTGAAAAGTTTTGGCTGATGCATTCCATGTGTAGTATTTACACTTCTGAGTAAAGAAGCGTTCTTGTGAACAAATCATCAGTACACAAAGGGAAGAACGCAGTTAACGTTGTTTGCGGTGGGAAAAATGCTCTTGCATGTATATTTTCCATTGTAATATACACGCGCTGTCCATTCGCACAGCCAAATGAAAAACTGTTGGATGACGTTCTTGAATAGAAAATGAGAAAATACGCCAAACAGCTTCATTGCTACTAATGTAGCGTCCGAATTGATATCTTTCAATTTCATCGATTGGTGCATTTCTCACTCAAAAAACTACCATATCGCATTCTTTGTTAACATATTTGCATATGTATTTGATCGACTTTACTGAATTGCAATATTCGACATTAATGTGTGCTTTGAACGACTTAGAAAGTATTGGTGAATACAGCACAATCAAACGATTATCGACTTCAATGTCATTGTCGCGCACTTTTAGAGTGATGAGTTTGTCCCCATCTTCAGTTGATCGTCGACGATATTGGGGATATCCATCATTGCCAGTGATAGTTTCAGCGTGTCAGTCTCTTGGATAGCGTTTTGTGCATTTTCCATCCTTCATTCATGGAGATTTGGTGTTGATCGCTCCACGTGGGCCATGAATCATGTTTTTGGTAACGATTTCGAATAAGCCTGGATCAATTTCAACGTCTGGTATTTCTGCTGAGAAAACTTCATTTGTCTGGTGTAATTCTATAAATTAACCAAATCAAAACATGTGCATGCGACAATCCTCTTTTCTGCCATTCAATGGAATACATCCAACAATGTGTCTCACCAAAAACACAATACTTGTGAATGAAATCCATAAAAGATTTCAATTTTTGTTTGAACACACGTGCAATTATGTCATGGCGATCCGAAGAGTATTGTCCAGACAACAGAAGTTCTCTAGTTTCATCCCACGTTGGATTGCACGTGAATGTTATAAAAAAATCCGGGCAGTAGTATACGCGAACATGTCGAATATGTCGTGGGCATCTTCCAATTGTAGCCGGAAGTATGAAAATTCTGGCAATTTCACTTTTCCACCTGCGCTGCACATTCCTGGAGTTTCCTTTTAAATTTCAATGCATGGCAAGATTCGAATAACTTGTCCATTTTTCTAATGACGACACTTCGTTGGCAACTGTAATCATATACCACATCGTAATGGAACTCAGCAATATCCAATTAAACGTGCAGCGTCCGTCTGAATCGATCATAGTGTTCTCTTCTTAAAGTTCAACTTGATCTCCGTTGATCAATGGTATAAGTCGAGCGGGCTTGAGTAGTCCGTTCTCGGTCAGTTTCTATTCGTGATAATCGCTGCTCTCCAGTTTCAATTGAGTGGGCATGAGCAGTTCGATCTCGGTCAGTTTCCAGTCATGATGTTTGCTGCTCTCTAGTTTCAATCGATCGGGCTTGAGCAGTTCGTTCTCGCATGGTTTCTAATCGTGATACTTGTTGCTCGGTTGTTTCATAAGCTCAAAAGGCATTTATCGTTTATGCTACAGATGTAGATGGGCCAATAGATTTCCGTTTGGGGGGCATGACTGTCGATGATATAGTGGAGAAATTCGTAATCAAAATCTGACAGAGGTAGAAGCACGATGATAGATTTGCCCTTGGATTTTGAAAGTTGGCTTGTAATTCTCACGTAAGACGCTAAAACGTTGACGATAAAGGTCGATAAAAACTACATTACCATTGCTACTACACGCAAACTACCTGCACATTTGCAAGGCACAACATTACTAATTACCCACGAAAACTGAGAAATTGTATTTTTTATTGACAAACCAATTAAAAAACCAGGCCAGAATCTTTATAATTAACATATGACAGTTACCCTAGGTAACCATCTGACGTCACACCCTTAGTTACGGCGAAAGGTAAACAACTTGTAGTTGCTAAGAACCACCGGTTTACCGGTGCTGGGTTTTGAAACCTTTAAGGAGTTAAGTTTTGAAAACTTTTAAGAGACAAAAACCATCCCGGGTCCACGCTGAGTACGTAGGAAAAAACTTTATCAAAATCTATCCATCGGTTTGTACAGGCATCGATATTATACAAACGCCAATTCATTTATATATATATATAAATAAAATATAAATATAAATAAACATTTGTAAACCGACTGTGTATTACAGTTTTCGCTTATTGTTTTGTTGTGTTTCTTGTTCACCGAAAAATAAACGTTATTTTAATTTTCTACTGTTTTTTCCTCATTAACTATAATTTGTATTCGTTAATATGATAGAGATACAAATAGAGTAATTGCCCTCCATTCGTCCGTCGGTGTGAAGATCACCGTTGGCGATATTCGACGGGTGGATGTGTTCGTGCCTCAGCATGGTATATGTATTGATTATGGTCTAGCATGTCTAAAATTCATGTTGCCGGTACATTAATACATGTTGAGAATTTTTGTATTTTTTCCCCTCAAATTTATGAATGAATTTCCTTGTTCTCCAACTTTCGAGCCTTGATCTTGGGTTGGCGACCATCCCCTTCGGGTATGGAACCGTCACACAGTACTCATTCGAGCAAAATCTGAATGGAGACTTCGAAATATATTATGTTTATAATATATACTACTTTTATTATACATGTTATTATTTTATAATATTTATATTATTTTATTATTATAAGAGTATTAAAATTTTTTAATTAATTAATTTTTTAACTTTTTAATTTTAAATTATGACTAAATATGGTTTTAGAAATTTGTGATAAATTAATTGCTGTCGATGAATAACCATAATTTCCATAATTTTTACATTCTCTATTAAAACATTAATCTCTTAATAAAATTGTACACGTTGTTTATTAACGTGTTAACGTTTATTGAATTGAATTACGAATTCAAAACCAATTAACTAAATGACTAGTACAAAAACTATATTTTGACATTCAAGCATAAAGTGGTTGAATAATTTTTTTAATAAAGTGTTAGTTGAAGGAAAAAAACCAGACGACTGGAGAAAGAGTGTTGTGGTACCTTGAATGTGAAAATTATAGTCATAAAGCTTATGAGTCATAGTTTGAAGATTTGGGATAAGTTTATAGATAAGAGAAAAAGAAGTGAAACATCAGTAACTAAAATCTAGTTTGATTTTATACCTGGAAAGTCAACGGTGGAACCGTTATTTTGTGTGTACAGCTTATAGAAAAATATAGGGAGAAGAAGAAAAAGCTTTTTATGGTATTTATAGATTTAGAGAAAGCGTATGACAAAATTCCAAGAGAAGTTTTAATGTGGGCTTTAATGAGAAAAAGAGCCTAAAATCGTTATTAATATTGTAGAGGATATATATAAAGGATCTTATACCAGTGTCAAAAGTATGTGTGAAGAAACAGAGGATTTTAAAGTAAGAATAGGGGTGCACCAAGGATCTATGTTAAGCCCTTATTTGTTTTCTCTATTAATGGTTGAAGTTACAAAAGAGACACAAGGGGAAGTACCATAGTGCATGATGTTTTCTAATGATATAGTTTTGGTAGGAGAAAATAGTGAAGAAGTTTACCAAAGGCTTTATGTTTTGAGATTAGCTCTGGATAAAATGGGGTTAAGGATAAAGACGTAAGACAGAGTACATAGAATATAAATTTGATGAAAGAGAATAAGTTTACGAAACAAGAAACTTAAAAAAAATAAGTGGGGACGAGGTAAGTGAGATTGAAAGTTGTAAGTAATTAAAGTCCTTTGTATAAAAGAACGATAGTTTTGACGAGAATATGAAACATAGGATTAAGTGAAGATCAGTAGAGAGAAGTATCTGGTATTTTGTGCAATAAGAAAATTTCAATGAGGCTGAAAAGTATGTTCAATAAGAGTGTAGTGAAACCAATTATGTTGTATAGTTTAGAGTGTTGAGTGGCTATCTAGAAAATAGAGCAGAGAATGAATGTAGTAGAAATGAGAATGTTTAGATGGAAGATAATAAAGAATACGGAATGAATATGTAAAATAAAGCATAGGAGGAGTAGACTTAGATGGTTTAACCATGTTATGAGGAGAAAAAATTCAGAAGCGGTAAAAACGGTTATGGAAATAAACGTTGAAAGAAGAGGAAGAGGAAGACCGAAGAAGAAGTGGTTGGATGCGATTAGGTTTGATTTGAGGATTGCTGGTGTGTACATGGATGATGTTGGATATCTTTTCATGTGTAGGTTTAGGACAAAGATGGCCTACCCCAAATATCTGAATAGCTGGGATAGAGGCGAGGCAGAAGAAGAGAAGACATTTTGACTTATTTCATTCAATTACATATAATTAATGTCGATTGAAAATTTGCAAGTAGTCCTATTTAACATAATCACATATTATTTATAATATTAAATGGATACATACTTTCACTATCTAATAAATTAATTAATAATAATTATACAAAAAATTATTAACATTTTACTTATTGGTCAACATTTTCATAGAAATAAATACCTACATATAATAAATAATATAAACATGGCAATTAAAATTATAAATATATATATATTTTCAATCATTATTTTCTTTAAATTTTATATTCTCATATTTTAATTCTTCGAAGTAATATGCCATTTATTTTACAGTTATATATATATATAATTATAATTATTACTTCGAAGAATTAAAATATGAGAATATAAAATTTAAAGAAAATAATGATTGCAAACATGAATATGAGGTTAATAGTTACTTGAATCTGAATCTGGAATTGCATATCCGGAAAACAGTAAAGCAATTATTGAAATTATTAATAGACTATGTTTAATAGTAACCATTTTGGTTTATTTAATTAAAATATACAGTGATTAATTATTTAACACAAATGATCGATTTTAAGTAATTATTTTACACAATTTCTTAAAATTTATACTTAAATTAGTTGGTTGGTGAATGTATTCAATCGATTCTACGTTTACAAAACAAATGAATATTGTTTTATTGTATTAGTACCTTGTAAAGTCAATACAAGACGATATTGAACGTCTGTTTAAAATATGGTGTAAACATCATTTTGATTACATTATTCAACAAAATATGAGCCACAAAATCAAGTAACGTTTATACGGAATTTTAAAAAACACAATGGTTTTTAAGATATACAATTACTAATACAATTCGCATTCTTCAGAGCTAAGATCGATAATCCTACAATAAATGACATATAATGTATAATATATCATTGCCTTGTAATACATGTCAATAACATCTATATTACTTCTTCTACATGAACAATTGTTCACGAACAAATTAAAAACACATTTTAAAATTTAAAAATAACGTATCGTTTCGGAAATAATATATTATATCATTAAGCTAAACAAATTGATATGACAACATATTAATAAAATACTATTGGCAACAAATAAAACTTAAACCAGTTTTAAAAAATATTTGTCTCCATGTTAAATTCAATGAATTTGAAATAAACATGGAAATAATAACGTTTATATTTTCTGATGGTAGATATCACAAATATTAGTGTTGGAAATTCGAATAGAAGAAAATCTGACTTATTGCAAAATTCTTCGATTTAACACTTAATTTCAATTTTAAACGTTAAAAATAAATTAGACATAATATTTTTATATATTATGAAAATTAAACATAAAACATCTTGTATTTAATTTTATGGAACATCCAATAATAATATATTTCTAAAGATAAACAGATACTTAATAAATTACATAATTCAAATACAATAAAAGCTTAATAAATGGTTCTTTTATAAAGTGACTATTATTGCTTTGTTATTTATTATTATTAAATAGTTCTTATTGAATTTTAATAAAAAATTATGATAAGCCTTTTTTTAAGTATAATTTATTTGTAGTTAGGATCTCGTATATAATTTTTTACTTGTATGTTCTATTTCAAAATAATAATACTAATAGGGATAAGAATAATTACAACTTTACTTATAATAATAGTTGAAACAATAATAATAATAATAATCATAATTTTAAAAATATAAATATTGATAAAAAAAAATTATTATTATTATATATTAAATTACGTTTTTTCATTTAATTATTAATTAATTTTTTACAAACATATAATTTTTAAATTCTGAATATAGTCAAGATTAGATTTATTTTATGAATGTTGGTGTATTTCCTATTAGATATTTATATATTTTTTTTTACAGGTGACACGGCTCGTGTATGTGTAAACGAATCGTTTACACCACCGAGCCGATATTTATCAACTGTCCATCCCTATCCGCAAGTAACGCTGAACGAAAATACTTTACCGCCGTAAATACATTACGTGCGATCATAAGGTATTTTCGCCACCGGTACGCCGACGTAACAGATAGCGAAATATTCCTATTTATAATAATACAATTTCGCGATATGGTAATTAAGCATCAGCTATTGATTACCCGCAAATCGTATTTGGGTATTATAAATAGGAATATTATATTAATTAAAAATACGATTTCCTACGAACGACGACGATTTGGATATGTCGAACCGATATACTCGTCCAGTACGTTCGTAGCCGTATTAACGCGAACATTTGGCATTGTCGGGAAGTCAAGTGTTTTCTGTTCTTACATTTTTTTTTAGTTGTATAGAAATATATATAGTAGCTAATAACGCGTACCGCTCTTGTTACTGTTTTATTTTATACAACTATTCAACGGTATTCCTGCCATCCTTACAACCCGTTACACAGGGTTTGTTTTTTCTTTTTAGTTTTTTATTGATTTTAAAATATAAAGATTTATCATTGTGTTAAAACATTCACGATAAGGATAAAATTCTGAAATACTGTCAATATTTATACCATTTGCTCCGATATCCATAGTAAAAACAGTTTGCAACTTTATTTCAATTTTGTCTATAACTATTTTTTCTCGGATAATCGCCAACTTTCGTAGAAAATTTTCAAATAATTTCCATAAATTTTGGGATACCCAAGACTTTTTTTTTTAATTTTAATTCGGCAATACATCCGTATCTTCTGATAATGCTGTGGAGCTTTCAGAAAATCAAAATAAATGTATATCGTTTCTTTGAGAGGTGGGTGGGATGATTCCCCACCGGCCATAGCGACATTTTCAATTTGCTATCGTATAAGCTGATTAACCGACATAAACAAGATAACGGAAATATGGCTGGCGGTGTCGCGATTTATGAACGTTGCGCTGTTGCTGACTTTTTGAACAGCTCGAGTCGTACGTCGATTTGAATCAACGCGGAAAAGGCGGATTTGGAAGAAGTGAACGTGTTCTCGAACGACATCGGAGACATCTGCAAAGTGTAGATGACAATTAACGGTGATCGTGTCCTGCTAGTGGCTACTTACCTTTCGAACGGCACGAGCACGAACGATAAGATAAAATTCTTCGAACACTACTTGTTGCCGTACTCGATCAAACTGAAGGGTTTTTCATGTTTATCGACGAACTGAAATTATACGACCTATCGATTGTGCTCTACGGAAATTTCAACGTGGATTTCCAGTCGGAAGAGGAACAGCGACTATGTCAATTTCTTACAAATTTACTATAAACAATAAGCCTTGTACTAGGTCCAGTTCCTTATAAGATGTATATATTGCTAAAATACACGTTGTACACCGATATATTGTTCACATTATTACAACAAGATTCGAGATCCGTATGCGTAGATCGCACAAAAGTTGGGCGCGCACGGTTCGTTTGATATCGTTCAGAAGGAAGGCTTTTTAGGCTATTTAGACTAGGTAGGATTTTTTTGGCGACCTCGCGCGTGTGCGTGCCCAGAGGCATGCCTATGTAATGTCTTATAGTCTCGCGGACGTAGCGTAGCAGTCAGCGAGACTTTTTATTATTTTTTATCTAGGAGGTGCTGTACTTATTGTTAGGCTGCATATGTAAGATTGCATGATTTCAATTGTAATTGTTTGGTTTGACATAATAAATGAGACTTTGCATTAAGGTAGAAATGCGATAAGCGGACCCTCATTTATTTTGTATTTACAAAAAAAAAAAAAAAATGGAGTAGAGCGTTGACTACCTCTCTTAGGTCGGGCGATCAATGATGACCGCTGATGTTCGAAGTGCTCAGCTTTGTAGCAACGCCAGCTTTTTTTTCTTTTCTGTCAATCAAATTTTCTGAAATGACGGAGGAGGGGGAAAGCTAGCGACGGCAGGCTTCCTTCGGCCACTTCTGACCACCTCGCCTCAAGTTTTCTTGGAGTAAAAGTTATCCGAGGCAGCCGTAGAAGCATTTCCTTTCCTTTCTGTTTCCCTGTTGTGACTCTTGCTTCTGTTGCGACTTCCGCTGTTGATGCCATCGCGGCTTCTGCTGCTGTTGCGACTTCTACTGTTGTTGTGGCTTCTGCTATTGCGGTTTCTGCTGCTACTGTTGCTGCTCTAGCCGGAGCGCAGGGGAGGACCACCAACAGGGGTGTCTGTCCCTGATTCGACATTGGAGACGTGCTTCACGGGCGCGACCAAGGATGCGTCCGTCTGTACCCTCTTCAATACTTCCTGTTTGAAAACCTCAGTCACAAGTCGGAGTTCTCGTGCTGCCTCCTAGCTGCGAAACATCCCTTAAACTGAAGGAATGTCTTTCTTCAATTCCTTATGGACTTTACTCGTTCCTATACAAAATTTTTGCACCTTAGACAGAATACCACCTAATAGGTGTAGCATCCTTTTCTCATCATTCAAAACTGGCCAGGCTCTTACAGTCAGGATCCGCTTCCCAGCCCTCTTGGAACTCACCTTGTCGTGGTGAGGGGGCTTGAACGGTCGTTCAATCATGCTTAGTGCTATGTCAACGATTGTGTATTCCACCAGCAGGGCCTCCCATGTTGGACAGGACTAAGCTAAGAACGACTCAACTAAGATTTCTCAGCTAGATCTTACTTTGATTAGTTTGGTCCAGTAAGGTTTGAGCTCGCCTTTCGCAAACGAAAAACCTGCTCTTCTATGCCCCAACTCGTCAAGAGGGTCTCTTGGTATGGGGATAGATACGTGTCCACGAGGAACCTGTGTGGCACCTGGCGCACCAAGCAGTATATAGACTTACCGCGTCATTTGGGGCTCTGATGCGGCGGACCACCCTTTTCCTAGATCCTGGTGGGATCTCTATAAATGAAAAAACACAATAAAACAAAACTTGGATGAAAACGTCAAAACAAATGGAAAAACGGACCTGGACTGTAGAAATACGAAGTATGCGGATAAGAAAGCTGGACCGTCGGACGCGACAGAACCTGCAACTGGCAACCCGGGAGGCCACCTAAGGGAAAAGCTACTACAAAGCTTTTCCTGACCGGTGGCTTCAATTCCTTGGAGATGAGGGAGGATAACTCCCTCGCTCGCATGAAGGAACACATCAAGGCCGCTTCCGCCATCGTCGCAGAGAAAGGTGGAAAGGGTATCCATAAGGGCATCCAGGAAGCCATCCGCGGCGTTGAGCGGGAGCTAGCAGTCCTGAGAGACTGCAAGGCACGCATTAGGGTTGCCAGGGTCGAAGCGGTGGAGCCACAAAGGGACGACACTACGGTCGTCCAGGAAAGGCTCCCCGCCATAAGGCCAAGGACAGAAATCATCTCCGAAAACAAGGCCTCCCTTTCCGCTCCAGCCGCTGAAGGTAACGCGGTACAAAGCGCACTTAGCCTAGTACTAGCGGCCCTCAGCAAGGTTCAAACGGACCTGCTGGAGCAAGGGAAGGCCATCGCAGAGCTTATAGTTGAAAATCGTAAGCTCCGGGGGCAACAGACCCAGCCGCACTAGCAAGAGCAGCAACAGAGGCAGCAGCAGCAGCAGCGACAGCAGCGTCAGCAGCAGCCGCAGCAACAGCAGCAGCAGCAAGAGCGCCAACAGCAGTAGCAGTAGCAGCAGCAGGAGTGCCAACAGCAGCAGCAGTAGCAACAGCAGTAGCAACAGCAGAAGTAGCAGCAGCAGCAACAGCCGCAGCAACAGATGCAGCAGCACTGGAAGCCACCGCCGCCAAAACGCAGACGGCGAAGAACCAGCCCTCGCTAGACAAATGAAAGAAGAAGGAGACCGCAGGTCTGCCTCCAACCGCACCCGGCCCAGTTTCTAGCCAGGCCTCATAGGTTGAGGTCGTCAAGCGGCGACGAAAGCGGCCGGCGGAGCGCCTAAGTGATCCGAAACCGGTGGCAAAGGCGAAGCCTTCGTCAACGGAGGTAATAGCGGCCCTCATTCGGAGACGTATCCCCCGAAACTCGGTTGTGGTTATTGACCGGCCGACAGGGGAGGGAGTTACATTGACCTCCGTTATGAAGAGGGTCAACCGAAGATTGGACCTTGACACCATCAGCGTCAAGATCCAGACTACGAGGCGGACCAAAACTGGCGGCATCCTCTTGGAGGTGGAGGACGTAGCGAGGGCCGACAAACTGGAGGAGAACGTCAGGTGGATGCTCGGGTCAACCGACCCGAGCGCCGTACCCCGGTCCTGCTACTCGACGTGCCGGACTGGTGTAAGGAGGCAGACGTGGAGGGCGGTCTGATGCGCGCCGGCTTCGTCCGAGCGGACTACGTGAAGGACGGCTCTTCGGCCGTATTTCTGCGTAAGAACCCGGGAGGGCGAGGCGACATGGTCTCCCGGATCAACACTACGTACTCGGCGGCTCTGAAGCTTGCCGAGGCTCGTAGTGTCGTTGTCGGGTGGACCAGGTGTCGGGTCAGGCTGCTGGATAAGCGCCAGCCGACCTGCTTCCGGTGTCGTGAACAGGGTCACATCACGGCGGTAAAAGTCGCGAGCTCGGCAACGAAGAGAGCAGCTTCAATCCCTTCGACGGCGGCGGCTGCTGACGAAACGGAGGACGGCGGAGGAGCCGAGATAGACGTGGCCGGTGATGGGCGACCGGAGTCGTCGCCCACTACTTCGAAGACTCGCGATGGTGCTAAAGTTAGTGCAGACTAACCTTAACCACTGTAGGGATACCCAGGAATTCGCTGGACGGGAGGACATCTCGGTGGCGATCGTCAGAGAGCCGTACAACGTCGGACGTTCAGGCTGGCAATGTGATTCGTCGGGACGGGCGGCCATCGTGGTCCTTCTCGCCGGACTCTCGCTCACGGACGTGGAGATCGGCGACGGATGCGTGGCAGTGACTATAGGTGGCACTCTGCGCGTCTATAGCTGCTACGCGTCACCCGCTCTTACTCCGGCCGAGTTCGAACGGTAACTGGGGAACCTCGAGGTCGGTGTTACCTCGTACCGGGGCACGGGAGTTGACCTGATCGTCGCCAGCGACTTCAACGCCCGGTCCGCCGTCTGGTGGGACAGTATCACCGACCTTCGGGGCTACGGTCTCTCCACGCTGGCTGACTCGCTCGGGCTCGTCGTGGTCAACAGCGGGGGGGGGGGGGGTACCCACTTTCTTCGGGCGGGGTCGAGGGTGGATCATCAACGTTACGTTCGTCTTCGAGGCCGCCTTCGGGGGCGGACCGTGCGGACGGACGTCGAAAACATGAGTAACCACCATCACCTGTGTTTCTCGTACTGTCCCGAAAGTGACATCGGCGATGGAACCACGCGCCGTGCGCGATATCGCTGACGTCTTGTTCCCGAGCTGACCTCTCCCGGAGGCCGGTGATGGAGAGGTGCCCGCCTGCGCCGTCGGGGGACTAGCGGTCGTGCTGGAGTTCTCCTTAGCTGAGGTCTCAGCGGCCGTAGGCCGCTTTAAGTCGCGTAACAGGGCCCCCGGACCGGACGGCATACCGAGCCGGGTCTGGGGCTATCGACCGTTGTGTCTTCTCGACGACGCGGGGAAGATCTTGGAATTGCTACTGGTGAGCCGGATGGAAACTCATATGTTAGGAACGAGTATCATGCTGTCCGACAGACAGTACGGTTTCCGGAAAGGACGGTCGACTGACGACGCGTTGCGTGCGGTGAAGACGCGTCTCGTCGACGCGTGCAACACCCGTCGGGTGGCGGTAGCCATGAGTCTGGAAATCCGGAACGCGTTCAACTCGGTGGATTGGGGGGTTATTCTTGCAGCGCTGGAGCGTATGGAATTCCCTCCATACCTCCGGCGGATCCTCGGGTCATATCTGGGTGGCAGGGTTCTGCACCTGTGTGACGACGACCGGGGAGAACCGATCACTATGGAGATCACCTGTGGCGTGCCGCAGGGCTCTGTGCTCGGTCCTCTCCTCTGGAACGTCGCGTACGACGCCGTGTTTCATCATACCCTGCCCAGGGGAACGATCACGGTCGGGTACGCGGACGACACGTTAATCGTGGCGGAGGGGGACACAGCAGAAGCGGTGCAGAACCACGCGAACGTCGCACTCTCGACGGTTGTGGAGCACATACGTGTGCTCGGCCTATTGCTGGCCGTCGACAAGACGGACGCCGTAGCGTTTACGAGCCGTCGCGGAACGGCGGAACCCAGGTTACGGCTCGAGGGTTAGGTCGTACGGATAGGAGCATCCCTGAAATACCTGGGAGTGATCCTGGAGAGCAAGGGGACAATGTTCGGTGCGCACTTGCGCGCCACGTCGGCGATAGTCGAGCGGGTGATATCCGCCCTGTGCGGACTCATGTTGAACGTGGGCGGCCCACAGGAAAACCGTAGGCGTGTGCTGGTGAGCGTCGTGCAATCGGTACTATTGTACGGCGCTTGACGTGGACGCCTACGCTGGCTTATAACCCGCGGAACGTAGAGACGTTGGTCGGCCATCGAGAGCACCTTTGCGTACCGCACAGTTTCCTGTTACGCCGTGCAGGTCGTTGCACGGTTGCCCCCTATCGACCTCTTTGCGGTCGAACGCGCTTCGGCGTACGACGGGAGGAGAAGAACACCGCCGTCAGCGGAAGGACGGTTCTCGGGAACTTCGGCGACGTCGGGCGACCTGAGAGCTGTGACGACGGACGAGTTGGCACAGAGGGTGGCGAAATGGGTGTGGACCCGGATGCTGATACCCCCCACGCTACTCGACCGGTTAGGAAATGGTTGAGGAGATTGTATGGTGAGATGACGTTTCATCTTTCCCAACTGTTAACGGGGCACGGTTGTTTTAACCGGTTTCTTAACCGGATCGGCCGTGCTCCGGAGAGCGAGTGTTCCCATTGCAGACCGCCCGACTCTTACAGCGAGGAGGATAAGGAGGATGAGGAGGAGAAGAATGGCGGTGGCAGGTCGTCCTTAAAATGGAAATGTAAGGGGAGGAGCGGTTGGCATTCGTTCTGTCGCTCCTCCCTGACTTTTTAAAAATTTTTATTTACTTTTGTGAGGGGTGACATGGCCGGAGATTGTCCGGTCATCCTCCCCTAGTGGAAAATTGTTATTTTTATTCAAATTAACGATGGCGACCCACTGCCCCAAGCGTTGCTAAACAGGCTTTTAGGGCCAAAAAAAAAGGGTCCGCTGGGATTGTTCCAGCTTTTCCCAAATCTTCACGACTTTAAATAAAAACAATAAAAATATTGTCACATAGATCATTTGCACTAATTACAATGAACGTAAAAAATTCTAAAACTCACAAACAAAGATAAATAATCAATATAGCAGAACTAAAAGAGCCACTGATGACTTACTTAACTCCAAGCAGACGGGGAGATTAGCAGCTCCACCTACAACCCTGTGAACAAAATACAGAAAGCACTGGACATGGTGAATAAAAAATTTGATGAACACAAGGTGTGCGCACCGGACCTTCCCGTCAGATTGGATTAGCGGGAGGGGGACCCGTGCACGGCGCAAGAGCGCTGACAGGCCGGTCTAGATCCGTGTGTGTGATTGAGAACAAGGATATTGACATAAAATGAATGAGTGGACTGTATTTTGTATGTAGTATGAAACAACGAGTTCTTAAAACTAATAGGAAGGGGGGGGGAGACAAACTAAAATATGAACAATGATATTTATATATACATGAGATGCGGTGGTGACAAACAATACGTGACAGCAGTGAAGGCGATGGCTGAGAATGTGATCCTTCGGAGTTGAGCAAGATTGTCTGGCGGGGCGTGATCCAGTACTTGAGACGACGAAAAAACGAAACGACAACGAAAACAAGGAACGCGTGTATTCACGGCGGCGGCTTTGTCGTTACTCGCTCGGGTAATGTGGTGAACGACGTGTGGAAACCTTTCGATAAGCATGGTGGTGCGGGTGGGAGAGATGCGTCTCAAATAGTAAATTATAATCGGACGATTAATACTCGACGAATACGAGAACGCAATCTACCCACCCATCAGTGTATCGAACACAAGGAATCGATTAAAAATTAAGATTGTACCACTAGCGTAGTGGACTGAAATGGTCAAACGCAATAAACCAGGGGAAGTTCAAATTAAATATGTTACAAAATCGAAATACAGAGGGAAAGGAGGGCACCAGCGATTATAGACACAAATAGAGAAATTCCACTCGCCGAATCCGCAAACGCTGAGTCCACCATGCAGACGAAGTAGACGGAAGTGGTTGGGCGCAGAAGGAAGCCAGAGGACGCACAGGTGACGAGCTTGTTGGCCAAACAACACCAGAAAAGGAAGAGGGTATCGACAATTATAATCTCACCAGGAAAATTAGGGAAGGTATCAACCATGAACTTTTTTTTTTTTTTCCTGTTTGAACCGAAAACTGAGTGGGTCCTGCTTATCGCAATACTACCACTCGGCCCGCATCGTTTATTAATCAACAAATTAATATACAAATACAATGTTTAGATTAGCCCCGGTCAACCGGGGTTCTTTAACATAATGACATAATCCGAAATAATCAAAAAATAATTTAATAGCACCAGTCTGATATTCATTTTTGTTTTCAACTGTTCTTGGCGGCCCGGTCTTCCTCAACGCCCGCCAGCCTGGAATCTCGTGCGTATTCTTTCTTCCTCGTTTCTTTCATCTCTCTCCTTCTCGGACAGGATACTTTCTACCATGTTAATTAGACTTATTCTTGTGCTCTTGACAGCGTCTCTCATCTGAGGGACACGTTCCGCCCAGTAAGGGCAGTGAAATATTGTGTGCTCTGCCGTATCGTCCACCCATGAACAGTATACGCAGGAGCTGTCCGTCGCTCTGTTCATTCGGTGGAGGTAGCTGCGAAAGCATCCATGGCCAGTTAAAAACTGGGTCATATGGAATGTGAGCTGCATAGGCGGCCTGTCCATCCATCTTTGGATATCAGGTAGGAGCCTATGCGTCCACCTGCCCTTACTGGATCTGTCCCACCTCTTCTGCCAGGCCTCCACTGTAGTTCGCCTCTCTGTCGTATTAATGCGCTTTTTTATTTGAGTGTTCCGTGCCGTCGTCTTCAAGCCTATCGCGAACCCTCTTTCGTTCGAGTGCAAGAAGATCGGTCGGCACTGTAGCGGACAGTATCAGTGAAGCGTCCGTTGAGACGGTCCTATAGGCCCGAATCGTTCTTAGTGTTACTGACCGCTGCGCCCTCTGCAACGTCGCCCTGTTCCTCTCCGTCCTCGTACCTTTTACTGCCCAGACAGAGCTGGCGTGTAGGAGTTTGCTGGTTGCCACCATTCCCAGGAGCGTACGCTTGCACTGCGACGGGCCTCCGACGTTTGGCATGAGTCTGTCCACGGCTCGAGCTGCCTCCGTTGCTTTTTTAGACACCGAGGCCACATGTTTCGTGAAAGATAGCCTCGTGTCGAGCTCGACACCAAGGTATTTTATCGTGTTCTTCACCTGCACCGCGTGTCCTTCCAGCATCAATTCCGATTGGTTGTAAATTTTCTTCCCTGTTAAAACGACTGCCTCCGTTTTTTGGGGAGCCAGTTCCAGCCCATTCTGCCGCATCCATCGTGCTACTACATCTAAAACTGGGTTTAGTAACTCCCCTGCCAGTTCGCCAGTCCTCGCTATACCAATTATAGCTAAGTCGTCTGCAAACGCGACTAGCTGGACGCCTGTCGGTAGTTCGATCCCCAATAATTCATCGTAAAAAATGTTCCATAGCGCCGGTCCCATGACTGAGCCTTGGGGAACGCCGCATGTAACATTTCGTTTTTTTAGTTCATCGCCGACCAGCAAGCTTCTATTCTCCAGATATGAGTGCATCATATTGTTTAAATACTTGGGAACCTTACTCCTTCGAAGCGCTGTGTCTATCTTATCTCAAGGGACAGTGTTAAAAGCGTTTCTGACGTCGATGGAGACAACGACGCAGAGGTCGCGGTGTTGTACAGCACCCAGAGCTGCACCGAACGCTGCCTGCAGTACACGTTTGATTGCATCCTCGGTTGACCTGCCTCGCCGGAAGCCATATTGATTTTCATCTCGTTGTCCCGTACGGTCTAGGTGGTCGTTTAGTCTTTTAAGTATGAGGCGTTCGAGGAGTTTTCCAGCTGAGTCTAGCAAACAAATTGGCCATTAACTAGCAGGGTCCTCGATTGACTTCTCAGCGCCTTTGTGTAAGAGAACCAGCCTGGATACCTTCCACCTATAAGGCACCTCATGTTGACGAAGACACGTGTTATATGTATCTAGAAGGGCTTCGGGCTTGATTTGAGATCAAATTTCCTTTCGTTTGTTGATGAATGCCTCCCTCTGCTGTGCTATCTCTTCTGTGTGGTTTCTCCTCCTGGCAGCCCGTTGGTAGGTTCTGCGCCTCCGAAAACATTCCCTCCTGAGGTCAGCGATCTCTTGTGACCACCAGTAAACCTTCGATCTACCTGGTCTGGGTACACTTCTTGGCGGCATGCGTGCGTTGCAAGTCCTTTCTACGTAGTCGGTTAATCGATCTGCCACTTGGTCGGCGCTTGTTCGGTCTAACGTCCCTCTATTAATCTTCCGTATTGCCCATCCTCGTGGTTGGTTGACGACAGAGTCCTCACTTTCTGTGGTGCGTTCATAAGCGAATTCTATGTAGAAGTGATCGCTACTCTTGACTGAATCGCGTCTGAATTCAGACGAGTAGATGTTTCTCGAACTTTCGTTGCGAACAGACGCGCTCTGTCAAACCGGTTCCAGGCGCGATTGGCGCGGCGTCACAGTTGAACGTTGAAATGCTCGAACAAGGTGCTTGATGTTTGGTCACGATGCCCGATCTGTAGAGAGATCGATAGACGGACCTCTTACAGACGCGGCGGCTCTGAAGTTCATCAAGCCAGCACCTTTATCGTGTCACCCGAGAAAACAAGAACTTTCGGCATGATAATACACAGAAAAATGGATACTAGACTGATACCCGGTCCCAAAGACCTAGTGGCAGCGCAAAATTTAGGAGCTGACGACGACAAATCTAGAAGCCAGCTTATGCTATAATATCTAAAAATTAACTTGAACTACTGCTTGAATACCCAGCAGTTACTAGCACAAACAGTGCTTGAAAGAAAAATGGTTGTCATTATTAGCGACTACCATCACAGTAGTAGTGCATCATTGGATGCACTGATGGAAAATGCGCCATCTCAACTTCCAATTGCAACGCAATCAACAGAAAAAGTGTAGGCGCAGGATCCGTCTAGGCCCGAGTAGATAACTTTCTGCTCGACAGCTACTATTGTACTCCAAATTGTAGCATCAATGAATTTCAGAATTTCCTCGGTGGGATTGAATATTCGATTTACAACCACCTGGAATCATATACCGTGCTTATAATAGCCAGTAACTTCATTTCCTAATCGGCGAAATGGGGCTCTAACACCGACGACGTAAGAGGCACCTTTTTGAATAGTTTCGCGTCAACCCTGGATCTTCTAGTGTGCAAAGAAGGTACAACACCAACCTATCAAAAAGTCAACGCTGCCTTGATTATAAAATGTCACGTTTGCAAGCCCTTTTCCGGATGGCTACTCAAACTGGTCGACAATATTCGAACTAAACTTAGCCAGCGACCACGAAACTATCGAATATATAGTAAAACAATAGTACAAACTCCCAGATTTCTGATTGCATTACGTCATAAAGTGGGGGGGTGAGCATTGAAGAAGCTCTTGATAGGGGCTCTAGATAAGCACTTGAACAAGAATGACCATTGATTACTAATATAGTTCATCACTCGGGACTAGCAAGGACTGTTCATCACGGCTCCAAACCTTCTTATTCAACGCATACGAAGCAGTAATGCCACCCAAGGCTATCTTTACTGTCAAAAAAGATGTCCACTGGGGGAATAGCGATATTGCAGAACTACAAAAGGTCACCATCGCCGCCCACAGGCGCTACGAGTATACTAGCTGCAGAATGAACATGGCCAATAACGCTCTAGCGTTCGAAAACTACAATCACGTCAAGAAACAGCTGAGGGCAACCATCTGAAAGGCCCAAGAGAACAGTTTGCGGGCTTTATACAATTCCGTCGACAACGACTTTTGGGGCGTTCCTTTAAAACTGGTCATCAAGAGGATAGGACACCGTCTTTCAGCAATGGATGATGTAGTAAAAACCCAAATAGCACGCGGTTTTTCCTCCTCTACCAACCATCGACTGGGATTCTAGTCTTTTGTCAACAGACGTAAGCATGAATCTACAGCCAACATTTACGAATCCAATACCACTTTTCTCTTGATCAGAACTAACGTGTGCCATTGATAAGCTGCCGACGGGGAAGGCCCACGGCCCTGGTCTTGTCTCAAACGAAATAATAAAGCTAATAGCAAAGAGGCGACCAGACATCTTCTTGGAAACCTTTAACACAATTCCCTCCAGCGGATACATTTTCGATACTTGGAAGAGAGTGAAACTGGTCTTACTGCAATAGGGACCAGATAAATTCCTTGACCTGCTTTCTAGCAAGCTAGATGGTGCCAAAAAAGTCCTAGAGAGCCTTCTTCTCATAAGACTGGAAAAGAACATAGAGGCTGTAGGCACAGTCAGTGACTTAGGTACCAACTTAGGTAGGAGTCGGATTTAGGTACTCTCGATCAACTATGAATGCACTTAAGACAGTTTTGAGGATAGTCTACTCAGCAGGTAAAGGGGCAATCCAGGACAAACGGCTGTGCGTGGTCATCTGGCTAAATGTGAAAAACACGTTAAATTCGGGGTCTTGGAACCTGATTGACACGGTCTTTCAAAAGTCTACATTTCACGCCTACCTTGTGAGAACCATTATGTCATATACGACATATCGCTGGATTGAAATCGGACGCAATTGAGCAGCAAAGGCCGAAATTAGTCATTTCTTGTGGGATCCCAAAAGATCCGTACTGAAACTTACTTTATACAATCTATTTTATGATGATATACTGCGTCTCCCAGTCCTAATCGAAGTCAAGCTCATCGCATTTGAGGATGATGTGGTTCTAGTTGAGACTGCCCGAGACGCCAACAATCTTGATCAGCTCGTTAATCCATTCCTGGCATACATAGAGGAATGGATGGCAGAAAACAGTCTATCACTAGCTCCCATCAAATCAGAATGCATCATACTGACTATGAAGCGAGCATATCGAATCCCAGCGCTAATCATTGATAGTTGCCAGATATCGGTGAAATGCGTGATTCGCTATTTGAGGGCCTAGCTCGACACGAGACTGTCCTTCATCGAGTATACTATTTAAACAGTAGCTGAAGCCAAAAGCACTCACAGTGCTGACGCAAACTCCTCATGAGTATATTACATAGTAAACTAATCTACAACGCCCATGTTTGGGCCGAATATACGAATAAGCGAGATTAAACAAGGAGTCTGTTCACGCAGGCCCAAAAATGCGCTGCCCTCAAGGTAGTCCGATGCAGTAGGTCCTGGTACAAATGCCTTCGTATTTTTTTCTTGCACTAGATCGGAAGCATGTACTGCCAAAAAGTGAGCACAACCAAACACAACAACGAGACAAGCCGATCGAATGGAGACAATCAACCACTGGCAACAACTGTAGATTACCAGCATAAAGGCGTCTTTGACGAAACGATTGATTCCTGACCTGGTTAGGTGGTGGTATCAGGGCCCAAAGTCAATTAGCTTCAATATTGCTCAGGTTATTACTGGATATAGTTGCTATCAGAAATATCTGTGGTCCAGGGCAAGAACAAATAATCTCACGTACCTCCAATGTTCGAATCCAGAAAATACTGTTAACCATACTATCTTCCAATGCGCATATTAGGAGGACACCAGAGCCAAATTATCACCATTCATCGGAAAGCAGCCACGCGCTGAGGACGTCATTGAACTACTGTGTTCTTCGTCAATCAAAGACCTCCCAGAAGACAGTAGTTAGAGGCTAAGGATAAAGCACGACGCAGAACGGAAAAAAAAAGCAATTCGTGACTATGGTAGAATCAATCATGGGTGCAAGAGAAGCCATGGAGTGAGTGAGGCAAAGGATGGCAAGTCATCAAGGTAAGTCATCACCATACACTCGGATGCACCAAGTGCAAAAACCTAGTTAAGTTCATTATTTTTAGCCAAAGCTCACCCACTGGATGGTTAGAAGCCTCCAAATTTTATTTTTGTTATAAACATACATTTATTATAGTTAAGTAGTTAATTTGACACATGTCTTGTATCAGTAAATGAAATAAACGGTCGGGGAAGCAATAATAGAATGACATATTTCTTTCTCTGATCTTTTCTCTTAAAACAAAAAAAAGTGTAAAATATCAATCTCGCCGACGTTCTATATGCTCACGTCCACATAACTCATTATTATAAGGACTTGAAACTTAATGCACCAAAAACTTTCAAAATATGTTTTTAAATATGTACTTTTAAAAGTTAATATATGCAGTTAAATATGTACCTTCGACAATATATGCAGTTAAATATGTAGCAATATATATATTTATATATATATGTGTGTATTTCAAAGGTAGTCCGTACAATAGGGCATTTAATTAATTAATTAAAAATTAAATACATAAATCCTTTGGCAGATGAATGACACCATTGGCAGATTAAAGAAATTCTCTGTCAGATTAAAGACAGGACCAACTTTTTCAAATGTTGTCCTAGTTAGTAGCTGGTAGTGCATCTACTTTAATGTTTGTGATTACGTATTTTATTTTTATTTTTTTTTCTAATAACAATTAACATGCTATATATTAGACTGTATGAGTAGGTACCTATTTTCATAAGTTCAACTTAAATCTTTTTTGAGTATTTTAGTAAAAACAGTGTTCGCCGAAACGGCTCTTACGAATGGGGCAGTTGGCCGCTTCGACTCGCGTCTAATATGACAAGAGGGGTGACCTCGTAAATCGTAAACTTACAAAAACACCAAGGTTATAATGGCGCTAAGGACCCAATAAATATAATTCAAGGTAACAAGTACAATACTCGGTGAACACACAAAGGCGTGCGAACGCAACGCCGGACAACATATACAATAATTGTTCCACCGTAATAAACAAACAATATGAAGATCTGATACCAATATCACCGATGATCGCGCCGTTGCATCAGTGATATCGTGTTCGGACGGATGCAGTGTTGCCACCACAATCGCGGGAGACGAGTTCGTCACGTGGGTTCCGACCATGTGCGTGACGACGCAAACTACGGCGAACAGTAGTCGCCGCCAACGAATCAATACCGCACGCGCGAAATAAGAATCAATGTCCGCCGCACACGTAAACTAATGAGGCGACGCACTCAACACGGCAAACGAAAAGGTAAGCACAATGCGAACTTCTTACGCACACGAAAATCCGCGTACGCGAAAGACGACACACACGGGTCGCGAAAATGCGCTCAAAACAACCGCGCGAAATAAGCCGGATGCTCGACGCACACGAGAATTGAACCGGCACGCACAACAATGTACAAACGTGAACGCAGTTCTCGGTGAAAGATGTCTCACACGAAGACGGAATGCGAGGACGCGAAAATAATACGGCGAACGGCACAAGGCACTCGCGCCCGTAGAAAAAACGGACAACGTCGGCCAGTGGACTCGCTTAGGACGTACGTAATACGTCTCGACGTGGTTCAAAAGCTTATCGGCGGTGAAAGTGGGGCGACTTTTCTCGAACGAAATCCGGTTATCGTAGTATCGTCGGGTCGTTTGACAGCTGCGATAATGTCACGTAATGCGGTTCAAACAAACAGTTTAAGTTGAACTTCCTGACTTTCTTTACCAATTTACGCCTCAAAAATGTATAGTATGGTAGGTAATTTAAATAGCAACTCAAAACTATTGAACTTCAATTAATTTTTAATCAATTTTTGATTTTCAAAACATTAGAAATATAAATTCGACATGAAACACCATTAAATTCACTAAACATGGCTTACTCTTCTTCACATCAAGTATTAAATCAATCATTTCAAATCATGCATCTGATCACAATATCGTATTCAATATGCCTAATATTCAAATAAATACATTATTAAATACTTATTTCTCCCACTTATTAATATAAGGTACCACAAGGTATTAAGTTGCTTGAGATCACATACATATCATTGTACTTTTAGTACAGACCAGTCTTAATTATACCCAGAGAAAACATTCAACCTTTGGTTTTGGCCCATTATTTTTTATTATTAAAAAACAAGTAGCTGGAGAAAATCGACTCTATGTAATCAAAAAATTCTCGTAATTTCAAAAAATTACTACTTAAACGTTTAAGATTATACGTTTGTAAGTTATAAATTTGAAGCTTTCACAATACGCTCTTTTACCAGTAAACCATGCGCAAATAGTGTGTAAATCTAATAATGAATGACAAAAAATATATACAATTGTAAAATTAACTAAATTTTAACATTTAACTAAATGAAATTATTTTATATAGGCCAATTACTTTAAACTAGAATGGTTAACACAATGTACCCGTGCTCCGGATTTTTAAAACAAATTACAAACAATCCAACTGAGTTGGTTGTGTATTGGTTGGCTTGGAAATTAATCAAGTAACGAATAAGTTGACAAACGAATCACAGTTTTTACAACAAAACACATAAAAATCTATTACCTGATTAGTTTGTAAGATTTGAAGTACGCACATTTCTCGGTAAAGTTATGTTAGAACCCACCTTATATGTTTTATAGTCATGTGGACAAGAGAGGCAGATCAACCGGTTCATGATCAAGGCAATCTCACCCTTTTTCCACATAATTTGAGGAATTTTCAAAGTCCCTGGAAACGGTTTTATGTTGGTTGAAATGGATTTTGACATTTCTCGAATTAGAGTCCCTTGAATCACTGACAAATCCACTGCTATTATTTTCTTCTTAAATGCAAACATCATTGAGTCAATATCAATTATATCACGTCCCTGAGCTATTTCTCCATCTGCTGTTCTTTTCACAACCGCACCAATACCATCTGGGGCACCCTTACCATGCCCGGATTCATGATAGTTCCATGTAGCCAAATTAATCGAAGGGAATTCTGCAAGAAGATTATACTGCAAAATCCAGAACATAGTCTTGTTTTTGTACTGACTGCTTGGCCCATCAGATAGTAAATGAATAGTTGAAATATTGAAATGTTAAAATGAAGAAAATCAAGAAAAACGCATTATCATTTTAAACGTATCACCTAATATTACACATTCATATTATTGATGAACTTAACCATAATGGCATAAATTAACTCACACCAATCACTTTTTTAAAAGCCGGTTTCTCTACAGAATATTTATCTCACATCATAAGTTTTAGAAGACAAACATACATTAAGTTCAAAGATATTTCAAAACTACCCAGTTCATTATTAATTCATTTTGAGGAAGCCGAATATTATATATTTCTCACAGATGACACACTCACTTATTATCTATATATACGAACCGGTCACACAACAGCACATTGTAAAAATAGGACAAAACATAATAAAATCACAAGTATAAACCAAGATGCCAATACCTTCTTACATCTAGAAGCCAATATCACTCATCAAATAATTAATAAAATAAACAAAAATTAAAGTGCGACTTCGAACATAGAAGAACACTATAACAATGAATCAGAGCAAGTCTCTCTAGCAGAAAAACTAAACTCATCTACTGAAAAACAGAAAAACTAATCAACTGACAAAAAAATCAATATCCATTCACTTTGCGAACAGTTCAACATAATTATAAAGTCCATAATGAATTTAGTCAAAGAAATTCATCCCCAAATAAATAATCGAACTATGAAGTCTCGATTAAACAAACTTTTAAATCTACTTTTCCAAGTACTCCCTCTTCAAAATAATTAAAACATTTCCCCATAGTAAAACAAACTCTCAAACTTAACCTCAAAAATGGACTCAATTATTCAATAGAACATCATCGGTCTTCTCAAAAATATTACTGACATTAAAAAGGCAAAATATAATATTCAACCAATAGCTTTTTGTTTTCAAGAAACTAACTTAAACCGAGTAACGATTTTCCTATACGCGGATATGATGGTTATTATAAAAATGGTCAAAGTGCCGCCCGAGCTAGTGGTGGTGACGCAACATATGTTACAAACCTCTTTCAAAGAAAAGAAATCCAAATCCAATCCCCCTTAGAAGTAATCGTTGTTCTTATACAACTCAAAAACCTAACCAATTTGTTGCTACAGAATCTAAATCAAATTGTTCAACAACTCTCAAAACCTTTTTTACTATTAGGGGATTTTATTAGTTGAAATTTAATTTGGGGATCTAATTATATTGATCCCAGAGGAAAAATAATGAAATCATTTTTCAATAATAAACAATAATTATTATTAAAGACCGGAGAGCAAACAAGACATGATTCATCAAACAAATCTTATTGCTATAAATTTATCAATAACCAATAATACACTTGCAACACATACTGAATGGCAAGTCCTTAATGATTATAATTGCAGCGATCATTGGCTCATATCCAGTGCTGGATATACAAATTATGGCACCCGGGGCATCACATAATTTTGGCGCCCTTAAATTACCAACAAATATTTAACTTGATAACCTTTTTTTGTTTGCTAATTATTTTAATTTCACCAACATATTTTTATATGGCCAGTTAAAACAATTTATAAATTTTAAACTATTTCTATAATAGAAAGGTATTTTTAATTATTCATTAAGATGATATAATATACAAGTATCCATATGGATATGTTACACAAATGTTTATATTCAGATAATTATGAAAAATTAGTTCATGCTACATTATATAATTATATAATTATTATTTTTTTAATCGTCAAAAACAAAATTGATATACTTAATAATATAATACAGTATATAAATAAAGTAATAGAATAATAGTTTGTTTAAAATATTACTTTTCTTGCTTTTTTTGAAGCGAAATCATTTATAATGTCTTCAAAATTTATGGTTTTAGCGACTTCGTGTTCAATGGATATGATTGATAAGTGATTTAATCTTCCTTGTTTTGTAGTGGATCTTAAATATGATTTAATTAGTTTTAATTTATTAAAATTGCGTTCAAAGGATGCTGATGTAACGGGCAGTGTATAAAATATTCGATAGGCTATTGTTATGTTGGGATAAGCATCTTGAAGACCATTTTTAAAAATAAAATTTTAAATTTCTTGGAAACGAGCATTTATTAATTTTTTTTCTAAATGGATAACATGTTGAGTAAAACTTTCCAACTCTAAAATAAATTCATTTTTGTCAATATCTTTTTCGTATTTTATACAAAAATCCATATCATGTTTCTTCAATTCAATTGCTGGCATAGTAAATAAAAACTTTCCTTCCAAAAAAGAAAAATCTTGTAAAGCTCCTTTAGTAGAGTCGAATCTATCTTTTAAACCATTTGAAATTCTATCACAGACGTTTTTTATTAAAATTTTAAACTTACATTCTTCAGATAATGTTGATATATCATCATATGCTAATTCACCAGACATTTCCTTCTTTTTTCTAGCTCGAAGGGAAGGAAATATTGGTTCTATAGAAAACTCAATGACTTTTTATTTTGATTATTTAAGTATTTCTTCTCTAAGATTCTCAATAAATTGTATTAAACTTTTTAAGTGTTTAACTGCTACATCAATTGAAATATTTTGTTTTTGTAAAATCACATTAACTCGATCAATTTCTATCAATATTTTATACCATGTGGTTAACATACATATAAAATTAAAATTAGTTATACTTTTTAACAAACTATTTAATTGAACACTTGCTTCTTAAAAAAAATTACTATCTTTGATAATTTCAAAAACATGAATAACTTGGACCATTTGCAAGTATAATGATTTGACAGCTCGTTGCTTAGCAGACCATCTAGTGGTACTGCAACCTTTCAACGTAAATTTAAGATGTTCTTTAAAAATATCCAATCTCTGTGTGGAGCTAGAGAAAAAATTAAACAATTTCTGAATTATGCCAAAGAATTGTTCAACTTTTAGTAAAGTCTTTGCAGCATTTAAACCTACTAAGTTTAGACTGTAAGCTGTACACGGAATAAACCAAGCTAAATGATTCATTGCATTTATTTTAGATTGAACACCTTTCCATTTGCCTGTCATCTTAGCTCCATTGTCATATGACTGACCTCGACAATGCTATATCTGAATATCGTTCTCAGATAAGCTTGCCAAAATTTCATCTGTTAACGATTGACCAGTTTTTTTGAAAACGTTTATTAAACCAAGAAAACTTTTCATAATTTCATTAATAACAACATAACGAATTACTTGAGACATTTGCTCTTCGTGTGAGATATCTGGGATACAATCAAATAATAGAGAATAATATGAAGTGCTTTTAATTTTTGATAAATTTGTATTTCGGACTTTATTTCCAATTATTTCTAAGAATTCATTTTGAATGTTGTGTGAAAAATATGTAATACTTACTTTTTTATGACGTTCAAGATGAATTCTTAATGGTTCGTAATGTGATATCAATTTCACCAAATTTAAAAATTTTCCACATCGATTAGATTCTTCTATATTAGAAATTAATTCGACAGTTCCACGAAAAGCACTGCCTTCCATTGCTAGATGCATAATTATGTCAATAATTATCTTCAAAACTAAGCTCCAATGATTCTCTTCTGATTGTATCATATTTTGTAACTCTGTATCAATTCCACCTTTATCTTTGCATATTGCCATTTCGAGCATTTTCCAAGTGCAACAATTTTTTTTGTGAATATTTGAATTTTCATATTCTGGTAATCTTTCTGATACTTTTTTCCGAGCAATAAATCCGTCCAATGCTAATTTCGATACGTTCTAGTCATTTGAATTTAAAAACAGTTTGCATGGTATACAAAATAATGCGTTTTTTGATTTAGAATAACTTAGCCATGTCCGACGACATTGATTTCCATTTACAAGATTTTTGAAAAACCAAGAAATATTAGCAGATCGACCATCCCTTTCAGAATTAATTAGATTAGGTTTCTAATAATAAAATATTTATAAGAGAACTTGTGATTATTTTATACACAAAATGTTTGAAACCCAAATCACAAAAAATTATACACAATAACCGGGTATACATATTTCGACAACTACGTTGTCATCATCAGCGCAAGCTACTTGTAGCTACACAAGTAGCTTGCGCTGATGATGACAACGTAGTTGTCGAAATACGTATACGCGGTTATTGTGTATAATTTTTTGTGATTTGGGTTTCTCATAATAGTTTATTCTCATTTTTACAATATGAGTTCTTTGCGCATTCATTATTTTTTCAGGTCACGTACCAAGATCGTAGCAATCCAGTATTTCGTTTTCATCAAATTTAAACAATGTAGCTTCAGACATATTAATGTCTTTATCGTCAATAGAATTTATCTCATCGACATTTATCCCAGAATAACTACAGTCCTTAGAATTTCTCGTTGATTCCTCTTCCTTTTTCTAAAATATAATTTATCTAATTATTAATACAATACTATTTTGAATTTAATATTATAAAAATTTAATATTTCAAAATTAAGTAAAAATTATGTACTGTTATAGTAATTTTTATGAATATATTTAAAATACTCAAGTAAAAAATGTAAAAGTAAGAAAATATTCTCAGTTGATATTTTGTGATATAGGAATTGCGCGTTTGTATAACGAATTTGCGCCACGAGTAGATACCAATTTTTTAAACCTTAATCGCTTATCCTAATCAATTTAAATAATTCACAAAACTAAAAAGCATTTATATTAATATTTTAACAACCGTGTCATATTACTATATAATACTTAATTTGAAAAAATGTTATATCATGAATATCATAACTAGTAAACAAGTAGTAATAAACTAGTAATATGTAAAAATGATTATCTTAAAACTTTAGATGAATATTTAAAAAAATTCACAAAACTATAACTATTATACAAATAATTAAAATTATATTTACATAGTAAATGTGATCGTATCAAAATTATTATTGAATTATTTTAATCTAATCTTTATATTCAAATAATTTCTTACCTGCACATTCTTTATCTTCTAGCCAATTATTTAAAAATACTGCAGTTCGCTAATTTTCTCTCTTTATTTTTAAAGCCTTTTTCAAAAACTACAACCCAATAGTTTTTTTTGTCGACTGGTTCGATTATTCCGTTATACAAAGATGTAATGAATGATGAAATATAAAAATATTGAATTTAAGACAAAAAACAAGACGAAAACTATTGATTTATATGTTAAAATTTATAATACACACATTACGCATAAATGCACGATGCCCGTTAGCTAAACGTTCAATGAAAGGTGTATTATCATTTTATCGTTGCAAAGCACGTGTCACCACGACGAAAATACATTTAGTTTATAATGTGTCGTCATAAGTGACCCGCACATTGAATATGGGAAATAATCAGTTTCTGAGAAACTAGATACTGAAGTAAGCCCTACGTTCTATAATAACTTTTATCATGTATGTGAACCCATAAGTAATTAAAATTTGTTTTGATGAAAATAATAATAATAAATTTGCATTGAAAAATAATGTATAAATTAAAACATACAATTTGAAATTTGCGCCTCTCTATGACCAACACCCGGGGCACGTGCCCCGGATTGCCCCCCCCCCCAGATCTGGTGCTGCTCGCAGTGTATGGCGCTGGTTGTCGATTGAGTTAACATTGACAAATAAGGTAGATAGGAGGATAAGTTGAGATTTTTTTATAGCAACAAGCATCGTAGGTGCTGGTGGAATACTTTCATTTTCGATGTACTGGCCAGGAAGTGTAATAGCGTATGATAAGGTTTTTTACATGATTGGCATGTATACTTTGAGGGACATACTGCTGATGTATGACCTGTTCCCAAACAATCGATGTACAGCTTAAGCGATTTTGCTGTTAGGAAACGTTCACTTGGGTTCACGAAAGTGTAGCACTTTTTTATCGAATAAGCTTGTTTACATAATTGGCAGGTTGAACTTGACGTAGATTTGGTGGATGCAACGAGTACTTGAGATGACTGTGAAAAACGAGACCATTTTGACGGTTGTGGTTTAACTTTAGATTTCATTGGGTCGGCTTTGCCCGGAACTACTGTAGAATAATATCCCGAACGAGCTTCGCCCGCTGCACGTGACTTCGTAAAAAGTCAATAAATTCGCTGAGTTGCAGTTGGTGTCTGTCACCAAGAACTAATTCCCATCGAGAACGGATCTCATAATCTAAATGTTGTTCAGAAATATGAGCCAGTATTGGACTCCAATGACGAGTAGATAGGTTTAGATTTTCCAAAGCTGCTGTGTGCTCCAGAATTGAATGGATCAGCGATTTGATCGACGTAGCGTTAATAAATGAGACGGTTTGTGGGGCAAAGAGAGCTTGTAGATGAACTCTTGCTGAATCTCTCTTATTTTCATAACGAGCTCGCAATAATTCCCACGTACTGAGGTAATTTTCGGTGGTTAACGGAAGATGAGCTACGACTGCCTTCGCGTCACCCTCGAGAGAAGTTTTCAGGAATTCGAATCTCTCCACGTCGGGAAGATCAGAAACATGTGACATTATAGAGTTGAAAAGGTCATTGCCACTCGGTGACGTTGCCAGAGAAGGTCGGAAACTTTCGTGTTGGCAGTTGGTAATGAGACACGTTTCGAGTACGTGTGATCTGATTTAACGTTGACGATAGTGATTGATCCAGGACAGGCGACAACGAAAATTTGTGAAGGTCTGCAAAGGCGGCGAGTTCGTAGTACAGTCCGTCGAACTTGGCAGAGAGTGCCCGGCTATCCCTGTGTCGTTCACATCAACTAGAGCTGTCCCTTGACTGACAGCTTGCTCCATGTACTGTAGATCTTCTTCGACCTTTCGACGGATCTCGTTGAATCCACGGATTCTGTGGATCAGCCTTATGGTCACCCGCGGCTGCGACAAAAGATGTCATTCGGTCGGTACCACTGTTTAAGTGGGCCTTGGCCTCAACGTATCGCACGGAGACGAGAAGAGACATCCTTGTATGATGTACAAGAAATATCAAAAGAGAAAGAATACACAATGTATACGCGAAAAATATGCGACATTTATTACTAGCGAAACGATTATTAAAATGGTTCCTCGTTGTGCTGAAAGCTGACCAAGTCTGCCCTGGGTGGATCTTGGAACAGCGTCAAAACACAACGAGAAAAGGTTGGAAACTATCGAAATGTTTGTGTTTCGACTCCCCTTATATATGGTCGGGACCAGCTATTTTTACATGGTAAAATAGGTTTTTGCCTATATATGGGCAAGAATATGGGTACAATACAAAAATAAAATATACAATAACAAAGATTATTTACAGAATAACGATAACTTAATTAGGTTCGGTTTTAATTAACCTTGATTACGAGCGTAAACAGGACGTGAATTAAAATTCGAAATATATTTTTCTAAGAATATTTATAACCAAATAATTAAAACTTGTATTTTTGATACACAGAAATTTAAAAAGTTATTATTTAATCTGAAATCAATTATTGATTTTATATTTTTATAAAATTGCTGTATATTATAACCTTAAATCTTGATCTTAACAGTTCAATTACATTTTAAATGAAATAATTATTTATTACCCATTTACAATAAGCAAAATAACATAAAAATATTTAAGCAAAACTACCAAATAATTTTTAAAATATTACATACTACTCGTATACAATAGTATTGTTTTCAAAATTTCAAAATCTTAATTTTGTTTTATATTGTATGAACTATGCCGCTTTTTACGGTGTATATAATATAGTTACTGACTATGTACGCACGAACATATTTATACAGATGTTATTTTCCTCGCTCCATAATATGGTTCAACATATTTATACAATATAAAATATAATAATGTTCAAGACGATTGTATAAAATATCGGATAAACATTTGAAATAATATTCGTTTTTAAAAGTGATTTAAACAGAACATTACACCAAAATTCATTGTTTTACCCAGATAGTTCCATGATCGTATTTACCGGACTTGTACGGGAATTACAGAGAACTTCAGTAATGCCACAGAGAATAATGTTCTGAAATAACTGTAGAGAAATGATAATAGTATGTTACAAAAGGCCTTATCTTTCATCAGCATAAGATCACGGAAACTTACAAACAACATTATATATTAGAATTTGAGTTATTTGTCCTAACGTTCAGAAAAATGATTGGGAAAGTTTCTTAACAGAACTTGTCAAGATTATATTTTCTTCACTAAAATATATTCAAGCTGAAATCTAATTTTTGTTGTTATAAAAATAACCTTTCTACTTTTGACTGGATAATAATTTCTGTTTGCTAATACCGTAATAAGACTTTTGAAAATCTATTATTTTAGGTAGGCACAATTAACTTGAATAACAAATCTTTAAATGATATAATTATTTAAATAATTAAAAATTAACTGTCCCATGTAATGATGTTCCATGTCCCAAACAAAGTTGAAAGTACTACAGAAATACAAAATAATCATTTGAGATAAATGTACGATGGCGCACAAACGAGTATTGAAGGCATTCGATCGAACATTAATAGGTTTGCGCAATAATCAGGACATCTTTGGAGGTACGATGATTCTGCTAGATGGCGATTTTCGCCAAACGCTGTCTGTCATCCTAAGATCAACAGCTGCCGATGAAATTTACGCTTGCTTGAAGTCAACGAATTTGTTAAAATTACGTTAAAACTTGAGAGATAACAACAAATATACGAGTGGCGTTACAAAATGAAAAATCAACAGAAGTGTTTTTCAAATAACTATTAGACATTGGTAATAGAAAAATTTCGGTTAACGCTTCCACTGGCCTTGTTTCGTTTCCACCTAAGTTTTTTTAATTCACAACATCAAAAGAAGAATTGATCACGAAAGTGTTCCCGAGAATTGGTGCAAATTACAAAAACGGTGGTCCTCGTAACGGGGCTTTAGAGACACCCATACTTTTATTCTTGTTCAAGTCAATAGTTGGACATGCCTCAAGTGACCTTCGCCTCAGCCACTCTTCCGTCTCAATAAGGGCATCCCACAACACCAGCCATCAGTTGCCCGTTCGCTTAGACTCCGGCAATGTCCACGGATGAATTTACCCTGGGCGAACTACTGAGACGCTGGGGAAGTGACCCGGGTGGGAGACCCATAGTTCTCACTTCATTCACCTCGACCAGTACGGTAAATCTGGCTCTGGCATCTCTCTTGCCCGTAAACGACCGGACAGCATGAAGATATCACCCACCCGATCGCGCGCTCGGCTCCCTTGGCTTAAACACTACAGGCTCAAAAGTAGTTTTCTTTCTCCTGATCCACCTCCCCCAAGCAGGAGGTGACGAATCCCATGGGCGGCCCATCCGGCAGCTTGGGATCGTACCCTAGACCGGCCACGAGAGACTCTTGGTTTGCGGCCACTTATTTGAAACCCCACGACAGGAAACTTTCCATTATCCATCATCCATGGACGCACTCGTGTTGCGTGGGCCTGCGCATTTCCCGATCTCAGGTGTCAAGAGGACGAATCCCGACAAATATCAGGACTGAGTCAGCCATCCATTTGCCAAGGCCCGGGTACGACCATCCTCCGTCTAACTGAGACTCTTAAGCGGCGAATAAGACCGCCTGAACTTGTCATCAGACTCAGTACCCAGACCCTGTGGACGAGTGTTCAGTACGTAATTATCCCATGGGCAATTGTATGTTGCGCGCTATTCTTTTTATCTCTGGACGAAAAGACAAAAAATATCGTTCATTACCTAGCGTTGCGATGAACACATTAAAAACACTAACAAATGATTATAGAAACAATGAATTTTGAATTATGATATCTAACAATGGCTAGTTTAGAATTTAAACGAACTACAATTGTTATAAAAAAGCAACCTAATCATAAAATTCGACGTGTATTGAAATTTGAAATAGATTTTCTTAGAAATATTTTTAACAAAATATCTGAAATTAGAATATCTGATATACAGAAATGTAAAAAGTTATTATTAAATCTGAATTAATTAATTGTATTTTAATTCTTGTAGAGTTGGTATATTTTGAAATCTTAATTTTTGACGTTTAATGAACAACTAATTAAAAAATATAATTTGAAATGATACAATTCTTTGGATTTATTATGAAATATAGAAATTAATATGCAAGACTATGATCAATAAAACGGAATAATTTGTAAATTATATATTATATTATATACTTTTTAATAGCATTATTTTAAAAATTGTAATATTTTAGCTACTATATTGTTTTATATCTTATTCACAATATCATATTCGTTGCTGTGTAATATACGTAACGTATTTATTAACTGGGTACGCAAATACGTGTTTATGTAGATGGTGTTTTCTTCGCGCAGTAATATGTTTCTTGATGTCGATATAATGTAAAATATTATCATTTTCAAGACGACGCTTCGCGATAGAATGAAATATTAAATAAACTTTTGATATTATTTTCATTTTTAAGGGTGGTATAAACCGAATTTTTCACCAATGTTCATAGTTGAACCTAGATAGGTCCATGGCACTTGGACATGGTACACTTTCATCACATTATAGGGGCTACAATGATCTTACTAAGAGATATGTTTTTAAACGACTGATTATAACGTTAAATAAGTAAAAACAAAAATATAGAAAGTTTAATGTTATATTTCAAAGGACATTTTTTTTTTTAAATTAGAGTACGGAGACTTACCTACATATGTAATTATATACTAGAACTTGGGTTGTAAGAAATGTATAATTAATTATTATATTACCACTAAAACAGAAAAATATTTTTAAGTGTTTTTTGTTTGTTTGTAACTACTTCCTAATATCTTGAAGATGATACAATACAAATTCCATTTTTCCACTACGTAAGAGTTTGCTTCTTCAAAAACTTAAAGTGGTAAATAGTTGGTGAATAATAAGTTTTATTTTTTTTCCAAATATAAGTACCTAACCTAAATTATACTTAACAAATTAACAATTTTCATGAAAGGATTAGAACTAGTCAAGACCGTCAACAAAATATATCCCATGTTACTGTTATCTCCAAACTACAAACAGCTTTGTCAAAATTCATTAAAAGAATAGAACATTTGTTCGGATCAACTTACAACATATGAGATGAATCTGTATAAAATAGGTCAAATAAACATTTCATGATAGAGATATGTATGTAAGTGTGCGAACTTCTAAAAGGATTACTTCTAAGGGATCTTATACAGACAGTGGCGGCGCTAGAGGGGGCAAGGTAGGGCAAGTGCCCTACCCAAATTTGGTTTTGCCCCACCTTTGCCCTACCTGTTGAAGAACAAACGAAAATTTAAATTTCAAGTATAATAATGTTTCACTGTGTAACTCGTATTTTTTTTATGTGCATTCGTTTAGATAATACACCACAGAATACACCACCATTTAATTTGATTTCGAAATTGATTATATTTTATCAAAAAACGCTAATAATACAGTATTTTCTATGTATTTTAATAATTTATATTACACTTGTATAGAACGAGTTTTCACTAAATTCCATGATCAATTTGCTATGATCTTGCCCCCCCCCCCTAGAAAAAATGTCTGGTGCCACCACTGTATTCAGATCATGTCCAATACAATTTGACGTAGTAACATATCCCGTGTTCTGCAGAATTAAATGCGAATTTTAGACAGATGGTGAGATATCATGTAAGTGGAAATAACATAATTAGTTCTTAGAATTTATTTGTACAATATTTGAAGGTATTGTGGTGATGATTGGTGGTAAACTCGATTATAATGTGCAGGTATAAATATGCGTGTAAGTGCATAATGTATTGTGATATTTTATATAATTTTTTTTTAAATATATATATTTTTTTAATAAAATTATTATATTGTTTTTTTAGAATTATGAACAAGTGCACGTATATTATTATAATGCAGTAATGTAGATAGCACAAGAATCTATGCACTTTTCTTCCATTTTCATATTTAATACATATTTAAATTGTAATGCATGCCTGGGTATAATAAAAATATTATCGAAAGGCTTTTAGTTAGTTGTTTTATATTGTTCTTAAATAGACATTGTGTATTATGTTTGTATTATTTTATCTATATACACGTGTAAATATGAATATAAATCAAATTCATGCAAATTATTATTATTTTGGTAATACTGTTATTTAAATGCATAAGAATTTATAATCAAAAATATTTTTTTTCAAAATGCCTCACTACATAATCAATGTGGTTATATAAAACGAAATTTTTTGACTAAATGTTATGTCACATAATTATTTGGAACTATAATTAATATATATTAATTAACTATATTTATTATACAAAAAAACTGTCATCATTACACGAGTATTTAATTTTGACGATAATTTTTTTTTTGAATATTTATATACAGCCAAAATTTCAAAATGGGGATTTCTTATATACATACATTTTAAAAGTTATTTTGAATCTGATTTTAACATTTGATTTTCTCGGAATTAAAATTATATTCTACAATTCAATTTGAGAGGATATAATTAATTTTAACAATTATGAAATATACAAATTAACATGGAAGTCTTTGTTTGAAAATACGGAATAATTTGTACAAAAATTAAATAATATATAATAGCATTGTTTTAAAAATTTTAGCATTAAATTATTGTTTTATATTTTACCAACAATACCATACTTGTTATTGTAAAATGTACATAACGTATTTACTGATTAGGTGTGCGGAAACATGTTTGTACAAAAGTAGTTTTTCTAGTGCTGTATTATTGTCAGTTATAACGATATAATATAAAATATTATAATATTCAAGATAATGGTATAAATTAAGTGGTTATGCGAATCCAAATATTGTGGTTGAACCAAAACGAACTGTTAAATGTATTTTTCTAATCCAAACCCGATCTTCACAAAAATTCCAATGTATATAAATTAATTAAAAGAGATATCTATATAATGTTTGATTTAGAATTCAGTTTACATAAATAATTAATTGTTGATTCATTAAAAAACTAATATAGGTATTTTATATTTAAAATCCAATTTTTTTGAGTTTTAATTATAAATTGGGTATCGAATGACAAATTAGGTATGAAAGTCATTTTCCTTGGTTCGGTATTTGAATGGAACTATTTTGTGTTTAATTCGGTTCGAATATTACCAATTGAGATTTCGATTTTTAAATCCGGTTGAACACAACGCGTTCAGTTCATTTCGATTTATAACTTTCTTAAATAAGTGACTAAGATCATTTGATCAAATTTTTGTTTTTAAAGGTAGTTTGAATGAAGTATTTCATCAATATTCGTAGTTAAGGCCATGACTGTCCTTGTGTATTTCATTATTTTACATTATTTCATATTTTACATATATGTTATTAAATTATTGATTTGAAACAAATTCTAAAATTAGTTGCTTATATTAAGAAAGAGTTAATTCTTTGTTGTGTATTATGAAATTTTTAAAATTATTAATAACTCTGTGTTCAATATATGATATAAAAAAAATGAATATGAACATTTATATTTTTCATATCATCATCACTCCCACAAAAGTTCATTTCAGAGTCAATTGGTATTTTCGTATTTAATAAAAACTGTATATATTTGTTTCTGAGCTTATTCATTATTTGCTAAATGGTTATTATGTAACACAATATATATATGATAGTCAAAAAATACTACAATTACTTCTGTCTCAAAATGCTTGGTATCTCATATGATGACATGTATTTTTTTTAATATGCATGATCGCTCATATGAAAACATTTAATTTAATCGAGAATAAACCTTTTATAATGTATATTTAAACTTGATAGCGTCTGTAATATAATATTTATATTGTTAATTAAGAGAATACAAATTATCATAATAACTACATACCTTACTAATTATTTTCTATAAAAATAAAATTACTAGTTTTTGAAAAGTACTGAAACACTTCTTCCAATAATGATAATAACAACCATTAAAAAGTTAGATACAATTTTTAATTTACCATGAAAACCCGCCAATACAAAATCAAAAATAAAACATTTCTAGTTGACTGTATATACAATTTATAACAAATGTTCTCATATAGGATTGTAAACATGAAGAGGTTAATTTGGATAGACATATTGGCTTGAACGGCAAATCCTTAAATTATTTAATTATTTCGAATAAAAACAAGTTACAATTGTTTTTAAAAAGCAACCTAATCATTAAATTCGACGTGTATTGAAATTTGAAATCGATTTTCTTATAAATATGTATAACAAAATATCTGAAATTAGTATTATTAAGTTATCATTAAGCATGAATTAATTTATTAGTTTTTAATTATTGTAGAGTTGGTACATTTTTAAATCTTAATTTTAGACTTTTAATATTCAATTCAGTTTGAAATGATATAATTATTTAGAACTATTATGAAATATACAATTTAACGCAAGATTATGATAAATAATACGAAATAATTTGAAATAAATTATATACTTTTTAATATCATTGTTTTAAAAATTTTAATATTTTAGTAACTATATTGTTTTATATCTTTTTTAAAATATCGTATTTGTTGCAGTGTGATATACAAGTACATAATGTATTTATTAACTGGATACGCAAGTACATGTTTATACAGATGGTGTTTTCCTCGCGCAGTACTATGTTCCATAATGTTGATATAATATGAAATATTATAATTTTCAAAACGATGAAAAACAATATTGAATAAATTCTTGATATCATTTCGTTTTTAATAGTGGTTTGAATTGAGCTTATCACCAATGTTCATAGTTTAACCTAATTATTTCAAAAACTGTACGTAATAAGTACACGTACCTAGACAACGCATATTTTGTTAAGTTACAGCGGGCTCTATCTATGTTGATAACTGTATAAAAAGGAGGGACTGGAACCATACCCAAAAGATCCAGTTCTCGAAGCGGTTCCTGATAGTATTTCAAGCATCAAAACCTATATAGTCATATTCCATAGAACTTGTACTAGAACCAGGACCATATAAAATAATTAATTAAAATGTTCGATTCTTTTGTGTTTCTAACGGTTCTCAAGTTTGAAATTACCTAGATTTGTTGAAGATTAATTTCTATCTGTTGGTATAACTCAATATTTTGAAACTGAATAAAAGTTCTCAGATTTCATTTCGTGGGGGTTATAAATTATAATAATAATAAGATCTAGAATGAATTTTTTATAAAAAAAACCTTATCACCCATAAACGATTGGAGCAATCCTTTAAATAAAACTTTTGTATGGAGATAAAAAACTAAATAACACAGTTATTGTAAATTTTATACATTTCTCGCTAACCTCAGAATCTAAAATATCCTAAAAACAAATTATCAACATTGATGGACGATAAAAAGAATATTAGAAAAATAGTCTCACAAATAGTTGAGTAAAAAATGTATACGTTTCTCAAAAAAATATGAAAATGTGCGTAACTTTAATGATTAGTCAGGCTAAATAATAATTGGTACTATTACTTGTAAGCTGAAGATAGTCAAATAAATTATTAAACCTTTCATAATTACACCAAAGTATAATTGTTAAATTATCACTTTTTTTCCTAAGTTCTATAATTTTAAGAACTGGAAAGTACAGGTATTAAAACAGGAGGGGAATTCTTGCTGCGCCTGACAGACTTAGGAGTGAGTTCACCTCCGCAGAAAGAAATATCCTTGTAAGATATGAAGAGGATGAGATAAAAAGGCAGTGGATACTTATCCAACATCAGTGAAGACACAAACGACGGCGTCGCACCTTAGGAAAAGGAAGACCAAGCAGAAGATGAACCGCAAATGTGAAGGGGTCGAGAAATCTAGGGTGGTGGTGCGGTGACACAGCCCGAGAAACGTGAGAAATCAATATAGAATGTCACATTTACCATATTTTAAGTGTATTTAGGTGTATTTTATTTTATTTATTATTTTAGTTACTTCAATACTATATGTAGATTTCTTTCAATTAATATTTATTTATAGTTCTTGCTATTGTATATATTTATGTTATATTCTTAATTTAATATGAACTGTATATGTACTTGTGTGACATTTTATACTGAATAAACAATGGCAGTGGAGGAGGAGTATTGTTTATGACAGACCACTCCTCCGCTGTCGGCTAAAATAGGAAAAAAAATAAAAATACCAGTATTGTCCTGAACCAGAACCAAAATTCACAATATTCACGAACCGTGACCGACATTTTTTTTTAAGAATTGAACCGAAACCAAAACCGATAAAATCATTAAGGTTCCAGTCCCTGAATCATTCAGATATAATTTTTTAATTTTTAAATATCAAAACGTCTATTAATGCATTTTGGTTTTAAATAAACGTAATACCAAACCATAACACATTTTTTCTACACCAAACCGTTTTACTCCCGTTGAAAATGTACAAATAAATCAAGCATGAATTCAACCTACCAATCAACAATAACCCTTGGAAACCGAAATTGGCAATGAAAAAGTCGCACATTTATTCGTAATAAATACAACAAACTACATCAAACTTCCCGCAGAAATGTCATCCATATTATTCGGCAACTTTAGTACAACAGAAAAATAACAAAAATTAAAATTAACGTAGAAATAATTGACGGCTTTTGTAAAATTACAAAGTTTATGGACGAAAAAATATATATGAATACTTCACGTATAAATTAAAAAGTGAAAAGGATATTAAAAAAAATGTTTTCGATTCCTCATGCGCTATGGTGCTTTAAGGCATATTTATAGGAATTTATTTTGTAGAATTTGGATTTTATTTATTTTAGTAGATGAACCTGATGCCCAAACAGAGCAAGTATAGATTATCAGTGACATGATAATTAAAGTGTATAGAAATTGAAATGATTTGCTTTGAAATGTAAATTTAAAATTTACTAAAAGGTAGTGAATTCTCAACCTGGAATATCCCTGTGTAAGTTTTTTATATATGTAGATAGTCCATGTTAATTTTTTGTCAAGAAAAACGCCAAGGTATATGACAAAATTCGTTTTTTCTATTCCATTGTATATTTTGGTTGTCTATATAAAGGTTTCTAGGGTCTTCGTATCCTTTTAGGATGAATATTTCAGCTGCGTTTTTTGTTGAATTTATGTGCAACTTCCATTTTTTGAACCAGGTAGTTATTTCGTTTAATGAAGATTCTAGTTTTTGAATTAATGACTTTATAATACTATCTTGTATAAGGATTACAGAAGATATAGTCTACGAACATTGACATTTGTGAATAGCGGAGATTAGTGATGTCGTGACAAAAAAAGGGTTGGATTTAGGGATGATCCTTAGGGAACTCCAGCTTTGATTTTGTATAACCTTACATTAAATGTTCTGTCTGTTATAAAGGAAGTGATTGTTTTAAATACATATACATTTATAGGGTGATCAAGTGCTTTAAGTTTTGAGTTCAAGCCTGTGGTGTCAGGCCTTATCAAAAGCCTGCGTTAGATTAAGGGAAACTGCTGTAGTGTATTGTTTACTTTCAAATCCGTATACAATTATTTCAGATATGCGTTGAATCTGGTGACATGTAGAAATGTTGTATTTTGAATCCAAATTGGTGTTTCGGTATTATGTATATAGAATTTTATCCTCCTTAACAGAATCCTTTCATATAGTTTAGAGAGTGTTGGTAGTAAGCTAATTGGCCTATCACTAGTTTGAGAATTGGCTAGCTTTCCTGGTTTGTTCATAGGAACTATTATGGCGTATTTCCAGGTAGAGAAAAAAGTAGCATACCTGAGTTTTAAGAAAAGCTAGGTAGGATAACGTTTTTGATGTTAAATTTTTAAAGATTTGATTTGTTGTTAAATTGTTGCCAGGACTTGACTACATGTTAACTTTTATATAATTAGCTGTATTCCTTTGGGGGGTGTTAGAGTGATGCTAGTATTATTCTTGTGGTTTGTTTTATAAAATATTTCTTCGGAATTTTGTTTATGTTGATTAGTGTCATCTTCAGTGGTGAAGCATGATTTGAAATGATTGACAAAAGCTTCCAATTTTCCAGCAATAGTGTATCGTATTTAGCTATTCATTTTTTTATAGGAAGAGTTACATTGCGTAATTTCAGTATTCTTTTTTATTGCTATTTATAAACTTAAGTTGTTTGAATTGACTTTTTCTAGGTAAGCTCCATATGATTTTTATCTTACGTTATCTAATTCCCAATTAACTCATCTAGTAAGTTGGTTTAATCTTCTTCTAACTACTGAGTTTCTGCTTCTTTGCAATATTTTCCTTGCTTTGTGTTTGCTTTAATTAAATTTTGTACAGCAATTGAGAGAGAGTCGGTGGACTATGTTATGTTCGTGTGTTTTTTATTTGTGTTTGGGTGACTATTATTTTTATTATGTTTGTTAAAGGCTCGATGATTTAATTGATGTCATCTAAGTTTTGGTATCATTCTTGATTATTAAGGATTTCATCTACATTTTTTCTAAAAACTCCTCATCTTATTGGGGTATTAATTAGTTTTGGGATTAGACAATTAATTTGGATATGTTCATTTGAAGTGGAGATTACAGGAACATGATCTGAATCTAGTTCATTTAAAACTAGGTGGTAAGTATCGATTCAGAGATTTGAGATAAACTTGACAACAATATCAAGTTTATTTGGTATTCTGCCGGGTCGTTGGAAAGTTGGTTCAAAGAGTGGTGATATTATAATTTATTGTTCCGATATGAATTTGAGTAGCTCGTTATCGTTTGAATTTGTTTTCAGACAGCCCCAGATTTGATGCTTAGAGTTGAGGTCCCTTAAGAGTATGGTTGACTTATCTTTAAATTGTTTACATATGTCTTTGTTTAGAAATTTTTATTAGGAGGATTTTATGCTGAATTTTTTTTTATTTCCTTTTCACTTTTTTATTTATACGTGAAGTATTCATATACTTTTTTCGTCCATAAACTTTGTAATTTTACAAAAGCCATCAATTATTTCTACATTAATTTTAATTTTTGTTATTTTTTCTGTTGAACTTAAGTTGCCGAATAATATGAATAATATTTCTGAGGGAAGTTTGATGTAGTTTTTTATATTTATTACGAATATGAGTGCGATTTTTTCATTACAAATTTCGGTTTATTGTGAATTTTGGTTCTGGTTCCGGATAATACCGGTACTTTTATTTTCAATTATAAATTATTAGTTTAGTAATTATTAATATAAATTATTTCAACACACCTAAATATGTTGCTAACATTTCAGACATTCGATTTATCCAGGTTAAAACGACGCTAGAATCAGAAAATAAAATAAATTTTAATGTGCTCACTCCTAATGCATGTCCGGTCTTTGTTGTAAGTTGTGCAAGTAATGATGCCGTGTTTAGATCGAACCGAGAAATTGTGTTTTGCTTTAATGATGCAACTTTTGATTTCGCACAAATGAGACGAGATATCCACAATTCATTGCTTATCTCTGATCTGGCATAAATACATGCACCGTAAGCATATAGCGACACATGACAAAATCCTACCAATTCTATGTTGTCTGATATTTGTACACGTCGTGAAACCTTGATTTCTTGAGCCATTGTTCTTAAGCAATTCCCTTTCATATAATTTCCAACAACGTTGAATGTCATCACTTAATGGTTCATCCCATAATACCTTTTCTTGCCATAATTGTTGGATGAATATTCAATCCTTGATAATTACAGGCCTAAGTAGTCCTAAAAGATCAAACATTTTACTGAATTCCCCAAGTATTATGCGCTTGGTGCATAATGAATGTAACTCAGAACCTTGCATTTTGAATTGTAGTTCATCTCTCGTTGGACTCTAACTTAGGCCTAAGGATTTGACTGAATCTTGATTATTCATATTAATAATAAAATGTTCTTCTTGTGCACATGGGGTTGTTCCAGTTTATTTTGTAGTTCTATAGAGTTTGTACACTATTTTCACAATTCCAATCTTGCATGACTTAAGATTTATTGAACACGAGTTTGTAAACTCTGAGCTTCTATAACTGACGTTGAACCACTCAAGAAGTCGTCTACATAATCATGTTGAATCGCATTCGCTGCTTTTCGATCATGCTCTTCTGCATCTAGTCCAATCTGTTTTTCAAATATCGTGTAGCAAGATAGGATGCTGAAGCCGTACCATATGTGGCTGTTTGTAGGTGATAGTGCTTCAGTTGTTCGTGAGGAGCATTTCTCCATACGATTCATTGTAAATTTTGGTCTTGTTGATCAAATAGTATTTGACGGTACATTTTTGTAATGTCAGCACAGAATGCAATTTTATGAGTTCGAAATTTAAGTAGTATGAATGCTAAATCAGATTGTTCATTTGGACCTATCATCATCAAATCATTGAGAGAATTATTCGATGTAGTTAATGCGCTAGCGTCAAACACGACTCGCAATTTTGTAGTAATACTATCTTCACGAAAAACAGGGTGGTGAGGTAAATAATAACATTTGTTTTCTGTAAATGAATTAATTGGTATTTCTTTTATGTGGGTAAGTGATTTATATTCGTCCATAAAGTTCGTATATTTGTCTTTGAGTTCTGACTATACTCGAAAACGATTTTCGAGTCTAAGAAATCGTTTTGTAGCCACGCAAAGTGAATCTCCCAAGTCTTGTGACAACTCCTTTAAAGGGTAACCGTATCATGAATCTTCCTTACTTTATACGCGAATAATTCGTCATGAAATGTTCTTCCCACATTAATTCTTCCCTTGACAGGATTTTGTGGACTTCTTCTTGCGGTTCTGGATCTCAAACATGAAAAAGACAATTAACTTGACTTGAAAATTCCTTTGGCTTCGATTGCAGTAGTCCAGATATTATCCATCCGAGCTGAGTTTTCATAAATCATGGAAATCCATTTGAAGGTATTCACTTGTTTCCAACTAATATATCGAACAACATTTCCGCATCCAACAATAAGTCAATTTGTCCTGGATCGGTAAATGTTAGATCAGCTAGCTGTTCTTGAATTGTTGTGGGAATTTTCCATGTATCTGTCAAAACCTGATCATTTGGCAACAATCCCAGCAAATGATCTACAACTTGAAACTCTAATATCCATGAATGCGATGAGTATAGTGATTGAATTTCTAAAGTTGTCTGAGAGTCTGCCTCATTTTCACGTAAGAAACGAACGAACGACGACAACTACGCTACTACAACAACAACGTTATTTTTGCATTGACTGCTCGTATTTTGTATGGCTTTATTTAAAGAGATCATGACTCGATATTATTGCATTATTAATTGGCCTTTTCTCTCTCCAACAACAATGATTTTAGTAATTATGTTTCTCAATTTTCTGGTGCTTACAAAATAAACATTAATCCTTCGGATGCCACTTTATAGTCTTTTTTTAATCAAATATTTACTAATATTTTTGAGCACGTAAAAGATGAATCAATAAAATAGATATGCGATACAAAGAAAGTAAGAAAAATGGCAAACTGATTACAAAAGAGCTGAAGGTATTTTTTGCAATGAATATTGCTATGACTTAGATTAAGTATCCTAATATCAGAATGTATTGGTCGTCTTTATCGGTTATAAAAATAGATTTAATAGCCATTAGTATAAAATAATATAGAATAATATTACATTAGTAAATAGATTTTCTAAAATTTATCGTTTTTTACACTTCTCAAATAATGATGATAAACCTGATTCAAACAACACTTCAATCGTTAAGTATTGGACTTTTGGCCAATACTTCCCATGTTGCATGAAACTTTTCATGCTGCTGCAACTCCAGAGGAGAATATAGCAATCGATGACATTATGGTGCTTTTTAAAGGTAGGTGTAATTAAAACAGTAGTTGAAATAAAAACCAAAGAAATGGGGGTTTAAAATTTGGGTCATACCTCACTCTGATGGTTATGTTAACTGTTTTGAACTGTAACAAGGTGCTCCAAATAATTATATTAAACAGAAATATGGCCATATTGGAGATACAGAAAATTATGTTACAAACAGAATATCGATTTTAATGTTTATTTTATAAATATGTTTCTAATATCAAAAAATAATATTTATTCCATTGTTAAATACTTAGTCGAATAAATATTTACACAATTATGCTTATCTAGTTATAAAATAAAAGAACCTGCGTACAAATTCATTATCTTAGTGTTCGTTCTATAGTAATTATCTGCAAACAAATATATTAATTTAATTATTGAAAATGATTGCAATTAAACTTAGTTTGATCATTTTTGCAATAGTCACTTGCTTATTTTTTGTGTATGTCGATTCATGTAAGTACACTTCATATAACGTTTTCATTATTTTTTTACTCTTTTCACATTGAGATTTGGTAAAATAATATATCAAACGGTTTTAAATTTTAAATAAATCATTTTAATTATTGATGAATTATATAATTCTTTTAAAACAAATAGTGGTAGTTAAGTATAAAACGGAAGATCTTAAAAATGACATTAACCGATTGTGTCTGTCTTTGTATGCTATATATTATAAAACAATAGAATACCATGATAAACGATAAGAAAATATCCTTTACGATAATATATGAGGGTATTATGTTCTTGTATTATTATTTGTATTGTGGGATTCGTAAATAAAATCACTCACAATTAAAAAATGAATAAACTTTACTTCATTTGGATTGAATAATGAGTAACAAACATATCGCGTGTGTAAATCAAAGTAATATAGCGTGTATCGCGGCGCACTCACTGACGGACTGATTGACAATAATGTATCCGTGTGGTTGGTTTTTATAGGTTCCGGTCGTTCTAGAACATTCGTCAGATTACTCCATCGCGATAATCCGGGAATATTCTAGAACGCCGGTTTTTCCCATTGTCTACCGTAAACACGCTTGGCGGCGCGCGGCGCGTTGTTTTCAACGTCGCCATATCACCCCCCTACCAGTAATGGAGTCAACAGGAACCCATTTGAAGACGGTCGGGGAAATGAACTCTTCTGCCGGAACGCGTTTTCCGATCCGTTATTTCTTGTAATGGTTGTTCTGTTGTATGTTCCTTGTGTGGAATTCTTCATGTTTTCAGGATGTACCTCCTCAGGGCGGTCATCAGCAATTATGTAGGCTCGCCTTAGTCGTTGTTTAACCAATTTGGTAGTGATTTTTACACCTGGATGCGAAAGGCGATGGACTGTATTAAAAGCAGCAAGTCGAAAAGGATTTGTGATGAAAGGTCGGGCCGTTGTTGTCATGGTTTCGCAGAATACAGGGGCATCCATGCCGGGTAATTGAATTTTCTTGAGCTGTAGTCCTGTAATACTTCTTAAAAAAAATTTTAATTCGTCATCTTCTTGTTGAGCTTTACCTAAAGCAGTATAGTCCTATATATCTGAAAGAACTTCAATTCGAGAGAGAGCATCGGCCACGATGTTCTGTTCACCTGGCACATATCTAATATCTGTTGTAAACTGTGAGATAAAATCCAGATGACGGAATTAGCGTGGTGAACATTTCTCAGGCTTCTGCTGGAAAGCTAAAATAATAGATTTGTGGTCAGTGAAAATGGTAAAATCCCGTGTTTCTATCATGTGTCGAAAGAGTTTGACAGCAAGGTAGATAACAAGGAGTTCACAATCATAGGCTCCATATTTGGACTCGGTTACTGAAAGTTTTTTTGAAAAGAAAGCAAGAGGCTGCCATTCCATGTTGACGAGTTGTTGAAGAGTTCACCCACCGCGGTGTCAGAAGCATCACTTACAATGGACAATGGTGCGTTATCATGGGGATGAGCAAGAGGCGTGGCTGAGGCAAGTTTCTCTTTGCACTTCTTGAAGGCAGCAGTAGCTTCTGGTGTCCAGTTGACAGGAGTTTTACCTTTGAGATTGGGAACCAATAAGGCGTTAATTGGTGCCTGCGCTTTCGAAGCCCCGGGTATGAAACGTAATCCTTTTGCTGATGTTGGTTACTTGTAATTCTGTATGTCAGCGACTCTGTCAGGTAAAGGACGTATGCCATCAATGGAAATGAGATAACCTAGGAATTTGACTTCTTGTTGTCCAAAAACCCACTTGGTAGGGTTGAGTACTAGAGTGTACTCGCGTAACCGTTCGAAAACGATTTGTAAGTGCTTGATGTGATCTTTTCGGGAGTAGAAGCTGCTAGTATGTCGTCAATATAACTGAAACAAAATTCAAGTCCAAGAAGAACTTCGTCAATGAAACGTTGGAATGTCTGAGCTGAATTTCGAAGTCCAAATGACATAAAAAGAAATTCGAAAAGTCCGAATGGTGTTATTATTGCTGTTTTAGGAACGTCTTCTTCAGCTACTGAATTTGATTGTAGGCTCTTATCAAATCGATTGTTGAAAAAATCTTTTTGCCTCGGAGAAAGTGTGAAAAATCCTGGATATGACGAACCGGATAGCGGTCTGGGATGGTTCGAGCGTTTAGTGCACGATAGTCTTCACAAAGTCACCAAGCGGCTGTCAAACGTATGTCCACCAAAAGATCATAATAGCTTAAGAAATCAGCGCCAATGATAGGTTTGGATACATCCGCAACCACAAATCTCCATGAGAAAATTCGGCGAAGTCCAAAGTCAAGAGAAAGTGTGATCGTTTCGTAGGTGATAATGGTTGTTCCATTGGCTGCTGATAGAGAATAGTCTGACTTATCTCGTTGACCATGAATACTTCTGCGTGGGTAAACACATACATCGGCCAAAGGATCAATTATGAATTGTACTCGTGAGGCACGATCAGTCAAAAATAGGCGGTGCGGAAATGGCATTGGTTTACTTGCCATCAGCGATTGCCTGTCTCGTTTTCCAAATTATATGTACACAGTTTTCCGCACTTCTGGGAGTTAGATCCAAAGCGCCAGTGATACCAACAAATTCCGTTGACCCCATGTAAATTCCAACTTCGTGAACGTGATCTCGAACGATAATTTTTAGAATCCGGGCTCCGTCCACATATTGAACGGGTGTTGATCGCGGTAATTTCTTTTCTCAGTGCTGTAATCTCCTGATTTATCCCTAAGGCTAGCTGTGAAATCTTAAGATTTAATGCCGCTTCTAAGGTATTATTTAGTGTAGACTCCGCGAACTGTGGTAGCACGGGACCAAAAAGCGTCTGCTATATTGTCAGCGTGTGCTACAAGATCATCAAGCTTACTGTCCTTGACGATCGCAAGCGCTACCTGAATACTCTTCGGTAGCCGGCTCATCTATATCGTCTTTAATAGTGTTTCTGGAACTGAAACATCAGCTAAGCTCTTAAGATGTCGTATAAATTGCGGCGGCTTCCTATCCCTGATTTCGACACGTTCCAAGAGTTGCCGATTTTTTTCTTCTTGTGATGCACTAAGACGTTTTATTAACTCATGTTTAATTTTTACGTACTTGTCCTCCAGTGGTGGTGTCATTATAATATTCTTTACCTCAACCGCATACTTAGGTGGTAATGCACCGACTACGAATCCAAACTTAGTGCTGTCGGTCTTGATACTTGCGTTGGCAAAAATCCCCTCGACCATGGCAAACCAAAGTTCAGGATCCAACGAAATAAACTCCGGGATTTTCACAGCGACTCTGGCTATTGTTGACTCGTTGCTCTCCATCACTTCGAGATCACCAATTTGTGAGATTCGTAATTAAAATCACTCATAATTAAAAAATGAATAAACTTTACTTTATTTGGATTGAATAACGAGTAACAAACATATCGCGTGTGTAAATCAGTGTATTATGGCGTGTATCGCGGGGCACTCACTGACGGACTGATTGACAATAATGTATCCGTGTGGTCGGTTTTTATAGGTTCTGGTCGTTCCAGAACATTCGTCAGATTACTCTATCGCGATAATCCGGGAATATTCTAGAACGTCGGTTTTTCCCATTGTCTACCGTAAACACGCCTGGCAGCGCGCGGCGCGTTGTTTTCAACGTCACCACAATATAATTATTATTATTCTGTAGTCAACATTTTTAAACCTAGCTTACTGTATACAATGTTCAGATTGTGATATATATATGAGTAGAAATCTCGAAATGGCATTAATTAATTGTAAAAATAATTGTATATTAAACCTAATAATTAAAGTATTGATCATATATGCATATTATAAACCATTATAATATATTATAATTACTATTTTATTAACAGTACCTAAAACAGGTTCGTAATTATATAGTATTATATGTTTTATATTTTGGAACCAAATGAAACTTCTTGTAAATTTATTAGTCAAAATTTTTATCTGTTTTTGAATACTTATAACAAGTACCAAAGTGTAGTATTTTTTTCATATAACTAGTTAATAATTGATAATTAACTTTTAATAAACTTTCAAGTATATAATTTAATCAACAGAGAAATATTTTAACAGGGAATATTGATAATGAAGGATCTAAGAGTAAGTGATCAAAGGAAATTTATAAATTACAAATTTCTATAACTACATTTAGTCCTAAAAATAAAATAACATTTAGACATCTGAACGGAAATAAATATTTTGACAATTTGTATACTTTATTTTATAATAATATTTTATTATATGCAATCATATTTCTTTTTAACTATATTTCATTACAGATATTATTATTGAATATTCAAAAAATGATAAGGATTTAAGTAAGGATAATAATTAATGTACAAATTTAATGTCATGTTTTTTCCTTTGGGGTAATCTTTCTTTATTTTACTTTAATACTTTATTATTATTTATTTATAATTACCTAAACGCCCTATGAATAAAAATATGGCATACAAAACTCATATTTAACTATTGATATTAGTAATAATAAAGATAAGACGTGTTAAATAAAATGTTACACATATGTATGGTATTTTCAACAATAGAAAAATTTTAAATTAGGATAGGATGCCTAATAACAAATTTTTTTTTAAAACAGTCTAGTCGAAAATTGCATACGTAACAATATAAAACTACTAGCTGAACTGTCAAATGTGGTTTTGCTCGTAAATAATTTGTATGCAAGCATGCGTTGAAATAAAAAAAAATTTCCTTTTTTTGACAAATGTAGAATATTTTACGATGCACTATAAGATATTCCAATAGTCAATCATTATGGGGAACAATATTCAAAGTGCTATTTGAGTGCTTTTGGATATACGATATTTTTCTTTTTTCGGTCTGGTGCGTACACGAATAAATCAGAAGGTTTTCCGATGCGTGAGCAGGCCACATACAGTTGCCCATGTGAGAAGCACGGATTCCCCAAATCCAGCCCACACAATTGCAGCGATTGTCCCTGGGCTTTGTTGATAGTCATTATAAAAGCAAGATGGACAGGAAACTGCAAACGTTTGAATTCAAATAGCATATCAGTTGGGATCATTGGAATACGTGGCAACAGTACATCTTCTCCCTTGAATTTTCCATTCAAAATTGTAGCTTCGATGAGATTGTTCATAATCTTTTTCACCAAAACTTTTGTACCGTTGCAAAGTCGTGGTGGATTGATGTTTCGGAGAAGAATAAGAGGCACATCAATTTTCAATGTTAGAAGGTGCTGTGGCATGGTGAATCCACGAAACCATCGTTTTCAAATGCAATGTGATTGTATGAAGATTATGTAAATGATCGTTATATTGACATTCGCGTTTTATTGGCCATTTGATTCAATAATGTTTTGGTCGATTAATCGTTGTCGTCATTGTTTCATGGATTGTTTTTTTAATGCAAGATATTTGCTTCAATACTCATCACTGTGCTTGTGTCATTGCTTAACATGTTTCATTTCGTTGTGATCGTAGTTGTGACATTAAATTGGCTCGGAATGTTCATGTATTTTGAGTGTTTCGAATATTCCAAACGATATTGCTACGATGACTTTGCAGTTTTATATTAATTCATTTCACTAAAAAATTTAAAACAAAATTACTAAGTATGAAAAGACCATGTTTATGGTTATCAAAATTATTTTTGTTGCATTACCATTATTATAACATTTTTATCTGTTTAAATAAAAACATTTTGTAGTATTTTTAATGTGAAATGAAATTTGTTGTGTTTTATTATATATGTACAAATGAATTATCAAATTGTCCAATTGTTTGAAAATGTCAAAAAACAATTTCGAAAAAAAAACGTATACTCAATTCAATAAGAATATTATAAAATCAAAAAAAAAATATATATATATATATAATTATAGATTAACATCAATACATATATCAAAACACATACATATCAACGAAAGGATTCCACAGATGTCCTACATGCCTAACTTATGGCATCAACCGTTGACAAACATATACTTAACGTTGGTTAAGGATACTTTTTAATAAATTAATTATGAAAAATGTACAGACCTTTAACAATAAATACAAATTTTCGACATAACATCGAACTGGCACCAACTGGTGGCACGCATATTAGTATACCATACATTTCTAGAGAACCAAATATAAATCCTTTACACTTATTGGCTAGATTTCGTTTGAGACAACACAGTACAACCATTATCTATGAGAGACGTCCGAAAGTAAAGATACAAGCCTGCCCACGGCCGTAAGGATTTTTTTTTCGAATGTTTGCACCATTAAAACTTACGGCATGATGTAACAAACAAATCAAGACCAAAACCGTTTCAGTATGTTGAAATTTCTATCCGTGAGAGGCTTTCACATGGGCGAGTCATCACGCGCTCCCACCACCTCTATCACTGATTATCCAAAGTTTGAAGTGAGATTCATTTTCTTGTCCAAGAAGAAATCATTTCCACTGAAATCCATCGTATACTTATCCAAGCATATGAACCAGACGTAATGAATTGCCAAACCGTCGCCAAATGGGTACGAGAATTTCGAGAAGGAAGGACAATTGTGCACGATGAGGAGAGGAGCGGACGGCCATCTGTGGTAACCAATGATTTCGTCCAAAAAGTCGAACAATTCATCCGTTAAGATCGTCGTTTAATATTCTCGACGAACTTCTTAAGAAGTGTCCAAGTGTTTCACGATCTGTTATGCACGAAGTAGTATCAAATCACCATGATTACAGGAAACTGTGTGCTCGTTGGGTCCCAAAACTCCTTACGGATGAACACAAACAGAAGAGGATTGAGTTAGTACGATTGGTTTTGGAACGTTTTGACCAACAGGGAGAGGAGCTTCTTGACAATATAGTGATAGGTGATAAAACTTGGATTTCCTATACAACGCCAGAAACCAAAATACAATCGATGCAGTGGCGCCATACGCATTCTCCCAGCGCCAAAAAATTCCGAACAACTAAGTTACTAACTTAACTAAGTTAAGCAACTTAAGTTACTCAAAAGTAAGAATTTACAATCTCAATCCGATTTTCAAAAAAAAAACCCTGCAACTGCAAGGTTTATAGATAATGTTTGCCCTGTGTTCTCTCAAACGAAATTTAGCGCTCAGGATTTATACGTGGTCTTTATCAATGTATTGTATACTAATATGCCTGGTAGCACCTAGTAAAAACAAATACCAATGGGAGCACCAACCGAATCTATGGTGTATATATCGCATCGATAGATTTTCTGGTTTCTCAGATTAACGAGTATTTAAAGTACACAGTTATTTCTTTGTATATAAATTTTTCACAATAAGAAAAGATCATTAGGATAAAAAAATATGAATTATATATATTCGTATTATTATTTATATATAATTTAATATAATTTATTATGATTATTATTTTATGGTTAATATTTTGTAACATTCCTAATTATACACAATATAATGTTAAAAATGCATTACGTACATACATATATATATATATATATATATATATATATATATAGCATCTCATAGAATAGACTTTTATAAATTGTAATTATAATTAGATGTTGAGCCTAATTATAAAAAATGAATCTTGTATGCATATAAATAACACAGTTTGTATTATTATTATTTCTTTTTTGTAGAATTAGATGAGTGCAAAGGTATGTTATAAAATATTACTATATGGTTTATATTTTAAATCCAAATAAAATGTTTTGTAAATTTGTGACTCAAAATTTCTTATATGATTTTTAAAATCCATAACGAGTGTCGAAATATAATATATCATTAGTTTAGTTTGATTTACAATATATTATTTATAAACTTTGAAATATACAATTTAAATAACAGTGATGTTTTTAACAGAGATAATTACCAATGACGGATACAATGGTTAGTGATCAATAGCAATTTTCAAATTACAAACTTCGATCTACATATTTAAGTTTCAAAAAAATCAACTATTAGGCGACTGATTTTCAATAACATTTTTTTGTCCCTAAAAAAAATTAATATTAAAGTACCTTGTACGCACCGGAATCTCCCGTGGAGTTGTGGTTACGGGAGAAATACCAATGCGTAGCGCAAGGGCGCTAAAATGCGGGACAAAACACGATCGGGACAGACGGAAAGAATTTAGGGAACCAGGGAGATAATTACAATAAGTTTAAAAACGTCAATGATAGATAACGTACAACAAATGGACTGTATTATATAGAAAATAAAAAACAATGAACAAATACAATTATGCTTAGACACTAAAGGGAAAAGGGGGGGAAACAACCATGTGCTAACGATACATAAACGCGAATACTTACGTCTAGTTTAAAAACGAAACAAATAACGACAAACACGTATAACGGCGTTATTGAAAGAACAAATAACGAACGCCAAAGACGCGTAACGGCGAACACCAACACGGCGGCACGAGAAAGTCATACGGTCGCACGCGACGAACGAAAAGGCACACCGGACGGAAAACCAACACGAACACGGCGGCAAGAGGTTTCGTACGGTCGCACGTGACGAACGAAAAAGCACACCGGACGGAAAACCAACACGAACACGGCGTCGAAGGTTTCTCGTACGGTCGCACGTGACAAACGAAAAGGCACACCGGACGGAAAACCAACACGAACACGGCGGTAAGAATTTCGTGCGACAGCACGCGACGAACACGCGGACGTCCAGAGAGGACACGCGCGAGACCGACGACGGTGGCGGGGGCTAACACCTGACGAACAGTGTCACCACCTCACTTATACACTGCGACCCAACATACCTAATGACTCTTTTTTTGTTACTGGAATTAATTACAAGATAGTAAATTAATTATTTGAGTAAAGAAATAATTATTTTCACAAACACATTCAATTACTGTAAAAAATATATACATATACATTTTTACAGGGACTTGTGAGGACAATTTAGAAAAAGCTAGAAATGAAGACGAATGTAATATTTAATATTTAAAACAATGTTATAGTTTTTTTATTTAAAATAATATAGCCAAATACTTTTTATTTTCGATTTTGATAAGTACTATATAAATAAATAAATACGAATATGTCTTATTGTCGTATTGAGTAGTACTGAAAATATTCAACCAAGTAACATTTAGCCTTCATGAAATTAATTATGTATTTGATACAATTTATATAATTATTCATTTAAAATTATCATTGTATTATTTTCTTAAAACAACCTTCTATATCAGGGGCAATAGAATACTAAGAGCGAGACAATTTTAATAATATTACTTTAAATCGTTTCAAATTTAATTTCATTAAATTTTAAAATTCGTCTTTTAATCATAGTAACCCCAAATACATAAAACATAATTAGGGTTATTTTTTTGTGGCAAAATTATTGACTGTTTTTTTTATCATATGTTTGTAAAGTTTATATAAATTTCAATATTGATATAGTTATATAAATTTATTTTTTATTTTTATTTTTTAGCTAGTGACAATTATAAAAACTATAGTGGTATGTTGCATTTATATTCTAATTCTCATTATATACATATATATACAGGTTATGTTCGGAAAGTAATTTCAGTGAGTCGATTACAAGGAATATATTGATTTTTTCGCTACAACACTTCAAAATTCTTCAAAATAAGACGCGTTGAACCCTGCATTTCAGGCTCATCAGCACTTCGACGTAAAATTTAGCGTTTACAGTTGTACCAGGTGGCACAAACTCGTGATGTTCCAGTCCTTTGATATCAAATAACACAATGAGCATCGTCTTGATTTTTATCTGCTCATCCTGGCCTTCTTGGGGTGGGGTGAGGCCGATGTGTGCCACTCGGATGATTGCATTTTCGTCTCCGGGACGTACTCAAATACCCAAGACTCGTCACCCATAACGACGTTGTTCAAAAAATTGGTATCACATTCGCACATATCAAAATTTTCTTGACACGTTTCAACGCAGCACGATTTTTGGTCGTTTGTGAGTACATTTAGGACTATCTTCGCGCACACCTCTTCCTCATGAAGAAGGCAAAAGGGAGATGCATTAAGATCCAAATAAAATGAGTAAGCAGCTAAGCGGTTTTGAGCTAATCATAGCCAAAAAAACGCAATTATATATATCCTAGGAAGACTGGAATTGAGGAATCAAGGGAAGTGAGTGATTTCGGGAACGATTGTTTTGTACCACTTCGTGGTGGCAGTGTTTGAGGCCCATTTGGTATTTCACGCAATTAAATGGTATTGTATACGAAAGATAGAAAATCTATGAAAGGTATCTTATTTAGGGAATGTTTATGATGGTAGATTGGTATGATTGGTAGCTTTAGCGAGGGAATCTACTATTTCATTTCCTTCAATACCCACATGGCTTGGGCTTCATACAAATTGTATAGTAAAACTATGATTTTCTAAACGAGTAATTAATGATCTAGAGCTTTGTGTTGTTAATGTTTACGTACGTGAAGTCAATCCGGGTGTGTGCCTCCAGACATTGCCTAGGCGATGTTACCCGGGGTTAGAATATGATTCGCCTACTTCGCCATAATACGTAGATACGTTATGGCGCACAATAAAGAAATAACCGTTGGTTTTGTCCGGGTGGAGGTCCGTATGAGGGGCATAACACACCAGGACTGATTTCACGTAAGAAAACGGCCCAGTATCGACGCTCGTCGACCGAGTCGTTATCGAACCTTAAACCGGTAATATTTTATTTGATAAGTGATCTATTAATTTGACCGTTTCAACTCATTACAAGAATAGTTTTTAAAATGTGTTTTCACAATGATAATTAATATGATAGTTTCAACCAAAAAATGATTTTTTTCGTTTGTCCACAACACATTAATCGTTAAAAAAATCCTTTCTACAGCAGCATTTGTACCCGGCATTGCCAAAGCATATTTTACAATTGCTGATATGTTAGTTGTGTCGATGTTATGAGCTTTAGTGTACTCAAATACTTCACACCATTTAACTTCCACTTTAGTTAAATTTTTTTGCCATTCATTAATTCGCGATTTAAGAATTTATTCTATATAACGGAATTCATCAAATTAATTATATTCATCCAATTCTAAGTTTGAATTATTTTGGCTTTTTTCCATAAGAAATATAATACATTTTTAACATTTTTCCAAGTAGGACAGTTTATTAGTTGGACCCAAAGAAATATTTTTAATTCGTCAACGTGACAAGCCCATTTTTCTATGTAAAATAAAAAAGTACTACAAAATAGACCAGTACATTTTTTGAACGAGTTTTTATTATACATATTATCATTTAAAAGCAATAAAATATTTGATGTACGAAAGTTTTGATTTTTCTGTTTTTTATTTTTCCAACCAAAATCTCTAATTTATATGAAACTTCACATGATGATATTTTATCTCCTTCTATTTTTGTCACAGTATCACAGAGAACTTTTAATTGGTTTTGCAAAATATAAAATCATACTATACACAAAGTATTATTCAAAAAAGGTTTTAAAATCGTAGGACACTTTTCCTGTTTCTCGAAATATAATTTTAAGCCCGGGTAGATGTCAATAATTCTTGTTATGGACGATAATAATGATAACCAACGAGTTTTTACACTTTCAAGAATATTTTTATATTCAACATTTGCATATTCGCAAAACTCTTTCAAATGTTCAACTCGAATTGTCTAGATATGAAAAAATAGAAAAAATGTGTTTATTATGATTTCTACATCAACAGGTAACACATCAGCACTTGATTGCATTGCGTTATGCAAAATATAAGCAGCGCTACCTACCCCATAAATATTCGTTTTTAAATTGTTATTTAAAATTAAGTTAGTATTACAATTATCACCAAAAAATGTAATAATTTTATTTAATAACTTATGCTCTTTCAAACTTTCAACTATACAGTTTGATAAAATATCTGCTGTTTCTCCTTTTATATTTGTCACATCAAAAACTTTAATTAGTTCTTTCAAATTTGGATTGAAATAACGTATTAAAATGGGTACGATTTTCAGGTTTTCATGGTTAGAAGTATCAACCATTACTATAGCAAAATTAATATTTTCTAAATCTTTACAAATTTGTTGCATGGCGAAAGGTGCTAGCATATTTAAAACAACTGATTCAGCCTTAGTTCATTCACACGTAAATTTGTTATTATAAATTTGTTTTAAAAGAGATGATGTGAAAAAATCCATTGATCGAAATAAATGATTATGTACAACTGTATGAAATGAGAATATACCTTCTTGTGCCGCGGTCGTCTACTTTCATCGTTGGACACACTCGGATTATTCTTTAAAAATAAGAAGTTATCTTTTTATATTTTGATACATCTGATAATTCCAATAAATGTTTTTTGACTTTTGTAATATGTTGTATTATATCTGTAAGTCCACCATGTTCTATAGAAAAAACCAATTTACATATTGTACAAAACATTTTTCCATCTTTATCGCTATCTTTTAAAAAAGAAAATTCTGATTTTAAATTTGGAGTGAACCTTTAAATTTATAGTGACTTACTCTAGGATTACCAAAGAGAAATTGGCATATATTTTTCTAGTAAAGATAATAAAGTTACTTTTTTCTGGGGACGTTTCGAAAAACATAAGGGTGAGAGAGCTAGATAAAATATAAAGTGCTAAATTAGTCACTGAGGTATCTAGTTGTTTGTGCCTTAAATAGATAACGATATCGTCGGTATACATGGTTATTCTACAATAAGCTACTAAAACCGTTTTCAGATAACTTATTATTAATTATTAAACTATATACGCTAAACAAAATGGGACTCGGACGACTTCCTTGAGGAAGGCCATGATAGACCGTTCGAATTTCTTTTTGTCCCGATGGAGAAGTAAAATGAAAGAGCCGGCAAGAAAAAAAAGACTTAATAAAAAAACAAAAAATACGAAGGTCTAATAATCTAATACATAAAATAAATACATTAAATGAGAAGATCTGAAAATTTTCAAAGCGAAAGATCTACGACAGATTGCTTTTGTACAATTGGGTTCGACCAAATAGGTGATGAGACAAATATTTTGAGTTTTTATTGGAGGAATAGAGCATTTAGCTGCCGAAATTAATACCTTGACGAACTTGTCAGAGGTTGTAATAAATAAATCTGGAAAAGTGAAGGATTTAAGATTGTGATCCAAACAACTGTAAAACTTAGTTCAGCCTGTCTTATTTATATTGAACAAATTGGGATTTTCTATTGAGTCTAAATTTTTATAATTAGAAGACTAAACTGTATTATAATTAATTATAATTGGGTAATAGTTACCACCATAATAAATGTCAAGTGTACACCAAACAAGACACTAAAAAAATGACAGGCTGGAAAAGGAAATATTAATGGCAAAATCGTCAAATGGTGGTCTGTTAACTCTGTTAGTCGAACCAGTATTCAAAATTCAGGCATTAAAGGAGGGAGAAATTGAATTATTTAGATTTCCTCTAAAATCACAGTTGATAGCGCCCCACGCAACATCATGGGTATTAAAATCTTCCGCTAGTATAGATCAATAAGACATGAGGGCAAAAATCTGAGATATGATATGATCAGAAGGATAAGAGGAAGGGGCAATATAGATTGACCATAATTGAATTAGATTTTTACATTTAGGAAAAAGTTCTATGTCTATTAAATCGATAACCCCACAACGGTATACCGACACGATACATAATCGCGTCGACGACGATAAGCCAACGATAGATGTCCGCGCTGAACGATATATGCGACAAGACTGAATTAAATATATACACGCAAAATTTGTTTAATAACTAAAAGTAGCAAGTGGTGGAGGAAAAAATTAAACAATAATAAAGTAGTTTGTTCTCAATAGCGCACAAGGTAAAATACACAATAAATAAATGATGTGTACAGCAAAGATCAATAATTTTATATTTAAATTTACGGATAAAATTGTCGAAATATAACGCACAGTTTGTAACGACGCGGCGACAACGGCAAGCGACTATAACATAAAGAGGAAAAAAGGAACACCTTATTGGGTGACAAGATCCACGAGGTTTTATGGTTGCGAACAACGTAATAAAATTCGAGAAAATTATGTGCACAACTATTCCGACGACAGTTCAACGCACACTGGTTTTTTGGTGGACAGCGCACAAAATCAGACAAACGTTATCACACTAATTATTGTATTGTGGACTGGTGGAGATATGCCTTCGAATATTCTAGAACATCGTAGCGAATCATAATTAATTCAGTCTATCACCCTGCAATTGTACCCAAAAATTATTTTCCAGCAACATATAAAAAATATTTGTTTCGTGTATATAGAATTGAAAAAAAAAATGTTAACACATATTTTGCTTTTGCTATTTCAATTATTGATAGTACACCAATCCTTTTTATATAGTGAAATATCCGTTACTTAAATTTAAATTCATACTTGTTAATAAGATGAATGGTATTATATAATAAATTGTTGTAAAAGTAAATAATTTACTATTTTTATATTAACTCCAATCTCGTAGTTATCGTGATCATTTTTCAATTGATAGCTCAAATGTTGAAATGACAAATGAAATAATTTAATTGTTAGCAATGAAAGTTAGGTTAAACACTCACATCCCCAAATACACACATCCAACAATCTGACTTTGAAACCTACTCTTAATGTTGTGTATATGTTGTGAATTGTAATAGTTAGTAAGCTTACGTATACGTATTGAATTTTAAATTGTTTTACCACATTTTTACTTTTCAGATCTTACAAAAGATTTCATCGAGTATTTGTTGGTGCATGCTAATGGAGGTATGTAAAAAAATATTATTCCAATATTTTAATTCAGGTTAAATAAGTAGATCGTTATAATATAATATATTTGCTATTTGTAAATTGTAGCTTGGTTTATTTGACAGTTCGCAGTCTTATTATTAATTACCAATTATTAATATCAATTAATATTAAGTAGGTATTCGTTGTGAAAATATGCATAATGAAATCCTAAATTCAACGGGTTTTTTGTCATGAATTCAGTAAAAACAACTTTTAAATACCAAGAAACATTTTTTATAAAAGCACAAGTTATTAAATTTAATAAAAATCTGGTCTTCATCACATTTAAAAACTGTAGTTTATATTTTATAAATTTAGAAATAAGTTTTTAATAAATTAAAAACTATTTAAAACATTTTGCATTAAATATCGTCGATATTAGCATACAATGGATGTAAAAGTATACATTTGTATGTAAAACTGTTGAAAATAAATATCAACAAAAACTTCATGAATTGAAATATAGGGACAAATAACCCAATATACCAAAAATGTAAACAATTGAAAATGGTATATAAATGGAAAAAAAGAAATTAACGTGAGGGTTATTATATTATTTAATTTTTGTCTGTAGATCATCCATTGCCAACAGTTGAGGATTATTGTGACTACGAAGGCATATTTACTTTGGTTCAATCGATCATAAATGGAAAGGTTGACACAACAAAAACATGATTTCATGATAAAACTTGAATTTTTTGCCTATGCGGGGATAAAATATTTAATGTTTCTAATTATATAGATTATTTCTTTTAATATTAAGCCAAAGGTATCTTCGTAATATATTATTATTAATATATTTATAAATATTTCAATTTTGTATAAGCATGTTACATATAAGTAAAAATAGGGTTTCTTTAATTGTCTAATAAATAATATTTTTTAGCTTTGTTTGATTTTTTTTGTGAGTTTTTTGTTCCTGAATCATAAAATTTTTTATCATTATCAATAAACATATTTCATATAAATATTTGATATAATTTAACTTTCCTTGACAATTGACACTTTTCCTTGTATTTTTTTTTTGATATCGATAGGTTTTATAATATAGGTAGCCACTGCAGTTTAGTTGATTGAACACAGCCTGAAATAATTCTCATTGTTCGATTGTTGTGTGTCGACATTTTTAGTATGAGCACTTCTTGCCTAGATTGGAGCCCAGTACTCCACAACACTTTAAACTAGTACTATGGTAGAAGGCACTTTTAATATACTAGATATATATAATTATAATAATATAATATATTATATTCTATAATATTCTATAATATAATATTCTAATATTGTTTGTTATATATTTGAAATAAACAATGGCGACCCACTGCCTCAAGTACTGCTGATAGGCTTTCAGGGCAGTGGGTGTATTGCCGATTAAAAAAAAAAAGGAATATGCCATGCTCCTAAATCGTGTCGTATGCATTGGTTAAGTCTAAAAATACTGCTCTCGATCTCATTCTTTCCTGGAAACCATTTTCGACGTGTGTTATCAGTGATAATACCTGTTCACAGCAGCTTCTATCTTTTCTGAAGCCTACCTGCTCTTTAGATAAAGCTTCTTTGATTTGTAATTGGATCCTCGCTAAAGAAACTTTTTTAAATAATTTATATATCACTGAAAGCAAGGATATTGGTCTATAGTTCTTTTAGATTGTTTTCCGTCTTCCCGTGTTTCAAAATTACAATCACCTTTACTTCACGCCATTCTTTAGGTAGTAATGTAGTATTTTTGACATATGAGAAAAAACTGGCGACTCACCGTTTACTTCTTGGTCCTAGGTATTTAACGAACTATGGTAACAAACCATCTGTACCGGAAGCATTATCATTATTTACAAGGGTTAGGGCCATATCGATGTCTGTAGTGTTGAAATCTTTCATAATTTTAGATCTTTCGGCACATCTAATAAATGCTGTTTGTTATTTATTCTTTATTTTCACTTTTTGATACTTTGTTGGTTTTATATTTGAGGTTTGAAATATAATGTTTGAAACCTCATCTGGAGATATTTTACATTCTGTATATGAGGGCTGCGTGGCCCCCAGTATTCTTATGAGGTACTATTTTTGTCTGCTAGAGTGAGTGAAATCCATGTTATCCATATCCTCTAGCCACCTCTTTCTCTGTTCTTTAATTAGTAGTCCAATGAGTCTGTTGACAGTGGCCTTTCATTTTTATTTATTTATTTATTTATTTCATTCAACAATTCGTTTTAACAAATTATACTTGTATTACCTTATTGTATTTTTACATCGATGTAGGTTGTTAGCTGCTTTCACAAAACTTGGTCAGAGAGACTATATAATTATTTTGTCGTTATCGTCTAATATACCAGTATAAATCCCGAAATATGATCAAATGGGATTTAAAAGAACTCCTCGTGATTAATACATCATACACATACACGTGAAAGTCATTTTTTTGATGATGAAAGCGAAGTGATGATGAATTGAAAACGGCATCTAGTCCCTGACCAAAAGCAATATTGGACACATTTAAACCAAAAGATAGTCTAGTAAAAGAATACGTACGTCTCTCGTGCACGAAGACATATTTTCATACAGATGGGTGTAGATAAATTTGTCAATACCCTGATGAAAAATCAAGATTTGAAAAAAAATATTTCCTGTGAAAACGTACCAAGATTTTGTCCAACAGTTGGGAAGTGTCGCGGGTTGGTGTTATAATTTGGTTGATCCGCCTTGCATCCAAACAAAGGCAAAAAGAGCTATCTGAGTGTCATTACAGCTAACAAACAAGGTAATCATTTTCAACAATTATAAAGCTTCTTGTTAATATTTGGGTTATATTGTATGTTGTCATGGTCTCCAATAAGTCCGTTTACATTAACGTCAGTTTCACATGCATTATATATAAATTTAATTTCTTCGTGGATTCTCGTTGATCAAATTCGTCTTAGTTATTAATAGAATTTATTTAATCTCTTTTTTACCTTCCTTTTGTTCTAAATTAATACCATTTATATTATGTGTAGCTATTCTTTCTTTTAAATATTGTTTTGCCAATTCGCAATAAGTTGGTTCATTGTTAGGTTTTAGTCCATTTGTTTTCACTCAAAGCTGTTAAAAAAATTAACTTCAATATTTTTTTGATATCTTTAAAATTCGTAGATAATATTACTAACTCGATTGATTTCAAATAAAAATGTTTAATACGTTTTGTTGTTTGGTTTTAAAATCATGAACTAATGCATCACGTGATTAAAATCATAACAAAGCATTCAAGTAGGAACTCCCTTGGTCTTTTGTTAATTAACAACGAACATACCTCAAAATATATTTTTAATGTGTAAAATTGTGTAAAAGTTTTTACAACGTCCATCATAAGTGCCATTGATTGATTTGTCACAATTATCTTTGGAGTAGGTACTTTTGTTTTTTTCCATTCTTCAAGCCAATAACCAATGCCATTATTGTCATGGCGTTCTGAAAGCATATTAGCTACTGAGTATTGACAATTGTTTTTATAATCCATCACCCCTATTTCATATTAAAATATATTAGCAGTTATTCTACCAGACATTAAGGTAAGCCTTCAAACTATTCCTCCTGTCGCATCAATTGTAATTGTTGGTGTAGTTATTGTTTTTTAATAAATTTTATAAAGATTCAGTTCAGTGGTTGTCTAATAATGTAAAAAAAAAAGATCATATCTTATAGCTTGTATTGCATCTTTAAAAGATGAAATACCTTTCATAATAAATAATTAAATAATTGGATCATTGTTATGTAGTCTTTGTTTAATTGTTTTGCATTTTAATACACGTAATGTATTCATAGATGGCAAGTGGCTAGGTTCTTTTTATCCAAAGTTCATTAAATCTTTAGCAAAACTTCTAAGCACATAAGGAGAAGATTTTCCTACACCCATCATTTCTTTTATAGCATTATCTTTTTTAGATAGTTAACTTTCTTTTTTTTTTATCAATATATGAACAGTTTATGATAACGCGAGAATCAGTTTCGGGCGATTTACTCACTATCTACATTCTGTTTTAAGCTTAAATTTTCTCGAAAATAATTTTTAGTATCTGACCTGTTATAATATTGTTTATTTTTCTAATACATGTTTGTCCATTTTTTAGCTGATAGAGTTATATTCAAATTTAACATATTTTCATCAGATGCGTCGGAAGTTTCATAATCTGAATAAGAATTTTCAATATCAGATCCTTTTTCTATGATTTTAGATTTAGAAGTAGATGGAATTTGTGCAACATCAATTTTTTGTAAAACATCATGACGATTTAATTTTACAATTGTGTATACATTTTTCGATGAAATTCTAAAATTCATAAGTTTTGATATTGTATACCAAATATCAGATGAAAGGGGAACGATTTTTCGATTCATATATATTATTTTATTTTTATTATTAATGAGATGTTCTAGCAATTTGGAAACGTCATATGCAATATTTCGTGTCATTCTACCTAATTTATTGATGAAATTTGAAGTTTTTTATCTGTTTATTATTAATATTATTATTTATTAATTCGTATTCCTATATGTATAATATATATGATACCGGAAAAGAGTTGAATATAGACATTCTATAAAAATTCTAGTCATTTTATAAAATCCCTTGACCCATTTGGTAATGTATTAAATTTTAATGTTATTTTAATTGCCAAAGCAATCTATAAAATTCCTAGGATTTCTATAGAATGCCAATGCTATGTGAGTTAAAGTATGAAGTATTGATATGATTTAATCGAAATAAGATTATTTTAATTTATTTTTAAATTGGTATGTTTTTCATATATTCCTTCTGACCTTTAAGTAATGAAACTTTATGTAATATGTATTCGTATTTTTCATTAGATAAAAACGGTATATCTAAAAAATTTTTGAATTTTCTTTAATTCTGAATAAAAACGAACTGACATTTTTATAAATATGTGTAATCATACCGACCAGAGACTGGTACCGAACCAAAATGAACAGGTTTTGAACCAAAACCCCTTGGGAAATGTTGGAATCGAAACCCGACCGTAACCCTAATTTTATTTTTTTTAAAACCAGAACTGAAACCTTAACCTATATTTGGAAATACAGGTTTTATCGGTTCTTTTAGATTCTTTTCGGTTCCACTAAAATATATTAAACAAAATATAAAATAATATTTCCATGTAAACACATAATAACTAATAATAAAATAGGGAATATTCAATGAATTTTGTATTTACGACAAGAATAAATGTTTACTGTCTATAATGTAAAATAACAACAATACATAAATATACTTAATTTCCCTATTATTGTGTCCAGTTGTATAATTCTCTAAATTAATATTAACCCATTTAGATTTAAACCATTTAAATAATGGAATATCTGGTCCAGAAGTTGATGAAATATTACATTTTATAAAAACCGCTGCTAATTTGATTTCACATATATGGTGTCTACATCCAAAAAACACAATTTCTCGATCTAGTTTGTGTTCTAGCAGAACAAATGCTCCGTTAAATATTTATTATATTATATAATTACCTAGATCTAATTATATTTGTTAATGTGGCTTTTTTTGATATAATGCGAAACATTGAGCTTAAAGGGCCACGTGTTATGGAGTCTTTTTTTTTTTCTTTGAACCGGCAATACTCATTGACATCCCCCCGGAACATTCCTCCGGAACCTCTTCGGGGAGATGTCAATGCCGCCATCGTTCATTATTTTTTAAAACAATTTAACTATTACAGTAAATGAAAATACTATTACAACAACAATAAATATATAAATGAATTGGGTACACAATTTAAAGATTAAAGCATCGAAAACAAAATTAAAATAAAATTACAACAACAATAAATATATAAATGAATTAGGTGCACAATTTGAAGATTGAAGCATCGAAAACAAAATTAAAATAAAATTACGACAACAATAAATATATAAATGAATTAGGTACACAATTTAAAGATTAAAGCATCGAAAACAAAATTAAAATAAAATTACAACAATAATAAATATATAAATGAATTAAGTAAACATCGAAAACAAAATTTTAACAAAATATATTAACTACTACTATATTACAAAATAATGTGGCATCATAAAATCTTTCTGAGTCTTCTCAATCCGGCTCGACTAGCCCGCCGATCTTGGAGTCACGTACTGGGGTTTACGTTCCCGACAGGCTGGCCTTGCCTGTACTGCTCCTCACTCTCTCTTGTTGACATTATTCTCTTTATTAGTGAAGAAATTGCCGCCCAGTTAGTCGCCGATTGTAATATGGTACTGACAATATTCTCGGAACTCAGATCGGTGACTTCCAGTTGTGTGCAAGTGGCCCTCCTCCAATTCTCCCACGCATCGCAGTAAAGCACCGCGTGCTCGGGATCGTCGGGGGAGAAGCCGCATTGCGCGCAACTGTCCGACTCCTGGATGCGAAACCTCTTCAGGTATGCCGCAAAACATCCGTGGCCCGTCAGAAACTGTGACGTGTGAAAGGACACTTCGCCAAATTTCCTCGAGAGCCACGGATCGAGACTTCCGATCAGCCTGCGGCTCCACCTTCCGTTGCTGGCCTCGTCCCACTCCTTCTGCCAAGCCGCCACGAGGTCACTCCTTTCGTCTGCTTTCGTCCGGCCGCCGTGTATGCTAGCTCGCTCTCTGGCCAGCAGGCGGATCGGCGGAATCCCGGAGACGACCGCGGCCGCAGCGTAAGACACCGTTCTGTAACAGCACGCCGTCCTTAGCTGCGACCGACGGTGGACCGACTCCAAGGACTTCCATCCCCTCTCCTGCATTGTATCAGCCCAGAACGGGCAGGCGTACAACATAATTGATGTTGTGACGCTCGCCAGAAGGCGTCGTGATTTTTGACGGGGGCCCCTGAGGTTTGGCATGAGATATCCAATCTGCTTCGCCACCACTGCTGCTCTGGCCGACACCAGTTGTGCGTGCTCCACGAACCCCATTTTTTTATCCACTTGGACCCCCAAATAGCAGAGGCTAGGTTTTGATTTTACTACGATGTCGTCGCACAGCACCTCCATCTCGTTATGTACACGCCTCCTAGTTATAACCATGGCCTCCGACTTCTCGGCCGCGAGGTGGAGACCGTTGTCCTTCATCCATACTTGAATACGCGTATACGCCTCCCCCAGTCTCTCCCCCAGGAGCGCCGGGACCGTCGATTAGTCAAGGTAATTCACAAGTATAATATTAATATAATTAATTGACCCTGTATTAAATTATGTAGATAATAGAGATTACAGTATAATGTATAAGCAAATTTAGAATAAATTATTAGACAAAATTATGTGAATATTGAGTTCCTAAAACTAACATTTGTGTATTTATTATAGATGTGGTAAAATAGCTAATTTTCTATTTTTAAATTTTTTTCCGATAAAAGAGTTTTATTTAAGAATTTAATTGTCGAATAAATCCTAAAACGAATAAAAAATGAAAGTAAATATTTTTTATTAAATTGAGGACATAGATGTTTGTATACTACATTGATCATACATTGCTTAAGTTTTTGACCCACACATTGCTCAACAGACAACTTGGGAAAATATTGTACAAAAAACATTTATAATTTATAAATATAATTATAAAACTCTTCATAAGACATTGTTAAATTACCAAAAGTTAATTTCTCATGTATTATATAAGCTTTAAAATAACATAATAAAAAGGAATGATCTATTTTTTTTTTGGAGTCTTAGCATATTCAATAAAAAACACACGAATGATGACTTAGACATTTTTTCATTATATAGCCACAAACATAAATGAATGCATTTTGTTCAGGAATATTTGAACTTCTATAATCAACTGAGTCTACTGGAAGTAGAATAGATTTTTTTAAGCTGAATGAGTGTATTATCAGAACGTATTGTATTAATAGCTTTGTTAACATTTAGAGGATTTTTAGCTAAAATTTCGTCCAAATCATTGATACAGTTTGCTTTGTCAGAATGTGTAAAATAACTAAGTAAGAATAATTTTTTAAAGATCACGAAGAATTCAAAAGGGGTTGGATTAGTATTATTCTCATTTTGTTGTCGAAACAGTGCAAAAAAAAATTTCAAGACAATTTTGATTTAGTCTACTAGTATACAGAACATACAGATCATGTTATTTTATGGGTTTTGAGAATTTAAAATCTTTCCAAAGTAATAGTAATCCAGATATAAAGAATAGCCAATCTTTTATAAATTTCATACGGTTTGTAAAAATTTCATTATTAGATCTTTTGATAACTATTAGATTTGAAAAAAAAATTTGCATTAAAGGTTAATTGTTTATTTGAGTTTGTGTATATTTAAATTGAAGTTTTTGGAAGTGGGTCTTCTGGAAGAATTAAAAATGTCAAAAAGTTTATACATATCATTAAAAAAATTCTATTGTAGCTTTTGAAGGAAAGTCTAATTTATTACTAGCTAGGTAAGACTTTATACCTGCTACTACACTTTGGATAAATATTTGGACTGCAAAAAAATCTCTCATTCTTTCAAATGGGTTAGGGAAAATATGAGAATGTGTTAATTTGTTCTTAAATTACTTTTATAATCTTGATTGTAGAATGATATTAAATGTTTTTTTTCAATAAGATGTAAGGTTCAAGTAGGAGATTTCTATCCACCTCATCCCTCACATAGCTGACTCCGACAAACTGTCAAGGGGGTCAGCCAACCCGTGACCGAGATGTTCATAATGAATACCGGAGTGCACGGGATTTTTGTATAAAGAAATTGTTCACGTGAACCAAAATAAACGGAATATATATATATATATATTACAAAGTATATTAAATTAGTGGTCATACAAAGGGTAGCATGCAAAAAAATAAGTAATAATATATAAAAAAAACAAATATAAATAGTAATAACAATAATAATAATGTCGCCGGCCAAGACTAAGATTAGTTTAAGATATATATATATATATATATATATGTATATTACTCATGTGTGCGGATGCACACATGTATTCCATCACCCTCCAACATCCGATCACGGGCCGTGGATTCTGGCGGACTACTCCATTATAAATAAACAAAAAATACGGAAACAAGAATTATGATATTATTGGAGATCGCATACGACTCGAACTAAACTTCCTCCTCGCTTGCCGACGACCAATACACTATATTTATCGTACCCCACATATAAGTATCGCCGCCGATAACCACTCTCCCTCATTAGTTAAATATTATTGTTGATAATATTATAAATGACTTCGTTACATTACAAAGATTATTATTAAATTTAATATTATGTTGATAAAACATATCGTGGTTGATTTTAATAAATGGGGAGGATTGTAAATTATTTTGTTTTTGCCGACTAGAAAGTATGGCCGATCCGGTGAAACAAAATATTGCTGAAACTAATAAAATTAGGACCCATATCTGTAACAAGAATTTTTACATTAAAATCAATGTTAAAAAGTTTTTGAATGTTAGAAAATATTATGTCCTGTAAATTATAACTTATGCAACTATTGGAAACTAAAAAGTATGATATTGGTTGTTTCCAATTAACATTTAATCCTCTAATCATACACACTAATGTATACTTAGCTGGATTATAAGTTTTATTAAGATTAGTGTGAATTAATCCTATTATTTCTTCTTTATTACTGTTTTAACTAAGACTAGTTTTTAAGGCCATCTCATCAATACAAAAGGACACATTCTTTAAATTCAGCATCGAAATTATTTATTATAAATAAAATTATATTGAAAAGAAAATCGTTAAGTCCTGATAATAGTTCGAATTTAGTAGTTACACGCTTAAGAGTAGGAATAGATGGCAATGAAAAAGTATTTAATAAAATCTTGTAGACTCTAGGTCCTAAAAATTAAATATTTAAAACGAATTGTTTTATATCATTACTATACCTATAACACTGTTTAATTTTATTTGTTTAATTAAGGTGATTTTTGACATTTATAAATAAACCAGGAGATAAGTACTTTTCGCTTAACTCTACATAATTTTCTATAGTGTCGTTATTGGCCAATCTTTCACTTAAATTAATAACAGATTTTTTTTTAAATGATTAATTTCCTTAACATTATACTTATCTATTACAGACATTTTTTTCTTTCGCGAAGTATTTACCGACAAGTACCCTGGCGTTTCATTATTTGAATCACTTGAATCAACGGTTGATGTAGAAACAGTGTTTTCAATACTCACTACACTGAATGAAGAACTGCTTCCTAGACTAATACAACTGATGTGAGAAGTTGACACATTAGTTACAAGATCCTCTTCAACATCAACTACAAATTAAACATTTTTTTTTGCATTTATATGTATATATAAATATAAAAAAAATGATTTTAATTTTATTACTTACATTTTGAAATACTGTTTGCTAAGTGTTCTGTGTGGCAGTTCTCCATCCAAATCTCACGTCGCTCAATTTCTTTCGGGTATCCAAAGAAACATAAATTCTGAATACTGCTCGAACTAGAACAACACTTAACGGAGCACCATTTATTTTCGTTTAAAGCCATGTTTTAGAAAAAAATAAAAACTTCAATTTTATTACTTGAATAATCAAAAGGATAAAACAAATGAGCGGTAGAACACACTCGAAACCAGAGTTCACAATTCATTTTATGTAAACAAAAAAAACACCAATAGATTATTTTATAGGAGCAATGTTTAAATTTTAAGTAAATATATTATGCTATTGTGCGGTAACACTGATTTGAGGAGGAACTAATCACGTCATTTTTTTTGTTTACATCGCGACTGATCCATCTGTATTCATCTAATCTGTAGTTTAAAGTTCATTCGTTCACCGAAGATTGATTGATTGGTCGTTCAGTTAGTAGTAATAGTGTTCATATTACACAATCAAAACTAAATGAACGAGTGAACAAGTGAACGATCACTTTTATTATCAGTGAACCATTCAGAATCGTTCACCTAAGTGAATTGTTCAATTGAACTAGTTCGTTCATGATCGTTACGTGACTAATCTTATATAAGTAAGCTTGAAAAACCACATGTTTATTTCGAATTGCATTTTCTGTAACAGCTTACGGTTCAAATAATTTCCGCTGTTTATATTTATTATCTTGTGCGTTACTCACACCGCTCAAATAGCCCAGTCTACATGATATTAATGCTATCTATTGTCACCATTATTTTTTTTATATTTTGTGAAACTTTATATATATTTAGTTGAGCAACTGGCTAGTTTTCAAACGAATTATAATTATTATCTGAGAGTAACTATTATATTGCCTTTTATATATTATTTATATTTGTTTGATTGTTAATTATACAAGCAATATTTTGTAACTACTAAATTGTTAACACATTTTATTTTTATTTTTTTTATTTTAGCAACATTTAATTCGCGAAGTATTATTTGGCATCCGGCGCGCGCGTAATATTTTTTTATGCTCCCGGCCCATTAATTTAGCAAGTAGACGCGTCCGTCACGTCACACCAGTCAACGCTAATCATTCTTGCCTTCTTGGTATTAACGCGATCTGCCACAGTTTGTACCAATTTGTTTCTTATTACAAGCCCGTATTGATATTATTTTGTTTTTTTTTTTGTTGGGAAATATTTTTAATTGTATTTGACAATGAAATGCGAGTGACTTGGGAATGCGCGTTCGAATATTTAGCGACGTTCTAAATATTTATAATTTTAAATTTTGTACTAAAAATTCCCAGATACAAGATAAGCAATCGAACACGTTTAAATTCGTTTGTAAACGAAGTTCGTACTGATGTCACGGTATTATATTGTCAAATATGTGAAGTGAATGTCGTAGCTGATAACAAATTCATCATCGAGCAACATACTTCACGTATAAAACATATTAATGGAGTTAAACTTAAAAATAAACCAACAACAGAGTACAAGTAAGATTCAACGTTTAATTACCGAATCATCTAAGAAGTCAAATTTTAATCAAGACGTATGTCGGGAAATATTATGGAAATAATATTCCTTTATAAAAAAAAGTGTAAAACATTTAAAAAATTTTTAGAGAAAATAAAAAAAATTTGGGTAACATTAGATGAAACTACGGACACTGAAATACCTTACGGAGCAAATGTTATAGTGGGAAGTTTAGAGTTGAATTTTCCAAGGAAATATTTCCTTATGAATACTGAAATTCTAGAAAAGGTAAATCATAGTACAATTAAAAATCTTTTCGATAAATCCTTTCAAATTATTTGGTTTAATGGTATTAAACATTAGAATGTACTGCTTTTATTTAGTGAAGTTCCACCCTATATGGTCAAAACAGGTAAAGCTATTAAAGTATTTTATTCGAAAATGGAGCATTTGTAACATTTGAACAAAGTGGCGGTAGAAATTAGAAAACATTTTCCAAAAATCGACCAAATTATTTCAAAATGCAAAATAATATTTCTGAAGGCCCTTTAGAGAGTTCGAATATTTAAAGAAATAACACTTCATATTTTATCACTCCCACAACCTATGCTAACCAAATGGGGGACATGGTTAATAGCAACATTTTATTATAAACATTTTAACACAATTAAAAATATAATCATACATTTTGACTAAAATGATGCAATTAATGGGGAACACATCAATCAATCAACACAGTTTTACATCTTCTTTTTCCCCTAAACAATAATATACTCAAAGATTAATACTCTTTTCACATATAAGGGGAGTCTAAGATGGTTCTTGGACAAGCCAAAAATAGACGGAGACGAGTAATTATGGCCGGTGTTTAACCGAAACCTGACGCCACCAACATAAAAAGTCTTGCTGGCTACTCTCGGGATTGATTATGGGTTTCTACCCACTCTACCACAGCCGATACCTGAAAGGAGAAGACATCACTTTTTTCAAATATGCGTCTATCACGTATGTAGAAGTTGAAAGAAATTTTTCTGCATATAAAACTCTTTTATCTGATGATCGCCGATCATTTTTGTTTGGAAATATTACGCATTATTTAATTGTTCAATATAACATATTTAATGGTACTTAAAAAAACATTTACAATTATACAAATAAAAATTAAATGTAAATATTTATTTGCTTACATAATTTGACTTCCTCCAATTTTTACAGTTTAATTAATACAAAAATGTCAATGAAAAATGAAAAAAAAAAACCGAAAAAAATATTTTTTTCAATCAAGATATAGGTTCCAAGTATATATTTATATAACGATTAATGAATGATGATATTTTTAAGTTTAATAAAATGTTCATTTTTTAATATTATTGAGTCACTTTAACACTATTTTTGATGAATTTTTTAAGATGTTTAGGTCATCCAAGTTACGGGCCATTATTATTACTATTACTCGGTTGTATACATTTTTGTATATCTTTTTTTTCATAGCTCTGGGTGAGAAATTTTTGTCGTTACAGTGGTTTTGTTTCAGGAACCAAAGGTTAGGTTAGACAGCACAAAACATTTTTTAAATTATTGAATCATATATATGTAGGAATAAATTTAATATTGTATCATTACATGACAAAATGATTAGTCAATGTAAATAATATCTGTTTAATTTTGCTTACGCATACTTAGTTAATAATTACGTTAAAGTAGATTGCATAACAACACGTATGTTATTATCGATACAATATAAAAAAATAATGAAAATATTAAAATGTATAAACACTTGTGCGTTTTAAATTTTTCATTTGGTGATGTTACGAATTATTCGATATTTGAACCGAAACAAACCGAATGTAGGGTATTTAGTTAAATTCGAAAATCAAATTCATAATTGATTATATTTGCACCCAAATAAACACAAAACAATTCAATTTAAGTATGGAATTAAGGAAAATGACATTCGTGCCGAATTTATCCTCCTACACCTAAATTTTGGTTAAAATTGTGATTAAAAATACCAAATACCTATATATTAAGTTATATTTAAAAAGGTTAATGAACTGTTAAATCAAACAAATAATATTTGTTTTTTAAATTAATTTACATAATTTGAACTTTTTGTAAAGGGATCGGGTTCGGGTTGGATTTTTAAATTGATTAGTTCGGTTTGATACGGGTCCGTTATAATTAAAATAAGTTCGATGCTATTTCGATTCGTTATATAACTGATTTCATACCACTATCATGATGATTATAATATTTTATAATTTATCGATATTACGGACAACATGACTGTGCAAGGAAAACAACATCTGTATAAACATGTTACCGCGTACCTTGTTGGTAAATATGTTATGTACATCGCAAAACCACAAGTATAGTATTATCGATACAATGTAAAACAAAAATTTTAATTTTTAAATTTTGAAACAATATTGTTACAAAGTGTATATATTTTTCAAGTTATTCTATATTTTAGATTATAAATCTGCATATTTATTTGTATATTTCAAAAATTTCTAAATAATTATTTCATTTAAAATTTAAATATATTGTTTATAACAAAATTTAACGTTAAAATATACAATTTTTTTCCAGCAAAAAAAAAATAAATTTAGATTTAATAAAACATTTAACATATCTGTGTTTTGAAAATCCCCATTTTGGAATTTTAGCTAATAAAATACTTAAATGAATATTTTTTGAATTGTAATCTTCGTATTATTTGATGATAACGGTTCCTTTGTATCTATGTAGGATTCATATTTTTACAAATAATAAAATCATTTATTAGGCGTAGGGAAAGTGGCGTCCCCATCATCCAGTGCACCTTAATAAGTATACTACAGCCCTACCCTGACTTTAATTGGTTGGGGTAGTCTGGTCCTTCAGGTTGGAGGTTGAACGCGGGGCTAACAATCCCGCCTTGTAATAACTCAATTATTATGATACCAACAAAAAATCAGCCTCGGACATGGAGAAATGGATATAATTTAGGACATGGAAATCGGAAAACTGGACTTAAAATCGTGACTTGGAACATACTTATAGAACTCGAAATTGCCAGAATCTTACAGATATACTAGAAACATATGGAATACATATAGCAGCCCTGCAAGAAATAAGATAGTCAGGAAATTGACAGCTTAAAATGGGAAAATATATAATCTATTTCTTTGGGATGGAAGAAAAACATATATTTGGGAATGGTTTTGCTGTGCATGAAACATGAAATTTACATATAAGAGTTAAATCCTATCTCAGAAAGAATAGCAGTACTACGAGTTGACACAAAACCTCTAAATATAGTATTAGTGTGTACACACGCACCAACGGAAACAGGGGAAGAGGACATCAAGGATGCATTCTACGAGGAACTGGCACACACCTATGATAAACTGCCAGGGAACGTAATCAAATTAGTGTTGGGTGACCTAAATGCCAAGTGTGGAAGGGAGTCACAATTTAGTACAACTATAGGAAGTGAGAGTATACACTAGTCAAACAACGGGAATTGGCTTAGGCTCATATTCTTTGGAGTGGCAAAGAATATGATAATAAGCAGCACAACATTTCAATACAAAAGTATTCACATAGAAATCATCGGACGGGACAACAGCAAACCAGATAGACCATGTACTTATTCAAAAGAGATTTCGTTCATGTATAAAAGACATATGAAGCTTCAGAAGGGCTGACTGTGACACAGATCACTTTTTAGTAGTGACAAGGTTTGAGTTGAAGTTACAGAATCGCAAACGATTAGAAAAAAGGAATAGTACAACTATAAATCTAGAGATGTTAAAGAATGAGGAAATCCAACAAAAATACACAAAAAATGTTGGTGAATATATAAAGTGTATTAACCTGAATGACACAAATGTAAACTGGGCCAAAGTTAGTAAAGCCATTAAAAAAATTATAACAAAAAACATTGGGAAAATAAGAAACAAAAAAAAAATAGTATAATAAAAATTGTAGACAAGCAATAAAAAAAGGCAGATTGCCCGTGGAAATTATATCAATCTGAATAGTACAGACACAAAATAGTTATATATGTTAGAAAGGAAGATGTGTAAACAAGTCATTCAAAGAAAGAAAAGAAAGTATTTAAATGAAATATTACAAGAGGCAGAAAGAAATTGTTCGCTGGGAAGTGTTAGAAATTTTTTCGAGATTATAAAACAATATAAATATTTCAACCCAAGTCTAAAAACCATTAAATATCATCATGGTGAAATACTCATGGACCCTAAAGAAAAAGCTGAAAGATGGAAGAAATATTTTATTGAATTGCTGAATGCGAATATTTCAGCGAATTCAATGAGAAGGGAAAACCTTTATGGAGTAGAGCCAATGGTAAGTGAAGTGACTCATGAAGAAGTAAACAAAGCAATAAAAAGTCTTAAAAATTGGAAATCACCAAGATCGGATGAATTACCGACTGAACTCATCAAATATGGTGAACAAGAGATGCAAAACTTCTTTTTTAGAATATGTCAGAAGGTTTTAAAAGATGAATGCATGCCAAAAAGCTGGAACGAGGCCATAATCATACCGATTACAAAAAAGGCGATAAGTCAATGTATGAAAATTATAGAACCATCTCACTGCTTAACTCAACTTATAAAGTGTTTGCGAAAATAATATTAAAACGGCTAACACCATACGCAGAAGAACATTTAGGCAGATATCAGCGTGGATTCCGAAAAGAGAGATCAACAATAGAACAGCTCGCTATCATAGGCCAACTAATAGAAAAAAAGTATGAATTCCACCAAAATATCTGGCAGATGTTTGTTGATTTAAAAAATACCTATGCTAGCATACATCGACAAAGTCTCTATAATATAATAGAGGAGTTTGGGTTCCCACAAAAATTAGTGACGTTGACAAAAATGTACATGGAAGACACACAGTACAAAATAAGGGTCGAATATAAGGTGTCAGAAGCATTTGAAGTAAAAACTGGCTTAATGCAGGGAGATTCACTATCCCTTACTCTATTTAATATAGCTTTGGAGAAAGCTGTAAGGGAAATGCAAATAGAAACAACGGGAGTGGAAATTGGCCAACAACATATACAAGTACTGGGTTTTGCAGATGATTTAAATATACTAGAAAACTCATTAGAGGAGATGGAAAAAGCAGCCCAAGTCCTTGAACAAGCCGCTAACAAGATAGGTTTGAAAGTCAATGCCGAAAAAACTAAAATAATGGATTTGCTAGAAAACGAAGACAACCCTGATACTCGGTCTCTAACTTTCGAAAAAGTCGACAAATTTCGGTAACTAGGAGTTATGCTGAGCACTAAAAACGATTGGTCGAAGGAAATAGAAGTAAGGATAACAAAGACTGAAAGAGCGGCATTTGATTAAGGTAAGTTCTAACAATCAAAATTCTTTTCAAAGACAACCAAAACTAGATTAAATACGGCAATAATAAAGCCTACGCTCACCTATGGCTGTGAAGCTTGAACAACCACCAGTACAATTGAAAGAAGGCTCAGAACTTTTGTAAACAGAATTTGGAGGACAATATGTGGATCAACTTATAATAGCGTTTGGTTGTTACGATAAATTTTGTCGCCGTTTCCGTTATCACGAGGGTCGAAATACTTTGTATAAAAACAAAAACGTAAACGCACTTTTTCTTTGTATTTTAATGAACTGTAATTTTATTATAAATCGATACTGTTTTATACATACAAGACAATATAATACATATCATACACACATGAGTATACAACAAACCTTTAATGCGTATTAAACGAATGACGACGTTCGGCGGCCGTCATCATGTTCAATATATCAAACTATATCTAATCGCCAAATTATAAATAGATTTAATATACGATGACGATCGTACGTGCCGCCCGCCTTGAAATATTATTTTCAACATTAAATTTAATACATAATATAATAAAAAAGAGAAAAAAAAAATAATAATAATCGTAAAAATAATATAAATGAAGAAATTTGTATAAACTTATGAATGAGAAAATACTTAGTGTTAATATAACAACAATGATAAATCAGTCACTGTTCCCTTCGAATGGTAGAGGACATAGTAATCGGACTGCTCGCCGGAAAACGCCACTGGTAGTACGGACATTTGCAACTCGCACTACCTCATCAACACCAGTGATAACATTGATGACTCGTCCTAGACTCCACTTCAGCGGTGGAAGATTATCGTCCCTTATCACTACAATAGTACCGACCTTGATTTTACTGCCTTTCTCACCAGCCCACTTTTTTCTCTTTTGTAACTGATTTAAATATTCACGACTCCATTTTTGCCAAATAGAGCGTGAGTATTGAGGTACTCTGCGCCAACGTGTTAATCTATTCATGGGCATTGCAGACAAGTCGGGTTCCGGTATAGATAAAAGAGAATCGCCTATTAGGAAATGACCTGGAGTCAATATGGATAAATCATTAGGATCGGAGGACATAGGAGTAATGGGTCGAGAGTTTAAGCATGCCTCAGCGCGAGTAAGTACAGTAACGAACTCTTCATACGTTAAATTGGCATCACCTAGAGTTCTTTGTAATAAGTGTTTCATAGATTTGACTGCTGCCTCGCACAAACCGCCAAAATGAGGGGAGCGGGGAGGTATAAAATGCCACTGCACACCGATATCTGCCAGAACTTTGTGTACCTCTTCTTTATGTTGTTCGGAATGAAACACATCATACCATTCTTTTAGTTTACGATTAGCTCCAACGAAATTAGTCGCGTTGTCGGTGTAAATAGTAATACTTTTTCCTCTCCGGTCGAAAAAACGATTTAAAGCGTTTATGAATGATATCGTACTCAATATATAAAATAATGATATCCAACTAACTCCATGTGCACCGCCTTGGTGGCAAAACAAACAAGCACAGAAACATATGCCTTTGTTAAAGGAGCACCACGACGTTGACTGGTTTTTATCATAAATGGACCTGCAAAATCTATACCGCATTTCAAAAAAGCTCTTCCTGGCTCGACTCGATCAGTAGGTAGATCACCCATTATTGGTTGTACCACTACAGGCTTATAACGAAAACATGTTATACATTTATGTACTATACTTCTTGCGATGTTTCGACCATTTAATGGCCAATATCTTGCACGCACTGAACTTAAAGTTGCTTGCGGACCACCGTGCATACATTGTTCGTGTTCGTATTTAAACAATATTCGCGTAAAATGACAATTTGCCGGCAGTACTATTGGGTGACGCTGATAGATATCTAACGATATAGCATTTTTTAATCGTCCTCCTACGCGTATTAGTCCGTCTTCATCCAAAAATGGACATAATCGAAACTTACCACTTAAACTTATCAAGTTTACTTGATGTTGACACTTTCTTTAATTTAATGAATTCTTTGATTTCGCAGTCGAAAACTTCCCTTTGTAGACATTTTATAATACGTATGTTTGCTCTATTTATTTCCCTAGCACTGATAACACCCACTAAATCCGATTCCTTTCGTAATATTTTATAATAATAGCGCAAACAGTATGCTATCACACGTAATAACTTTTGGGGAGATGAATATTTTGTAAATATTGATGTAATCGAAACAGTATTATTATCTGTAGTTACAGTCATTACTCGACTTTCCGTTATTTCAAAATTTAACGTTGATTCAACGCTATTCGTCATCGGCCATTTTCTTTCATCTTCGTTTAACCAGTCAGGGCCATGCCACCATAATGACGCGTCAGCGAGCTTTGAAGGACAACATCCGCGGGAAATAATATCTGCAGGATTTTCTTTCGTATCCACATGAAACCACTCGTTCTTTGATGTTCTCTCCTATATTTCCCCCACTCGATGGGCCACAAATGTCTTCCATTTAGTGGAAGGTGAAGAAATCCACGCTAATACGATATTGGAATCTGACCAAAAATAATTTTTACTTATACGCAGATGTAATTTTGGAATGACCTTGCTTGCCAATCTAGCTAACAGTAACGCAGCACACAGCTCTAAGCGAGGCAAAGAAATGGCTTTCAAAGGCGAAACCTTTGATTTTGCACATATTAATTTAGAAGAATGTATACCAAATGAATCCGTGCACCGTAAGAATAAACAACAACCGTAGGCTTCCATACTCGCATCAGCAAAACCATGAACTTGTATATTAACAATATTACCCGAACAGGTAATTTTCCGCGGTATGACTAATTTATTTAATTTATATAAAGACTTTCTATATATTTTTCATTCTTCTTGAAAGTCACTAGGAATTGGTTCATCCCACTGCACTTTCAGTTGCCATAACCGTTGTAATATTAGTTTTGCGCGAACGATGATTGGACCGACTAATCCTAATGGGTCAAATAAACGTGCAATCTCAGATAATGCGTCACGTTTTGTTATTTGATTTTCGGATTTAAATTGTTTTTCTTGGATCTGGAACTGTAAGGTATCCGTACTTGGACTCCAAAATAATCCTAAAATTTTCGTTATTGGATTATCGCATTTCACGCATATCGACCTTTGTGTCATAATTTGCATTGGGTATTAGGTTGATATCATTCGAAGCCCATTTTTGTAATTCTAGTCCAGTCGAACTCATAATATCGATAAGACCGTCTCGTAACTGAATCGCCGCTTCCCGCGTATCGGCTCCACTTAGAAAATCATCGATATGAAATTCTCGAACTATTGCGGCCGCTACTTTCGGGTTTTTGATGTATTCCGATTCCGCCAATTTACTGAGACATCCGATGGCTAAGAATGATGCAGGAACAGTACCATACGTAATAGTTTTTAATTGGAAGACTTTAATCGACTCACTTGGATCCAAGCGCCATAATATCCGTTAAACTGCTGATGCTTGCTTGTTATACAAAATTGTCTATACATCTTCACTATGTCGGCAGTTAACACGAAATTATGGGTCCGAAAACGCGCAAGAATATATAATAAATCGTCTTGTAGAATAGGTCCTTTTAATAACACATCATTTAGACTGATGCTGCTGTCAGTTTTGCACGAGGTGTCAAACACTACTCGTAGACGCGTAGACGTACTCGAATCTTTTAATACTGCGTGATGTGGTAAATAATACGACATATTAGCATTTCCGTCTTCGTAATTAAACACTTGTTCCATATGTCCTAACTCTTCGTACTCATCTATAAACCTTGTATAATCCCTCTTGAAATTTGGATTTTTTGCAAACTTTCGCTCGAAAGACCAAAATCGACGTTTCGCGATATCATACGATTTTCCTAAATCTGATACGTTTTCGCGAAATGGTAAATGTACAATGAAACGTCCATCGTCGCCGCGTGTTATTGTTTCGTCAAAATATTTTTACAGGCTTTTTCTTCCATTGTATAAGGACTATTTCCTTCAAATTCCTCTGTACGCCAAAATAACGGTAAAATATTGTTCAAAGTTAAATCCGTACATTCAGATACCGAATAATATATCCTACTGACTATTGGTTCTGTTTTACGATCAGAAGTAGATACTAGACCAAATACAACCCACCCGAGTTTGGTTTCTTGAAACACTGGACCGACACTATTTGGTTTTATTTTTCGGTTACAAAGCAAATCGTAAAAATGAGTAGCTCCTATTAAAATATCCACCTTTTGTGGGTAACGATATGACGGATCTGCTAAATCAATATTTTCCGGTGTATTGCATTTTTCAGATATATTTTTTGATGGCAGGTCGCCTGTAATTTTTGGAACTACCAACATTTTTAATGAAAAACGGTATTCGTTGAAACGCGATGCAAACTGTGCGACTACATAAGAATATGAATATTGAGTCGTCGAACCAATGCCAATGACTTTGTGATCTGTCTTGAATTGCAAAGTCTGAACCAGTTCTTCGGTGATGAAATTGCTTTGGGAGCCAGAATCTAATAATGCCCGGCACAATACTGAATTTGAATATTTATCGCTTGCCAATACAATGGCTGTGGATAGAAGCACGTTTTCGTGGTAAAAGTCCACAGCATGTGCATTTGTCGACGAATTCGGCGTTTGTTGAACAAAAATGTCATTTGATTTTTCTTCTGTAATTTCTCTATTTTCATTTTTTTTAATATGCAGTAACGTATTATGTGCTTTGTTACATTTGTAACAATTTCGTGACATACACCACTTAGCATCGTGTTTGCGTAAACATATTTTACAAAGACCAAGTTCATTGACCTTTCTCATACGATCAATCACAGATAATGCTAAAAACAACGAACATTTGTAAATTGTGTGTGACGATTTACATACAAAGCATTTGATATCTATGGTAGCGATTAATGAAGTAGAAATTACGTTATTTTTGTAAAATTTATTTTTCCGATTTATACCTTTGTTTTCCGTGTGTTCTCCGCTGCTAATAATATTTTTCGATGCTTCAATTGCTTCTAGTAAGTGCGAACGCGTGTCCAAAAATATTATCAAATCTTCTACGCTGGCCATCTCGTTTCTCGGTGCCTTTGTTTCCCACTCGCTCAAAGTTATTGTGTCTAATTTCTTGCATATTATATGCGTAAGCAAAGGATCCCATTCATTTGTTCGTTGATTTAACGCTTCTAGAGCTGCTATATGACCGCGTAGCGTATCCGAGAATTGTCTTAAACTACCCGATACATTTTTTTTTACTATGTTCATTTCACAAATATCTTTCACGTGTGATTGAATTAATAATTTTTTATTATTATATCTCGATAATAATGTTTTCCACGCATACTCATAATTATTTGCTGTAGTTTCTAAATTTTTGATACAATTCGCCGCGTCGTCGCTTAACGAAGAACGTAAGTAGAAAAATTTTTGTATTGGTGTAAGACTGTTATTCGTATGTATTAGCGCTATGAACATATCGTGAAATGGTACCCAATCCGTGTAATTACCATTAAACACGGGTATATTTAACGCTGCTAGCTTTATAATAGATGACGCCGAAATAACACTTTCTTCGCGGCATGAATTTCTGTGTGATAATTCCGATCGTCCCTGTGCTGCAGCTCCTATATTCGCTGAATTTATGATCTGTTCGGCTTCCGTGACAATTTCAAAATACAAATTTTCAAAATCACTTCTGTACCGCGAATGATCGGTTTCATTCTCTAATTCTAAATCTTCGATGGCAGTCTGTATCTGCTCGAAATTTCGCCAAGCTTCTTCTACTTTATCACGACGTTGTGAAATTTGTTTTTGATCACATTCCGGTGATTTTATATAATTTTAAAAACGCGTTAAAACAGCCTTAATTATTCCACGCCGGGCTATTAATGTAGCAAGTTCAAGTTCATCCATTATAATCAGTTATAATGATGTAACAACAACGAAAAGGAATAATAATAAATTATATTAATCGAGACGAGTTGATAATATATACGCGTCTGTTTTCCCAAACAGGTGAGTGAAATAAACACACAATTACGATTTACGACCTACGATTACGAGTTACGACGATTTCGTATTGCACTTTGCCCGATAACACAACGACTTTATTGCAATACTGTACTCATTCGCTGGCCTACACGGAAATTCCGTTTCAAACGTAACTTATATTTAGAAAAATGGAGAAAAAAAGTAAAACTATAAGGAAAAGGCTTTTCTCTTACCATAAATGCGCTGATCTTGATCGTTTCTCAAGATGATAATGTGGTGGACTGGTAGGTTTGCTTCTTAACCTTGACGCAGCTTTACGTCCAACGCACCTCGAATCAATCAACAGGCACGCTCCTGGATTGTATGTATATAATATGTATAACGAATAATTTACTTTACGCCAACGAAACTTAACGCACGAAATGTGCAACTTTGCACCGATATGTCTTTTCGCTTTCGACACTACGTGACTAACAAATCCGGCCCGAAGGACCAAATGGTTGTTACGATAAATGTTGTCGCCGTTTCCGTTATCACGAGGGTCGAAATACTTTGTATAAAAACAAAAACGTAAACGCACTTTTTCTTTGTATTTTAATGAACTGTAATTTTATTATAAATCGATATTGTTTTATACATATAAGACAAAATAATACATATCATACACACATGAGTACACGACAAACCTTTAATGCGTACTAAACGAATGACGACGTTCGGCAGCTGTCATCATGTTCAATATATCAAACTATATCTAATCGCCAAATTAGAAATAGATTTAATATACGACGACGATCGTACAGCGTTAATGCAACTTGGAGAAGAAAATTTAACAAAGATCTGCAAAACGAATAGGGAATTGCATCAGCTTCAAAAAAGGGCAAAGGATCCAATGGTTAGGACACGTGATGCGGAGAAGCGAGGATGATATAAGAAGAACAGTTCTAAACTGGAAACCAATGGGAAAAAAACCTTGAAGGAGACCCAGGAAAAGATGGCTGGATGTTATGGAAGAAGACTTTGACAGGTTGAAAGTACAGGAATGGAAGAAGTTAGTTCAGAATCGAGAAAAATGGAAGGATATTATAATGGCAGCCAAAACTCTTAGAGAGTATTACATGCCAGAGGAAGAAGAAGAAACAAAATCATTTAAGGATTTGTCGATCAAGCTGATATTAGCCTACCAAATATAATTGATTTGAAAAAAGAATCATATTAATTTATTAGTATATATAAATGAATTGGTGTCTGTCTGTATGTATGTTATCGATGCCTGGCCAAACCGCTGGATGGATTTTGATAGGGGTTTTTCCTACGTACTCAGCGTGGTCTCGGGATGGTTATTGTCTCTTAAAAGTTTTCAAAACCCGGCTTTTTAAAGGTTTCAAAAACTGGCACAGGTAAACCGGTGGTCCTTCGCAATTACGAATTGTTTACCTTTCGCCGTAACTAAGGGTGTAATGTCAGACAGTAACCAAGGGCAACTGTCATATATTTTTTATAAAGATTCTGGCATGGGTTTTTATTAGTTTTTCATAAGAAAATACAATTTCTCAGTTTTCGTGGGTAATAAGTAATGTTGCGCCTTGCAAATGTGTAGGTAGTTTGCGTGTAGTAGCAATGGTAATGTAGTCTTTATCGACCTTTATCGTCAATGTTTTAGCGTCGTACGTGAGAATTACATGCCAACTTTCAAAATCTAAGCGCAAATTTATCATCGTACTACGACCTGTGGCAGATTCTGATTACAAATTTAACCACTATATTATCAAGAGTTAGATTATTTAACCATAAGTTTGTTTCATAACAGTCACGTGCAATCCTACGTGGGATGAAATTAGAGAACTTTTGTTGCCTGGACAATCATATTCGGATCACCATGTACGTGTGTTTAAACAAAAATTGAAATCTTTTAAGGATTTTATTTACAAGTATCATGTTTCTGGGGAGACACGTTGATGGATGTATTCCATTGAATGGCAGAAAAGAGGATTGCCGCATGCACACGTTTTGATTTGGCTGATTGATAGAATTACACCAGACAAAATTGATGCAGTTATCTCAGCAAAAATGCCAGACGTCGAAATTTATCCAGGCTTATTTGAAGTCGTTACCAAAAACATAATTCATGGCCCACGTTGAGCGACCAACACCAAATCTCCATGTATAAAGGATGGAAAATGCACGAAACGCTATCCAAGAGACTTACACGCCAAAACTAACACTGGCAATGATGGATATCCCCAATATCGTCTACGATCAACTGGATATAGTGGCAAACTCATCACTCTAAAAGTGCACAACAATGACATTGAAGTCGATAATCGTTGGGTTGTGCCGTATTCACCATTACTCTCTAAGACGTTCAAAGCACTTATCAACGTCGAGTATTGCAATTCAGTAAAATCAATCAAATACATATACAAATATGTTAACAAAAGATGCGATATGGCAGTTTTTTAAGTGGGACAAGTATATATATTATAATAATAATAATATTTTAATACGTGGAGGCATAATTTTTACCCAATCGATCAAGAGCTGACAAATCAGCTAGTTATGGTTTTACCATTGACATTACACTTTTATCATTTTTTCCAAAAAAAAGTAAAGCTATGATTTTGGTTTCTTCTATGCACGATTCTGCAGAAACTGATACTGAAACTTAAAAACCTGCGTTTTACAACTTCACTAAAGGTGGAGTTGATGCGTTGGTTCAGAAATTTGTTACTTATAATACAAGAGGACGGACTAGACGTTGGCCAATGGCTATATTTCACTTCAATGGACTTACAATGTTAATGATTCTTGGAAAGGTTTCATTAACTGCTGAGGAAGTAGTAGATAATTGTTTAAAAAAGCCATGAAAATTAGATTTTACATTATAACAAATAAAAACTGTATTAAATATTGTATTATTTTTTTAATATTGTAATTAATAAAAACAATATAAGATATTATAAACAGGAGTCCCAGAGTCCCATATATTTTTCTAAAAATTATCTTCAATATCCCCCATTATAAGTTCATTAGAACGCTACTATATTTTATAATAACCAAAACAAAGTTTATATAATAATTCATTTAAGCAATGTATTACTTTGAGAAAAAAAATGAATTAAAAAAAATGAATTGAAATTCATTTTTATTTGGTTAACTTAACTGATCAGCTAAAACGTTTGATTTTAACTGTTAACTTTATTTTTAAAATATTATTTATCTGAAGTAAAAAAAAACATGAACTTACCCAGCCTTGGATGTATTTATAAAACAATATTTTATATTTTTTTTGGAAAATTTGGGCATTGGCCTTGAACCTAAATGGTAATACAAATTTTCAGGGGAATGAGTGGGTGGTGGTAAAAATTTGTGTTTGCTCCACATACTTAAAAATAGTTTGGCGCGACTGATAATATAGACCTGTCGATAGCTGCCATTTCGTAATGGGTATATTCTCTCAAATATGCCAGGTAAGTCAAATTATTGACAAACACTTTACATTTAAGACATACCCATAAGAAAAAGTCCGGTGGGCTCACATCAGGACTGCGTGGTGACCAATTTATGCGAATTCCCTTGGAGATTAATTTCAGTAGGAAAATTTCACAAACACGTGGCAGAGATGTATTGGACCGTGTATGATGTGGCTCCTTCTGCTGTAACAAAGTTCTTTGGTTATAACTACGAGATTTTTGCACATTAGATACCAAGAAATCATCAAATATTTCACATTCTGAATTCACTTTAACTGCGCGACCCTTTTCATCTTAAAAGTATGGGCTGATTATTTCACGCGCCGATATCACAGCTAATCAGGTGTCTTTGGTGAATGTAGGAGTGTTTGATGCTTGCATTTTGAATTTATTGTACTTCAGTAACGGCAGTTCTGCTTGTTCACATGTCCAACGAGCTGAAAATGAGCCTCATCCGAAAACATAATGTTAAATATTGAAATGTTTTAGGCCTTTGTGCAAAATATGGTGTAGTGATGGTCTATGCACATTTAAAGCATTTTCGCTCTTCAAATGCAAAGGATCGGTTCGTCATGATCAGACTGATCTACACACTCACTACGGATTTGCACGATTTTAATGACCTTTGTAGCCCGGATTTCGGTTTTTCCACTGTTGAACTGATCTCTTTAAACTTTTCGATTCATTTACGATTGAGGGAAACACTTGACGTATTATTTAAGTTACGCAAATCACGAGGACTGCTAAACTATCTTCGTTCTATATTCGGCATATCACCGTTTTTGTAGAATTTTCGCACACAAAACGCGCAGTTCGATCTTGAGAAACACTCCATTCAAACAAAATTCCTAGAAGCTAGGCAATTAGTTGACATACTCTCTGCACACCACAGATAAGTTTCGTTTGGGTGATAAGCTAATTGAATATAAACTTACTTTTGAGTCCCTTTGTATAATAAGAGCAAAAAAATGTACTTCATCTCTTAAAATATGCTATAAATAACGGGTGATCCAATTAAAACGCAACCCTATGTTTAGGAACAAACTCGCAAAGTTTAGGCTCTGAGCAGTGCAAAAATAAAACGCCGCCGTCGGCAAAAAAACGTGGACTCGGTAGGGCAAATGCCGAGGATGATAACACACACTACAGTTCCCCGCGTAGAAGCGAAGAACGAGTTTCCTGTGCTGTGCTGTGTCGTAACTGTCACCATGGTTTTTAATCGCGAACAGCGAGTTTTCATTCTTAAAGCTTACATGAGATCTCAATCGTATCGAACTGTGCAAAATGAATTTGTGGCCACGTTTCCTGAGGATCCGCCACCGTCAAAAAGTGCGATATCGCGGTTGAACAAAAAATTCGAAGAAACCGGTAGTGTTCTTGACGCGAAACACGCGCGCGTCGCTACAGGGCTACGCGTCGCACAGGGCGCTCACATCGAACACCTACTGTGAAGTCGAACCATTTGTCAACGTTTTCCTACCATTTTGTACAATTTTGATTATTTGTAATTCTTGTTTGTGCAAATAAATACGATATTGTTATTTTGGGTAGCGTTTTAATTGGATCACCCTGTATTTGATTAGTTCATGCATATTTCAATGCTTCACCTAATCAAATAATGTTCATGTTGCATTATTAACGGAATATTGAGTTTAATGTTTATTTTATTAAATATGTTTCTAATACCTTTAGATAATATTCATTCATTTATAAAATAAACAATCTATTAAATATTTACACATATAATCAAATCTAATAAAAAAATATTTTACCTTCGTACAAGTTAAGTTTCTTAGTAATCGTTCTGTAGTGTTCATTCGCAAACCAATATATTATTTAATTTAATGAGAATGGTTGTTATTAAAACTAGTTTAATAATTACTGCTATGGTCGCTTGCCTATTTTTTAAATATGTTGATTCATGTAAGTATACACAATAAACAAAATTTTCGTTCCTTATTTCTTCCCACGTTTAATATTTTGTAAAATAAAATATTGTATGGTATTCAATGATAAAAATCATTTCTACAGTTAATTAATTATATAATGCTTTTAATAAAAATATTGATTGTTAGGTATATAACGGAAGAGCTTAAAAATATCTTGAACGCTTGGGTTTATCTTTGTATGGCATTTAATGTAAAATAATACAAAACTACTTTACGTATATAATTGGCTTTCGAACATGTACTGTTTATTATTACATCTTATTATTATTATTAATATTAGTAGGATGTTTTGGTAGGTTCTGCTTCATCGCGATCCTCTCGATCCTCCCGGATCCTCTGTCCTAGAGGATGTTTATCATTGAATTTTTGCTCTTATCACTGACCTAGATTCTTATCACTCTCTATATCATAATTCCTACTATCTCTTATCACTATATTTTAAAATCTCTTATCACTCCCTAACCCAGGGCTGATACTATCTCTTATCACGGTATGGTAAAATCTCTTATCACCTTTTATATCAATGCCGCCCGATCCTCCCACTGGCACTTATAACCCTTAAATCACTGCCGCCCGATCCTCCCATTAGCTCTTATCTTATGTACACTGTGTGTATTACCTGCATATAATCTTTTTCTATAAATCATATCATTACTATAAAAATATTAGGATGTTACATTTTTGTACAATCACTTGATAGGTATTTAATGATTATTTTTAAATTATATTTTAATACGCATATCAGTGTGTTAATCAGTAATTATTGACCAGTATATATTATACGAAATATATTAAACTAAAGTATCGATTTTTGGGAAAATAATTATTTTAATAGTTCACCGTAATTCTACGAAATAAAATTAATGTTAAACTAAAAAGTAACAACTATTCGATTGACAATTAGTCTCGCATTATTCTCCAAGTGATAAACACGTTTACAAAGTGTTCAACTTATGATGGCCGGTTCAAATAAAGAATTATACAAGTACATCGCACAATCACCGCCTAGCCAGCTCATCGACTCGTCAGCTTTCATGATTGACTTTAGAGAACGTAAATTTATACACGTTGGAATCGATCCAGTAAACCAATTTAACGTTATGTCGCATATTATTACGCCATCAAGATATATCAGCATAGATACTGATTTTCTAAGACGTATATTCGCATTGATGGGAAATATTCTATCATATATATATTGGACTCACCTCAAACAACCGACAAAGTATTACTAACAAATATCATTTACCGTGGTGAGAACATGCTTGTTATTGAATCAAAAATACAAGACGGATGCCGCGTATTACTTAACGGAAAAGATCTGATGGCAATTCAATATTTAGAATGGAGTATATACGAGGCAGAAGTACGTAAAATCAAGATAATTGTTCCATTGGTTTCTAAACAATTTAAGCAAATGTCAACATACTTAAAATCTTGTATTAACTTGGGAAAAACAAAAACTAAAGAAGAAATAACCAATTTTATCAAAAGCGTCAATGAAAAATTAATTACTAATAATATATCAAAGTATGAGCACATCTATGTTAGTCAAATAAAATTATTTGCTGTAGAACAACTTGCAATCAGTGTGTTGATGATTGACGAGGTAAACTATTTTACTCTATATAAATATTTCATTATACTAATATATTTTTATTATTTCTAGCCATATAACGACTCGATGTATAAGAATGCATATGAGAAAATGAAGACGTCTACTACTTTAGCGAAAGAATCCAAGGTAACAAAAAAAAAGTTATTTTACTTTTAATATATGAAACTAAATTCAGTTTGTTTTTATTAGCTATACGATCAATATGACGGACCCCTAATTCGCCGCCATCATCTCCATACAATCTGCCAGAGACGCGAGCTGTTGGCGAAAACGATGGACCAACAATATTCAATTTGCACAAAATACCGTCGCCTTCACCACCACCATCTTCCATCAACTTTTATCAGTCATCTCAATAAAAAACCTCGCGCGAATTATTTTCAAATTTTAAATAATTATTAAATATTATTTATAAATAAAAACACACTATATTATTCATAAAAAAAAAATTATTTTTTTATTATTTCTTAACATTAATTTATACAATAAATATTTACAAAATTCTTACTTCCCCGTTGAAGGGATTGTAAGTTATAATTTGGTCATTTATAATTAAACAATATGCTGATGTTGCATCTGCAAACTTTTCGTTTGCCTCAAATTCAATCCTTAGGTCCACGGTGGATGTCTTGACGTTGTCCTTTTGTCTACTCATATTAAAAACTATGATTGAAACGTATTTTTTGAAATTGATTCTGTTCAATAAAGTTATGATATTATCATTACCATTGTATGATTTTTGAAACTCTGTACAAGCTCTGTATAATGTAGCAATTTTATTCTTTGTGAAATCACATTGAAAATCTTCGTATGGAAACACGTCGGAATTTAAATTTACTTTTAAATTTTTAATTGTGCAGTGGTCGAAATACGATATCGGATTATTATTACTATTTTTTCTATTAGTTTGAAACCCTATTATGGCATAACGTGGTTTTTCTAATTTGTTTGATGTTTTTACTTTCCACGACTGCGTAGTATTTTGTGGTAAAACCGGGTATTCACACAGTTCCCATGTTCTAAATGCACACGTAACAGGTTTATGACTGTTTATCACTTTTAAAAGTGTAATTTTTTCTCTATCACTGACTTTAACCATGGGCATTCTCCATAATATTTTAGTAACATTTAATTTAACATCTTTCAGTTTCGATGCGTTTGTATCCAAAGCATTATCGGTTTTGAATAATTTAATAGCATTAATGTCTAACGATGATCTGTTCATAGTAAGTTGTTGATTACAATTAATTAATATACGTTTATAATCTTCACAAAATCCAAACAAGTCTTTTAGGTTAATACAACCGTTAAACATGTTTGATTCTACAAAATCAAAATTTATATTATCAAAGTCACCATCCCAAGCAGAGTTACAACGTGCGATAATATCGGTGTTATTATACGAACAATAACATTTTAATGTCGAAGTTATACCAGGGTTAACAAGTTTTTTAATTTGAACACCATTTATCTTGTATTTCATTTTGGAAAAAAGAAATGTTAAACCGTTGTTTATGAAACGAACGTTTTCATCCAAACCTGCAGATTTGTCAATTGTTCCTTTGATATAGATATAACTTTCTCATGGAAGAGTATATGATTCAGCGTTATGTAATGCAATACATATTTCATCGTTATTGAACAATGCCGATGTTGAATACGGTAAAAATGAATGATACTCGATTTGAGTTATCCGACAATCGTCAATATAGTCGCCCGTCACGTTTAAATGACCGTCATCCATTGTTATAGAGCTTTTATTGAACGGAGAAAATTTAAATTGTTCTTAGTTAATTTTTTAATGACTTTTGAGTGTATTATTTTTTTACACGTGTTATCGTATTGACGCTTTTAACATTACTGATGGATTTATTGTGTACAACATCGTATACAACATTGTATACAACATAATACTAACTATCGTTAGTGTTATCCTGAATTAATATCCGTATTGAAATAGGTTCTCCTCGCAAATCGATCAATTGTCCGTCTTGGTCTTTTAAAGTTATTTAATTTGATCAATTGTCATGCAATTAAGTGAGTACGAAACTAAATGTTTAGGAATTTCTATAATTTTATAATCGGGTGGAACGTTTGGATAAAATTCGTGTAATATATGACACTGTATCCCGTTGTTGAATGAGCCCACAACCATGTTTGATTCAATATATATACAGTTTATTTTGTTCATATTAACCAATGAGTCCGATTAATGTTTCATGTTAGCCTCATATTTTTTATCAGTTGTAAAGTCTAACAATGGACTAATACTATTATCAATAGAAAAATCCACAATATCACTACATTTCATTTCACATTTTAACGTGTTATTGTTTGCTTTCAACTCAAACGTAATCTCTGTCTGATAAAATTTGTTTAATTACCGTTTCCAATTCATTTAACTCATACGAACCTGTAGGTATTGTATACACATCTTTTACTATATTCTGTGTCGAATCCTTATGCACAATCCCTATTTTATTACATTTATCGTTTATATTAGGAGAATAATTATTTTTTTGTAAACTTAAAAAACTCATCTTTGCGTCTTTACTGACTTCTATAGATGGAAAAAAATCACAGGACAAATTCGATGAATTCTCCTTTTATGTAATACATGATAAAAATTTCAAACATAAGTGTCCACAGTTTGTCGTATTATATTTTTGTTGGTTTTCGTAATTATATTTTATATCGCATCCGTCAAAATATTTTTGTAATTCTAAAGGTGGAACCAAGTTTCCGAAACTGTCATAATAGTCTATTTGATTTTCAATTTTTTTATACGCTACCCAATGAGTGCCTGTACTATCTTCAATATCCAAGTTAATCACTGCCGATTCGTTATGTTTAGGACTGGTAGGTAACCTGTCTCTTGAAAATACTCCGATGAAATGATGTATTTTCAACATACGTGCATACTTTATAATCTCATAATCGTATAACGCTCTATTGGGTAACGTAGAAATTAGTTTTTTGAGATTTTTTTCGTTTTTCTGGTTTTCTTTTTTATTCCATCTCCTCTATACGGCGTTAGATATAAACCATTACCTTTTTCAATTTTATACGATTACCCTTTATACGGTGCTAGATATAAACCTTTATCCAAATGAATGGGTGTATTTCTATTAGATTTCATATCATTTACGGTTTTAACTATGTTCGGAACTCAGTATAATTAAAATTAAATAACAAGAGATTAGTTATGTGTGGACTGTATTTCGATTTATTTTAGGCAAAGAAAACATTTAACTTAGCATTAAAACGAACACATATAATAAAAATATCGAGGGTCGATCCGGACATGACCGCGTACAAAATCGCAACGGCACGGCGCATGCTCAGTTGCACCAACTTAACCGGTCGAGAGTACGAAACAAACTACGTTAGATATACCACACGTAAATATAAGAAATTATATTTTTTTCACCAATTTTATTTTTTATCGCGTTTTTAGCAGCACTTACCACACATTTAAAACCACACCCGGCACCCATCTTGCGTTTAGCCTTCATAGCCGTAGCCTTTTTCCTTAAGATCCGAATTTTTCGACTTAAATACTTCCCAAGCTTGATTTTCTAAAATTTTGTCTGCGTTATGTTTATCGACTAACGAACTATTATTTTCATAAGCTATATTGTGTTCTTGAGCCAATTCGTCCAAACTGTTTATTCCACGTTCCCCACGTTCCAATCTTTCCCGTAATTTAGTACCCGGACCACAAAATCTAGAACAATATTATATACTATGTATCAACTTATAGTTAGTTAATGATTTACGTACCTATAGCCTGGTAAATGTAATTCCACCGGCAAATGGTTTATAAGAGAGTTCACAACACCCGAGCCTTTATTTGTGTTATTCTTTCGAAAGCAGGCCATCGTGTGATTCACTTTATAATAGTATCACTTTATTTATATTAAAATGCAGTTCATCGAACAGGAGCAAAAACTCTCAGTTTATAACATCGATACACCGGAAACTGCGAAATCAAGACACGGACCGCTGTTTCCAAAGACTGTACGGTCGTTAATATTGGGCAGTTCTGGTTGTGGAAAAACAAATTTAATATATTTTCTGATAGTTGACGAAAACGGTTTACGATTCGAAAACGTTTACATATATGCCAAAACGTTGGAACAACCGAAATATCAGTTACTGAAACAAATTATTGACGAAATTGACGGCGTTAATATATTTACATTTTTCGAAAACGAAAATTTTATTCGTCCTGAAGAGGTTTTACCTTATTCTGTGTTTGTCATGGATGACGTAATCGTTGAACATCAAGGTGTCATTAGAGAATATTTTTCACGTGGAAGACATAATAAAGTTGATACATTTTATTTAGGTCAGAGTTATTCGAAAGCAGTTAATACGTGATAATGCGAATTTAATTGTATTATTTAGACAAGACGAGAGAAATTTAAAACACGTGTATAACGAACACTGTTCCGGTGATATGAATTTTTTAGAATTTAAACATGCTGGAATCGGGATCGGTTTTCATTTGTCGTAATTTATAAAGACAGTGAACGTGACAACGGACGTTATCGACTCGGTTTTGAAAGGTACGTCGTTATATAAGACGGCGATTTATGTATATAATTCGCATTTAACACGTAATCATGGACGAGGAAGTATATTAAACGAGATAGTTAAGGCGAAATATTGTATTAAACGAAAATATAGCCTTTTGAAAACCGGTGAAACTAATGTTCAACAATTAGTATCAAAAACGTTTAAGCCAATAATCGATCCACTAAATAAAATGTCAAATACGTCGTTTCTAGCATCACCACCACCCCCTTCATCACCACCACTACCACCACAGAATATAGATAAAAATAATATTGAGGAAACAGAACCTATTGAAAGTTTACTTGATGAAGAAAACACAAGCGATGATAAATATCGGCAAAGAATAATCAATTGGTTTCAGTCTTATGATTTAGGTAAAACTTATGGTCCAAAATTAAATTATTCTAATGGGATTATTACTCTAGGCAATGGAAAAATCAATTTCTTTCAAAACACATTAATTATCAAAGACATAGTTTACCCATTAACACCCGGACTCGTTCGTTTGTTGTTTTATAAACATCCAACAGTATACACCGAAAATGACTTGAAAACATATAAACAGATACTTATTCAGACCTCTGCAAATTTGACACAAGACGGTTAAAAGATTAAAAAGTTTGGTGATAAATATACAGGTGTCATTGTAAAGTTGTTTCCGATATCGGGGAGTGGGCTTTCTCTAAAACTGCAGAAACATAACATAATATATTGGGACGATCCTAAACAAACTAGTCGATAGATTACGACTTTAACTATAATCACAAGCGGCAGGTAATACAGGTGTATCCAATGAAATTTTATCGATTTTTGAAGAACTACTGAAAGCCTGTTTAATAAAACGAATACCCAATGTCTAAACGTGAAATTGCGTTTGAACTGCATAAACCGTCAAGAAAAAATTGTGTTAGACGAAGGGTCAATGTGTATGGCGAAAACGATTTATGGCAAGCCGACTTGGTTGAAATGATACTGTACTCAAATCAAAATAAAGGATTCAAGTATATACTATGTGTAATCGATTGTTTTACAAAATTCGCGTGGGTTATACCTCTTAAATCTAAAACAGGTACCGAAGTCACCAATGCAATGTCTAAAATATTAATTAATAGCTCACCGAGGTTATAACAATTCGATAATGGTAAAAAATTTTACAACAAAACATTTAACACGTTAATGGATAAATATAACATTAAGAAATATTCGACTTATAGTACTAAGAAAACGTGTAATGTCGAACGATTTAATCATACATCAAAGTCGTTAATGTTTAGAGAGTTTACGGTCAAAATCTCGCATAATTGGATTTCTATATTACCAATGTTAATAGACAAGTATAATAAATCTATGCATAGTACTGTCGGAATGTCACCTACGCAAGCCGACGAAACCCCGTCATTAGTTGTATTGAAACAACGTAATATCGTAAATAGAAAAATAAAATTTAAAATAAATGACAAAGTCCGTATTAGTACACATAAAGGAATATTTACAAAAGGATATTTGCCAAACTGGTCTTCGGAAATATTTAAAATTGTAAAAATAAACAAAACAATACCTACTGCTTACCAATTAGAAGATTATACAAGGAGACCTGTAGCTGGGTATTTTTATAGTGAAGAATTATCTAAAACATATTATCCCAACGATTATCTGGTTGAAAAAATTATACGTAAAAAATAAAATAAATATTCATCAAGTGGATAGGTTTCGACAAATCGCATAACAGTTGGATAAAAGCCAATGATCTTAAATTATAATCGCAGTATTTGATATAAATTCATACATCATGGATGTATTCAACAACTCGATCAGTGAACGTGAAAATAAAACAACTAAACAAATTCAGGAATCTTACAGAATACTTAAATCTCATGTGATGGCAAATAAACAAACATTAGATCTACATAAAAATAGTATTCTTAATCTTCAGGATAAAATACGCATGTTAGAAACTGTATACATGGAAATCGATACATTAAAATAAATATATTATAACTTTTCAAACAAAGATAAATACTATTGAGAACAATATAGTACAAAATAACATATCTTTTATTGCTCTTGAAAATAATGTGAAAAGTATACGAGATGCTTTAATTGATATTCAAAATTCTGCAAAGAATATTAAATAATAAACATGCTAATGTTAAATACTAATAATAATGTAATAGTCAGTAGTATAGCGACTACACAAAGAGAAAGACGTGCGTAATAATTTCATCGGCTATATTAGATATTCAATGCATTCTTGGAAAAAATTCAAAATATCTTATTAAGGAACTGTCGGTTATCGATACCGATACTTGGTCGACAAAACACTGGATTTTCAAACACTATAACAATACACAAGACGAAAAAAGTCAAAAGACTAATAAATGGCTTGAACAGCAGTTTCATGACCTGTCGATGGAATACGGCGATATCGAGTACGAAAAAATCGATAGAATATTGAATTCGCTCAACTTTTAACACATTTACGTTAAACGAGAATAAAAACAAACAATTATCAACAACTTTATTCCACATGTAACTGTTATCAACATTGAACAACTCGGATGTCCACGACTGGATCAATTATGCGTTGAAGATAGTTTACCTTGTTGTATTTTCCATATAAATTTGAACCCAAAACATTATATATTTTATAAAGATTTTACATTAAAAAAATGGTTTATAAATAATATTTAAATTGTATGTTTTTTTTCTCAATAAAAATTAATTTCATAATTAACGAATATGTGTTTAAATTTTACAATTCTTATTCAAAATCAGTTTACAAATATATATATATATATATATATATATATATATATATCAAGTGTATACTATTAAGTATAGATGTATAAAACATGACTAATATATAAATTTAAAAAAGAAAATATATACAAATATAAACAAAGCATATCTACAATTATATCAGAAAATTATTTTTATAAAATAGAGAAATGTTTAAAGAAAATATTTATCATGCCTCAAGTTCATTATTAGCGTCGGCCATTATTTCACTGAAACATATATAAAAATTCAGTTAAGTAAAATAGATTTTAAAAAACCGTATTTTCAGTTTAACTCACTTAATCTTATAGTGTCCATATGCCAGCGTATGTATTTGGTCATCGAGTATAAACCGTTTGTCGTCATGACTGTTGTAAGTCAACTTTTTTGTTTTTATAGTCATAATTTGATGTTTATATGATCTAATGGAAACATTATTAATATATTTATCATAATTATCGTCAACGAATAAATATTTTGTATGATCTTCCAACGTCATGTATTTTTTGACCACATATCCCCTGATGCTTTTTGCCTTGATTTGTTCTTTTCCCTCGATGTTATAGGCGTACGATTTTGTTCGTAAGGCAATAAATTCCGTCATGATCTTCCCGTCAGTCTCATCTGAAAAAAGACCGAGGATCTTTTTCTCTTGTCTGTATAGCATGGATGATCTCGAGACAGATTCGAAGTGTCCATGCGATTTAGCAAATTTGGACACTTTAACAGGTCAGCGTAAATATCATCCGTTTCTAGTATACTAGTATACTAGTGAATCTACAACTTTTGAGCAACTTCTCAATATCGCTAACACAGAAAAGCTCTCTTGCCGACGTTTTAAACGCTCTATTCTCAAGAGTCAATTCCATGGTAGGTATATTGTATGCACCCTCTAATTTCAAATTATATTTTATAGGATGAAGACTTACGCAATCACTGAGTTTAGCGTATATTTCTGACTTTATCGAATGCAAAAATGTATTATACTCGGTTATATTTTCCGTATTTCTTCGATAAAACCAAACTGCTGTTCGGTTGAAACAAGAATCTATTTTAATAAAGCCTGAACTATTCGCTAAATCCAGCCTAAGCTGTTTGCGTTTTACTTTAGGAGAAGTATTAACGCGTTTACCTCCAGTGCATTTAACCGCAGTGGGTGCTCGATTAGTCATTAACAGCGACGAACTCGATACTACAGCGCTCGGTAATGGACCTATCGTAATATGTTATAATTATTTTAAATATCTTAATTTAAAAGAAAACAAATATTTACTTGTCGCTTGATCTTCCTTAATACTCATAGCCAAATTAAACACTGGACTATACTTTTTTAGATCTAATAAAATAATAATTATTAAATTTGTATATGATTATTAGCTGTATATTAGTTAGAAATTACTAATCCCCTAGATTTTAAATTTTTATGAAGTAAAATTATTTCTCCGATTATTACATTATTATTTTAAAATATTCCCGATCGAAAGCTAAATTAAACACCTCTACAATTAAAAAAAATAATAATATTTACTCACCGTGCTTTTTCTGAACATGTCGGATTAAATTATCTCTTATGGTGAAAATTTTAGAGCAATCACCACATGAAAATCTAAATTCGTCGTGCGATTTACGATGTCTAAGCATATTGCTTTTTACGGTAAACATTTTTTCACATACTTCTCAATTAAATATGGTAAAAGCGGTATAACACTAAACTCACAGAAAAATCACAAGTTGGTTTAAATTTCGTTTCTAAATAATTTTACTGCTCAAGTCTGCCTGAGTAGATCTTGATACGGTTGAAATTTAGAAACGTATTAAATTAAAATAATAGCAAAACCGTCTTATATAGGAGTATAGTAGGAATTAGTAAGTTATTTTTCAATAATCGATTTTTTCTTGTATAGTGTACACTCTTTAAACATTTGCCATAATAATTACACATACGATACAATATTATGCTAATGTTCATTTTTAAAATAATCATTAAATACCTGTCACGTGATTGTACAAAAATGTAACATCCTAATATTTTTATAGTAATGATATGATTTATAGGAAAAGATTAAATGCAGGTGATACACACAGTGTACATAAGATAAGAGCTAATGAGAGGATCGGGCAGCACTGATATTAGAGGTGATAAGAGATTTTATCATAAAGTGCCTGCGTGGTTCCTGGGAAAGAATAGGACCACGGAGTGTTCCTCCTGTCATAAGAGGTGATAAAGGAACCTGGTGAAGAGCAGCAGCTGCATCAGTATCAAGCTAAAGTGTAAAATAAATGACATTGGAACGGCGTAATCTTGAAGAAATGCAAGCAGAACTGAGTATAGTTGCATCACTGCGATGTGGAAGGAGACGGAAGACCCACCACATTATAAATTATTCCTAGTAAAAATCATCATGGCTGAAAAAAATATTACCACGGCCCTCAATCCCCGGCAGACCTTCAATGGTCAGAGGGTGCTAAGAATCTCCGGTTCAACTTTGAGGATTGCAACCTGGAATGTTAGAAGCATAGTAGGTGATGGAAGATTGGAAAATTTAATAAAAGAAATGGACAGGTTAAAGATCAATATCCTTGGAGTATGTTCAACCCGGTGGAATAATACCGGCACCTCTGTAGTGAACAATGGTGAGTATAAGATTTATCGTTCAAGTAGAAATAACAAGGATCAAAAGAACAACTATAACATTGCTATTACAGTCAACAAAGAAGTAGAACATTGTGTCACAGGATTTATGCCTCTCTCAGACAGGGTAATGATGTTGAATATTGCAAGTGAAGTTGGTGTTGTAAATATAATCCAAGCATATGCCCCAACTGCAGATAAAAAAGATGAAGAAGTAGAAATGTTTTATGAAGACATTAAAACATTATTAACTGGAACAAAGAGACATAATATAACAATGGTTTTGGGTGACTTTAATGCTAAAGTTGGGAGCAGCGCGGTGATTGGATATACTGGAGCGTTTGGACTAGGGGATCGTAATGAAAGTGGAGACCGATTAATAGAATTCTGCCAGAACGAAGAAATGCTTATCACCAACACAACTTTCAAGCTACCTAAGAGGCGTCTATACACATGGACTGCTCCTGGAGACGGCATTTATGACAAAGTTATATGAAACCAGATTGATTACATCTTGATAAGAAAAAGGTTTCGCAATGCTATTAAATCGGTCAAAATGTATCCTGGCGCTGATGTTTCGTCCGATCATAACCCTGTTGTTGTAGTGGTTAAAGTTAAATTAAAGAAAGTACAACGTAAGACACATAAAAACATCTTAGACATGAACAAACTAAAGAGTAGCGAAATAGAAAACAAATTGAAGATTAAAATACAAAAGAAAATCAGAATTATTCGCAATGAGAATCTAAAAACCAATGATGTAAATACAAAGTGGGAGAACCTTCAATGTTCAATATTAAAATGAATAAGGCAGGATTTGAAGCCTGAACGATTGAAAAGAAAAGAATGGATGACGGAAAACATTTTAGACCTCATGGAAAAACGACGAAGATACAAAAATGTAAATGAACTAAAGTATAAGGAAGTACATACAACAATACGAAGGGAAATAAGAATAGCCAAATAAAAATTCTACCTAGAAAAATGTATGGAAATTGAAATGTTAGATAAGATACACAATAGTTTCAATATACACAAAAAAATAAAGGAAATGACTGGTTTTATTAAGGAGAATACAATAGGTATAATAAGAGAAGATGATAGAACGATGATAACAAACACAACAGGAAAGATTTAAAAATGGATAGCGTATGTAAAAGAATTATTTTTTCAAAATAGACCAGAACAAGGAAACATTGGACCAGCAGAAGAAGGCCTCTCAATATTGAAAGAAGATGTGATAAATATGCTAAAAAATGTAAAACTCAGGAAAGCTCCCGGACCAGATGAAGTTTCTTTAGAATCGTTAAAATTATTAAAGGATGAAGGAATAGACCTTTTGGTGGACCTTTTCAACACGATTTACAAAACCGGAAACATTCCAGAACAATGGCTGACGTCTACGTTTATCACATTGCCTAAAAAGAAGAATGCGAATCACTGCTCAGATTATAGGACAATTGCTCTCATGAGTCATACATTAAAGTTATTTTTGAAAATAATTCATAGAAGTATCTGCAAAAAATTGGAAAAAGAGATTAGTAAATCTCAATTCGGTTTTAGACAAGGCATGGGGACCAGAGAAGCGTTGTGTGGAATAAATATTCTAACACAGAGATGTATGGATGTTAACAGAAATATCTTTGCCTGCTTTATAGATTTCACAAAAGCGTTAACTCTTTAGTTTATTAAAGTAAAATCTATACTTATTAATTGTAATAATAAATAGGTATTGGCTCAAAATTATTAAAATCTTGATCATGTATTCATATTCAAAACAGTTTGTATTATTATTATTTCTATTTTATAGCCATAGAAAAATGCAAAGGTATGTAATAAAATATTACTCTATGTTTTATATTTTAAGACCAAATAAAATATTTTGTAAATTTGTGACTCGACATTTCTTATATGATTTTCATAACCATATTCCATAACGAGTGTCAATATGTAATACATCATTAGTTTAGTTTAATTTAGAATATATTATTTATACATTTTAAAATATACAATTTAAATATCAGTGATGTTTTTAACAGAGATTATTATCAAAGACGGATATAATGGTTAGTGATTAATAGCAATTTTCAAATTATAAACTTCGATCTACATATTTAAGTTTCAAAAAAATCAACTATTAGGTGACTTATTTTCAATAACATTTTTTTTGTCCCTGAAAAAAAATTAACATTAAAGTACCTAATGACTCTTTTTTTATTACAAGAATTAATTACAAGATAGTAAATTAATTATTTGAGTATAGAAATAATTATTTTCACAAACATAATCAATTACTGTAAAATATCTATATATATTTATATATTTTTATAGGGACTTGTGAGGAAAATTTACAAAAAGCTAGAAATGAAAACGAATGTATGATTTAATATATAAAACAATATTATAGTTATTTTATTCAAAATAATATAGCCACAATACTTCTTATTTTCGATTTTAACAAGTACTATATAAATAAATAAATACGATTATGTCTTATTGTCGTATTAAGAATATTCAACCGGGTAACATTTAGTCTTCATGAAATTCGATAAACTACTAATTTTTTAACCTTAAACTAGGTACTGTATTATTTACCAAACTTTAATTTAAAAACATCATTGTATGACTCTCTCAAAATAACCTTCAATATCTAGGCAAAGCTAGGATTAGTATCTAGTAGTACTAACAGCAAGGCTATTTTAATAATATTACTTTAAATCGTTTGAGATTCAATTTCATTCAACTGTAAAATTTGTTTTTTATCATAATCAAACCAAATACATAAAAAATAATTAGCGTAATTTTTTATGGCTAAATAATTGAGTTTTTTTGTATCTTATGTGTGTACATTTACATAAATTTCAATATTTATACAGTTATATAAATTTGTTTTTATTTTTTACTTTCTAGCCAATGACAGTTACAAGAAATATTCTAGTGTGTTGTTTGTTTTAATATTATATTTCTCAATATTATATCATTTTCAATGATTATATATGTATATAATAATAACAGAATAAAATAATAAAATATTTATTTTATATAATTTACTAAATAATTATTTTCCAGCAACACATAAAAAAAAAATCGTTTCATGTAATTTAGATATATCATTTAAAAATAAAAAAAAATTTAACACATATTTTGCTTTTACTATCTCAATTATTTATAACAGGCCAATCATTTATATATATAGTGAAATATTTGTTATTTAAATTTAAATTTATACTTGTTAGTAAGAAGAAATTATCATCGACATCAAAGTCATATTATATTTTAAATTGTAAAAGTAAATAGTTTGTAGAAGAATTAAAATAGATTCTTTTCACAGTACACCTACTAATCTAATAATAATTTCAATTTCGTTATACTTAAAACAATGTTTTTTACGAATTTATTATTGAATTATCTAAATAATCTACGTAGTTATTATAATTTTTGATTTGATGGCTCAAATGTTGGAATGTTAAATGAAATTATTTAATTGTTTGCAATGAGATGTAGGTTATACACTCATATTTCGCAAACACACACACCCTAAAATTTGACTTTAATACCCTTTCTTAATGTACTATATGTTGTGAATTGTAATGGTTAGGAAGTTTACGTATACGAATTAAACTTTAAATGATTTTACCACATTTTTACTTTTCAGATTTAACAAAAGGTTTCATCGGGCAACTTTTGCTTTATGCTAATGAGAGTATGTATATAAGTATTATTCCAATAGTTAAATTCAAGTTTAATAAATAAATCTTTATAATATAATTTATTTGTTACTTGTAAATTGTAGTTTATTTTATTTGTCAGCTAATTGTGTTCTTATCAATTATAACTATCAACTGTGTATTATAAAATGTCTAAATGGAAAAATTAATAAATCGGTAAAAACTATTTAATGTATTATGCATTAATTATTGTATGTATTTATTAGTATACAACGGATATGTAAATACGAGGTGTGACAATAAAATAACGAGACTTTTTTAATAAAAGTTATTTATTTTTAAAATTGTACAATTTAATGATTGTCACCTTCAAAATACCTTCCCTGAGCATCATCGCACTGTTGCATACGTCGCTGCCATTCTTGAAAACAATGTTGTCATGTTTCAGTCAGCGCTTTTAGAAGTTCTGCCGTTTTCATTTTTACGTCATCAACCGTTTGAAAATGGGTTCCTTTTAATAAACTTTTAATTTTTGGGAATAAGAAGAAGTCACAAGGAGGAAGGTTTGACGAGTACGGGGGATGTTAAAGTATAGAAATATTTTTTTCAGTTAAAAAACGTTGAATTGAAAATGCACTGTGAGCTGGAGCATTGTCTTGGTGAAGAACCCAGCCATTTTTCCACAGATCTGGTCGCTTTTTTCTAACACGTTCTCTTAATTTAATTAATACCTCTTTATAATAATATTGGTTGATAGTTTGCCAACTAGGAACCCATTCAATAAAAATTATTCCCTTGATGTCAAAGAAAACAATGAGCATTGCTTTGAATTTCGACTTGCTCCGAATGAGCATTTTGAGCGAATTGCTTTCTTCATTCTTGGGGAAGTTGGTGTCTTCCAATGCATGGATTGCCTTTTAGTTTCAGGATCATATGTAAAAATCCATGTTTCATCACACGTAATAATATTATTTATAAAAAATGGATCATCTTTGATGATTTTTAAGGTGTCAGAACAAATTTCTTTGCGATTGAATTTTTGATCAATCGTCAAATTTTTAGAAACCATTTTAGCACACACTTTTTTCATATTTAAATTTTCAACTAAAATTTTACGAACACTTTCTCTATCAATATTTACCATCTCTGCTACAACTCTAACACTTAATCGACGATCTTGCCGAATAATTTTGTCGATTTTTTTAACGTTTTCATTTGTTGAAGATGTAGTAGGACGTCCAGAACGATCATCGTCTTCGACGTCCCCTCTTACACTGAAAAACCGTTTGTGCCATTCAAAAACGCGAGCTCTTGATAATAATTCTTCACCATTAACTTCATATAATATACGAAATGATTCCGCGGCAGTTTTTTTTAATTTAACAAGAAATTTAATGAATGTGTTAAAGCTTTCATGGATTGTTAATTTTCTGCCAATGTTTTCAGATTTATCCACGTGTATATTTTTGGGCTGACGTTTCGGACTCATTTCAAAGTCCAACCTTTAGAGCGTAGTTACCTTGTCGAATGTTGTAACTATACTGCCTGCTTGGCTTGTGTCTTACTATCTTATATACCCATACAGTGATTATCGATAAAGTCATCGTTGTCCATGACATTCTTTACATTGTCTTCTTCCTTTTTGCTAGTAATAAACTATTACGAAATTAAATTAAGAATATTAGAAGAAAATTGGCATACATTGATGAAGACTTAATAAAACTAAAAGAAAAATTGGATTCAACGATTGATCAAGATACTATGACAAAACTAACACAGATGGTCATACTACAACAGAAAAAAGTCTAGATGATCAAAACCAACAAACAAAAGGCAAAATTCACGCAACTCTACGAGAAATACAACAAACAAAAACCAGTTGACTACATCAAGAAAACCGCAGTGGTTATCCTAACGGACAAAATATTAACAGACCACGAATTGGGCATCTTAGAGAAGGGCTTCAATTTTTCTTTCGTCCCGAAGAAAATACTAAAAGAAGATATAATTAGTAGCATAGAAAATTCATTATACAAACTTAAAGATCATGAAAAAGAAATAATCAAACAAGAAAGTTGCAAAATCTTAAGAGAATCAACATTACCGAAACCCAATTACAATAAAGAAGAAATAAATGCACTGATGAAATTACGTAATGACAGCAATATACTAATATTAAGAGCAGACAAAGGCAACGCAACAGTGATCGTAAATACTGAGGATTACAACAACAAAATGATGAAAATATTGACTGAAGGACCATACAAAACGGTGAAAAGAAACCCTCTTTATAGAAGAGTAAAACAAGTCAATGAGGAAACGAAAAAGGCAATAACAGATGAAAAAGAACGGAAACAACTTCTAGTGACAGCACCAAGATTACCAAAAATATACGGGGTTCCGAAAATCCACAAAAAAAACGTGCCACTCAGACCCATTGTAAGTGCAATTAATTCTCCAACATACAACCTAGAAGGACATATTACAGGAATATTAAAAACGCAAATCGGGAAGACATCATCTTACATCAAAAACTCAACACACTTTGTGGAAAAAATACAGCAAACCAACTGGGAAAAAGAAGACATCATGGTCAATTTTGACATAACCTCATTATTCACAATGGTGCCAGTAGAAGTTACATTAAAAATCATAAAAGAGAAAAAATGGCTAGATGACAAATTGAACAACCTATTGAAACTGTGTGTCAGGACAACAGTCTTTACTTATCAAAATACCATATACGAACAAACTGTTGGAATGGCAATGGGATCATGACTAGCACCGGTTTTTGCTAATATTTTCATGGAATGGTTTGAAGAAGAAGCTATGGAAACTTATGGCTAAAAATCAAAAATGTGGTTACGATATGTTGATGACACTTTTATACAATGGCAACACGGAGAAGACGAGTTTAAAAAGTTTCTGCAACACTTAAATAGCATACACACTAATATACAGTTCACAATGGAGAGAAAAGAAAATGAGCAGCTACCGTTCCTGGATGTGTTAGTATGGAAAGGAAAAAATGGGAAGTTTAGCACAGGAGTTTACAGAAAAAGGTCACACACTGACAGATATTTACATGCTGATTCACACCACTGCCCCACACAAAAAATGAGATTATTACATACAATGGCAACAAGAGCTGTTAGAATAGCCGACGAAAACCACATAAAAGAGGAAAAGGCGCATTTACGACAAGCACTACAAAACAACGGATACGCATTAACAAACATAAACAAGGCACTAAGGAAAGCAGAGAGAAGGAATAACACAATTACAATCAATAAAGAGGAAAAAGAAGACGACATGAAAGGAACATTGATACTTCCGTACATTCAAAGAATTACGGACCGCATCTCAAGAATCACCAATAAACTCAAACTAAAAACAGTCTTCAAACCAAATACAGTTATTGGATCTCTGTTCCGGAGCCCTAAGGATAAATTACCAGACATGCTAACATCCGGGGTCTATGAAATACCATGTTCATGTGACAAATCATATATAGGACAAACAGGAAGATCAATCGAAATAAGGATAAAAGAACATGAAAAAGACGTGGATTACCAAAGAGTGGATAAATCTGCAGTAGCTGAACATGAAATAAAATAATGGACATGAAATAAAATTCGACCAGGTTAAAATACTGAACAAGGAAGCTCATTTTGGGAAAAGAATGTACAGAGAAGCAATAGAAATCGAAAAATGTCCAGAAAACTACAACAGAGAAGATGGATGGAAACTTAGCAAATCGTGGTTACCTATTATACACCAGGAAAAAAGAAAACAACTGACCAAAAAAACCACAATAACAACCGAGACAGCCACAATCACTATAAATGGTAATTGCCAGTGTAGAAAGGGAAGACCGAAATGTAAAGATTGTCAAGGGCAACCAGTTATCGCCGGGAATCACAAGCAAAGGCAGCCAGTCAACGACGAGGTCACTGATAACCGCACACGTATTACCAGTAATTGCCATTGTAGAAAAGGAAGAAGACAATGTAAAGAATGTCAAGGACATCGTTGTCAGGTTAGATAATAACTTTATCGATAATCACTGTATGGGTATATAAGATAGTAAGACACAAGCCAAACAGGCAGTATAGTTACAACATTCGACAACGTAACTACGCTCTGAGGATGGACTCTGAAATGAGTCCGAAACGTCAGCCCAAAAATATACACGTGGATAAATCTGAAAACATTGGCAGAAAAAAAAAAAAAAATTTAATGTTAACACGTTGTTCGATTTTTATATCTAACATTTATCGGCAGTAAAGTCGAACTCGCACTAATAACTAGGCTACTAACGTATAAAAAAATTAACCGATTTCATCAGTGTTTATAGTACTTTTAGATAAGTGTTTTCTAATCATATTTCAATAATCGTTTTATAGATAACGTTAATAGTTTAGGTTATATTTAGAAAGTCTCGTTATTTTATTGTCACACCTCGTATACATTTGTATGTAAGAGATTGTCAAAAATTTTTTGAATAATTAATCATTAAGAAATTCTGTTAACAAATGTTGAAAAAAATCTTTGACAAAAACTTCATAAAATTCAATAAACAGCGGGGAAATAATCTAATGTACTAAAAAAGTAAAAATTCGAAATGACATATAAAAAAAAAAGGGAAATTAATATAAGGTGTATTATATAATTGAAATTTTGCTTATAGATTTTCTATCGATAACCGTCGAGGATTATTGCGAAATGATTATCATATTGGAATTGTTCAGTTCGGATATAAATAATGAGGACGACACAACAGAAACATAAAGTCAAGATATATATTGAATAATGATTTATCTATTTAGGGGAAAGAAGATTTAATGTTTCAAATAACATTGAGTTTTTATTTTAGTTATAGGCCACATGTTTTTTTCATAATAATTTATTATTAATCTATTTATTAATATTTAAATGTGCATGAGTATTTTACATATAAGTCGAAATAACATTTCCTTAGTTTCTAATAAATATTATAATTTAGCTTAGTTTAAATCATTTTTGTGAGTCTTAATTTTTTTGTTTTCTTCCTGAGTCATAGGATATAAAATATTTCACATTATCAATAAGCATATTTTATATACATATGTAATACAATTAAAATTCTCTTGACAGTTCACACTATTACTTTTATTAGTGATCTTCCGAAAAGAGTGATTAAATGTTTTTAGTGTTGAATCATCTTATTTTTTATTTTTCATTCATATTTATTTTAAACTTAAATGTTCTCATAATTTAAATTCGTTTATCTCTAATCCTTATTTGTTACAATTATATCAACAGTTAGTAGTATAGAAATTTTCACCTTGAACCAGAATTCCGAGGTGGCGGGCAAGTGGGCACCAAACAACAGTCTCCTTGTTTTCTAGTATCACTCTTAGGTAATTAGGGACACTCCACGTACGGTATGACCCTCGAGTTGTAACTGGAATCGGCAGTCCCATAACGTCTCGTATTTACTACGATAATCGTCATATCGATGGCAAGTCGCAGGGTGAGCACCTATGTGTCACAAGCATGGCGTTCGGGTGGTTCTGCATCCCTTCCACCGTATCACCCTCTGCTATGGTCAACGTGTCGTTTGCAGTAGCTGACCATGATCGTTCTTCTGGGCAGTGGAAGACGAAGAGAGTTGATCATTATAAAAAAAAAACATTCTTACCGATATTGCCCTTTTATAAACAATATTTTATTAAATTTTAAACAAATTCTATTTTAATGACTTAAAATTTATTATTATAACTTAATGATTTAATATTTAATTATTAAGGTAAAGTACTTTTTAAATCGAACGAGTTCCTCGATATTTATTTTAATTCATTTATGTATTTTGAACTTTCTGTGAAGTTTAGGTTCGGCTTATAAATTTAAATTTTATAGTTCTGATCGGTAATAGTTCATTATGATTTTATATTTATATTGTATAAATATTGTCCGTTTGCCAAGCTAGTAGATACGTAAGATATTATAATATAACACCAGAATTTGTATAATATATTTTTTGTAACTTTTGTAAAGAAGTTCACGTCAAAAAAAAACGCAATTACTACATACCAGCGCCACGACGACTACACAAATGAACTGTTGTTGGAAGTAGATACATTTTCCTGGCCCGCCCCCCCCCCCCCTCGGGATTTCAATTTAAAAGTAGAAGCCTTTGTTTGTGCTATCTTTATGCTGGTTCGTGCCCAAATTTGAACGCCTGTGCAGCAATCTATTTTTTATGATGTTAAAATGCATTTATTAGTTCATGATTTTAAAACCAAACAACAAAACGTATTAAACATTTTTATTTGAAATCAATCGAGTTAGTAATATCATCTACGAATTTTAAAGATATCAAAAAAATATTGAAGTTAATTTTTTTAACAGCTTTGAGTGAAAACAAATGGACTAAAACCTAACAATGAACCAACTTAGTGCGAATTGGCAAAACAATATTTAAAAGAAAGAATAGCTACACATAATATAAATGATATTAATTTAGAACAAAAAGAAGGTAAAAAAGAGATTAAAGAAATTCTATTAATAACTAATGACGAATTTGAATCAACGAGAATCCACGAAGAAATTAAATTTATATATAATGCATGTGAAACTGATGTTAATGTAAACGGACTTATTGGCGACCATGACAACATACAATATAACCCAAATATTAACAAGAAGCTTTATAATTGTTGAAAATTATTACCTTGTTTGTCAGCTGTAATGACACCAATTTCCGGTCATGGAAATATTACAGAAACGAGCGCAACTCCAGAAAGTTTATTTAAGGATCTAAAAAGTATAATTTTAAAACATAAAACGCTTCCAATAAGAATCGATGAATTTTAACACACATGTCACTTCGGTAATTGGAACTAACTGCACAATAAAATTTAATTTAATACACAATGAATCAAAAATCACTGAAAAGAATATTAAATTTGACATGAAAAATGAATTAAATACAACTCCCACAGCTAGATCGGATGAAAATACAGAAGATGTTTTAGAAAATTGGAAAGAACTAGGAGAACTGGAAAAAAAAAACTAGAAAAAATAATTATTTAGAAAAAGACCCTTCAGTATTATATTATAACGAAAACAGCAGAATTAAAAGTCAGGTTATTGACATTTTACGTAATGGAAGTTGTGCCAATAAAAATAGATAATAAATGTTACACATAATCCAACTCATGTCTATTTGACTCTCTTTTTCATGTATTATGCACTATATATATTGATGATCTTCTGTATACGAATTTTATAAATAAAAAGTCCGAAGAAAATATTAATTTTAAAATAATAAGTTTTGCAGTTAGAGATGGTATCAATATATAAACATATCATAGACGGGCAATGATATTGAAACATTTACATTCGAGTCAACAGATAAATCAGATAATTTTACAAACACCAATTAAGGTACGACACAACAAAAATTGAAAAAACTGTTAGAGAATCTTCGAAAGTAAAATGTCAATTTCTAATTTATTCATAAATAATAACAACCATATATTTAAAATATTTTTTATTTATTATTATATTACTATATTTACTTTATTGTTATAATAATTTTATTAATCAAAAGTATGATAACATTGTAGTAATACAAAAAATAAATAAATTATTTTAGTAATAATTAACTTTGTAATAATACAAAAAGAATAAAATAAAGTAAAATTGTTTATTTAATTGGTGGTGAGTAATTATTAAGGAGATGATGACGGGGATATATTTAAATAGAGCACGAAGTGAATCTCGAGAATCGTTTAGGCTTATTTAAAATAATTATTTTTATGGAAATCACTGTAAAAATAGTGAGGTAAAAATGTTAGACAATACACTGAATTAAATTGTTAAATATTAAAACTTCTTACCTTGTGCTCGTGCGAAGTCTACTTAGTATCTGTAGAGACGAACAGTCGTGTAATGAAATTAAGTATATGGAAGAAAAAAGAAAAAGAAAAAGGTAAAGGCAAAGGTTGGATCGGTGACTCCGCTTCCAGAGCGAATTCACCGACGAGAATAAACGAACCAAAACTCAGTCAAATTATTCCGCAAAGACTAAGTTTGTCTCACGGAACACATACTTAAAGCGGAGTACTGGCTCGTCACATGAGTGTGCGCACACTGGCGAGGAGACGTGTTCATGGAAAGGTCTATGGTGTAGTTTTTGTATTTTTTGTGATATTTTTCTGCTATGTAAGACTCCGTTGGTGTTCCGACCGATCAACGAGCGACCAAATCATTGTTGAATTTTCTGACCGTTTAATTTTGTAGCAGCTGTTATATCCGGCGTTACAATGGTTTGTCTTTGATTTGTTCTCGCGCCTTTTCTGTTCTGCTCGTGCCACGTGCAACGCTTTGCGTCTATGTGGCAAGTTTATGTTTTTTATAATTCCAATGAACACTGTCTCTCATTGTTATATGTTTATCATTTCGTTTTAGTTCGAATAGTCCGTATAAGAGTTATTCGATATTTATTTTATAATTTCATTGTTTTTTTTACTTGGAAATTTGTTCGTTATTTCAAAAGGAGCAAACTTCAGTATGTTTTTGTTTATATAAAAAAAATATAAAATAGTTTCGTGATGTGTTCCGAGAAGATCAAACATTAGTGTATTTTATTTTTAAAAAAATATCAAATAGCTGCTTATGATTATATAATTTAAAGAACTAATACAATGAAAGAGTTTGGTTGTAATAACGATGATATTTGTGCATATCATTACAACATTTTTAATTTAAAAAAATATATTATAATATAATAGTTAATGTAATAAGAATTAAATAACCATTATAACTATTAAATTTGTTTATAAATAACTATTTGTCAACCTAAATGTAACCTACACAATACACAGCATGGCAATTAGAAACGAATTTAAATTTTTAATGTTTTAATCGTTATGTTTAACTAATAATAATCCGTATCATTTAAATTGATAAGCAATTTTAATCTACCAAGTAAGCAAATGGATTATAAAGTGATATTTTTAGTTGTCGATTTATCATCATAAAAATGAAAAGGTGTGGGTGATATTGTCAATATTTTTAAAATAAAACAACCCTTAGTGATCAAATATTATTTTGAATTGGGAAAATTAAATTTACCTAATTTAAAATAAAAAAAATTAGAATACAAATTAAATAAAAATTATAATTTAAAAATTTAATTTAAATTTAATTCAAGATAAATAAAATTTAATTAAAGTAATTTTTTCATTATTTAATTGTGAAACTATGTATATTACATAAACAAAATTGGTGTATATTAATCTCGCTCGATCCTTGTGCAGTGCTCGTAACAGCCGGCCGTTATTTAGCACAGAACAAGGATCTCTAGCGAGACCCTTCAATCAATGGTAAAATGTATAAAATCATTACCTTGGCCGGTAACACCTATTTAATACATTTTGTTGATAAATATTTTGTCTTTTTTTTTACATGCTATATAAATTTACACCTTATTTATCTCACATAATTATAAATTAATCTCGTGTATTCTAGTTTTTTAAACCTCGGTCGCGGGTTGGAGACCCTTTTCTTTAACTTTTGTAGAGAGTTGGCCATTGTGGGTTCCGGGTGCAGTACTTTACGTGCCCGGGAACCTCACAAATTGGCGCCCCTGTCAGGATTAACGTTAAGTTCGATTATCGTTATAATAATAATATAATAATAAAAAATATACATATAATGTATAAAATAGATTTTAAATCAGTCGTAATTTTTGTATTATTCTTCTGGATGTTACTTTAGCATCTGAAATCGGATTGCGTCTTGTAAGCTCGAAATTGACTAGTATGTGAATCTTCAGGGCCTCATGCATAGCATTATATCCTCTAAGCTCGATAATTGTATGAAGACTAATACATGTTTAAAAAAAAATCGTAAGAAATAATTGTGGTGAAATTATTAGTTTGAATATATATATATGGGTATTTTGTATTCTAATTTTAAAGTTTTAATGAGCTATAATTTAATTTTAATTACATTGTTTTGTTTCATAACTGTTATAATAATAAATAATAAATATAATTTACATAAGGACGTTAAATAATATCATTAATAGATCAATAATATATTATCTAAATTTGTGTTTACGTAAATGTATGTATGTGTATAAGTATGTATATATACAATGGCATATTAAGGGGGGACACAAGGGCCCGTTCCCTCCCCATTTACTGAATTTATATACTAAATAATAATTTACATTTTAATGCAAAAATGATGAATGCAAAATTAATGTTTATAAATTCAATACTGATTATAATTTGGTATCATCAAAAAGCACTATTATCCCATGTTCTTGTGGTATTTTGTATTTCATCAATCTATCATATCGGACACAGATTATGAGGCAATTCAATGGCGTTCATCTTCATACTATATATTACACCAAAGCCCAAAGACAATTCTAGTTTACCACTAATATGTAACCTAATTTCTAAGTGTATTATTTTTCTCAATTAAAAAAATTTACAACATTTTTATATAAATAAACCTTTCTCAGCCTTTAATAATAATTAGGAAAAACATACAAAACACACGTACCTACCTAAATTAATGTTATAATATTTAATATCATATCATGTAAAATATCAATTCTATCGTATGCATAATAGGTATGTAAAACTCGTAGCCACTCGATACCAAAGTCCCAAAGTCAATAGAGCATACAATAATTTATAATAATAGTACAATATTCATGGAAATCCATCACAGAATAAGTTATTTCTATATTCAGTGCACGTTAAGTTAAAAGCCCCTGCGAATCGTCCGTCAACGCGTAGACCCGGTATGACTATAATAAACCAAAATTTTTAAAACGTTTCGCCAATTAATGACGTTGTTTATTGACAATTTGTACTACTACAAATATACAGTTTTATAGTATTTATGTGGGTTCATCGAAAAATAATTATCATATAGTATTTATTATATTCTTATTTTGTGATATTATCTCATTAACCGGCTATCACAGTTTCACTCATTTTAACTGAAGTTAACACTTGACCGTTATTTTTTACAATTTTTACTGAAAAATGTTAAACATTTTCTAATTTTTTCACTTTTAATTTAATGAAAAATAATGAGTATTTAAATATATGATTCCAACAAAAAAGGAAAACAAACTATTACAAATTTTTTTAAAAAAAACCAAAGCTGGTTTTTACAATACTGGTAAGTTATTTGTAATATACTTTGTTATTAATTATATTATGCATATTATGCATTGTATAATGTTATATATTATATTTTTTTTAAGTTAGTATGAACAAAATTCGAGTGACATATTGATACAATCCTCTTCTTCGGTTATTTTGGAAACATTAAATGTAGTAAAAGGTAAGCACTAAGCTTCTTAATCATTTAGTTATTTTGTGTTTAAATTCAAAAAAATATTATTTAAATATTTCAAATCAATGTGTTTTCGTGGTTTTATTAAATTAATCTAGGTTCTAGATGTTAGTTATCCATATTACACCCATGCAGGGGCGGACTGAGTCCCTGAAGACTCAGGTGGGTAAGTTTTTAGGATGCCTTTAACGTAATTAACCCAAACAGGTGACTTACAATGTTAACTTTCAAATTAAATAAATAACTTGATAATGTATAACATAAAAAAAAATGTTGGAAAAAAAATAAAACCGACTTCGAAAATAATGCACTAAAAAGTGTGAAATAATTCACAAAAATTTTGTCGAAGTCGGTGCCGGATTCCAAATGGACACATAATATCTTGCTTATATCACTGCCAGACCAAATATCAAAGATATTTTATATTTAATATTCAATTACGAATATTACTTTAAAATAACGTTGACTTCAACAAGATTTTTGCGAATTATTTTTTCGGTTTTGTTTTTGTTTTTAAGTGTTTTTAGTAGGAACGGTTTGATTCAAACTACATAATAGTATAAATATAGCTTTTATTTAAAATATTAGGTATTATATTATTTTGTGCGGGCCAATAGGCCATAATAAAAAAAATATACCTCGAAGCCCAAGTACAACATTTTTAGGTAGCCTGGGCGGGTATAGCCTTTTACCCGCCCTGCCAGTCCGCCCCTGCACCCATGTTATTATTATTGCTACAATTTACTAAGAAATTATAAATATAATGTAATATTTTAGGACGTAGAATGTATTTTGAATTTATATAGGTACTGTTCGCGCAAGTCAAATAATCAAATGTCCGCACGTTCACGCCGAACGAAATGGCAAATTGTCCGTTTGGCCGCGGTGCAGGCGTAGAAACTTCGCGAACTTGCCTCCCTCCCGCCCTCTCGTCGTCTCTGAAACCCGACGTCTTTTCTGGTGTTGTGACGCCGCCGTCGTCGTTGTTGAGCTGCCGTTGGCGTGGCTTGACGTTGCAGCGTGTGCGTGTGTGTTACGCCGTTGCTGTGCCAACGTTCTACATTTTGTTCCGAGCCGTCTTGAAAACGTCTTCTTCAGTTGCCATCTGGTTCGTGAACGCCATACCAACCAATCCGTCTACGTTGCCGAGAAGCTAGCAGACACGGTAACGTTTGGAGTTCCTTGTTGTTACAAGTGGTTACTACGGACATATGCCCGTTTGTGCATATGCATATTTTTAGACATATTTGTATCGATATTCGTCTAGGTAATAATTAATTATAAGTTATAGTGTTCACTTCATGTCAACTTCCGTGTACGTCTAACGTTATTTATAAAATTGGAAAGCAGAGTCACCCGTCCTCGTACAAATTATATTTTCCGTCGCTTGGCGGTAACAGGTACCTTTAGTATCCTTACTTAATTACGGTCTCTCATAAAAAATATGGTTTAATAATAAACCAGTAAAAGTAAGTAAATTATTTACATCTATATTAGGTATAAATATATAGTTTGAATTAATAATAGTAGGATAATAATGCCGTTTTTAAAACCTCCTCCGCCGCTTAGTGCTATACATTTAACAAGGCCGCCGTCCTCCTCCTCCTGGTGTTATACTTTTAACACGGCCGCTGTTTACCGTTCAAAACCACCTTCTCCTCTTTAACCTTCACCTCTCTACCACCGCCGCCACCGCTTGTTCTAAAACCTAAATGTGCTATACATTTAACACAGCCACCGCCACCGCATAAACCTAATTTAACCCTTTCTCAAATCCCACTTAAACCGCCAATACGTCGATGGGGAGCTAACATGACCGTCGTAATTTATTCTGTTACCAATAATACTTCTTAACACTATTTTTTATATCAATAACATTCTATGACAATATCATTTCTTATCGATTTACCTTAACACGGTTTTAACCCTACCATCATCAACATCTAGCACCTCTGTCGGTATACTTAACATATACCTTCCCATATTACTTGTATGTTAATGTATAAATTATTTTAAACGATATATTTCGATGCCAATATCTCTGTATGCGTAAAAGGGTGTGTTAATGGGTAATTATCAGCATGTTCATATTATAAAATATATGAAGTACATTTAATGTTATACGTAAAATACGGGAAATCGTTATGAGTACCGAAATTGTTATTAAAACATGTATATTATATTGCTGGTTATTAAAATGAAATATACTAGGAATATATTGTTTTCATGTTAATCATAATTAAAACTGTCTCTAAACAAAAGCCATATATATGTATCGAACGCATTATCATAATATTATGGGCGTATATAGAAACTGAAGTTAGTAGTTATGAAAAGTGTTTATCCATCGCCTATTAATTGATAGTTTATTTTTATGTATAAGGTGATATTATCATTATTTTTGTACCAAGTATGATTAAAATTATGTTTATACTTAAGCCATATATATGTATCGAATGCATTAGCATAATATTGTTTCTTATGTAAAAAGTATAATTATTAGGAAAAATGTTTAACGATTGTACACTGTTGTGAGCAGGTTCAGTAAGATACGTTTGAGCTCAAGTAACGTTTTGAATTCGTTCTTCAGGTCACAATCAGAGGAAAATGGATGGATTTACTTGATGAAATAAGAATAATTTGATTTACTAATTATTATAAAACTTTATTAAATTTAATAAATGACAGGACACATGTATATGTTTTGGTAGACTTCAAACTACTGTTTCTCTGTTGTCGTCGTACGTATTCGTACAGCAGCACCGTGAACAATCCACTAACTCAGCGAATAATGGTCAGTGGTTCTTATTACTATATACTTATACTAATAAGTCAGGGTGTTCATAACACTTTACACTAAATATATTTAATGTTATATGTAAAATACGACAAAGATGAAAAATCGATTTATAATATTTGCCGAAAATGACATTACCCAACAATTAATACAAGTGTTAACACATATTAATAACATCATTAGTCCTTTTTATCGTGAAATACGATTTCTGAAAAATATTCGCCATCACTTGTTAATTGTTAATATGTGCCTATATAAGACGGTTTTGCCATTATTTTAAATTCACGTTTATAAATTATATTGTATCAAGACCTACCCAGGCAGACCTGAGCAATTTAATTTAAAACGTAATTTGTTTTCCGACGTGTGACTTTATCCGTGTTTAGTGATTTATTTATTTTTGTGTTCTGTACAATCAATAATATTTATTTCAAAATGTTTAAATGTGAAAAGTGCTCATTCACTTTTAGCCGCAAAGATAATTTAAATAGACATACAAAAAAATAATAATAATATCGCTCGCCTTTCACATGAATACTGTTTATATATGAAACTCTTACACGCAAAGACAATCTCACTAGGCACGTAAAACTAATACATCGAAATTCCATACAAATGGCTTTATTTAAACCCGTATCCGGAACATCGACCAACAACAATAACGATCGTCAACAACCGATAAATTTATTGTATAATGACGAAAGTGATATGGTGTGCGTAGAAGAGGCGTTGGAAGAATTTGAAAATCAAGGTAAGAAATTACAAAAATAAACATATTTATATAATAAGAGAGTTTTCGACCAATCTAAATCTTTTAAATATAATCAAGCTATTAAATTATAGAAAAATAATTTATAAAAATTAATAATAATACATAATTAAAATTAAAATATTTTATTTTAAATTTTTTTGTAGACTTTTCTATTACACGTAAACGTCAAAATACTCATACTAATCTAAAATCGGAAAATATTCGTTTAAATATGGTTGTCTCTCCAGGATTTGTTAAAGTTGGATCTTCACATTCACGTAAAATAATATGGTATTATTTTTAAAATGTACAACATTTTCCAAATTATCAGTCATTTTTTAATTCAATAAAGAATAATTAAACTTTTAAAATCATTCGAATTTTCATTAAAATTCAATTTGAAATTATTAGCAATGTACAATAGACCCAACGTTGAAAATTCAACAGAAAATAGAACCTTTAAGACTTCGGTTAGAGCGTTTTACGAAGACAATAATTTTAATAATGCAATAGATGAAAACTTTACGATTTTCCTTTATGAACAAGACGAGTATCTGAGTAGGGGGAGTGGTTTCTCTCTACAGTGTATCGATGGAATATTGCTAACAATATATCGTTATACACCATTAGGCGGTTCGTCGTATATTTCTCTTCTAACAGATATCATTAGAAAACGGGCCATCATAAATCCACAAAATTTTGATAATAATTGTTTCAAGTGAGCAATTTTAGCCAAACATGTAACTGGTGAAAATAAACATCGAATAGGCGAAAATTATACAAAGCATGAAAGCAAATATAATTTTTCAGGATTATCTTTCCCAACGCCTATTCATGAAATAAAAATATTTGAGCAAAAAAATTCTAACGTTTCTATAAATGTCTACGATCTCAACAAATATTTTCAAAAACCGCCAAAATTAACAACTCATAAAGTATACCCACTTAACGTTGTGAAAATGGAAAAAATAGATCATTTCGATCTTTCTCCTCTTTACAGAAATCAAAAATTCACACTATACGTACATAAAATATTGTGCAAAACTCGTATGCTTGCAAATTACACTACAAGAACATTTAATTTTTATATGTAAAAGTTATTTCTCAACCTTTAATAATAAACCGAATAAATATAAATTAAGTGGCCAAGCGGTATTAAATGAACACACGATGGTTTACGGCTCGCATAAACCCATATTACCAATTTTGATAAAAGAAAGTGAATCGCTAAAATTGAGGCATGGGTGAAAACGCAACGTTATCCGATTGTTATATACGCGGATTTTGAAGCTCTTCTTTTGAAATCTTCAGAAAATAAAGGCGTTAATACTATGAAGATTCACAACCATGACCCAATGAGTTATAGATGTTTGGTAAAGGCATGGGACGATGTACCAATAAAGTTGTTGGAACAATACGAATTACCAATGACGCCAATAATTTTTCGAGGATGTGAGATACAGTAGGAAGTTGCGAAACATTTTGTGAAAACGATAGTTGACATAACGAGAAAAATTGAAATTTTGTTGAAAACTAATAAACCAATAAGCATGTCAGACGAAGAAAAGCGGAAACACTAGCCGAATTCTCTACACTGTTTAAAATGTCTGTCACCATTCATAATCAATGAACTCTTTTTAGAATAACTTAATGTCAATTTCCCTGCATTCATTGCTATATATACTGATGGTTCTGTCTATCAGTTCTGTCATCATATTCTGTCTATAGGTTCCCATATCTCTGCTGGCTACTCCTTTTATACTCCTGACCTACATATATCTTTTTCTAATAACCTTCCTCCTTCTTCATCATCTTTTTAAGCGCTTGCTCTTATATTTTCCTTTCCGCCTAACAGTTATATAGTTATTACTGATTCTATGTCATGTCTCCAGTCTTTGAAATCTAACCCTATTATCTCTAACCTATATCCCCTTATTCAACGCATTAAACACATACTTTCATACTAACCTTCATAATGCAAATTTTAATATTAATTTTTTCTGGGTGCCCGGCCATATTGGGATCCAGGGAAATGAAGCTGCTGACCTCTTGGCCAAATCCTCCTCCAACCTCAATTTTTCATCTCCTTCTAAACTTCCCCCATCAAATTTTATTCCTATTTTACGTCAACATATCAATAAACTTTGGTCTTCTCAATGGAATGAATTACCCCCTAATTTTGCCACAATTTAAAATAATTGTTCCCAAGATTCCTAAAAAGACTTGGTTTAATAATCTTAAACTATCTAGAGCACTATTGTCCAATTTAATCACCTACGTGTTGGACATTCCTTACTACCATTTCATTTATATAAACTGTCTCTAAATAATTCTCTTCTCTGCACTCTCCATTCCAATGAAAGTATTTGTAATCTCCCTCACATTCTTTTCCACTGTCCTTCTCTATCTTATAAACGTTCAATTTTTTTTATTAAAATTATTTTTATTTAATTAACATTATTAAAACCACAAAACGTGTCTTTTGACCTTCCCTCTATACTCAACTCCACAAATGAAAATATAATAAACAAAATTATTTCCTTTATTCTAGAAGCTGGCTTTATGATCTAACTTTTTTTTCTCTCTCATCTATGTTGTGTATCATTCAATCTATTTTATTATGTATTGTATGATATTTTAATTATGTATTGTATTGTATAATATTTTAATTGTAGTCATAAATTGCTTAGCAAAATTTAAAAAAAAAAAAAGAAAAAAGAAAAAGTCACCCAAACCAATTAAACCCTGGTTTCGAATACTTCCGTTCTATATGGTCTATTCTCAACCGCATAGGAACAAGAGAGGGCAGGTCCAATTACTTAATGCACAGATGAGGAATAACAGACTCACCTCTCTGCAATTGCGACCAGGTTAAAACAATTACGCATATTATCGAAAAACGCTGAGATACAATGTTTAGCGAAGGAATAACAGGAAGTGTTTTAAGGGAATCTGGAAGTGCTCGATTAGGTACATAATCTTATTATACGCTTATAGAAATGTTATTATTATTATTTATTATTATCTTTTTATTTTAATTATTTATTTATTTATCTATCTATTGTTTATTACTGTTTTTATAAATTATTTAATTTTTGTACACCAATACCATTTCATATGTTTTAAAAAAAATAGGGATTTATTTTATTTTTCAAAGTTAAAAGTGAAATTTAAAAAATAAATAGCTTTCGTATAATATATTATTTATATATATATATTATTTGTACTGAGGTTCTTTCTTCCAATAAGTTTATTGTAACGTGTAAAATAATGTATAGAGGATTTTATCAAAGTTAATGTTAAAAATTATACTGTTTATATTATTTTTATTTTAATAAAAAACGTACAAAATAAATAAAGGTTTATCATACAATATTTTTAAACGGATTTATTAAAATACTTCTGATTTTTATTAAAAAGTTATATTTTGTTTCAAAGAATAATTAATTAGTTAATTAATTTATATTTTAGTAAATTTGCATCACTATTTAGTGATTGATGATTTGATGTATTCTTCTAATCATATTGTGTTTGAACTCTACATATATATATATATTATACGTGTCATTGTCAATTATGTAAATTTTACTTTTACGCTTATTTGATTTATTGTCATTTGATCTTATTTTTTATTAATGTAGTAATATAATTGTTAATTTGTCTCTAAACCAACGTCAATCTACATTGATAACACCCAAGTCCTTATCTCCACCCAAAGAAAATACCTAGAACTTAACCTCGACAAACGCCTCACCTGGGGCCTCCAATTTAACACCAAGCGTTAAATACTTTACCAACAACTTCACCTACTCAGACCCCTACTCCGTTTATAACTGTCCCTAAAAATAAAACAAACGATTTACACAGCCTAAGCCTTCAAATACCAAAATCATACAAGCATTCCAATCGATATGACTAAGGCTAATAACTTCAACTCTATAGTACATTACATATGACTGGCTCCATAAAGACCTCTACATTCCAACATTAACCACACTTGCCACTCTTACTTACAAAAAAAACCTACAATGACCTTAACAACCACTCAAATTCAAATATCAATAGCATCGTTTCCAAACAAAATCCAGGTAACCCACCCAGACATCTGAAAAGGAACTGGTGTAAAGACCTACTTTCCCTTAAAAAATCTTATATGGGATGTCGCCACTGAGCAAATATTCCACTCACGTCTTTTCATTCCTTCCTTCCCTATCATTTACTCATGTACGTAAACATTTTCGTACAGATTGCAAATATTCATTTTAAAAAAAAATACAAGGAAAAGTGTCAATTGTCAAAGAAAGTTAAATTATATCAAATATTTATATGAAATATGTTTATTGATAATGTTAAAAAATTTTATAATTCAGGAACAAAAAACTCACAAAAAACAATCAAACAAAGCTAAAAAATATTATTTATTAGACAATTAAAGAAACCCTATTTCTACTTATATGTAACATGCTTATACATAATTGAAATATTTATAAATATATTAATAATAATATAATACGAAGAGATACTTCTGGCTTATAATTAAAAGAAATAATCTATATAATTAGAAAAATTAAATATTTTATCCCCACATAGGCAAAACATTCAAGTTTTATCATGAAATCATGTTTCTGTTGTGTCGACCTTTTCATGTATGATCGATTGAATCAAAGTAAATATGCCTTCAAAATTACAATAATCCTCAACAGTTGGCAATGGATGATCTATAGACAAAAATTAAATAATATAATAACCCTTACGTTAATTTCTCTTTTTACATTTATATACCATTTTCAATTAGTTACATTTTTAGTATATTGGGTTATTTTCCTCTATATTTCAATTCATGAAGTTTTTGTTGATGTTTATTATCAACATTTTTACGTACAAATATATACTTTTGCATCCGTTGTATATTGACAATATTTAATGCAAAATGCATTGAATAGTTTTTAATTTATTGAAAACTTATTTATAAATTTATAAAATATAAATTACAGTTTTTAAATGTGATGAAAACCAGATTTTTATTAAATTTGTTTAAATTTGTTTTAAAAATGTTTCTTGGTATTAAAAAGTTGTTTTTACTGAATTCATGATAAAAAACCCGTTGAATTTAGGATTTCATTAAGCATATTTCCACATTAAATACCTACTTAATACTAATTGATATTAATAATTGGTAATTAATAATAAGACTGCGAACTGTCAAATAAACCAAGCTACAATTTACAAGTAGCAAATATATTATATTATAACGATCTACTTATTTAACCTGAATTAAAATATTGGAATAATATTTTTTTACATACCTCCATTAGCATGCATCAACAAATACTCGATAAAATCTTTTGTAAGATCTGAAAAGTAAAAATGTGGTAAAACAATTTAAAATTCAATACGTATACGTAAGCTTACTAACTATTACAATTCACAACATATACTCAACATTAAGAGTAGGTTTCAAAGTCAGATTGTTGGATGTGTGTATTTGGGGATGTGAGTGTTTAACCTAACTTTCATTGCTAACAATTAAATTATTTCATTTGTCATTTCAACATTTGAGCTATCAATTGAAAAATGATCACGATAACTACGAGATTGGAGTTAATATAAAAATAGTAAATTATTTACTTTTACAACAATTTATTATATAATACCATTCTTCTTATTAACAAGTATGAATTTAAATTTAAGTAACAGATATTTCACTATATAAAATGATTGGTGTACTATCAATAATTGAAATAGCAAAAGCAAAATATGTGTCAACATTTTTTTTTCAATTCTATATACACGAAACAAATATTTTTTATATGTTGCTGGAAAATAATTTTTGGGTACAATTGCAGGGTGATAGACTGAATTAATTATGATTCGCTACGATGTTCTAGAATAAACGAAGGCATATCTCCACCAGTCCACAATACAATAATTAGTGTGATAACGTTTGTCTGATTTTGTGCGCTGTCCACCAAAAAACCAGTGGGCGTTGAACTGTCGTCGGAATAGTTGTGCACATAATTTTCTCGAATTTTATTACGTTGTTCGCAAACATAAAACCTCATGGATCTTGTCACCCAATAAGGTGTTCCTTTTTTTCCTCTTTATGTTAAAGTCGCTTGCCGTTGTCGCCGCGTCGTTACAAACTGTGCGTTATTTTTCGACAATTGTATCCGTAAATGTAAATATATAATTATTGATCATTGCTGTACACATCATTTATTTATTGTGTATTTTATCTTGTGCACTATTGAGAACAAACTACTTTATTATTGTTTATTTTTCTCCTCCACCACTTGCTACTTTTAGTTATTAAACAAATTCTGCGTGTATATATTTAATTCAGTCTTGTCGCATATATCGTTCACCGCGGACGTCTATCGTTCGCTTATCGTCGTCGACGCGATTACGTATCGTGTCGGTAAACCGTTGTGGGGTTATCGATTTAATAGACATAGAATTTTTTTCTAAATGTAAAAATCTAATTCAATTATGGTCAATCTATATTGCCCCTTCCTCTTATCCTTCCGATCATATCATATCTCAGATTTTTGCCGTCATGTCTTATTGATCTATATTAGCGGAAGATCTTAATACCCATGATGTTGCGTGGGGCGTTATCAACTGTGATTTTAGAGGAAATCTAAATAATTCAATTTCTCCCTCCTTTAATACCTGAATTTTGAATACTGGTTCGACTACCAGAGTTAACAGACCACCATTTGACGACTCTGCCATTAATATTTCCTTTTCCAGCCTGTCATTTTTTTAGTCTCTTGTTTGGTGTACACTTGACACTTGTTATGGTAGTAACTATTACCCAATTATAAATAATTATAATACAGTTTAGTCTTCTAATTATAAGAATTCAGACTCAATAGAAAATCTCAATTTGTTCAATATAAATAAGACAGACTGGTCTAAGTTTTACAGTTGTTTGGATCACAATCTTAAATCCTTCACTTTTCCAGATTCATATATTTCAACTTATGACAAGTTCGTCAAGGTATTAATTTCGTCAGCTAAATGCTCTATTCCTTCAATAAAAACTCAAAAGAATTGTCCCATCACCTATTTGGTGGAGCCCCATTTGTACAAAAGCAATCTGTCGTAGATCTTTCGCTTTTAAAATTTTCAGATCTTCTCATTTAATGTATTTATTGTATGTATTGTATGTATTAGATTATTAGACCTTCGTTTTTTTTGTTTTTTTATTAAGTTTTTTTTTTCTTACTGGCTCTTTCATTTTACTTCTACATCGGGACAAAAAGAAATTCGAACGGTCTATCATGGCCTTCCTCGAGGAAGTTGTCCGAGTCCCATTTTGTTTAGCGTATATAGTTCAATCATTAATAATAAGTTATCTGAAAACGGTTTCAGTAGCTTATTGTAGAATAACCGTGTACACGGACGAAATCGTTATCTATTTAAGGCATAAACAACTAGATACCTCAGTGACTAATTTAGCACTTAGTATTTTATCTAGCTCTCTCACCCTTATGTTTCTCGAAACGTCCCCAGAAAAAAGTAACTTTATTATCTTTACTAGGAAAATATATGCCAATTTCTCTTTGGTAATCTTAGAGTAAGGTGACCATACATCCCAGAATTTCAACTTTGTATCCCGTTGTCCCGACAAAAGTTATACGGGATGCATTTCGTCCCGTATTTTCAAGTCTATCCCGTATTAATTCCGTTTTTTCCTTATTGTTAATTTATAAATTATGGAATTTATTTTACTAAAAAAATCGTTGTTTTACGATATTTTTGTATGATATAATTCAATAACATATTAGAATTTATAATTTTCAGTGCTTTTTTGGATTTTTGTTTTAACTATAATTGCTGTGTCACATTGTTGTCAGCAACGTAAAATGTATACAATAGTATTATATTTTCGTATATTTTGATATTATTTAATAATAATTATTAGGAGAATCCCAACGGCCACAGCTAGTTCATTATCAAATGTGTGGGTTGGATTAAGTTAGTGTTGTGAACTATATCTATTTATATTTTATAATATCAACAATATTAAATCTATATCCAAACAAATGTTATTTGTTATTAATATCTGTATACGCATTCGATTTGTCGTAGTAGTAGTGATCAGTCATAATGGTGTAATTTAAAATAAAAAGTAGGATTCGATAAAAATTTGTTCTCAAAACGCCAAAAAGAAGATGAGTTTACATTCCAAATTTAAAATCAGAATTTCCTTTTTTAAAAGATAGCGATAAAGATGGAAAAATGTTTTGTACAATATGTAAATTGGTGTTTTCTATAGAACATGGTGGACTTACAGATATAATACAACATACTACAAAAGTCAAAAAACATTTATTGGAATTATCAGATGCATCAAAACATAAAAAGATAACTTCTTATTTTTAAAGAATAATCCGAGTGTGTCCAACGATGAAAGTAGACGACCGCAGCACAAGAAGGTATATTCTCATTTTATACAGTTGTACATAATCATTTATTTCGATCAATGGATTTTTTCACATCATCTCTTTTAAAACAAATTTATAATAAAAAATTTACGTGTGAATGAACTAAGGCTGAATCAGCTGTTTTAAATATGCTAGCACCTTTCGCCATGCAACAAATTTCTAAAGAATTAGAAAATATGAATTTTACTACAATCATGTCTGATACTTCTAACCATGAAAACCTGAAAATCGTACCCATTTTAATACGTTATTTCAATCCAAATTTGGAAGAACAAATTAAAGTTTTTGATGTGACAAATGTAAAAGGAGAAACAGCAGGTATTTTATCAAACTGTATAATTGAAAGTTTGAAAAAGTATTAGTTATTAAAATAAATTATTACATTTTCTGGTGATAATTGTAATACTAACTTTGGAGGTATTTTACGAAAAGAGACCAAAAATATTTTTCAATTTTAAATAACAATTTAAAAACGAATATTTATGGGGTAGGTTGCGCTTGCTTATATTTTGCATAACGCAATGCAATCAAGTGCTGATGTGTTACCTGTTGATGTAGAAATCATAATAAACACATTTTTTCTATTTTTTCATATCTAGACAATTCGAGTTGAACATTTGAAAGAGTTTTGCGAATATGCAAATGTTGAATATAAAAATATTCTTGGAAGTGTAAAAACTCGTTGGCTATCATTATTATCGGCCATAACAAGAATTATTGACATCTACCCGGGCTTAAAATCATATTTCGAGAAACAGGAAAAGTGTCCTACGATTTTAAAATTTTTTTTAAATAATTCTTTGTCTATAGTATGACTTTATATTTTGCAGAGCCAATTAAAAGTTCTTTGTGATACTGTGACAAAAATAGAAGGAGATAAAATATCATCATGTAAAGTTTCAGATAAATTAGAGATTTTGGTTGGAAAAATAAAAAATAGAAAAATCAAAACTCTTGTAAATCAAATATTTTATTGCTTTTAAATGATAATATGTATAATAAAAACTCGTTCAAAAAATGTAATGATCTATTTTGTAATACTTTTTTATTTGACATAGAAAAATGGGCTTGTCACGTTGACGAATTAAAAATATTTCTTTGGGTCCAACTAATAAACTGTCCTACTTGGAAAAATGTTAAAAATGTATTATATTTCTTATGGAAAAAAGCCAAAATAATTCAAACTTAAAATTGGATGAACATAATTTATTTGATGAATTCAGTCATATAGAACAAATTCTTAAATCGCGAATTAATGAATGGCATAACAATTCAACTAAAGTGGAAGTTAAATGGTGTGAAGTATTTGAGTACACTAAAGCTTATAACATCGACACAACTAACATATCATCAATTGTAAAATATGCTTTGGCAATGCCGGGTACAAATGCTGCTGTAGAAAGGATTTTTTACAACCATTAATGTGTTGTGGACAGACGAAAATAATCATTTTTTTGGTTGAAACTATCATATTAATTATCATTGTAAAAACACATTTTAAAAACTATTCTTGTAATGAGTTGAAACGGTCAAATTAATAGATCACTTATCAAATAAAATATTACCGGTTTAAGGTTCGATAACGACTCGGTCGACGAGCGTCGATACTGGGCCGTTTTCTTACGTGAAATCAGTCCTGGTGTGTTATGCCCCTCATACGGACCTCCACCCGGACAAAACCAACGGTTATTTCTTTATTGTGCGCCATAACGTATCTACGTATTATGGCGAAGTAGGCGAATCATATTCTAACCCCGGGTAACATCGCCTAGGCGATGTCTGGAGGCACACACCCGGATTGACTTCACGTACGTAAACATTACTTAATGGATCTTGGCCGGTACTAATATTTTGTTTGTTATATACATAATTGCATGCTCTTAGTTTATATGTTTATTTATTTTTACAGATATAATTCATTTTGTTCTTCATTGTAAATCCTTAAAAATAATAATACTAGTTAACATAATAAATTTGTTTTTTTTTATATTATTAAATGTATTTAGTTTTAGTTAGATAACTTATATATAAAAAATATAATATATATATATATATGCATAATCTTAATTCTTAATTAGTTCACCGTCAATATCAAAATAAAATTGTTTTCATGTACCTCCTTAGCATTTAAAAATTGTACATCACATTTATTTTAATTTTTTGAAATGTCTCATATTTTTATTTTATTTTTATGGTCATTTTATCCTAGAGGGTCACAACATTACCTCAGGGGACCACTAACTAGTGGTACGGGTATGGATAACCTAGGGCCCTGAGTTCTAAACTGAACTGACTTTAACTAGTTGGTCCAGTTTAGTATAGGTGTAGGGAATGTGGCGCACAGCATAGTGTACTGCAAAAGCCCCACACTGACTTTAAATAGTTGGTGCGGTCTGGTCCTCCTAATTGGGGGTTATCGTAGGGTTACAACTCTGCCTAGTAAAACACCATATGTTCAGAAACAACTAAATTTAAAAACAACAGAGTTATTGAAAAATCGACTGGAAAATGGAAAACGGCTTTCTGTTTTGGATCATGGAATGTACGCGCATAATATGAACCTGGAGCAGTTCACAATTAAATTATGGAATTAGGTTAACAGCATTACAAGAAAATAGATGGAGGGATACGGTAATGGTGAATATAAATGATACAACTATCTTTCATGGGAGTTGTACTGATCAATGTCAACTGGAAACGAGTTTCGATGTATACAAAAGTATAGTCCCAATGATTAGAAAGTTCAGAGATATTAACCCTATAATAAGCGTATTAACAATAGAAGCACAACGGATTGATATAAGCTTCAATAGTGTACATGCATCAACGAAGAATAAACCACTAGACGATAAATATACGTTCTACGAGGAACTAGAAAATATATTGAACTCGATACCTAGTAATAGGATACAGATCGTTCTAGGAAACTTAAATATCAAAGTCGGGAAAGAAGCCATGTTTAGTTCAATTGCAGAAAATCACAGTCTACACAGTGACACAAACGACAACGGACTTAAACTGATAGACCTGGCAGCTGGGAACAGTCTAGTAATAAGAGCATAATGTTCCCTGACAAAAGCATTCATAAAGAGACATGGAGGTCATTTGACAAAAGATATAGTAATCAAATAGACTACATCCTAATTAATTCAAGATTTAAAAATTGTATCCAAAATGTCAGAATGATCAGAGAAACAGACTCAAACTCAGCCAACTATCTGGTAAGAGGTAAAATGAAAATGAAACTCAAAAGATGCTCTTGAATAAATGAGGAACTACTAACCAGATATGATATAACTAAGTTGGATGACCCGAACTGTCGTAATACCTGCAGATATAAGATACGTTAACTTTTTAATAACAGCGATGTTGTTATTTAAAATCTGTTCTAATGAACAGATTCATTAGATGAAAATTGGAAAAAAGTAAGGAGCATCATAAATAATGTATTTAATGTTGTAATGGGAAAACAAAGAAAAACAAAAAAACCATTGTACGCCAAGGGTAGTGCTTTCACTAGGTGACCCCAATGACTCGCCTACGCTTTTATCCAATTGATCGTGATCGCGTACTTCAAATATTAAAAACAAAGAAAAACTATAATTCTGACAGATTCATAAACAGTTGCGCCTTATATTGGATTAACATTTAACTATGACAATAGGTTTGACCGTAAACGTATAAAATTCAGAAACATACATCATACGCTAATAATAATGATAATGAAAATAATCATAAAAAGTGTCAAGTAACGTCACGTGTCAGCTATCCAGCTGCATCCCACAAATGCACTGCTTCCACGGCTCCAGGTCCGTTACGGAACCACACACGACGTAGATCACGTCCAATTCACAGGACACACACACGTTGAAACCGCGTTCAGCAAATGGAACGTACACGCGTTGAGACCGCGTTCAATAAAGAGACGCACACGCGTTAAAACAGCACGAGACCAAATTAAAAACGATGGCTGAAAACGTGGAGCATCATACGAAAAAACCACGACCGATTGTCATCCGACGGACGCTCGTCGAGTTGTGTTTGTTCACGAAGATTCTATTGCCTTCACACCGAACTCGTTATCTTGTGATCTGTCGTGGACTTTCCACCAATACTGAACAACCATGGTTCAACGATACGTGTATGAAAGCTTTGAAACGGAAAAAAGAGTGTAGAAATCAGTGGCTGGATGACTCAGAAAATGCCGAAAAATAAAACAATTACAGAGTATACAAAAAAGAAGTAAACAACATAATCAGATACGAAAAAAGAAAATATACCAAGAACACGCTAGAGGAAACAGAAGAGTGCCTTTATATGAATAGGCCATGTCAGTTATCCGAAATATCAATACCATTAGAAAAGGATTTAAGAAACAAGTAAAGTTTCTTAAAAATAACGATGGTACGCTGATAACAGATCCAAATGATGTATTGGATAAATGGAGAGACTAATTCGAACACCTCCTTAATCGCGAGGATCCCATAGATTGATCTACTTGGACTGACATAGACCCCAATGAAGACGAATAACCCCACCATCTAGAATTGAGATAGCACAACAAACTAAGAGGTTAAAAAATCATAAAACTCTATGTAAAGATGAGATCCAGGGTAAAATTCTAAAGAGTTTGGATGAAGAAATCATATCAAATATACAAAACCTAATAGAATTGGTCTGGATTGAAGAATGGATTCCGAAGATTGGAAAATCGCATTAGTATGTCCGATACATAAAAAGAGTGACCCACTAGAGTGCAACAATTATAGGGGCATTGCTTTACTCTACACGACATACAAAGTTTTGTCATATTGCATTCTAGACAAAATTAAACCGATCTCCAAAGGAATCTTGGGAGACTATCAAGGAGGATTTAAACCAAACAGGCCATCTACAGACCAAATATTTATTTTAAAACTGGTATTTCAAAAAATGTGGGAGTACGACAAGGAGGTATATACATTATTTGTTGACTTTAAGAAAGCATATTAAACTATACATAGGCCGAGCATATTCAATATATTAAAAGAGTTAGTTAGAGTTAAAAAATAATCAACCTCATTAAAGCCAGCATGGAAAATTCTGAGGTAAAAATTAAAATTGCCAATTCTACATCTCAATCGTTCAAAATAACCACTGGTTTGAGACAAGGGGACGCTCTCTCTCCGCTCATTTTTAACCTAGTACTGAAAAAAGTAGTTAGAGATATGGACAAATCAGAAGGTCTAACATTGGGTCAGTCAAAGATAGGCCTGCTGGCATATGCAGACGATATTGCCATCATAGGAGACAACATGGAGATAATGAAAAAACAATGTAAGAAATTAATGGATGCTGCGAGTAAGGTCGGTCTCATAATAAATGACGAAAAGACGGAACATATGAAATTCAGCAGAAGGGATAAGATGTATCAACGTGGAGAGAGTGTCGAAGTGGAAGGACACATCTTTTACAGAGTACCACAATTTAAATACTTACGCGTTCTCTTAACTCAAGACAATGAGTTAAAAGTAGAGATATCAAGAAGATCACAATTAGCAAACAAATGCTATTTTGGATGTGGAACTCTGCTGAAATCTAGATCGATATCTATAAATTAAAAAATTTAAATGTATATGACATTAATACGCCCCATCACCCTATATGGCTCAGAAACATGGGCACTAAGAAAGACAGAGGGAGGAAGATTAGACACTTTTCAAAGAAAAGTTCTAAGACGAATCTATGGACCATATCTTGACCCACGAACCGAAGAATAGAAAATACAAACCAACGAGGAGCTTCAATACATGTTCCAAAAACCGTGCATATCAAGAAAAGCTGCAAAAAGAAGGTTAATGTGGGCTTGACACGCCTGGAGGAAAAAGTACACAATGATAAAAACAGTAATTGAGGAAGAGCCGATAGGAAAAAGACCGATAGGCAGACCACGCCTTAGATGGGAAAATTGTGTGAAGAGAGACGTTAAAACAGTAAATCCAAGAGCAAACTGGAAGGATGTAGCAGAATACCGAGAGAGATGGAGGAATATTTGTTGTACGAGATGATTTTAAAGGCCGGAAACCCCCCCCCCCCCCAAAAAAAAAAAAGAAAAAGAGGGTCATAACTTAGAAACTTCAGATTTTGTCCAATATTGTATTGTACTAGATCCAAAACTTAAATGGGTGCTCCATTACCACTACATGTTTTCTTCGATTTCAAAATGAACCAACTTTTTATGATCCGTGGTCGACATTAGCTGGGGCTCTCATCCTTCTTCTCTTCTTTTAATTTTCAAATCTATTATCCGGGCCAAATCTGACTATGGTTCTTTTTTCTTTTCATCCGCTTCGCAAATCCACAGGAAAAAACTAAACTCAATTCTGGCAGTCTATCTTCGGTCAGTGATTAAGGTGTAAAGGTCAACTCCTTTAATTTTTCTAGAAGTAGAATGTTGCGGTCCTCCGGTAGAGGTGAGAAGTAGACGGTTAGCCAGCAAATTTCCACTCAATTCCTTGTTCGATCCAATCTCCTCAGTTTTTAATTTATTTTTTAATATAAGTACCTCGTGGAAATATGTTACAAAGTCCCTTCCCATTCTAGCTTCTGTTTCTTTTTTCCATTTCAATCTTTCTCCCCATGTTATGCGCGCTAATAAAAGCCTTTTTTTATATGAGGTTCCGTTCAAGTTATTGATATATTTTCTTAATGTTGTAATCGAACCACTATTCTTGTGTTTCTTTCATAGTTCAGTAATTAATATGGTATCTCATGCTGTAAATAATTATTTTTGTGCATACATAACTGAGCAATTTCCAAATTTTTGTTTAATATTCACTGATGGCTCAGTTTTTAAAAATTCTACTGGTTTTTCTGTATATACTTCTAAATTTTCTATCTCCTTCTCAGATACCATTCTTCAATTCTCTTCTTTCTTTACAGCAAAATGATATACCATAATTCAAGCCCTATATTTAATTCTAAATCTTCTCCCGAAAAAATACTTAATCGTTTTTGATTTTCAATCCATCTTATATTCGATTATGAATAATTCATTCAACTCTCATACTTCGCCTATTAATTACTCATTTAGAAAATCATAGTTTTACTATACAATTTGTATGAAGCCCAAGCTATGTGGACATTGAAGGAAATGAAATAGTAGATTCCCTCGCTATAGCTACCAAACATTTCCATCATAAACATTCCCTAAATAAGATACCTTTCATAAATTTTCTACCTTTCGTACACAATACCATTTTAATTGCGTGTAATACCAAATGGTTCTCAAACACTGCTACCGAGAAGTGATACAAAATAATCGTTACCGAAATCCCTCAGTTCCCTTAGTTCCTCAATTCCAATCTTCCTAGGATATATATTATTGCGTTTTCTAGGCTAAGATTAGGTCATAACCGCTTACCTGCTCACTCATTTTATTTAGATCTTAACTTATCTCCCTTTTGCCCTCTTCATGTTTCATCAAATATAGGTGATTTTTCTCATCTTATTTTTAATTGCCCCAGTCTTTCCTCAACTAGAAATAATCTTTTTCGTTTCCTTTTAAAAAGTTACACAGTTCTTAAACCCTGCAATATCCTCAACTATTTTAATCCTTTGGTTATTATTAAAATTATCCAATTTTTTTCAGCATCGGGCTTCGTTTTATAGTTTTTATAATTGTATTTGTTTATTATAATATATGTATATATATTACTTTTAAATGCTAAGCTAAAATGTTATAAACAAAGCTTAATAATATATATATATATATATTTTATTTTTAAACGTTGTCATTTCAGTCCAATATCAATGTACAAAATTTTATGTGTGTTCTTTGAACAGTTTTAACCTACTATCGGCTAACCTTTCCTATATTAGCATCACGGCCGGATCTCCGCCACATCGGGAAGGTCAGGCGCTTACAATAATTATTTAGTAAATTATATAAAAAAAAAATATATATATATACAGGGTATGTCCAGAAAGTAATGTCAGTGATTTTTTTTTGCGCGGCTACGCGTCAGAACATGTTCGGACCGGTTGAAAATGGTAGTAAGGGATGTTTGCTAACGATCGCTGGGTTACACAGTCTAATCCGGTCTTATGGAAAGTAATGACAGGCGTTTCCGTGAAAGTTGTTTTGTGACCCCTAGCAAGTCAAAATTCAGCGCTCGGTCGAACAACGAATGGCGATCAAGTTTTACGTTAAATTTGGGAAGACCGCGGTGTAAACTGTTCAAGAGAGCTTTTAAAGAAGATGCCTTATCGGATCAACAAGTATTTCGGTGGCACAAGGCCTTCTTGGAAGTCCGTTAAGAGGTCGACGACGAAGCTCGCGCCGAACGGCCATCGACGAGCACCACGGACGACAATGTAACGCGAGTGAAAGAACTTTTGAACACCGACCGACGATTGAGTGTCCGTTTACTCTCACAGTTCCTAGACATTCCGAAAACTATCATTCATGAAATTGTTACAAACAATTTGAACATGCGGAAGGTGTGCGCAAAGATGGTCCCAAAAGGGACGGACGATCAAAAATCGCGCCGCGTTGAAACATGTCAAAAAAATCTCCACGAAAATGCACCACGACAATGCGCCGACCCACAGCGCCTTCTTCGTTACCAACTACCTGGCCAAAGCAGGGGTACCAACAATTCCCCAGCCCCCGTACAGTCCAGACGTGGCTCCCGCCGATTTTTTTCTGTTTCCCCGCCTCAAAAGGCCCATTAAAGGAAAACATTTTGAGACGGAGTATGTCTACCGGGACGCATTTGAAGCTTGGAAAACTCGCTGAAGCCGATATGTCAACGCGGAAGATGCTTATTTTGAAGAATTTTGATGTGTTGTAACGAAAAGATCAATATATTCCTTCTAATCGGCTCACTGACATTACTTTCCGGACATACCCTGTATATATATACATAATCATTGAGAAATAGAATATAAAAACAACATACCACAATAGTCCTCATAATTGTCACTGACTAGAAAAGAAAAATAAAAAATAAATTTATATAACTATATCAATATTGAAATTTATATAAACTTTACAAACATATGATAAAAAAAACAGTCAATAATTTTGCTACAAAAAAATAACCCTAATTATATTTTATGTATTTGGGTTTACTATGATTAAAAGACGAATTTTAAAATTTAATGAAATTAAATTTGAAACGATTTAAAGTAATATTATTAAAATTGTCTCGCTCTTAGTATTCTAGTTTGCCCCTGATATAGAAGGTTGTTTTAAGAAAATAATACAATGATAATTTTAAATGAATAATTATAATTGTATCAAATACATAATTAATTTCATGAAGGCTAAATGTTACTTGGTTGAATATTTTCAGTACTACTCAATACGACAATAAGACATATTCGTATTTATTTATTTATATAGTACTTATCAAAATCGAAAATAAAAAGTATTTGGCTATATTATTTTAAATAAAAAAACTATAACATTGTTTTAAATATTACATTCGTCTTCATTTCTAGCTTTTTCTAAATTGTCCTCACAAGTCCCTGTAAAAATGTATATGTATATATTTTTTACAGTAATTGAATGTGTTTGTGAAAATAATTATTTCTATACTCAAATAATTAATTTACTATCTTGTAATTAATTCCAGTAACAAAAAAAGAGTCATTAGGTATGTTGGGTCGCAGTGTATAAGTGAGGTGGTGACACTGTTCGTCAGGTGTTAGCCGCCGCCACCGTCGTCGGTCTCGCGCGTGTCCCCTCTGGACGTCCGCGTGTTTGTCGCGTGCTGTCGCACGAAACTCTTACCGCCGTGTTCGTGTTGGTTTTCCGTCCGGTGTGCCTTTTCGTTTGTCACGTGCGACCGTACGAGAAACCTTCGACGCCGTGTTCGTGTTGGTTTTCCGTCCGGTGTGCTTTTTCGTTCGTCACGTGCGACCGTACGAAACCTCTTGCCGCCGTGTTCGTGTTGGTTTTCCGTCCGGTGTGCCTTTTCGTTCGTCGCGTGCGACCGTATGACTTTCTCGTGCCGCCGTGTTGGTGTTCGCCGTTACGCGTCTTTGGCGTTCGTTATTTGTTCTTTCAATAACGCCGTTATACGTGTTTGTCGTTATTTGTTTCGTTTTTAAACTAGACGTAAGTATTCGCGTTTATGTATCGTTAGCACATGGTTGTTTCCCCCCCTTTTCCCTTTAGTGTCTAAGCATAATTGTATTTGTTCATTGTTTTTTATTTTCTATATAATACAGTCCATTTGTTGTACGTTATCTATCATTGACGTTTTTAAACTTATTGTAATTATCTCCCTGGTTCCCTAAATTCTTTCCGTCTGTCCCGATCGTGTTTTGTCCCGCATTTTAGCGCCCTTGCGCTACGCATTGGTATTTCTCCCGTAACCACAACTCCACGGGAGATTCCGGTGCGTACAAGGTACTTTAATATTAATTTTTTTTAGGGACAAAAAAATGTTATTGAAAATCAGTCGCCTAATAGTTGATTTTTTTGAAACTTAAATATGTAGATCGAAGTTTGTAATTTGAAAATTGCTATTGATCACTAACCATTGTATCCGTCATTGGTAATTATCTCTGTTAAAAACATCACTGTTATTTAAATTGTATATTTCAAAGTTTATAAATAATATATTGTAAATCAAACTAAACTAATGATATATTATATTTCGACACTCGTTATGGATTTTAAAAATCATATAAGAAATTTTGAGTCATAAATTTACAAAATATTTTATTTGGCCTTAAAATATAAAACATATAGTAATATTTTATAACATACCTTTGCACTCTTCTAATTCTACAAAATAGAAATAATAATAATAATACAAACTGTGTTATTTATATGCATACAAGATTAATTTTTAATAATTAGGCTCAACATCTAATTATAATTACAATTTATAAAAGTCTATTCTATGAGATGCTATATATATATATGTATGCATGTATTGCATTTTTAACATTATACTGTGTATAATTAGGAATGTTACAAAATATTAACCATAAAATAATAATCATAATAAATTATATTAAATTATATATAAATAATAATACGAATATATATAATTCATATTTTTTTATCCTAATAACCTTTTCTTATTGTGAAAAATTTATATACATAGAAATAACTGTGTATTTTTAATACTCGTTAATCTGAAAAACCAGAAAATCTATCGACACGATATATACACCATAGATTCGGTTGGTGCTCCCATTGGTATTTGTTTTGGCTAGGTGCCACTAGGCATATTATTATGTAATGTATTAGTACAATACATTGCTAAAGACCATGTATAAATCCTGAGCGCTAAATTTCGTTTAAAATAACACAAAGCAAACATTATCTATAAACCTTGTAGTTGCAGGTATTTTTTTTTTTTTTGAAAATCAGATTGAAATTGTAGATTCTTACTTTTGAGTAACTTAATGAAAAAAAGAGTCAGTGGCTAAATGATATACATACGTACATGACATACATCACATGCGTGGCTGTTATAACGAACAAGAGTATACCCCGAAGCCTACAACGCATTGTTGACAGCTACTTCAAAGACAGAAAACTGAAATACATAACGAGGGGAGAGGAGAGAACAATAACACTAACGAACGGAGTTCCGCAGAGTTCAGTCCTTGGAACTACAATGTGGAACCTACTCTATGATGGACTATTGAGAGAAACCATGCCAACAGGATTTGAGGTTTTGGCTTTTGCAGATGATCTGGCACTGGTTGTCACCGCAAAGCATACGCGAGAAGTCGAGGAACTCTTGGAGGCAGCAGCCGAAATCACACTGGTGGCTCGAAGAGGCTGGCCTAGAGGCAGCAATCGAAAAATCAAAGACTATATTGTTAACAAATCGTAGGATACGAAATAACATCACCATTTCGCTGAGGGGTGTCAATATAGATTCGAAAAAGAGCATTAAATACTGTTTAATGATAAATCAAACTAGGAAAAAACGTTAAACACGCGTAGTTATACGTAAATTTATTTAAACAAAACAGAAATAAAAACACTATGTACTTTTATACGTAATAAATTAACTCTTTTAAGTATGGTACCTTGTCGTGCAGAAGGTTGGCCAAGTCTGACCTGGATGGGTCTTGGACCAGCGTCGAGACACAACGAGAGAATGTTGACAACTGAGCAGAATTTATCGGTGACCCGACCCTCTTATATATGATCAGACCCAATTATTTTTATAATTAAAATAAATTTCATGACCATATATGGTCAGAAAAATAAGTACAATTCGTATAAATAATGATAAAAGTATTTATAATAAATGAATTCTAATAATAAAATGTACTTTTCGTCTTTATACGAAACATACCGCCCACTTTAAAGGGATCTTTAAAATATTGGTAATGGACATAGCTTTACTGCTGGCCGAACTAGGACTCCAGTTGATGTTTTAACAGTGGCAATGCGAGAGATTCCATCTGGACCTGGGTGGAGATGTTGGATACGTCCAAGATGCCAATAAAGAGGATGACTGAATGCTTCTTTGATAAGAACAAGATTCCCAATATTGAGAGGTTTGCCATCAGTTGACCATTTTGTTCTAAGTTGGAGATTGATAATGTATTCATTTTTCTATCTTGACCAAAAATGGCGATGAAGATCGTTTATAAGACTCCAGCGTTGTAATTTTGACAAAGGTACAGCATTCAGGTTTTGATCCGGTAGTGAAGTTGATGGTTCAAGCGTTAAAAAGTGACTAGGTGTTAATGCTTCATGGTCTGTAGATCATTACTTAAAGCACCTAATGGTCTTGAATTTAAAGTAGCTTCTATTTGAGTGAGTAATGTCATTAATTCTTCACCTGTTAATTTATGAGTACTAATGGACTGAAGCATGAGTGTTTTTGTAGATTTCACTCCAGCTTCCCATAGTCCTCCAAAGTGTGGAGAAGAAGGTGGAAAAATATATATGGTCAGAAAAATAAGTACAATTTGTATAAACAATGATAAGACTATTTATAGTAAATAAATTCTAATAATAAAATGTACGTTTCGTCTTTATACGAAACAAATACCTTGGAGTCCACTTGGACCCCAAATTGCATTACACTAATCATGTAAAGAAAACAACCGTCAAAGCGGCAGTTACGACCAACAAACTGTGTGACGGGGCACATTGACGACGGCAGGATACGATGGGTATCCTGCCCACATAAAGGAGCGGAAGAGACGTGTTGGGTAGGGAAAAAACATACAAATAAGACAGACCGGAAAGGAAAAAAGGTGCTGTTCTTGGTCGTCAGTACGTGGGAGTGGCGACCAACTGGAGGGACGAATTCGGAACAAGAACCATATATACATCGAGGGGCGATCTGAGAGAATCGTGATTTGATCACCCCTTACCTCTGTGACTACGCATACGCCTCCGAAGCACCAGTTGTTTACAACTTCTTGTTTCTCAAGCGCTTAACTGTTTTTTCACCATCACAACAAAGTAATCTTGCACACGACTACGAGGCAAGTGCGCCCAACACCAGGGCCACGCGGCCGAGTCGTTTTTTCTTTCGGATACGTTGTCCGCCGTGATTTACGAACTCCCACTGTAGCTCTGCGTTACGCCCGCCGTTAGACACTGCGTCGTACCGCTCTCGCGGGCGCGCGTGCGTTCGCCGTTGTACGTGTCTTCTGCGCCGGCAGCAAACTTGTTAGCTCGTTCGTTCGTTTGTTCGTTCGTCTGTTCGTTCGTTCGTTCATCTGTCCGCCGTGTGTGTGTTCGCAAACTCACCGCATTACAAACGTTTCTACGTGTATTGAACTGTGTTTTTTTTTTTCTTCCTTGGTTTAATTACAAATTACCGAAATGGATCCCCAGGGAGTGCCCCCGCGTCCCGCTGATTTTTCCCATGAACAGTTGTGGGAAATCATACTGCAGCTAAGAGCCAAGGTGGAGCTCTTAGAAACCAAGATGGCTAGCTCAGTCCAGGTCCTCGACAATATCACCGCCCCACCCGTTAACTCCGCGAAATCGTCGTCCGGTCGCCGTAATAAAAAGAGGCGCAAAACCTCTTCCACCACCACCACCACACCTTCTGATACCGACAGCCGGACGGAAGATGACGAACCGTCCGCATCTCCCCCACAATTTTCAAATAAAATACGATCGCAGTCTCCGAATATATTCAGTGACTCCTCCGCTGAATCTGACAGCGATGACTCGATGGCCTCCACTAAAAAGGAGAAATCCCCCCACCTATCTTATTAGGCAAAGCCACCAACTGGCCCAAAATCCGCAAGGCTTTCGCCTCCCACGACGTTCCAATCCGCCGTGCTGTAAACACCTCCAACGGTGTAAGGGTCTACCCCCAATCGGTAGAAAGCTTCCGGCGTATTACAAAGCACCTCGACGTGAAGGAGTTGCAATACTCCACTCACCAACTTTCCCAAGACCGCGAACTGGTGGTCGTTTTTCGTGGTGTCAACGAGGACATCACCGAAAAGGAAATCCTCGAGGAGCTGCGTACGAAGGTCCCTGCCGTTCGCCGAGTTCACCGCATGTCCAAGGGAGACAGAGTTTGGCCTCTCATCACCGTCCACCTAGACGCTTCCTCTCCGGAAGCTCGATCGATCTTCGATATTAGTTCAATCGGCGGCTTGAGCGTCAAAGTCGAGGCCAAGCGGAAGTCGACCGAAATTCCGCAATGCCGTCGCTGCCTCAAATTTTTCCACACGGCGAACTATTGCCGTGCTACCTTCGTTTGCGCCATCTGCGGCAAAAATCACGCCACCGCCGCCTGTCCAACCAAGGACAAAAAAGACTGCCTCCCTTTCTGCGCCAATTGTAAAGGGCAACATCGCGCCACCTACCGAGGGTGCTCCAAGGCACCCAAAAAGAAACCTGCCCCAATCACTCAGATTATAGCTGCTCCAACAGCACAAACCAAAACGGCTCCGGCTCCCAAACCTCAACTTCCCAGAAATACTCAAAAGAGTACTACCCGCCCAAACGTCTCTTACGCAAGAGCAACCACCCTCAGAACCACCACTATACCACCACCCCCCTGTCCACAAATCACACCCCCCCTCATTGCTAATCCTCCGGACAACACCATTCAGGCCGCCATCCAAGCCGCAGTCTCGCAATTCGCGCAGACCTTCACGGCGGTCATAATCCAACACCGCAAATTAGAGGAGGTCCACGCCGAAATGGAACGCGAGGTCCTTCAGCTTCCCCTAATCGACTCCGAATTCTCTCCTACATCTCCGAAAGAAATCTCTTCTATTATTCGCACCCTGAAAAATCGCAAAGCCCCGGGTAAAGACGGTATACGAAACAGCGTGCTAAAAACACTTCCAGGGAAACATCTCGTGGCCATCAGCAATATCGCAAACGCCGTCATGCGCTTCAATCACTTTCCCGCCGCCTGGAAGGAGGCCACTGTTATCTGTCTTCCCAAACAAGGCAAACCGCTCAGCTCCCCCTCCAGTTACAGACCAATCAGCTTGCTGTCTTCCATCAGCAAAGTCGTGGAAAACGTGCTGCTCACTCGAATGAACCAGCACGTTAATGCCAACAACATTCTCCCCGACGTTCAGTACGGTTTCAGACCCAAACATTCCACAGTACACCAACTTCTCAGGGTCACTGAACACTTAGCCGACAGTCTAAACAGGAGGCACCACACCGCGATGGTCCTCCTCGACGTTCAACAAGCGTTCGACAGGGTGTGTCATGACGGTCTGCTATACAAAATGTCCCACCTCAACTTTCCCCCCTACTTGATAGGCGCGGTTAGGTCCTTCCTCTCGGGACGATCCATCAGGGTCAAAATTGATGACTCCCCCTCAGATTCCCGTCCCATCACGGCTGGGGTCCCACAGGGTGCAAAACTCTCCCCCGCCCTTTTTAACATTTTCTGCCACGACATTCCTCAACGCGAAGGCATCAACACGTTCATCTACGCCGACGACGTGGCCGTCTGCCGCACGACCGCTCAAATCGATCGCTGCACCCATCTCCTGAACATCCATCTCCAAGATCTTAATGACTGGTATAACAGTTGGCGGCTTGCCATTAACAAGACCAAAGGTTGCGGTGTTCTTTTCAAAAAGAAACCGCACCCCCATCAAGGTATCGTAATCAATGGCCACCCCATCGATTGGAACTATTCCGCCAAATATCTCGGCGTCACTCTCGACCGCAGGCTCTCCTGGTGCAGGCACATCAGGATTACACGCGGCAAGGCCTACGGAGCCTTCATCCAACTTAAGCCTTTTTTCAATAACAAAGACGTGTTACCCGCGACAAAACTTCGCGCCTTCTCAGCAATCGTGAGAAGTATCTGCACCTACGCCATCCCCGTATGGGGAGCGGCCAGTGAAAACCGTCTCAAGCCAGTTCAGGGCTATTTCATGAGACTACTGAGATCCGTTCTCCACATCTCATGGTACGTTAGGAACTCCCAGATCATCAAAGAAATCCGCATATTACCTCCTCTGCAAGCCGCTCCAATCTTCGCAACCAGACTTCGCAAATCGGTCGTTTTGCACCCTAACTCTTCAATCGCTGCATCCACAAATTTCGTCCCTAAGTCGTACGACTGGGTACGCCGTCCCTGCTCCTTAGTGGAACACTATTCCGTTCTGCCAACTTGACGAATGTAGACACACGCATGTGTGTCTATGAATCGTAAGTTGTGTTGCATGTTTTTTTTTTTTTTTTTTTCATGTTTACATTAGCTTCGTAGCTAACCCTCCCAGCTTCGCCTTACGCGCGAGTGCCTCACTGCTCAACCCTATGAGTTAGTGATGGCCACCTTTTACTCCGCACATACCTCTTTTCTCCTTTTCTTCCCACTCTTCTTTCTTCGTTTTTCATTAGGCGAATAACTTTTATTGTTAATCCCTGGGGAGGAGTTTTTAGCCGGTAGGCACCACTTCATGGTAAATCCGGCACTACCTCCGGATTTTTCATTACGGAGGTGTCTTATGAAAGTTTCCTCCTCCCCGTTCCAAAAAAAAAACTGAGAGAATCAATCAGTTCATTCACATTCATCAAGACAGCAGTACTTCGACTCCAGCCGAACATTGCAGTCTTGACGAACGGAGAACAAAACATACGCAGCAACATCGATCGACGTGGGCGGAACAGCACGCATACCTCATCTACAGCCGAGTATTGACCAGGGACGTGGCGAAGAGAATCGGGCGAAACTCCACGCGGAGGTGCTACCTATTTGGGTGTGCCATCGACGTCAAACCGCGACCCTCTATTTGGAGGTGTTTGCTCGGTTCCTTAACCTTGGCCATCTATTTGGGTGTGCCCTCGATTCCTATCCGTGACACTCTATTTAGAGTTTTTCCCGGTCATCCCGTGCTCGGCCATCTATTTGGGTGTGCCCTCTCTTCCTATCCGTAACCCTCTACTTGGAGGCGTTTCCTAATTCCATCGTCCATCCAACTTCAGGGGTGTAGGCTTGGGCAGCCAACGTATTTGCGCCACGGTTAGTAGGGAACGGGGAACGCGTTAGGCAACGTAATTGTAGATCTTGACCCCGCCGGATCCTCCTTATATCCGGCATAAGCTTGTAAATATAGATTGTAGTTTAGTATCATAGTTGTAAGTCTTATTTTGTATATTGTAAGTTTTATTTTGTATATTATAATTTAGTCATTGTAAATATAGCTCAAATTGACGATGTGATTCCACATTAATATTTGTATATAATTTCAAATACGAAGTGTAGCGACGTGCACCACTTCAACTGGGAAGGCTGATGCCAAACGTAGGAGCATCTAAACAAAAGAAGAGAACACTACTCGCATCAGCCGTCACTTCACAAATTCTGTACGGGGCACAAGTATGAGCAGATTCGATGCGACCAGGAAGATGGACTATCATGACGAGTTGCCAAAGAAAAATATTGCTGCGAGTAGCATCGGCGTATAGAACGGTGTCGACTGATACGCTAAAAGTGATCAGAAGCTCGCCACCGATAAAACTAGTAGTAGAAGAGAGAAAAACAGCGTACGAGGAAAGAATGAACAATATCAACCCTCTAGTAACAGGTGAATCAGAAATGCCACGCATACGCACAGAGAACGGTGACAGCGGCATAAGAGCGAGTGAAACCACACATTATAACCTTATAATTAACTGGCAAACCAGATAGGATTAATCGTACCTTGGTAGGTGGACATACCGATTGATCCCAAGCATAAAAACGTGGGTAGAGCGGAAACAAGGTGACATAAATTTCCACCTTACACAAGCTCTAACTGGATACAGCTGTTTTCCAGCATACTTAAAAAGATTCGGAAAAAACAATTCATTGGCGTGCTGGTTCTGTGGACACTATACGGACGATGTGTCACACACGCTATTCACGTGCGATGCTTGGGCGGATAAAAGAAGAAGATGCAACAAAATCGCAGAAGAAGACATAGACGCAGACAACTTAGTGAGGATCATGCTAGTCAGTCAGGATAAGTGGAACGCGATCAATCAATACATAAATGAAATAATGACAGCCAAAGAAGAGGAAGAACGAAGAAGAGAAAGGGAAGAAATATAATTCTATAAATTATTAGATTTTTCTTTATTATTTTTCCATTGATATTACCATGTAATGTAATTGTATTTGTATGTATATTTTGCTTAAAATAAATGATGAAGGCCCGGGGGGTGAAGTGACTAGCGTCTGTTCCACCCCCGGTGTCTTTAATTTAAATGTAAAAAAAAAAGGCATCCTATCCTGATTTAAAATTTTTCTATTGTTGAAAATACCTTACAAATGTATAACATTTTATTTAACACTTCTTATTCTTATTATTACTAATATTGATAGTTAAATATACGTTGTGTATACCATATTTATATTCATAGGGCGTTTAGGTAATTATAAATAAATAATAATAAATTTCCAAAGAGAGATTATCCTAAAGAAAAAAAACATGACATTAAATTTTTACATTAATTATGATCCTTACTTAAATCCTTATCATTTTCTGAGTATTCAATAATAATATCTGTAAAAAATATAGTTAAAAAGAAATATGATTACATATAATAAAATAGTATTATAAAATAAATAATACTGTTTGTGAAAAATAATTATTTCCGTTCATATGTCTAAATGTTATTTTATTTTTAGGACTAAATGTAGTTATAGAAATTTGTAATTTATAAATTTCCTTTGATCACTTACTCTTAGATCCTTCATTATCAACATTGCCTGTTAAAATATTTCTCTGTTAATTAAATTATATACTTGAAAGTTTATTAAAAGTTAATTACCAATTATAAACTAGTTATATGAAAAAAATACTACACTTTGGTACTTGTTATAAGTATTCAAAAACAGATAAAAATGTTGACTAATCAATTTACAAGAAGTTTCATTTGGTTCCAAAATATAAAACATATAATACTATATAATTACGAACCTGTTTTAGGTACTGTTAATAAAATAGTAATTATAATAAATTATAATGGTTTATAATATGCATATATGATCAATACTTTAATTATTAGGTTCAATATATAATTATTTTTACAATTAATTAATACCATTTCGAGATTTCTACTCATATACATCACAATCTGAATATTGTATAAAGTAAGCTAGGTTTAAAAATGTTGACTACAGAATAATAATATTTATACAAATAATAATACCCTCATATATTACCGTAAAAGATATTTTCTTATCGTTTATCATAGTATTTTTTTTTCTTTTTTTATTTAAAAGGAGTTTTGCAAAAATATAGTATTCTATTATTTTATATTATATAGCATACATAGATAGACACAATCAGTTAAAGTCATTTTTAAGATCTTCCGTTCTATAGCTAACTACCACTATATGTTTTAAAAGAATTATATAATTCATCAATAGTTAAAATGATTTATTTAAAATTTAAAACCATTTGATATTTTATTTTACCAAATCTCAATGTGAAAAGAGTAAAAAATTAATGAAAACGTTGTATGAAGTGTACTTACATGAATCGACATACACAAAAAATAAGCAAGTGACTATTGCAAAAATTATCAAACTAAGTTTAATTGCAATCATTTTCAATAATTAAATTAATATACTTGTTTGCGGATAATTACTATAGAACGAACAATAGGATAGTGAATTTGTACGCAGGTTTTTATATTTTATAACTAGATAAGAATAACTATGTAAACATGTATTCGACTAAGTATTTAACAATGGAATAAATATTATCTTTTGGTATTAGAAACATATTTATAAAATAAACATTAAAATCGATATTCTGTTTGTTATACAATTTCCTGTATCACCAATATGGCCATATTTTTATACAATTTAACGCAAGTCTATAATAAATAATACGGAATAATTTGAAAAAAATTATATACTTTTTAATATTATTGTTTTCGAAATTTTAATATTTTAGTAACTATATTGTTTTATATCTTTTTTACAATATCATATTTGTCGCGGTGTGATATACAAGTATATAATGTATTTATTAGCTTGGTACGCAAATACATGTTTATACAGATGGTGTTTTTCTCGCGCAGTAATATGTTCCATAATGTCGATATAACATAAAATATTATAATTTTCGAAACGATGAAAAGGAATATTGAATAAACTCTTGATATTATTTTTGTTTTTAATAGTGGATTGAACTGAGCTTTTCACCAATGTTCATAGTTTAACCTAATTATATCAATGACTGTAAGTAATAAGCACACGTACCTAGACAACGCATATTTCGTTAAGTTACAGCGGACTCTATCTATTGAAATTACTGTATAGAAAGCAAGCACCGGAACCTATATTTCATATTCGATAGAACTTGTACTGGTTCTACCAGGACCATATACAATTATAAATTAAAGTTTTCGATTATTTTGTGTTTCTAACGATTCTCAAGTTATTAAATGACCTAGATCTGTTGGTACAACTTGATATTTTGAGACTGATTTAAAATTCTCAGATTTCATTTCGTGGGGGTTATAAATGATAATAATAATAAGATCTAAAATGAATTTTTTTATCAAAAAAACCTTATCACTTCTAAATGATTGGAGCAATCCTTTAAATACAACTTTTTTTATGGAGATAAAAAACTAAATAACACAATTATTGTACATTTTATACATTTCTCGCTAATCTCGGAATCTAAAATATCCTAAAAATAAATTATCAACATTGATGGACGATAAAAAAAATATTAGAAAAATAGTCTCACAAATGATTGTTTAAAGAATGTATACATTTATCAAAAAAGTATGAAAATGTACGTAACTTTAATGATCAGCCAGGCTAAGTAATAATTGGTACTATTACTTGTAAGCTGAAGATAGCCAAACAAATTATTAAATCTTTAATAATTACACCAAAGTATAATTATTAAATTATCACTTTTAGTCCTAATTTCTATAATTTTGAGAACTGGTAAGTACCGGTATTAAAGCAAGAGGGGAATTCTTGCTGCGCCTGACAGACTTAGAAGTGAGTTCACCTCCGCAGTAGAGAATATTCTTGTAAGATATGAGGAGGATGAGAAGGAATCGCAGCGGATGACTACCCAACATCAGTGAAGACACAAACGACGGTGTTGCACCTTAGGAAAAGGAAGACTGAGCAGAAGATGAACTGCTAAAAAGAAGGGGTCGAGAAATCTAGGGTGGTGGTGCGGCGACACAGACCAAGAAACGTGATAGGATGTCACAAATTTACCATATTTTAAGTGTATTTTATTTAGGTGTATTTTATTTATTTTATTTTATTTATTATTTTAGTTATTTTACTACTTTATGTAAATTTCTTTCAATTAATATTTATTTGTAATTTTTGCTATTGTATATATTTATTTTATATTCTTAATTTAATATGAACTGAATATGTATTTGTGTGACATTTTATACTGAATAAACGATGGAATTGGAGGAGGAGTATTGTTTATGACAGACCACTCATCCGCCGTAGGTTAAAACAGGGAAAAAATAAAAATACCAGTATTATCCGAAACCGGAACCAAACCGTGACCGACATTTTTTTTTAAGAATTGAACCGAAATCAGAAACCGATAAAATCATTAAGGTTCCAGTCCCTGAATCATTCAGATATAATTTTTTAATTTTTAAATATCAAAACGTCTATTAATGCATTTTGGTTTTAAATAAACGTAATACCAAACCATAACACATTTTTTCTACACCAAACCATTTTACTTCCATTGAAAATGTAAAATGTAACATCAAACTTCTCGCAGAAATGTCATCCATATTATTCAAAATTAAAATTAACGTAGAAATGATTGACGGCTTTTGTAAAATTACAAAGTTTATAGACGAAAAAAAATATGAATACTTCACGTATAAATTAAAAAGGGAAAAGGATTTTAAAAAAAATTCAGCATAAAATCCTCTTAATAAAAAATTCTAAACAAAAAAATATCTGAACCATTTAAAGATAAGTCAACCATACTCTTAAGGGACCTGAACTCTAAGCATCAAATGTGGGGCTGTCTAAAAAAACGACTTTGTCAAATACCTTGGCGTTTTTCTTGACTAAAAATTAACATGGAATATCTATATAATAACATATAAAAAATCTTACACAGGGATATGCTAGGTTTAGAATTTTCTACCCTCAGTAAATTCTAAATTTACACTTCAAATTAAATCATTTCAATTTCTATACACTTCAATTATCATGTCACTGATAATCTATGCTTGCCCATTTTGGGCATCAGCTTCATCTACTAAAATAAATAATATCCAAATTCTACAAAATGAATTCTTATAAATATACCTTAAAGCACCTTAGCTCATGAAGAATCGTCATATAAATAACGACACAGATTTCTAATACCCTTCATACATATTTGGTTAAAACTCGATTTAAAAACTTCCTCGACAAACTAAAAGATTCGGACGGGCTCCGTTATTACAATGTAGTTCTATACAATGTCACTACCGCAGAACATTAACGGACACCAAAGAGTCTTTACTAGAAGATGAAGATTAATACTAAATAATAATAAAAATAGTTAAATATAATCATTACTATTGCTGTTATTGCCATTATCATTAGCATTAGTTAGATTTACTTATAATTAATATAATTGTAAAAAAAAGTTGTAATAACACGTGATGTGCTGAAACATTTTAAAATTCAATAAACTAAAAAACAAAATCAATTTTCTAAATGTTTACGCAATTGTGAAACTTTATATAATATATAACCTGGCGTAGGGAATGTGGCGTGCCCATCGCCCGATACACTTCGCAGTGTATCGCAATAGCCCCACACTGCCTTTAATTAGGTGGTGTGGACTGGTCCTCCAGGTTGGGGGTTTAGCGCAGGGCTAACAACCCTGCCTTGTAAAAAACTTTTGTTCAGGAACCAAACAACAACAAGCCTCGGACATATAGATTCAATGGAAAAACGAACGGACACAGGAAACAGGATTTACTCTTTGGAACATGGAATATACGGACAATGTTCCAACCTGGAACAGCTATAAGTGTAGTCAAGGAAGTTGAGAAGTATAAAGTCAAGATAGTAGCATTGCAAGAAATCAGATGGAGTGACGAAGGAACCATAGACATGAATGATACCACTATTCTGTATGGCAAATGCAATGAAAGACGACAGTTTGGGGTTGGTTTCGCAGTACACAAAAGCCTAGTGCATGCGATAAAAGAGTTCAAAGTTATCAGCTGTAGAATTGTTATTCTTATAGTTAAGGCCAAATTTTTTTATGTAGTATTTATAAATGTACATGCACCAACGGAGGAGAAGTCACAAGAGGAAAAAGAAGAATTTTATGCAGAGATAGAAGATATCTTATCGAGAATAAACAATAGCAAAATACTAATTATACTGGGGGATATGAATGCGAAGATAGGAAAAGAACATTTCCTTAAGCCTACTATAGGGAAGTATAGCTTACACGATATAACAAACGATAATGGTATGAAACTAATAGATCTTGCAACTGGCAAAGGATTCAAGATAATGAGCACAATGTTTCCCCATAAAGATATACATAAAGGTACGTGGAGATCACCAGATGGACAACATGTCAATCAAATTGACCACATCCTAGTGAATGAGAGATTCACAAATGCTGTCAACGACGTACGAGTATATAGAGGAGCGGATTGTAACTCGGACCACTACTTGGTAGTTGGGAAGCTCAATGTCAAGCTGAAGGCGAGACAACAGATTGATAACTCCAACTGTGTCAAATATGAAATAACAAAGCTCGAGAATGAAGAGATATGTAAAGCCTTTCAAACCGAAGTGGGGAGATTAACACAATTAACAGATGTTAATGAGACTCATTCTATTGAATCCCTCTGGGTGATTATAAAAAACATCATTACAAAAACATCAGAGGAAATCATCGGAAAACAAGGGAGAACTAAAAGGAAACCATGGTTTAATACAGTGTGCCAAGAAGCCATAATAAGAAGAAAAGAGGCGAGATTAAAATGGTTAACAGATACAACAAACCAACTCAATGGAATAAGATACACTACAAGAAGAAAATAAGCCCATAATATATGCAGAGGAGAAAAAAGGAAGTATGTAAATAAAATTATAGAAATGGCAGAATCAGATCACAGAGCACACAGAAGTAGACAACTATACCAGAAAGTGAATGGGATGAGAAAAGGATATAAAGGACATGAAACATTTATAAGAAATAAGGATGGAGAACTGTTAACAACAAAGATGGAAATAACAGAAAGATGGGCAGAATATTTTGAACAGTTGCTTAACGGAGAAGACCCCGAAGAAATCTTTGATTGTATACAAGAACAACCCAATAATTGTGAATATGAAACACCTACAGTACAAGAAATTAAGACCCAAATTAAGAGTTTAAAAAACCATAAATCACCTGACGAAGATGGTATACAAGGCGAAATCCTAAAATGTGTTGATGAAACAATGATTGAGATGATTCATAAACTAATTGAGAAAATATGGAATACTGAAGAGATCCCTAAAGACTGGAATATGGCATTAATTTGCCCAATACACAAAAAGGATGATAAAAAAGAATGTAACAACTATAGAGGTATTGCCTTAGTGAATATAACCTATAAAATTCTATCGTATTGCATTCTAGACAGAAGCAAGCCTTTGGCGGAAAATATTATAGGTGAATATCAAGGTGGTTTTAGAGAAAATAAATCCACAATAGACCAAATATTTATTATAAGACAACTAGCTCAAAAAACCTGGGAATTCGATCAAGAACTACATACACTTTTTGTAGATTTCAAAAAGGCATATGATAGTATCAACAGAGAAAGTATATACAAAATTTTAGAACATTTCCGAATCCCACAAAAACTTACAGGATTAATTAAAGCCACTTTAAATAGGACCATGGTAAAAGCGAAAGTTGGTAACGTACTATCAAGAGAAGTTCTGGTGAATACAGGCTTACGGCAGGGTGATGCACTATCCCCAATTATTTTTAATTTAGTTCTGGAAAAAGTAATTAGAATGATGAATATCTCATCGGATGAAGGGGTGAAACTCGATGGAACGTCAATAAGTATTTTAGCGTACGCAGATGATATAGTACTTTTAGGGAATAATATAAATACAGTGAAAAGGCTGTGCGAAAGACTTATAACAGCAGCGAGAAGAGTAGGATTGCAAATTAACGAGGAGAAAACAAAATATATGGAAATAAGTAGACAACGGTACGGAAGACAAGCAGAAGAGTCTCTAAAGGTAGGGCCTTATAGTTTCAAAAATGTATCACAATTTAAATATTTGGGTACAATGATCACCCAATCAAACAATATGGAGTATGAGATACTTAAAAGGATCCAAATGGGCAACAAGTGTTATTACGCAATGGGTAACTTACTTAAGTCAAGAATACTCTCAAAGACACTTAAAGTTCAGCTATACATCACACTAATAAAATCTATAGTACTATATGGAGCGCAATGCTGGACTGTAAGGAAAAGTGAGGAATCAAAACTGAGAGTTTTTGAAAGAAAAATATTAAGAAGGATATATGGACTATGTCGTGACCCGCAAACAGATGAATGGCGTAAAAGACACAATGAGGAGTTACATGACCTGTATGACAGACCGGATATAGTAAAGGAAATAAAAAGAAGAAGATTGGAATGGGCAGGTCATGTGTGGAGGAAACCTGATGCTATGACAAAGACGGTCTTACAAGAGAATCCAAGAGGGAAAAGACCACTAGGAAGACCCCGAATGCGATGGGAGGATTGTGTCAAAAAAGATGTAACAGTTTTCTACCCGGAGGAAGATTGGCATATACTAGCGCAAAATCGTGAAGGATGGAGGCAGTTATGTTTGGATGTGTGGTCTAAAAGACCATAAACAAGAAAAAAGAAGAAGAAGAAGAATATATACGTATATATGAAATCATTTCTTGAGGAAAAAGTTAACAACAAAATTTGGAAAGTATATACCAACCTTAGGAATTTAAATATCCTTATTACTCCTTCTAGATTACCATTAATTCTTCATACTAAAAATGAGAAGTAATTATTGAAATGAATCTTCTTTACAGAGGGTACAAACAACAAAGAAAAGACATGGGTATCCTCTCTACGCTACGACCCGCGGAGCGTCACGGCGTTGGCCTTGGTCCAATGACGGGAGGCCATCAGGCGTGCGTGCGCGTACCGCACCATTTTTCATGACGTGGTATAGATCATCGTGCGGATGCCCACGATCGACCTACTGGCCGTCGAGCACGCTCAAGTGTATAGCGATAGGAGATGCCTATAGTACGTCCATCACCAGCAGCGACGGGACGGTCTTCGAAGGCTCCGGAGCCTTGCGAACGACCTGTTGTCCGACAACCCGTCACCGCTGGACCGGACGATGGCTTCGTTGGCGAGGCGGGTATGCCGTTGAGACACCCCCGACGGCAGCGGGTACGATTGAACGCACATACTGATACTCTTCTTACTCCTTGACTGGTGGGTGAACCGGTCGTACGGAGAAACGACGTTTCGGCTTACTCAGCTGTTTACGGGGCACGTCTGTATCAAACCGGTATTTGAACCTCATCGACCGTGAACTGTCGAGTGGATGTTCCCTCTGTAGACTGCCCGACTTGTATAGCGAAGAAGACGATAATGTGTTTCACACGCTCAGCTGCTGCGAAGCGTTTGAGCGTGCCAGGGATGAGCTGGGCCTTGTGATCGACTCGTTCCAGTCGCGCGATCTGGTCGCTTGGATGCTGGAGTCTTCAGATAACTGGGACACCAGGATTCGATTTTTGGAGACCGTGATGCGGTCCAAATAGGAAGCATAGCGCGAGAGGCAGTTCTTGCAAGAGATACCTTCATTACAACGAGAAAAGCCGAGACCTCGAGGCGGCTCGAGGTGTTTGTCGGGCTGTACGAGGGGGGGGGCAGTGGGGCTTAAGGGTCTCGTTGTTTCCACTCCCGAGTTTAATGTTGTATATAGATTTATGTAAGTGGTAGTGGGTCAAGATATTGTTTCAGCACCCACTCCATTAGGAAAATTGTATTATTATTTATTTTTTCAATAAACAATTACAACCCCCTCCCCCCACCCTTACGAAGTATTATCAAATGGCTTACTAGGGTTTGGGTGTAATGCAGATTTAATAAAAAAAGGCGTCAAGTGGTCCAATTTAAATGAAATAAAAATACTTGTTTCATATCAAAAAAATAAAATTAAAATAAAAAATAAACATCATTGTATCATTTTTATGAAAAACATCAATATAGATCGATAATTTTCGTATATAATTATAAGATGGATGTATTATTTTGGACAAAACAAGTGGAAGAATGAAAAATGTAGATTATAAAAAGATGGAAGGAACCACCCGTATCTCCTCCACTTTGACCACTGACTACATACACACAGGCTGGTCGGACCTAGGATTTGTAAACCAAGTAACTGATTTTCAAAAAGCAGTAATTACCAAGTAAACGTTTTATTGATAAACGCCCACGGCTAGTACAGTTCTTACATTTATTTACCTAATGGAATAGAGAATATTTAGTAACTTTCAAATAAATTTTTGAAGATCAAAACATCAAACGTACCAAAATTAAATGCTGAACATTGTCGGAAATATAGAGCACGACAGAAAGTAAAACAACAGTGTCAGTCAACAAATGTAACTCAAACTACTTCTCGATAAACACGTCAAGAAGCATCTAAGAAGACATGAAATTATGATGTCAATGAAAATAAATCCTATACAAACCTAATATTCTATCAGTTGAATGACTCTGAAAGAAGTTTCACTTCATACGCGTGTACTCGTAAAACGTACGAATATTTTTAGCCATAGATTGTGTTAGGAAAAAATTGAATTTATATTTAACCAATGCTAAGAAATTAGACACAAATTTTTTAACATAAAAATCAGTTTATAAATACATTCTTTACTTTACGTACCAATATAATTATTAATATAAAATATCAAACAACAAAAACCATACTACATAATATAGTAGGTAAGTCTCCGTGCCCTTTATGTTTATAAATTTAAAGTCCTCCGCCAAAAATTATTATACATTCTATCAGGGACTGTAAGCTTATTTTCAGTTTCAGTTTCAAACTTTTTAGTTAAGTTCTTAAAAAAAAATCTGTTCCAGTTCGTGAATATTGTGAATTTCCAATCATTTAGGGGTAATAAGGTATTTTTGATGAAAAATTAATTTTAGATTTTATTATTATAATTTATAACATCCACGTAATGAAATCTGAGAACTTTAAAATAGTTTCAAAATATCGAGTTGTACCAACAGATAGAAATTAATCTTTAAAAAATCTAGGTAATTTCAAATTTGAGAACCGTTAGGAACACAAAAGAATCGAAAATTTTAATTTATTATTTTATACGGTCCTGGTTCTAGTACAAGTTCTATGGAATATGAAATATAGGTTCTAGTGCTTGAAATACTTTTAGGAACTAGTTCGAGAACTGGGTCTTTTGGGTACAGTTCCATTCCCTGCTTTTTATACAGTCATTTAAATAGATAGAGCCCGCTGTAACTTAATAAAATATGCATTGTCTAGGTGTGCTTACGTGTGCTTATTACGTATAGTCATTGAAATAATTAGGTTTAACTATGAACATTGGTGAAAAGCTCAGTTTAATAGTGGTTTGCCACTATTAAAAACGAAAATAATATCAAGAGTTTATTCAATATTCCTTTTCATCGTTTCGAAAATTATAATATTTTATGTTATATCGACATTATGGAACATATTACTGCGCGAGAAAAACACCATCTGTATAAACATGTATTTGCGTACCAAGCTAATAAATACATTATATACTTGTATATCACACCGCGACAAATATGATATTGTAAAAAAGATATAAAACAATATAGTTACTAAAATATTAAAATTTCGAAAACAATAATATTAAAAAGTATATAATTTTTTTCAAATTATTCCGTATTATTTATTATAGACTTGCGTTAAATTGTATATTTCATAATAGTTCTAAATAATTATATCATTTCAAATTTAATTGAATATTAAACGTCGAAAATTAAGATTTCAAAATGTACCAACTCTACAATAATTAAAAATTAGAGAGCTATAGAGAGCTTAGTAATAACTTTTTACATTTTTGTATATCAAAATACTAATTTCAGATTTTTGGTTATAAATATTCCTATTTAAAATCTATTTTAAATTTCAATACACGTACAATTTTATGATAAGATTGCTTTTTTTTAACAATTGTAACTTGTTTTTATTCTAAATAATTAAATCATATGAGGATTTGCCGTTCAAGCCATTATGCCTACCTAAATTAATCTCTTCGTATATACAATTTTATATGAGAACACTTGTTAAAAATTGTATTTACAGTCAACTAGTAATGTTTTATTTTGGATTTTTTATTGACGGGTTTTCATGGTAAATTAATAATTGTATGTAACTTTATATTGGTTGTTATCATCATTATTGGAAACAGCTTTTTAGTACTTTTCAAAAACTAGTAATTTTATTTTTATAGAAAATCAATTAGTAAGGTATGTAGTTATTATGATAATTTGTATTCTCTTAACTAAAAATATAAATATTATATTACAGACGCTGTCAAGTTTAAATATGCATTATAAAAGGTTTATTATCCTTTAAATTAAATGTTTTCATATGAGACATCATGCATATTAAAAAAAATACATGTCATCATATGAGATACCAAGCATTTTGAGACAGAAGTAATTGTAGTATTTTTTGACTATCATATATATATTGTGTACATAATAACCATTTAACAAATAATGAATAAGCTCAGAAATAAATATATACAGTTTTTATTAAATACAAAAATACCAATTGACTCTGAAATGAACTTTTGTGGGAGTGATGATGATATGAAAAATATATATGTTCATATTCATTTTGTGTTATTTTTTTTTTTTTTATATCATATATTGAACACAGAGTAACTAATAATTTAAAAAATTTCATAATTCACAGCATTGAATTAACACTTTCTTAATATAAGCAACTGATTTTAGAATTTATTTCAAATCAATAATTTAATAACATTATAACGTGAGCGGGAGTGACCGAGTTGAATATAAGTTATTCTGTGAAGGTTTTTGACATCTTGAATAATATTTACCGTAATTCGGGAGCAATTCTAGGATGTTAAGGATAGTCGGAATAACGAAGTATCAGTTTCAATCGTTATTACGTCTTTAGGCCTATTTATGAATAAATAATTATAACTCACAAGTTTGGTGAATGAAATAAGTTTAATGATTTACCATATGCTGTTCCGACGGAGTCCAGTTAGTGTCGCCAGGTGGTATTCGCGCCGAACTGACTCTCTTACAATATGCTTATTGACTAATGAATTTTACATGAATATTAATAGAGGGGGAAATGTCACCGGTCAGCATTACACTACATACACATATAGATATATAATTACGTTTATACAAATGTATACACTCACCTATATACCCATGTGCCCTATGGGACGGGACTGTTACAACATATATGTAAATTATGTATTTCACAAGGACGTTGATCCAATAAAGACAGTCACGTAACTGTCTGGCCTTAACTATGAATATTGATGAAATGCTTCATTCAAACCACCTTTAAAAACCAAAATTTGATCAAATGATTTTAGTCATTCATTTAAGAAAGTTATGAATAGAAATAAACTGAACTCGTTGTGTTCAACCGGATTTAAAAATTGTAATCTCAATTGGTAATACTCGAACTGAATTAAACACAAAATAGTTCCATTCAAATACCGAACCAAGGAATACATTCATACCGAATTTGTCATTTCAACCTAATTTCTAATTAAAACTCAAAAAAATTGGATTTTAAATATAAAATACCTATATTAATTATTTAATGAATCAATAATTAATTATTTATGTAAACTAAATTCTAAATCAAACATTACATAGATATCTCTTTTAATTAATTTATATACATTGCATTTTTTGTGAAGATCGGGTTTGAATTAGTAAAATACATTTAACAATTCGGTTTGGTTCAACCACAATATTTGAATTCGCACTTATTTTTTACTATTATCTTGAATATTATAATATTTTATATTATATCGTTATAACTGACAATAAAACAGCGCTAGAAAAACTACTTCTGTATAAACATGTTTCCGCACACCTAATCAGTAAATACGTTATGTACATCTTACAATAACAAGTATGGTATTGTTGGTAAAATATAAAACAATAATTTAATACTAAAATTTTTAAAACAATGCTATTATATATTATATAATTTTTGTATAAATTATTCCGTATTTTCAAACAACGGCTTCCATGTTAATTTGTATATTTCATAATTGTTAAAAATAATTATGTCCTCTCAAATTGAATTGCAGAATACAATTTTAATTCCGAGAAAATCAAATGTTAAAATCAAACTCAAAATAACTTTTAAAATGTATGTATATAAAAAATACCCATTTTGAAATTTTAGCTGTATATAAATATTCTAAAAAAATTATCTCGTACAATGATGACAGTTTTTTTGTATAACAAATTTAGTTCATTAATGTACATTAATTATAGTTCCAAATAATTATGTGAGTAGGATAAAATGGGGCATTCTGGATCATAGGGAAACCCATAGCACCTGCAGGTGCTATACCTTTAACACGGCCGCCCAAACGGCCGTTGAAGGTGCTATATCTTTAACACGGCCGCCCACTGTCGCCGCTGCAGGCGGTAAACCTTATTCGACCCTGTTACCTCAATACACTTTCATCACTGTATTTAACCCTAACATATCTCTATACTCCTCCACCCTTCCATTTCATATTTAATGATTATACGAGATTGATTAAGCCTGATTCGCGATTGATTACGATTGATCTCGATTGGTTAAGTTTGATTCGCGATTGATTAAGTCCATAAAACTTGATTTATCAGGTTTATCATCGGTTTATATAGATTTATCAGGAAAGTATATTTAAGTTGATTGATCCATAAAATTTGAACATCTATATATTGTGTGCGGTAATTGACAAATAAAACACCCTGTATTTGAACTGGCTACCAAAGATGACGAACGATCGTGCATCTTTTTATTATTTTGCTTATTAAATATTGATATATTTCGATTACTTGTGTTTTTGCACATTTCAACTGCTTCTAATACTTCAAATCGCGCTTCTAAAAAATGTATTATATCGGTAACAGGTGCTACTTTATCTTTCGGTGCACTTGTTTCCCATTCTCGCAAAGTATTTTTGTCTAATTTTGTTACAATTAAATGCACCAATAAAGGACCCCAATCATACGGTTGATATCCTAGGGTTTCTAGTGCTCGTATGTGACCTTTTAGCGCGTCTATAAACTGTCTTAATTTGTTCGAATATTCGCCTGCCATTACTTCGAGATCGAAAATTGATTTTACATGAGCCTGAACCAATACTTTTTTATTATTATATCTGGACACCAATGCGGTCCATGCTATATTATAATTATTGGAAGTAGTCTCTTTAATACAATTTAGTGCTTCTCCCGAAAGTGCCGAACGCAAATAAAAAAACTTTTCGATTTGAGATAAGTTTTGATTGTTATGAATTAAAGCCATAAATATGTCTTGAAATGTAGCCCATTCGTGATACTCTCCGGAAAATGTGGGTACGTTTAACGCGGCTAATTTTACAGGTGGAACAATTCGACTTACCATTGATGTTTGTATATTTTCAGTGGCACTACTGCCATTTAACGTTTGTACGTCAATCAATTTTTTCGCTGTAGCCATTACTCTAAAAAATAAATCTTCAAATTCTTCTCGACATGTATTTTGCTCTTTTATATCTATACTTTCCGTTAATTCTATCGCTAATTGGATTTGTTCATATTCGTTCCACTTTTCCTGTATCTTTTCTCTTCTTACTTCTATTTCTTGTATATCAACATTTTCATTCTCTAATATTTTCCAAAATCTCGTTACTGACACTTTTACTTGTCCCCGTCGCATGATTAAATTACGTAGCTCGCTCATGGTGCTAATCGCTCGTTTATCGGGACAACCGTAGATATTATTATAAATAAAATTCCTTTTCTATACGTGCTACGAAATTGAACTTTGATTTTACAAAATTTCCGATGACACGATGTACTATTTATAGTTCACATACTTAAGTTATATCACTCGGGTATTGCATATAGGAAATAATAGTATAAAATATAGGAAATCGGGAAACTCTTACCTTAATATTCTGCGTATGTTCGACTTGACGCTTCGACGTTAAAGTTGACAGGAATTTTTGACGTTAAAATTTACTTTTGTTGAGCTGAACCGGACACTATAATAATGTGATACCGATACTTCTCTAATTTCGATTTATTTTAATTACGCTGAAGGACAACAATGCTCGCTTTGCAACTGTCCACAACCGATGTTGTACGTATCTTCACTAACACCGCCGATATAGCCCGCTTTGACTATAATTTTTCTTTCGTTGGTGAGACACGTTCATCGCATACTTTGAGTCACGACCACCCTATAACTTATTAACCATCCGTCGCCGAAGGACCATGTTTCGCACCGTGATGTGCTTAATAAGCTGATTCCGGATAGTATAGTAAGGTATAGGGTAATATACTTTAACACGCGATTGATACACTAATATTATTTTATTTTATATCGATAAAACGATAGAATACGATATTCGCGGTTCTAAATTCGCGTCGCGACTGACTATATATATTTTCGCGTAACATTATCGTGGGTACGTCGACGACTTTATCACGCCTGAAGCCTTATATTTCAAATGCGATAACTAATGTCGATTGACGACCGTACAATATAGTTATCGAATATCGTGTAGAATATATTCTTGAAAACAACCAAATTCACATTCACCCCTGGTACTATACTAGTTTGTAAACACTTTAAGTCGCTTTTCAAATCACACAATTAATTTAACCCATATATATATATATTATTTTAATCTATATAATTACTACATATAATACATATAATTGTTATAGTAATTATCATATATCGGATTAGTAATAGTACTATATGACAAACTATATCTTCACCTAAAATATTATTCATAGCTGTCTATCGATATATTATAGAAATTTATTTCACTTTCACATACATATTATAAGAATTTAACTAATTCACTCAAATATATCCATATCTTAAACATTTAATGACTTATATATAATGTAGCGAAAAAGTTCTTTATTATGTAGATCGTTAAATAACAATATATACACAACATTCTCATAGAATGAGTCATACGATAGGGTTGTACAGGCCTGTAGCGACCGGTCGAGACCTGCATAATACTGTTAAGGACCCCTTGTTTTAACATATAGAATAAGTATTATTATATTATACTAACACAATGAAAATGCTTAATAAGTATAATACGACTGCCGTCGCCGTCAACCGTCTCTTTCGCAGTCGTCAGTCGTGTTTTCAATGTGTTAACATACACTTCTGTAAAACCATTTATAATAAATATTTAAACGACTCAATAAATACAAAATTCATATCTTTACGAAGTTTATTAATTCGTGATACCTGGACCCTTTACACTACCGAATTTCTCAGACCAACGGATTTAACCAGACCGGTCAACAACAAGTGGTCGGGACACTAACCCGGCATCACAACTGGTGGCAGTGGTGTTGCGTTCAATTGGTAGAACGTAAATTATTACGATTTCGGAAGATCAATTAATATTATAATTTTGATATTATAATATTACAACAAAATACGAGGTAATATTCATTTTATATTATTTCGTCCAAGTACGTATGTACAAACGCGTACCATAATATACGAGACGGCCAGTCCATTTAGCCCTCGTCAGCAAATTCATCGGGCGTGGCACATTACTGTGACACATCGCTCAAGCAAAATAGCAACGTCGACGAATAGAAGACACTATAACACAACAATACACGGAGACGCTTCAACAAAATTTTAGTGAGGACACAACAGTGGATCACACTTTTGAAGTACGTGTCAGCAATCGTTAGAGGCGCTATATTTTGTAAACACAATAGTCGTGTTGTCCAGTGACCTACTAACGCATATCGTTATACATATATATTCGTATATATCAGCATACAATATATATTATATATTGTATAATCTATATATTACGTGCGTTTATATAATACGACAATCTGTCGTGTGGTACCTTAAATATACAATACTGCGGAATTTAAACGAAAACCCACTGCAATTGTGCGTGGTCCCTGTGCCAGCTGTTTCGGGGCTGGGAACGTCTAAGAAGTAACATCAAGACGTTGTGGGATTGTTCAAAAAAAAAATTTCATTCAAAAATAGAATTGTCAAGCAGATTGTCAACTACAACTCGTACAACTTCAACAACATGCATACAACCTGCACAGGAATTTCTTTACTAATACTGTAAGTCATTATTAGTTAAGTAATAAATTTATTCATAATTTTTTATTGTTTAATTTAGAGTTATAAATATTTCTTTATCGTTTAATAACTTAAATGCATGTCATCTGAAATAAGTAGTTACGATAGTAGTAGTTCCGATAATTTCGAAGAGGACCCTGATTTTGTCCCGCATCGAAAAAATAAATCAACTATACCTGAACCGTTAAATAAACCGGTAACTAGGTATCAATCGCGAAAACAACGTAGAAAGTCTAAAAGCCTAGACAATCTACCAATTTCTTTAGATTCGGACGTTAATAATCCCATACTAAAATCAATTAAAACGATGGCAAAACAAGAACCAATCGTATTGTCCTTCGAAATAGCATTACAGCTTGTTCCCCGCTTTAATGGAGAGGACGCACAACAGGTGTACCCATTTATCGATACATGTGATTTCGTTATGAATAACGTAGAAGAATCAACACGTTCGATCCTTCTGCGTGCTATATTGACAAAAATGACTGGGAAAGCTTTTGCGATTAGGCAGTATAGGGAAGTGACTTGGGGGATGTTAAAACGATTACTTGAGGACGCTTTCTGTGCTAAACGAACCGCAGAGTATTTACAGTTAGAACTAACAACATGTAAGATGCAAATAGGAGAAAATGTGCAAAGTTATTCTTCACGAATTGAGAGGTTAGTACATGAACTTTGTAACGTAAGCGCTAAAAGTAGATCTACTGCAGATGCCAAAGCTGTGCATGATTATATTCGAGAGATAACACTAACCACATACGTTGAAGGATTATCACTAAGTATTCGAAGTACAATCAAATCAAAAAACCTTTCAACATTGGAAGATGCAATTAATGAAAGCATAGAAAAAGAAAAAATCTATCAATCAAACAAGGATACTCAACGCATATTACAAGGAAGGCCTTATAATAATAGTAGTGGAAAATATTGTAAGAATTGCAAAAAAAGCAATCATAACACAAATGAATGTAGATATGCGAAACGAGATGTCGAAATGAGCCAACAAAACAAACAATTAAAAGATAATAATAATAAAATAAACTGTGACTCTAAACGACCAATAGGCGGATACTGTCGTAAAAACGGACATTCGATAAAAGAATGTTTTAAGAAAAAAAACGCAGACGCAAGAAGAATAAATCACGATAATCAGAATTTACCATCAACGTCGGGAAACGACAAGGAATCGGGTACTAACTACGAATAGTAGAAGTTAGTGTAGTTTATTTAGAAGGTATATTAATGTTTATTATAGAAATATCATTAGTTTCTAACCATAATCTCATATTGTATAAATCAATTCCCTTACCTGTAAAATTAAATATTAACTTTTATGCCATCATAGAACCAACTTCTGATTATATAGCGATAGATAAATCCCGCTCATATTATATACAATTAAATAACCATCAATTATCAAAATGTAAACCTACAACTAATAATATTATTTGCGAACATAAACAACCAATACAACGAATCGAAGATTCATGTGAAATAATGTTATTCAGAAACCCTAAAACATTACCTCAAGTTTGTAATATTAAGTATGTTAAGCTTAATCATAATATATGGCAAGGATTAGAAAATAGAAACGCGTGGTTATATGTAACAAATGAAGAAAACATTATAATTACTTGTAAGAATTTAACAGAACCATTAATGTTAAGTGTAAAAGGCACAGGAATATTTAGTTTAGAAAGTCAATGTGAAGCCAATACTGTTGACGATGATATTAAACTAATACCAAAAAGAAAAATAATTTCAAAATTATTCAAAAATTATATTCCGCAATTAAATCTCACATTAAATTTTGATATGTTTGAAAATTTATCTAGCAAAGAATTAAAAAATTCTTTATTTATAAAAGAAGATTCAAAAATAAAAGACAATTTAAATAAATTAACAGATTATTCTAAATCGTTAAATGAACTTCGTAATCACTTGGAAAACAATAATCCTGAAAAAACAAATACGACTTTTAATTATTGGTTACACATTATTGTAATACTAATATTCAACAGTACAGGTTTGATTTCATTTTTTATCATATATATGAAAATTAAGACAGTATGTAGAAAAAAAAAGGAAATTAAATCTAATATTGATAAGGAAATAGAATTAAGAAATTCACCTGAAAGTCCATTACCCAGGATAATATAAGTAAAATGGGCAATGAACTTTCATTTAACATGGGGGGTGTTAAGGACCCCTTGTTTTAACATATAGAATAAGTATTATTATATTATACTAACACAATGAAAATGCTTAATAAGTATAATACGACTGCCGTCGCCGTCAACCGTCTCTTTCGCAGTCGTCAGTCGTGTTTTCAATGTGTTAACATACACTTCTGTAAAACCATTTATAATAAATATTTAAACGACTCAATAAATACAAAATTCATATCTTTACGAGGTTTATTAATTCGTGATACCTGGACCCTTTACACTACCGAATTTCTCAGACCAACGGATTTAACCAGACCGGTCAACAACAAGTGGTCGGGACACTAACCCGGCATCACAACAATATGTTTTGTTAGTAATTGTATATGCCAAATAGGCTTTGTCCCATTGTCAGTATCGTCTTTACTTCTAAACAGTCGTTATTTACATCACGCCGCAATTGTGTTCTCTCTTTGATATACTCGTATGTGTGTGTGTGTGTGTGTGCATATAGAATATGTATTATATGTATACGTATAATGTCTCTACATAAACGTTGCAATTTGAAATCAGTTTGTTTCTACATGTTATTGTACCAATATTGGAACATTTGAATTTTGATACTATCAGATAATCGCTCGGTACTCGGTGGCCGGCGGCAATCGCCTGTCATAACCAAAATACAAAAATTCCGTTTATTCAATAATGACACGGCTGACGGGGTGATACTAGTAATCGCCCGACATGTGTGTCGATTGCCAAGCAAACAGTATATTTTTTTTCATTTTCGTGACGCGTGTGCATTTCATTTATTATTTTATTTATTCAATATTAATTTATTCCTAATTTCTAAAGTTTTAAGAATCGGTTAGTACCGATATTAATCGGAACTGAAATTCACAATATTCACGAACCAGAACCGAAACCGGAAGTGAATTTTTTAATTTAAGAACCGAATCGAAATCAGAACTAATAAAATCATTAAGATTCCAGTCCCTGATATATATATATATATTTTATAGATATAGATCAAATCTCTGCTACGTCAAAACAATCAAAAGTATTAGCTCAACATAATTCATCGTCTACTGCAAATGTTTGATGTGGTGATTCAGAAGACATTATTTGTAAGAAATTATACGATGAAGTAATGAATAATGAGATATTTAACAACAACAACAATACAAATTTAAGAACATCAATGCATAATAAACGTAATCGCGTGTGTACGACTACATCACACAAATTTAATGAATTGAAATCAAAATGTTATGTGTAAATTGTATTTAATAAAAAAATCTTAATAACGTTTGCGTTTATAAACAATTTATCGAAACAACTAAATTTGAAATTAACGATTTTTTTTCAACGGCAGTTCGCGAGTTTCCCGTAAAATATAACTATAAATTGGAGGCAATATATGTAATACCAAACATTAAATTTATAGAGAATAGAACGTTTTAAACATCATCTAGATCGTTACTCTTAGCTGACGACATATATTGTAAACAAACTTTTAGAATAAGATTTTTTTAACACGTGCCTCAGTGATCCATGTTCGGGCCTCTCCTCTGGAACGTTGCGTACGACGCCGTGTTCTGTCTTCCCTTGCCCAGAATAACGATCACGGTCGACTACATGGACGAGCAGAGTAGAGTGGAGTAGCAAAGGGTGATACGGCTGAAGCGATGCAGAACCGCCTGAACAACGCGCTTGTGACGGTCGTGAAGCACATATGCTCATCCCGCGACTTGTCGTCGATAAGACGGAGACCGTAGTGATTACGATATGTTACGAGACTGCCGAACTCCAGTTACAACTCGAGGGTCATACCGTGTGTGGAGCGTCCCTAATTACCTAAGAGTGATACTAGAAAACAAGGAGGCCGTTGTTTGATGCGCACTTGCCCGCCACCTCGGAATTCTGGTTCAAGGTGTAAATTTCTATATTACTAACTGTTAATATAATTGTAACAAATAAGGATTAAAGGTAAAAGAATTTAAATTATGAGAACATTTAAGTTTAAAATAAACATGAGTGAAAAATAAAAAATAAGGTGATTCAACACTAAAAACATTTAATCGCTCTTTTCGAAAGGTCACTAATAAAAGTAATAATATCAACTATCAAGAGAATTTTAATTGAATCAAATATGTATATAAAATATGTTTATTGATATAGGTGAAATATTTTATATTTTATGAGTCAAGAAGAAAAGAAGAAAAAAAAACTCACAAAAATGATTTAAACTAAGCTAAATTACATTATTTATTAGAAACTAAATTATATACTTTGAACTATATGTAAAATGCTCATACACATTTAAATATTAATAAATAGATTAATAATAAATTATTATAAAAAAACATGCGGCTTATAACTAAAATGAAAAATAATTTAAAATTAAATCTTCTTTTTCCCAAATAGGTAAATCATTATTCATTATATATATCTTGACTTGATGTTTCTGCTGTGTCATCCGCATTGCTTACATCCGCACTAAACAATTTGAATATGCTATACATATCGCAATATTCCTCGACGGTTATCAATGGAAAATCTATAAGCAAAAATTCAATTTTTTCACACCTTATATTAATTTCCCCTTTTTTTTATATCATTTAGAATTTTTTACTTTTTTAGTACATTAGGTTATTTCCCAGCTGTTTATTGAATTTATGAAGTTTTTGTCAAAGATTTTTTTCAACATACGTTAACAGAATTTCTTAATGATTCATTATTCAAAAAAGAATTTTGACAAGCTCTTACATACAAATGTATATTTAAATATCCGTTGTATGCTAATAAATACATACAATACAATATACATTGAATAGTTTTTACCGATTTATTTATTTATTTTATCATTTAGACATTTTGTAATATACAACTGATAGTTTTTAAATATGACGAAGCGTAGATTTTAATTGAAATTCACAATCTGGGTTTCAAAAAATATGTATTTTGATATTTAAAAGTGGTTTTTATTGAATTCGTGACAAACAAAACCCATTGAAATTAGAATTATTAAATATCCACAACAAATACCTACTCAATACCCATTAATATTAACAATTAATAATTAATAAGAACACAATTAGGTGTCAAATAATATAAGCTACAATTTACAAGTAGTAAATAAATTAAATTATAAAGATCCATTTATTCAACTTGAATTTAACTATTAGTATAATACTTTCATACATACTTCCATCGGCATGAAACAAAAGTTCCTCAATGTAACCTTTAGTATACTCTGAAAGTAAAAATGTGGTAAAATCGTTTAAAGTTTAATTCGTATACGTAAACTTCCTAATCATTACAATTCATAACATATAGTACATTAAGAAAGGGTATCAAAGTCAAATTTTGTTTGCGAAATATGAGTGTATAACCTACATCTCATTGCAAAGAATTAAATCATTTTATTTAACATTCCAACATTTGAGTTATTAACTAAAAAATTATAATAACTACGTAGATTATTTAGATAATTCGATGATGAATTCGTAAAAAAACATTGTTTTAAGTATAACGAAATTGAAATTATTATAAGATTATTAGGTGTACTGTGAAAAGTATCTATTTTAAGTCTTCTGCAAACTATTTACTTTTACAATTTAAAATATAATATGATTCTGATGTCAATGATAATTTCTTCTTATTAACAAGTATAAATTTAAATTTAAATAACAAATATTTCACTATATATATAAATGATTGGCCTATTATCAATAATTGAAATAGTAAAATCAAAATATATGTTAATTTTTTTTTTATTCTAAATTTTCATTTATTTATCATTTATTTTTAAATGATATATCTAAATTACATGAAACGATTTTTTTTTATGTGTTGCTGGAAAATAATTATTTAGTAAATTATATAAAATAAATATTTTATTATTTTATTATTTTATTCTGTTATTATAATATACACATATAATCATTGAAAAATAGAATATTAAAACAAACACACTAGAATAGTTCTTGTAATTGTCATTGGCTAGAAAGTAAAAAATAAAAACAAATTTATATAACTCTATAAATATTGAAATTTATGTAAATGTACACACATAAGATACAAAAAAACTCAATAATTTAGCCTTAAAAAATTACCCTAATTATTTTTTATGTATTTGGTTTTATTATGATTAAAAAACGAATTTTAGAGTTTAATAAAATTGAATCTCAAACGATTTAAAGTGATATTATTAAAATGGTCTTGCTGTTAGTACTACTAGATACTAATCCTAGCTTTGCCCAGATATAGAAGGTTATTTTGAGAGAGCCATACAATGATGTTTTTAAATTAAAGTTTGGTAAATAATACAGTACCTAGTTTAAGGTTGAAAAATTAGTAGTTTATCGAATTTCATGAACCCGGTTGAATATTCTTAATACGACAATAAGACATAATCGTATTTATTTATTTATATAGTACTTGTTAAAATCGAAAATAAAAAGTATTTGGCTATATTATTTTAAATAAAAAACTATAACATTGTTCTATATATTAAATCATACATTCGTTTTCATTTCTAGCTTTTTGTAAATTTTCCTCACAAGTCCCTGTAAATATATATATATACATATTACAGTAATTGATTGTGTTTGTGAAAATAATTATTTCTATACTCAAATAATTAATTTACTATCTTTTAAATAATTTTAGTGATAAAAAAACAGTAATTATAATAATTAGCTACTTAAATGTTAAATATTTTTTAGGGACAAAAAAAATCGCCTCGTAGTTGATTTTTTTCAAATTTAAATATGTAGATAAAAGTTTGTAATTTGAAAATAGCTATTGATCACTAACCATTGTATTCGTCATCGATAATAATCTCTGTTAAAAACATCACTGTTATTTAAATTGTATATTTCAAATTTTATAAATAATATATTGTAAATTAAACTAAACTAATGATATATTACATTTCGAAACTCGTTAAGGATTGAAAAATTCATATAAGAAATTTCGAGTCACAAATTTAGAAAACATTTTATTTGTAATTAAGATATAAAATATATAGTAATATTTTATTACATACCTTTGCATTGATTTATGTCTATAAAATAGAAATAATAATAATACACACTGTTTTTAATATGAATACATGATCAAATTTTTAATCATTTTGAGCCAATACCTATTTATTATTACAATTAATAAGTATCTATTCAACATTTCTATTTATATTTATTGCATTTTGATCATTTTACTGTATATAATTAGGTATGTTAAAAACTATTAACTATACAAAAATAATAATAATATAAATTTATAATATTCATATATTTTTCCTGGCTTTTTTTTTGTAATATTTAAATCAGCAAAACTTTAAACTTTTATACGCATACATGATTCATTTTTAATCATTAGGCTCAGCATCTAATTATTATTACAATTTATAATAGTCTATTCTATAAGATACTATACATGTATATATTTATTGCATTTTTAACATTATACTGTGTATAATTAGGAATGTTCCACAATAATAACTATAAAATAATAATAATATGAATTTATAATATTCATATATTTTATCCTGTCTTTTTTTTTAAATATTTAAATTGGCGAAATTCCCGCGTCCTTGATATTACCGTGGAGCTTTTAAAAAACGCAGGCCACTATCGTTTATTTTAATAAACAGGCAACATCCTCATTTTTTTTCTTTTGGGGGCGGGTGAAACAGTTCCCTATCAGGCCTTACCCAAAATAAATATTATCACAAGCATTAATACAAAATGCGCCCACGCGCATCCCATCAACATGCCGTTGGCGAGATGGAGCCACTTCACTTTTCACCGATCCCATGGTTGAGCACCTCTCGGTCACTCTCGAATGCTTTTCAGCGGACTAGAGTGTGGTAGGCGATGTCCTCTCTGTTTGATTCAGGCGATCCGTAATGGGGAACAACCAGGTGAAGAGGCACGGTTAGCAGCTAAGTAAAGCAGAACGATACTTGTCCGTACACCTTGTTTACTTGGCCTTGAAGTACGAGTGGTATTAGGATCCGAAACCACTCGCGACCGCTGCAGCATGGGTTCCGAGTTCCGCACTCTCCGCGACCATAAGACTATTGTCCAACTTCTCGGCAAGACAAGGGTGGCCAGTGCTTCCTGATAGGTCTCCGCTAAGTACGACGCCCAAGTACTTCATGGACAATAAGAGCCGGATAGTCTCACCTCTAGGAGTATCAGGGGCTCCGCCGCACTGTAACGTCTCATAAACACCATGGTCTTCCCCAACAACAGACGGAAGCCCATATCACAGATATAATCCAAAATAGTTTTGGGAGCAATATTCGGGCGCTTTAACACCGCAACCATGGTATCCATCTCCGCCATGACGAGTATGTCGTCTGCGTAGACAATCGCGGTCGTCTCTCTCGGCATATTTAGTAAAAGCACGGCGTCGAAGGTAAGGATCCAAAGGAAAAGCCCAAGCACGAAACCCTGCGAGACCCCACATGTCACCTTCATTATTACTGGGACCCCTTGGTCATATACGCACAAGTGCAAGATCCTATACAGTCATATATTTTATCCTAAGGATCTTTTATAATGTTTAAAATAGTTATATATTATTTTATATTATGTTAAGTATAAAATGTCTAAGTTGACACTTTTTTAACATTTTAAATTCTCTTATCTCTTAATCATTTTAAAGGTCGGCAATATACTCGACATTAATTTATAACTTTAATATTAATTAATTATAAAAATTATAACAATGAAGCACTTAAATTATATTATTAATGCGCAACCTATCTTCCTAAACTAATAATTTTCCTTTTGTAGAAATTACTTTATAAATGTATACACTTTTATTTAAAATGTCTTATTTTTATTAAAACTATTATTGTTACTTAAATCTAAGATTGATATACCATTTCTTTACTCGTAGGTTCGGCTCGTAAATTATAAATAAATATTAATAAGATGCTATACCAAAATTATTCTAAAAGAAGAAAACACGACTTTGATTTATTTATATTAATTATTATCCTTACTTAGAGCATCATAATCTTTTATCAAATTATTAATATCAATCTCTGTAAAAAAATATAGTTAAATATAAATATAATTGTATATAATAAAATATTATTCCTACAGTAAAATATTCTGTTTGTCAAAATTATTTCCGTTCTAGTATCTAAATGTTATTTGGTTTTTAGGACAAAATGTAGTTATAGATGTTTGTAATTTGTAAATTTCTGTTTATCACTCACCAATAGGTCCATCATTGCTATTACTTTCTGTTAAAATATTCCTCTGGTATTAAAATTGTACACTTTAACATTTATTAATAGTACACTATCAATTATAAACTAATTAAATCAAAAATACACTGTATTTTGATAAATGTAATGGACATTTAAATACACATACAAATAATGGGACACAAATTTAAAATAAGCTTAATTTAACTCTACGATATATAATATATAACAATATTTTATTAAATTCCTTCACAAAATACTACGAATGATATAGTTATAATTATAAAACCCAAAGTTTCTTAATATGCATATATGTACAATTTTTAGGAAGAAGAGGAAGAAGAAGGCCGAAGAAGAAGTGGTTAGATGCAATTGAGTGTGATATGAGAACTGCTGGTGTGTGCGTAGATGATATGGATAGATCGTGTCAAGTTGAGGTTTAGTACACGGATGGCCTACACCAAATAATTGGAATAGAGACGAGGAAGAAGAAGAAGATATACCATTTTAGTATTTATAGAGCTCAGATCGTAAATTATGAATAAATAATAATAAGGTCCCATTCAAAGACATAAAAAACCCATTTGATTTTTATATATTAATTTTTACCTTCGCTTTGAGCTTCAACTTTTCCCAAATTATTTACTAATAGCATATGTAAAAAAAAATGGTTAAATATAAATTTAATTGCATATAATAAAATATTATTTCTATAGTAAAATATTCTATTTTTCAAAATTATTTCCGTTCATGTGTCTAAATGTTATTAGGTATTTAAAACTAAATGTAGTTACAGATGTTCGTAATTTATAAATTTCTGTTTATCACTCACCAATATGTGATTCATCACTACTAATACTCTCTGTTAAAATATTCCTCTGGTATTTAAATTATACATTTTAAAATTTATTATATATCCATAATCAATTATAAACTAATTAAATCAAAAATACACTGCATTTTGATACATGTAATGGACATTCAAATACACATACAAATAATGGGATGAAAATTTAAAATAAGCTTAATTTAACTCTAAGATATATAATATATAACAATATTTTATTAAATTCCTTCACAAAATACTACGAATGATATAGTTATAATTATAAAACCCAATGTTTCTTAATATGCATACATGAACAATTTTTAGGAAGAAGAGGAAGAAGAAGGCCGAAGAAGAAGTGGTTAGATGCAATTGAGTGTGATATGAGAACTGCTGGTGTGTGCGTAGATGATATGGGAGATCGTGTCAAGTGGAGGTTTAGTACACGGATGGCCTACACCAAATAATTGGAATAGAAACGAGGAAAAAGAAGAAGATATACCATTTTGGTATTTATAGGGCTCAGATCGTAAATTATAAATAAATAATAACAAGAACCCATTCAAAGACATAAAAAACCCATTTGATTTTTATATATTCATTTTTACCATCGCTGTGAGATTCGACTTTTCCCAAATTTTTTACCAATAGCATATGTAAAAAAAAATGGTTAAATATAAATATAATTGCATATAATAAAATATTATTTCTACAGTAAAATATTCTATTTTTCAAAATTATTTCCGTTCATGTGCCTAAATGTTATTAGGTATTTAAGACTAAATATAGTTATAGATGTTTGTAATTTGAAAATTTCTGTTTATTACTCACCAATATGTGATTCATCACTGTTAATACTCTCTGTTAAAATATTCCTCTGGTATTTAAATTGTACATTTTAAAATTTATTATATATCCATAATCAATTATAAACTAATTAAACAATAAATATACTACATTTTAGCATTTATTATATTCAAAAACATAAAAAATATTTAGTAAATTATTTACAAGAAGTTTTATTTTTACCCTAAAATATATTACATATTATAATATTTATTACATACCTCGACTATATGCTATTAATAAAATAATACTAATATTAAATTCTAAGTTTTTTTTATAGGTTTACATGATCATATGTTAAATATTGGTTCCAAAACAAATTATTATTATAATAATTTTAATAATAATTTGTATTAAAATCAATATAAAAATGTCATACATTCAGAAAAAAATCTCAAATTGACGTTTATTAATTATTAAGAAACGTCAACTCGAGATTTCTACTCATATATATCACATTTTGAACAATGAATATAGTTAGCTATATTAAAGAATAATGATTACATAATAAAAATATTAATAATAAAAACAATAATAATAGTACATGTTCGAACGCCAATAGTAAACGTAAATTAGTTTTATATTCTTTTACATTAAATGCCCTACAAAGATAAACACAAACGGTTCAAGATATTTTTAAGCTCTTCTGTTATATACCTAACAACCAATATTTTTATTAAAAGCATAATATAATTAATTGACTTTAAAAATGATTTTTTATCATTGAAAACCATACAATATTTTATTTTACAAAATATTAAACGTGGGATGAAACAATGAACGCAAATTTTGTATAATGTGTATACTTACATGAATCAACATATTTAAAAAATAGGCAAGCGACCATAGCAGTAATTATTAAACTAGTTTTAATAACAACCATTCTCATTAAATTAAATAATATATTGGTTTGCGAATGAACACTACAGAACGAATACTAAGAAACTTAATTTATACAAAAGTTAAAATATGTTTTAACTAGATTTGAATATACGTGTAAATATTTAGTAGGTTATTTATTTTATAAATTAATTAATATAATCTAAAGGTATTAGAAACATATTTAATAAATTAAACATTAACCTCAATATTCCGTTAATAATGCAATATGAACATTATTTGATTAGGTGAAGCATTGAAGTATGCATCAACTAATCAAATAATATTTATAGCATATTTAAAGAGATGAAATACATTTTTTTGCTATTATTATACAAGGTGTCTCAAAAGTAAATTTATATTCAATTAGCTTATCGCGCAAACGAAACTTATCTGTTGTATGCAGAGAGTATATCAACTAATTGCCTAGCTTCTAGGAATTTAGTTTCAATGGAGTGTTTCTCGAGATCGGACTGTGCGTTTTGTGTGCAAGAATTCTACAAAAACGGTGATACGCCGAATATAGCACGAAGATAGTTTAGCAGTCATCGTGATTTGCGTAACTTAAATGATGCGTCAAGTGTTTCCCTCAATCGTAAATGAATCGAAGTTTAAAGAGATCAGTTCAACAGTGAAAAAACCGAAATCCGGGCGACAAATGTCATTAAAATCGTACGAATCCGTAGAGAGTGTGTACATCAGTCTGTTCATGACGGTCTGATCCTTTGCATTCGTAAGAGCGCAAATGCTTTAAATTTGCATAGATCATCAGTGATGATTCATCACTATACCACATTTTGCACAAAGGTCTAAATCTTCACCAATACAAAATCCAATTGGTGCAAGGATTAAAGCCCTAAAATTCCATTAATAAGGTTCAATTCATTAACCAAGTACCTGAGTGCTTATCAATAGTCAACAATTTGTTTTCGAATGAGGCTCATTTTCACTTCATTGGACATATGAACAAGTAGAACTACCATTACTGGAGTACAACGAATCCAAAACGCAAGCATCAAAAACCCCTACATTCGCCATAGGTTAGGTTAAATATATATAGACTAAATGGGCTCCCCCTCTTGGAACTCACATTGCCGTGGTGAGGGGGCTTGAGCGGTTGTTCAATGAGGTTTAGTGCTATGCCAACGGTAGTGTATTCTACCAGCAGGGCCTCCCTTGTTGGACAGGACTAAACCGAGAACGACCCGACTAAGAGTTCTACCAGGGATGTTTACGCCCCTGGCTTCCACTGACCTGACTCTGGGCTTGGTTGACTGGGGCCAGGAGGCCTGAGCATGCTTTTCGCTGACGAAAACCCGGCTCTCCTAACCCCCAACTCGTCAAGAAGGTCACTTGTCACGGGGATAGTTACGTGTCTACGAGGACCCTGTGTGGCACTTGGCGCACCACACAGTATTCAGCCTTACCACGTCATTCGGGGCTCTGACGCGGTGGACGCCCATTCCCTTGACACACGTGGGAACAAGATGGAAAAAAACAGCACAAAAACATTACGAATATCGGAAAAACGGATGCACACACTGAAATGGAAAAGGAAGCAGGAACGTCGGATGCAGCAGCGGCTGTAACTGGCAATCCGGGAGGCCGCCTCAAGGAGAAGCTGTTTTACAGCTTTTTCCAACCGGTGGCCTCGATGAGCTCCTTGAAGGCCAGGGAGGAGAACTCCTTCACCCGCGTCAAGGAGCACGTCCGGGCCGCTGCCGCGATCGTCGCGGAGAAAGGTGGAAAGGGTGTCCATAAGGACATCCAGGAAGCCATCCGCGACGTTGAACGGAAGCTAGCAGTCCTTCGGGACTGCAAGGCCTGCATCAGGGTTACCAGGGCCGAGGCGGAAGAGCGGGAAAGAGACGACGTCACGGTTGTCCCGGAAAGGCTCCCCGCCAAAAGGCCACGGACGGAAGATACCCCGGAGAAGGTAACTTCCCCTCCCGCTCCAGCAGCTGAAGACACCGCAGTGCACGGCTCTCTAAGCCTTGTACTGGAGGCCCTCAGCAAGATCCAATCGGACCTGCTAGGGCAAGGGTAAGCTATCACGGAGCTCACAACTGAAAACCGTGAGCTCCGAGGTATGCTGTCCCAGCCGCTGCAGCAACAGCAGTGACGGCAGAGCCGGCAGCAGGGCCAGCAACAGCAAAAGCCGCAGAAGCAGCAGAAGTAGCAGCCGGAGCAACAGCAGCAGCAGCAGTAGCGGAAGCAGCCGCTGCCGCCACCGCAGACCAAACCCAAGGAGTCCCCGCAAGAGGAAGGGATGGAGGAGGCTGCAGTGTCGTCCCTATCCGCAACCGCTACGGACCCAAATCCGACCTCATGGGTTGAGGTCGTGAGGAGTGGACGAAAAAGAGCGTAGGACGAGAGTGGTCCGAAGCCGGTGGCGAAGGCCAAGACTTCACCTATAGAGGCAAAGGCGGTCCTCGTACGAAGACGTGTCCCCCGAACCTCGGCGGTCGTTATAGACCGGCTAACCGGTGAGAGGGTTACATTGACCTCCGTGATGAAGAGGGTCGCCAGCAAGGTCAATCTCGACGCCATCGGCGTCAAGATTCGGACCTCGAGGACGACGAGGACGGGTGGCATCCTCCTCGAAGTCGATAACGCCGCGGGGGCCGATATCCTGGCGAATAATGTCAGAGCCGTCATGGGGGTAGACGCTCGGGTCAACCATCCCGAACGCCGTACCTGGTCCTGCTTCTTGACGTGCCGGAATGGAGCGAAGAGGCGGATGTTGAAGGCGGTTTGACCCGCGCCGGCCTCGTCCGGCGGGACTACGCGAAGGACGGCTCTCCGGCCGTCTTTTTGCGTAGAAACCCGGGCGGGCAGGGCGGAATGGCCGCCCGGTTCTACACAACGTACTCGGCAGCTCTAAAGCTCGCCGAGGCACGTTGTGTCATAGTCGGGTGGACTAGGTGCCGGGTCAGGTTGCTGGAAAAAAGCCGGTTAACCTGCTTCCGGTGCCATATGTAGGGCCACATGGCGGCGGCGGCGAAAGTCGCCATCCCGGCAGCGGAGGGTGCATGTCCGACCCCTCCGACGGCGGCGGCCACAGAGGCAGCCGCGGAGTCTATGGATGTAACTGAAGATGGGCGGTGACAAGACGCCCCTCCACATAGATAGGAAAAGTGTGAGGGCAGTAGTGATAGACATTGATCTGCCGCTCCTCCCTTGATATTTAAATGTAAAAATTTTTCTAAGGGGTGGTGTGGCCGGGTATTGTCCGGTCACCCACCCTAGTGGCTGATTGGGATATTGTTAAATAAACGATAGCGACCCACTGCCCCAAGTACTGCTTAACAGGCTTTCAGGGCAGTGGGTGCAAACGCCAATTTTTACAAAAAGAAAAAAAAAGACTATATGGGCTCCTCCTTTTTGAACTCACCTTGTCATGGTAAGGGGGCTTCAGCGACCGTTAAATGAGGTTTAGTGCTATGCCAACGGTAGTGTATTCTACGAGCAGGGTCTCCCATATTGGACAGGACTAAGCTGAGAACAACCCGACTAACAGTTCTACCAGGTATGTTTACACTCCTGGCCTTGCACCGACCTGACTCTGGGCTTGGTTGACTGGAGCCAGGAGGCCTGAGCACGCCTTTCGCTGATAAAAAACTGGCTCTCCTAACCCCCAACTCGTCAAGGGGGTCTCTTGGCACGGGGATAGATACGTGTCCACGAGGACCCTGTGTGGCACCTGGCGCACCACACAGTACCAAGCCTTACCGCGTCATTGGGTGCTCTGACGCAGCAAACATCTTTTCCCCTGATTCTCGTAGGAATCATATAGATATCAAAAAGAAAACAACAAACAACAAAGATAACGGTAAAAATTGCGGGAACACGGAATTGGACAGCAAGGTCTTGAAGGATACGACTAAGGTAGTGGATTCACTAGATGCCCTAGGGCTGGGAGCTGAGGATCGAAGCTCGCTACAAGCGAACCCAGTACGGAATTCGACGACGGCGCTGCAACAGCCAGACAGAACCCAGGCCGCGGAGCGTACGAGCGCACTGAAGAAAAAGAAGTCCAGCTTGCTGGCAAAAATACATGCCACGCTTGAGGACATGAAGGTGCCGCTGGGGAGGGTTAAGACCCCAGGCTTACAAGAACTTTTTGATAATCTATCCAAGCAGTTCGCCGAATACTACAAGGCCCATAATGAAAATTGTAGGGAATGGCGCTAGAACGGAGCAGAGTCGAGGCGCTAAGGGCAACGAGAAGCGTCAAAGCCCAGATCGAGTTGTCGCAAGCTAAGGTCCTGGAGACGATCACTTACGCCCGGGATAGGCACGAGAGTTGCTCTCAGCCCGAGGCTACACACTATAATGGGAATGCCTAAGTATTGGAAGTGATCAGGGACATTAAAGAACGCCTGTGTTCCCAGCAAAACACCATAGACACCCTAGCGGCAACTCAACCAGCAAAGAGGCGGCAATGACAGCAGCGACCCCCCGCCCAACAACAATCAACATCCCCTCAGCGGTCACGCCGGTAAAAGTTGCCGGGGGTCAGCAACAGGAACTACCAGATCTGCAGCCGGCTAGCTAGACCACAGTTTAGAGGAAGAAACCAAAGAGAACCACAGTTCAGCACTCTATTTTGCGTCCGGAACAATAGAGGCGAGCGCCCGCGAAGAAATCGGCGAAAACGGGAGAAATCAGGAGCTTATGGACCTGACGAACTGGACGGCGTTCGAGGACTTCTGCCGGACGGTAATGACCACAAAAGAAGTTGTCGAATGGCTAAGAAGAAACGAGCAACCGGCCTAAAATAAAATACGGTAGTTAAGCTCGCCTTTATTATAAGCCGAAGGCCAACTTGAGGATGCGTAGGACATCCTACATTATGTTGTTTTGAATGCCACGTAAGTGGTCAGCATATTCTATTATTTGTATGCAAGATGTGTGTTTTTGATGATAAACGATATTTGGGGAGCTGGTGAAATACCCTACAGGTATTTCCATCCCCCAATGATACTGTAAAAGAAAAGACTATCAGCCCATCTGCGATGTCAGCGCGAGAAATAATCAGCCCATACTTTTTTGAAGATGAATAGGGATGCGCAGTTAAAGTGAATTTAGAATGTTATGTGAAGATGTTTGATCACTTCTTGGTATTTGAATTGCAAAAATCTCCTAGTTATATTCAAAGAACTTTGTTTCAGCAAGACGGAGCCACTTCACACACAGTCCAATACATTTCTGCCACGTGTTTGTGAAATTTTCCTACTGAAATTAATCTCCAAGGGAAGTCACATAAATTGATTCCCACGCAGTCCTGATTTGAGCCCAATGAACAATTTTTCTTATGAGCATATCTCAAATCTAAAGTTTACGTTAATAATCTGACTTATCTAGCACAGATGAGAGAATATATCCATTACGAAATGGCAGCCATCAACGAGTCTACATGATCAGTGGCGCCGAACTATTTTTAAGTATGTGATGCAAACACAAATTTTTACCACCACTTACTCCTTCCCATGAAAATTTATGTAATCATTTAGATTCAAGGCCAATTCCCAAATTTTTCAAAAAAAATCTCATAAAATATTGTTTTATAAATACATCCAAGGCTGGGTAAATTAATGTTTTTTTTTTACTTCAGATAAATAATGTTTTTTTAATGAAGTTAATAGTTAAAAACAAACGTTTTAGCTGACCAGTTAAGTTAACCAAAAAAAAAATTAACTTTAATTAGTTTTTTTATTTATTTTCTCAAAGTAATACATTTTTTTTAATGAATTATTATATGGGTCATTTTCACATAAAGGGCCAATTGATGTCCAGAGAGAACTCAGGTTTCCCATTTATGATCCTGTTGCCATAAAAATTTCTCCATTAACTACTGATCTTGCTCTACAAAATACAAGCACTAAAAATTGAAGTTTGAAATTGTTTTAAGTCAAAATTTAAATTAAAACATCAAAATGTCCACTAATCTGCCTTGTCCGGTCCCCCATTTTCCAACTTTACATAAACATTGTGAGTCTTTGGTTACTGTTATCGACCTGAAATTTTGAAGTTTGTTTATTACGTTTCTATACTTATATGAAAACATTGGTTTTTGATTTTCTAACATGCATCCAGTACGAACTGGGGGGAAAAAATTGTGTGTCTGGAGGTTTTGGTCTTTAATCTGCCTTATTGGTATTTTTGTATTTTGGCGGTCAATAATAGTTTCCCGCGTTTTATTACCACCACCTGATGATAAGCCGAATGTCAGGTGACGAAAAAAAAGGCGGGAATCATTGTTTGTGTTTCTAGAAGTGTCTGGAAAAAACGTCAGTAGTGAAAACGTGGTTTTCTGAGTATCACCTGTCTTTCATCTGCCAGCCGTGAAACGGTAAGAAAATTAAATAATTTATTGTATTTTGGTTTCTGCATGTGTATATTTTAGCAAAACTTACACCGAGGTATAGTAGTTTCATTAAAAACCCACATCAAAACCGAGAATTTTGAAAAAACTGATAATTTAAGCAAGATCATATGTCTTTCATCTGTCAACCATCTTGGCAGATAGAAGACAAGGTGGACAAATAAAAGACTAAATATTCATGATTTTTGTAATTATATATACTTTTTTATTGACGTAAACAAGCTAAAATATTCAAAATTATGAAAAATTAATCTGAATATCCCACTTCTTGAAGAAAATAACCAAAAATTGAGTTTTAGTACTCCTCGCCTGTTTTTTTATCTTACGCCTATTTTTATTTTTACACTGCTCCGCTTTAGAGGTCGGAGCACAAACATTGTGAGTAATACATTTCTTATATTCATAAAATTATATTGTTAATAAAATTATTTATTGTACTCAAAAAGATTGTAGTTAGTTTATTTTTATTATTATTAATTTGCATTCACGTACATAAAATTGACGCCGGGACCACAAACTAATATTGTTTATTCCCGGCTCGAACAATCTGTTTTTGTGGAGGGGCTTCTTTTTGGCATGGGTTATTTTTTGTTTCGCAGATTTACTGGCTTCACAGACATGGCACCACGGAAAAAAACTGAGGAAGAAAAAGTTCTTGTAAAGCGGGCTCGAGAAAAGGCCAGGAATGAAAAAAACATGAGTGATCCACTGAAAGCCATGGAAATCAAGAACAGAATGCGTGCCAACTACATAAAAAGGAGAGAAAAGGAAAAACCATTTTGTGAAAAGACTGATAGGGTAAAACGGAGTTGAAAGAAGGATTGGCAAGATAAAAAAAGGACCTACAGGCGAAGAGTAAAAGAAAAGGCTCAATTAGTCAATGTCTAAGACTAGTCTGTACTAAAAGTACAATGATATGTACGTGATCACAAGCAACTTAATACCTTGTGATATCTTATATTAATAAGTGGGAGAAAAAAATATGATGTATTTATTTGAATATTGGCCATATTGAATACAATATTGTGATTAGATGCATGATTTGAAGTGATTGATTTAATACTTGATGTGAAGAAGAGTAAGCCATATTTAGTGAATTTAATAGTGTTCTATTCGAAACTTTCATGTCGAATTTAAATTTGTAATGTTTTGAAATTAAAAAATTGATTGAAAATTAATTTAAGTTCAATAATTTTGAGTTGCTATTTAAATTACCTACCATACTATACATTTTTGAGGTGTAAATTGATAAAGAAAGTCAAGAAGTTCAACTTAAACCGTTTTTATTAAAATACTCAAAAAAAATTTAAGTTGAACTTATGAAAATAGGTACCTACTCATATATTCTAATATATAATATGTTAATTATTATTAGAAAAAATAATAATAAATAAAATATGTAATCACAAACATTAAAATAGATGCACTACCAGCTACTAACTAGGACAACATTTGAAAAAGTTGGTCCTGTCTTTAATCTGTCAATGGTATCTTTCATCTGCCAAAGGATTTTTGTTTTAATTTTTAATTAATTAATTAAGTGCCCTACTGTGCGGGCTACCTCTGAAATACAATCAGGAAGTTTGAGGCTAATTCTTGATTTTTTTCAGAATATGATGCCGACTTTAAGTTTTATGAAAACACGAGGTTCAGATTCGCCCTTTCTGTGAAAATGACCCATATAAACTTTGTTTTGGTTATTATAAAATACAGTGGCGTTCTCAGGAATTTCCAATGATGAAGGTTGAAGATAATTTTTAGAAAAATATATGGGGACTCTTGGCCTACACCCTCCTGTTTATGACATGTTGGTTTTATTAATTACAATATTAAAAAAGTAATACAATACAGTTTAATACAGTTTTTATTTGTTATAATATAAAATCTAATTTTCATGGCTTTTTTCGCCTATCATCTACTACAGGGATCGGCAATAGGCGGCCCGCAGACTGAATCCGGCCCGCGAAAGGGAAATAACAGGACCGTTAAAAATATTTTTCTTTAATGTTGGTTTTCCGCATATAATGGATATTTGATCTATTTTTATGATTTATGTGGAATTAAAATAGCGTTTATCATTTATCACTGTTTACAATAATAGTCACGATAACACAACACTGGACTTTGTACATACTACTTGTAACATTTAATACATTTTCGGTTCGTATTAAATAGTCATCGTATCGTGGTTATCGTATTTAAACTAAATATTAAATTTATAAATATTATTCGTGGGCAATTGAATATGTTTTCCAAGAAACGTAAAGTCGACAATGAAAACCGAAAGTTCCTGGTTGAGTGGACCGAGCAATATTGTTTCACATTACTAGAAAGAGCTGGAGCTGTTCTAGTTTGTCTCATATGCAACAGTACAGTTACTGTTGTCAAATGTGCCAATTTAAAGCGACATTATGAAACAATACATAAAGATTTTGATAAAAAGTTTCCTCTTGGCAGTGCAGCGCATAAACGTAAGCTCCACACGTATATCTCGTCTTACAAAAATAGTACGACTATATTGGTACAAAGTATGAGTGGACAAAAAAAGTCAATAAAAACAGCATTGCGTGTGTGCTGGACATTAAATAAGCACCAAAAGCCATTTCCAGACTCAGAGATGGGAAAAAAATGTATGTTGGAAGTGGCCACTGTACATTTTAAAAAAAAGAAGGACGTAATTAACGTTATTCAAAGTATTCCTTTATCAGCAAAAAGTATACAAGGGGAACAGGAATTTTGGTAGATGACAACAAAATTAATTTAATTTTCAAAGGCACCTTGCTACGCAATTACATTTGATGAATAATGTGATATTGTTGATTCTGAGCAGATGTCAAGTTTTGTGCAAAACTGTCGCAATTTTTAAAAATCCCAATGAAGTTTCTCCAACTGAAGAATGGATTGACGTAGCTACGAAATTGTTCAGACTTCCAAAATCTTCACTACAAATAGAAATTATTGATTTGCAAGAAGATATTTCATTTCAAATATACAAAACTTCATATACTGAAGATTTTTGAGCAAATCATGTTTGGATAAATACATAACACTGAAACACAGGCCATAAAATTAGCTACCATGTTTGGCTCCACATACATATGTGAAACATCGTTATCAAAAATAATGTTTTTAAAAAATAAATATCTTTCAAGATTAACTGATCCCCACCTTGAAAACACTATGCGCATTAGTTATTCTCCAAGATTACCAAATTTTAAAAAACTGTTCCAGGATAAAAAATGTCATTTCTCTTATTAAGCTATTATAATATAAAATTGCATCATTATTAGTATGAAATTATGAACTTTATTTTATATTATATTAAATAATTTGTCTTAAACAGCTTAACTGTGTTCTTAATACAAAAAATAAAAATCGAAGTAATAGGAAAAAAAAGCTTTTTCTGGCCTTCAAAATTTTTTTTTTAAATTATCTAGACCGCCATAAAAATTAATTACCGACCCTTGATATATGTAATATAAAATACGAACACGAACACGATATCGTTTGTTATATATCTATTTACATACATTTTTAGGCTATCATACATATAATACAATACATATATATAATCTTCATGTAATAAATGGGTACGTAGTAGCATTTTCAATTTTTCTTGAGTTTAGGTAGTGCACGTGGACCTTTGCACATAAATACGAGAAATCACTGAACTAGATACTCATTTCTTGAAGACAAAATGAAACGCAATATTCGCCAACTATATACCACATTAGCATTTTGAAGAAGCAAATAATTTCAAGATAACCAATAATTTTTGATACTAAAAATTAGCTATCCTTTTTTATAATAGATTGTGTTGTGGAGATTTTAAAACGTATGTTTCTCCAGCCCCGCCCCTAAAACATTTTGAAATTTTTTCTGCGTCAGTATTTAGCACGTATTTTGCATGTCTTTTCAGGACTATTCCCGACATTATTTCACCCGTGAACTTAATTTAACATAATTTGCAATATACAATATTTATATTTTTAAATGTTTTAATTTAAAAATTATCTTTTATAAAGCAATTTTATAAAATTACATTCAGGAATATTAAAACTAATTACACATAAATTTATTAATTTGGCGTCAATTAATTAATTTTTATAGGATGCATAAAGTCCATATATCTAAATACATGCAAAATACGTGCTAAATACTGACGTAGAAAACGTTAGAAATTATTCTAAATAATTACGTCATCACTTTATTATATACGTTATTGAATTAATATATTTTTTTTTAATGAGCATTTAACTTAGAAAATTAGAATTCGTGCTAAATGTGGACGAAGAAAAAATGTCAAAATGTTTAGGGTCGGGGATGGAGAAACGTACGTGATTTTAAACTTTTATTTCTGTAGGAATGTTTAAATGTTTAATGTTTAATTGTTTAAATACATTTTTGTGTTTAGGTTGTAATATTAAAATTAATTATAAATTTCAAACAACCCAAATTCTAATACATAATTATGTAGGTAAGTCTTCGTACTCTTATCCTAATCAATTTTAATACCCTTCGAAATACAATATTAAACGCGTGTTACATCTGTCACACAGGCCCCCTGAACACTAGAGCCGTATTTCACTTTATTCATTTATAAATGTATTTTTGTTTTTTTCCGGCTATGTATGTTATTAGGACATGAAGAAGAAATTTGTTCCATCGCCCCTAATTCGAAAATCACCGAGTATAAAAAGAAACTAGTAAGTATCTAGTAAGTAGTCATGAAACAACATAGTTTAAACTATGATCATTGGTGAAATATTATTTTCAAACCACCATTAAAAATTTAAATTACTTTAAAAGTTTTTATGATATTTCATACTATCGTCTTAAAATGTATTAAGCTAACTAATAATTTATACGGTTTTAATATTACGGACCACTTTACTGTGCGATGAAAACAACATTTGCTTAAACATATTTTTACGTACCTAGTTAGTAAATATGTTTTGTACATCGCACAATAACAAGTGTGGTATTGCCCATACAATTTAAAACAATAATTAAAATATTAAAATTTTGTAACAATACAATTATATAGTAAATAATTTTGTAGACATTTTTCTCAATTTTTTTTTTTTCATTTCATATGTGGCTGTGAGGGCTTAAACTTATTGGGTCGTTATATCAACATAAACATATATAATGTAAATAAATAACAAGCAAAATACTGTTATGCATAAAAATCATTGTCATTATATAGAACTTTTAGAATAATTTTAATTTTGTTCATATACAATTTACACTTCATAGGGTGTATGCGATTGCCAGCCATTGATTTGTGTGTCTAATATGCTATATCAATAATTGCAAAGTTTTGGCGTCAACAAGCACGTGCAATTGATTTTTATAGTGGATTGCAAAGTCTCCCACGATGTAATTTTCCCGCGTTAATACTATATAGAAGTAATGAGTTTCACTGCATTCAAACAATATTAATTTTCTTATTGTTTGCAGGAATCTATGTTGAACAACTTAAATGTTGTGTACGTTTAATGGTAGAGTTCTTCCCCATAATTGTATACAATATGTCCAATTACGACAAAATATTATTTGTTATATAAATTTTCAATCTCAAATTTGAATTGAAAGTGAACTCCGATCAATCATTATATTTGACGTAATTTCCTGTGTAATGATATGCACTCATACCATAACTGAGACCATGTAATAGAAAATAAACTTTTATAGATTATACTTTAACAAATACATGTAATAACATACGCTAATATCATAACAAAAATTATTTGGAAATGAATTCGTAATATTTAACAACTACTTCTGTATTAGTTTTTATTATGAACACTTTTTTTAGTTTATATTTTAATAAATATATTAGAGCTAAATTTTCTAGGTATACCGATCATAAATCCCCTATAGGAATAACAATAATAGTAATTTTATAAACACATATAATTTAATGCGTATTTTACATATTTGTATAATACACATAAAACATTTCAGTCCCATAAGAAGAATTCGCTATCATACTTCAATATGATTTTTAATATAAAACAATTAATTTAAAAAACAAAATAATATTATACTCGATAACAGAAATAGTAAATATATAAAAAAAAAGAAGAAGAGAAAAGAAGAAAGAACGAAATGAATCACACATATTTAATCAGGTGAACACAAAGGTCGCAGATTTGTGACACTACGAACAAATTTTAGACTGCGCAAAATTCGCAGAAAATAGAAAAATAAATAAGCGATAACCTTGTGGGACCAAAATCTTAGTGTATGTCCTTCAAAATATATCGATAAATACACCCTCCAGCTTTCAGAGCAGCGCCAGTTCGTCTGTGTCCACCTGACACAGTTCGTCTGTGTCCACCTGACACAGATCGTCTCTGTCTACCTGAGAATATACGCACACTTACCAAGAACGACTCAACAGATCGGTTATCCGAAATTAGGCGACTCTAATTTCTTACAACGTGGAAATCGTTTTTTGAGTTGTTTTTATTTCTTGGCGCTGACTTTGCATCAAGTCAAAGGCGGCGTCCTAACCTTTCATTTCTTATTCTGTTTGATTTACAAAGTTATTACCTTAATCGATAAAAAAAAAAATTATCCGCAAGAGTTGAAATCCGTGACAGGCAAATCTTCGAGACGACAAAAAAGGTAATAAACTTATTTTATACTTGCATGATATTATTGTTATTATTTCTTATTGAATAGGCAAGACGGTTCTCGAACTCACACCCCTTGACTCGTGTTAATTCAAATCATTTCATACTCTCCATTATTTTCTCCTCTCTCCATTTAATCTTTTAACCTCCCCTTTTTATATTTTTTTTTGTATTACTACACCTGCAAATTTGCATTTTCTTTTGGTGAATTTATAAATCTTAATTATGCTTGGCGTCGAGATATAACCTCAAATATTTTATCGAATAAACAGTCGGTATTTATTGTCCATAAAGATAATCAAATTTTATCGTTACGGTGGGTTTATGTCAGGGACAAAAGTCAATAATAACTCAAATCCTTGTGTAAATCATTGAGCCACAATGTTTGCTGTAACATTGTCTTGAAAATTATAATAATTTATATTGTATCGATATTACTGACAATAATACTGTGCGAGAAAAACAACATCTGTACAAACATGTTTTCGAGTTTCTCGTTAGTAAATGCATAATGTGTATCTCACAACAACAAGTATGATGTTATCGATACAATATAAAATAATAATGAAAATGTTAAAATATATAAACATGTGTTCGTTTACCAAGCTATTAGATACGTAATATATTTTAATTTCACACAACAATTCGCATAATATTTTCAATACAATATGAACGATAATTAAAATGTTATAATTTGAAGATAATGATAATCATTCAATGTTATTAGCGTCTATAGTTCTAATTTGTTTAAAATAATGATGTTATTTCAATATTTGCCGTTTAACCTAATTTTAGCCTATCGAAAATTTTAGAATTGAAACAATAAATTTAAAATTATAATAACATCAAACGTAACATATATTTTATTTAAATAAGTTTTCAATAAATCATTCAGATATAGCTTTTTTGTTTTTATTAATATCTGTTTCGGAGCTTTTTTACGTTAGGGTATTATAGAACACCGATAGTGGATTGTATTAATTATATTTTAAAAGATGTAAATTTGCTGAAAAATAACATTTATTTTGACTCTCAGAGTTTAGCATTCACATCGCAACTCAGTCATGGGGGGGGATAAGGCTGATTTTCAACATGAACTTTGATCACTGAAAACATAAGTCATAGTTTAAGGATATAAGATAATTTTATTTAATAATTTTACTATTATTAAATTATAAATCTATTTTTTTTTTGCCAATTCATCCAATACTTAATCTGTAGCTGGGGCGAACGCAAAGAGATGGAGAGGGAGGTTAATCTCCTCCCGAAATTTAAGAAGATATGTAAAATTTGTATGTAATTTTGAATTACTTTATATGAAAGTAATACGATCAATGAACTTTTATAAACGTACGTCTCCCCTAACCCCTCTTTAAATTTTTTCCAATATTTTTTTACAGATATTTAGTACGCAATTAGTATGAATTGTACGACCAAATTTAGAATTTGTATGCCACCCGCTTACCAGGTCTTTTTTATGTAGAGGGGTGTCTTCACAGCACCCATCGCCACTAAAAATGAACTTTTTTCAATTATTAATATGAATTTGTTCATCCGATCTTAAAATTCTCATCAAACCTCTTACCCTTCAAAATCTGATTTTGGTATACAGTGTTTTCTTATTCTTTAACGCGTGTAGTATATATAATTGCATAACCAAGACATATTTTATGTTCATCTCCCTTTTAATATGTTAATACACATATTAAAAGGGAGATGAACATGGACATGAACAATAACTATAACTATGAACATTGTTGAAATGCTCTATTGAAAAAACCATTAATGATCCGCCGCACTAAAATTAAAACGTATCAACGCTTCAAAGATGGTGTAATTGTATAGTATTGTATATATTATTATAAAGTATAGTATAATGGTGTACGTCCGATTTTTAAATTCTCGTCAAACCTCTTACTCTTCAAAATCTTATTTTGGTATACAGTGGTATGCAGTTGGTATTATTAAATTATTACAATAAGTCATAAAATCGTAAAAAGGTGCTTTATATATTATATAATAATATTATTTTATATATATGTTACAGTTAAAACCTGAAATCTGTCGAAACTAGTATTAACTAGTCAAAACTAGTTTCCACAAATCCCTTTAGTCATTTCTGGTTTTAATTAGTTAAAACTAGAATTAACCTCAGGTTCAATTAAGTCAGTAAAAACTAGTTTTAACTAAAATGCATGTACTCGAACTCGTACTATATAAAACGCACGCGACCACAAACGATGTATTCTATAAATATTGCTCGATAATTTGACAGGCCGATTATCAAAACAATTAAGATAACTTTAACTAGTCGTTCATCACTCAGATACGGTAACTTCGACAAATTATACCTACAATAATATTAATAATAATACGTTATTGATATAGATGTCAGCGTATATCGTCGGCGATGCCGTGTTTCGCCAGTGTTCGTTGTAGTCGTTGTACCTACGTGTTTTTGGCGCGAATTGCACGTTTTTTATTCTAAGTTCTTTTTTTCGATCTCGCTGACGTTCGCCGGTACTGAACATCGTTGTCGGGTCACTGTATACTTTCATATCATGTCGGAAACTGAGACAGAAATGAGTACCCAAGAACGGTTTTTTAAGAAGCTGTGACGGTTGATAGTGGCGGCAAAATACCGTTGAAAGGCAGTAAAATAAAACAGTAACAAGAACAGTGTGCGTTACTAGCTACTATATATTTTTATACAACTAAAAATATTTTCTCTTAAAAATGAATGTGAATATAAATGTAAGAAAAAAAAACACTTGTATTCCCGACATTACCAAATGTTCGCGGTAATACGGCTACGAACGTACTAGCCGAATATATCGGTTCGACATATTCAGATTGTTGTCGTTCGTAAGTCATCGTATTTTTAATTAACCGAATACCCCTATTTATAATATCCAAATACGATTTGCGTGTAATCCATAGCCGCTGCTTAATTACCTAATCGCGAAATCGTAGCATTATAAATAGGAGTATTTCGCTATCTATTACGTCGACGTACCGGCGGCGAAAACACTTTGCGATCGCGCGTAATGTATTTACGGCGTTAAAGTATTTTCGTCAGCGTTTCATGCGGAAAGGGATGGACAGTTGATGATTATCGGCTCGGTGGTGGAAACGATTCGTTTACACATACACGAGCCGTGTCAAAGCTTATGGAATCGGCGAAAGGAAAAAAGACAATCATTATAATATTATTACAAAAAATGCTTATGATTTACTTCTAAAAGAAGTCGAGGATGCGATATCAGCAACTAAAAAAACATCTGCTCAGTATAGAAGGATGAAACGGTTTAATGTTTTAGAATTTGGCGATACAAAAAAGCTGGTAACCCGCGGAGATCCAGTTAAATATTATTTGCCGATGGAAGACATTTTTGATGTCATTGATTTGTCACACATCGCTGTAAGGCATGGAGGAAGAGATCGTCTGAAGGTTAAAACTTCAAGAAAGTATGCTAACATCACCACTGACATGATAAATATTTTTTTGTCCCTCTGTGAAACGTGCCAAAAAAAGAAAATGCTAGGAAAGAAAGGACTCGTTTCGAAACCAATTTTGTACACTGAGTTTAATAGTAGATGTCAAATAGATTTGATAAACATGCAGTCGCAACCCGATGCACAGTTTAGGTTTATACTTAATTACCAGGATCATCTGACAAAATTCGTTCTGCTCCGCCCATTGCAAACCAAGTATGCAGAAGAAGTTGCAAGTCATACATTAGACATTTTTTTAACCTTTGGTGCTCCGGTTCTTCTGCATTCAGACAATGGAAGAGAATTTGTTAACAATGTGATTACAGAGCTGACAGCGCTATGGCCAGAGTTAAAAATCGTGCACGGAAAGCCTAGGCATTCACAAAGCCAAGGTTCCATAGAGCATGCTAACCAAGACGTAGAGCGAATGCTCGCTTCTTGGATGATAGACAATAAATCGACTAATTGGTCTATCGGATTAAAGTTCGTCCAATTTATGAAAAATAGAGCACACCACGCCGGGATAAATATGACGCCTTATAAAGCAATGTTTGGGGTTGATCCAAGAGTAGGACTTGTAACCTCTAACCTACCCGATGAATTGATTGCTACTATAAACGTCGAGGATGAACTTGAAAATCTTATAAGTACTGAAACTGCAAGTGAAAATATGATTGAACAGGAAGCTGTAGGTAAAAGTTTTTATTATTTTTTTTAAAAAATTATAGGTATTAGGTTTAGGTAATATTCATGTTTATTTTTCAGTAAATTTTTTTATAGCGGTTAAAATAAATTTTTTATTTACGTATTTTATAATTTAAAAACTACCTATATTTTTCAAAAACTTTCAAATTATTTTTTAGTTATAAAATTATAAAAATTTCAACTTTTATAGTTAAGGATTGAAAACTTAAAACAAAGATACTTATAAATAGTTCATACTGTAACCAACAAATCTAATAAATACATAAACGCGGTATATTTCTTTGAAAAGTTTCAAATACCATAGATGCAATTAGAAAAGAAGCTCATGCAAATTTGGAAAAACAGGCAACTCGAATGATGACTCGATTCGAAAACAAATTTCCTGCGGTTGATGTTGGTGTCGACGTAGTAATCCGCATTCCAGATGTTGACAAAGGCAAAACAGATCATCCTAATCTCATCGGAGTAGTGTTAGAAAAAACAGAGTACGATCTATATAGAATCGGATGTAAGGATAGAATTCTAGAAAAAAATTTCTTTGTTTGTCAGCCAGTTTATATATATATATATAAATATATATATATATGTATATCTTTTAGTCCATCTATCATCTCTTCTTCACCTTATCACGAGTGGTGGATATTTTATTGATATATCTGAGTATTTGATTTAATTTTCTGTAATTTTGTTGATTATTGTCTTCGAATTATTTCGACTGCTTGGCTTTAATCATTTATTTAATTTGTTCTTTTGTTATTTTTTTCTCTTCTTCTCGATTTTAGCTTATCACTTTGTATGGATAGTGCGGGTAAAAGAACGACCCCAGATTATTTGCGGGTCGAACTGGAAAAATCAAATAAAAAGGATAGAAATATGTTGACCACTGCCACGTGTACTGCTAATACGTCCAGTGCAACTACTTCTACCATATCTTCTATGATTGTTCCTACACCTGTGACTATGTCTGTTACTACGTCAGATCGGAGCAGTGTACCAGTTCGTTCGACTGACGATCAATTTGCTTTAATACATAACGTGTTATTAAAAAATGAATCTACACTGAAAACTATACAGGTAGAGAATAACGTTAAATTCCATCAATTAGAAACAAAGATTCTAAAAACAATTCAAGATGAGAGCAAAAAGACACAGGATCATTTCGAACAATGTTTACAGCGATGGCAAAATGTGGACATCAGAGTCACAAGAAATGAAGATGACATTGTATCTCTTGAAAATCAGATGTCAAAACAAAATACTATCAATACTGAAGTCTTAAACCGTCTTGATGTTTTCGAAAATGAGATGAGAAGTGTTTCTCTGGACGTTGCTCGATTAAAGGATCTAGCTGCGAGTTCATCAAGTGCAAATGTTTCTTCTGCCTCAGTACCTACATCTATACACTCATCAACAGTTCGACCTAACGTCTCGTCAATTAATTCTAGTCAATCCGCATCGGTCCCAGTCTTTATGTCTAACTCGATAAATCCTGTCCATAATATGTCGGTTTCAGAACCATTCCGTTCAATATTTGTTGGATCCTCAGAGCGCCTTTATGAAGCGGTTTCTAAATTTTCAGGACAAATACATGTTTTACATCCTGAGAGTTTTTTTCGTCAATTGGACGCCTTCCTTGAAAATGCACCAATGTCACCAACGCAACAGTTAATTTCTGCTCAAAGAAAATTAATAGGTGATGCTCGAGTTTGGTATGAATCATTAATTCCGACTCCCCAAACTTACCATGAATTTTGTATTTTGTTTCGTCAGCGATTTTGGTCGGATGCAACTCAGCGCAAAGTACGCAACGATGTAATAAGACCATTCGCATACAATTATTATACTGGATTAACTACTCATGCTATGAGGTGGATCGCCAGTGTTAAATATTTGTCTCCACCGTTCGATCAACGAGACTTGGTCTCTATTATTATCCAACATTTTCCAGCATCCATTAGTGTGGCTTTACGTGGACGGGGCCCGAACACTACAAATGAATTATTATCCATATTAACAGAATTCAATGAGTTCGCGCCAGCTCGTGAAGGTTGGCTAGAAAACCAACGTAGTGTTAATAATCGTCATGTTGATAATCGCAATTTCAATAATTATCGTGATGTTAATCGTAATTTTAACCACCGTCGTAATAATAGTCGTATTCGTAATCAGGACATTCGTCACGACCCTCCACATGGCCGAAACAACGCTTCATCTTCACCCCGTGGTGACCAAGGAAATTCTCGAGGACAAGCACGTACCCACACCCTTCAAGATCAAACGGTACATCAACTCGATGTGTCGTAAAACCTGGAAGGGGAACGGTAGTAAGGGCACCGGCTGTCAACCCCGCTACTTCTAAATTTGTTGCCATTACGCCTAGTTCATCAGTTACGTTCAAAAGTCATCCTGAATTAAAACTTAATTTATCTAACCAAGTTTTTTATGCATTACTCGATACTGGTGCATCTGTCTCTGCAATATCGGAAGACATGTTTAATGTCCTACAAGATAGTCTACCGGATGGACAGTCGATAAGCATTTTACTTGTGAACGGAGTCACTGTTTCTACCACGTTGCGCACTAAAAATAAAAAGGTTACATCCCAAGTCTTACTGTCATTTTCAATTGATAACCAGGAAGCCGACTGCATATTTTTAGTTGTACCAAATTTATCAACATCTATTATATTGGGTGATGATTGGTTATCTCGCTATAAAGTGATTTTAAATTACCAAATAAATACGATTAAATTCCCAGATTGGGACCTTCAGTGTCCGTTTCGTATACCAACAAAAAACAACGATTTGGTTGTATTTTCCTCTTTGTTAGTTGGTGAATCACCTGAGCATATATATCGCTCAACTTACGATCAACATATGTTCTTGGCACAAACGATTCACCACCATGTTCATAAACCGAACAATACCGGTCCTGTAATTAACACACTCTCCACACCAATCGAATACTTGGAGCCATTTGATAATATTAAACAACATGTGCAAAATATTACGTCACTGTCTGTGACCGAAAAATCTAAATTACTTGAGTTACTTTCTGAATATCATTATATCTTTAGCAATCGACCAGGATGTAACACACTTTACACTTGTCGTTTTGATGTTTCTCGAGATGAACCATTCAAGATAAGGCCATATCCAATTCCTTTTGCTCAAAGACCAGCAGTTGAACATGAACTTAACCGTATGTTTGAATGGGGGGGGTGATTGAACGCAGTTCCTCACCATACGCTAGTCCCATAATATGCAATTTTTAGGTCATATTGTAACTCCGTCACATATTTGTATGGATCCTGACAAAGTAGAGACTATTGCTGCGTTTCCGTATCCTCGAAATAAAAAAGAATTGCAGTCATTTATTGGGTTCTGTAATTTTTATCGTAAATTTTCTGATCATCATACTTCTCAGATGTTTCCTTTGATTAACTTACTCAAGAATAAATCATGGTCATTCAGCACAGAAAATGAAAAACAATTTGATCAAATAAAACAAACCTTGGAAAATCATATCTTTGTTCATCCAGATTTTACACAGCCATTTTGTATTCAAACTGATGTATCGAAAATAGGTCTGGAAGCTGAACTCTTCCAAGTTGAGAATGGCGAACGTCGAACAATAGCTTTTCCAGTCGTGTCTTAAACGTCGCCGAACGTAACTATTCTATTACAGAATTCGAACTTTTATCTATCGTTTTCGTCTGTCAAAAGTTTCGCGTTTTTCTTTTAGGTCACAAAATCACTGTTTACACTGATCACCAAGCCTTGGTCTATTTATACCGGTGTCGACTCCGCAACGCCCGGCTAACCCGATGGACGTTATTATTACAGGAATACGACCTCCATATTCACCATTGTCCTGACCAGAGTAACATCATCGACGTCTTGTCAAGGAATCCGGTTGGTCGGAATGAGGTGGAACCGGAAACCATGCCATCTATTCTTAAGTTAAAAATAGAAGTCCCCCCCAAATATTCATTTGAAATAATTGAGAGTTTCAAGAATTTACGTAAAGATCAATTTTCAGATCCCCGTTTACATTATATTTTTATCAACCTTAATTCTTCAACCAGTCAACTTCACACGTGGTACAAAATTTAATTTATGAGGGTATATTATTTTTCCGGCGTTTTGTTACCAGTGAACAGTGGTTAGTGTGTATTCCGTCTATTCATGAGTTGAGGTTAATTGTTTCAGTGCATGAATTATATAATCATGTTGGTTCCAAAAAATGCGCTTCAGTGTTAAAAGAGGTTTGTTATTTTCCAAATTTACACCGACGTATTCGTTTCATCGTATCACATTGTGACATCTGTCAACGTTCTAAACATCGTACCATTCGATCTGAAGGACCTATGCAAAATGTTCTATCTCAATTTCCACTTGATCTTGTATTAGTGGATATTTATGGTCCTTTACCATCCGGTTGGAATAATGTATCATATATTTTTATTGTTCTAGACAATTTTTCTAGATTTGTTAAGTTATATCCCATGAAACGAGCCACTGCGTTAGCTACGACTAATCATATGATTAATCATTATTAGGGCCCAGATTTTTATGCAAATGCATATTCTTCTACATTTGACTTATAACAATTCTGATTAAATATCTTGACGTTTCGTAATACGTAGATTCTGCTATTAATTTCTTTAATTGCATATTTTTGCATAAAAATATGCATTATAAAATATGCAATGTGCAAATTTAAAACATAAAAGTTGCACATTTCTGGATAATTACATAAAATATGCATATTTTATAAATACTTAATAAAATATTTTAAATTTTACTCAAAGTTTGATATACCTACATGCCGATTGCCGACATTCTTGACAAATATAATTCGACCGAATAAAATAAAATATTTTACTATAGGAAATTCCGTGACAGACGTATAGGTGTATAGACGTTATCTTATAGATAAATATATATATATATCATAATCTGATTTTTGGGACATGAGACTAAGCCAACATAATATTATAGTAATCATTTTTATATTAGTTACTGGCTGTTATTCGTCGGTGTAGTGTGTCCACGGTTTTCTTTTAGTAATATCAATATTTAAAAAAATGCCAAAGGCAAATAAAGCACATCATTATGTAACCGAATATCCAGGCATCTTTAAAACAGATGGAGGTGTATTATTTTGTATTTGTTGCGGTATCAACGTGTCATGTAATAGAAAATCACAGGTAATACAACATTTAGAAACTTCAAAACATATCGGTAACTATAAATTGAAATCAAATAAAGAACAGGTCAATCAACAATTTATTCAAAAATCGTTTACTCAAGCTAGAACAAATAATCAAAATTTAAATGAGTTTAACAATGATTTAACAACGTTTATGGTAGCAAATGATATTCCTTTATGGAAATTAAAAAACGTAGAATTTAACAATTTTTTTGAAAAGTATATTAAACTAAAATTACCCGATGAATCGACTATGCGGAAAAACTATGTTCCATTATGTTACGAAGATGTGTTATGTAAGATCAGGAAGGAAATAGGGAATAGTTCTATTTGGGTATCAATAGACGAAACTATTGATGTCCAAGGACGATATATCGCAAGTGTAGTAATTGGTTCTCTATCTTCCGAAAATTCAACAAAACCGATAGTTTTAACTCTTGAAAATTTAGAAAAGACAAATTTTCAAACAATTTCGAAATTATTCAATGATTCAATGAGTATATTATGGCCTGAAAAAGTATTGCATAACAAAGTGTTATTGTATGTCACAGACGCCGCTCCTTATATGGTAAAATCTGGACATGCGCTTAAGGTATTTTATCCTAAACTTATTCATATTACTTGTATGGCTCATGGGCTTCATAGATTATCAGAAGCTATTAGGGATAAATTCTCAAATGTTGATTTGTTGATATCTAATACAAAAAAATTTTTTTTAAAAGCACCTACTCGGGAAGAAAAATGTCCAAACTTAAGTTTACCACCACAATCTATTATTACCCGATGGGGAACGTGGCTAGATGCTGCCTTTTATTATGGTAAAAATTTCGACAAAGTCAAAGAAATGGTCGATACATTTAACCCAAATGATGCAAAGTCTATTCAAAATGCACAACAATTATTTAATGATAACTCGATCAAAAATGAACTTTCGGTAATTTTATCAAATTTCCAATACATAATAGACACTATCACGTGTTTAGAAAAATCGGGTGTTAATCTTGGAAAAAGTCTAAAATTGGTTTAAAATGTTGAAAATAAATTGAGTGAAGGAGGACGAGGTATTGAATTTGCTAAAGTTAAACTATCGGAAGTATTATCAAAAAATCCCGGATTATCACAAATAAAAAAAATTTCTGGAATTATAAGCAGAGAAATAAGAAACGATGATGAAGACCTTGCAGAGTTGTCACCAGAAGATATTTCTTGTTTCAAATACGCACTCATTGTGTCAGCAGACGTGAAAGGAAGTTTTTCGAAATACAAGGTGATGCTACGTGACAATCGTAGAAGTTTTCAATTTAATAATTTAAAAGCACATTTTGTTACATCATGTTGGTACTCATTCAATAATTAATACACATTTTTATGCTAGACCTAAACACATTTTAAATACTTATATTTAAATTGTTTTTTTTTTCGCTTTATACAATATTTTTTAATTTTTTTTTAAATGTTTGGTTTTTAACACACAATAATTTTTTTTTTCACTTAATACAATATGTTTTAATTTTTTTTAAATATTTGGTTTTTTAACACACAATAAATTTTTTTTGCATATTTTTGAATTTTTTAGTGCATAAATATGTGCATATTTAACAATAATTTTTGCATAAAAATCCGGGCCTTAATCATTATATTTCTACATATGGAAAACCAAAAATTATTGTTTCTGATTATGGTGTAGAATTTAACAGCAAAATATGGCAAACTCGGTTGTCCAATTTAGGAGTTCCTCTTACGTTTACCTTAGTTTATCATCCACAATCTAATCTAGCTGTGCGTGTAATGCGAGAGTTAGGAAGATTGTTCCGGTTATACTGTTCAGAACACTATTCTGACTGGCCAACATACGTATCATATATAGAATGGGTGTTGAACAACTCAGTACACGAGGCTACTGGTTCTACCCCGTCTGAGATTTTTTTAAAACAACCTCGGTACAATCCTTTATCCGTTCTTCTGAATTTCCACCCCGGAATTGTGTTTAATGCGGAACAACGGTTAGCCATAGCACAGGAAATTCAACAATCCTGGGCTGAAATACGAAATCGTCGTCATAATCAAAAGGGCAAACCTACTTCATATAAGATTGGGGATCTAGTTTTGGTTCGGACTCACAATTTAAGTTCTTCAGTCGATAAATGTATTCACAAATTTGTCATGCTTTATGAAGGACTTTTTGTCGTAAAAGAAATCAAAAACAAAAACGCGTACGTTGTTTTTGATCCGAAAACCAACCGTGTATGTGGATGTTTCAATGTTATCATACTGCGACCATACCTTCGTCCAGTTACTCAATAAGTTTTTCGTCATATTAGATTTATTTTAACGTTTAGCAACATAGTTTTATTATATATATATTTTTAATATTTTTTGATTTTGCACTCGTTACTTTTATATTTATAAATCTGGCCAATAATTGTCCACATTTATAAAGGGGGTTTCTGTAACGTAACGAAGTCATTTATAATATTATCAACAATAATATTTAATTAATGAGGGAGAGTGGTTATCGGTGGCGGTAGTCATATATGGGATACGATAAATATAGTGTGTTGGTCGTAGGCTAGCGAGAAGGAAATTTTGTTCGAATCGTATGCGGTTTCCAATAACATAATAATTCTTGTTTCCATGTTTTTTTATTCATAATGAACCTTACAACTTATCAAGCAAAATAATGAATACAAATTTTCAACAAAACATTATTTTTGTAAGTACCTACTTTACAAAATAAATTTCACGGAGTTTAGTAAGGAATAAATAAATAAATGTGTATATACATTAGGGTGTCCGTTAATTTACAAATATTTTCGGACTAACTTCGTAATCCCCTAAATTTTTTCCTTTTTATAAAGGAATACTTGTTCTAAAATTGCAAACGTTTATGTTTACATTAACCCATGCCGCCGACCCTCTTATTTTGAGAATTCGTGTTTTTGTTGACAATTTTACTTATTTTTCTATTTTTTAATTACACACAATCTGTAGAAATAATTGCAGTTTTTTTTTTATCGATGCGGCTGTGTGAAAATGAACGCAATATAATTTATATATCTACTTTAATCGTATTACGGTTGCAATGATGTTTGATGTCAAAACCATTTAATTATATTTTTTTTTAATTAATTAGCTTTCGTGTATAATCAGACAAATTTTTCGTTTGAAAATCAGGCTTAACCCTAAAAAACACACACACACACACACACACACACACACACACACACACACACACACACAAAGTAACGCTTTTCGTGGACACTTTTTCGTGACGGTTTTTTATTTTAATGTGCCAAAGTAAAGACATAAAATGTCAAAAATTAATATATTAAAATTACCATTAAAGTATGCTCTACAAAAAAGGTAATTTATATTTTTTACCCACTAACCATTGTAAATGTACAAAAAGAAACATCATATTCCTTAAAAATGTATATTTCATGTATTGTGAAATATAATTAACTATTTTGTTAAATTAATTATACAAATATATAGTATGAAACTAAATGTGTTAATCATGTACTAAATTATTATTGTTGCTGACTAAATTTCCGTTTGAACGCAAATGTCAACATGTTACGACAGGTCGCTACAAACACAAAAATTGAAAATGCTCAAACAAATACAGGGTGATTCAGTACTCGTGTGACGAATTTCGTCTGGTGTTTATACATCAAAAAAGTAGTAAAAAAATTCCTATGGACTCCTATCCGATTGACCAGTGTAAGGGAGATATAACTATTTTTGTGTTTTTTCGAATAATCATAGTTTTTCTACATTCTCATGGTCATATCCCTTGAACTCCTAATCCTATAGCAAATTCGAATGTACCGCTGAATAGCTCATTAAAATTACATGAAGAAAACATATCACTCAAGGCTCTGATAACTACGTTGCGAATGCAGCAATAAACCAAATTTATAAAAGCTGTAAAACTATAAAATTTCTAGAAACTTCAGTTTTATTAAACCAACATTTAATGCAATTCAGAGGTATGCAAATTTTACAAAAACTTCATTAGTGAAGAAGCTTTCAAACGGTATATGACTTTTTTTCAATTGAAAAAAGTGCATACATAAAAATATCAGTTTATGTTCAAAAATAATAATTCTAGGTAACTGAAAAAAAGAAAAGAAGAAGGAATAGTCTAACACAGTTTCTGCTGTTAGGAACTTTATTAAACATTTTTATTGTTATTTTTTTTAAACATATCTTGTTACAAAATTATTTTACCGTTTTAGCTTATTTTCGAAGTGGTTCCCTTGTCAGCAATACATAGTCTTGCACGCTTTCGTAAACTGGTGACAGTTACTTTCAGGGTCAAGCATGTGCAAAGCTTTTCTGCTGCAGCAAGTATTCCTTGTCGTAAAATTGTTTCGTTGGGTACTTCTGTACAATAAACTTCCTCCTTCATGAATCCCCAAACGAAATAATCCATTGGCGTTAAATCGGGTGACCTTGGGGCCATAGGATCACACCACTTCATCCAATCCATGTAGGGAAAAGGTTGTTTAAATAGTTTCTTACTGTTTCTGTGAAGTGAGGAGGAGTACCACCGTGTTGAAAAATTATTCGATTTCTCATTGCCAAAGGAACATCCTCCAAAAGGCAAGGAAGAGTATTTTGTAAAAAATCCAGTTAGTGTGATCCAGTTAATGTTGTTGGAAAATCTAAAAACGGACCAATTAATCTGTTTCCTAGTACACCAGTCCAAACATTAACATTAAATCGTTTTTGACTGTGATGTTAACGAGCCAATTGTGGATTTTCGGAAGCATAATTGTGTAGGTTATGCACATTAAACACACCATCCCGCGTGAAGTTAGATTCATCAGACCATAAAATCCTATGAAAAAATTGATGTTGTTCAACGTCGGAAGTCAACAACCAACGACAAAATTCCAATTGGCGATTAGTGTCACCCACTTCTGATCTCTGAACTTTTGTTAAATGATACAGGTAGAGATTTTCTTTTTTAAGAATATTCAATATTCAACCAGCTAGCACAACGTTAAAGATAAACTCGGTTTCTATCTCCATTTCATCTTGTTATTTCCCTCCTGGTATTTCATTTCCTACACCTGAACTTATAATTTTTCTTCAATCTCTAAGCCATAGTTGTATTATAGGCGCAGATTTCAATGCCAAACACCAAACTTGGAGCCGTTCCACTAACACTAGGGGCCGAGCGTTACACAACCTCATAACTCAAAAACATCTCAAAGTACTATCAAGTCCCTCTCCAACTTATTGGCCGTCGCATGCCAACCGTCATTCAGATACGATTGATTTCTTCATTACCAACTTACCCAATCGCTTTACCACAGACGTCTCAAATCTTAATGACCCTGCATCAGACCATACTCCAGTTCTACTACATATAGGAGCGCAACCTCTAATGAAACCAAATCGACCAATCATCACTCCCGGATTTACAAACTGGAACATGTTCAGAGACATACTTTCAAGAAAAACAATACTTAACACTAAGTTAAAATCCCCTTCTAACATTGATTGTGCAATAAATAAGCTTACCAACGATATACAAGTTGCAGCCAATGATTCATCAACTATGAGACCAAGTAACAATTCATCATCCAATCTAACCCCAGAGCTTAGAAAACTTCTAGCTGACAAACGTAGAGCAAGATCGATTTGGCAACTAACTTGATACCCAGATGACAAGTCAAGGTACAACATGCTTTCAAATAAACTTAAATCTATTCTAAACATACACAAAAACGACTCCTACAAAAATTATCTACAAAATCTTTCACTTAAAAACGGCTCACTTTGGCACAAAACAAAATCAATTCTTCGATTAAAGGAAATTACATTCCTTTTTTAATTACTCCAAATTACTACCTCTTCAATGACCAAACAACACTTTAGCAGTTACCGATAGTGAAAAAGCAGATACACTGGCGAATGAACTATCTACAGTATTCACACCACACTCAATCTCACCACCATCTCTACATCTTCAAATGGTCACAGAGTCACTCCTTTCCCCACTACCTATGGCCTTACCTGCAAAACCTACCTCACCAACCGAAATAAGAGGAATAATAAAAAAAATGACCAACAGGAAATCTCGCGGCCACGATCTTATAACTAACAAAGTAATCAAAAACCTACCGGCTAAAACAATAATCCATCTTACTCATATTTACAACGCTACCCTCCGACTTTCCTATTTCCCAACAACTTGGAAATCCTCCGTTATCGTAACAATTCTTAAACCTGGCAAACCACCAGAAACTCCATCCTCATACCGACCCATAAGTCTTCTGCCAGTTCTCGGTAAAATTCTTGAAAAAATATTACTAAAGAGGCTCTCTGCCATAACCAATGAAAGCAAAAACTTGCCCAACTTCCAATTTGGTTTTCGCGCAAACCATTCTACAATCCACTAGTTACATCGAGTCGCTGACACAATCTCAACTGCTTTGGAAACAAAAAAGTACTGCGCCGGAGTATTTCTGGATGTGGCCAAAGCTTTCGACACCGTCTGGCACGAAGGATTACTCTTCAAATTAAAAACATTATTTCCTGCCCCCTATTATCTCCTATTAAAATCTTACTTGGACAACCGCTGTTTACGCGACAGAATCTATCGAAATAAATTCTCTAGATGGGCTGTACACACGATTATAATAACCGGACGAAGGAGACGAGATATGAAAGAGAATACTAAAATTACTACTTAAAGAACAATAATATATTATTATGACAAATAATGCAAAAAATATTAATTAAATACAATATAACAAAATCTTATAACAATTATAACAATATAATAATAATATACAAAAGAAAAACTCACAATGGTTGCGTGGTACAATAAAGAAAGATTCGGCGCTACGACCAGTGATTGCGTGGTGCAATAAATACAAAATTCGGCGCTATGACCAGTGGTTATGAAAAAACAAGAAAAAACTTTGGTGCTGCGACCAGTGGTGCACCGATGACGGACGCGGTACTACAAAAAACCCGTCGCGCGGCATACAAGTCTACAGCGGCACGATAACCTAACTTGTAGGTTTTCGCACCGCGATAGTCACTCCACTGAACTCTGTTCGACGCGAACAACCGCACATTCATGGTTCGCCACAACCTTCAACATTCAAAACAATTCTCCATTGCTGCCGGGGTCCCGCAAGGCACTGACATAGCACCTTTTTTGTATATAATTTAGACATCTGACCTACCCACCTCAGAAAAAACTACTATTGGAACTTATGCGGACGATACTGCGCTTTTATCCACAGCTGATGATCATATCACTGCAAGCCTTCAACTACAACTACACATTGACACTCTTTCCCAATGGTTTTTTAAATGGAAAATCAAAATCAACGAATCGAAGTCTTCCTTTGTCACATTTACACTCAGACCCCATAACTGCCCTCCTATAACAATAAATAACACCGTTATCCCTCACTCAAATGAAGTGAAATACCTAGGCTTAATACTTGATAGACGTTTAACATGGTCTTCTCACCTCAAAGACAAACGCAAAAAACTAAACTCGAGGCTTCACCTACTAAGGCCACTCCTCCGCTCGAATCTAGCACTACCCCTCAAACTCATACTATATAAAACTCTCCTACAACCACTCTGGGTGTATGGAGTAGTAATCTGGGGTGCTGCAAAAAACGCAAATAAGAGAACTATCCAAGCCTTCCAGAATATCTGCTGTCGTATAATTACTGGAGCACCATGGTATATCTCCAATAATGCTATAAACTCTGACCTAAGAATCTGCTCTATCAACGAAACTGCTACCTTATATTACAAACGCTTCCATGCCAAACTACAATCCAGTCCCAATCAGCTCATCAAGGACCTTGCTACATCAACACTACCCGGAAATCCAACCAGACGACTCAAGTGGAACTGGTGCCGAGACTTAAAAACTGTATAAATTGTAAATAGATTGTAAATGTTAATGTTAAGCCACTAGGTATCTCTAATGTGAGATTCCTACCATGTTATCATTAGTTCATAGTCTTTCTTTCTTTTTACCATATTTATTACTTATTGTACACCTATATATAGATCGTAATATATCATAATAAAGCCATATTTAAAAAAAAAAAAGAATACGCCATCATACCTTCGTTTGAGAAATTCGAAACGTGTTCTGGTGCTAATATCGGGTTGGCAAAGTACTCTATCGATCACCATCTCTTCCGTTCCAACATCCTCCTGTCTATTTCCTACAGCACGAGTGTTAATCGGGAAAGATTTTGCTCTTCTAAGTGATTGATGAACTTTAGTAAACACAGCTGGATTAGGAACTCGTCGTGTAGGATATCGCATAGTGTACTCTCGCGCCGCGGCTCTCGCTGAGCTCCCACAATAATCATAAACCAGATGCATGTCTGCATACTCTTCAAAAGTGAATGTTGACATTATTAACCATTTACGTTGACCAACTCGGCGTCTCAGTAATAACTGATTTGAAACGAGAGTAGGCAAACTGATGGAGTGAAGACAAACGGTTTTTTAGGAAACGATTATGCCATTTTCCAAGACAAAAGATTCTCGGTAAATAAACACCAGTCGAGCTGTTCTTAAACCATCCCGTTTCAATTGACCACTTTTTTTAATTCGGGCTTAGAATGAAATTTCAATGAAAAATTCTTTACAAAAATTCCTTATAGCAGAAACCATGTTGGACTACTCCTTCTTCTTTCCTTTTTTTAGCTACCTAGAATTATTTTTTTTGAACATAAACTGATATTTTTTTCAATATATATTTTTTCAATTGAAAAAAAGTCATATACCGTTTGAAAGTTTCTTCACTAATGAAGTTTTTGTAAAATTTGCATACCTCTGAATTGCAATAAATGTTGGTTTAATAAAACTGAAGTTTCTAGAAATTTTATAGTTTTACAGCTTTTATAAATTTGGTTTATTGCTGCATTCGCAGCGTAGTTATCAGAGCCTTGAGTGATATGTTTTCTTCATGTAATTTTAATGAGCTTTTCAGCGGTACATTCGAATTTGCTATAGGATTAGGAGTTCAAGGGATATGTGCGACGGTGATATTCAACGACGGTGGATAGTCCAAGGATGTATTCTTGGAAACAGGGATAGGCACTCGGTAGGCGGCATCTGGACACGATTTGGTGTCATGGAGCCAATCGCCGGGCCCAGCGAAACGAAAGTGGCTGCCGCCTCCTCAGCATCAGCGCGAAGGAGCACGGCTAACACCGACTCGAGGCCACAGATGTTTCTCAAATCAAGGGAAGCATCCATAATGAGGGAGATGAAGAAGGAGCTCGAAACCTAGGTACTAAAGAGGCCAGCGAACAGAATGGGAACGGTGGCAGCACGCAGTCCTCCGTGCCTTCCGCGCCGAAAGCAGTCCCACAATGACCAGATTTATCCAAATAAATCTAAATCATTGCTGGGCAGCACAGCAACTATTAGCACAAACATCGCTAGAGTGCTCATCTGACATATTAATTATCTCGGATCAATATAGCAACTCAGCAGATGTCACACGGTGGTCAAATAGTACGGACAGTAGGTGTGCGGTAGCACTGTCTGGATCATCTGCCCCCTCTGGAATTCACCTTGTCGCGGTGAGGGGCTTGAGCGGTAGATCAAGGATACTACGTGCTATGCTATTAGGGACACCCATGATAGACAGGGCGTAGTTGAGATCTACCTGGCTAAGAATTCAAAATCGACCCTTGCTTTAACTAGCAGGGCCTAACCTGGCCTGCTAGCACTTAACGAATACTCGAAAACTTGCCCTCACTTTAAATTAGTGAGGCAGCTGAGGCCTGCTTACGGATAGCAAATACTCGAACCTGGCTGCAGGTATAAAACGCAGGCTAGAATTTGCCTCAAAAATCAAACATGGGTTCTGAAATTAGATATGAAAACGCTCCTGGAGCCCTCCTACTGGGAGGGGTCGGACTCCAAGGAACGGCGGCTCGGGGTGGTCACTCCCTCGGGAAGTCGATATCGGTTGGAAGTGTCACAAATGTGGGGGTGGTGATGCAGGCCCCTTCAGCCAGTAATGGTGCTGGTAATGTCACTGTAAGTGGGGATAGAAAGCAGGTCCCTACTAGCGGCAGAAAGGTCGTTGAGGTAACTGCAAGGAACACCAAGGATTTAAAGAAAGGCACGAACGAAAAGAATACGATGGGTGATGTAGATAGAGGACATATAGTGTTATGAGTCGCGGCGCTCTTTCGGAAGGGTACGGGCTGAAACCCGGTGCCGGTGGTCCATATGACGACCCGGGATCTGGACTTAACTGGCTCGATTCCGCCCCTACCACATCCCTTGAATAGCTCCCCCGAGCTAAGATAAGGTATGTGGTCAGTAGGCTTAGGCCACAAAAAAAAAAAAAACCCGGGGTACACACACGCAATGTCCGGATCGTCTGGGCTAGTAGCGGACGCCAAAGGTACTGGCGAAGGCTTTGCTTGGCTCCGGATGGGAAGCTTTCTGGTGTACAGTTGCTACTACACACCCAGGTGGAGCGAAGAGCGCTTCTCCCAGTTCCTCGGCGAACTGGAGGAGTCCACTGCTTTGCATGGTACATCGAACACCGTCCTAGTAGTCGGAGGAGACTTCAACGCCCACTCAGCTGAGTGGGGATCAGCCACGGAAGACGGGATGGGCGGTCTACTAACAGACTTCGCTGCAGGTGTAGACCTGGTTCCGTGTAACATCGACACCACCCCGACTTACAGTAGAATTAACGCTCAGTCGGTGGTGGACGTCACTTTCGTCCGCCTCACCGCGGGCGTCGAGGTATCCGGCTGGATGGTCCTCGAAAACGTGCACACGGAGAGCAACCACCACTACATTGTCTACACCGTAGGGCAAGCGGACAGTACTCGCATTTGGCGCGATCGCAGTCTGCCAGCCGAGAAATGGCCGTGGCAAGAGAGCTTTTCCCTAACCACCTACCGACGGTCTGGAGCGACGCAACACCCTGCGAACCGACGAACGTTAGCCGGAGCGACGATTCGGAGAGTCCACTATCCATAAATGAGCTCAACCGTGCGACACATAAGCTTCCGAGCGGCAAAGCCCCGGGACCAGATCTCATCTCTAACGAGATTCTGACCCTGGTGGCCAGGAGGATCCCCGAGACATTATTGAGTGTATTCAATAAATGCTGGAGGGAAGGGACTTTCCCAGCTCGCTGGAAGGTAGCTAGGTTAGTCCTTCTACACAAAGGCGCCGGCAAACCGGTTACAATGGCATCTAGCTTCAGGCCGCTATCCCTGCTAAACAGCGCGGGGAAGCTTTTTGAGCGCCTCGTTCTACAAAGACTGAACGCCTGGCTAGACGAGAACAGCCGTCTCAGTGATAATCAATATGAATTTCGAGCGGGGAGATCCACGGTGGACGCTATAAGACAGGTAGTGGATAGGGCGGAGAACGCGGCAAGGGGCCCCTCCAGTGGCAGAGACCTTTACGCGGTGGTCACCATTGATGTGACCAACGCATTTAATACAGCACCCTGGTTGTTGATTGATGCCGAGCTACGACGCAGGGCAGTGCCGCGGACCATGTTACGCCTCCTCCGGTACTATATAAGCGACAGGGAGCTGGTCGTAGAGGGTCTACAGGGCGACACCAGGATCGGAGTCACTTGTGGTGTCCCACAGGGCTCCGTCCTAGGACCGTTGCTCTAGAACATCTTCTACGACAGTCTTCTGCGGCTCGAGGTACCGAGAGGAGTTGAACTGGTCGGTTACGCGGACGATGTTGCAATAGTCGTCAGGGGTCACAACTCTGATCTCCTTGAGATGGTCGATTACCCGGCCCTAAAGACGGTCGAGAATTGGATGACGGCGAACGGCCTGAGCGTGGCCCCTCACAAATCAGAAGCGGTGGTCTTGACTGGGAAACGATCCTACCGCGACCCTGTCTTCATGATCGGCGGACACCGGATCCCAGTCAAGAAAGCCATCAAGTACCTGGGCGTCACACTAGACACGCGTCTGAATTTTAATGAGCACATTCAGGTGGTGACTGCAAAGGCAAGGGCATCAAAATTAGTGTTAGTTGTTTACATACAGTGTATTATATGAGTAAGAAAATGACCAGTGCGCAAAAAAACTATTACAGATATGAATTGAAAATGTTGAAAATCGTCGAAGTTCTTAAGAAGTTCCGTTCGTATTTATTGAATTTTTTAAGTTCAATATTGTTACAAGCTGTGCAACGTTTACTAAGACCGTGGAAAAGAAAGAATTGGCTACCCGAGTTGTACAATGGGCTCCACTGTTGAGCGAGATTGACTATATTATCGAACACCGAGTCGACTTAAATATGCCCCATATGGATTATTTTAGCCGAAACCCAGTTTGCATTAGTAAAGGTAAGTCATTCGCTAGAATTCAAAGAGCACAACGAGCTGATCTAGAAATAAAGGCTTTAACAACTTTAGCAGCATTAACTAAACATAAATGCTATATTGTCAACTATGAGATGCTTTATGAGGTTTGTGATGATCCAGGATTTACTAGTAATATCTAAAAGTTTAAAAAGTGAGATGATAAAATGTACATGAGATTGAACATATTGGTGTTCGTAAGGTTGAAGAACTATTGAATAGGGAATATTCCATTATACGTTTACACAATATAGTTCAAAGAATAATTTGTAATTGTGTACCATATATTGTAATGAGTCACAAATAAAGAAAAGAAAAATGATTACTTCATAGCATTGATAAAAGCGATATGCCATTTGAAACATTGCATGCTGACTTTTTGGGACCTTTAAGTAATACACCTAAAGGGTAAAGACCAGTGGCGTAGTTATGATTATGTTCTGGCGAGGGGAAAGGATAGATAATTTGTTGGGTAAACATAGGATAGGGGACTAAGCTGCCCACACAGGTCTATGTTTTTCCTTTTTAATACTACTGCATACAGTTAAATTTTATAACGTAATATATATATATATATATATATATATTAAACATATACTAATTTAAACATGTATATAATATTAACAAATTAATTTAATTATTTTACAAAGACTTTGGGAGGATCTACCCCATCATCTCCCTCATAACTACGCTACTGGTACAAACATATCTAATATCAAAATTAAATGTTGCAGACCCGACTAGCCGTATTTAAATAAATAAGCCTTCTCGATGGGGTGCATCACCACGATGACCGTGACGGCGTCGTTGAAATCCGCGCGGGTAAGCAAACACGCTCCGAATGGCAGCTTGTCACTTCACCCTCGCTAACAAGGCGATAATCAATCGGTCACGGGCCAGGGAGAGCGCCCACGTCGGGGCACCGTACAGCAGTACAGACTGTACAACGCTTACAAGAAGACACCTCCTACCCTCGTGCAGACCACTGACGTTCGGCGTCAAGCTACTCACAGCTGTCATCACCCGCTGCATTTATCGAACGTATCACGCATGTGTGCACCGAACATCGTCCCCTTGCACTCGAGCACAATACCCAAGTACTTTAGGGACGATCCTAACCACACGATCTGTTCCTCCAGACGTATCTGTGATTCCCCTAAGCCGCGACGGCGTTTGAACACCACGACTTCCGTCTTGTCGACGTCGAGCTGTAAGCACATGTCACGAATGTGATCCGCAACCGTCGCAAGTACGGCGTTCGTGCAGTTCCACACCGTTTCCACCGTGTCACCTTCCGCCACAACCATCGTATTGTCTGCATATTCGATATTGGTCACTCCGCTCGGAAGCGAAAGACGAAACACAGCATCGTACGCGACATTCCAAAGGGGGCCGAATACGGAGCCCTGGGGGACTTCGCAGATGACGCCCATGGCCACCGTCTCTCCTTAGCCGTCTTCGCACAGGTGCAGCACGCGCTAACCCAAATACGAATGGAGGATCCACCGGAGGTATAGCGGGAAATCCATACGTTCCAGCGCCGTGCGAATAACGTCTCCACCCACCGTGTTGAAGGTGTTACGGATATTGAGACTCACGAGATACGCTTGCCATCAGTCTTTACAATTATGAGATTCCCTCCGGCTTTCTCGGTTTGCTGAGTAGCCAAAAACAGACTAGTTTCCAACACACGAAAGGTTCCGCTCCTTAGACAGGCGTTGAAAATGCCTATTAACATCATCGATCTAGTTACGTGAACAACACCCCAGACTCGACTCGATATACCATCCAGGCCAGGAGCCTTGTTTCACGACTTAAAGCAGTTCACGGTCGCTGTGACCTCAACAAGGGATAATTAAGGCACGACCACTTCCTCATGGATAATTTAATGATTTTCCATATCGTTTCCCTAAACATTGGGACAAACAACCCAAGTCCTATTACATAATATTGTAAGTAAGTCTCCGTACTTTTATCCTAATCAAATGTAATGCCCTCCGAAACACACTATTAGACGTTCAATACAGTCGATTCAAAACAATTCTCCTCAACATTACTGGAGATCCCTGAAACATGATGAATGATGCGTAGTACAAGGACGTGCATCCAGTAAGTACAGTCATGTAGATCCATGTAGGTAGTTTCTTAGGTTAAACTATGAACATTAGTGTAACGTTCATATCTCATATCTATGCTATGTTCAAATCACACTTTAAAACGAAAATTGTATGAAGTTTTTTCAGATAATTCATTCCATCGTTTTGAAAATTATAATATTTTATTTTAAATCGACAATACATAACATATTACTGATCGAGGAAAACAACACCTGAATAAACGTGTTTTCGCGCACCCAGTAAGTAAATACGTTATGTACATCACACGAAAACGAATATGATATTGTCGAAACGATATAAAACAATAACTAAAATATTAAAATTTTAAAAACATTGCTATAATATTCTTTTGTGGTTTTGGACTTTAAGACCATACCATACCATCCAATATTTTTCTCTCCAATTTTTCCTGTCTTGTAATAATTCCTTCTAGTTCATTCCTGGCTTTATTTTCCCTATAACTTCCTGAACTCTATCTTCCCATTTAGTCTCGGTCATCCAAGTGGTCTTTTCTCTTGCGGCACATTTTCTAGTACCGTTCTCAGAAATGATCCCTTTTTATGCCATGCATGTTCAGTTCTTTTAAGTCTTTATTTGGGAATATCATCTACAACGCAGTTCCCTATTTTTTTGCACGGACCATAGACATTCCTAATTTAAATTTCAAATACAGATAATAATAGTTCTCGTCCTTTTTCCGTACTGTCCACATTTCCGACCCTTACGTTAACATATAGTAGATTTTGAAAACGTTTGGTATATTTGAATCATTAAATGTTTTGAAAGTATTCTGGATCCCAGTAACATTTTCAAGCCAAAATAACTCTTATTACCAACCTGAATTCTCGAACTTATTTCACTGATCATTTCATTCTGTTGCATTACTAAGGCGCCTAGGTATTAGAAAGCGGTAATATTATTTAGTGTATAATATTTTTACAGATTATTCAAAGATTTACTTGCTGATTTCTATACTTCATAATTATTCCAAATATTTATGTCACTTAAAACGTTAATTGTTCTGATAACATCAAAAATTAATATTTTAAAATCAACCAATTTCACAAAAATTAAAAATCAATAAATTGACTCAGATTTAGTAATTTTTTTTTACATTTCTAAATATCAAAAATGATAACATCAGATATTTGGTGTTGCATCCCATGTTATTATATAAATTTATATTTATTATATGTATTTATACAATACAGGTGCGGATTCAGATTTATATTACGGGGGGGGGGCGAACATTGTACAATAAAGTGTGTGTGTGTGTGGCGTGGTTATACCTAACATGTGTGATAATTCATATAGTAGACAGTCCATTTAATCGATTGTCCGATATCCTTGATCTGATCCATGTTTTTATCCACCATAAAGATGAAAAATTGCGTTCTGCTGATGTAGTGGTCGTTGGTAATGTTACAAGTTTATTTAACAGAATTTTTATTAGGATTTTTTCCTAAATAAAACACAGCCTACAAGGGGGGCAACTGCCCCCTTCACCCCTACTAAATTCGCGCCTGAGACAATAATGAATTATCAATAAATTTGTAACACAGATAACGAAGAATATTGCACTGTTTAGCTGGTAAAACCATCGATTCAGTATTTGGCCGTCTAGCGAGATATTTTATGATTTATTTGTTTGATTAAATTATAATCAGTATTGAATGCGATTTTAATATTATTTACAGTATTATTTAATATATGAGCGAATTTTTCTGATAATATATTTTAATATTTCTCACCCGAGCCGTGTTTAACGGGGGGCAAAGGGGGGCACGTGCACCGGGGCGGCAATTTTTTGAGAACATAATAATAAAAAAAATATATTTATACTTATTCATTTTAGTTTATTTTTTGAATAAATAACATTATTTTATAAATTAACGTTAAAAAAATAACAGCTATATTTGTATTTACTTAACACTAGAAAAACCACGCGGATTAAAATTGCTATTGCCTATCGATCGCGCATTTTCAATTTTGGACAATTCCCTGGTAATTAAAAACCACGTCCGCGTCTGATTGTGTGACAATCCGCCTTGCACATAATACGCTTAAAAAATAATGTTTCTGGTAATTCCTATTTTCTGTATACATATTTTGTTTATAAATACCTCGAGAAAGCCGCAGTTTACCGCTGCATAAAAGGCGATAAGAATTAAAAACATACTGTTATCGTACAAATCGTTTTTCCTGTACGTCTTTTCCCTGGAAAATGGTCATGTACAGGTGCGTCGCTATACTTTATTTCGGCAATCGGCACATTACACCAGTAAATGTGCAAACGTTTCAGTTTGACGAGTTATATAAAAGTTATTAAAATATTTAAAACAATTTGATTATAAAATAACATTATTTTAAAAATAATATGTCAGACAAACGCATTAAATTAAGCGGCGCAGCATATAAAAAGGCGGCAAAAGAAAAATTAGAAAAAAACGAAAGTTTGAATAGAAAAATCCCAAAATTTCAATCTTATTTTGCTGCTATAAATCCAAAAAAAGTAAGTATATGTCGTATACTTGTATCTAACTTATAACAATTTATTTCTCAAAACTTAACTCACGTAAATATATAATATGTAATAGACGGATATGGAATTAAAGAATACTAGTCCAAAAAAGACATGAAATAGAAAAATGTTTAGCTGGTGCTAATAAAATTCAAATTATTCACACTGAGGTTCAAGTTGAAAACAATAACATAAGATAAGGCGTTCAATATATAAATAAACAGGGAATTGTTTATTTTAAAATAAGTAGTTTTTGAATATACGTAAGTTTTTTTTTAATATGAAAAAAAATCATTTCGAAAATATCAACATACAAATATATATTGTTATTATAAATAGCAAACGGATTTTATGATAAAAAAAAATTATTAGAGAAAACAATTTTCAAAAAATGTCTTTCAATTTTGGGCTATTTATAGCAATTATAGATTTAGAGGTTAAGTAATTTAAAAAAAGAGGTGATTTTTGGTTTTAAGATTCAAAAATTTAACACAATGTCAGACGTGCGTATCTACTAGATAACGACGACGGTACAGGTATGGCTAAAATAATAAGCCGATCACCTAGTCAAATTCTCCGGTCGTACTCGTCGCACTCGTTGTTAATATTATATATTTCGATTTATAACAAAATAAGCATAATAATAATACACATAAACTATGTTCTTTTTATCTCATAATACACCACTATACACCACACACTATTTCGTTTAAATCATCCGCTCAGTTTGTACCAAAAAAGTGTCTCGCAAATTTTAAACGGTTTAATTATTGAATTCGTTGTATGAAAAATAATAGTGATAAATGGTATTATAAAGAGGTCACTTATACCGTTGGTCTTAAAATATATTAGAAAAATCTATATATATATATATCAGCCAAAATACAATTCTGGATTCAAATGAATCATCGAAATTCGAAGTTTGAAAGAAAAATGAAAATCAAGTACGTTTTGTTCGTGTATAAATGTATGATGATCATTCCTAATTAGTAGACCCGCGTTTAACGATGGGCAAAGGGGTGTATTGTCCCGGAGCAACAAATGTTATGGCGTTTGATGGGACGGCAGCATAGCTTAACGCGGCACTGTTCCTCGCCACAATAATTAGTTACATTTTTTTATATTTTCTTTGATTTTTTTTTTTTATGCAAATAAATATTGTTTTATGTTATCATTCTATTTAGTAGTAGTTTACGGTATGCGTCCCGGCCGGGGGCTGTACCGAATATGGCCGGCTTGCCCCGGTCTTTGGCGGACTGTATAATTATTTCACGACCAATAAAATGTACCCGGCCCGGCGCGTGAAATATCTGAATGGCCAGCGACGTGCACCAAACTATAAATATTGTCGTTTACGGCTCAAGCGAGCGTTCTGGTTCTAAAGCGATGTACGCATATGTTATATATATATAACGAAGTATGAAACAGACACGTAATATTTGATGTCGCCTACAAGAGTAATAATCATGGCTCGGGACCATATGCGTTTGCTTATTTGTTCGGGGAATAGATAGGAAAAATCTGATTAGACATAAATTTGGTTTGTGATACAAGGATTTAAAATTAAAAGATTTTTGTTGCATATTTTTGCATGTTTTGGGTTATTTTTATGTAAATGCATATTGTTGAGATTTATTTATCTTTATTGCATTTTCTATCATTTTTCTCTAAATAAATAATTAGAAAAATGCAATTTTTGAAAAAAAATTATAAATTATATAAAATTTTTATTTTTAACGCGTTATTAAAATGTTTTTTTAACTTTGTTCATTTTATTTCATTTTTCTTTCTGTTTTTCTATTTTTAGAAAAACAGAAATAGATTCGATTTTCCCTGCAATAACGCCGATAAGATGATAATCAATAGCCATAATGTGACGTGTTTCCACGTTTATACCAAACATCTATAAGACATTCCCATTCTATTTTTAGCATTGAAGAGAATATTATTTTTATCTGACTTAATACGATATTATTTTGCTTGTTAATACTCAGTGATCGGTATCGTATCGTTGCGTTTACGTGTATTCGTTGGGTCCGCGTTCGTATTCGGTGACTCATGCTGTATTGTGATATATATATTTCTTTTAATTAATAAATATGCCGACAAAAAAAACAATCACAAATTAATCGATTGTAAAGTTTTGTATCGGAATTCGGGGAAAATGTATTTTGTGCTAATGGTGCTAATATCATTTTACAGAGTACGTGAACTGAGAGTATGAACGGCGATCTAATGTAACACACAACGTATAAAAACATCTACAATTAGAAAGTTATCTTTTGATATATATATGTAGCTGCATATTTTACTGCATATATTATCGATAGTGCATATTTAATTGGATAAATTAACTGTTTTAAGTGCATATTTGACAACATATTTTAAGGTTTTTTAACGCATAAAGTCCCGAGCCCTGGTAATAACAATCAACGATCGAAAACTGACATACGTATACTCACGTTTAACGGTGCGCAGACTGGCCAGCCGCTAGCGAAGCTTAAAATTCATGGAATATAAAATAATGAACGCGAATTAATAAGTACAAATCGATAAATACAAAATATCGGGACATAAAATAATAAAATTCAAATTAATAAATCACGGAATAATTTTCACGGTATAATTTAAATTTTTTTAATAAAAAAAAAACAAGTATAATAAGCCGCACGCTTTAATAATAACATTGATTTACGATAACCGCGGCGATCGGCGCACGTTCGGAACTATTACGAGTTTTCGCGATTCGCGCCAAAAATCACAACACTCCCCGGGTACATCCGAATTAACACAACACACCGCGCGACGACAACAGCGAGCCACCACGCACCACGACACTACAATTATTTCAAACAGTTTTTACATAATCATTCACAAACTAATAATAATAATAATAATAACAACAACAACAACAACAACGGCCGTGTACGCGTATACACGGACGTGCGGCCGACTCGTTGCGCACCACCCCGTGGCTTCAATCACGAACCTCGACGGTATGAGATATTTCTTGGGGGGTTTATAGACGCTTTAGCCCCCCCCCTCCACCCCTCCACCGCGGTGTTACTCCTTCGAACACGCCAATGGTGGTGTCACAGGTAAAGGTCGGCCGGCGCGTTACTCATAAACGAAAGCGTCACGGACGAAATAAAAACAAAAACAAAAAAAACACGTACGATTTTCGACACGTTTTAACCCTGTTGAAGCACCGTTAGATAGTGCTTTTTTCAACGTTGAATTTTTTCGTTGTTCCATGATTGTTCTAACAGGATATAGTACGAGCTGATTATCAACGCGCGGAATTGTTCTCATATTATCGCGATGATAACAAGAAATTTGTTATGATTAACAAGAAAAACTAGTCAAGAAGTTCAATTACATCACTAATTATACTTGGAATGTAACGATATAATTATATTTTTACGATTTTTTTTTTTTTTAAATTTTTGTCGTGAGTATTGGCTATTTTATTGGTGGTTTTATGGTGAAACCACTGTGAATTATTCACATTCTTTTCAGTTTTTCTATTATATTATTACAAAACTATACTTCAACACTAAATTTTTGAATTTATGTTTATAAACAGTCAAAATTATGGACATCGACAAGGTAGATCGAATAAATGATATATTAAGTGAATTAGAAGAAATTCCTAGTGATGCCGAGTCTGAAGATGCTGAGACTGAAGATCACGAGTGAGACATTGTTGACCAGCAGATAACAGAGACAACGTTTAACAATTGCGAGTTATACGATATTACCAATTTTCCAGTAGATTGTGAAGATGGTGTGGTCATCATTATTGATGATATAATTGTGTAATCTGTTTCCAATGAAGCTAACATTATTTAAGCCGGTTTTAATGCCAAAAGAAATATTGTTTTTATTATTATTATAAACTTGTTACTAAGACTGGAAATATTTTTTTACCATAAATGTACCGTTTTAAATTTTAAAATCATTTAGAAAAATAAAAATAGAAATAAAAAGAAAATATTTTTTACTAAAAATGTACAATGTTATAGTTTAATAAAATAATTTGTTAATATTTGTTAACCCATTTTCTTATTATTTTGGAATAATGTGATGTTTATCTGCCAACACTTTAAATGCAAAAACATTCAAATTTATCAGATATATATATATATATAACTAATATAAGTATATAACACGAGATGACATTTTGATACATCTCCAACAAGTAATTCAATAGTTACAAAAGCAAATAATTAAAAACAAATTATATTATAAATATTTTTTATTTGAAACATGTGTAAATAAGCAATGAGAATGGACATGTTACGCATTGCCGTTTACTGTTTCCCCCAACACCACCAATTCGTTGATATGAGTTAAGCGTAACCAGATAAAACTGTAATGGATGGTAATTGTCGATCTGTAATGTTGATAAATTGTCGAGTGATCAAAAAACAATCTCACTCTTTAGTCTATAAGGGGCGTCACATGGTAATCTCGTATATGAAAACTTTCTACAAATCATTTTTCAAAAACGCTGTCAATTGCAGCAACACAATGGTATTCCATACATAACATGGCAAGAGCCCTGAAAAACAAAAATGAAATCAGTAGCTTTTTCCACCTTGTAAACAACAAATGTCGAACGCATGCAATTTTTAATCATTCCAATTTTAGTACACTAACAGATCAGAGTTATGTCCTACAAACTTTAAATATAATTCGAAGCAATTGCAAATATATTTATATTAATCAACACGTCACTATAATAAATGAAGTATATGAAAACGCCATAATAAATGTAAAGTTTTAATAGCTCCAAAACTAATTAAACAAAAAAAAAATGTATTACTTAAAATTTCAGTTGCCATACACTTTATTATTTTAATACAAAAAACTGTTAGGGGCGGTGAAACAAGTGCACCATTCAAATTTGGTTTTGCCCCACTTGTAGTTAGGCCATTCAAAAATTCAAGCTTTGAATATTAATCAATTTCATTAATTTCTATAAAAATATTTATTAAATGCTAATAAAGATTGATATGCAAATTATTATTATAAACTGTTACAATTAAAAATTACCATTTTTATAATAATTGTCAATAAAACATTTTAAAAAATAATAATTAAAAATAACATAAATTAAATCTGAAATAGCTTTGTAAGTAAAATAAACATAAAACAATATATTACCTACTTATATTTGTGAATGTGTTTTTGATTATTTAGTTTAATTTGGAACAAATAATTTGTTTTGAAAAATTCACAAAAGGGATTTATTGTCCCATTGAGAAGAAATTTTGCTCAGATCTATCCTGTTGGAAAACAAGTCTTTCATCGCCCCTGACAACTGTACACCAGTAAAATCATAATATGTATACATTGAATATGTACAATTTTGGTATTAATCCAATTTATATCAATATTATTTCAAAATAATGAGGACGTCACACCCACATTTATTATCTCCATCCATCCATTTCATGAAAAACAGTAAAATCATGTTACACAGTTCTTAAATTGTGGTGTTTAGGTTGAATTCAGTGTTTAAACAGTAATGCCAAACTTGAAGAGGTGAATTATTTCAAGTGCATCATATAACCTTTTTGTAAAATATTTATTTTTATTTTAATTATTTAAATGCCAAAGAAATTGCACTTGTTTGAAAAAATCAAAATCTCAAAACATTGAAACTTATTTATCAGGGGATATCTTATGAAAAGGTAATGTGATGCCCCCAAAAATACTCTCTTAAAATTTGGTAACAAGTATATTCAAACTCTAGATTCAACGTAGACACCACAATTTAATAATTGTGTCGTATGATTTTGTTATATTGTCTATTACATATAATGAATTACATTAAATGCCATTTGGTATCCTCACAATGAAATGCTCAGTTAATATTATTAGATTAGTTGATGTATGGCAGGTTTCAAATTATAATTTATAGTAATTATAATAAATAACTAACCAGTGAATAACCCATTATTACAGCAAATATCATTGTACATCAGTAGATAGTGACATAATCTTAACAATTTCAGATAAAAAAATTAGTCATTTTTGTAGTATGGTCACTGGTCAGTGTTATCCATTCAGCCACATGTTAATAATACTCTGCAACATAATAACCAATTTCTTAATTTTTTTTTTTAACTATATATATATAACATTTAAATAAATCTTTATATCTTTATAGTGCAAACTTATTTAAGATAAAATCTATATATTATTTATTATCTACGCTTAAGATTATTGTCTACTTTGTATATATTTTTAAGGGAAATATGAACACGTTATTTTTAACATTCTATATAACTTTTAAACAAATAAAATGTAACAAGTATCGAAATCATTATCCATAATGATCGACATATTTAGATTGATATTACAATCGTTAATTAAAAATGACCATTTCCTTTTGAAATATTTACCGCACGTATTTAACGATGACGACGACGACGACGACGACTGCGAAAACTAAGTTATCTTAGTAAATAATGAGTGGCCAGTTTTCAATCCGACGATTTCGAAACACACAGACGAACAACTTAAATGACTTGAATAATTTTTTTTACCTAATAATGAATATTTTACACGAATCGTAAACGCATCGGCTTCGTTCGAATAGTCCTCGGAATGTCGAACGCACCGGACAGTGTACGGAAATATCACGGTTTTGGCGAACTACGATATCGGTCGGCTGTAGAACGGTCAAACTAAAAAAACACTTAACTAATATATATATATACGAGTATATAGGGACTACAAAATTAGATAGTATTTATTTTACTTATTTTTATTTTATTATATATTATTATTACAATGAGAATTACATAGTATTGTTTGTCATAAAATTATTTGGGCTTACAATATATTCATAATTTTTAATCGTTTAATTAATACATTAACCTAACCATAAAAACCTTTGACTATAAAGGCATACAATCTAATGTTCTAATGAAAATGCGTTTTATAACTCGACAAACAGAAATTCCAGAAATAATTGTTAATATTATTTGATTGAGGTGATAGTAATGATATCAAGACAGTCAATGGATCTTATAATAATTCTAGAAAACTTTTTAATGTTTACAAACAACACTAAGATAGAGAATATGAATCAATATTCAATATGTATATATACATATATATATATATATATATATATAAATTTTCCCAGATAAGTTCAACCAATTATAAAGTACCTAGGTATATATATATATATATATACACATATATATATATATATGTATGTATGTGTGTAGAAATTTTTTTTTAATTTGTGACACTAAGAAATTAAATTGTTTAAACCTAAAAAAAAAACCTATGTAGACAAATAATCTTATTAAAGATTTTGTAAATGTATTTTGGCTCCTTAAAAATGTGGGCCGTTTAAAAAAAAAAAATTGTTGACGGTCGGCGATGTGTGAGTGTACGATTATCCGATCCGGCGGCGCGAATATACGGCGGCGGCACAATAATATATACACGGTTTTTTTTAATACGGCGTGTAACGCGACGAACCGCGAGATCCCGAAACTCTGACGGAAAAAGAAAAACATAATCGGGGATTAACCAAATACTATGTATATATATCTATATATATATTATATACACACAAATAAACATAATTATTTAAAACATGCAAACTTAAATTACTTGAACACATATTCAAGTAATACAAAAAAAAAGCTAAGTTGTTAATTCTTTTTATAAAATGCAATAACTAATATTATATTATTAACATTAAAATGTCATGCAATTTATTAATAAAATAACAACCTTATAGATAATTTGAAAAATATTTACCAACATTATTTTAAAAATATATTAATAAATTATTTATAAAAATTCATTTTTTAACTATTTTAATTTTTTTTTATTGTGATTTTTTTGATGAAAATATTAATATTTATTTATAGTTACAGTAATCAACAAAAGTTATTATGACAACAAATATTTTAACTGATTAATTAAGAAGTTAATTGTGTCCAAACATACAAAATTTATATATTTTGATAGTTTTCCTACATATTTTTACTTTTCAGTTATTCTATATAATTCTTATTTAAAATTAATAATTACAAATTCATGACATAAATACAAATATAAAAAGATACTATAATTGCAAATAAATCTATAGTTTTTGTATATAAAATGTATCTATACTATTAATTTAGAAAAATAGTATATATATATATTTATATGTATAATGTATTATATATATAATTGTTTTCTTTGGATACACTGCAACTCGGCATATACCTTATCTCCTAAAAATTTTAAAAATGAGGGAACTAAAACTCCACATATGCTATTAATTTTTCCAAAAATTAACACTATTAAAAATCACCTACACTTTTATATTAAAATTAGGCAATTAAATATAAGAAAAACTAAAAATAATCTGAAATTTTTCATCTTAATTCAAGAAATGAAATTAGACTGTTCAAAAATTGAATTATTTTAAGTAGTTTCTAAATCTGTTTTAATACTGTACTTTACACTTTTACTAACATAAAATAAACCATGTTGTTTTGAAAATTATAAGTTGTAATTGGATTTTTAAAACTAATATATAATAGAAATATTTTCTATTTGATATAGTGTGAGCAGCTATTTTTATGTTTAACCTCAGACATAGACCAAATATTTATCAGTTTCACGATATGAGGGTGATGAATTAAATGATCAAATAATGGTTTTCATCAATTTTAAATATATACCAATGTTGTAACATAAATATTTTATAGTGATTTGAATAGTCAAAACTAAAAAGTTCTTAAATCAATTTTTTTTCAATAAAATGGTACTATCTCCAAAACTATGATTTGATTGGTATACAAAATATATTTTTATATTTGAATATCTAGATTAAATCCCGAATTACTTATCTTAGTTAATAAATAAAAATATCTCCTATAGAGTTACATTATTCAAAAATAAAAATTATATTTATGCAGAGTTAAGATGATATTATTTAAAAGTTATATAACACTCCCATAATTTAATGCAGTGAAACCTCTATATAGTGGACAATCATGGGGATTGAGAAATGTCCATTATTGAGAAAACCTCTACATAGTGAACATTTGAGAAGAATTACAAAAATTTCCACTATAGGGAGGCGCTGTAAAAATTATAAAATACAAAAAAAAAAGGTTATACACACATTGAAATCGGTACATATATTTATTATATGTAATTTATAAAAAGTTAGTTATTATATATTATGTATTAAACTATACTGAGTGTACTGTAATATATTTATTATTTATTATAAATATGTATTTATGCATTAAACAGTTGGTATTATGTTGTATTATTATTTATTATTAATATTATTATTATTATTATTTTTATTGTTATATTATTATTATTATGTATTACATATTTATGTACAATCAAAAAAATCAATTTTTTTTTTTGAGTAAATGTTTTTCGTTCTTTACAATAGATTTACAAATTGGCTACCATGGATAACCAAATCACATTTTTTTATTTTTAAATTATTTATTATTTTTCAAACTTCATACATTGGATTGTTTATCGACTAATATTCTGCATCGTATTGGTCAGTTTCTTCTTCACACAAATCGTCTTCATTATAATTTATCATATCAGATATTATTAATGTATTGTCTTCTGTAAGAAGATTGTCATTTATAGATATATAATCATTAATTTAAACAGTACTCGGTACTGTTCCTTATTCTTAATAAATGCTATTTTTTCTTGCAAGTTCAATCTTTTTTGTTTATTGTTATTCATTTTAAATTAATGTAGATACGTTATCATTCAATGTTTAGCTCACAGCTGATGTAACCAAAGACCGAACCATTTTTCATTTATCAAATAAGAAAATCATTAAGATTAGGTAATATGAAACAAAATGTATTAAAGATAAATATAGTACATACAGTATTTTTCGATAGTATGTACATATGTAATGTCCATTTATAAATGGTAATTTTTAATTTTGGTACCGGTTTTTAATGTCCACATCTACTATTAAGAGTGTCTGCTATTTAGAGGTTAAAACCCATATTTTGCTGGAAAATTTGAAAGTGCTTTCAATTGGGAATGTGTTCACTTTTGAGAGGTGTCTATTAATAGAGGTTTATTTATTTATTTATATAATTATTGTATATATAATAGAGGTTTCACTGTATTTTCATTATCAATTTGAATCTTTATTTACTTCATAATCAACATATCAATATTTATTTTACAGATCAAATTTAACTTATTTCAAGAGAACGCTACATTTGCTAAATTCATCAAAGTGGAAGTGATTAAATTACAATGATTACGTTTATTTTAGAATTAATACACCATATAAAATTTAAAAATAAAAATATTAACAGTTTTCTTCTAGTGAAAATGTTTTCCAAATTACAATTGTACAACAATTTTAATATATTATTAAAGCCAACAATAACAAAAGAACTACATTACATAGTATGATTTGTAAATCTGGGTATAGCGTTCTCTTAATCCTATGAATTAATTTTTCAGTTGAAAATGTACATATCACAGGTCTTTACCGTGGTTATCTGCTAAAGTTGAAGTCTGAACAGTATCACATGTCAAAGTGACATGACTACGTTTGGTTTTCTGTAATAAATATTTTGTACCTTCCCCATGAAAATATAAACATTCAATAAAATTGAAGACAGAAAAGGAATTATAGCAAAAAAAAAAAAAATATATATATATATATATATTTTATTTCATTTAGATGTACAAATTACAACATATAATATAACGCAATGTACATATTTGATATTTATTTTTTTTTATTTTGTAAACAATTATAGTAAAAATAAAAGAGAAGTAATCATATTTATATTTTTGATAGAAAAATATGTTTTTATTGATAATAAACACAAATATCAGAAGTAGACTTAGTTTAAATAAAATTAAAATCCTAATTAATCAATTTGGTCATTTAAATATAATTTTTTTAAAACCACGATTTAAACACAAAAATGAAAAACTGTAATTTACCCTAACTTTCACATGTTAAAACTGGATCGACTACTGCAAATACTTTTAGTATACTAGTCATACCACTTTAACACAGCTAGTAAGCTAGTAGCATAGTATCTGTTAAGCTCCAACCTTAGTAAATTATCACAGTCTTTACTCAATAAAACAAGTTTTTGTTTACGCATATGTATATTTCTTTGCACAAAACAGAGTGAAATATGAAAACTCCACACATAAAACAATTAGTTCAATTAATTATTAAGTATGTAGTACAACAAACCACTAAAATAGCATAGTATTTTTAAAAATTAAAAAATAACTTACAATAATAATTTTTAATACATTATTCATAATATTATATTTTGGTCAAAAAATCATTATAAAATAATAGCTCATGAAATTAAAATATACTTGTATTTTTTATTTTATTATATATGACACTAAATATTTCCATTTTAAAATAATATTTAAATAAAGATTATTTTTTTAAAATTTAAAGTTTTGTTAGTATTATTACATGCAAAATGTGAACAAATAATTTGTTTTTAGAAAAATGAATTAAATACACTATCGTATTTTAAAGTAAAATTTAAAGAATATTGTACTCGCTACTCAATAGTAGCAGCTAACATTATCATTGCTGTTGATGAGTAATGTGCTGATCACTCTTCTAATTTCTTATGGTACCTGGGCATTTTTAATTAGATTAAGTATAATTTTTATATATTTTTATACATTTTTTTTAAATATACATCTATTTTTAAATAGAATATACAACAATGTATTTTAACATAATATTATAACCTAAACAATTTATTTGTTCACTTAGAAAATTTTTATTACTAATTTTATTGCCACAACTAAATAAAAAAGCTATTAAGGAGTAAGTCAGTGTTATTTAAATAAAAAGGTAACTTACCGACGATCATCATATGAATCCCTAGAGAAATCATCAAATGCATGAGTTGAACTATTAAAACATTAATTTAGGATAAAAAAAAAAAAAAAAAAAAAAAAAACTATTTTAGGCAACATTACATATACATAACATATACTTACGGTGTACGGCTGCTTGATAATGGTGAGCGACGTGTGAACACATAATCAGGATCACGCATTGTTGTTCCAATGCGTGTAGTTGATGACAAGTAATCACGACTGGTTGGCATTCTAGGCATTCTTCTATCCATTCCATAACCATCAGCAGCTGTTCGCATAAGACTACGATCATAGTAACGGTCATATAATCCATCAGCAGTAGCCTAAATTAAAAACGTGGAATTAGAATTAATAAAATTTTTAACAGTGGCAATTGTCTATGGCTTACTTCATACATATGACCGCCAAGTTCAGTGTGAGACAACATTGAATAATCTTCCATCTACAAAATATATATATATATATACATAAAATTATTAAATAACAAATATAAATATAAAAAATGTATGTTTAAATATGTTGTACGTTATAAAAGTTAATAGATAAAAATATAAGTTTAAATTTATTAAAACTTACCCTTGTCATATCGGTTTTCAAGCCAGTACCATAAGACCCAAGAATACGATCACGAACAAATGATGGTGGAGGCGGTGGTGGATAAAGAAGTGCACGTGGTGGTGGAAGAGGTGGTAGAGCATCTCTTCCATATCCGTAACTAAAAATGATCACAATTTTAAATACAAATTTTTATGTTTTTTTATGGCTAAAAGTCAAAGAATAATGTGCGAAATAAATTGTAAGGCTCACCCTTCACGACTGCACTCCCGAGACCAATGGCCACCCTTGCCGCACCTGAACAAAATTTCCCATTTTATTTTTTTATGAAAGTTATGACATTTTTCATTTATAAATGAAACAAAACATGTGACTAGCAAGTTACTTCTAAACACATTTTCTTTAAACTAAATAAATATTATCATATACCTGTAACACTGTTCTGGCATGCCCATTCCAGGTCTTTGACGAACGCGGCTATTCGAAATTTGCACCTTGATCGGTTGACCATCTAACATATGTCCATTTAGATCTTTAATAAGTCTGCTTACATCAGTTGAATCAATATGCTAAAGTTAGGAACAAATAAATTGATAAAATTATTCACCAACATTATACATTTTATTTCATTTTTATAAAAACAAAACATATTTTACATAAAGTAATCTATACCTGCATTTATTATCTCCATCTAACAGATAATATAGTAATATCATACTGAGCAATATTTTAATGTAACCATTTGGGTTGAATTTAGTTTTAACACCTATTACCAATTTTAAAGAAGAGAGCATTATTTATGTTATGAGAGACAGTATTTTCATAATTATAATTTTATATCTTTTTACAAAATAATTTATTAACATATGAATATTTTACTTTACAAGTATAATTTTAAAAAATACTGATGTGAGAACCCAGATAAAGCTCTTGCCTTTAAAATTGGTAATATGTGTTTGAACTCTAAATTTAATCCAAAGGTTATATTTAAAACTGTGTAGTGTGATATATTGCTTGTTAGAGGAAAACAACAAATGGGGGTATAGTGTCCTCTTAATAATTAAACATAATAAATGTAGATAAATATGGATTTTGATTATTACCAACTTCACAAAAAAATAAAACAAATTACATGAAATTTATAATAATTACTCTTAGATACACTTACCACAAAACCATAAGTTCTGACAATATCACATTCAACAACACTTCCATATCTAGCAAATAATTCACGCACTTCATTTGCTTTTGTTGTTTCAGAAAGATTACCCACAAAAATTTTTGTAGTCGGTGTATTAGGACCACGACGACTGGTGGCAGCTTCAACTTTCATGGCCAAGTCATTAACCATTGAACCATTAAGAGCTTTAATAGCTGCACGACCAGTATTATCATCATCCATATGCTAAAAATAGTAATTTTACAATTTAGACGTATAAAATTATAAATATAACAATTTTAAAATACTTACAACAAAACCAAAATTTTTCATAACATCACATTCAACAACTTTGCCATATTTTTCAAACAGTGGTCTGATATCATTTGCTGTGGTTTTTTCGGAAAGATTTCCAATGAAAATCTTAAAAGTCCGCACACTGCTGTTGTTGAAACTTGTGTTACTTTCGGTATCAGACGGCATTTTTTCTTTTGCTATGAAAGATTTTATTCAATACATTAAATATGTTTAAACACCATTTAGAATAATTTATTAGAATGTTGAAATAATATATATTATATTAAACCATGATTTTAACTATATATACTACGATCATAAAAACAAACTAATATTATGTATTGTTTAACACAACACTTATAAAATGAGAAATTATGAGAACCTATAAAATGTATCAAAAAATGTCCCCAAATATCTGATAAAACTATTAATATATTTTTAATAATATTCTTAGAACCAGTTTATAGATAGGTAAACAAAAATTTGTGAACAAAGACAGCTGTGCACAATGTGCAACTAGCTTTCTTATTTGAAAATGATGTTGGCATACATGTAAATTACTGCAATAAATGTTTTACATATCTACACATATAAATTTAAGTATATTAACATGTTCAATGCCGTTGATAATTCATCCATAGTAGTCATATATATAATTTATACAAATAAGTATGAATTATAATGGTAAAATATATACAAATGAGATCTCATATATACGAGGCATATTCGAAAAGTAAGGGCCGTTCGCTTATATTTCAAAATCTACAAGTCGTAACACGTTTAAACACTTGTGCATATCTGTACGAGCACTACTCGTGCAGTTATTTCATGCTTTGTTTTAATTCAGTAATAATTTGCCTATCTGTGCATACAGTAAACAATGTCTGCGATAATCGTTGCTCCCGCCAGCTGTGAAGTTCGCGCTGTAATACGATTTGTGTGTGCAAAAGGATCTTCAGCTGCTGAAATTCATCGAGAGTTATGTCTAGTTTATGGACCTACTGTAATGAGTGAAGGAAAAGTTAGACAATTGATAACGTTGTCAACTGTCATCCGGTATAATCCTCCTTCATGACAATGCGCGTCCTCACACTGCAGCCAAGACCCAAGAGAAAATTCAAGATTTTTGTTAGGAACTTTTTAACCACCCACCGTACAGTCCCGACCTTGCACCTAGTGACTACTTCCTTTTTTTACATTTCAAAAAATGGCTCGGTGGACAGCGTTTTGAAAATGACAAGGGACTTAAGAAAGCCGTTGAAAACTGGTTCAACTCGCAGGTGGCAAGCTTCTATGCAGAGGGGTTAAAGAAGCTGGTGAAGCGGTACGAAAAATGCTTAGAAGTGAATGGCGATTATGTGGAAAAATGAAGTAGATTAGTAGGAAACTAAATATGCTAATAAAACCTATTTCATATGGTTATAATTTTTTTTATGATAAAACGGCCCTTACTTTTCGAATATGCCTCGTATATATACATATAAATAAATTTTATTTTTGATCACTTAATTGGAGAAAAGATCTAATGGTTCCTTCTAAAATTAATAATTTTTTTTCATATAATCAGTTGATGGTAGACTACAGTTGCATTTGGTATGGCCATTCAGTATACGTTAGTAAAAAATTATTATAAGTGGTTAACTTTAATTTTTTGTCATGATTATGTTTATAAATTATTAAAATGATCGACATGTGTATCACATTATCAATATCGCGTATATATTACTAGGAAGGTATGACTATTTAAATGCATGTGGACATGAACATATTAATAATTACTGCTCAAATTTAACGTACTAATATAATAGTCAAATAGTCTAATTTCCAATATGAAAATTTTATTATAATAATTTATGGAATAAAAATTTACAATCCGTCGAAGACATCAACTGTTAACATATACACAAGAAAAGTATAACATTGGTCACCAAGTAAATTAAAAGAAGAGGTCAAAATATTTGATTAGCCATAATGAAAAAAATTTAATTTTTTTTTAAAGACAACATATAGGAAACAATGACAACAAGTTGCTAGATGTGAATGGTTTAACATTTAATACAAGCAGGTACAAAAATAATGAATTTCCATCTCAGTAACGGGTCAAAAACATCAGTGTAAACTAAATATTTGTGAGTGCGAGAGGAATATTATAAAAGGTAGTTTAGTCAATGTAAAACATGACTCATATTGGGAAGAGAACCCGAACGTTGGGTAGACTCAATATAAAGGACCAATAATACAGAGGACCTACACAGTCCCGCGTTAAATATATTGCGATCGCATTATACCTAATTATTATTAAACTGGTACGAAGATAACGCGCGTTAGGTAGTACAGAGAGTGAATTACCGGCTGTCTCCTCCGTAACGGTGTCCTCTTCAGTGGTACAGTCAACCAATTGTCTGCCCCGTTTGTGATCAAAATCTCGCATTTCTCGTCTACAATGTGATGTGGTCGAACACTGTCATTATATTATTATTGTAATTATTATTCGTATACGTTACGGCGTGCGCGTTCTACAACCGCGGAACACCACACCACGTCATTAATACTCACCAAACGACGCGGATGACGCGGAAGACGAATGCGATGACGACCGGGTGGTGCTGTTGCTGTTGTTGTTGCTGAGAAGGCGTTCGACCGGCTGTAGTCGTCGGCGGTGCGATGTGCACGCGTCGGCCGAAACTGTGCTGCGTGTTACGAGAGGTCGGCGCAAAACGAAACGGCGGTGGAAAAATAGTGGCGCAAAAAAAAGTGTAAAGAAATTACACGACACGACGGCGTCGAAATAAAGAAGGCGGCGTTCGGCTACGGTGAGAGGTGAGACGATTCGTACGAAATGGCTCCGTGTGGCGTGCGTGTGTTTGCGGGCGCGTCGTGTATTCGTGTCGTTGTGTGCGCGTACGTGTGCGCTAGTGTGCGCGACCTGAGTCGCCGACGCCGCCGAGAGAGGGAGCGATTGTGCGACGTCTTTGCCACCGCGCAATGGAAGAAACAAACGGAAGCGTTTGTTTCCTCCATGGAATCCGTACCGAAAACAATAGGTGAACGACCGGCGAGTGGACGCCGAGGCGGGCGCCGCGAATTTTACAAAAAAACAAAGAAACATCGCAACTGGACAGTCCGCCGACTGACCAATTGAACAATTAGAGATTTTTCGAGTAATGTTGCTAGTTTTATAGATGCTGTCCCTAACTCAACAACGGTATTTGCTTAGGGATTTTCTACAAAACAATCTATAAAATTATTTAAATGCAAAATGTTTTATATTGTATGTAATTGTTGTTAAAATAATACATATTTTTTATAATTCCTACCGCTCTAATAAATGTCATTATTTCAATAAAATAATTTATTAACCGATTTTTATTTAACAGTAAAACAAAAATTCTAATTATGACTTATATTCGTTGTTCATATGCGTGTAAACAATTTGTGTACAAGGCATATTTCTTTTTTTAACTACCAAAGAATTGTAACCACCAAATGAGAATAACATATTCTATACATTTGCACAGTATATAATTTTCTAACAAAACATTTAAAATAAAGAAGGAATAAAAATATAAAATAAAGATCGTTATTGTCATATATATCACTGTTTTAACGCTAATTTCAAGATGTGGCGATTTCTAAATTCTTCAAATTTTTAAATAAATAAATTATATAAATTATTTAAATTATTATTATTATTATTATTACTATTATTAATACATTGTATACAATGTAATAGATCAATTGAACTAAAATAAACAAATGTCTTAAAATGAATTATATTCATACAAAATGGAAAACGCGTCAAATAATACATCAACTAGATAGAATTCGTTACTGGAAAGAAAAGTTTAACGGAACACTACGTCTACACGAGTGGTTCCCAATTAGAGGGGGGCATTCTCCCCGAGGGGAATTTATATACTGCTAGGGGGGAATATAGTGATGATGAAATAACAAGAATTTTGTTGTTAAAATAATTTATTTGTGCAGTTCACTAAAAAAAATATCATCTAAATTCTAATTTAGGGGAGGTATTGTGAGATTTTTGAAAATTTACCAGGGAGGGTAGAGTAAAAAAGGTTGGGAACCACTGGTCAACACGAAAAAATGTTCATAGACAAAATAAAAAATAATAAAGTAGTGAAAATAAAAGAGAAAATAAATAAATAATAAAAAGGATTTGCAAAATAAAAAAATAAAGAAATAAAAGAATTAACGAATAGAAATGAAACAAAAATTATAATTTAATATTCATAAAAAAATATATATATATTAAAAAAAAAAATACACATATATATATGTGTGTGTGTGTGTGTGTGTGTGTGTGTGAGTGTGTGTATACTTAAATATACAAAAAAGCCAATGAGTATTACGTTAAGAGTATTACAATAAAAAAACATGGAGTTAGAAGAAGAAAAAAATTATATAATAATAATATATCTAAAAGCAAAAAAATTGTGTATATAATGAAAACAACTATGGTGTGATATTAATATTATCTAATATATATTGATATAGAATGTTATTTTTAAAATCTGTTTGTATATTTAAGATATTTTTAAATTTATTGTGTTTAATTTCTTTATAAATATAAAATTCTTCCAAAACGGAATTAATATAAATATTATGTTGTATATTTAAAATTTCTAAGTCATTATCTATATTAAAAGTAGTAAAATGATTATTTTCTAAAACATGTTTTGCAAAATTTGAATTTGGATTAGTTATTTTTAATCTTATTTCAGAGATATGTTCTTTACATCTTCTATTAAAATTTATAAAATAAAATTTATTACAACTACATTTAAGTTTGTAAATACCTGGAAAATTAAATTTATTAAAACTATTATTTGCAAATGGTTTTAATTTATAATTTATTTGTTTGATTAAATTATTATTAGTATTGTATGTGATTTTAATATTATTTACATTATTATTTAAAATTTTTGCGAATTTTTCTGATAATAAATTTTGATATTTCATACTATAATAATTAATTACATTATTTATTTGTTTAGGCTTTTTTATGTTTTCTTTAATTTTTGTATGTATTCTATTGATTGTGTTTGAATTATATTTATTTTTAAGCGCGATATCACATATAATATTACGCTCATGTTTATAATTATATTCATTTAGAGGAAAGCGCTCAACTCGATAAAAAATAGAGCTCAAAAATGTAAATTTTTGTGAAAAAGGATAATTGGAATCTTAAGTAGGGTTGCCATCCGTCCCGATAAATAGGGACTGTCACCGTTATTGATCTCTCTGTTCCGACGTCCCGACAAAACACTAAAATGTCCCGATTGAAATTGCGTATTGGAAATTTCGCAAATTTTACTTTATTGCATACGGATATGCGATCGGAAACAATAAATTACGTTTTTAAACTTGTACGACTAAAGGTATGCGATTAAAATCCAATTAAATCGGTCATATCAATCGTTAGATATTGTTGTTTACTTCGGACACTTTTTTTCGTTCTCAATTAGTTTGATTATTTTTAAAATCGTATCGGTCGGGGTTTACTGCGTTTATCGAATTCGTCGTATTTACATAAAACACGGGCACACGACGTAAGCCGATGAACGTCAGTCAGTCGCTTTATTTACTAGACGTCGTGCCGTACGATTTTTTTGTTTCGGAAAGTGCGTAATTTTAATTATCTATACCAACGTTTCCCAAAGTGTGTTCCGAGGAACCTTAGGGTTCCGCGGGACAATCTCATGGGTTCCGTTAGATGTATTTGATTATTGAGAAAATTATTTCGTATTATGTTTGGATTATTTATATTATTAAAAATTATTATTATTTATTATTTAAAAAGATTTCACCTAATAGTATAATAAATTTCACCTTATCTAGTATAATAAATTTATATCCGGATCATTAAACGAGTTTTGGATTGGACTTAAGGACGACCTAACCTATCCCTAGTTGAAAAAGCTATTATAACTCTATTACCGTTTGTAACAACCTATCGTTGTGAGGCTGGTTTTGCTCTTTAGCGTATACCAAAAGTAAATACAGAAATAGATTTAATGCCGCCGGACCCAAGAATTCAAGTTTTAGATGTAAAACCCAATTTTAAAACTATTGTAAATCAAACAATGAAATAGTTCCATTCTTTTCATTAAAAATATTAATTTGTTGATTTAATAAATACAATTTTGACTGAAATTTTTTTTTTAACTAATTTTAATAAACAATAATCATTAACAATATCGTTAAACCATTTTTATGGAGTATTGGTTTTTTTTTTTTTTTTAGAAAAATTGGGGTTGAGTTGGAATTAAATACATTGGGGTTCCGCGAAACACAAACTATTTCTTAAGGGTGCCGTGGTCGTAAAAGTTTGGGAACCGTTGATCTATACGTTCATTTACGAAAATGTCTGCGGCGAGAAAGAGAAATTGCCGTTTTTCGGACGACTATACGAAATAGTGGAGTTTTATAAAGAAAGGACGTACGAATGAAGAAGCGCTTTGTGTTATTTGTAATTGATTTATGTCAGTTACTCATGGAGATAAAGCACCACATTTCTACAACTAATCACAAAAAAAAGTTCGTTGTTGTATCGACATCATCGTCCATATCCGAATTTATGATTAAACAAGATACCCAAGAAAAATTAATTTTAGCGGCAGCGGAACTAACAATAGTTTATAAAGTTGTAAAACATTATCAATCTTTCAGTTCACTTGATTATATCGTAAAACTGAATGCCACGATGTATCCCGACTCTAAAATCGCAGCAAAACGGTCCACAGCCAGAACGAAGGCTACGGCAATTGTTAAAAAAGGTCTCGCACCACATAACTAAATACCACTAAACAAATATTTGATCTAAAACAGAGTATTATAATTTTTATTACAAAATTGAGTATTTTTGTACATCTATACTAGAATTCCTAGAACGTCCCGACGAAACCCTAGCCAAATATGATAACTAGGAGGGCTCGGATGTTGTTGCATTTGCAACTTTTTTCCCATTGTTTGGATTTGTTGCTAAGTATGTTTTAAATTCGTTTCTCGGGAGTACAAATTAAAATCTAAAAGTTTTTGGTGCAATTTTTTGCAATTTGGGGCATTTTTTCAATTTAATTGCAATTTTGTCGATTTTTCTCATTTATAGTACAATTTTATTTACCTATTTGTGTCAATTATTGAGAGCAATATATATTTATTTTTTTATAGTTATTTTTATATTAGGACATATTGTATGCGTATTGATGTCTATTTCGAGCATTTTTATAATGGTAGACCGTAACGGCTGACTTAATAAATTATTAATAATAACAGGAATCGTCTTATCGCATTTCGAGCCAACCGTTACGGTTTACTATTAATAATAAAATATTATATAATAATTATTTTCCTAAAATAGTAGTATTTCAGTATATTATTACAGAATATTAGATTAGTGTCGTTCTATCTATCTTCGCGCATTTAATAAAATTATACGTATTATGTTTGCTGTCCGTTCAGAATAAATTCTTGTCGAAAATGCCGAAAATTAAGCCGTTGATGACTAGTGTTTTATCTAAATATGTCAGTGAGTTCGGGGAAAATGTTTTTTCAAGTAACGAGTCCATTCTTTTTTGTAAATTGTGTGAAGTTCGAGTGTCTGCAGATCGAAGATATATAACAACACAACATTTAAAAACTGACAAACACATTCGCGCAATAAAAACGAAACAACGTCAAAAGTACAGCAACAACTTACGCTGTCCTCAAAAAAATCTACGTTTTCCAAAGATCTTTTTAAAGCTTTATTATCTGCAAACATTCCTCTAAACAAAGTCAACAATGAGGATTTCCGTTTGTTTATGGAAAAATACACGAACAGAGAAATTCCTGACGAAAGCACGTTGCGTAAAAGTTACGTGAACGATATTTACGAAGAAGTTATTAACAAAATCAGATTTAATATTGCCGGACACAAAATATGGGTTTCGGTGGATGAAACCATCGATGTTCAAAGCAGATATATTGCTAATATTATTATTGGAACATTAGAAGTAGACAAACCTGGTCAAATTTACCTTTTGAACTCGGAGGTGATCGAGAAGACAAATCATTTGACAATCACAAAAGTATTTGACCGATCGATGTTTCTACTTTGGCCTGGTGGTATACGCCATGATGACGTATTGTTATTTGTCAGTGATGCGGCGCCATACATGATCAAAGCCGAAAAATCAATTGGAGTACTCTATTCTAAGATGGTGCATATTACGTGCCTAGCACATGGTGTACATCGAGTTGCTGAAGAAACAAGAGGAAGATTTGCTAATGTTGATAAATTGATTGCCAAGGTAAAACAAATATTTTTAAAATGTCTGCCCGTGTATTATTTTTTTTAAATAAAGCTCCAAATATACCATTACCTCCCCAGCCTATAATAACTCGTTGGGGTACATGGATAAAAGCAGTCTCATATTACTGTGAATATTTAAAGAAATAAAAAATATCATATTAGAGCTCAATCCAGATGACGCGATTTCAATAAAAGAAACACAAAATATATTAGATGATCCATTGTTGGAAATAAATTTAGTTTTTATTCACGGCAATTATGGATATTTATCTGATGCCATAGAAAAAATAGAAACGCAAGGACTTTCTTTGGCGTCAAGCATTGTAATACGCCACTGATTGTAATAGTTAAAAAGGTTTGTGACGAATTAAGTTCAGTGTCAGGAATAACGGGCAAATTAATTAATGAAAAGTTTAAAAATGTGTTGGACAAAAAATAAGGGATTTGAAGTTCTACAACAAATATCAAACGTATTGTGTGATGATAAAATTTTAGCAGATAAATTTCCAGAAGATTTATCCATTCAAGAATCAATTTATTTCAAATATGCACCTATAATTTCTGTCGACGTGGAACGCAGTTTTTCCGCATACAATAATTTATTGTCTTCTAATTGAATAACTTTCGAGTTTGAGAACTTGAAGAAATCGTTTATTGTGCAGTGCAATCATTTTTAAGGTAGGTATACAATTTTTTACAGTAAAAAAGAAAAAATTGTTTTTAAATTTTGATAAAATTGCTTGCAGGTTCCTTAAAGTCCGGACAAAGTTTCATCAAGTTTAACATCCAGTTTCATTTTATATTTAATATTTTTTCAATTACCTACATTTTTTAATTTTACCTAATGTCATTTTCTAATTAAATAAATAAGGCATTATCACTACTTATACCATTAGTATTTCTTAAAAGTTAAAAGTTTTAACTAAAATCTATCAATATAAAAATATTTTAAGTGCAATTTTGGGTATTTTTTATTGCAATAATGCAATCAATTTTTAAAGATTTTTAGTGCAATAATTTCCGAGCCCTAATGATAACCCTAATCATAAGAAATAATAGGTATGGTTTTATATAATAATAATAATATAATAATAGGTATCTGTAGGTTTTATGTAAATATTAAATTCAAATTTATAATTAACTAAACTAACCGTAAGATCTAATAAATTAATCTTGTTGTTTAATTGTAAACTTGAATTAATTGGGTAAATGGAATATATTCATTAATTGTATTTAAACTATTAACCATTATTTATGCTTGTCTATTTGTACTTCTGAATAAAATGAATGTATCCTCTACATATCTGAAATAAGCTTTAAAGAATGGAATATATAATTTGTTGGAAAGTATATTATTTGTTTCATAATCTATCAAGGATAATTCCGATAAAAGTGCACTTAAAGGACCACCCATTACTAGATCTTTCATTTTTTCATTTTTCATTTCATTTTTGGATTAAAATCACTATTAAGAATAAGCTTTTTTTTTAGTATATTTAATGCGTTGAATTTAGGAATAGATGTATATACATTTTTTACATTAAGGGAAATCACTCTACAGCTAGGTATAATAATTAATATTAACTATTTAGAACGAATACTATTTTTTTTTACAGTCAAATTTCGTACCGAAAACTTCGACTGTTATTCCAATACGTTATAAGACTTGAACGCTCGCAGTATTAGCTTCCCATCCTTTGATCATTGCCGAAATAATATAAATCGGACCAATTTTCACGATGATTTCATTTTAGGCGTGTATTCATTAGCGAAATTAGTGGAGACAGAAGGGGTTTAATCCCTTCACCCTAACATGGATTTCAGCCACCCCCCCCCCCCCCGCAAACAGCTACTATAGCACGAGATATAGGTTTAATTTTTATTATACCTAATGTTATAAAATATAATTCTTCAGTCTTTATTATTCAGATTGTATTTTACTTTATTTTTTATAATACAGTCAAACATATTTTTAAACTTGGGTATTCCTATGGTGATAGGACAAAGCCACAAAGGTCGATACTATTTTTGTTAATTGCAATAAATATAACAAAAATTATCTGATATACTATGGCATACCAATTTTAAAGCATAATACAGCAATAACAGCAGTATCCTTATAATGTTATTATTATTTTATAATATTAAACTTATTTCGGAAACAATATTATGGGAACTTCCAGATTCTGAGAATACACAATTTTATGGGTCATAAATCAATATTAATTATATTAATTACTTTCATTGCATTATGGTGATAGCTCAAGATTCCACAATTTTGTCTTTAGTAGTTGTTGTGAAAAAAGAAAATATAATTGTTGGTACATTTATACTTAAATTTAAGTATTTAAGTTATTTGAATAATAGGTTTGAATATTGCATTTTCAATGAGCCTAAGCAACTCAAGAAACGAGGTCTGACTTTCATATCTTTTATGAAACATAATTTATTATTTACATAAGTAAGATGGTATGTTTTGTGTAAAAGCCTTACTACAATTCTGAAAATTAATATTTTGTTTGGATTCAGAAATTTTTTCAAAGTGTTCGTCAAATGTGAATATGGAGTCTTACCATAAATCTAACTATTTTAATATACATCCCAATGACCATATATCAGGTGTTTTATTTACTTAAATAAAATTTAAATGTTTTTAATATTTTCCATCAATTTTATTTCAAATAATTCAACTTACTTTATGTCCTTGAAAAATAAGAACTTCCACTTCCAATACATTCAGGACTCATGTAGTTCCATGTTCCATTAGTTATATCCTCAAACACACTTGTCATGTCTCTTTGTATTTTAGAGGCGATACCAAAATCAATCAATTTTAAACCAATACTGACCAATAGGAAATTTGTAGGTTTGAGATTTGAATGAATAACATTTGTTGCAATTTTTTAATTGAAATACAAGTAAGATATAATTTTATTTTTCAACAAAGTAATATCAACTTGTATTACATTTCTCTATATTTACATTTTATGAGTTTTAAAATATTGTTTATTCAGTTTCATTTAAATTATTTATGATGAACTAAAAATTAATCCATATTGATTAATAAAAAATTATTGAGCAAATTTTTTTAATATTATTTATTCGAAGCAAGTCAATATTTAATATATATTTAATATAACATAAAACACATAGTAGTAAACAAAATATGTATAAATTATATTTTATTATACATATTATTTTATAATATATACTATTTTATTTTAATAAGAGCATTACAATTTTTATAATTAATTAATTAAAATAAAGCAAAGAAGCATTAAAAACCAAAAGCATTAAAAAAAAAATATATATATATATATAGTGTGTTTCATTAAGAACGCCGGATTTATTCTTATTACTTTATTAATAAAAATTATTTTTAACAAAAAAATTAAATGAACCTGTAGTATATATTCTCCGATTTAAGAGTGGAATATCACATCTGGCATATGTCCACCTCAGCTTCACTGACAACCTTTTCGGATCACAAAATTAGCTATCACTTGATGACACATCTTTGGGCGAACCCGCCCGTATCGCCGCGACCGTTTCGCCGCCGGACCGTTTCGCCGCCGACCGTTTCGCCGCCGGACCATTTCGCCGCCGGACCATTCACCGCGACCGTTTCGCCGCCGGACCATTCGCCGCGACCGTTTCGCCGCCACGTCGAATATTTTCATGACCAAACTATTAACTACTAAGCATATTTACGTACAATAAATTCTGCCTCTCATTTTTTTTATTTTACTATAATTTTAGCGCTGTTGATGGTAGGTACACTGTTCTAACGAGATTAATTTTGATCCAGTATCTTTTAAGGGGTATACCAGGCAAATTACGCCAAAAGTCCCTTCTAAGGAGTTTTTTGAATTCCCATATTACCAAACCGAATGGATTCAAACTCTGTAGGTTTTCTCGGGTGGATATTTAACAAATAAATCGATGAATATTCTAAACAGACTTAACACTATAGGGGAAGCATAGGGGGGTTTATTTTTTGGAATCTTCATTACACATTTAGTTTTAGTCATAGAGCAATCGGGATACGACTACTGAGTGCAGGATACATCTGTGTGTATCATACTAAAAATATACCCCTCACTTCGTTGGTTTTGCTATAACTCCGGTACTGTTGGTGATAAGAACACCATACCAAAAGGAAACATTTTGGTTTAGTGTCCTTAATGAGGTACGCCCAGCAAGCTGTCCCAAAAAATTCCAGAAAGAGATTTTTAAGTTCTGTCTTTTGTACATTGACGACTCGTCAGGCAAGACTTTGAAACTGCGACTCACTTTAAAAAAACAGCTACTTGTAAATAATAATTAATTAAAAATGAAAATTGATAGAAATTTTTTTATCTGAATCGTAAAATATATCATTTTCTTTGTAATATTATTATTGACAGCCACAAAATCTAAAACCTATAAATAGGTAAATATTGATGGAAATATTATTTTAGTCATTTGGACGGCAGTAGCCGATTCAATGAAATGTTATCGCGGGTTAGATGGAGGAGGCAGGGGGGAATAAACTACATATTATATACCATGTTTACATGCAAGTATTAACTCGGATTAACTCAATTCGCATTTAGATATCGCGGATTGAGGTGTGTGTTTATCTTAATACTAAAAATGTAATTCTGTTATAACAGTGTTTACCGTTTATAGGTATGAATTTTATAATCTGGGAGTTATTTTCAATCCGCATTCCAAATGTGAATTAGGTAAACTGTTTTAGTTCAAATCGGTTTGACTCAAACCGAATTAATATCCTGTCTATATGAACCAAATTCCGGGAGTTCACTAATGCCTATTGGGTTAAATCGGTTTAAACTGTATATTTAAACGTAGTAATAGACGGTAATAAAACTCAGTTCACGATATTTTATGCTGTGCCGCCGTCGATACGTCACTTTGACCGATTTATGATATGATTCTGTAAATAACTATTGCGACCAGTGGCGTACCTACGTCCTTATTGAGAGGGGGGAGCGAAATGTATTTTGCAACCCCTCATAAAATAAAAAATTCCTTAATACACAGTGTTTTTGTACAATATTTTTGTAATTTAGCCATAACATAATAACATTTTATGTCAATGGGGAAGCGATCACCACCCCCCCCACCAAATACGCCCTTAATTACGACGAAACAATAATTTTAAAAAATGACATCAATAAATAATAATAAACGAAATGAATTACGTAAAATTATATTTGAAATACGAGATTCATTAATCGTTTAAATTAACATACAATTTGAAGATTTGACCAAAACTAGAGTTTGTAAAGATAATGAATGTTTTTTTTTTTAAAAGCTACCATTCCAATTTTCCTGGATCAAAATTCATCAGATTATTATAGCAGTACCCTTAAACTTTTGATGCAGGTTATTTACGCAATGAATTGACTGTAATTTATATAGGTATAACCATAGTAATCCCACCTACACAATACAATTAAAGAAATTTCTGCTATCCAAATATGCGGGTTGTTGATCAACATCTGGCTGATTTATTCAAAAGATAAATTATTATAAATAGATCACATAATATTACATGGGTTTATGCACGTCCGTAAAGTTAGAGGCGCAAAGTTAATATTTTTCAATGAAACCTTTCCAACAAATTTGTTGGTTATTGTTAGATAAGTCCCGAAATTTGTTGGACATTTTTTTAAAAGTTATAGGCTTTTTTTATTTTGCGCCGCTAACTTCACGCCAGCGGCGCAACTTCAAAAAATTCTCAAAAAAATCATCAAACATTGTTGTACTCGATTTATTGGTCATTTTTGGAAATCTTATCCTTCTATTATTGTATGTGTCATTTTTATTAAACAGTTCACATGGAATTACATTTTATCTCATTTTTTTACAATATCACGATAATTTTCACAGTATTTTTGAAAGAACAAAAAATTATAACAGAATTTCTATGACATATTTATTAATGGTATTTAAAACTAAATAGAATGCCTTATGCTTTTAGGGGTTGATAAATAAGTAAATAAATAATAATTAAATAAAATTATTTAACATCGATTCCAACATCAAAGTGGACGTTATTTGTGTTTTTGATATAAGTACATATTATTCATTTTTCTGTCATACTCGATGGCTTCCTTGATTGATGGTATTATTAGTTATTACAGTACTGCAATTAACATAAATACATCGATTGATAGCAGACACATAAACATAATGAATGTATTCAGCAAAATTGCAACACACCACACATCTGAATTTCATAAGTATTTTGTACACGTTTTTCTATATAATTGTCTATATTTTCGGAAATGTTCAAAATTATGAAAATTATGTTATGCGCGTGACGATATCACTCTCAATATTAAGATTTCGAATTATGAATAATGTTGTTATTTACAGTTCTATCGACAATATTTGTCATCTGGAAATTTTTCGTACCCGTAAAATAATGCAAACGTATGTATTTACAGCGTAGTCAGCATATAAAGTTTTTAAAGTGAGTTTTGTTTTTCAAGTGTATTTTGTTCATTCTAAAATTATAAACCAGTGTAAAATTGCATGTCATTCGTTTACTTGGTAAGTATATTTTTTATTACATGATAACGACATATTACGAAATACTAGTCCGTAAAAACTAGATTCCTACTTCAAGTGATGTAACAGTTTGGTTATTATTGTACATACAAATTGGTTTTACATAAATAAAAATTTGATTTTATTTGCTAAATTTTTATTTATTCTGTTAGTATTGTATTCTGCATTTATATGTCAATACTGTTGATGTATTCACTTACACAGCAATTGGAGAATGTTCGTTTTCAATAACAATTTGTATGGTTACAAATGAAATATTTTATCGAAAATCTTTAAAAAATATTTTTAAAATTTTTTTAATTGCATATGTATATCTATGTATATGTATATAATATTTGATTGACTAGCCAAAAAATGTTTTAAAAACATAATATAATTAATATTTTTAAGTTGGTAAGAAAAATATAAACAAAATATTTGTAAATTATTATTTTTTTTTTTATTATAGCTTTTAGTATGTAATATATAGCTCAAAATTTGTAAATTGTTTATAACAAATATCTTAAAAATCTAAATTTAACTATAATAAAAACGTTTTTATCGTAGTATTTTTTTGGTGCCTTGAAGAATCTGTAATATTGGTGTGCGCTATTGTTTAAGTGACCCTTGTACTGTAAACGGATATGATGGGCGAGACGGCATATTGTTCGCACTCTTGGTGTTTTACCGTGAGATCGCCAAGTCTCCAAATACGGTTTCCTTTTCTTTCTATTCTTTATCCAATGATTTTAAATTATTTGAAATGATCATTAAAAGATAATCATTTGTAAATTTATACTACACAAACTATATGAAAACATAGATAATAAAATAATAATCGACGATTTGAGAGGGTCTTATTGTTTGTTATTTATGTCTGTTTATTTTGTGTGGCTTATACTGATGAGGAAACCTAACTAAAAATAAAATAAATAAATAATTTAACGAACATTTGTGTTTATATAACATTTCCAGTTCGGCGCTAGCGTCTTGTGGTTGTTATTTCTCTACAAATATATTGCGGATTACAAATTAATTAATTTTTTTTATTTTATTAAAATTTTATTCAATAATGTAATATTAAATTTGATTCTACGTCACTGCGCATATTTGGTAAGTACTTAAATTACTCATTACAATAATAATTATTAAAACACTAGGTGTTTAATATTATATCTAATAAGAAAGAAAAAATAAAAGATCATATGCCCAATTTTAAATTATGAGTGGAGCGAGGAATGTATTGGTTTAACAATGGTGTGTTTTGTTTATGTCTGTAACTAAAAATTGTACCAGAAGAAGTGATACGATATTTACGTTATGTTTAGTCCTTAATCGGTAGAAAATTTGATGTAGTTAGTACTTTAGAGAGATCATTTTTTAATTTCCTCAAAAGAACAAAAATAAAAATAAAATACTTAAAGATTATCAAAAAATTACATAAAACCACGATTTTATACTATTTGATCTACTATCGTAATTTTTTCGTAATTTTGAAACTATATGTAATTTTTTTTAGATATTTTATGTTTTTTGACAAAGTGTATTATTTTGATAGAAAATACCAATTGAAATTAAACATTTTTAATTGCCTAAGTTTACTATAAAAAATTATATTAAAATGATGGACAGTAAGTGATTAATCCATTCTATTCCCTTTGGTTATTTATTAATTAATTCGTTATTAGTATCTTCCTTGTTCTTTTTGTTTTTATTATATGTAATATTGATATCAATAATATTATTGTAATTATCACCAACTCCACTATGCCTCGATATAAAAAAATAAAAGAAATTGAAATTTTCAATATGGATAGATACCATTTCTCCGGCCTCTCCAGTTTTAAATTTTGATTTTCTCAAGTTAGTAACATAATACAAACGTGGGATCGGGTAGCACAAATAGCACAAACGAATGAAAAAAAAAATTAAATTTTACAATATGGCGAGGCTGGCGAAATGGACCTAAATTAATAACATTTATAACATTAAAAATATAGATTTAAAAACATTAAAATATTTAATTAAAAATGTTAAAGTATATTATCAAAAAAAATAATGTTATTTGATAAAACACAGGAATTTCGTAACAATATATAAATAACACATCTCTGAAATAAAATTTAAAATAGCTAATCCACATTAAAATTTTGTTACACATACTTTTAAAAACAATCATATAATTACTTCAATAATGCCTTAGAAATTTTAAATATTTTTTTTCATAAAAAAAAAATAAAAATTAAATTTATTTTAAATTGTTATTATTTAATATAAATTCTAAAATTAATAATTTATTAAATTATAAATGTTTTTTTGTTTCATTTGTTTTTTGTAAAAAGGGGTGGTTAAAATATTTTTTCGTGACGTTTTAGTAAGTTTTAGGACGTGTAAGAGTTTTTTTATGTTGCGCCGCTTTAGTTAAGTTAGCAGCGCAAAATAAAAAAAGCCTATAACTTTTAAAAAAATGTCCAACAAATTTCAGGACTTATCCAACAATGACCAACAAATTTGTTGGAAAGGTTTCATTGAAAAATATTAACTTTGCGCCGCTAACCTAACCTTATGCTATCAAAAACTACCTTCTATAAAATAATTATAATATTTCTAGAAATAATGCAGATTTCAATTTGCATGCACGCATGATAACTGCATTATCATTCGTTCCGCCTGAAAATGTTGTAGCATGCTTTGAGGAGTTAAGCGAGGAATTTGGACAAGTCGAACCTACATTACAACCAATATTAGATTGGTTGGAAATGTATTATATTGGAGTATTGCGAAGGGAAGGTTTTAGAAGGGTGCCAGTATTTCCAATTCCAACATGGAATTTATATAATAGAGTTCTAGCCGAATAAATGGTAAGTAACTTGATTAAATTTTTAATAGTTTTATTTTTTATTCATTTTAATTATGTTAAAACAGAAAACTAACAACATAGCTGAAGCATCACATAAGAGACTTCAAGCCCAGCTTAGCATGACAAATCCTACAATTTGGAAATTTATTATTGAGCTAAAAAAAGTTCAAGCTGAAAGGGATATTTATTATGAATTCCTTGTTGCCGGTAATGAACCACCTCCATCCAAAAAGAAACATATTGATGCGGGAAACCGTATATTAAATTTGGTTCAAAATTTTGGAAACAGGCAAATAATGGAATATCTAAGAGAATTAGCCCATAACTTTATCATGAACAACTGAAATAATAAATAATATATTACTTTACAGAATAAACCTACATTTAATTGGATGTAACCAACAAATTATTACTTTTTAAATGAACACATTTCTTCTTATTTCCTTTTCTTTGCGTACGTGAATAAAGAATGTGTAAATATATCTTGGTGGTACCCAGTGTTTTTCACATAATGTACAATTTGTAAAGTTAACAATGGTAACGAAGTATCAATATATTTCTCAATATATAATAGTTCATCTATCATACAATGTGTACTTCCTTTACTTATCTAAATTAATTAAAAATAAATTTATAAATTATTTAATAAAAAAAGGTAATTCATATCCTGAAACAAGTTTTGTAAAATAATTAAAATAGTAATGTACCTATTTCAACTAATTCGAATGAATTTGATATCTTGCCTTGTTTTAAAACTACTTCATTTTCAAATTGACTTAAATGCTCTAATTCTTGAACTGATGCAATTGAATATTTTTTAAACTAAAACTAAAAGTAAAATAAAATAACAAAATTGATTATTTTAAGTTTTTAAAATATAACATTTATCAATTTAATGAATATTTAATAAAGATTTAGTACATAGGTAATAATTATTATAACAGTAGTAGGTATAATAATCGACATTTGACATCAACTCAAATATCATGTGAACGAGTATTTTCCAATTGAAAATACTTAAAATAAAACTTTGGTCATTATTAAATCTACAACATCTAAAATCATTAATATTGATGTCAGTTGAAAAAGATAAAAGTAATGACTAAAAAAATAATTAACAAAATTACAAATTCCACAAATTAATTAAAAAAATTCCTCATAGTCATATTTCTCAAATTTCTCTTTTGTTAATATGCAATATTATTTATTTGAATGACTGATAAACACTAATTTTTATCACTAAATAAATTATCTATTTAAATAACTGGTTATATTTTATCAATAAACTCTCCTAGTGATTTTTTTATAACCATTATAATCTAAATATTCATTTACAATTGATAATAATGAACAATTTGTATAACTTTTAATGAATAATCTACACATTGATTTGTATTATAGTACCTATGTACTTGTTTTTCAAATTTGAGTAAAACATTATGACCAATTTGGACCCTTTGAAATTTCCTTCGTACCGTACATCACTTTTAACTGTCTTTTTGAAACAATTTTGATGCCGACAAACCGTGACAACAGATCGTACAACATTCAAAATTTCAAACTATTATTATTTAGAACTTACATAAATAATGATTTTTATTGAAGAAAAAAATTTACTTTTAAACGATAGCATTTCCCAGTGTGGTACAGTATGTTGTAAATTTAATAACATGTTGTAGTGGTGAAACTTGTTGTGAATACGCCGCCACTGGTAGAGTTACACGTTTCGGTGTAAATTTCAATGGTCTAGGACCAGGGTTGGTAAAATACACGTTTTTTTAAAAAAAAACAAAAAAACCGTTTTAAACGTTTAAAACGTTAAAAACGGCGTTTAAAACGATTTTTTGAGGTGTTTTTTTTAAAGTGTTTTAAACATGTTTTAAATTTGTTTTTTTTTGTTTAAAACGTTTTTTTTTTGTTTTTGTGCTTTTGAAATGGTGCGCTTTATTTTTCATTGACAAAAGTGTCTATTATTGAATTTTCATTTGTTTTCAAATAAAAATAATTAATTAAAGAAAAAAATGAACGAGTCAAATAAAATGGCAACTTTAAAGTTTTCGTCTTCAAGTAATGAGGACGATGATTATGTAACAGTATACACAAAATATAAATTGTAAATCGTTATCATAGATAAAATAATTGATAACAATAAAAATTGTGTTTCATATGATTCTGAACTGGATTGCACTGGGCAAATTTTCGAGTAATATTATTCAGAGAACATTATTTACACGCTTTAGGTGCGACAGTGCAGTCATATGAAAAACGCTACAAATTATTTTCAATGTTATCAGTAATCACTTTTCTGTTATCATATTTTCACGAGTTCACGACCACGGCTATTTATAGCCATATTCACGCTGACGATATTAAAAACAAAATCAAATTACGATTACATTAATTATTATTCATGTTCATTTGTATTTTGTAATATCAATTATTAAATAATCAATTAACTGATCGATTAATTATAATTATAATAATGTTTACGGGAACCGGAAGAAAAAAAGATATTGTTTGGAATTATTTTTCTGAAGTAAAGACAAATTCCAAATCAAATAGAGCAAAATGTAACAACTGCGACACTGAAATGTCAGCTTTAGTGTCAAGAATGAAAACGCATATATATGAAAGATGTTCAGGAGCTGGAAGTTCAAATAATATTGATAATCCATCGTCTTCAAGTAATTATATAATAAATTAATTACCTAAATAATATTATTAAGATTGTCTCGATGTGGGGTAGACAACCCTTTATACCAAAAATTGTTTTAAATGGGATAATAATAATAACAAAAAGTGTTTTGTATCTAAATTTTAATTGCATATAACTATATGTGGGATGTACATAGGTACCTATCTGGTTCAGTCTATAAATGTATATTATTATCATTAATCATTTAAATTGTAATTATATTTACTTATTTTATACATTTTACTTCTTATGTATAAATATAATATAAATATTATATTGTATTAATAATTATGTTATACATATTAAAATATTTGGTAAATATATTAACACATAAAATACAATTTTAATTAATATTTATTTTTGTAGATATTGACAATTTACCAGTTAAAAATGAAAACTCAGTCCAAGATATTTCAGTTAACACGACTTCCACACATGACAATCATGTTTCTTCAGTTAATTCAAATACAACGATCCAATTAAATAAAAAGAAAAAGACTACTCATCTATCACCATCATTAAATACATTTGTTATGCGAACAACAGAAGCTGATAAACATAATTTGGATACCCAAGTTGCACGATTTATTTATGCAACAAATACCGCTTTTCGTGCAGTTGAACATAAAGAGTTTGTAAAATTGGTAAATATGTTACGTCCTGGTTATGTTCCACCAAATAGGCATTCTATTTCCAATGAATTATTAAATCAGGTTTATGATTCTCTCACTAGCTTAAATAAACAAGAGTTGGAAGGAAAGACAGTTTGTATGGCATTGGACGGTTGGTCTAATGTTCATAATGAGTCCATTATTTGTGTTTGTGTAACCGATATTGATGGGGATTTGGTTTATTTATTAGACACAATAGATACAAAAGACAATAGTCATTCGTGGGATTATTTAGTAAATTTAGTAGAGTCTTCTATCAAATTTTGTGAAACTTTTGGTTGTACTGTTGGCAGTGTTGTTACTGATAATGCTGCCAATATGAATAAAATGAGAAAGAATCTAGCCACTTGTGAAGGTTTAAAAAATAAACATGTAATTACATTAGGATGTTCAGCACACTTACTAAACTTGTTAGCGCATGACATAGAAATCCTGGTGTCAAAAGTCATATAAAAACAATATTTAAATATTTTAAAAATTCTCATTTTTTTGGAGCCAGGTATAAATTAGAAGGAGGAAAGGCATTAGTTCTTCCTCAAGATATTCGATGGAATACACTTGCTGATACTATACAATGTTATTTGAATAACTGGCATATATTATATAAAGTTTGCAATGATAATCGTGCAGCCATTGATGAAACTATTTTTATTAAAGTTAAAGATCTACATATTAAATCTATGGCCCAAGAATATTTGGTGATCCTTAAAAAAGTAGCTATAGCATTAGACTTAATGCAGGCAGATAGTTGCACCATTAGTGAGGCAACTCATATATGGTTAGATCTAAAACGTTTTTTTGAAATTGAGACACATAATTCTTCAATGATCGATTTATTCAATTATAGGTTTGATATGGCAATAACTGAGTATCATTTATTAGCTTATATTTTAGATCCTAGATATTTTGGTACAAAACTGACCGATGACCAATTAGACTCTACTTTAAATTTTGTAAATATATATCACCAAGAGATAATGTCTGAAATTATAAAATTTCAAGCTCGTTCATTTCCATTCAAAGAATATCTTTTTTCTGAAAGCACAGTTAAAAATATTAAACCATTAACTTGGTGGTTAGCCTTAAAAAATACAATTTCACACGAAATGTTAGAATTGGTTATAAAACTATATACAGCTGTAGCTTCTTCGGCGGGCATAGAACGTATTTTTTCAACGTATGGTTTAGTTCATTCCAAATTAAGGAATAGGTTAGGAATTGAAAAATCTTCCAAATTAGTAGCTATTTTTAAATCCTTAAATAAACATTGTGATAATAAAATTGATGATTAATTTATTATTTAATATTAATGAATATGTTTATAATATGTTTTATAATATAGACATTTAAATTTTAAATTTAATAAAAATGTTGTTTTAAACGCTGTTTTTTATGTATGTTTAAAACAAGTGTTTTAAACGTTTTAAACAAAAGCATAATGTTTTTTTTAAAGATGTTTTAAACGTGTTTAAAACACATGTTTTAAACAAAATGATTTAAACATAACAACCCTGTCTAGGACCATTACATTTCGAATACCTGAGTGATACAATAATAAATGTTGACAAAATCGCGTTTTTGTTTGTTTTCAACACAACTGTCGTGTAGTTTCTTGAACCACGTATAAAAAACTAGTGAGAAAATCGACAAATGACCTCCTTAAAGTACCTTCCCAGGAAAATTTTCCACTGGAAAACGGGCATGAGTATAATAATGGATCGGCGGAGCGCTCTTTCAAATTGAAAATTTGTACACAGAAAAAAAAACCAGACATCACAGGTTGCTCGGGATCTAAAATTGTGTACGTATTATTTCCGATAACGATTATTTATTTTAGTATGACTTGATGAAAAATGTATTGGATTATCGGTGTTTGATACACGCTGGGAAATAAATAGAACGAACGCACTTATAATAAGATGGGTTTTGCCATAATCTGTCCTACCTAACCTGATCGCGGAAAACGACCATCAGTACGATTGGCGGATGCGTGGGGAACGGCTCCCTCTCATTTGCCGGACGCCGCTCGATTAACGTTGACACGCGGACGTCGTTATTTTTAGAAAAATATTGTTACAACAGCGACACCTATCGAGCACCACCAGTGTGAACAAACATTTTAGTAGCCGAGTTCGAGAAGCGTCGTTTCGCGTTTGAAAATATCTTCGTAGTCATGGAGTTTTTCCCCGTTGATAAATAAAACGGTTGTGCAACTAACATCGTATCGTAGTCGATCGTGTCGATAGTGTCGGTTTCATAATTTACGACGTAATTTACAGTCGATCTCGGTGGTCCGCGACCGTTTCATTGTCGCGTATACGTGTTGTGTTCATATTTACGCGCAACGTCCGGAACCATGTACAATCACCAAGGAATTAACAGACGCTCGATCCAAGAACCGGCGTCGCCTGCGATCCAAAAACCGGCGTCGCCTGTGGCCAAACCGCCTCTGTACCGGTCGATCTTCGCCGATTCCGTGAGAAAGGAGTACAAAGCACGGAAAGGACACCGGGATGTTGGCAACGAAAATGTGCGTAATGATCCGTCACAGTTTTTGCGGGCACGCTCGAAACCGGCGTACAAAAAACCTGCAATGGGTAAGTCGTTCGCGTCATGTTTATCCGTTTCTTCTAATTGAGAACACGCGGTCTGTACGGTTCCGGCACGATAATGTCGTACGCCCGAATGACAATATCAAAGTCGGGTTTTGACGGGAAACGATACGTCTACGGTGTTTTTTAGGGTCTCGTTGTGGTCGATGAAGTACGGCATTTTATTCGGACTTCGTGCGTGTTATAATACAACGACTTCTTGAAGTCCGTATATTAATATTAGTAAAGTCTTAACTCTGGATTCATGTGTACACTGAGAGCATAGGCGTGCGCAGACCTTGCTGGCAGGGGGGGCAGAAAAGTGTTGTCGCTTATCTATAAACACTCGTTATAACCGCGGTATCGCTTGTTGTTTGCTTAAAGTTGGACTACACAAAATCATCGTGCACCGCGCACTCTATGTTTACATATTATTCATTATATAAAAATATAAAATTATATTATAATGTTTTTTTAAAACTATATTTGGAAGAAAACTTTAGCCCGCAGGAGGGGCAGTTGCCCACCCTGCCCCCCCTCTGTGCGCACGCCTATGACTGAGAGACAAGTGAAATATGCTTTAAGCGTCTAATTTGAACATGCATACAATTTTGAACTCAAAGTAGGATATTTATTTAAAATTACATACTCAAATAACGAGTTATTCACAATTTAAAATCTAAATTGATATTAAACAAAAAAAAAACTCTTTAATTAAACACGTCACCGCCGATATCTGAAAATATGTCGTTAATTTGTTTGATTTACACCGTGACGTTCGTGCGTGACTTTCAGATGACGTTAAAAGGAATACGGAGGCCGAAAAACAACCACTTCCCAAATTGACGTGTGCGAAAAATCGCGTTAAAAAATCCTTTAGGAACATTATCCAGGCTAACATTATGAGCGTGAAGACGAAAGTGTCGACATCGCCCAAACAACAGGTCCAGGACACGAAAAACGGACACGCGATAGTACCGAAAGAAACCGGACCCAAGAATGTGTCCAAGACGCCTGCATACTTGTTAAAAACGGCCAAAGATAAAAATGTCGTGAAACTGGAAGATAAGAAAACACGGGTGGTGAAGCAGTCGCTGCGAATTTTTCCTACAAACGAAAGAAAAGTGCTGTTAAACGTAAACCAGGCCGTTTTAAGTTTAAATTCGATTCTATAATTGCGCATAATTGTATGTTGTTGGTTTTTGCACAGGGTCTGAAAATCAAACGGCCAGGCTTGACATGGCAAAAGAAATCGACACTGGAAAAAGAAATGGACGACCTGGAAAAAGACATAATCATATTAGAAAATAGTTTTGCCATATACCTGTTACCAAACGTGTAGAATAGGACAAAGTCAATAGGTTTTTTTTTTGGTGCATTTTAAATTTAAATTGAAATGGCCAGCGGGGCGATACAATTCGTGCGTAGTAATTCGTTTGGTAAATACATTTGGTAGTCAATCATTGGTTTCGATTAAAATTCATAATTTTTCTTTTAGCAATACGTTATATATACATATTGTTGGATTAGAATATAAATTTGGCACGGGAAAATATTATGAAGGCGGCCCATTCAAAAAAAAAAAAAATATATAAAATGTAAATGTAGGGTTGTAATTTGTAGGTACATTTCGTTTTTACATTTACCCTTTCTAAATGCAATAGTCACTTCCACTTATCTAGGCCACAAATCGCAGCTCACCGGACAATTTCCCTGTGTCCCGCTGGCCAAATCCCTGTATGTTGTCATAAATAAGTCTCAAAACTTGAACGAGCGCACCGTGTAAGTATGTAATGTAAATACATTTGTTTCGCGTATAATTTTGTATAGAAACGTCGAGGTGAGATTGTCAAAATAGCATTTATAGTTTATTCATTTAATAGAATAAACCACTGTACTTATAATATATTTGGTACCTATACTATATTTGGCTTGTAAAATGTGACCACACAAAAGATAGAACTTAAAAATCTCTTTCTGGAATTTTTTGGGACAGCTTGCTGGGCGTACCTCATTAAGGACACTAAACCAAAATGTTTCCTTTTGGTATGGTGTTCTTATCTCCAACAGTACCGGAGTTATAGCAAAACCCAAAAAACGAAGTGAGGGGTATATTTTTAGTATGATACACACAGATGTATCCTGCACTCAGTAGTCGTATCCCGATTGCTCTATGACTAAAACTAAATGTGTAATGAAGATTCCAAAAACTAAACCCCCCTATGCTTCCCCTATAGTGTTAAGTCTGTTTAGAATATTCAGCGATTTATTTGTTAAATATCCACCCGAGAAAACCTACAGAGTTTGAATCCATTCGGTTTGGTAATATGGGAATTCAAAAAACTCCTTAGAAGGGACTTTTGACGTAATTTGCCTGGTATACCCCTTAAAAGATACTGGATCAAAATTAATCTCGTTAGAACAGTGTACCTACCATCAACAGCGCTAAAATTATAGTAAAATAAAAAAAATGAAAGGCAGAATTTATTGTACGTAAATATGCTTAGTAGTTAATAGTTTGGTCATGAAAATATTCGACGTGGCGGCGAAACGGTCGCGGCGAATGGTCTGGCGGCGAAACGGTCGCGGCGAGACGGTCGTGGCGAAACGGTCGCGGCGAAGTGTCCTAGACCCATCTTTGGGTCTAGTTCACCAATGACACGACGAATTTCTTCTTTAAGTTCTTCAATTGTCCGTGGTTTGTTTTCTGTGTTTTGTATTGCCAACTGTTGTGATCGTCGACGAAGAGATGTCGTTGGACTGGTCAAAACACTGTCAAAAATCATTTCTTAATTAAAAAGTGATATGCAACTGAGTTGACGCGTAGGAGTTTTGATATTTTGCACTGAGCCAGTTTCTTTGAACTTAACCATCAATCGACGAACTGTTGACTCATTAGGCGCCTCATTTCGACCCATGATCAGTCTAAGATGACGCACTGTTTCGGCATAACTTGGCAATATGGCAATAAAAAGTCTTAACAACTAAAACGCGGTCTTGAATACTCAGTCGCACCATGGTTACAAATAGCGATGGGCACAACCGAATGAAAACTATCTATTTATTCGATAGTTTTTAAAAACTATCGACGGGAACGAATGTTTTTCGATAGTATCGGACTACCGAACTATCGACCTACCGAACTACCGGACTACCGGACTACGATGGGCATTACCGAGTATATTCGAACTATTCCATAGTTTTCATTCGAATAAAAACTAGGTCCCGGATATTCAAATAAAACAACGTAAATTTGTATATTCGATAGTTCGATAGTCCAATACTATAGTATACAATACTATAGTCCAATAATATAGTACGATATGTTATCGAAAATCATTCGTTCCTGTCGATAGTGTTTAAAAACTATGGAATAAATAGGTAGTTTTAGACTATCGAATAGTTCGATATTTTTCATTTGGTTATGCCCATCACTACACGATTGTTAGTAAGCAAAGCAACTTTAGTTGGGAGTACTTCAAACATTGGTAATCATCCAATTTCATTAAAAAAATTAGTTAAATAAATCAGCTAGCAGGAAATAAAATTTATGTATGATTAAATATGTTTAACAAAATTATATTATTATTATTTAATAATGTATTAAAAACCTCGACCACCACATGATGTCTCGCGGACCATAGGTTGGGAACCGCTGTTTTAACACCACTAAGTGACATTGCATTAAAATATTTAATCATCCCAGCTATTTCAGTGTCAGCAGAGAGAATTTTTTCTAAAGCAGAGCAAATATTAACCGCTCGGCGCAATAGATTACTACTCAAAAACTTGGATATTTTAATTTTTTTAAATAAAAATATGTAAGTTAAAAAATATTTTAGTAAAGCAATAAGGTACTATGTGTAAAGTATGTTTTTTATATATAATTAAAAAGTAAAGTGAGAAAAATTTAATTTATTGTTATTTCTTTGTTTATTTTACAGATGAAAAATATCTAACTGGTTTGGAGATCCAATAAACTTTAGCTATGGAAATCATGTGGTTTTTAAAAATAACTTTAACTTATTTTATTAATATATATATATATATTTTAATGCTTCCAATCAAATTCCAGAAGAAGGTTTAAGTATTTCTCTTGACACTCATGTTAGATATTTAAAAAATAATTAATACATTATTAATTTGCAATTTTTAAGAAATATGTTTTTAGGTAAATATAGAATAATGAGCGGGCAATTACAGCCTCTTTATGACTCGCCACCACACAACTTCTAAACTTACATTAATGACATATATTAGAAGCCTGTTTGTAACTTTTTTGATTATAATAATATATCATATTTTTTTGTTTTTTTTTTTTAATATCATACATTTTATTATGCTTTTAACTTTTAATTTTTTCATTTATCAAATTTTTTGTATAAAAGAAAAAATATCGAAAATCTAGGATGATATATTTGCTCTTTTATATTTCAGTTGCGAAATCTCGATAACTTTCTCGTGATCAAGTGACTACTCTCCATTTTTTTTTTTTTTTTTTTAAGGGTCGCCAATCATGTACCGAGATCCGTGAGAACAGAGTACATGGATTTAAACAAAACCACGGAAATAGGGAAAAAAAAAGGAACATAAAATACAATTGCTTTGATTTATAGAAGTTAAACGAGATATATTTGTGAGAAAAATGAAAAAATGTAAGTTGGTGAAAGGAAAAGCATGGACATATAGTTCTGCATTAAAAAACTTCCTTAGAAAAATAATAATAATAAAAACAATAATAATATTTCAAATATATAACTCACTAACCTATGTAAAGTCTATCTCGTAAATAGAAGCATAGATAATATACAATTTTAATTTTTATCTGTGGTAAAAGTATAAGTAAGTTTCTAATGTAATAGGATACAAATTTATGTTGTCTTATTAGAATATACGATACCTAGTTTTTATTCAAATGAAAGCTATTGTACGGCATACACGGTAGTTTGTATTCGAATGAAAACTATCGAATGTCATATTCGGTAGTTTTTATTCGAATGAAAACTATCGAATAAATATTCGATAGTTTTCTCTGAACTATCGAATATATTCGGTAGTTTAAACTATTCGGTAGTGCCCATCACTAGTTACAAACAGAATGTTAAAAACAATCAAAATAAATGAATAAAATAAAATTTTACCGTTAAAACCTTTACAGCGTTTTATTGCGGAGAGTTTATAGATAAAAATGATAAAAGAAATAGGTCAGCTAGTACACAAAACAAAAAATACCGGGCAAATTAAATCCGGCGTTCTTAATGAAACACCCTATATATATATATATATATATTAAGGCTCTGTCAAACAGAACGCGTTATTCACGCGCGTGAAAGCGGTATTGACGCGGCGTTAGCGACCATTGTGTTGTGTTTAATTATAAACCATATTAGCCGTCAAACATGGCGCGTTATAAAAATAACGCGGCGAAAAAACGCGACGGTATAACGCGACGTTGTAGAAAATTACAAATTTTCTCATTTAACGCGCGACAACACGTGTCGTTGGTTTATCATTATATGATATAATAATTTATTTTAATTTAATATAATACTATTCATTTGTTTAAAATTAAATTTGTTAAAATGACAGAACAGTTAATAGAATGTGTAAGAAAATATACATTTATTTATGACACTAGTCATAAAAATTATAAAAACGTTGGTTTAAAGGATGAGATTTGGAAACAAATAGGAATAGAATTAAAAGAAAACGGTATGTATATAAATTTTTATATTTTAAAATTATTATTGTTACTTTATTAATTTTACATTATATATTAAATATTATAATTAAAATCTCTAGCAATCTTGCATATTATATATTTCAATATTTGTATCTATATACCTAATTAATTCAAATAATATTTAGAAAATAATAATATATATTTTATAATAATAATAAAAATATATATAATATATTTTATTGGTTAAAGTAGTTTACAAATTTTTCACGAATTTCAAAAGCAGCAGTCGATGCTCTACGATTTGTTGGTCTTGTTGAGGTAAATCCGTGTGTAAAATCACTTTGATTTTCATAGTCGTCGATAACAATAGTTCCTTGTTTTATTTTTATATAATTATGTAATCAACATGCAGCTTGTACTACATGAACTGTCGTTTCTATTTCACTTTCAATCGGCCTTAAAAAAACTCTCCATTTCTGTGTTAGTATTCCAAAAACATTTTCAACTACGCGTCGTGCTCGACATAGCCTTTTATTAAATTTTCCTTTTCTTTCATGTCATGTAAGACTGTTACTCTCGGAAAAGGACGCATTAAATAAGTTTGCAATCCAAAACCTTCATCACCGATTAATACGTGTGGTACTAATTCATTCATTCCCGGTAGTGGCTTAGGAGGTAAAAGTATTTTATCTTTGAGGTATTTATTATAAAATGAAGAATTTTCAAATATGCCACTATCGCTGTGACGTCCGTAACTACCAATATCTACTATAATGAATTTATAGTACGGATCCACAATGGCGAGAGGCACAATAGAAAAAAAATTTTTGTAGCAAAAATAATCTGATCCACTGTTAGGAGGACATTTTATTGTTATGTGCTTACCATCAATGCTCCCGACACAATTTGGAAAATTCCATAATTCTCTATAACCAATTTCTGATTGTTTCCATGTTTCTTCCGTAGGTCTAGGCATATATGTAGGTTGTAAAATATTCCAAATTTCTCTACACACTTCTTTCACGATAATACCAACCGTTGTACGTCCAACACGAAATGAAAACGCAATTGTCTGATAGGAATCGCCAGTAGCCAAGTATCTAAAACAAAATACTATTAAATAATGTTTTTTCCCTCAGGAGATGTACTTAAAGCAAAATGGAAAAATCTAAGGGACAATTATGTACGCTATAAAAAAGAAACAAAAGGTTCAACAGGACAAGCCTTAAAAAAATACCAAAAATGGCAGTGGGCTAGTCAGTTACAATTTTTAGATAAAAGTTTAGCTCCAAGACAAACAATATCTAATACATCAGAGGCTTCAACAGACGTATCATTAAATAGTCAGTTACAAGAAGTAACATCAGTCTCAACGATAATTCCTACACTTATGACATCGGATCAAATGTGCGATGTCGAAGAATCGACTAATCCAGTAACGGTAGTACCAAATATACAAACTGATTTTACATTATCAGCACAAAAACAAAAATTGAAGAAGAGTAAAGGTTCCGATGATCAATTTGAAGGAATAGACAAAGTTATTGGTTACTTGGAAAATAAAAAAAGACGTACTTACGATAGTGTTGATCATTTGTTTCTTAGTTATGCAGAAACTTTTAAAAAATTTTCAGGAAAAAATCAAGTAAAAATTAAATTAGAACTTGCTAAATTATTTGCCGATATGGAATTAAAAGAAATAGACGAATGCGTTAATTCAAGTCCACATTCTTCGATTCTATAAACTGTGATTTATCTCAATCAACTTCTGTCATATCACCGATGAACCTTACAAGTACAACAAGTACGCCAACTAATTTTAAAAACGCTTTTCAACCAGAATATTATGGTATTTTGATTCCAGAGAACTGTTCTACAGAATCTTCTTATGATGAATATAACTTACATTCAATATAATCTATTTTATAACTTATATTATATTAACTTTAAATAATTATTTATATTATTTCTCATTTTCTCAATATTATGTTTTAAAACTAAGAATACATGTATACCTACTATTGTAATTAATTTTGTTTAAAATTTTACCTACCTGAGACAAATCGCAAGTCTTTCTTTTGCGAAAATAGGTTTTCTCCAGTTTGTTGTTATTTTTTCAATACTAGGTAAAAGTAATTCATGTAACTCTTCAAAACAGTCCTGAGACATTCGAAAGTACAAAAAAAAACGGTCTTCGTGTGACTCCAGTTCTCGGCATAAACGGTGGTATTCACCACAACTTTTTCGTTTTTTATTTAATTCATGAACCCAAATTCGTTTCTTTTTTTGGAAACTTTTAGTTAATGTATATAACAGCAAAAGTTCCTCCTCGTCTGAATTACTAGACATATTTTTAAAGTAGAGTAGAAACGTACTGTACCTTGTAAATGTACAAACAATACTACACAGTACACACTACCAACTACTCTATGTAATAATAACGCGATGTTTTGGTTTCTGTATGACGTCGCATAACGCTAGCGTTATAACGCGTAGCGTAACGATAATAACGCAACGTTAATAACGCGTTCTGTTTGACAAGACCTTTAACTGTTGCTATAATTATTATAAGTTATGTATTAGTTAAAAAGTCTGAATTTTCATAATTATTCACAGAAACAAGAAAAATAATATATGAAAATAATAACAATAAATTTACAATGTATGTATAAATATAATGTAAACAAAGATTTATAGAATATTTTAAAATTTGAAGACAAATAAATATGTACGGTGCACGACAAAAAAGTTGACGCAAAACGACTCTATACTCTGAGATAAAACCACTTTGAGTTGTCATAAATAATAATCAAAATATATTTTTAAAAAAACTAATATAAAAGTCAAGAAGACACAAAAGTCATAAAACAAATTATTAAAAAAAGCAAATAAAATTGTGTGTTTATCATTTGTAATATAAACCAAATTTATAGCTTCAAATTAGACCAATAGAAAAAAAAGACAAATTCCCACAACATCCTTAGTCTGTTAATCTATAATAACCATCAAAAGACAGCAGCAGTGGCAGGTATCAATATATATTTTTAAATATTAAAATAATTAAATTAAATTAAATAAATTAAGAAATAAGAAAATTTTGCAAACATTTCATACTGATATAGGTCATCGTTTTCTCTCTGTTGTAAGTAAATAGTACAATTCTTTTGTTTTATATATTTTAGTATTACAATTTTCCTTAAAAGAAAATTAATTGAAAATTTGTATTTTTTACACTAAACAATTTTATTTATTGCACATATACGTCTAGTCTAATAAATTACCATTTTTACTAATTTGTATGCATACAATACCCATATTTTAATACAGATGATAAATATATTTATTAAAAAAAAAAAATTAAATGATTGCACATTTACTTTCAAAGCTGCTTTCAAGCTGCCATTGTCCAATAAAATTTGTCTATTTTATTATTATTTTGATGTTAAAATATAAATCAAACATACTTAAGTAACAATTCAATATATGAACTCAACCACTACTAACACTATTCTTAACGAATAGGTGTATCTAATATATATACATATAATGTGATCTGTTTCTTAATTTTTGTCTTCTTCATTGTGAAATTTTGATTTTACACTAGAGTTCACCATAAAAAATTGTAGTAAATGTAGTACACAGGACATCAGTACGTTGAATAAGAATTTATATTATTTACTGTAAATATGATATAATTAATTCAAAATGCCAATTGCTATAATAAACTGGTATCACACACACACATATGTATATATGTATATATATTGACTGTTTCACAGTAAAAAAAGTTTATATATATATATATAAACAGTGTAAACACCACTAAAAGTATAAAAGAAACTGAATGTTTTCTGTCATACGGTCATTCTGAGCAACCAGTAAATTAAAATCCAAAATAATTTTAATAAAAAAAAACTTATACTATAATTTGAAATTTTAGGAGAGGCTCGTATGTCACCAAAGTAGTATCATAGTAATCGTCTGAAGTGTTTGAGTACCTAATTGTTTTTTGTTCATTTAACCTTTATTTGAACCCATCAACAAAATGTTCAACAAAATATCAATATTGTTAAGTTTTATGTTTAAGATTATTCAGAAAAGATTCATAAAAATTTTGATTTATACAGAAAGTATTAGTACTAATTGTCAATAATAAAATTGTTTTCAATTTTTTTTTTGTATTCCTTTAAAAAGATGCAAATATATTATAATATGGTGAATGCTGCAAAATATTTTTGAAAATTTAAAATCAACAGCAATAATTTATTAATACATGTATAAAAACAGTATATTTTTAAATAAAAACTATTTTCTAATTCAAATTATATTTTAATGCATTTGATTCTTTTAATTTTCTTTAACTTAAAAATGTTATGTTTTTGTTGGATATTCTATTATATGATAGGTACCAAAATATATTATTTTTAATGATTGTACATATATGTAATAAACTTTTAAGTCTATAATTATGTAACTTCTTTTTGTTGATATAAATTAATAATAATGAAAAAAAAAACAACTATTTAATAGTATTACAAGTATTGAAGTGTATATTTGTTAACGTATATGTTTAATTTTTTTTTAATTTATAGATTTACAAAAATTCATTCACTGGTTAATTACCAACTAAATACATTGTTATTCCACAAATAATTTTGTTTCGTTTTTAAAGTTTCATATTAAAACCTATGTTTATTTATAGATAATATGAAATACATTTTTTAAAATTTGTACCAGAATATGGTATTACATAATTACAATTATTCAGTAAATTATTAAATTATTTGTATTATGTTTACCAGTATGCCATTCTGAATAGTTGACTATAAAAATAGTATATTTTTATATGAAAAATGATGGCATAAACACAAAAACAAATTTCACTATCAATACATAACTAATCTGCATATGATATTATTTATAAATGAAAAATGAGTAATTATCACAGAGTAAAATTTTGGATTTTGTAATTCGCAAAATAAATATGACATGATGAATGAGTAGGGTATGAGTATTCTGAATTGTTGACTGTAAACATAGTATATTTTTATACGAAAAATGATGGCATATGACTACAAATTGCACTATCAATACATAACTAATCTGCATATGATATTATTTATAAATGAAAAATGAGTAATTATCACAGAGTAAAATTTTGGATTTTGTAATTCGCAAAATAAATGACATGATGAATGAGTAGGGCCTAGTGATATTCAACAGCAGTTATAAAGTAGAAGGTATTGAAATAGTATCGTGGTTACTTGGCTCTTCATACATTTTCTCTTTTGTTGTTGTTATTAATCAAATTCTTTGAATGTGGACATTGTTAGGACATAAAACTTATCAATACATTGTTTACAATCCACATTCATACTTCAATCATTATAATTTACAAACAGTCATCGAAGAGGCCAGTACGAATAGCCCAATTCCGCGTTTCTTCATCCCATGGACAACCATGTTGACGTGCATATCTTAAACAATCAAAGTGCCCACCTACAGCAGCCAAATAACATGTCTTTTCATGCCACGGACAACCATTTTCAAACGCATAAATCATACAGTCTAAATGTCCATTTTTCGCAGAGGAGTAGAACAAATGTGTATCTAATACATGATAACCGCCGTTAATGTGAACATATTTTAGACAATCCAAATGTCCACCATAAGCAGCTGTTGCATATGCTTTTTCATCAAATGGACATCCATTTTTATGGGCATATTGTAAACAGTTTAAATGGCCATTTTCTGAGGCTCTGTAGCATGTTAATTTGTCCCACGGGCATCCATTGCTATGAGCATATTCTAAACACATCAAATGTCCATTTTTTGCAGCGTTTGAGCATGTATCCTCATTCCATGGACATCCATTGTTAAAAGCATATGTCAAACAATCCAAATGCCCACCTTCGGCTGCCTTAGTACATGTATTTTCATTCCACAGACATCCATGGTCACACGCATACATCAAACAGGCCAAATGTCCATTACTGGCAGACCATGTACAGGTTCTTTCATCCCACGGACACCCATTTGTATGCGCATATTCCAAACAATCTATGTGTCCATTATAAGCAGCCAACATACATGTTTTTTCATCCCACTCACACCCATTTGTATGTGCATATTTCAAACAATGGAGGTGGCCACTGTTTGCAGCGTGGTTAGGTGTATCCTTATCCCACAAACATTTGTTCTCATGTGCAAATATTAAGCAATCTAAATGTCCATTTTTTGCAGCAGAGTAACATGTACTTCCTTTCCATGAAAATCCTAACTTATGAGCAATCATTAGACAATCCAAATGTCCATTTTTGGCGGCTATGGAGCAAGTCTCAGTGTCATATACTTCAATATCCTTTTTGTCATTTATGGTTTGTATCAGTTTCCGACAACAACTTTGAACATCAAATTTAAAAACATTTTTTGGTACATTATTGTACCAGTTCTTTTGAAGTTCACTGCATGCATGATATGCTAATTTACCTAGGGAGAACATGATACGTTTGATATAATGAATCTAAAAATTATTTGCTTCTTGAAGGTGTTCAAATTTCATGATATAAGCTAAAAAAGTATCTAAATTCGAAAAAAAACAATAATCATAATTAATTACTTATACCTAAATTTAAAAAAGTCAATGTAAAATATGAAATTAAAATTTACCTTACTGATGTACCATCTTGTATTATCTTTATAGGTAATGTCAACTAATTACACATTTTACATCACAATAGACGTATTATCTGTAAACAAACAAAAATATATGAAACAACTTGTAACAAAATATATTCATAGAAAAAACATAAAACACTTAATATATTTGATGTTAGTGATAAAATGTTAATTGGTTATGGAATATATAATTTCAAAATTATGTCTAATTCTCCTAATTTTATTATATTATAGAGTATAAAAATATAAATTAGACATTATCTAAAAACAAATTAAACTGAACTAATCTAACAGAAAATAGTAAAATAAACAATATTAATACAAAAATCAAATATTATTCACATAAGTATTTATAAAAAAAAAATTTATTTAAATACATTATTTTTAGCAATACATATTTATAACAATACATTTTTAAAATAATATATAAAAAAACATATATTTTTACTTATAAAATATAAGTTCTTATACAATTGGCTGCATGTCTCATAGAACAAAGTATAAGCCATTATTGATGTTTAAATTTAATGTCATTCTTTTTATGTGTACTACTTAAGTACTTAAATTTATAAGCCCAAAATCACAAAAAATAATAAACTTTATCTGGGTATACGTATTTCAACAATTACGTAGTCATCATCAGCGCGAACAACTAAACCGTTAGAAGCTATATACTTGTATTTAACTTAATACTATGTATTTACTACTTAAGTACTTATCTTATAATTTATGTGATTGTAGTACGAAAATAGATGCGTAATAAGCACTATTTTCTAAGTACATAGTAGAGATTTTATTGTAATTAAAAATTGTATATGTAGTAATGTTGTTAAACTTGTACAAGTTTGTTTATTTAAAAAAAATATGGCTAAGTTAATTTAAACTTATGTTAAATCAAATCTTAGACATAAATTATTTAGAATACCTATGCGGTTGATTTTAATAAATGAAGGATTCTAAAAATATAAATTTACACAAATAAAAATGTACCAAGGTACGGACATTATATAAAAAAGTTTTAAAATGACAAAGCTTCCAATAAAATATATTAGGTATAACATTGAAGTTTTGTTTTAGTTATTTGTAGACAAGTTATAATTCATGGCCCAGGTTTGCATTGTAACTCACGATTAATCAAACTGAACAATTTTCATGTGTGGTACAAAGTTGAACGCAAAATTGGGCCTGCCAACTAACAACGATGAACACATCAAAATCACACGACGCTAAATTACAATTTCAGTGATAAATGTACACTTTAAACGCGTACGTCACCGATTTTTAAAAAAGACGAACAGGCACATTCGAGGGCATCTCATACTCTCTCAGGCTTTTTCTAAACAAACGACGTTTTTACGAAAACGAAGAACGCATTAAAACCTAAAATCGAAAATACCTGTACAGGATGGTGAATTCGTAACGTACTGTGTCGTTCACGAAACGATTGATGTTTGGACGTAAACGTTAGCTAGGTAGGTAATAGTGAGGATCGTCGATGAACACTAAATAAATCGTTCGACTAATCTTTGATATTTCAATAGCACGGGTTAAGATATTCAGCCGATAAACACAACAAGGCACGGACAGCTGACAGAAATACAAAACATTACCGTTCGCGGCACGCCAGCGCGGTCTCAGAAACTAAGGTCGGCCCACTAAAGCGCATCCCTTTTTTTTTTTTTTGCGATTAAAAAATTACAAAACAAATTGAAACTTAAAGAAAACAACTGTTTAATAAATGACTTACTCTTGTAGTTTACACGTTCGTGCAATTAAATGTCCGTATATTTTGTAATCGAATAATTAATGAATTCTAACGAAAATATTTTATAGTAACATAACCATTAAGAAAAAAAAAGAAAAACGGCAAACCGGCAGCGTTTTTGTTCGATCACGATAGGAAACGTTTTCGCTTCAACACACGGAACATCGATAAGTCGAATGTTTTGATCTTATCTCCCGGACTGCGGTATCACGCCACCTACAAACGTGGTTTGATGACCTCAAAATTATCGTGTAGTTATCACTGATATTGAAAACTGTGTTTACTTTTTAGCAAAGCAGTTTTATGTATGCAATATCGCGGGACAAATATAAATTTAAAATGAATCGATTGGACTTGCAAAAACTAATAATAAATTACTACGATTGAATAATTTAAAAACTTTATACAAATGTTCACAATATGACATTCAATGATAAGCAGTTAGTTAATGATACGATTATTGATTTATATAATTTTCATTTCATACTTACCAACAATTACCTTTTCATTTGAAAATTACAAACGAACAGTTCGTCATTCAAACATAAGATAGATTGGTACCTAAAGCAGGATTTATGAATAACTATATAATATCATTAATATTGTTTTTATTTTATTTTATTGTTAGAAACAGTGGTGTTCGTAGTAAACACTGATTTCTTTGTAAAAAAAAAAATTAATTATATAACTTATTCACAGATATCTTTACATTTTGGATGTGATAGGGTATGATGTGAGGACTGCTGGTGTGGGCGTTAGAAGATGTGGGAGATCATGTGTCAAATGGAGGTTTAGGACACAGATGGTCGACCCCAAATAGCTGGGATAAAGAAGATAGGGAGAAGAAGAAGACTAATATCTTTAGTACATAATTTAATAAGTTTTTTTAATTAAGTACATCAAATTAAGTAGTTAGGTTTTTTGTTTTTTTGTTTTTTTTTAAGTAGTTAAGTTAATAAGTTAATATTATATTAACTTATTAACTAGTTAATACCCATCCTTGCTGACATTTATTATCATTAGTGTCATAGCTCATAACTTATAAAATATAAAATATGTGTTATTTATATTGTAAATCCATTTTGTAGCAAAACGATTTCATTTCGTTATCAGGCCAACTCTTCATATAATAAATATAAATACATTTTTAAAAATATTTTTTTATTATTAAATTCAGTACCAAACACATTGATTATTATTTAATTTCGAACAGAGTAATACCCGCTGGACATGCCACTGGAATTATGGTTTGGGAGGTCGACGTAATTTTTATATGTATGTAAATGTATATGTATGTACATATATTTATATATAGTGACACAGACAGTATATTTAATTATAATACACACATTGTATCAAAAGTATAAAAATAATTAAATAAATAAGTGTTAAAAGAACGTGTTTATTATAATAAAATTTAAAAAATTACATAAATTGCAGTTTAGTTAGATAGTAAAAAAATCACATATAAAATTATTAAATGTATAAGTAAATAAATTGTAAGTCAATCAATATTAAACAATGTTTTAAAAAATGTATAAATAGGTATTATAGTTTTGTTAAATGTTAAAAATCACACATAAAATCTTAAATATAAAGGAATATAATAGTATAATATAATATAATAGTACAGATATCAATATAATAATATTTGAGTATGGGTACAATTTAAGTTAAATATATCAAATTATAAATTCAACTTCTTGAGTGCACTTGTGAGGTTCTTAATTCATTTAGTTTATCAATAGTCATTATTAATTTTCTCCTCGGACCAAATAAGCTACAAAAAATATATAAATTTCAATTAATTTTTTTAACTATATTATTTCATTTATAATATTCAATAAAGTTACGTTTAATTAAAGTAAAAAATTAAGCAGTATTATCAGCATAGAATATTAACTAATAATAGTAGACTAAAAACTAAACTAAAAACTAGTAGATGAAAAATAGTTTCCCTATTATTATTTTAGTCATACTTCTATAATATATACATTATACAATTAAATAATTTTTATTTTAAATAGCAAACTGTTTTAGCTATATATATATACATATATTTTTTGATCTATCAAAGAATAATTATTTATTATTAATAAAACAATAATACAAATTATATTTTATTTCCATTATTTTTGTAATGAATTCATTTAAACGTTGTAACAAAATAGTCAATAATATAATTGTCATAGTGATATCCATTCAACATAATATGTTGTTTATTATCAAATCCGTGTTGCTTTCAATCGAGGTGATTTATCAATCTTGTAAAATTTGTTTTGGTGATCGAAGCATGAAAAAATTTTGTCAGTCCATTGTCGATTACTACATAAAACCTCAACGGATTCTCTAGTGCAAAAGACTTACAACTAGGGCTAGAATTTATATGCATTGGAATATTTTTTTTGCAACTTCTAATTACTGCTTTTGTTTGAAATATCCACGATAAAGCAAATGATTGTTATTTTATTTTGTATATTTTTGCATATTTTGAATAGAATGTATATTATTGCATATTTCAATAATAAATACCTAAAACACATGTTTTATGGTATATTTTATTCATGGTGGTTGGTAAAAGAAAAATTAGAATATTTTATTAATAAAAAAATAAAAAAATACCCAAGTATTTATGTAGGTATAGTAAGTATGTATGTATAGTTATTTAATTTATATATTATCTTAATTGTCATAAACTCATATAACTGCAACAGATTATTTTATAATTACAGCATTTGAATTGTTGTAGTTGTAGTCGTTGTCATTTATTGTGAGAACGTTATGTGCACTCTTTGTGAATCTACTAAATTTAAACTTTCATCATTTAAAATGTCGAAAATATAAAGCAACAGTGCAAAACTTCGACAGTATGTCGAAGATTTTTCCATTACAGTTTTGAAGACTGATGGAAAAACACTATTTTATAATATCTGTGACCTACCAATTGTAGCAAATACGTGATTTCAAGTCCAATAGTGTCATGTTTTATCAAATTTTTTTTTTATATTTTTGCATATTTTTAATAAATTAAATGCAAATTTTACGATTTTTTATTGCATATAAATCCTAGCCCTACTTATAACAAACAAATTCAATTTAATCTGATTTATCATTTACAGTAACTAGCAAACTACATTTGCACAATTATGTAATTTCCAATGACAAAGTATAATAATATTATCGACGTTAGTATAATATGCATACTACTACATTAACTACATCGGATACTGATCTAAGTATTTTAAAGTATGGCAAAGATTTTATAAAGTCAAGTTTTAATGATCATTAACTTATTTATTCGTACATTTAACATTCTTTGGTTGCTAACATCAATACTGTGAGTACCTATTTAATCTATGCTATGGGGAACAATTTAAAAAACAAAAAATGAAAAACTCCAATGCAAAACAAATTAAAAATATATTAATTAAAAACTACACAGGTACATATAGATATTAAATTCCTGTAGTATTTATTTTCAATAACACTATTGCATTATTGCATGATTTATTGCGATTTATAAAAAAATTAACTCTTAAATTCTTAATTACCTGTATAATATTAGATTATATAAATTTTATCTTCTTTATTAGCTACTAGTAAACAGATTATATACATTATAAATTATAATCAATGATATGTGTATAGTATACTACATAATATTTGCTAGTAACAAATGATGATCGTAATTAAGTTGTATTCATATTTAATTATATAAGTATACATAATATGCATTTTTACTGACCTTATTCCAATGTCTTTTAAGTCTTTTTCAGACAATTTCAAAAAATCATTGTACCGGATGTTTTTTTCATTGAAAATTGGCCAATATTTTTCCAACGACAATTGTTTTAAAAGCTTTTCTAAATGATAGTCTATACACATAAAAGATTAATAATTATGAGTGTATGTAGATATAAAATAATCCACGCTATTATATTATCAGATACATTTTGTAAAATATCGGTTATTCACCTAAAAGTTCATCGTTTTGCCGGTCTGTGTTGGCTGTTTCATATTCATTTGACCATATAGTCTTTAACTTTAGATTATTTTCTTGTCTATTACAATATTCAGACAACAATATCATTATTCTCCGGAATCCTTTAGAAATAGCTGTCATAGTCATAGTCTTGCCAAAGTTATCGCTAATAAAGAAAGTCAATTTATCATAAATTAATAATAGTTCATGGATAATTTAGTGGAAGGTTTTTCTTCTCGCTTTAGTGGTTGATGATTATGTCTAACTTTTCAAAGTTTAAGTACATATGAAAACAATTTTGAATGTAAAGATTACAAAAGTACTCATTCTGAGTTAAACCCTATGCGATTGATGATGATAATATTGTGTTGAAAAATGTTTAAAATATGATAGGTACGATTATGTTTATATTAAAATTAAAATTATTCATTTTGAAAACTTCAAATTGTATTAATCATAAAATAGCTGATGATATATATTATATATATTATTTATTAGGCATTTGTATCACTTTAATTACTTTACTAAATAGTATTACAATTTTAAATTTAAAAAAAAATGATAAATCGAATTTAAACAACAATACTGAGTGTGACTCAGTTTAATAAAACAATAATATTTGTTTTACCTTATTTATTAAATAAATAATAATTTATTAATAAATAAATTTATTAAATCATTGTTGTCTTGAATTGAGGAGGTAGTAAAATTTTTTCAAGAAGTTGCAAGTAGCAATCGATTGGATAACATAAAAAATAATACACTTTTCAACACATTAAGTTACTGAGCACCTCTCAGTGAAAAATACGCAGTTCTACAAATATATTTTAAAAATATTAATAAACAAAACAAAACACATCGTTGCAAAACTAATTGTGTCCAGGCGCGGATCCAAGGAGCGATCGCCCCCCTCCCCCCCGTAGACTCTTGTTAAATTTTTTTATTAGTATCGTTTTATAATTCTAACTCTTATCTATGTTACTATAGAAAGACAATTTAAAATGAAGTTGTAACTATGGGATTTTTCGGTTTCAACGTTTTTGATAACCAATAAAGATAAATACCTCTTTTTATCAAAGTACATATAATTGTTTTCATATACGTATTGCAGTTTAATTATTGAACGATACGTGAACCTTAAAAATTGGTGGGTTACACATAATATAATATGCCTACAGGTGGCTCTTAAATATCTCGAACATCTCCGTAGAGGACAATAAATTGTTCCGATTGCAGACGCAACGGCCACGCGATTCGACATTTGATATAGATATAAAGACAGACTTTATTGTTTATTTCGGTGTATCGCAAACGATTTCCAAGAAAACGTTTTGGAAAATATTTCATTACTCGATGCGATAAGACCACATTTTCGTGAGCTGGTTGACGATAACTTTGAAATCAATGTCAGTTTTGTGTGCACTTTGCGTCTTTGTAGCGTACGCGTATTTTATAACGAGTTTATATATTATTATTTACCATAATGTCAACTCGTAAGAGAAATTTTTCTAATACAATAACAAACTATTTTAATAAAAAAATAAAGACAACTAATGATAGAAATATATATTCCATTATGGAAAACTCTACGAATGAAATTTCCAGCCAAAATGAAATTGTTGATGACCCAGCTCCTACTTTGTCAGACCTCACGCCAGATCACGCAGCGAAAAGTTTAGATATCGATCAATATCAAACTCAAATATCGTCTGATATATCAACTACTGAGCAAGGTACTACGGAAAATGTATATAGGATGTATCTATTAATTAGATACATCCTATATACATAGATATATTAATAGTAAAATATAGGAATAGTATTAAGTTCAAAATCAACAATTGATGACTTCACTAAAAAACAGTTACTCGAAAATCATTGGAAACCACCGATAGGCTACACTTTTTCTTATTCAAATCACACAAAAAATGGAACTCTCGGTAAACGATTTTTAAAATATGAGCATTTAAATAAATATTTTTGGCTTGTTTTGTCACCTTCGGCAGGTGGAGTTTATTGTATTTATTGCTCCATTTTTCACAATAAAACTGGCCACGGATTTAATAACCTTATACCATTAAAGTCCCTAGCAGTTGAACCTTTAAAGAAATTTGCTAAGTTATTAGGGAAGGATGGTTACCTTGAAACACATGATAAAAATGTGTACCATAAAAATGCTGTATTAAACGGGAAAGATTTTTTTAATTCATATAATAATCCAGAGTTAGAAGTAGTCAATCAAATCAGTTCACAGCGCATAAGGCAAATTAAAGAAAATAGATCTAGGTTAAAACCTATCATTGAAAGCTTAGTTTTTCTTGGGCGGCAAAATATTGCATTACGGGGTCATCGTGACGACGGGAGTCTTAATGATTTTTCTGATAACCCCTTGGAAAACGATGGCAATTTCAGAGAACTTTTAAAGTTCAAAATATTATCTGGTGATACTGTATTAGAAAATCATATAAAAAATTCAGAAACAAGAGCTACTTATATCAGTAAAACCACTCAAAATACTCTTATTTCAATAATTGGAAATGTAATTTTAAAAAATATGTTGGATAAAGTTCATAAAGCAAAATATTTTAGCGTAATTTTCGATGAAACGACTGATATATCTAAAACATCACAATTAGTCATAGTTTTACGATATGTATACGAAAAAAATATACGTGAAGACTTTATTAAATTTATAGGCTGTTATCAAAATAACTATGGCCAATCTGGTGTAAATGTTGAGCAAAAACTGACTGGGGAAATAATAAAAAAATCTGTTATAGATATTTTAGAAAATTTGAGTTTACCTCTGGATAAATGCATAGGAATAACGACAGATGGATGTTCTGTGATGCAATCTGAAAAATGCGGTGCAGTTAAAGTATTACAAGAACAAATGAAATTCGCTATTAAATGTTTTTGTTTCAGTCATGCTCTAAACTTATCGATAATGAAAGGATGTAAACAACAATTTATAAGAAATGCATTTGGAAATATGAAGGAAGTTATACTTTTTTTTAATTCTTCGGCAAAAAAATATTTGTTCTAAAAAATACTTTAAATAATTCTTTGAAATCTTTATGTGAAACTAGATGGACCGAAAAGCATGATTCTGTTATACAGTTTTCTTCAAACTTGTTTTCAATTATTGAGACTTTAGACAAAATATCTGAATGGAATGATATTGAAATTGCATTAAAAGCGCCTATGTTGACAAAATTACTATGAAGTGCAGAATTTATTTTAACGTTAAATCTTGTGTTCAATATATTTGCAATAACTGCTCCAATAAGTAGATTATTACAGTCGAAAAACCAAGATAAATTTTCTGCTTCTAAATTTATTAATAATGTACTTACTATTTTAAAGGAAAAACGACGTAACAGTGCTGCTAATTTTAATTTGATTTTCAATAACAGTAAAAAATGTTTGAATAAATTAGGAATTGATGACAAAATAAATATTCAAAGAATAACTAAACAAATGACGAATAAAGCCAATCCATCCATTAAAAATCCAGAAGATTATTTCCATATCGTACTCTTTATTCCTTTTTTAGAAGATCTAATATCTGACCTCGAATATAGGTTTGATGAAAAGTCAGTGTCAGTATTTGATTTAGACATAGTTTTACCTTCTACTATTCATTATAAAGAAGTGTATAATAATAAAACTGAATTCCAAATTAAAGTTGACAATGTCATAACACAATTTCGTAAATTAATAGCTACAAATTTGAATTTGTCAGAAGACTCAGTAAAAAAATATTTTGAAGGAGAGCTTCAACTATGGCATACTTATTGGGAAAATGAAAAAGAAATTTCAAAAACGGCTTTAGAAGCTTTTGAAAAATGTGATTCCGAAATTTTCCCGATCGTTCATAATTTATTTCAATTACTCCTAACTTTACCCGCCACTTCAGCTACAGCAGAACGAAATTTTTCGCCGATTAAAGACATGGATGCGATCAAGAATGTCAGAAGAGCGCCTGAATGGACTTGCATTACTTCATTGTTACCGAAATGTAAATAATAATTATGACGATGTAATAGACGAGTTTGCAAAATCAAATAGAAGAAATAATTTTGTTCTATGACTAATTTTTTTTATTAATTTTGTTTATTTATTTTTAAATGTATGAATTATGATGTATTTAAACTGTAATAATACGTATATGTAATATAATAATAATTTTATGATGTGTTGATCAATTTAATTATCTTTGTGATAAGTTATAGCACTTATAACTATTAATATATCTACCTAAAAATTGATGAATTTCATAACTAGTAAAAAACTTTGATAACTTATAAAGAATTTAAAAACTAAAAATACCTACTACCGAACAGTATTAGTTCGAACTGGTAAAATATACAAAAATGAGGATTAAAGTTGTTTTGATTAAGATGCCCCCCCCCCGTAAATAAGTTCTGGATCCGCGCCTGATTGTGTCCTAGTGTAGTGTAAAGAGTCTCAAAATAAATATGTCTTTATGACAATAAAATAGGAATCACCAAGATGTATGATTAGTTTCAAAACCTTCTCTTCTGACATTTCGTGGAATATGTGTATTATTAGGTTTATAGGTATACTCGTGTTATATAAGTATTAAGCTATAAAGTATATGTTATTAAAAATACATTTTGTATGCTTAGAGTCTACTTATAATAATCTCTTTTCAGTTGTTATACTCTACAAATCTAGCAAGAGATGTTTTCGGATATAATGACAGGTTTACCTGTCACTATGGGTTTATCATATATTATGATGAACCCGTATAATATATTTCATTTAATGTGTCTCCTACCTGATACATTGCTCATATTATTATGTTAACATGACACTTAATAGTAAAAGGATTTAATTATTTATTTATTTATTTTTTTGAAAAAATGCTGAGTATAGTTGATTAATTATTTTTAAAATAAATAGTTAAACAATTAATTATATTTATAATTATATATACCAGAGTATTACAATATTTTAATCGAATTTATAGACCAAGTTATTCCCTATTGTAATATTTAGAAAGAAATGATTTCAAATACATTTTAATGCTTAGGTTATTTAACTATTTATATGTTCGGTAATCATTAATAGAATATTATGGAAAAATATTAATTCGTCGAACTCTGAAAAATGTACGTAGTGTATTTTGGGTTTACTAGTAAAATCATTACTAACATTACGTTACAATTTGCTTGCTTTCCAATGAAATACTTCAATATTTCTTCTTGATTGTACAGCACCGCATAAAACATCGCTGTTCTGCCTAATTTATCTGGAATCTCCAAAATGTCAATCTAAATAAAAAACAAAACAAACCATTTAATTACATAATTCGTAAAATATTCAATTGTAGTTCCAAGAATATTTCGATCGTGTCCGTTTGTTCAATCGAAACAGTCGGCGTTTAGTTGGTATACTTACGGTGGCTACAAAGACAACATGCCACTCTGCCTACACTATTTACACTCATTAGTTTGGAGTCTTTAGAATGCAGAGAAATACTTAACGATGCAATTACACCAGTTTGCAGCGTCCGTTCAATTATCGATGGAGAAAAATGCGACTGTGGGTAAATTTGTCTTTGGGTACCAACGCTTGTGTAGTATTATGTCCACCTCAAATACTGCATACCAATGGGAGGAGAAAAAAATAATCTCAATTGTTGATTCATTAGAAGTCATAACCTGTTAAGCCCCACTCCGGCACGTCTAAAATCAATGCATGCACTACTGGTTCCTTGGAGATGGCCATTAGACGACGGTTGCACATTGGATCATCGAACGGATATATAGATGTTTGTCACGAAGGAAGAATATTGCGAGAGTAGGTGTAAGTAGATATAGCAAGGCTACGGAGTGGGAAAATAGTTTTCATAAAGCCGAGCGGCTTCAATATGGCGGACAAGGGTTTCACTAAAAAAAAAAAATAAAAAAAAAAAAAAAATGATGTAAATATACGCAAAAGAATGCCGATACGGATAAGATATATGACTTATAAGTTATAGGTAATAATATAATGGGTCTACAGACGTCGGAAACTAACGAAGGTAGGATTGCGGAATACGTAATAGACATGTGTGTACGTAGTGTTAGATGTGATAGCGACCAGGGATTGCGATTTAAATGCATTTTTCATTTTCATACGTATGAAAGCGATTACATGGAAATAAATTACAACCGAATTAACATACATTCCGTATACCATAGTATGTTTAATAAAAATAATAACAATTTAATTTGGCACAAGTTTAATCGCCAAAAATTATATTATGTACATTAAAAGAATGTTTTTATATTGTTCTTAACCCAAAGTAATTAATCATGATTCGGTTTATTGGTATTTATTTTACATAACATTTCCAACATAGCACTTTGTCTCGCATAAAAAATTTGTTTTTAATTATATTTTATATTAACAACGAAATATTATTTTATTAAATTTTATAGTTTAACTGTAAGTTATTGTTACATTATTTTAAGTAGGTGGTATAACACATTTGAGTTACTGCTGTTTTTAAATTACAGATCATTTGAAAAAAATATTTTTTTATTATATGATAAACTTAGTTTTATACCTCAAGTCATAAAATCAGCAGGTACATATAATAATAGTTCTATATACACTTAAGAGTCGTTCTAATACAGATACCAGTTTTTTATTTGTCACAAAATTTAATGATTATTTTAATGTTATTTTCAGATTGCAAATAAGTTACAATGCAAAAGGTTTTATATATAAATCAAACATTTATGTTTTTAAAATAGGAAATTATAAAATATTTCTCTGACATGCATTAATTTAAATTTTATAATAATAAATGTTATCTATTTTAATAACACTTACGCATATAAATCGCGCAATTAAGTCAAGTTTTCTCATTAAATTATTTTAAAATGTAATCGTATTTTTATTACACAATGACATGCACGAGTATAGTTTAGATTTTTATTTGTTTAATCGTTTAAAGAACATGTCCGGTGAAATGGACGTAATCAAAAGTCAAACGAAATCCTTAGTTTAGTGAACTGATAAGTTTTAATTGAATTCCATAGTAAAAATATTGTTTTTATCGAACGCAAGGATTACAACCCAGGTAATAAGTAGTATATGTATATCGTATAACATAACCTACGTATCTTTGTAATTCTTTGCTATCCGTACACATTTAAGTATATACATTTTAATTCAATAAAAACGAACGTATTTTAGAATTAAAAACGTATTAACTATTATTATAGCGTGTACTAATTCGTAATGTCGCCCAAAACGCATGTAACACATCCATCTACCTAATTAATTATTTGTTTTTTTCAACCGATGGTCAGTAATAGCTATAGTGCTGAGTGCTGACTATCAAACATTTAAACATTACAGATTTCTTTTGTCTATTCATTGCATATGTTTCATTTTAAAAACTATAGTACCGTATTCATTCGACAGTGTCTTAACTGTGTGTATATGTATATACTTGTGTAACCCCTGCACGGAGATTTATTTTATACATCAGTCATATAACGCACTAAACAAAACATGAACACGTACATTCCCCATAAACTGTCAGTTGATCGTCAGTCGTTTTTTCAATGTAAAAAAGCACATAGATCACTTTTTTTTTTAAAGTCAACACGATAAACTTAATTTATTTCAACAACATTTATGATCTATTTGAAGTTATTAAAATGGTGGTTTAAATAGCTAAGGATATTTTATTATTATTATTATGATTTATTTTAAACGAATTGTTTACGGTAACGCTAAAAACCAACGCATATTCCAATTCGTATTGCATTTTTAATATCATGTCTAAACTCTAATGAGATTCGTGTACCGTGATACTATAATCTATAAACGATTTGTTGTTATTTATAAATCAATACTAGATCAAAATATTCGGTTTATTAAAAATGAAATTTAAATTGCTCTTGCGTTATTTATTGGATTTCTGATGAAACCAGTAAATAAATAAATAAATAATAATAATAATTAACAATAAATAAATAAATAAATACAAAGTGTGACTGATGGCGCATGAAAACATTTTCCATAAAATTATTTATTGTAATCTTATACTTCCGTGTACTACTCCTCACTCCTCACTACGAAAAAAGGATTTTATTATCAAATGTAATTTTAATCGATCGACCAAGAGGCAACCAAATAAATAGCCAACATTGATTTAAACTACCTCTAATCAACACAGCATAACGTCGTTGTTGGATCCGGGCGTGCCACTAATATGCATGTGACTCGTAGCCAAGACGCACAAAGTAGCGGTATTACTTTCAATTAGTAAGAAATTAGTAAAAAAAACACAGTGCATAACGTCGAATATGTGATTTGAGTTGCCTACGTGTACAGTTATTAGGAAAAGTCACACAGTAATTGTACTGGATTTAACAGCAAACGTGTTTGAAATGCGCGTAAACATTATTAATAATTTAATCAAACGGTTTTGTTGACTTGCGTACGATTTTTAATATTTCTAGTTTCATGGAAATGTTTTATCGTCGAAGCCATCTTATATTTTTATACCGGTAACTACGCAAGTCGGAAGTAGTAAAATATATTTTTTTTTTTGACGTCGGCGTGTGTGTATTTTTTACTTTTTGTTTCGTCATAACTATATATTAACGCGTTACATTGCGTTGAACAGATAATATTATATATATATTGAACAATGAATATTAAATATTATTTATGTTGGATATAGTTTTAACATTTTTTTTTTTTACAAATAAAAATAACGTACAATTCAATTATTGTGATTAATATAATGACTTGGTATAATTTTGTCCGAAAATAATTTTAATTTTCCTCTGTACAATTTAATGAAACTAATAAAAGGTTAAAAAAAAATCACGTTTCATACAAATCCCCTTAGATGCTTATATATTTATAATGTTTTAAAAATGTTTTATTTGCAAACCGTGTGTATTATTTAATATTGTAAAGTTTGTCATGATTCATCTTGATAACTAAGGTCAATTATTTTAAAACATTTTCAGTGCTATCTGATTCAAGCGAATCATTTGGTATATATATATATGTATAAATATATTTTTTAAAGGTTATCTTTTAAAAGCCTCCCTCTTTCTATACATCGTACGTGAATAAGTGATTTCTTAAAAAAATTCCACAATAACTATTTAGTGTAAAAGGTTTTTCCGGTTTTCAGAAAAAAAAAATGTTTAACTGTTTAAAACTTAGTAAATACAAATTGTGTAGATACGGACATTAATGCATAATACGGTAAGCCGATAAAATACTTGTTTTCGGCGAGATTTAATTATATTTATAATTTTTTTTTTTTTATTAGGAATATTTAAATAATTCTTATTTAATAAAAATATAATTTTATTGCATATTTTATTATGATTGACATATGTATTAATTCTCGATAGCTATACTACATTAACTGTTTGGAATTTAATAAATAATTTTAAATCTAAATTTCTGCCTTTATGAATTTTAAATAGTATCGAAAACATATTTTACATTCTGAGCGAAACGATAAATGTTAATTAGTTAATGGTTTTACAATAAAGTCTAATATGACTTACCATGTACTTAAACACTTTTTGGATAGAAGCAGCAGTACAAACAGTACAGAAAGTACATAACAAAGGAATCATTGAATTCATAATTTTATTTTATATGTTTATTTTACGACACATATGGGTTGGTTTTAATCTGAAAACTCTGAAACTCTCTTATTTTACCAATAATAAATCGAATTCAATATTTTTCTTCTAGAGATTCGGATAAATATTTTCTAAATATTAGTTATTTTCAATAAATATAGGAAAATATATATTTTTTTTTTAGAACGAAAGAAACATTATGAAACTTAATAATTTGTTGTTATTTAAAATGGTAATATTATTATATCAAAATTATTTGTTTAAATAACGACTAACGGACACCATGTTCTATTTGCACAATGTCTTTTTCCTTAAAATACATATTGGTAAGTAAAAATCCGTTCAGTTTATGAAAGTTCCACTGGTGTTTAAATAAAATATTTTATAATTAACGAATAAACTGAAAATGGCTATAAATAATCACTTAAATCATATTTGTTCAGTAATAGTATAGAAATCGATTGCTAATATATATATATATAGACTATAATTACTATATTAGTGTCAATTAACTATTACTTACTTAACATTGTGCTTGAATAGAATAAGTCAAATTAATCTAATAAATCGGTGTCATGATAAAATATACAAATAAATAAGCATTGAAAATAAAAATCAAATATCATATACTAATCAATGTATCTACTATTTGCAGTTTACGGATATAATACATTATTGTCGTTTAGTAGTTACATCTTAGTAGTATTCCCTTAGTGAAGTTGGAAATAGATAATAAATTAATAGAACAAGTAGAGCAATTGAAGTACCTGGGAAGTACGCTAACCAGCGATTAGAAATTAGTAGAAATAAGACAAAGAATAGCTATGGCGAAAAAAGGATATATGCAAAAAAATCAGCTGCTTACAAACAGTATAATATAAAGATAATAATATAATAATAATATAAAGATGAGAAAAAATGTTGTCAAATGCTATGTATGGAGCGTACTGCTATATGGTTGTGAAACATGGACCATCAATGAACAAGACAAGAAGTTAGAAGCAATGGAAATGTGGACGTGGAAAAGATTGCTGAAAGTCAGTTGGATAGAAATGAAAAATAATATAGATATATTAAACCAAGTAGAGGAAAAAATAATTCTGTTAAACATCATAAAAGAAAGAAGTGGAAAAATGTTCGGTCACCTATTGAGGCATAATCCGTTTATGACAAATATATTTGAAGGGCGAATAGATGGACACAAAGGGAGAGGTAGACTGAGGAAGGCGTATATAAAAGAAATAATAAGACAAACTGACTGCAACCGATACGTGGACATGAAATTATTGGCTTTTAACAGAGACGAATGGAGAACCAGATTTGCAACGACAAGGCAAAGCCTTTAGTAGAGAAGAGAGTTACACATACAAAGTTTTACATTCGAATATTATATGAAATCCTTAATCGATTTTTAAATAAAATATACACAATTCTAACCTTTCACAATTTACTATTTAATAAATAATAATGTTCACTTATCAGAAATACCATATAACCACGAGCTCTACAATATCACATTATATATCACGTTTTTCTCCATAGAATAAAAAAATGTAATGCTCTTTACGTGTTTTTTATATACCTTCCCACTCGGGTACTGACTAAATACGAGTTGATTTTTTTTCCATACCCTATATTATGTATGTGTTAGACATAATTATAGAGTCCGAATATAAAATATATTGATATTGCCGAGTTGTTTTCCGGATCAAATGTTGTTGTGTATACTAAATACTGTACGATGTAAATCAAACTATATTTTACAGTATAAGCGCGTGTACAGGAACGATGGCAGGAACAGCGGCCGGTGTAGTAATTTATTCGCGTGGTTACGTTCGCAGTTGGGCTATTTTTTTGGGAAATATCACTCATGAACGCAATGAACGTAAATTATAATTTTATACAATTTATATTTATACATTCTTCTCCGGTAATTAACAAAACACTTAAATTTATTAATACTGCTGAATTTTTAATATAGTTTATCTCGTAGTAACTTGTATGATTTTTGTTATATTGCACTCTTTTTTTTTATTTTTATTTTATTTTATGCATTTTTTTCTTTATTTTATTTACTCGGAATTTATAATTTGTAATTGTTGAGGTATTATAATTTCAATATTTGTAGCTATTTAAATTTAAAAAAAAATTATATATATATTTTTTTTTTACATAATTCAGCGAAATAATTGTCTTTTCAGTTTTACTGAGTAAACAAAAGGCAGGCAGTGTTGAAACTCAGTTTGCGTAAGTGATAATATTACTTAAAATTGAAAAAATAACATTACTCAATACATATTGTATAGATCAACGGTTTCCAAACCGTGCGTGGTCATTCCCTTAAAAGGGGTGGAGAGGACTAAATATTGTATTTAATTATTTTTAGACTATTTATGTGGTGGATAACAATTTTGTTGAAACATTTATCTTATCTCATCTACACAAATTTATTTACACATAATTTTAGTATTACTTTAACAGTCGTAGTATACACATAGTATATGTTTTACTGACGTTTTATTTTATCAGAGTTGAGTATGGACACATTTTTCAATATTGAATCAATACACAAACAAAATGAAGACATTAGTAATGAAGAAAATATGACAATAATTACTTAGTTTTTCGTTTTACTTACATTAAAATAGACAACGAATAACGTCCTTAATGTGTTATTTGTTTGAAAGTATTAGCTGCTGTTACCCAATTTATGCTACTCAATAAATTAAAACGTCATTTAGAAATTAATCATAGTACATTAATTAATAAAACACAATGAATATTTTGAAAAACAACTTTGAAAAAAGGAAAAACAATCTTCCACATTTTTATCAAACAGACAAGTATTCCATTCAAAGCTCTTTAAGTTTCATATAAAGCATCATTTTTAATGTACAATGAAAAAAACCTCACATGATTGTGAAATAACTTATTTTACCGTCAGTGATAGAAATGGTTTCTTCTATGATAGGGAGAATCTGCTGCAAACAAGCATAAAAATATACCCTTAACCAATAATACTATTAGTCGCAGAATTCATGATATCTCTGATAATATAAACGAGTAGCTTGTTAATAGATTAAAAATCAAGCATTTCGCGATTCAGCTTGATGAAGTAACTGTTAAGACGCAATAATAAAGACGCATATTTAAAATATTATGTTCGGTTTTTGGACGGAATAGATATTATTGAAGAGTTTATATATTTTGTAAATCTATTTAGGAGGTGCTAAGGCTAATGACTTATTTGAGATCGCTCATAACTTTATGTAGAACATAAAAATATTAAATAGGAAAACTGTTTTGGTGTGTGTACAGAAGAAGCTCGAGCTATATTTGGTAAGTATAGTGGACTTCAGGTTTAAATTCGACAAAAAGCTCCAGAATAAAAAAAGTTTAGAAGCCGCTGGGATAGATACTAACAAATTGTATTTATACTATTTTATTTAAAACTTGAGCGAATAAAGGTATTTAAATACGTGTTCTAAAACTTTTTACTCAAATACTTTACAACACTGCCAATAAGTTAATAATATTTTACTAATATACTTAAATATATATTCTCAAACAAATTAAGTACAAATGTATATAAAATTAAACTGTTAACTGTTAAGTATTTTAAATTGATTCATATCCATATCAATGTTAAATTTCTTTTAAAATATGTGTACTCTTATTTTGAATTTAGAAATAGTTTAACAATTGAGATATTTTGTAAATGTAGCAACTACCTATATATTGTATTATATACTTTCCAATGAAAAAAAAATGGTTGTGTTATTTTTATAAAATACTTAAATAATAATATAGCAAGCAAACAAACTGATACATTTTATAAATATAAATGTTTTTACTTATTTATTTTTTGTAAAATATGAATAAATACTGATGTTACATGGATGGTTGTAAAATTTAAAGATAAAAAATCATTTTGATAGTTTATAATATTTTGAAATAGTTCAAAAATTCAGTATTTTTTAAATTCGAAAATTACTTTATAGTAATATTCTAATAGTTGATTTGTACAGTTTGAGCAATAAATGTCATTTCAATGTATTTTGGGTTAGACATTTCACATGAAATTAATAATTTAAAATATCTGTAATAATCAGCGATAATCAAATTAGTTTTTCAAATATTTTGAACATTATTAACAAATTATAAAGCTATTAGATTAATTGACTGTTGTAAATAAATAAACAATAAAAGAAGTATCTAAAACAAATTAGGTACTTACATGAAATGTTTTCTTCACTATAGATACGTTTCCGGACATGGTGGCGATCATTAAAGGTGTCTGTTTATCATTGTTGGTCGCGAATAATGTGTTCGGGTCTAGATCTACAATGCGTTCGACTAGGTTTCCATTTCCATAGTAGCAAGCATACATCAGGCAAGTCCATCCTTTTTCATTCGCTGTATTCAAATTTTTACTGTGAAATTAATATTAATTTAGTAAATAACCAATATTGTTTCATAATAATAATATAATAATAACTTCATTCCTTTTTTAATAATGAATCTCCAGTAGGTTATAATTAGAATAGTTTTTAATAAATTTAAGTTACATTGACAAAACAAATATGATCTCAATATAATAGTATCTAAATATATACATATACATATATAAATTCGTAAAGCTTAAAATTCGTAGTTTTCTTGTTAACGTTCTTACTTATATCCGTTTATATTGGAAACATTGTTTGTATTGTTCAAAATATTAGAAAATCATTTTGTGTTGTAAACGTTTCAAATATTTAGCAAAAACCGTGTTAGGGTTTTTTTTAACACGAGCATGATATATATTTTAATATAATCGTTTATAAGTGATTCAAAGTGTAGCCTGCATATTAGAAAAGTGCAATGTTTCTAGATGTAAACGTTATAGCGGTGTTAGCTGTATATCCAATAATAAGAAGGGATGGCTTTAGGCTTGGCAGTAGTATATAATTTGTTGTCGTAACTTTTCTGTATATGCATCGTGCACAAATAACATGTATTAAATTACTATTATTTGAATTAACTGTAACAATTATGTTGTCATTCAAGAAAAAGTGCTACAGAAAAAACTCAATAAACTATAATTATATATATATATATATATATATATATATACATTTTTTTAAACAGAATACTACCCACGTACTTGAGATATATCTATAAAAGAACACTGAGTAAAAATTAAAAATTATTGTGTTATAATAACAACAAATATGAATCTGAGAATATATCCAAATTATCAAAATATATTAACGTGTACTAATCTTCATGGGTGTTAAACATTTTACACGTACTCTATTTTAAATGGTAATGTATATGTATAGTGTATATAAATTGTTTAAACGTTTATTTTATTCCAAGTAATAACATTAATGAATAGGTTCATATAATTTTTGTTACAGGTAATACAAAGATGTATTTTATTCTATTATGAAGTATGTACAATGGTAATTTAGCACTACTTTTGTAATATTATTGGAAATAAATAAATAGTATTTTGATAATGATGACAATGAAATGTATTAGAGTATGTTTTGTTGTTCCCGTTTGAGTTATATTATTCAGTTTTGATAACGTGCAACGAAGGAGGTATCTTTATAATGGTTCAATGATCGTGCACGACAACAATCTTCTGACGACAATACTTATGCAGTTTATTGTTTTTAAGAGGATTTTTTTTAGTAAATATATTTTATTCGACTATTTTAGCCTAATCTAAAATTACTACAACTAAAATTAATGTAATCTAACGAATTAAAAATGAATATAGAGTCTCGGTAATGAAGGGATTATTTTTTAAATTTGTACGTTTATTTATATACGTATAGTATTTATATACGAGTGTTTCAATTGTATTGAACAATGTCGAAAACGAAATTGTAGCATAATTCATTTGAACAGTTAAAATTATAATTTGGTTTAACTACCCAATATGCGCACATATATTTTAATATTTAGACGAATCGCTATCCTCCAACTTTTAATCCTCGGCGGAAATATCTATATCGATTATATAATATACATATATTATGGGTTATATAACCTTAACCATACGTAAAGATTTCTTTTAAGTGTGCGTTTAATGTGAACGTGTTATTATGTATTTTTGTAGCGAGATCTGATCTCTACACCACTAATCGTTATGACGTTATAAATGTTATTAAATTATGATAATTACGCCTACACCACTCATGCTGGTAATACTCTTGTAATTGGTTTTATTGTCACAAAAACAACAAAAACAACAAAAAAAAAAAAACGACAAAAATTCCATATCGAAAAACCGATAACCCATTCGTGTTATAAATAACTATGTCGTGTATATGTGTGCAAAATTGTAAACCGCATCAACCCACAGGCGGGACAAGCGAGCAAGAAAAACGTATAAAATAAAATTTACCACTAAAAGCCAGGGGGCATAACGTTCTACTCTCTACTTGCCCTCTTCTCGTTTTCGACGACTGCCCTTGGACATTGGAATGCAGTGGGAGATTAATCGGAACGCAGACCCCAACTGTGCGAAATATGTTTAATGCAAAATTATAGAGAAAAAAAAACAGTTTGATATAGACGCGGGTTATATGTATATACATATATAATAGTTAAATATTGTTTTGATTTAACATAAATTACATGTTATTGTAATCTAAGATTGATAATGTACGTGCAATCATATACTATTTTTTTTTTTTTTGTCGAGTTTGAAAAACAATATATGAATTTTACCGTTTAAATACAAAGTTGTTATAATTGGCCATTGAAGGTTTTACACTTCCACAAACAGGTTGACAGATCAATGATACATTGTTCACGGCGGTAACAGGAAAATAATGGAATTATCTCTTTCGCAACAATAATTTTAAACGATTAACTGTGAAGTGTATATGAAACGAACAAAGATTTCATTGAAATGATAAATTTTATTATACCGACATGTATCTATGCGTGTGATTTTTTTTTAAATATTATTATTACAAGTCGTTATGACCAAAAGTATTTCTTATTAAATTTATAATAAGTGTACGTCAAAAGCTACGAGATCTAGGTAAAAATGATGAGATGTTCATCCAAAAGTAATCGAGTTGATTAACAATTTTCGTATTTTCTAAACAATATTGAAATATCATTACACCGGAAACGTAAAAAATAATGATTCGTTTTGAACGAAAAATAAACAGAAACTGAGACATTAACAAAAAAAACATGGTTTTTAGAAAAAGAACAACGTTTTATTTTTTATACATGGCTAAAACCAAATGAACACGTGATGAAAAGATATCCAAAAATGAACGCGGTAAATCTTCTAAATGAAATATGTCTCGTGGGTACCGATCATCTAGCAACATATAGCAAACTTTATGCGTCGTACGATAAGCATTACCCGTAGAGATTTTAACAACCTTTCAAACGCCGCGTTTTATGATTCGGTTTTTACTACATTCGTTTTAAAATAACCGTAGAAAAACGGTAATTCGAACGACAAGTATACACGTTTTGAACGGATTAAAACTGTCCCGGCGTTTTCAATCAAACAATTGTTGCCGGTACGATCCGTCATGGCGGGAAATTCGTCTCGCATCCTGATAAGTTCGTAGTTTTGCGAACGTTATCTGAAACGAGAACGAAACTACGTTCCGAACGCGTACGACGTGTCGAAACCGTCATCGGTGTGGGTTGCTTTTTTTGTTATTGTTTACGCGGTACTTGGTTCGAAACAAAGTCATATATAGTCTGCGCGGCCAAACTGATCGCGTAGGTTCGTTTACAACGGTTCATCCAATCTGTTTTTCGACAACGAATGATAATCACGCGCGCGATTCAATCGATTTTTCTCAACCAAAAATCAGTTATCGTTTATTCCGAACGATTTAATTAATTAAGCGGATAATGTACGTGCACACCGTCAACACACGTTCGCCGTTAGAGCCGAGGTGAAGTGATTGTCGTCAATGCGGCGGTATTGATGGTCGTATCGCTGACGTCGGTTTTCCCAAAACGCGCGTTTATAACGCCGGTGTTATTATATAATTGGACGACAACTGACTGTCATTCCTGGGTAAAACACGCGACGCGGTACTTATTATTATTATTATTATTACTACTAGTATTTTTTTTTATATGCTCCGTGGGGTATAATCAAACAAACGCGGTCGACGGCGGTCTCGGATGTTTAATGTCCAAGGCGCGTAGAGTTACGTTTCAAACGCCGTGTTCGGGCGGGTGTGTAATATTATTATTACACGGGCGGGCATCGTCGTGACCGATCGAAACGTTCGTTATCATTCGTGTTGCGGAGATCTCGCAATAATGATACGCCCGGGCACGCTGTCGACCGCTGAAGGATTGTCGGATGGAATTCCGAATGAAAATCATGGACGTTTAGAGAGGAAGGAACGAAAGGGAAATGCCGCTGCAACGTCCCGCCGGTCGTCGCCTTACAACCGCGTGACGCGATGATTCGATTCGATCGTTACCTCAACATGTCGGTCACCTTTGGGTGATTCACCGTGCACGCCGTGTACAGGTCCATGGTAGTGCGACGCGACGTGAAACCGCGAGAACCGTCAGGTCGGACGGAACTGACGACGGGAAAGAAGACGAAAACAAATCGCCCGGACATAAAACCACACCCGAAACGTATTGCGCGTGTATGAGATATTGTTCGCGCGGCCCGCGGGACGGACAGAGTTTATGGCGTACAAGCGTACTGCCTACACGGTCGCGCGTGTTACCGCGGCAATAAAATATCGTCGTCGTCGTGGTCGTCCGGCGACGCGCAACACACTCGCCGGCCAACAATCGATCAGACGATAATATTTAGTTCGTAACACGTGTAAGTTACGTCTTATCGTCAATCAACCCACCGGGCCGGACGACGGCCGGTATTTTCGTTCCGACGGCACGTATTTCCCGTCCGCCGTTTGTTTTTCGTCTATCGCCGCGCGTCCGCGTCGCGCCGATTACCGTTTTGCGCCGTTTTGCGCGCCGAAACGCTCGGGGGGGGGGGCGGCCCCCTACCGTTCCGGACGGTTTCGGTGTTCCGCGTACGTAACGGCGTTTAAATGACGTTATTGTCGCGTACTCGACGTCTGATGAACGCGTGCGCGGTCCGCGGCCGGGCCGGACCCCCCCCCCTACCCTCCCCGTGCCCGTAACCCGTCCCACGTGCGGCCGGTGCGTGATGGTCTCGTGCGTCGTTCGCGGCACCAGACATTTTTTCTAAGGGTGGCAAGATCATGGCGCATTGATCATGGAATCGAGTGAAAACCCGTCTGTACACGGGGGGTGTAACGTAAATTAATGAAATACATGGCAAATACTGTACTATTAGCGTTGAAATATAATCAATTTCGAAATCAAATCGAACGGCAGTGTATTCCGTGGTGTATTATCTAAACGAATGCACATCAAAAAAAAAATACGACGAGTTACACGGCGAAACACATGAAAACACAGCTGACACATAAAAACTTGAAATTTAAGTTTTCGTTTGTTCTTCAACGGGTAGGGCAAAGGTGTGGCAAAACCAAATTTGGGTAGGGCGCTTGCCCTACCTTGCCCCCCTCTAGCGCCGCCACTGTTCGCGATCGACGTAATTTACGTCCCGTGACCGTCGCCGTTCGACAAATATCCCCCGCTTCAACGGAACAACACGTTCCCGTCGTCGGCCGTCTTGAGAACGTTAAGGGCGGAACACGCGGAGGCGCGCATCTCGCCTGGTGTCTGTGACGAATTCGGATTTTCAATACTCGTATATATGTATATATGTTTTTTTCTTCTTCTTCTTCTTCTTCTTCTATTGTCACGGAACATTGTTGTGCACGAGAGTGAATTTTTATTTTCCGTTTTTCGAGAGCCCGGCCGGTCGTCAAAGCGTGCCGAAAGAATTCGAATTTGAAACGCATAAATAAATGTACGCGCCGCTGTACCGAACACAGAACTGACCGACTCGTGTGCCCCACACGTCTTTGTCACCTACAGCGATATCGTTTTACTTTCGTGGACAAAAAACAAAATGTTTATTACACGTGTCGGGGGAAAAAAAAAATTATACAAACGAATCATGGGAATGGTTTTCAATTATAAACCGAAACGTATTGAATATATATATATATATATATACAGAGAGAACAACGACTGAATAAAATTATGATATTATGTTTTACACGTTAAGGTATTATAATATGATATACACTGTTCTCGTCGTCGTTATTATATTCTCTGACGTTGAAATATGAATAATCCAACTCTAAGCCTGTCCCCGTCCGCGTGTCACGGAAATCCAAACACCGGCATTATTATTCGTATTCCATCGAGATTTATAATGCATGTTATCGGTGAGTTCCGAAACTCAAGCAGGATAAAATATACAACATTATTGTTATGGGCTATAGCCGTGTACGTACAGATGTTAGAACAAATTCATTAATACTAGTAGTAACATTAAGTACGAAGCACTTTATAATAATGAATACGTTATAATGTTAATCGTTCATATGAGTATTAGTGTACAATTTCATACGCATACATATTAATGTAAAAACGACATCAACGTAACTATATATTTGAATTATATGTTCAAAAAGAATAACGAAATCCATTATTATTCTAATAATGATGATCGCAGTAAATATGTTTGTGATTATCTTATTTAACGTAAATAAATTGTATACGATTTTATTGATTTTTTATCTAATTTGATTATTACAAACTACAAGTAGTTATGTGCTTTGTTTGAACATATTTAGACGAGTTACATGTTGTTTTGTTGAAACTAAATGTTGATAGCTGTAAATGTACCAATTAATAAACTATAAAGTAATGTATTATAACTGAGTAAATGTGTTTGTATATTATATTTAATTTCGATGGGTTAGAAGTTGAGATGTCAAGAATTTGTATTATTTATTAACACAATACCTTTGGTTGAAGTTGAATTTCTATGAGCGTTGTGATTAAAATGGTATGATACTATTATTTTTTTGTCGTTAAAAAATCAAATGGCTTTTTCAAAAACGTTCAAGATGAAATAACGTTTAATAGTAGAAAATATAAACTTCGGATTCCGACCGTTTCATATGTTAGAATAATTGCACTCGGGATTTTAAAAATTGTGACTCACTGGTTGAACTTAGGATTCTTACTAATATGCATTATTGGAAATAGCATCCAAGTTTTGTCCAGTTTTTTATCGGAAATTAATAAGATTATTTTTAATTTTTCGTTTAATGGTAATTCATACGATTCGTGTATTTCGTAAATTGTTTACAGTTTACATAAGCGTATTTCATTAATTTACAGTTTATTTTGTTATTGGTTTTAACACTTATTTTCAACGATTTGTAAATAAATTGTCGACTCATATTTGTTCCTCATTAGTTTTACACTATACTGTTTTACTACAAAGAATCAATTATAATGTTGTATCATGATGTGATAATATTTTACCGGAGAAGAATTTAAGAATACGTATCCGTTGTCTGTTGTCAACTTTTATTGGAGTAATATATTTTTGTCGGTAGTAAAATGTCTGTTTTTTTTTTCACGGTCTTGATTGACCATTTAATTAGTAATAAGAAAAAAACCTTTTGTCTATTAATTAGGACTTGCGTTTATCATCAAACACCAAATAAAACCAAACACGTACAATGTGTGGAGTAAAACGTAATACCTACAATTTCACGTTTAAAGTTAATTATTAAATAACACGAAAGTAATACCTACCTGTATTTAATAACAAGCGTTTATATAATAGGTATTCATAAATCTTCAAGATTTTCGGCCATCAGGTGCGGCATGCGTATATTAAACACGCGAATGAAAAAAAAAAAAAAAAAATGATTGTACTCATACATTTTATCCGACTAGGAGGTTTCGTATTCAAACGGGTGACGATCGGGTTTTATCGTTCTTTTCGGGTTTTATTTCGTGTAAGTAATATAATGACACAACTAATAGCTAAATTGGCGGGTATTGTTAATATGTGTGTATTTATTTTTTTTTTTTTATTCGTTTGGAATTTTTACCCCTCGCCCCTTCCCGTCGAATAATCATAAACGGTCGCCGTAGCCGGTCCGCCGCGTCGATCGTTTCGTTCACGGCGAACGCAACATATTTTATTGCCTACGATATCTCGCCGTACAACAAAAACGTATCGCCCGGGAGTTGTACAATAGTGCGTCGCGTTGCACGTTCGCGTAAATAATATATTTCGTATACAATCTAAATACTATGTCACGGCGAATCGTACCGTGGCATTCATTGTCGGGACGCTGTTTGAAAAACAAAATCAATAAAAATTTCAAATCTTCCTACGTGTAGTGGTATTAGATAATAATAATAAAAAAAAATAAAAAAATAATAATAATAATAATAAATAAATACAAAAACCAAAAACAATAGCCTATTAAAAAGATACGAAGATTAGATTTGATAACCGTGCAGTTCGGGCCGTTCGGTAGAACATACATAGTTTCCAGTTATTTTTTTCCCCGCTTCGGGCGCTCTCGAGACCATTTGGTTGTAGTTTTCGTAATATCTTTCCGATGATAACGCCTACGTATTATATTATTATATACTGTGTTCCGGTCGTTCTGTCAAAAAAAAAAAAAAATACGATAGCGAGTAGCTGTATAGAGGCAACACGGCGAAATACTCGACTCGCTCCACTCGCCGTGTTTCAGTTGCACGCGGTTTATATCCGATCGCGATTCGACTTAACTGTAAATAGTAATGTGAATGATTTATGCGTAGATTTGTTTTCGATCGTTCGGGGCGGATCGTTTGCGCCCGTGTTCCAGGATCGAAGCACGCGTTCCCCGTCTGTATACGTTTCTTTTGTTCGTTTTTATTTTGACCATTATTGTCGGCTGCCCAAACGGACTGTCAAGTACACCGGAAATATTTTTTACGTCGCAGTTTCACGATTTCCCGTCGTTTTACAATTTGCGCGTCGTACGATCGTCTCGTTGTCTTTTGTGTACGGTCGGGCTGGATAAAACGGCTTGCCGATTCAGTTTTAAAGACCCGCCGAACGTAGCTCGCTCCAAAGTTTTCCTCTTATTATCAACTTGATCGTATCACGCAATGTTTTATCAAACGCGTACATCTCCATTTCTACATAAGTACCATAACTCCCCACCGGCCAATAACACGTGTCTGTTTTATTATTTCTGTTGACTACACGTATAAACGTGTCTTATTAATGTTAACGAATATGTTAATGTTAATGCTGTGTAAATGTATACAAAATATAAAAAAAAAGAAGCGAAATCGGCGTGATTAATAAATTAGCCAACTTTCTTAAAAATGTAAAAATGAACGTTTAAAATTTACCCAGAAATTAGAAACAGATTTTTTCACGTAAATATAATCAATTCACCCTGTAAAGTGAGTTTTTAGTTTAATCGCTTGCCTAGCAATAGACGTACAGTAACAAAGTATATGCTCGCACACGTGTCCACAATAATAAAATACGTTTGTATACTTACCAGCCGAACGAAAATCCTTTTTGAATTAATAATATTTCATTGTAATATTTGTTTTTATTCGTTAAGTGTAGGGTAGGGAAGGCCAACGCCGTCGCGTGGGGCCTACGCCATAGGACACCGGTCCCCGACCCTGTCTTTGTGTTATTCAAAATGTTTACTTTCACGATGAAGAATGACATGAACGCTCTTATGGTTACCATACGAATGTTATTCGGAGGTGTACACACGATGATTTAAGTTTTAGCCGTTTTATAGAAACAACGATTTGCTTCAAGTTCGTATAGCGGATTGCGACGTCTCGTATGATTTATTTACTTACCGCAGTATTCTTTACAATTCGGAACTGATAATAACTGTTTGTGTAGTCCCAAAAGACGAGACTAAATAATTACTATTGAAACGCGTAGAAAATAATATCACAAGTTTTGAAATATTCGTCTAACACAAAAGTGAAAGACGCGTCTTATTGTTATTATTATTATTATTATTATTATTATTATAGCGGTACCTGGTGTGTTCCTCCTCGTCTAATTCGTATAATATTTTATGATACAGTGATAATACACCATACACTATATCGATTTGTATACATTTATTTAATCGGCCGTGTACATCTACAGATTGTGTTAAACGTGTTTTTATGTTTTATAACGAAATGTTCGATAACGTTTCATGAAAACTACACACGGAACCGTGTATTTTCGGAAATACGGTGACAATATCACGCCCGTCAATCAGCAGCCTGCAGGTCAAATGACATCTTCATTTTCTGTACCGGAGATTAGGCGTAAAAGAACCACCTATATCGTAATAGACGCAGTCTATTGAATACCGTGTGGTGGTGTATAGGTGACAACGTATTCGGTCGAAACCTGTATCCACGTTTTTACGCGTGTGCAGTAACACATTATTATTATTATTATTATTTTGGTTTTTTATTGAAATGTATATCTTTTGTATTGGCACCGGCCCATCCGTTAATACGGTGTCGGGTGTACCATATTTTTGAACGCACATTGAGTGTACGTCCTATACATTTGTTTCCGCGTCGGGAAAAATGAAAACGAAACCGATTACGATTAGCCTAACCGTAAAACGCCGGGTCGGTTTTGTTTTGGTTTTGTTGGTAATGACGTTTTTAAACACAATAACGATAACGATGATAACGATAACGGTGATGATAACGCGCGAGTAAATTCGGTCTGCGCGCGAAGACGGGAAACCGATAAACAATCGAACCGATTAACTCTTGAAACGTTCGTGCGACGGTACTTGACCGGTCACGCGCGTGTACGACGGACACCCAAATACCGGGACGAACAAACACGAACAAACGAGTCTCGTGTATACAAAAGGTTGGCCGTCGAGTTATAGCCGAACACACGCTCGTTACGCGGCCTGCGACCGCCGCCGCCGCGCGCGTGTTTATCCTGCCACGGAATTTCTCTCCGTCTTCCGCGGGTTTTTCACCGTCGGCCGCGGCGGCTGCGTGTTCGTTTCCCGCGCGCGCGCGCACATTTCCGCGTGCACACGGCCCGAGCCGCTCGCCATCGGAGGACGCGCGTGGCGGACGACACCGCGGTTCAAATGTTTGCACGTTACGGTTTCCTAGCGGCGCGACAATATGGCAAAATTAACTTTTTCTGCCCCGAAGAAGAAGAAGAGAAATTTATTGAAATGATTCAAAGAAACATAGTCGTTTACGACCTCGCCCGTCCGAAACACAAAGATACAGTTTACGAGGACGACGTTTGGATTGATATCGCCGACACAATAGGAACATCTTATTGTTATTAGTTGTTATATTTAGCGATATTCATATTGAAACTAAAAAACAATAAAACTCACAAATAACGTCTTCGCGGCGAGAAAACTGTGACGATACAATAAATGTTAATGTGGACTGAAGTCCTCGGAGTTTCGTAACCGTTGGTCTCGGAAGCCTGTCGCGTCTAGGAAACCGTAACCTTTACGGTTCGGTAGTAACCCGTCCGCGGGCACCGCGGTGTACGGATACCGCGCGTGGGACCCGCAGGTCTTTTGAGATCGGCGGACGACGACGCGGGTGTCCGGCTGACGTGCGTTCGGCGGGTTCGGGCGAAAGCCAACATTTACTCACCGTTTCGTCGACACGGCACGGCCGTTCGTCAGGTCACGGGAGCGCTTATGTTGTCCGCGCGTAACGACGGACGCCGTTTATCGTCCGCAACCGTCCGGCAGCGCGTCGATTGATTGTTGTTTGAACGCGCGTATTGTTCCAGTGTCCTCCTAACCCGTCGTCCTCCTGCTCCACCTGTCACACCCACGCGACAGAGTACAAGAAATGTTGTACTTGGGCCTCAAGCTATATTTTCTATTATGGCCTATTGGCCTACACAAAATAATATGGTAGCGAACGGAAACTAAAACGGTTACAACTAAAAACTAGTGAATAAAAAAAATTTTTGGAAAAAATTCACGCGCTGAAAACACGTGTAGTAGTTCACAAGAGTATTGACGAAGTGGGCGTTTTTAAAGTAACGCGTAATTGAAAATTAAATATAAAGTACCTTCAACGAAAAATCGTTTTACGTTCTACATTATCATCAAGTTGTTTGGTTGGTGTAAGGTTGAAAATCGTAACATCAAGTCCCTTGTTCGCGTCCGTCACGTCGGCGTAAGGCCTTCCGGGAACGTAACGCCGCGCGGCGCGGACGCGAGGAAGTGAACAAAAAAAACGCGCGACGCTTGTTGCCTGTTTGCCCGCGAAACGGCTGCGGTGGTGAGCACTTAGCGGACGACGGTATTCCGATCCGTATGCGACCGATTAGCGTACGAAAACGTGGACCGGTTAGGTTAGGTTTCCGGTATTGAGGTCGCCGCGTGCGTTGATTTTCAACGATTCCGAAAAACGATCGTGTACGGACGATATTATTGTTACTACACTCGTAACGTTCCTCCAATCAGTCGCGGGTCCGGTCACGACGTCGAAATAAATCGTCTGGGAGCGAAAAGAAGACGACGCGACGGTCACGAGTCGGGCGTTTATTCGCGTAACACGCTCGTGCACGTATTATTTGCCGCCGCGGAACGGTAACCGCGACCGCAGCGGTTGAACCGGTGACGGGTGGGACGGGTGGAAGGGTCTTATTGGGCACCCCGTCTGTTTTTTCAGACGGGGTTTGTGCGCGCCTACGCTAGTTTTTTTTAAAATTTTTTTTATTATTTGTTTTCGAAGAGTAACGCGGGGGACGGTATTCGGTTTTACACGGCCGACGAGATATGAAACGATACCGTCACGTCGACCGGATACCACGTACTGCCGCCGGTCACGGACGATATCGTCAGTATCCACGAACGCGCGACAGTCGGCCTGTGAGCCGAACGGTTCTCTCGTTTTTCGCCTCGTTTTCGGGCAGCGACGGACTTTCCGACTGCCCGCACCGTTTACGAGAAGAATGTACCGGGGACGCGACTGTTTCGTAAGCCTCCGGAGCGCGACCCCCCCCCCCCCCCTCGATCCAACCCGACCGACCGCGAGTGGACACGGCGTCGCGGGCGGAAACGCGTAAACGCGGTCGATTTTCGTTGTCAACGGACGCGTCGCCGGCGCACAACGATAACGGTTTCAATCGCGTCGACGTTCCGGCCAAAACGTTTGGCGAACGACACCGCGCCGACTATTATTCCGCGGGCACAAACCGGCCCACAGGTGCGTGCAGTAGTCGGCCCGTTCGAATGTTTCGTCTCCGGACGGTCTTCTGGACACGACGTTTCGTCGGTGTCCCGTATAACCCTCCCACTCCCCCGTCGCGCGTACGCACGTTTCTTCACGGATTCGGACCTCCGCTCCGGCGATTCGCTCTACCGTATTATAACGTATGTCGGTGCGCGCGTACGTTAGGTTAGGTTATACATATATATATATATGTGTGTATGTACGACGTGTTTTTTTTTTCTCCCCCGAAAATACGTATGTTTTCAAGAGCGACGGGACACAAAATATTGAATACCGTCTGTCTGCGGCGACCCGGACGGACGCGACGCCGACGCTGGCGTGTATTCTTTTTTCGTTTTTCATTATTTATTTATTTTTTTTTTTTTCGTATTTATATACGTTTTTTTACCCGCAGAAGCATTGCGCGCATACCTGCGCTGAAGGAGGGGAAAAAACACACACACACACACACATACAGATGTCCTCTTATAAGTCATTACGAAGACACGGCCGACGCTCCGACGTACAACATATGATTTTTCTCGAGGAGTCCGCGACGAGTCGACGGACATAATATGAGACGCGCGGTTACAAACGTTACGATAAGATACGTTTTAAACGTTCCGCGGCACGCGCGTGCTTTTCAAACGACCGACGGGACGAACGAAAAATCAAAACAAAACGTCGATAACTGTCTACGCCGGGACAGCCCGCGCGTAAACGTTTTGTCGTTCTGGTCGGCCCGTGCCGGCGAGGTGTGTTGACTTACGGCGGCCGCGGTCGACAAAGCCCGGGCGACAGGTGCGCGCGTGTATTATTATTATTATCATTATCGTCGTCGTCGTCGTCGTCGTCGGATTGCGGTCGTCGATTACCGAACGTGTGATAAACGTTTTCGCGTTCGGCCGGTCGCCGACCGTCCGCGGACGCTGCCCGCCGTTCCTGACACGGGACGATCGTAAAGAAAATTACGAAAAAATTATAACAACAACAACAACGGCGATAATGATAATAATAAATAGTGCAAGACGACCGGACACAAAGCGCGGCGGACGCACTCGCATGAATGGGCGCGGGCACGGCGTACGTCCCCCCCCCACCACCGCCGCCGCCGCCGACGCCGACACCGCGAACCCTCGACGCGCCGCGACGAACGTCGCGGTGCCGTCGTGCGTGCGTACGAGCAATCCCGGTGGTGGGCGAGTGGCGAACGGGGTGCGGCCATCTTGAATACCTTCAACCGGTGGAACCCGCCGCCGCCGCCGCCGCCGCCGTCGTACACGTCCGAGAACGGCAGTAAAATACTCGAGCACCGTCGTCGTCGACACGGCGACGACTGTACCGCGCGCGCGTACGACGACCGCGTCGTCACACGCACGCGCACGGCCGGCGGCGGGTTAATCTCGACAGGTAAAAACGGGCTCTCTCCGATCGGGCGAGGACCGGTCGCGGAGGGTCCGAGGGGCCCCGTCGCGGCGCGGCAATCGCGGCGGGCGGGCGGGCGTGCGGGCGTGCGGGCGGGCGGGCGGGCGGAGCGCGACCGCGTGGCCGGCGGGGTTATCGTATTATATATGGTGTGCGGAACGCGTGCGCAGAAGGGGGCCGACCGAAAGAATGTTTCCACTTCGGAACTGGCCGACGATGCGACCGTGCCTGGAACCAGTCTTCAGTATACGCACGCACACCCGTCCGTACCGTATCGTGTTGATCGCGCGCCGCGTGTCCGAGTGAATACAACCGTGTCGCGCGCGGTTTTCCGTAATAAAAAACGTGTTTCGTCGTTCGGCCGTGCGATCTTTTCGATTTTCCCCCGTCGCCGTCGCTCCGTAACGCGCGGTCGAGTGCGCGTAACCGTTGCCGAACTAACGGTCCCTACCGCCGCACATGGATTACGGTGGTGTCAGTGAGTGTTGTTGTGTGCTGTGGGGCGCGCGCGCGTGTGCGCGATGACCGGGTGGTGGTGGTGATACGACGTGAGCCCGTGCACACCATGTCATGGCGCGTCGCGACGATGTGCGCGGCGGCGGCGGCGTTTGCGTTGGCGGTCGGGCCGCCGTCGGCGTCGCGCGCCCGCGCCGACGCGGACAACAACGCTCGCGTGCAGTTGGAAGTGCCGGAGGGCCAGCCGAGGGGCACGGTTGTGGGCCGGATACCGGTCAGGCCGGGGTTCACGTACAGGTTCAACGAGCCGTCCGACGAATTCGCGCTGAACGCCACCACCGGCGAGATACGCACCGCGCAGATACTGGACAGGGAGTCGTTGGCCGACGGCCGGTACGATTTGATCGTGCTGTCCAGTCAGCCCACGTATCCGGTCGAGGTGCGCATACTGGTGGCGGACGTGAACGACAACGCGCCCGAGTTCCCGGAGCCGGTCATGTCCGTCTCGTTCCCGGAGAGCGCGGCGCCGGACAACCGCGTGCTGCTGGACACGGCCACGGACCGGGACGCCGGCGCCAACGGCGTGTCGTCCGACTATCGGATCGTGGCCGGCAACGTCGACGACAAGTTCCGGTTGCACGTGACGTCCAACCCGAGCGGCGAGCTCACGTACCTGTACCTGCAGACCGCCGGCAAACTGGACCGGGAGACGGTGCCGTTCTACCGGCTGAACGTGTCCGTCAGCGACGGCGGCGTGCCCACCCGGTACGGCTATCAGACGGTCGACGTGACCGTGCTGGACGTGAACGACAACCCGCCGGTGTTCGCGCACACCGACTACAGCGCGTGGCTGAACGAGACGGCGGCGCCGGGCGCGTTCGCGCTCCAGGTGTCCGCCACGGACGCGGACCTGGGCGAGAACGGCCGCATCACGTACTACTTGCCGGACACCGCGGACGCGAGGTTCCGCGTGGACCCGCACACCGGCGTCATATACACGACGGACGTGCCCGACTGTCCGCAACAGAACTGTCCGCACGCCGGCCACCAGCAGCAGCCGAAGGCGGTGTCGTGCCCGAAGAGCTGCGTGTTCACCGTGCACGCGCGTGACCACGGTTCGCCCATGCAGGACGGCCGGGCGTACGTGACCGTGAGCCTGATCGACGCGAACGACCACGACCCGGTGGTGCGGTTCCGGTACTTCCCGTCGAACGCGGCGTACGCGACGGTGGACGAGAACGCGGCCAACGGTTCCGTGGTGGCCGCCGTGTCCGTGATGGACCCGGACGAGGGGCTGAACGGCGAGACGACCGTGGAGATCGTGTCCGGCAACGAGCTGTGCCATTTCCGGCTGGAGTCGTCGCAGAGCTTCTACATCGTGCGCGTGCACGGCGTGCTGGACAGGGAACACGTGAGCAAATACAACCTGACCGTGTCGGCCGGCGACAAGGGCACGCCGGCCAGGACCGCGACCGCGCACCTGCTGATATACGTGAACGACGTGAACGACCACGAGCCGGTGTTCGAGAAGAGCGAGTACTCGGCCACGCTTAGCGAACTGTCGCCGGCGGGCGCGTACGTGGCCAGCATAACGGCCACCGACGAGGACTCGGGCATCAACGCGCAGATATACTACTCGATCGTGTCGGGCAACGCACTCGGCTGGTTCGACATTGACCCGGACACCGGGCTGGTCACGCTCGGCGGCCGGCTGGACCGCGAACAAATGGGTGCCGTCGAGATCAAGATTTCCGCGCGGGACGGCGGCCCCAATCCCAAGTGGGCGTACGCGCGACTGAAGGTCACGGTATTGGACGAGAACGACGAACGGCCCGAGTTCGCGCAACAACTGATCACCGTCAGGATGGCGGAGAACGTGCCGGAGCACACGCTGATCGCCACGCTCACGGCCACGGACCACGACCAGGGCACCAACGGCAGCGTGTCGTACAGTCTACACCCGGAGGCGCGGTACAAGTACGACGGCGCGTTCGCGCTGGACCCGTTGACCGGGCGGCTGACGGTCAGGACGCGTCTGGACAGGGAACGCGTGCCCGAATACAAGATCAGGGTGCTGGCCAAGGACCAAGGGTCTCCGGCCAAATCGTCCACGGCCACCGTCGTGCTGGCCGTGCTGGACGTCAACGACAACGACCCGGCGTTCTGTCCGCGGCAGTACGTGGCGCTGATGCGCGACGATCGTCCGACGGGCGGCGCCCGTCTGCTGGCCGTCACCGCGTACGACGACGACAGCGGAGACAACGCGGCCGTCGAGTACCGGTTGGCCGCGGGCGGCGATTCCGGTCACTTTTACGTGGACGCGCGCGACGGGTCGATCTACCCGAAGGGCGACCCGCCGCCCAAGTCCGTGTACCGTTTGAACGTGACGGCCGTGGACGGTGACGGTCGGCGGGCCGCCGAGGACGCGGTCGTCGAAATAATACGCAACGCGGACGAGACGCTCGAGTTCGACTCGGCCGGCGGATACGCGTTCCAGACGTACGAAGATCACGGCGGGCAAGACGACCCGGCGGCCGTGCCGTCCGGCCGGCGACAGGTGGGACGCGTCCGGATTAGTGGCCACGCGGCCGGCGCGGACGTGGCGTATTACGCGCTGAACGGCGACGACGGCGACTTCGCGGTGGACCGGGACGGCGTGCTGACGACGCGCAACGAGATCGACCGGGAAAAACGGTCGTTTTACAGCGTGCGCGTGGCGGCCCGGTCGGGCTTGAAATTCGGCGTCACGCTGGTGAACGTCACCGTGCTGGACGTGAACGACAACGAGCCGACGTTCGTCACCGCGATGGACGAGGTGGACCTGTACGAGGACGCGGCCGTCGGCCAGGAGCTGTGCGTGGCCAGGGCCAAGGACAGGGACGTCGGGGCCAACGGCCGGGTCACCTACCGGCTGGCGTCCAGGCCGGACAGCCCGTTCCGCATCGGCGAGTCGTCCGGCATCGTGTACCTGCGCCAGCCGGTGTACGCGGCCCCGGGCACGGTGCTGGCCGCCGAGATCGTGGCCACCGACTCGGGCAGCCCGCCGCTCAGCGCCAAACACGTCGTGCTGTTCACGGTGCGGGACGTGAACGACCACACGCCCGTGTTCGGCCGCGCGTCGTACGAGTCGTCGCTGTCCGAAGCCACCGCGGTCAACAGCCGGTTCTTCGGCCTGACGGCCACGGACGGCGACCACGGCGACAACGCGCGGCTGTCGTACGCGATCGAGGGCGGCGACGCGGACGGGAACTTCGGCGTGTTCCCGGACGGCGCGTTGTACGTGAGGCGCCGGCTGGACAGGGAGACTAGAGACTATTACGCGCTGTCCGTGGTGGTGCGGGACGCGGGCACGCCGGCCCGCAGCTCGTCCGTGGTGGCCGTGGTGCACGTGACCGACGAGAACGACAACCGGCCGGAGTTCGCCAACGTCACGTTCGACTTCCACGTCAACGAGAACGAGCCGGCGGGCACGTTCGTGGGCAAGCTGTGGGCGTCCGACCGGGACGCGGGCCGCAACGCCGAGCTCGCGTACTCGTTGGCGGACGGCAAGACGGACTTCTGGATCGACCCGAGGAACGGGTTCGTCAGGACGCGGCGGGAGTTCGACCGGGAACAGTTGATCCGGGCCGCGGGACACAACGTCATCCGGCTGGAGGCCACGGTCTCGGACAACGGCAAGCGTCCGCTGCACGACAAGGCCAAGGTGAACGTGTACGTGGACGACGTGAACGACAATCGGCCGCGGTTCTCCCGGCAACCGTACCGGGTGCAGGTGCCGGAAGGGTCGCCGGTGGGCGCGCACGTGTTGCGCGTGCACGCGACCGACGAGGACGACGGGCAGAACGGCGTGGTGCACTACACGCTGGACGACGACGAGTACGGCACGTTCCGGATCGACAACGGGACGGGCATGATCACGGTGAACGCGGCGTTGGACAGGGAGACGCGCGCGTCGTACACGGTGCGCGTGACGGCGCGCGACGACGGCCGGCCGGGGCGACTGGACGCCTGGACCACGGTCGCGGTGGACGTGCTGGACGACAACGACAACCCGCCCAGGTTCGAGGACGCGCCGGCGGGGCTGTCGATTTTCGAGAACGCGACGGTGAACGCGGAACTGGTGCGGTTCCGGGCCACGGACCCGGACCTGGGCGCCAACGGCCTGGTGCGCTATTCGATCGCGTCCGGCAATCGGCGGGACGCGTTCCGCGTGGACGCGGTGACCGGGGCGCTGTACCTGCACAGGCGGCTCGACTACGAGGACGTGAACGCGTACGTGCTGAACGTGACCGCTTACGACAACGGCAACCCGAGGCTGTCGTCCGCGGTGCCGTTCCGCGTGTCCGTGCTGGACTGCAACGACAACCCGCCGCAGTTCCCGGCCACGGCCATCGTCCGGCAGATCACGGAAAACCTGGAACCGGGCACGCCGATCGTGACCGCGACGGCCGACGACCCGGACTCGGAGCTGAACGGCCTGGTGCGCTATGCGATCACGCGGCAACAGCCGGACGACGGGCGGCCGCCGTGTTTCCGGATAGACGAGACGACCGGCGTGATCAGCACCGTGCTGCCCATCGACAGGGAGCGCGCGGACACGTACCGGCTGACGGTGCGGGCGGTCGACCAGGCGGTGCCGCCGGCCGTCCGGCTGTCGGCCGAGAAGACGGTGACGGTCATCGTGGACGACGAGAACGATAACGCGCCGGTGTTCGTGTCCGTGGACACCGGGCTGGTGCGGGACAGGCGCGCGGGCGCGACGGTCATGCGCGCCGTGGCCAGGGACCTGGACACCAGCACCAACGGGATGGTCACGTACGAGACGGTGGGCGGCGACACGGAAATGTTCGCGGTACACCGGACGACTGGGGCGATCACGTTGCGGCACGAGGCGCCCGACCGGCCGGAGCGGCGCGCGTACAAGCTGACGGTGCGCGCCACGGACGAGGCGGCGCAGGCGGAACGCAAGTCCGCCGACGCGTACATCACGCTGCTGACGGACGGCGCGGACGGTGCCGCCGCCGCCGCCGACCACGGGCCGCTCGCGCTGCGCACGGACTACGAAGGGTCCGTGTACGAAAACGAGCCACCGGGCACCAGCGTGTTGAGGATGGACCCGTCGGCCGAGCACGTCGAATATTACGTGGTGAACGTGACCGCCGGGCCGGACGGCCGGCGGCAGGCGGATCGGATGTTCTCCGTGGACGTCAAACTGGGCGTGCTTTACACGGCCGCGACGCTGGACAGGGAGGGTGGCGCCGACCGGTACGTTGTGCACGTTTACGCTACTAACGTCGGATCGCAGACACCGAAAACCGGTCACATTCAGGTATTTCGTTTATTTCGTATTATTACTTTTTTTTACTCTTTCCCTCCCATTCCCCCCCATCCCCCCCCCGTTGCGCGCGTGCGCGCACCGCGCTACACGACGTCTCCCCCCGCTTCCCCCCCGCAAAACACACACCCCCGCCACCGCCGCACGCCTAACCCCTGTCCCATCTACACGGCGTCCGAAACTTTATCATTATCATTATTGTTCGCTTACTGTTATATGATTTATTCGATAGTTGGCCGGGCCAGCAATTAGCCGGGCATTCCGCGTTTCGGTAGACCGCGGCGAGTTCAAAGTGGACCAGTGGTAGTAGTAGTGGTAGTGGTAGTAGTGGCACTAGTGGTAGTAGTGGTAGTAGTAGTAGTTGTAGCAGTTGTAGCTGTTGTGGTTGACGAATGTTTGTCGGGTCGCGGGAGGAGGGGCGGCCGAAGTCGTGAAATTTCGGCCGGAACAATGGAGGGAAGAATGTGCGCGCGGTGCGTAACGCGCGAACACGTCCGACCGTAGGGCGCACTCGTCGCCGTGGAGCGTACCATTGTGGGCGCTCGTCGGCGTCCCGTCAATTCGTATTTTTTCGGCACTAAAACGACGGCCGCGCACGGGTTTCGACTCGGCCGACGATCGCACGACTGCGCTATAATAACGTGTGCCGCAATCATAAAAACACGCCCGGACAGAGTGTGAGGATTGACGAAAAATTCGCGATCCCAGCTGCGTCGGTTAACCGTTATACTATCACGCGTATTAACTACGTGACCGCGGGATATGATTAAATAATAATCGCGGGCTCCGCGCGAACGCCGAGCTTTCGTGGTTGGGCTTTTCGTTGCGTTTGCACGAGATCACTACCGCGCTAGTAAAGACGTCAGACGTATATGTGAACGTGAAAAGTTCACCAACTCGTTTCACCGATAACTTAACTTTTTCAATCCTCCTCCTCCTCCCATTTAAACGTGTATTGCTCTCTCGGCCGTCATATCGAATAAAATAATAATAATAATAATAATATGTGGTCCACTACGACGTTACGCACAAACGGAGCAACATACGTATTGCGTAAGATCGTTTGAAAACACTGCGTGTTTCGCGCTAATCTCCACGACGTATGCACGGCCAAACCATCCATTTCCGTCCATTTCCACGTTGGACAGCGTTATTCGGGGTACGATGCGTTTAAAAACGTATTAAGCTCGCCGGGATCGAATGGTGTTCCGGTAGAAGACGGGTTCGACTGTATAATGTTGTTGTTGTTGTTGTTTTTTTGACGAATTCTCCGAGTAATATATATATATATATTTTATTTTCGTTTCGAGGTCGCCGCATTCTGCCGATCGCTATCGGCACAATTAAATGTTTCGTACGAGTATATGCGTTCGCGCGGCTAACGACTTTTTAATGGAAATCGGACAGCGGACGCGCCGGACAAAACGTACCGTCGAGAATTCGGCGCGATAACGGCCGTCGAGAATCGTCTGGAACGGGTCGCTTGTTTCTCGGGAGTTTGTTCGGAGACAAGCGCGGGGCCGAAGGAATCCGTTTCAATCGAGTCGCGGTCGAAACGAAATAAACAAACGCACGCCGTCCGAATATACATGGCGGACGCTTTTTAACCGCGTCTCGTGAACCATCGATCGTGCGCTCACGGTAACCACGCCGTTGAAATATCCCGGGCGTTATCGGTGCCGACCATTTTGTTGGGCCGCATTCGCGCGTATCAGTTCTGCCGGACGTTTTGGGGACGGAAGGCGCGGCCGCGGCCCGTGGTCGTTTGGCTCGGTCGCTGTCGCTCTTGGGTTCTACCTAAGCCCGATTGTCTAACGCGGACGTTGGCGCGGGGACGCGAGTGAGCCCGACAAGACGTCGCGTCCGTGCGCCTTGCGATTGCGTTCCTCACGGACCACGTCCCGTAACGGTCCCGAGGGCGTTTCGTGTACCGCCGTTGTGCTATTCGGGTTTAACAGTCGGGCAACAGTGGGCGGCTGTTACCCCAGCCGGGGCTCCGGCGGCGAGCGTTGTCGATGTGACGGCGGAACGCGGCGTTTCGCAGTCCAAGGTCGCGCCTAAATATTTACCGGCGTTCTTCCACTGTACTTGTCGGCCGTTGATTGCCGTTCCTTGAACGTTTTGCGTAGCGTCGATCACAGTGGCGGTGGTCAAACGATCTGATCACTGAAAACACAAGTCATAATTTAAGTATACAACATCACTCTATTAAATAATTTTATTGTTATTAAATTGTTAAATCTATTTTTTTTTTTTTATTTTGCCAATTCGTCCAATACTTCATCTCCGTTCTAACCATTCCAAAATAACATAATTACACAATTGATAAATATTAAAGTATTAATGTTATTATATCAAACATGTTTTTAATGTAACGTTGTAGAATAAAATACGTGTTTTATGTTTAAACTGTTAGTTAAATTATTTTCCAGTTATAGTTAAATATTTACCTCAATTATAGTGTTTTTCAAATACGTTTTCAACCGTTTTAAGGGTGAAAACATCATTTCTGGTTCGGCTGTGTATAACAAAAAGGTCATACGGGGGATATATAATCCCCTCACACCCCCCCCCCCCCATCCCGTCTGACTACCATTGATTGGTCACCAAACAAGGGATAGCCGCTGTTTTTTTCTGCGTTTACCGATGGTCTCCGACATCTCTCAGCAGTGGCGGTTATATCGAAGTCTAAAACCTAACCTAAATGGACGAACTCAAATTCAACGGTGTGAACTGACGACCTCCCCATTATCGGTATTAGAAGTGTATGGCTCATAATTAATTACGGACAACACCGGATATTTTAGATATTCTATAATATGTAGCCGGTAGGTAACGAAGTGACGAGAACTCCAAGGGGGGTGGGAGCAATCAAACCTATCGCCCGCCCCTCTAAGCCGTGGCGTGGTCCCGTCGGTTCGGCGTTGATGTACACGTTTGGGGCCGCTGGGGTTTGGGCCCTTACAGGTCGTGTGCCGAACGACGATTTTGAACGTCACGCCGTGCCGTACGAACACGACACGGTGGCATTTGCGGCGAGTGAATATGCGCGTGAGAATCGTTTTTGACGAGCGGCGTCGACGGGGTCGGCCACGTGTCTGGCGGTTATTAACCGTAGGGCGCGACGAAGTCGACAAAACGCGAGCGCATGAAATGTAAACACGAACGTGCAAAAGTCACGAACGATTAGCGAATACAACTCGTTGGGGGGGGGGGGGTTTCTCCCGTTCTCCCGACGTCCGTTCGGGCGCGACCGTTTCGCGACTCGTACGCGTACAACAGTGCAACGCGATCGCGAAGTTTCAGAATAATTGTAAACGCAAATCGGTTGTTTTCGGGAAACGCCGCACGGGGTCACGTAAGGATTGGAACGACACGACCGGTTAAGCCGAAATGACAAATGTGCTGCTCGGGTGCCTTTGCGGTCGTCGATTTGGCTTCCGGTCTTCGCAACGTACTATACGCGCGGCCGTCCCGGCTAAATACACGCGACCCGGTGTGCGGTGGTCGTGACTTACTTGGCAATTTTTTTCGATACGAGAACGTTAGCGGGCGACGTTCTTCTTCCCATCCGCGTGTTAGATTTCCTAACCTAACCTAACCACGTAGCGTTCATTGCCCACACACGCCGTCCAGATACCAATGTCCGACACATGTCGTCTTTGTACGCGTAAAAACGTCGACGGAACCGTGTTTATCAATTCATCGTCACCCGAAATCGTCGTCGTCGTCGTCGTCGTCGTCGCGTTCATTGTCGTCCGGTCCGGAACGTCATGGGAACATTTCCCGTTTCGATACAGTCCACGTGTACGTGCGCGTGTCCGTACGCGATATTTACGAACGTGCCGCCGGGGTTTTCGGGGAATCCGCGTCCCTATTTCGTACTTTTATTATTTTTTTTCCCGACCGTATTCGCGCGCGCCGTCCTTTTCGTCCCGTTTTGTCGGGCGGTAAAAAAAATATTCCCTCTCTCGCCCGCCCGTCGAAATATCCAAAACGCGTCTTTTGTACGTCGTTTTTTTTCTTTTCTTCCATTTTCATTTTCATACAACGTACCGTAGGTAGTCGCCGCGTATTATATACGCGTATAACGATAATAATAACGATAATAATAATAATAATAATAATAATAATAATCATAATAATAATACGCGCACGGTATTCTCGCGGACCGGCCGAACGAGACCGCCGATCTCGCGTTTACCCACACGGTGTTCCGCGGCCACCTCTCGCCCAGTCGCCGTCCGTCCGGCCGGCCGCCGCCACCTCGTCAATCTCTCCGTCGTGGCGCGTACGATACGGCCGCCGACCGGCTCGCATAATATATGCTACGTACGGTACAAATCTACCGGACGATTAAATACAAAGCGCGGACGGCAGAGATATATTTTTATTATTATTATTATTATTATTATTATTTTTTAGCCACTACGTCGCGGGGTATCCGTTCCGTAATATATAATAATAATAATAATAATAATAATATACATATTGTATACGTATATACACACACACACACACGCGCGCGCGTGTATTATACCGGAGGTATCGTGTTATTCACGAATATTTCTATAAAACCGGCCTACGGGCGGCGTACACGTCGGACGTGGATCGCAACGTGAAAAAAAAAATATATACGTATAGATATACATATAGATAGATAGATGTACGACGGCCCCGATAATACGCGCGCATATTATAACGTACGTTTTATTATTCGTCGGTTTAATCCTTTGGGTAAAAACTGTTGCGTTCCGTCCGTGTAAGACCCGCGTGACTTTAAAATGTCAAGGTTCGAGAACTGACAGCGCGTGTGCGAGTGTGGGACGTTTACACGACGTCTGTGTGTGTCTCTCTGTGTGTGTGTATAAAATAAATAAAAAATCAACCACGGAACGTGTCTGTTAAAGACTAATATTATTTTGGCACGGCGTACGAGAATTTACGATTTTATGGCTTTTTATTATTATTATTTCGTTTTTTTTATCTTCCTATATTATACGTCGCTAATAAACTATAATAATTTCGTAACCATCGGAAATTAAGTTCGCTTTTGAAGAATAATTGTAAACGTTTGTTAATATTTTCAAATCATTTTTTTTATGTTCGCGTACAGTCTCGCCGGCATTTCCTTGGCTTAATTAATCGTAAAATTTAACAGCGTCGTTTATCTTGTTGACTCAGGCCCCGTTAAATTGCCGCGGAACGTACAACTTTGATTTACCGGCAATTTCCGTCCGCGTGTAGCAGATAATATCTATGAAAAAATCCACTCTGCCGGCCAAACTGTATTTGGTGGACCGTACGAATAGGTGTTCCGTTGCGCGTTTCGTCGAAATACCGTCCGACCGTTAAAAACGTAAACAGGATTGCCCATCGTCGACGGACTTTACGAATATAATTCGTAACCGGGTATTTGTTAGCATATCAATTAGCCGATTTGGCGTTTTGACTAATGCTCGTCGTGGTGGTATTCAAGAATTAGTACGACGAACGAGATGTATTTCGAAATCAAATTGTCTAACACTCGTAATCAAGATTAGGACGTTTCCGACTATTGAAAACACGTTAAACATGTGTCCGTGTAAATTATTCTAATAAGACTTTAAACCGTGTCAGGCACTCGGACATGGGATTACTGAATCAAAAAACACAACGATCTCTGCGAAACTATTTAAAACGACAATGATCGAAAACCATCCGAAAACATTGAAGTACGCGAAATAACGTTCGAAATTCGAATTTCTCGATAGGTAAAACGAACTCCAATCTGAAATTGTTCTCGGCGTTCAACGGAAAATAAAAAAATGAATAAATAATAGCAAACGGTTCGGTGCCTGAATGACACGTTCGGTTTTAAAATCGAATTTCGGACACAGGTGTAAAAAGTTATATTGTACGCCCAATCGTCTATTTGATATATGATATCCGGCCTTTGAAAACGTCGAGGTGACCGAGGGACTGTAAATCCCCCTATTCTGTAACAATATTATTCTATACCAGCTGTGCCGCGTACCGCGCAGTTAGCACAAAAAGAGAATATATATATACGTATATATGTATGGGCACACAATTCCAACCGTGGCAGATGTTCAATTGATGAAGAATTTAGCGCGCACGCTTAAATACGATTTTATTTTATTTTATTTTCGTAAATCATAGAGATTTTGTACGTGAATACCCCGTAGGGGTATTTACTGCATAGGACAGGGGGGGATTATGCGTTAAACCCTCCTCCTCCTCTTTCACCCCGGGTATACGTATCGGTGGTACGCCCATATTCGAGTTGTCTGTCAGTTGCACAAACTGCCATATTGGAATGCGTACATAACTCGTCGGATAGATATGGTTAACGTGTACTCCAACGTCTGTGTGTGTGTGTGTGTGTGTGTGTGTGTGTGTGTATAAATAGTATATATATAAAAAAAAAAAAAATTGTTACTTACGAAGGTGAACAATAAACAGTATCCTCTTATGGATTCGAAACTATTATTGTACGTAATTCCGAAAGTAAATGACTATCCTTTAAAGAGTTAAAACGCCTTGAAACTTTTTTCTTTTTTTTCTTTTTTTTTTTTATGGTCGTTGTTCTTTTCGATCCGATGGAAACGATTGCGTCTGTTCAACGGTTTATCGGAATCGAGGACGGGCGTGAAAATAAATAACATTTTAATAACGTTCCCGTGCTCCTCTGTACGGGTTTCGCACTTATAAGAATGCGATCGCGTATTAATTATAACGTTTAAAATAATTGTAATCGGTAATCCGCGCGACCTAATCGCAGATATACCTGTGTATTCGTATACTAACCTAACCTATATATATATATGTGTGTGTGTGTGTGTGTGTGTATATGGTCGTGTGGTATATGCGTAGGCGTACACAATGATGTATTATGTACCTGCACGTCATCAAATTCGAATAATTTCCCATCGTTAATAATTGGGTTTACCGTCAAAATATTTTACACTACATTTTCGGGAATGGGAAAACTATTAGAATGGGTTGCGCGTCTATGAAATCTGAACAATGTTTACGTTACTATTATTTTAAATAATTGTTATAGAAAAAAAAAAAAAAATCACCATAGGCGTGCGTACCCACATACACATACGTATACACAACTGTATAATACACAATATAACGCGTGTTCGTAAAATAAATCTTTTCTTTTGAAATGTATTCCATGTTGTCAGTGTTATTAGTGTGTTGTAAACAAAAAAAGAAAAGAGAAAAAAGTGAATTTATAATACGAGTATAAATATATATATATATATCTATATATCGGTATGCTAATGTGTTTGAGAGTGCTTTCCAGTTATCGTAATCGGGGGCTGTTCAATAAAAATCGTTTTTATCCATTTATTCTTTTTGGATTTGCGCAACAGTAAAATGTGAAATACGATTATTGATAAAACCGAGTTAATTAGGAAAATTACACTTTATGAAAAGATCGCGCGCGGTCGTTCGAGAGTTGCGCAACGGTCGGACGTACACGTACCCACTTATATACATATTTATAAACACACACACGCGCACACACACACACGCACACACAGGGTTTAACGTGTTCGGTTTCTTCTTCTCACGGTCGAAACAGAAGTGTACGGACTATACCACTTGTAGACGATAAATTAAAGCCGACAGTTGAAGATTTTGGCGTGTTGTCGCGGTCGCGCGTGTACCTACTTATACGTTCACGTGTGTGTGTGTGTGTGTTGTGGAGACGAAATATTTCAAAATATATTGTTCACTCGGAGGCGCGTTAGAATACAAGAAGAACCTTAAAAAAGACGACCGGCACGTGTCGCGTGCGAGTAGAGAAAAAAAAAAATACACGTGTCTACGGAAACGCGACCGAACACCACGACGCGCACGCCCGCCGCGCGCTTTCCCGTGGCCTTTCGCGGAACGACACGATCGCGTTTCTCGTTTCTCGTTTCTCGTTTTTTTTTTTTTAACGACTCGCGCGCGCGCGCGATAACATTGAAAAAAAAAAACGGAGCCGTACGTCGATCGCGATCAGTCGAATTCGATTCTGGACACGCCCACGTTCTCACGACACCGTCCGAACAACCGCGTGCCGTTTCTCGTACCGCCATTGGACCGGGGGACCGCGGTCCCGGACTTACGGGCGCGCGCGGCGTCGAAAAAAACCGCGCCGTAATTAACGCGGGTACGTGCGTTCCGCAGACGTCGGGACAAAAGACCGCGGCCACGCGCGTTTGTCGGTATTGTTTTCGCGTCGGATTTTCGTTCGGTCGGCCGGTGGCCTTTCCGGGGCGCCGCGGTTATTGAAATGAAATCGAGTGGCGATAATTGGCGCGTACGAAAACCGCTACGTTATTGTACGCGCGCCGGTCGTCGTCTCGCGTGCGCTCGAGACAATAATATGAGCGGCGGCGGCGGCGGCGGCGGCGGCGGAGAATCGGCGTCCCGCGAGGTATTTCGCCGAACGGATAATGGGTCGTCCGCCGCGATACGGCGATGAATATTTCATACGCGGCGGCGGCGGCGGCGGCTCGCTCTGCACAGTTATAAACGCGCGCGCATAATATTACGCGTACAAACGGCCTCGGAATACTCTCATTGTCCGCGACAGGAGGAAAAACTCGAAATGAGGAGGAGGAGGAGGAGGAGGAGAAGAAGAAGAAGAAGTAGTAGAAAAATGCTACTGTCACCGATGCGCGGGTAACGCGATATTCCCGTATGCCGCGTGCGTAAACACAATGAACCGAACGTGGGTTATTGTACGACGGCAAAAGCGATATTTGACGATATCTCAATGTTCGTTTGTATGCGCGACCGTCCCGTACGTCTCCGTGTACCGCGGATGTACGCGCCCCGGCCGCCGGTACGGTACACGCGCCGCGTGCGCGCGTACTCGCAATAAAAAGAAATGCTGCGAACCGCGCGTGGGTCGCCCGCGCGACACGCGACCGCCGCCGCCGCCGCCGTCGCCGCGGTGAGTGCGTGCGTGCGTGCGTGCGAAATCGCGTCGGCACCGTTCACCCGGCGCGGTCACGGACATATTCCCGGACCGTGTTTGTAGTGACGCGTTTCGATTTTCGAACGCGAACGCGACTCCTCGACCGGCCGCCCGCGATACGCGCGTACAAACACCTTCGGTCCGACAAAAGTGACCGAAGTTTTCGCGTACGTTTTCGCGTACGTTTGGCCGTGCCCGTGCCCGTGTCTGTCGTCCGAGTTCCGGGGAGTCGCCGCCGGTGCTCGTCTCTTCTTCCGGTCCGTATGCGGCGTCCACGCGATTTCGCTTTCCCGGCCGTTCGGAGTCGCACGGGCGCCTTCGTTTTTTTCTTACACCGGCCCGTATCGCCGCATTCGCGTGTGTCACAGCACCGCGTTACCAATCGACAACAGCGAAAAACGTCGGCGACAATCGTCCGTGCCCACCGCTGCGCCGTTCACGTACATCCCGACAAACGACAGACCGTCCGGTTCCGTCGCTCGCGATTCATCGAGTTTTTTTTTTGTGCGTCGGCGCCAACCGCCGGTAACGAGTTGCTTAGAACGATGTGTAGCTCTTATTATTATTATTATTCGCATCGGTCGACAAGAACGATTCCAAACGTAAACGGACGGAGTCGAACGTTTCGTGTACAATCGCACTACACTACGCGCCCGTTGTTCCGTTCGCAACACGCGTCAGAAACAAAATTAACGAAAACGATAAACGACGACGCGGAGAGTCATATGTTTTATAGCTGGAGAAAGTATACGTATATTTTTTCGAATAATGTTTGTTTCGAAATTGGTTCGGACGTTTTTTTTTTTTTATTGTTATTATTTTTTTGGATGGGGGGGGGCGTGAGACAGGCGGGGGCGGTTCTGTCGTCAACGTGCCGCCGCTATCACCGACCGACTCTACGCGCACGCAATCGGGAAACGTAACCTTATAAATTACGTCGTCCGATATATAAACAATTTACGTCTTATACACACGCGCACACAATATACAAGTGTATATATATATATATATACGGAGAGAAAATGAGAGAGAGAGAGAGAGTTCAGGCCGTTCTAATTTGTGTTGGCTATGCGAACGAACACGATTTATACATTATTGTTCCGACGCTTACATTTATGCGGATTTAATTAACTGCAGCGATATAAACGTAATGTTGTCCAAGTCGTATTTTATGTATTGCCGTAACTATTGGTTTGTATGTCTTGAACAATCCATTCTAGTTCGAATCGGTTTGTCGTTTTCATTTCACGTGTTAACTCGAAAACAAATGCACGTGATACGTTCGCACCTTATAAATATACGACGACGACGACGACGACGACGACGGACGTGTTAAATTCCCGTCGTGTTTCGTTTCGCTCTCGAAAAAATATGTTTTGATCGGGAAAACGCGGTACAACAATAAATCACACGAATCGAGCGTATCCACGTGTTCGCGGTACAACAGTTTGTGCAGCATTACCATATCGGTACGGCCAAAAAAACTAAGCCGATATTATCGTGTCGGGCAGTGGCGGCTATCCAGGAAGCGATTGGTGTTGCTGAAGATACTTCCAGAGTACCGCCCGCCCGCCCGCCCGCTCGGGTCCGTAATAAATCGTTGATTGTTTCACAAATCGGCCACACCTATGTAAACATTTTTCTTTACGAAATTGATTGCTGCGACGAGCACCGTCTATCCTTAATTCACACATTTTTTTTTCTTTATTATGTTTTACTACAGGCCCAAATTTCAAATTTTGAATTAGTTATAATAAACATTCACTTAATACTCATACAATAGTAACAAATGATACTTTTTTTTTTTTTGAGTTTTAAAAGTATTAATTTATTTTATGAGTATTATATGATAATTAAATATAAAATGATTTAACAAGCGTACAACATATAGCAACGTTTCTAGCAACGGTATTAATGTTATGCACTGCATCGTGTTACACTTGTTAAAATAAATACGATTTTTTGGAAAGAAAGAAATATTTTTATTACAAAAAATATTAAATTATTATCGATTAAAAATACTTGGCTAATACTGCACTCTGTTGTGTGACATTTTTTGAAATGTCTTTGTATTGTACATTAATCTCACGTTCGCTACTAATGGCCAACAAGATCTACTGATCTTGTTTGGTTCGAAGCCTTGTTGTAATCAGTTTTAATTTCGAAAATGACCGTTCCGTTTGAACACTTGTTACCGGTAATGTTAAGCAAATCAGTAGACCGGTATTCAATGTCGAAAATATATTAGATAAACGGTCTTCTTGAAAAATCCTAACCTAAATTTTAAACAATATTTTTCACTAATGGGTCGAGTAATAGTAGTTAATTAATAATCGTTTTCGTTGACTACACGGAATCTACCCCCCCTCCCCCCCCTACGAAACACTTGAAGTATACGATGGCCGCCACTGGTATCGGGTCTCACGGTTGTCTCCGGTACGGAAAATAAAAACCAAAACGTCCGCGTAGTATTTCGTAAACGAATATCGCGAACACGCGTCTATGTTTATCGGACGGTTTTATTGGCGGCGGTGCGGCGCGTGTACACATATGTTATACATTATTATTATTATTATTATTATTAATTGAACCGTCGAGAAGATCGCGGGGCCACGCTATAACATCGTATTAATCACCGATCGTAGGCATTCGTGAAAATCGCGACCGGATTAAAATCGGATAACACGTTATTGATCGCACTGTTTATGCGCGTGTATATATATATATGTATGTACACAGGAAATAGGTATAGCATATTATAAATACCTATTAAATGAACTATGCCCGTCGGGAGTAGTTTCGATCTCGCTTCGGGGGGAGGGGGGGGCGATTTGTGGTTGGTGAGGGGGGGGGGAGGATAGAGGGTCCGGCGATATTATTATTCCCCCCACCCCCCAGTGCTTGATATTCTCCGTTCGCGGCCGAATCCGGTAGGCCCGATAATAACGTTCGATGTATATTATAAATATGATAACCGTGTACGCGTGTGCGCTTGCCCGCGTCTCAACAGAGCGCGTCGGGTCGTGCGCATAATGATTTGTTTTTCGTAAGCACGTATGTTTTTCATTAATTCCGGGAGCACCTTTACGCTACAAGCCGGAGAGACGTATAACCATTAAAGAAAAAAAAAAAAATATCTAATAGCCCGTTCAACTGTATCACTCGATCCTGTTGTTGATTGTTTTTTAATAGCGCGGAGGCTTGTACGCTGCGACGATGGCACGCGGCGGCGGCGGCGGCGCGCGCTTCCAGAAATTAATACTTATTTTCCACCGTGACGGAATAATGTAGCCGTCCGCGTGGTTTCTCTCTCGGTATCTTCGCGAACTCTGCACGCGATATCTTTACGAAGAAGAAGACGTCGCGGAATGATACCGTCGATATCGTCCAAAAAAAACCGTACGTTGTCGACGGTCGTCTCGTCTACACCGGCGACGTTTCACCGCGTCCGTTGTCTTCTCGTCCGTTCCGTTTCCGACAACGTTTACTAATCAAAATGTACCCGACGCCGTCTTCGTGTGCCGCGCACAACGTTATTATGATTATTGTTATTACCTATGTTTTACAACAAACCCAACGTGTCGGCGGCTACGGGTCGTTTATGCCGTGCACGAAACCTACACACATAAAGCAGCCACAATTAATCGTGTCTGAAACGCGGCGCGTACGACTGTGCACGGGAAGGCATATTTTATTTTCGGTTTTTTTTTTTTTTGTTTTAAACCAACCGCCGCCGATAAACGTGTTACCCCCACAAGAAAAAAAAAACGAAAAAAAAAAAAAGATTCCCATAGAAAACATCGTGTATATACATTTCGGTATAGTAAACTAATTAACATCAATTGTACCTTTTTTTTTTTTCAATGCCTGCGGAAAGACTCGTTTAAATAACAATGTACCGCGCAGTAAGAATGTATTTTTTTTTTACCCGTTGAAAAAATGTGTGTACGTTACTTTTTGTGAAATTCAATGTCTATACCCTTATTTTGTGAAATCGTCGATTCTCTAGAGGAACGGACGAGTGAAACATAAAACACAATTTATCGATTTCAATATAACGATGTTAAAAATATGTGTATGTACTCGTATTTGTACGTTTCATATTCAGTGTCTTAGACGTTTTCGTACGTATTTAAAATTATATTTCACTTCGCATAAATCAAGCAGTCTGTTTTGGTGGTTCGTGAACTAGAGATAAATTATTAAACGTAAATAATAATTAATATAAATAAAATAAAAATAGTATTTCGTGTTTCAATGAAGTATTAGCGAAAGTGAAATTATTAAATCGTAAAACCATATTAAACACGATAAAAATATTATCATCATATAAAATACGATTATAACAAATATACCGTACAGTTAGTGTTTTTTTTTCAACAATTATTTTGAAATTAAAAATTCGTCAGAGCTATATCGAATAATTATTTGAAAACATAACATTATGATGTTCCTTTGTTAATGTAAAACTTGACTTACTGTGGGATTTATTTGGGAAAACAGGTTTCGACAACAATTTGTACAATGAAAAACGCTGTCTTACCTTGAAACTGTCAAGCCCTCAAATTATTGTAATAATATATACGTGTGTGTACGTTCTTATATATAATACAATAATTGATAGGTGTATATTTTATCTTAGATTAACCGGTGTATTAATATTTGTTGAGCCCCAAAACTCCAAAATTACACATCACACTTTTGTCACGACCGCGGTGAAAAACGTAACCCAAACAGAATAAATTCATAATTATTTTACACGTAACAAATTCGGTTTTCGGGGTAAAATAATATTTACGCTTTCATAACTTTACACTTGAATTCACAAGACAAATATTTCCTAGGTCATATTTTGGCAGCCAATGGAATATAGTATTTATACGCACCTAATTTTTGAAGAATTGTTGCTACGAAAGTACGTATAATCATCTCGACTGTGGCAGTCACTTCCGCGTAGGGTATTTTCAAAAACGAAAATTATATACCTTATACGGAAATGCAAATGGTTTAATCTCATCGTTTCCATAACACGCAAATTAAATAATTACTGTTAATTATGAGCAATCGTTTTTGACGACTATAAAACGATAAACGACGTTATTTAACGCGAAGAAAGAAAAAAAGGTTGCGCCCGGACGACGTGTTTCGAATACCGGCGAACAGCGCGGAATACCGGGCAACGATTCGATTCGGTAATACTCGCGGGTATACGTCGTGTATAATAATAATAATAATAATAATAATAATAATAATAGTGATAGTAATAGTAATAGTAATAGTAATAGTGATATACAGAGGTATGTGCGGAGCACGGCTACGTGTGAACCGTGTATCGTTTGAAAAATCATTTCTATGAGAATCGCGAGAAAAACCCGTATACGAACGGACGGAAGAAGAAGAAGAAGAAGAAGAAAAAATCCATAATCCCGATCATTTATCCGTGTATTTTTATCGGAATAGCTGATATTTCGGAGCAGGTGGAAATCGTTTTTTTTGTTTTTTTTTGTTGTTCCCATAAAACGTATTAACGCGCAGGGGCCAGTGTGCGTGGTAAAGCGGACGCGCGTCTGTGTCGTCCTCGGCTGTGCCTTAAACGGGATTGAACAGTGGATAGTTTTTCTGGTCGTCATGCTCCGGCGCGATTGTTCGGATCATTAAAAAAAAATAAAAAAAAAATAATAATAATAATGATAATAAAAGTAACACCATTGAACGTAAACGCACGGCGTTTGAGAACATGATCCGGAACGCGTTAAGTTATTTTAATAAGATAACATCGATTCGAATAAACGCGTGTGTTATTCCGAGGCGAGATGATAATGGGAACGAAAATGTGTGTGCGCGCGTGTGTGTGTGCGCGTGTGTGTGTGATACGCGAGAAGAGCCAATTAGCGTCGTCCGGCTCCCGTGGGACGAGCGTACGCGCGCGTCAGAAGCCGAACGGCCCGACAGACAACAACGACAAATGAACCCCTTTTAATTCCGTTTGTTTCCGGTCTGTTCCAGGTGAAAGTGAATGTTCTGGACAGGAACGACAACCGTCCGACGTGGCCGAGCGCGCCGGCCGAGTACAGGATCTCCGAGGAGGTGCCGGTCGGCACGCTGGTGGCCACGCTGCAGGCCGCCGACCCGGACTTGGACACGACGCTGACGTACGCGGTGATCGGCGACGACGACTCGTCGTCGCCGTTGACGGTGGACGCGCGCACGGGCGGCGTCCGCGTGCGCCGGCCGGTCGACAGGGAGACCGGCGCCAGGCACGTGCTCGCGGTACGGGCGTCCGACGGGCTGCACGACAGCGACGCGTCCGTGGTGTTCGTCGTGAGTATTATTAGCACACGCCGTCCGGCACGAAACGTACAACGGTTTTCTCGCCATCCGACCGCCATCGGGGACCGCGAACACTTGTCCAGACGTCTCCCGTCCCCCGTCCCCCCCTCGTAAGACGATTTTCCCCGCCGCGTTGGACGTGATGCGAACGTGGACACCCGGAGTGGTTCACGTTGGTTTGATTCAACGCGCGTGTGAACTCCGTCTAGATCGTTCGACGGCTTTTGCCGACGTCCGCGAGGTCAGTGACCCACCAAATCGCTTCAAACCGACGTCGGAAACGTAACGGGCCGATCGCAAATTGGTTTTGACGATTTGCAAATCGAAATTCTGTTTTCGGCGAGTTCTCTAAGACTTTTGGTCGGCCCAACCGTCCGATTAAAGTGTGCCGGTACAGATAATACAAACAACTAGTAATCGCTGGTAATCCCGAAACCAAGTGTGTCCGACCAATTTTGATTTTACTATCGTTATTTTCTTCGTTAAAACGACTAGGTTTATGGCTAAACATTATATTTTCATTCATACCGCGGCGACTATCGTTAATAAGTTAATAACTAAAAAGCTATTGTACCCATCATTTTCTAAAACTAATTAAATTATAATATTAAATACATTTTTTTTTAAACTTAAATATACTAAAAGCAAGCGGCGAAGAAAACCTAAAATTGATCATGATAAAACATTCGAAATCTTAACAATGAAAAGCGATCGATTATTTCAAACAAACGAAACATTGAAATCTATATTAGATAAAATATGGATTGAACTTTCAAACGATCTTGAAAATAAAATGACCCCCAATATATATATATATATGTAGTGCTGTATATCAAAATAGATATGCATGGCATGATCGTCTTCGTGATGAATGTGGTTACATTGTATCAAATAATGATTTATCATTAGATCAGAAACCGAATCATTAACTTTAAACTCGAAAAAAAAAATGGTAAAAAAAGTTTTTAATGCCATCATTCTATTTTCTGCATATTCCGATATTATTCCATGTTTAACCAATTATAATCGAAAACAAGATAAAAGATCATACAACATTTTACAACCATATGTTTGGTCTGATGCTTTTATTAGTCAGCATCATTTACCGTGTAATTTTATTTGTAAAAGGGTCAAAGTTACTGGTGATGAAACATCACAGTAAACATTTTTTTACTTTTCAAGCAAAATGTAAAGACTGCAATTCAAATTTATTTGGTTGATGTAATAAAAAACCAACACACTAAGAACCATTTCATTTACGAATTTTCGACAAATGATACGCGTAGTGAAATTGATATTCATAAGTCAAAAAGACCACTCATGGGCTCAAACCTTATGGGAATCGGTAAAGAGTTAGAGACAGAGATATTCCATCAAACTGGAGAAGAAATAATGTTGATGAGATGGAATTTAATCAGATATCGTCCCCAAATCTATATAATAACAATACTTTAAGCAAAGTAAAACAAGTGTATTTAGATAAAAAATTGGGAATAAGTAAAACTAACATTATTGAGCCACTAATAAAATTAAAGCACATTTCGCCAAAAATAGAATTTTAATTTGAAAATTTTTAAAACCAATTTGCAATTATTTGCAATTAATTTACTACATTTCAACGTTAGTTGATGGGGTTAACCTCACAAACGTCTTTTACTGCTTTACAAGGGTTTCGGCTATAAACCTACCAGGTATAAGGCTATCAGTTCTTCACATAATTCTTTAAGTCCGTCCGTCTCATCCGCGGTCGACCCCGTGGTGTTCTCCCCTCCGGTTTCCGGTCAAACACTAGTTGGTTTGTAGCATTCTCGCGTCGTTGCCCGGCCAACACTGTTGAAGTCTCCGAGCGTTTTACCAGGTCGGAAACCGGCGCCGTTTCCGTTTCCTCCTCCCGTGGTTACTCTTTGTTCGATTTTCTTCTCCACGCGCCGCCCGTCATCGAATGTCGATGATCACATATCCTTCTCCGTGTTTTGTTTCCAGCAGTAAACTCAATGTCCTCCCTGTGTTTGTCTAGTAACTGTACACACTTACAACCGCTCGTGAGAGTGGGCCCTATTTATTGTCTTACGAAATCTAGTATTTGTTCAGTTCAACACGCGTATTCACCTAATTTTAATAGTCGGTAAACTATTAAAACCGGTTGTTTACGTTACGTATTTAAATATTAAAACTCGGTTAGTTATTGTCCACGAAGGGTTCGTTACTGTTATTTAAAAACATATGTTTCTAACCAGGTAGTTATACAAGTACAGTTTGTTTAAGGATATATTCACTATGCTTTATCGTCTTGGAGGAAATTTACATCCAGTCATCCAAACTATATATATATATTGATAATATACTACACCGATTTTAGTTTCAGTTCAAATTATTTACTCCCGTATTAATTGTTTTATTGGAATTCCGCAACGTTTTTTCACCTACGCCGGTCGGGATCATTATGCGCACATTCATGCGGAATATATCCATTTAAAAGTCGTTGATTTTGTACCGATGTCAAGAATCGATTTTAGCGAGCGTATATTTATATATATGTTAGAAAAATTTGCATCAGAAAAATAATTGTTTTTGTTTTTCGTACGAATAATCAGATTACGATTTGTCGATGCACGATAACCGCGCCTAAAATTTATCAATGGTCACGTCGATTTTTCCCGTGAGGTCAAACGTTTGTACGGATCTGATCTCGCCAAACACGTTCTATTCGTCGGTTCCATGCTTCAGCACGTGCCATAAATTCTCGTAAAATAATTCCACACTCCGCAGCATTTACACACACACACACACATATATATATATATATATATTATATAATGCAATCATGCTCAAGCATCACGCGATCTCCAACCACATATCCGCTTGTATTCCATTATCTAGATAGATTACGTTTTTAAATTTACATATTGACTTTAATATACTTATTTAAACCGTTGGCGAGTATTATCGCGGTATGCTACCGTGTACCGACTTCTTGAGAAATGATATTTACGAGTTATATAGTTGTACGGGTTCGTGATGTTTAACCGGCAACGTAATAAAATACCGTGTATAAGTTATTGTTATTATTTGTGTTTCGACCGTGCGTTCAAATCTCCGCACTGGGAACGAAATCAAACGGTAAGATACGATATCAAAAAAAACGCAGTCACAGAAATCTGAGCATTTCATCAGAGTCGGTTGAAAACCACGCGTGATATCGAGTAGTGTACCGTGCCGCGGCGTGTTTACACATTCGACGGTGCTGATAATCCGATAGGAATGACCGGAACACTGCCCGTGTGATCCTCAAACGCGTACCTTCGTTACAAGTTACGATATCCCGCTAAATAATGCGCTCGTACTGTGATTGTACACCTCGTGTTTTAATTCGCTTAGACACGATAATTACGGGATAAAAGAGAAAAAAAAAATAAACTGTATACGCTCGACTATGAAATAAAAAACACCATCAGTGATTAGTTCTCTGGTAGTTCGATTTATCTGATTCGATTTGCTGTTCCGTGCAGATCCTCGACACCAACGACAACGCTCCGTCGTTCACGAAGAGCGTGTATTCGCTGGACGTCAGTGAAGCCACGACCAGAGGCACGAAAATCGGCGACATATTGGCCGTGGACGAGGACGAAGGCGTGAACGGTGTCGTCACGTACTCGGTGATCAGCGACTGGGCCAACGACGTGTTCAACATCGATCCGCACACCGGAGACTTTTCGCTGACCGGAAAACTGGACTACGAGGAGGTGAGCGCGGCGCAGCGGTGGACGGGACGGGACGGGACGGTGTTGATTACGGGGACAGGAAACCCCGTGCCGCTCGCGCGATCTCTCGACCCGACGGGTTTTTCAGATTTTTCGATTTTCAGCGTTTTTTTAACTCCACGCGATTATAATGCCCCTCAGCCGACCTCATCACGATTTCCTTATTAATATGTTGATTTTGTCGAACAACAGGTGAGATTTTTATTACTTGTGTTGATTTTCCGAAATATCCACGTTGTGATTTTTATTTTTCTCACGTTTCGGAACCGTTACAGGTGCACCGTGGTGACCGCACTGTCGAAATAGACATATTGACTCGTGTTTCGAGTATTGTCACGTACATTTTTCATTTACAATAATTACGTACTGAATTGCTGTATATATGGAAAAAAAAAAAATTTAAAGTAAACGTTTTTTCATAACGTTTATGAAATCACTTTGGTTCGAAAACATGGTTATGAATCAAAAAAAATTTGAATTCTAACGTGACAATTGTTTTCCTCGTTTTGATCACAGTACCGTCCACGACTTTGCCGAAATCGTGCGTTCTCGACAGAGATACGTAAGAAAACCGTCTTTCGTTCGCCCCCATCGCTTTACCCGGTCCCAAGCGCGTTTCCTCTTCGTCGCGGCACGGGGTCCGTCACGCACGCCGCCGGGTACCTACGACGGTGCCCGTGCGAACAGACCGTCGCGTCACACGTCCGGATACCGTGGAACGCGAATCGTGACTGACGCGGAGTGCCCGGCGTGGTTCTGTTTGTTGCGTGCGACACAGGTGCAGCATTACGTCATGACCGTGCAGGCGCAGGACGCGGGAAAGCCGATGTTGTCGTCGACGGTGACGGTGTACGTGAACGTTATCGACGAGAACGACAACGCGCCCGCGTTCGAGACAAACGGTTACAACGTGGACGTGTACGAGAACGTTACCGTCAACGCGGCCGTGGCGTCGGTCACGGCGACCGACCGCGATTCAGGTAAAAACAAACAAAAAAAAAAAACGTTCTCCCCGGTTCGGACCGCGGTCGAATGCTGCCGACCGGCAAAACGACACGTGTACGGGGATTCGCGGTTTTCTCTCGATCCGGCAATCTCGAATTGGCAAGACGGGTGGTTGGACGGAAATCAAAAGAAGCACGGTAATACAAATGTGCTTTGCCGGAGAGTCGAACGTCTGGATTGACTTGACGTCCTGTTGATAAAAATGAAAGGCACTCGGCCATTCCGCTACCGTTCGGTTGTTATACCCCGTCGGTATAACGTGATCGTTCCACCGAACGCGCGCTACTACTACTACTCGGTCCGCTGTTCGTTTTTTTCTTCTTTTTTTTTTTCACGCGGCCGAACCGTCGACGACGAGCTGTCCCGCTCGATCGTCTCTCAGTTGGGTTTTTGTTGATCGGAAACCATATACGACTACGGTAAACGACAACCATTAAATCCCCCACCCCATTAAATATCAATTATCTTTTTATTTGTCATCACGTACTTCAGAACATTCTATATAACAGACGAAAATATTTTCGACGATTGCAAATTGTTATTCGTTTTGTTTTCATTAGTGTCAACGACACCCGTCTTTCTATTCGAGTCCACTGGTCTCCTCGCGTCGTACCTATATGTTTGAATATATGTATAAAACATGTATATTGTATTATTTCATTTCGAATAAAATAAACGCGAGTATATATATATATATAATTAATAATTAATAATGTTATGATTCGCCATTTTTCGCAATAATATTTTATGAAAATATCTATTAGCATTATTCTATTTTTTATTCCCTACAGAATATTTTAAATAAAACGTGACACATTATTATATTTATTGATTTTCATACATTTTATTTTTAATTCCTTAAGTTTCAGAGAATTGTTGAAAATTCTCTGTGTACGTTATAATATACATTAGTAAATATGTTAAAAACTCCTTTTCGATAATACGTTATGTATATTATATAATATATTATTATATGATATTTATCAATTTCGTAATAATCACAATTGTTTGAAAAATTTAAGAGATAGTTAATTGACGATTATATAACGTTTCGATGTAATTCTGTGATTTGCAGACCAAATTTACGGGTCGACTGTTGAAACATAAACGTATTTAAGTGTTTATTTTTATCGATTGCGTTTTTTATTTCGTTTTGTATAAATAATTTTTATTACCTTTTTATCCACATTACAGATATTTATTTATTTTTTATATTCTATTTATCAAACGCTTCGTTAAGAACTCATTCGTTTTAGAATTTTTCATTTAGTTTTTTGTCGATTCTAATTTAGACGTTTGTCGTCATCTTTTTTTACAACCAAAATGTTTACGCTGAAATATGTTTTTTGTCAGGAATCAATGGAAAAATTAAGTACTCAATTCAATCGTTAGACCAAGAAGTTCACGATTTCGCTATTGATCCGGACAATGGCACTATTTGGCCACATCGCAGTCTGGACCGTGAGACCGTGGCTTCATATAATTTCGTGGTGATAGCCAAGGACGGGGGGAGCCCGGCGGCTTCTGAACTCTCGTCCACGGTGCAGGTAATAACGAACACAACAACAGTGACATATACATAAAATATAATCGCGTTGTATTGTGAAATTATTAATGAGTTTGCTTCGTACAGATGACAATTACAATCAAGGACGTCAACGACTGCGCGCCTCATTGGATCACGCCGAACACGACCGCTGTCATGGAGAACGTAGAAATCGGAACTATAGTTACCGTACTAAAAGCTGTGGACAACGACGAGGATAAAAACGGATTCGTCGAGTATTGGATAAGCTCTGGAGACGAAAAGACATTTACGATCGGATCCGTCGACGGAGTTCTAAGAGTGGCAAGTTCGTTGGACCGAGAAACCAAATCCTCGTATCAGCTGGAAATAGGCGCTAAAGACCGAGGCGACCCTTCTCTAAGTTCAATAATAAAACTTACGGTTAATATTCTGGATGAAAATGACAACAGCCCGATATTCGATCCGAGACATTACGCTGCGTCCGTACCTGAGAACGTAACCACAGGGTACACTGTAATTCAGATATTCGCCACTGACAAAGACCTTGGCTCTAATGCCGGGATAAGGTACACGATCACGAATGGTGACGAGAACTTAGATTTCAGTATTGCCGATGACACAGGCTTGATACGGGTAGCGAAATATCTCAATTACGAACGTAAATCTCGTTATGTGTTAACGATTACAGCTGAAGATAGTCCTAATGGCGTCGATAATCGCGTCAATTCTGACGAAGTTACAGTTGTAATTACTGTTCTGGACATAAACGATAACTATCCAGTTTTTCCCGACTCGCCTTATGTCGTTCATGTTGTCGAAGAATATATTCCTGCATCCAAAGAATTCCCAGTGGCTATTGTGAAAGCGACGGACGCAGATTCGGGTTATAACGGCAGAGTGAGATACTATTTAAAAGACACAGAACATTTTACCATAGACAGTGTCAGTGGAAAAATATATCTTGTAAGGAGTTTAGATAGAGAAGTTCAAGCTGAACATCTAATCACTGTGGTAGCTATGGACTCTGGTAAATATGACATGCATTATTGCAATTTACAAAAATTAAAACTTTATGTAATAGTACTTACGTTTTAACTTAATTTCCTTTCCAGGCATGCCTTCGTTAAGCGGCACTGGGTTTATTCGTGTAATTGTTCAAGACGTGAACGACCATAGTCCGCATTTTCAGCAACAAAACTATGTAGTATACATTGACGAAAACAGTCCGATTGGATATTCAATTACTCAATTAACAGCGACAGATACTGATATCGGGTTGAACGCTAAAATCAAGTACGTTTTACTGAGTTATTAAAAAAACCTAATTTTTTTAATCCTTTGTGTTATTTTATAGGTACAGTCTCTTGGGAAATACACAAGATAAATTTGAAATGGACGAAGACACAGGGATACTTAGGACATCGGCTAACCTAGACCGGGAAGAAAATGAAGTATATTACTTAACAGTGGTAGCTCAAGATTCAAGTTTAACAGAACCTAAAGCATCGGTTACGAACTTGACAGTGTTCGCTAGAGACATTAATGACAATTATCCAATATTTTCAACTTCACGAAGCATTATATACGTTTCGGATAAAACTCAATCGGGACAATTTATATTTGGAGTAACTGCTACCGATTTAGATTCCGGAGATAATGGGAAAATTGTTTACCATTTAATATCAGGAGATATAGATATGTTTCATATAGATGAAAATACTGGTGTAATCGAATCTACTCAAAGCCTTAGTAAACAAAATATGGAGTGTAAGATTAAAGTTCAAGCCAGTGACAAAGGAAAACTGCCTAAAAATGCTGAATTCGAATTGACCGTGGTTCTCTGGCCAGATCGAGACTTCCCTGTAGTGCGACATGTTGGAACACAGCAGTTGTCAATTGTTGAAAATTCAAGTCCTGGCAGTGGAGTATCACGAATTTTGGCGACCACTCCGAAAACAGGCCCAAAAGGAATTTTACGATTTTTTATAGCAGGAGGTGATTTTCACAACACATTTGAAGTGGATTCAGTCAGTGGTGAAGTTGTAATTGGTAAAAATGGAATCGATCACGAAAAATCTAGTCAGTATAAAATTTGGATTGAAGCTACAGATTCAGATGAGCCGAAACTTAGAAGTGCTGTGTTATTAACCATCAATGTTACTGATGTGAATGACAATCCACCGGTTTTCGAATATCCATTTTACACAATTTCGATTCAAGAAGAAACTCTTCCTCCAACTCCAGTCATTACTGTTGTGGCAACAGATGAAGATATAGGAAAAAATAGCATCATAACGTATAGATTAGTGGACGATATTAACGGAATTTTTAGTATCGACGATATTTCTGGAGAAATAGTGACCAACACGAAATTGGATAGAGAAACCGATGATCGCTATACATTGATGGTCGAAGCTGTTGATCAAGGGTATCCATCGCTTACAAGTTCTGCAGCGATACATATAACCGTTCTAGATATTAATGATAATCCACCAAGATTCACTCGTTTGTTCAGTGTCAACGTAACCGAGAATACGGAAGTTGGCGCATTTGTTATTGGTATTACAAGTTCAGACTTGGACGTAGGTGTTAACACTAAGGCTACTTATAGATTTACAGAGAACCCGGGAAATATGTTTAAAATCGATTCAGATACAGGAAAAGTATATGTGGCATCTTCTTTAGATCGTGAAATTCAAGATGAATATTTACTTAACGTTGTCGCTGCGGACGGTTCATGGCAAGCCGAAACTCCGTTAACTATTACAATTCAAGACGTCAATGATAATGCACCCGAATTCGAAAAATCATCATACAAATTTAATTTTCCTGAAACGCATAAGATCGGAGCCACTGTTGGTCGTGTAATTGCAACTGATAGAGACAAACAAGGTTCAAACTCTGTAGTTTCTTATAATTTAAAACAGCCATCAGACGTGTTTTTTATAGATCCAATATATGGAGATATATTTACTAAACGTGAATTGAAATACAAACATTCAACAAAGGATACATCACCAGAAAACGAATATACTCTAACAGTTCTAGCTACTGACAATGGTAAACCTCCATTGTCAACTGAATGTTTGGTCATTATTAATGTTATTGATTCAAATAATAATGCACCACAGTTCGAAAAAAAGAAATATTTTTCACCTATCCCGATCAATTTGGAAATATGGTCACCATTAATTACAGTCGTTGCCGCTGATCATGATTCGGGTGTAAATTCCGAAATTGATTATTTTGTATATGGAGGAAATGCTACAGACTTAGTTCAAGTTGACAAACATTCTGGCTTAGTGTCTCTAAAGAAAAAATTGACTGATGCAGATTTAAGTAAAAATTACGATCTAGTGATCAGAGCAACAGATCATGGCGTACCGCCGAAACAAGACACCACTGACGTTACCTTCACAATGACCAGCGAGAACAATTTTAGTCCAGAATTTTCATCATTCAGTTATCAAGTGTTTGTACCAGAAAATGAACCTATCGGTACTACAATATTAATAGTTAAAGCCACAGATCAAGACGAAGGTCCAAATGGTTTAGTTAGGTACACATTTGAAAATTTGTCCGACAAATTTAAATTGAATACGGAAACTGGTGCTGTAACTATAGCTCAAATTTTGGATTTCGAACGTATAAAAGAATACAAACTCAATATTATCGCTATGGATACGGGATTTGAACCAAAACAGTCCAAAGCTACGTTATCTATTATGCTCACTGATGTTAATGATAATCCGCCGATTTTCAATCAAAATCTGTTTAATGTATTTGTTCTTGAAAATTCGTCTCCTGGTACCTTCGTTTCACAAATGGTGGCCAAAGATGTAGACTCTCCTAAAAACGCAATAATTAATTATTCCATCGTCGGCGGTACCGGAGAAAACTTATTTTATTGCAATAGTACATCTGGTACTATTTACTCAAAACAAGTATTCGACTACGAAAAAGAAAAGTCTTACAGTCTGGAAATATTGGCTATCAATCCAGACTCAACATTCTCTGGTTCTACAAAAGTTATAGTACACATCGAAGGAGTTAATGAATATTATCCGACATTTAGCCAATCCGTTTTCTACTATGATGTACCCGAATCTGCTGAAATTGGTGCTAACGTTGGTGCCGTAAAGGCGATAGATTCAGATGCTGGAAATGACGGTAAGGTTTATTACTTTTTAGTTGGTTCAAGCAACGACAAAGGTTTTACTATAGATCATAATACTGGATTATTGAGAGTTTCGAGGCATCTAGATAGAGAAACGCAAAATCGGATTATACTCACTGTTTTGGCAAAAAATGCTGGTAGCATCAGGGGAAATGACACGGACGAAGCTCAAGTTATTATATCAATACAAGACGGTAATGATCCTCCAGAGTTTGATCAAGAGTATTACGAGTACTTGGTTTCTGAAGGTACTAGACCTGGAGCAAAAATATTTTCTGTCCACGCTATTGACAAAGATGCCTGGCCACAGAATAATCAATTTTCCTATTCTATATTGAACAACATGACAAAATTATTTCGAATTGATTCGCAAAATGGAACTATTGAAACTATTGGACACTTTGATAGGGAAACTATTAACTACTATGAAATCATTGTCGGAGCTATAGATACAGGATCCCCACCTCAAACTGGAAGTGCAATGGTCAAAGTTATAATTACTGATGTTAACGATAATGGTCCAGTATTAGCTCCAGACAATAATGTTGGATACGTATCTGAAAATGAACCCATTAATACAAGCATCATGGTATTAACAGCAACTGATGCAGATCAATTTCCAAATGGGGCTCCATTTACGTATCGAATCGTTGGCGGACCTCATAGAGAATTCGTCACATTGGACGATTCTAGTGGACTTCTTAAAACAGCTAGATCAATAGATCGTGAACAGACGCCAAACCTTAGTATTGTGGTATGTATTCATGTTCTGATTGAAACTAGTGCACCTTATTATATTTAATTTGATTTTGAACCTATATTAATTATTTTTATTTATAAATTATGATTAAATAAATAAATAATATTTTGTTATAAATTTTACGGCAACAAAATATATATATCCCAAATAATTATAATCATATGTTATTTGATAAACATAGTTTCTAAGTTCCTAAAACATTATAATATCATAATATCATATATGTATTTTATATAACACAATTTGAATATATATGTATATATATATATATATATTAAAATGTTACGAACAACAATAAATAATAATATTATATCGTTTTATTTTTCATTAGATCTCGATTACGGATAATGGTTCTCCCCAAATAACAACTGAAAATCTATTGAACGTTGTCATTTTAGATCAAAATGACTGTCCATCTAGTTCAAGATCAATGAGCGTTCTAGTTTTTTCGCTACAAAATGAATATCCAATTGGGAAAATTGCAGACGTGAGACCTGCTGATCCAGATACAACAGGAGATTATAAATGCTATCTCGAGCAAAATAATAACGATTTTGCGATACCCGAATCTTGCAATTTACACATCAATAGTATTTCTAAACCGGTTACTGTTCTTCATGTGTCAGGTAATGACGGAAAACACGATTCTGTTACAAATATTGTTAAAATCGAATATCAAACAATCGATAAGAATATTATAGAAAATACTATTTTCACGAGAATTGAGAACATCACATCTTCAGATTTTATCGAAAACCATTATACAACATTTATGAACGTATTGAACACAACATTTGAGGACAATAGTGCATTGCTGTACAGCATTACTGAAGTGGACGGTGGTATTGATGTGTTAATAGCTGTTAAAGGTTTGACTAAGGAACATATCAACGACGTAATAAGAATTAAATCAAATACTATAGCACAAACAATGAGGTTACTGATTTTATTCGATTATTCCCCCTGCCAAAAGAATATTTGTGAAAATGATGGAAATTGTTCTACTTCTCTGTCCATTTCAAAGGAACCACGTGTGATCAACAGTAAAGATTTTATTTTTACTTCGCCCACTATCTTACAAGAATTCGCTTGCACCTGTGCAGAAGGGTACGCTGGGAAAAAATGTGATAAACGTCAAGATCCGTGCGCCCCGAATCCTTGCCAATACGGAGGTACTTGTAGAAGACAAGGCATTAGTTATCAGTGCTTCTGTGCTTCCAATAGGGAAGGCTTAGAATGTGAGAAAGAACGTTACGATAAATGTGACAACAGTCCGTGTATGAACGGTGGCAGTTGCAAACAAACTCAAGACCACGTCGGATATTTCTGCTTATGCAGGCCAGGATACCGAGGAAACGCGTGTGAATTTTCAGCTGACTCGTGTCGACCCAACCCATGCTTAAACGGTGGTTCGTGTGTTTTTCTGAAACCCGGTTATAAGTGCAATTGCCCCAATGGGTTGCATGGAAGACACTGTGAGAAGTCGTCGTTTGGTTTCAACGAGTATTCGTACATGTCATTTACGTCGTTGGATAGCATAACTAATGACATTACGCTTGTTTTTTCTACATCCAAACCGGACTCCTTGCTACTGTATAATTATGGATCGCAGGTCGGAGGAAGATCAGATTTCGTAGCGATCGAATTGATCGAAGGGAAATGTGTGTTCTCGTACGGTGGAGCCAGAAGTTCAATAACTTCGATCAGTGTCAGTAAGAGTGACGGATCGTCATTAGCCGATGGCCAATGGTATAAGATAACTGCAGTGAGAAATGGCAAAGTGTTGTCTTTGAGCGTCGCGTCATGTGTCGATAATGGAGACAATTGTCAAGAATGCAGACCATCGGATAAATCATGTTATAACGATAACACAGGAACCGTGGGGTATGTGTTGTTATTAACTAAATACAAAACGTTTTAATTATGTACCGTGTACAATAATCGTAAATGTGTTTCAGGACTTTAAATTTTAATGGAAATCATTTGTTGATCGGCGGAGTGATTTCTGCAGACCCTCTTCTAGAAAGACCCGGGCAAGTACGGTCGGACGATTTTATCGGTTGCATGCATAGCGTTACTATCAACGGCTATGGATTGAACCTCAGTAGCCCAATATCGTCCAAGGCTGTTGATCCATTCTGCAACCGTCAAGGTCAGTGTGCTCAGTCGTCAACATTATGTGGCGAAGGATCTTCCTGTTTGGACCGGTGGACTGGTGTGATGTGCAAGTGTGAAGAGAATGATGTGCTATCACCAAACTGTTTTCAAGCGTTCAGATCAGTCTCGTTGGGCGATGGCGCGTTTCTCGAGTACAAGATCACAGAAAAACATAGACGAATGCATTTACTGGAATCGATTTATAATGGAACAACCGTTTGGCGACAACAGTCTAGAACTAAAAGAAATTCACTTCTCGTAACTCCAGTTAAAGAATTAAGTTTGATGTTTAGAACAATGAAATCAAATGCAACCATACTGTTGGCAGCTTCAAATTCTGATTTTACGTTGGTTAAAGTACGTATAAAATATTTATAAAAAAAAAAGTAATATAAATTTAAATAATTATGTAAATAACGTTCTGTTTTCTTTCAGCTTATGAGTGGTAAACTACTTTATTCGTCGTTTTTGAGCACATCAACGTCCACTGTTAATATGTCGGTGGACAACAGTGTAGACGACGGAAACTGGCATAATTTAACAATGTCGATCGGTGCTAAAAGCTTGAAATTATTTTTGGACGGACGAAAAGTCGGCGAAGAATTGGATTCGGCTAGTGTGCATGATTTTTTGGATCCGTACCTAACCAAATTGTACCTGGGTGGTGTCGATCGTGACTATTTTTCGGGGAAAATGGATACTTCGAGTGAGTTTTTTCTTTCCGTTTCAAACACGTTTTGAACATTTACAGGTAAAACGTACGTTCTACAGGTGTATTGACTTGGTTATTTTGTTTTTCAGGTTTTTTAGGATGCTTGGCCAACTTGACGATCAACAAGGAACTCCAACCGTTCAATGGCACCGGGAGTATATTTCCAGAGGTCTTTTACACCGGACCAATTTCATTCGATTGTGATCTGTCCGGACTAGCCGCGATCGGGTCGGCCGTCACTGATCCGCTCAGCCTCGGGATAACATTGGTCATTGTGTTCTTCGTTATATTATTGATGGCGATAACGATTAGTTTTGTCGTTTTCAAAATACGAAGACAGACGAAATGCGATAAAGATTCCGACAGTGGCAAGGATCATTTCCAGAGCGGTCTCCATTCGGAATCGCCGGCCCTGAACACCATACCCGTGTCGTCGTTCATGACCGAGACCGGAGACGTCATAAGACATCACATGATGCCACCAGAATTACTCTCGAAGCGTTACAAGGACCAAGACATGAGCATGAACGACACGCACCGGCCGCATAGACCGGACATAATTGAAAGGGAGGTGGTGGGGAAATCTCCGCAGCCGCAAAGAGACGAGCTCAACCAGCACATGAAGAATATGCATCAGCATGACAGCGTCACGGGAGATCACGACATGCCCGAACACTACGACCTAGAAAACGCCAGCTCCATAGCCCCGTCGGATATAGATATCGTCTATCACTATAAAAGTAAGCGACCGATCGTAACCGTACTCTTGCCGTTCTCTAAGCCGAAACCGTTCGGTTGCCGAGAGAGACGAGCCGTCGCGAAACCCCGGCACCTAACCTGCCTAACACGTTTTCCATATGAACATTATTCATGGTCCGCGCACGGTCGAACGTGCGCTATTTATCTATGCAGATTTATTTCAATGATCCATTTGAATATTAGTCAGCATGCTTTTAGTGTAATTCATTAAGCCACGTCCGGCCATTACACATGCCTTAAGTGTTTTGCATTAATCGCGCGCAATTCGAATGCATTATTTATCCGTTCATTTTATCGTTTCTCGTCTAGAATTATTATCGCGCGCGCGCGCGCGCGCGTTTATTCTTAATGTCCCGGACGAGTTGAACGCGCGTCGTTTAGTTATCAACGTATCCTTCGGACATTTTCAAACGGCAATAAAACAATTTATGTCATGAACATTTTCGGTCTCTCTCAATAACGCGTTTCCGACGATCATATCAATATATATATGTATGTATGTATATAACGCGCGCGTGTAACGTAACGCAGTGTCCGTAGCCCGCACGGTGTTAAAACGACGTGCGTATCTTTCAGGTTACCGGGACGGAAACAATTTACGGAAGATGAAGTCTCATCTCAGTCCCGGGATGCCGTCCAACATGTATCACAAGCAGATGCGACACGCGACTGGTTTTCAGTCGCCGCATTCCAGAGACAGCCGGTCGGCGGCACCGCCGCCCCCGCCGCCCCTGGAGTCCGCCGGTCACATGCAACACCAGAGCACGCCGCTCGCCAGGCTCAGTCCCAGCAGCGAGCTGAGTCAACAGCTGCCCAGAATACTCACGTTGCGGGTGAGTAGGCGCGCGCGTCGATCGCACCGGCGATGCCGCCGGTCGGGTGAATTATTTTTTATGAAACGAACGAAAAACAAAACCCGGCCGCGAACGTAATCGAACGTGCAAACGCCGTCCGATGTGTTTCTTACGCGTACATTAACGACGTGCACACCGTCACATTTCTCAGCGTCGGCGATCGGCGTTCTTTGCGACCGGTCGGCGATAATAAAACACACGTTTCTATCGGAAACAAAAAAAAAAAAAAAAAAAACGATTACGTTTTCACCATTAATTTGTACGCCGAAAATTGAAAAACGCTATTTCCAAAAACTACTCAGTCGCCGTACGAAACGTTCGTATTTTCGCGTCGTTTTTCCAATAATAATTCTAATGATAAATCCAAATCCGTAAACAAATGAGTGAACATGAACGGTTTAGACTTCCGTTCAGTAATCGGAAAATACGCGACGGGTCCAGTTACAAGCGACCGGTCTAATTCGCGTTTAGGACCATACATAAGTCGACGGGACGAAAAATTCAGTCGAACCTAATCTAAAATTAAACGTTACAGTTTAAAAGAAACGCGTGTCGATCGCGCACCCGAAGGGATAAAATTTGGAAATTCCCCTTCTCCCTACCCCCCTCCCCCTGACTACCGATCTTGGTCGTCCGGTGGAGAAATTTAGTGATTTACCGCGAACACGCTGTATCACAGTACCTAGGAGTATCTACTACGTATCATAAAACATGGCCAGCAGCTATGATTCGCACGCATTTAACTGCCGTCGCTGTGTACACCTAGCACGTACCGAACATACGTCGGTACTAAATCACGGTCTTAATATCGCGTACAACGTATCATTATTCGAGCAGTTCAATTTTAAGAAATCTATAAAAATTATAGTGTAACGGTGAAATGTATAATAAATAATACAGTTACCCACTACGAGCCGTATAGATTTATCTTGACGATTGCCACATACGTTTAATATTTATTATTATTATTACCGAAACACTTAAAGTTGTTACTGTGAATACTATTATTATTATTATTTAATGTTGACAATATATTTATTATTAATTTTCTCACTTTTTTTCGTCTTTTTCTGCAATTTTATTAAAAAATGTAATGTTTTTTTTTTTTTTTTTTATAGACAACGTATTTTAGAATTAGTTCGATCTCCTATTATAATGAGTTTGGTTCGGTATGAAAATCGAACATTTCGTTAATGTATATATATAGTAATGTGATGTACAGTTTTAAACACATTTAAAGAGAATTGACTGTACCAAAAAAAAAAAAAAATACAAACGTTTGATTTCCATGAAATATGACTACAAACAGTCAAATTTATAAATAATTTTGATTTTTAATACCTACAATTATATCGTTTACTAACTTTCTTACACGATCATTATCTAAATATTGTTAGCTGTAAACACGACCATGCGAGAATTCGGTAGAACAAATATTGTGGACATTTATTATAGATTATTGATGGGTGCTGATACATTTTATCGAAAATAATCTAGACACTCTATCGATGACCATTAATAACGGTGTATTTAATTTCTATTATATTTTCGATTGGCATTCTTAGCGTATCGATAAAAATCAATATTTTATTATCAAATTCCATTCAGTTAGTTTTTGGGACACATGACCTCCTAAACGATCTACGACCATATTGTTTCGCAATTAAATCAACTTAATCGATTTTTTTCTAACTTTCAAATATTCGAATATTTTTATTTCACTATGGTAACTTTCTTTATTATTCAATTGGCTAGGCCTGGGTGTGCGGTGTATTTGTGATGGGATGCGTTGATTTTTAAGGTCGTGCAGTGTCACGAGGTTTCACTATTGCAATCTGTAAGGTAACGCGAGTGTTATAAATAATGAACACCGAACAAATAAATCAACACGATATAAACATATATGCGAGAAAAGGTGTCCTAATTTATTTTGAGAAACGCGATTTGACAATTACTTCTATTTGGACGTAATTGAAATTTAAATACAAGTATTTCGACGCATTCCGTTATCGCACAAATATATATATATATATATGTGTGTGTGTGTGTGTGTGTGTGTGTTTTTATTAAATGTTAAAAAAGAAATAGTGATTGTCATTTAGGAATTTAAAGTTAATAGCTCTGTTTCATAAAATAAACGAGCAAAATTTAAAAAAAAAAAAAATTATCTTCAAATTCGTGTTTGTGTTTTGTTAATACGCGAAAATCAGAAATGATCGTCAAAAGGGACGGGGAGAAAGAGGCAATATCCCATAATAACTCGTAAATCCGCCACACGAAGGTTTAATTTAATAAATTGCCAGGCCACGTGTATAGTATCGTATAATACTTATAAACACAAATCAAAATATTTATGAAATTGAATTGAACTAATTTTTTTAACTACTGAGTTCTAACCTATTGAATGAGTCGATTTTTCGGTAAATACGGTAGCCAAATAGTGTAATTATCACTGTACCATATTCGTTTAAGATCTCACTACATTTTCTACTTGAATTTTTACATTTTACACGTTTGAACGTATTGTTTGAATGCACAAATATGACGTATCGGAAATATTTGAGACTTGGGCGATGAATTTAAATAGACATTTTAACATTTGTGTTGATTTTGAAGGGCCCAAACATAACATATCTGGACATAACATATTTGACCGAAACGATAAGTGTAAATTTCGGATTTGTATTGTTCGACCAAAATTGTTCAATTTAGAATCTATTTCGAAAAATAAACAACCACTATTTTTTATTTTTAAATTTCATCATTTTTTTTTTTACTTTTTAACCTCCGTTATTATAGCGTTTCAATAAAGAATATAAGAAATGACCAAATTATTGTGCATAAAATCTGTTTTTGTCCTCACGTCAATAAAAACATCATAACTTCCATTACGAGTCCATCCAGTAAATAATTATTTGAAACTCGTCTATTTAAAATAATAAATAATTATATAGTCCATGGCGAGTTTCGAACCATATTCAAGAACGAATAAATAAATAATAATAAATAAAGAATTTTATCATTTGTGTATGTTTTAAAAAATCAAATGTTCGAAAGTCGAATAATATATAAAACAAATTCGTCGACGTTTCTTGTCGAAAAAATGTGAATTCATTGAAAAAACGTTCCGTACGAACGCTGACCGGCGCCTACGAGATATGAATGACGCGGACCGCGTTCGCAAGTGGAATTATTCATTTTTCTTCTTTTGAAAATACGGCCGGTACACACGAAACGCGCCAGTGGCGTACTTGTGAAACATTTTTAAAATTTTTTTTGGAGGAAGGGCAAAATATTAAATACCTCACTTTAAAATCATTAAAATGTACAAGTCCAATAGCAATGGACAATAACAGTGACTTAATAATGAATGACGAAAATAGATATCGATTTTAAATTTTAAAATTAGACAATAGACAATAGATAACATCAGCCGTCTCAAGGTTTGAAAACGTCGATAACGTCCCAATGCGATCATAACCGTCATTACTTTCAATATTAATTTGGTCCATGACTCGTGGTATTTATATACCTACGAGTTGTATCGAGAATCCCGGAACCACCAATGTCCACAACACGATTGTCTCGCGGAAAACGAATTATACGATCGTCAATGAATATGCGTCGAGCAAAGGAAAGGTTTTTTTTTGTTTTCCGGAACGGCGAATTCTGCCTCCGCCCCTAGAGTATACGCGACGCGTCCGGCAATTCACCGTGTTCGAAATCCCCCGCTCACCCATCACACGGACGCTAAACGAACGCGACGCGGTAAACGAAACGACATTACGCCGTCCGGCCGCGCTCGTCGTCTCGTGCCGCGTCGAACAGCAACGAAACAACGGCGCGTGGACCAAATAAATCAATCGGGAATCCGTTTGGCGACCACGTTAAAAGCGCAAAAGACCAGCGCGCGTGATCAAGCGCGTGTTTCACGAACGGACGGCACTCTGTCGTCGTCGTCGTCGTCGTCCGCTTGCATTTTACGTCGCGGCGGCGGCGGCGGAAACGTGGCGTTCTGGTACGTTTGTATGCTTCGCTAATGGACGTCGTCGAAGAAAGACGACGCAGAGTATGTATGCGACGGCACAGTAAAAAAAAAAAAAAATAATAAAAAACCAAACGACAAATACGTTCGCCTCTCCTCCGTCCGTACGCACGCGTGCCGCGGCGGCGGAGAAGAAACGAAACGGGACGCGCGCCGGCCGTTTGATAATCGAATACAAAAACCATGTCGATTTCAATCAGATTGCTCATCGCTTTTCGTTTGTTTTGTTTTTTTGTTTTTTTAATCAACTCGATAAACTAGTATATATATATATTTTTTTTTTTTTAATACTTAACGTGTTAACTTCAATATAGTTTGGTGTGGGCTCCGGGTTCCGAAAGAATCGCCGAGGACTCTTGCACACAAATATAGCGTATGGACATTATTGACGGTAAAAGAATTTTCACTTCTGAAATCGATCGAAAACAAAAGAAGATATATCAGTAACTTTTAGCTCAAATTTCGTTTTACGATGTTATGACAATCGTTTTCTCTCCTCGCGCAACACATTCGGCGAACGGCACCTGTTTCCCGGGTCGTCGATCTTCAATCGACTTTGTCAATTTTTTTTAGGGGTTCACGGTAGGAAGATGGGTTGATTGATGGATAATCAGAAACATTTTCCCCAGCAGATTTCCAAACTCGTACGGGGTTACGAATAGCGTGTGAACTTGCGTGGCGGTCGTGTGAGAAAATAGGTTTTTATGCGCGTGTTTTTGTTTTTTAATGATAAAATACAAAAAAATTTCCCAAAAACAGTAGTAACGCGACTAACGTTTTGATTGGCCCGCGCGTGTATGAACTTGTCGTGCGACAGTTTCGCCGGCGCGATAAAAATCGTTGGCCACCGCCCGAACGGTCGAAATAATACGTAATAATAACAAAAATTTGCGTTCGTTGTGTTGCGCAGGACATTAGCGGCAAACCGCTCCAGACGGCTCTGTTGGCCAGCTCCTCGTCGGGCGTGGTGAGCAAAGACTGTCCGATGCACAGCAACAGCGAGCGCAGCCTGAACAGCCCGGTGATGAGCGGCCACAGCCTGTCGGGCAGCGGCCTGTCCGGCGGCGGCGTCGGCGGCGGCGGCCCGGTCGGAGTGGGCAGCGGCGTGGGCAGCGGCGGCCGGTCGCAGTCGCAACAGCAACAAGGCCGATCGGCCGCGGACGCGGTGTCCGGTACGGGCGGCGGACGGCCGGCCAACGCGATCGACGATCACGCGCACCACCGCCGGCACCACCACCATCACCACCACCAGCAGCAGCAACAGCAGCAGCAGCAACAGCAGCAGCAGCAGCACCACCGGCAGAACGGCGGCGGCGGCGGCGGAGACGACGACGACGACGACGACGACACGGGCAGTTCGACGTCGTCGGACGAGAGCGGTAACGACTCGTTCACGTGCTCGGAAATCGAATACGACAACAACAGCGTGTCCGGCGAGAAGCTCAGCGACGTGATATTCAACAAGATCGGCAGCACGGGCGGCAAGAGCGCGTCCGGGTCTTCGGACAGGGACTCGCAGCGGCGGCACCGGTTGCCGTTGCCGTCGTCGCCGCCGCCGCCGCCGACGTCCTCGTCCGACGTCGTGCTTACGGCGCAGCAACACCACCACCACCACCACCAGCAGCAACAGCACCAGCAACAGCACCAGCAACAGCAACAGCAACAGCAACAGCAACAGCAACACCAGGAACGGCGGGCGGCCGCGGGTTACGACACGTTCGACTCGTCGTTCCGGGGGTCGCTGAGCACGCTGGTGGCGTCCGACGACGACGGGCCCATGTACCGGAACGTCCGGACGCCCAACGACGCGTCCGAGTCGTCCAGCATACCGGTGGGCCTGGGCTGGGACTATCTGCTCAACTGGGCGCCGCCGCCGCCGCCGCCGCCGCCTCCGCCGCCGTCCAACGGCGGCATGCGGCCGACCGTGCAACCGCGGCCGTCGTCGCCGCCGTACGCGGACCGTGACCGCCGGCACCGCATGCGCCACCACCATCACCATCGCCGTCTGCACGGGCAGACGGCCGCCGCGGACTCGATGGCCGCCGCGGTGGCCGTGCCCAGAACGGTCGACGGGTCGTCGTCGTCGTCCGCGTCGTCGTCGTCGTCGTCCGCGTCGTCGTCGTCGTCGCCGCGACAGTCGCCCAAATCGCCGGAGGAATACGTCTGACCCGTTTTCGCTATTATTTACACGTCGTTGTCTGCGTTTTTATTTTTTATTTTATCTCGTTCCGTCTTTCGGATCGCTTTTATCACGTTTTTCCCGCGCGACGATCGTCCGGCATCGTGCGTTTCCGTTCGCGTACCGTGCGGAAACACCGTTATCGCTGTGACGCGGAACTGCCGCTCGTGCCGTTTTATTGGACACGTTGTGCTGTTGCACGTGCAACAGCGTTCGCCGGGGTTGTACATAGTGTTTGTGCCATATAGTTTTGTAAGTACATACGGACACACACGCGCGTATGATTTTATTGTTTATTATGTAAAATGTGTACCAATGAATAAAACAAAAAAATTGACTGATTTTAATTATTTTTCACCGTCGCGTTTTCATTGTTTTACCGGACGAACCGTCGGCACGCGGACGAGTTCCTATTCCTCGAGGGCATTCCTCCATACATATATATATATTTAAAATTGCATATTTTGTAATACAAAAACGGGGTTCCGCATACGCATCTAAAACCGAATGCGCCTAGACCCGATTTCAACCGCAATGCAGTTATCACCACAACCTGTACGACGCACGGCTCCAAAGTGAAAAATTATATATTTGTACACGTGTCACGTTTGGGCACGAGCGCCGTCCATATTGACATTACTCGAGTCAAATTTTTCGAGGATTTCTCCAAAACAATAACAATTTTTTAATAATTGATGGATATTTGACATCAGTGGCTGAATAGTAGGGGTACTCTGAAGGCTTACAAAATAGTCGCGTTTTCAATACATTTTTATGAACGGTGTAGGTACTCGAAAAGTTTATCACTGCCGTCTTTACTAATAATCCGAGCGTGGAAAATATGTTAACGAGTAATAACCAATAACGTGGAGTTAGTATTAGCTAAATTCAAAGAATAATATAAAATACAAGTATAGGTAGTTTAAACGCCGACAGTCGCGTTTGTGGACTGGTAAATAGTGGGAAAACCCATAGATCATAAATCGGCATCCGCTGGCATATTATGATGAATGGTGGTAATATTAAATATATTATTTCGTCGATATAAACAATATTATTTTGTATTTCGTCGGCTGTGGAAAAGCGAATACCGTCCCCTACGTTCATCTTTAAAAAAAAATAGTAGAGGTACGCTTAATTATTTGAAAAAATAGAAGGGGTACTCAGTCACTCTGCATCCTCTTCCCCCTAACCACAATTCAACCACTGCGTGACATCACTGAGAATAATACTATAAATAACATTTATCGTAAGGTAGTGCTTATATTATGTTTTATATTTTTGAATATTTCAACTTCAATATTCGATTAAAAATAATAAAGAACAAAAAAGTATATTTTTTAATTCTATATGACTATAATGTACATATACATATGCATATTATTTCCTCTGTCCATGTGTTAAAATCGAATTTCGATATATGATAACATTTTTTATATTTAAATTTTAATTATAGTTTTACTTTTAATATACTAACGACATACTTAAAATAATTTTAACGATATTTATACGTACTCTTTTTATTTAATTTCAATCGAACGTTCCTATTTAATTATTTATATACGATTATTCATGTATATTAATAATAATATAAACACCTGCGTATATTGTTTACACTGCGCCTAAACAAAAATTTTTTTGTATTTTAAACAATTTTAAAATTGTGGCAAACAGTAATTACAGTTATTCGTTCAACAGTTATTGTGACCAAAATTATAAGTTTCATACAAAATCGATTTAACTAAGCAAAAAAACAAAATATGATTTCGACTCTAGTTAATTGTTTTTTTATTCAATTAACGTTTGTTGTATTTTTTGATAATATCTTAGCTTTACGTAAGTATATATTTCCATTTATACGAAAAATATGTTTAAATAAAATATGTTGAAATATAAAGCTTTGATATAAAATCTTTAAAATTCAAAATTAACCTAATTGGTTAAAAAAAAAATATATTTATATTTTGTTAACGTTCATGCGAGAAAAAATAAATTAAAATTATTTAATCATTAAATTATTATTGAACCTAAAGAAATGCAATTAGTTATGAAGTTTTTTTTTTTTTTTATTGAGAAAAAAAAACAGAGCTTTGGCCGATAGGCATTGTAGCTCAACAATTACAATAAACAATGTTTAACAGAAAATTAAATGAAATTAGAAACAAAAATAAACAAAACAAAAGATAATATTAACAGTACTAATCATGCATTATGAATATAATAAGAAAAAGAGAGAAGAAAAAAAAGTGTGTGTATATATATATATATATATATATATATATATATATATATATAATGAATAAAAAAATAAAATAATAGAAAAAATAAAAAAAAAGGATTTTAATATTAAATAAAATTAAATAAAACCCTGATTAAACAAGAAAGCCAACTTTGGAAAAATATTGTAGTACGGCGGAAATTACATTGGGCGAAGCGGATCCTAAAATCTTTTCCAGGTTCCATGGAACTCCCAATCCTAAGAGGGCTAAAAATAATTGTCTTCTTTCGACAGACAAGACAGGACAATCAAATAAAATGTGTTGAGCATCACACTCAGCCTCCTCAACGTGTCTGGAACAAAGAGGAGAAGAATTTATGGATAGCCGGAAAGCGTGTAGAGGAAGCAAATTGTGACCAGTTCTTAGACGACAAAACGATTGTATACTATTTCTAGAGATACTTAAATTATAAAACCAAGGTTTCTTAGGCACAGAGGGACAAATTCTTTTATGCCAGGCTGCAACACGATTGTTTTGGTTAGACCATTTGTAATTTCAAGTATTCCAAATATGTTTATGAACATGAGGTATCATATCTGAGTATGGGATTTTTAACAACGGGGACCTCATTATTTTAGTTGTTTGCCTAGCTATTTGGTCGGCAATTTCGTTCCCATCTATGCCTACGTGACCAGGAATCCACAGGTATTCAATTCTCTTGCCCAGGTTGGCTAATTTATGAGTCAAATAACGGATTTGTAATGTTAAAAAAGACATTTTGTTTATATAAATAAAGTAAATTAGTAAATTAGTAAATATATTTGTTAAAGCGGATCTAGATAATTAATGTTTATTTTTGATTTATGTTTTTGTTATAATATTTTTTAATACAAAAATTATGGTAATTAACTTAAGTTAGATTTTAGATCTTCAGATTTCTTTGTCTGTTTTGATTTAGTTTGTATTGAAAACTTTCGTTTTTAATGCGTTTAAATAAAATATGTTGAAATTTAAAGCATTGATATAAAATCTTTAACATTCAAAATTAACCTAATTGGTTAAAAAAAAATATATATTTATATTTTGTTAACGTTCATGCGAGAAAAAATAAATTAAAATTATTTAATCATTAAATTATTATTGAACCTAAAGAAATGCAATTAGTTATGTTAATTTAAGTTAATTTAATTAAATTTGTTTAACTCAACTATTCACTTATTAACACGTAATAAATAAATATAAAAGACGACTTATGTGAAAATCACATGTAAATTAATTTTGTTTTGAATAGAACAAAATAATGTGGTCAAGAGAATTTTGCTCCCAAGCGAATGGTGCGAAAATCAGTTTCTTCAAATTTACATTTCAAATAACTCTGAAATATACATTTGTGAGTAAAGTAGTAAAACAACATTTATATATAAGTCAATACATTTTTTAGACTAATAATCAATTACATATATATAAATATATATATTTTATTGAAAAATGACTATTTGTTAGCACACATGTATGATTGTCGAATTGAAAGATTTCATAAAAATAAAAAAATTGTTTATATATATATATATATATTTTTTATTTGGATTTGATTATTTGTTAGCATACCGCGTATATGATTGTAGAATTTTTAAAATTTTTATTAAAAAAAATTGACTGCTAAAAATAAAGAAACTGAAATTGTTGAAATTCAATCTTATTATTCCGTAATCATGAATAAAAAATATTGTATAAAATATCATAAAATACAACCTGACTGTGTATTATGTATACAATATATGTGAACTACTGAATTTATGTATAATGTATATAATGAAACACCTATTACTTCAATATGGTAACTCATAAATTATGTTTTATCATTAACTATACCATAACTAATTTGAATTTTGTTTGATACAGTGATATGTAAATGTGAGTTTGAAGATAAAATCAATTTAGGAATTTAACCTCATATTGAAAAACATACTTTTATATAGTAACATCGTTAATAATTATATAAATCGAATGATAATAAAAGTCCAAATTATATATATAATATTTTATGTGTATTCTATAAAAATTGATCAATGGTTATTCTTATTTGTTTCATATTTGAGAGACAATTTGTATTATACAAAATTATACATCAGGATTAATTCTAATTTTCGTACATATCTTAAGTAATTGAAATTATTACTAATCGTATTGTTCTTGTTAATATGAATGTAATATATCTGTATTTAAATCAATTAAATAGATGCAACTAAATCATACGATGGTACGTAATTTGTTTGTACGAGTATATTAAAGCAGTGGTGTTACTGTGAAAAAACGGGGAGTAGAATGGTTAAAAAAAGAAACTTAAATTTCGAAATTTTTATATACAAGACATTATTTAAATTAAAATTGGCTTATGAAAACAATTAGTTTCGAAGTAAATTATTCTCTGATATATCACCCATAAGTCTGAACTCCCACAACATATGTCGTCTATTTTAATCATTATCTTCTACACATCTCAATACAGAAACAAATTGAATTGTGAAAGAAAAAAATTTTTTTTTAATATTGAACGCTAATAATGAGGTATATTTTATTTATTAAAAAAAAAAAATTAAAACAATTATAATCAATACATCCTCGTATAACATATAAATAATAATAAGAAATTCAATAATTCACTATTATTTTTCTACAATGCACTGTGTAGTAGTACCATAATGTTATATTTTAATTAATATTCGGTCTTGGATAATTTAAATAAACAAAAACACTTCATAATACGTTCATTGTCTTGTTTAAAATTAAGTAGGACGTTATAATATACATTCATTATTTTTTTATTTTTCTACAAAAATTAAATATCTTTAAAATATGATTACAATTTATTTAATTTTTACATCTGTATAGCTAAAACGAACACCTATTTGAATGGTAAGTTAAAAACATAACAATATATACAATTTAACAATTATAATCAATACATTCATCACTTTGTTTAAAACTAAGTAATAAACTTGATATACATTTATATTTTTTCCAAATATATAATATTTACAAAATACTATTGCAATTTATTTAATATTTAATATTAAATTTATTTATTTAACTTTGTTTGTGCAGCTTTTTCAGAAACCATGGAGGGTAAGTTGAGAACATATTTAATGCTTACTTGGAGGTTTATTTTGATTTAATTAAATTTTTGAAATGAGTTAATGTATGTCATACCAGTTTTATTTAGACAAAATAAAAACAGGTTATATTTGTTTATCGTGGGCTCCATATCATTGTATTAAAATGTATACGGACTATATCTATAAAAATATACGGACGCCGAAACCAATTAAAACATTGTAGCAACACATATAATAAACTGTTCATTATTAATATTAGTGTACATTACAAGAATATTGTAATTAGAAGTAATTATATTCCTAACTGGATCAATGTATTCTTAAATTTGGTGAAGTTACTTATTTCTTTTAAAAAATAGTAAACAACACACATTTGATTTTCAACTAACTTATAACTATTTTGATAATTCAAATTTACCAATTAAAAAAATATGTTAAAACTTTCTGTGTTGAAATATTAAAATATATAAAACACATCAGCATTTAGCTAAATGAGTTCAAATTTTAATTTTATATTCCTAAAGAAATCTGAAACTTTAAGTATGGTCAAGTTGTTTTTTTTAAATAGTTTACAATTTACATTTTATTTATAACTTAAATAATATATATTTTGTTATTAACACAAATTAGGTAGCTAAATAAAAGTGTTAACTTGTTCATTCTTAGATAGTCAAAAAAAATTGTATTATTTTATAACTACTAAAACCAATACATCCTGTGATTCGATTAAAATCCAATACTACACTGTAATGTGCTGGAAATTATTTCATTTAATTACAAATTTTTCAACATGATTATAATATGTATATTAGAATATTGTACATCATAATATATTATTCCTTTGTTTAGAAAGAGCAGCTTTCATTAAGGGTAATTTTTAAACAACAGCTATGTCCACAATATTACACTTAGACTGGGCCTAATTTAACTTTGTATTTACGAGATGTAGAACATAGGTTAAGTGTTGCATTTTCATAAGAATATTGGTGTAAACTTTAAAAACATGATCAATTGAATACATAATTTTTTTTAATATTCTTAATTAAAACGTTGTAACTAATATTTTGTTAAATTACTTAAAAAAAAAATAATAAACAAGTTACATTCTCTTTTTACTTTATTTATTTATAAAATGTTCAGTTTTGGATTGTACAAATAAAGAATTATATCATACAGAATACATTATAATATAATTACAGGAGTTCTTATCTTACGTACATGAAGTTAAAAATTGAAAATAAAGCCCCTGGAATAGATGAAATCCCCGGAAAACTACTACAAAACGCAAGTGAAAGCATAAAAGACACGATGTTCCATCTTATGAAAGATATATATGAAACAAGAGTAATACCAAAGGACTTTTACGGCAGAAGAATTGTAACACTACCGAAAAAGAACAAAGTCTCAAAGATACTAATAAAAATGATATATTAATGAATATATAATAAAATCAACCAATATCTTGGAAATGATCAGTACGGGTTTAAGAAACAAAAAGGTACTAGAAAGGCAATATTAGGAATTAGGTTTTTAATAGAAAAGCAAATATCTCGAAATAAAAAAACTTCTTTAGCATTTATAGATATCGGAAAAGCATTCGATAATATTGATTGGCAAGTTATGTTTACAATAATGAAGGAATTGGATTTAAATTTTAAAGACAGGAGAATTATATATAACCTCTACAAAAATCAAACGTAGAAATTACAGTAAAGAACGTAGACAGCTAGTGCGAAAATCCGTAGAAGTGCAAGACAAGGGTGCCCACTTTCACCGTTACTAATCGACTGCTACATAGAAAGAAATATAAATTAAGTTAAAGTGATACTTTATATATTGTATACAATATATAATTATATATAATATATATAATATATATATATAATAAATATATAATATATTTTATATTGATTCCAATGACCTTCAGAGAGCTCTGGTTAAGATGCAAATGACCATAATTGAGTATCAAATGGGTCTAAATTCAAGCAAAAAAAAATTTAATTTGTGCTCGTGAACCAACATTCAATGCAAATATTCATTTAGGAAACCATCTTATAGCTCAAGTTTCCAGTTTTAAATATTTGGGTAGTTTAATAACAGCAGATGGAAAAACTTCACAGGAAATTAAACAAAGAATAAGACAAGCAAAGAAAGCTTTTATTAAGAAAAAGAGAGTTTTGGCATCGAGAAAAATTAACAGAGGAATGAAGAAGATATTTCTAAAAAATTTTGTATGGAGTGTCGCATTATATGGCTGCGAGACATGGGTTATGAATGAAACGGAAAAAAGATCTCTTGACGCTTTCGAAATGTGGTGTAGGAGACAAATGGAAAAAATTAATTGGGCAGAAAGAGTAACGAATGAAGATGTACTGACCCAAATAGGAGAAACAAGATCCACATTGAAATGTTATGAAGCGACGACGATGGGACATGATGGGGCACGTTCTACGCCATGGTGAAGAGTTGCATCACACTATAGTAGAAGGTACAGTGGAAGAACGAAGACCACCAGGAAGACCAAGAAACTCGTACATATCTCAATGGAAAAAAGACACAGGAATTAATACATACCCTGGATTAAAGAGGCTTGCTAAAGATCGTGAAAAATGGAGGACGAAGTTAAACACTGTAAACCACCCAATTAACGGTTGAAAAAAAATAACAGTAACAAATATTTCATTAAACTGGAAGTGAGATTAAACATTAAAAATACACATATTTATTAAGAATACATAATGTTTCTAAAATAATGTCTACATTTTAATAATTATGCCTATTGTTATAACGTATATTATTAAATACGTATTGGTAAATTAAAGGTAATAAATAATTTAAAAAAATATATTTACAGAGTAAAAGAAATGCATATATAACTTTAAATTACACACTAGGACTGAATGTTTGTATATTTTATATTCGTAAACGAATTTGAAACTCAAAATTAAAACTGCACAAAAATTCCCACTTAAATAATATCCATACACAAACTAAGGATAATTATGATACAATTTATTTTACTCGTGATCAATGATCGACCTTTTAGATCAAAAATATGAACGAAAACCTCCCAAAAAAACAATAGGCAACCGTTATTGGTGAAACCCCTACCTGCCACTCATCTATATTTTTTATTTGGTGGCTGAAAAATGATTTTCAAATTTAAAAATGTTTGCAAGATATCGATATTATTTTAAGGTCAACTAGACAAAGAGCGGAGATAAGTGAATCTGGCCCCCTACTTACTTTTAGTTTGTAAGTTTTCGGATGATTTACAAATACCATTATTGGATTTACAATTATTTACAATGGATTTACAATTGTTTACAACTTATCCGAAGACGATCGGACAAAGTAGGGGGGGAGATTTCATGTACGTTCTTAACTTAAAATTTGTCAAATTACTTTTTTTTTAAATAGTTAATATCCTACAATTATTTTTAACATTATTTATATTTTTTTTTATTAACGCAACTTGATAAGTGAAAAAGAGTTTCAATCAAATTACATTATTTGATAACTACTAAAACCAATACATTCTGCGATACGATTAAAATCTAATACCACACTGCAATATATTGGAATTCATTTAATTTAATATTAAATCGTCCAACAAAATTATAATAAGCAGTTCCCCTGGCTCCTGCCACCCAAAATCCGACTCTGATAATATATGTACTAAAACATTGCACTTCATAGTATTTTATTTCTTTGTATAGTTATAGAAAACATTAACGAAGGTAATTTTTAAACAACAGTTTTGTCTTGAATATATACTTATTCTGAGTTAGTTTTAACTTTTGTGTCTACGAGATGTAGAACATATGAGTGGCTTCATTTTGTATTTGATAAGAATATTAGTGTAAACTTAAAATATATATGCACTTGAATACATAATTCTTTTTAATTTTCTTAATAAGAACATTGTAACTAATATTATGTTATACGTATACCTTTTAAAAAATAAAGAAAACCAGATCATTTCCTTTCTTTACTTCATTTATTTATACATTTTTCAGCTTTGGAATTTTCAAAATAAACAATAATACATAATAATATTACTACAGGAGTTCTTATCTTATATTTATATTCCTCATTGGATTATCTATTATTGTTATTGGAACTTAATATTTTGCTCAAGTTACGTTGTTTATAAAAAAATAGTTAACATAACTCATTTTATTATTAACTTAAATTATATATTTTTTATTAACTCAACATCATTAGTAAAAAAAGAGTATATTTGTACATATTTAGAGAACATAAAAAACTTAAATTATTCTATACCTACTAAAACAATAAATTGTTCGAATTAATTAAAATCTAATACCACACTGTAATAAAATTATATCATTTAATTTAAAAACTTCAACAAGATTATAGTATGTATACTAAAATATTGCACTTATTAACATTTTATTCCTTTGTTTAGATAACGAAGTCTTCATTGGTGGTAATTCTTAAACACCAGCTTTGTTTTCATTATTGCATATAGTGTGGGCCTAATTTAAATTTGTAACTACGAATTTATAACGAATTTATTATTTTATTTATTTATATTTATTTATTACGAATAACATAAATAAATTTATGTAGAACATATGTTAAGAGTGGCTTCATTTTGTGTTTGATAATAATATTGGTGTAAACTTAAAATATATAAGCACTTAGATGCATAATTATTTTTAATATTCTTAACTAGAAAATTGTAACTAATATTATGTTAAATTACTTTAAAATAAAGAAAACCAGATACATTTCCTGTGAACTTCATTTATTTATAAGTTTTTCAGTTTTGGATTGTTAAAATAAAAAATAATAAATCATAATATAACTACGGGGGTTCTTATCTTATATTTATATTTGTTATTGGATCATTGCATTTTTAAATTTGATTAAGTTACTTTATTTAAAAAAATAGTTAACATTTCACTTTTAATTTCATTTTAACTTAATTTATAGCTATTTTAATTACTCAATTTTACAAAATAAAAATACGTTAAAATCTGTCTTGGAATATTAAAATAAAAGAAAACACATCATAATTTAAACAAATGAGTTTAGTATTTTTAATTTACATTTCTTTTTTAAAATTTTAATATGCAAAACATATGTTTACCATCTGCAATAATTTTTATACATTAAGTAAATTCGTTTATGATAATGTTTACAAAACTGGGTGACATGGGAGAAGGGGGTGTCCAGTGACAGTATTTCAAGAATGGAAAATAATTAAGGTTTTTATAATATATATATATATATAAATAAATAAATAAATAAATAAATATTTAAGTAAACATATATATATATATATATTAGGGTGACAATATTTTACATGAAAAAAATTAAAGCTAAATATTTCTTTTGTCCCACTCTTTTAAAATGTTCCTTTTGGTATAAAATATATTTTCTGAAATATTTATCTCAATCAATTAATATTTAGAGGTCGCGCAATATCTTTCTTTTACCGAGGTTATTAATAGCACTTATATCGCAATTTTGTTTAACGTTCATATTATCGACGATAACATGCTGACCAGTGACTATACTTTATTCGTTTGTCAGTATACATTGTGTGTTAGGAACAGTAAAACTTTTACATTGTTACCGATTATTATTTTGTAATTTTGTATCTTAATTTATACTTGTATTTTAAGGTAAGTTGTACTGTTTTTACGCCAATTCATACGTTTTTATCACAAGTCTTTTTTTGCAGTTTATTAATTCATACATATATTTTAAATACAAAAATAATATGGCTAGCACTAGTACTGCAGCTAAAAGTTATAATAAAAATCGTGGAGTTTGGTTAGTTGGAGGTACACTTGAATCCATCTCTGGATGTAAACTTCCATCTAATCAACAAGTACTTCACAGGTTTTTTCATTCGCGCTTGCACGAAAAAAAAACTATTCAGTCTAGTGCTACAATTACAGCTAGGGAAGTTTTTACTTTTTGGGAGAAAGCCAAAATTCCCACACAAAAAGAATGTCACGTTATCGAAAAAATTAAAAAAATTCACTGTAGGTGGTAGAATATTAAAAAAAGTACTTCTAGACAAACACCACATCAATTAGAGATAGAATCTATATTCGTCAGTGATTTTGACAATTTATTCGATATTGCTCATAAAGATGCTTTAACTCTTATAAATATAAAAGAAGATAAAGAGTTTCTTCTTGCTCAGCGAGAGAAAGGAAGACGTAGAAATATGGGCCCAATTGACACTAAATTTTTTAAAAAAGAAGAGCTTATGACTTTTTTTTATTAATGAACTATGTAAAACGTATCAAATTTTCAAATATGTTGTGCAACCAATAAAAATGACAATTTTTCTTTAAAATTTTTTGTGAACCTTCTTATTAGTTAAATGAATAATTTAAGTGGGTGGGACTTTCAGAAATCATTTTTTTTTTTTATTGTCACCCTAATATATATATATATATATACGTATTTTTTTTTAAAGTTAGGTATATAGAAAATTTTTTTGACTGTAACGTTTCAGGCGACAGGAGGGATTGTTAAGGAGAGTAATGGACAAGAGCTTGGATATGAGTGGTTTAGTGTGATTGTAGGTGTTACTGTAAGATTTTTTTACATATGAGAAGCTAGGGTAGGTATCGTTTGGATTTTTAGGTCGTGATGTAACGTATAGTTACTAACATACAATAGACTCAATGGAAAATTTCAACAGGATTATAATATGTATACTACAATCGCGTAATTATGGCCTTTTTTAAGGTGGTGATATGAATATTTGTAAGTAATAGTAAGAATAACATAACCATGTATATATATATATATACACACACATGGTCATGTTATTCTTACTATATTACAAATACTCGTATCATTGTTCCAATAAATGTATTATTATTATTATCATAAACAAAACTATGCTATGATGATTAATTTGTAATTGCATACTTTAATATTTGTATTTTGTACTAAGAATTGTAAACCATAATGAAAACAAAAAAAAGGCTCCGGAGGGTGTGATCTATCACCCATACATCATCCCCCCCTTCCATTCTTCCCCGTAGTTACGCCAATGTACAGTATATATTATAGTATACTATACTAAAACATTGCACTTATTAATATTTTATTCTTTTGTTTAGATAACCAAGACTTCATTGATGGTAATTCTTAAACAGCAGCTTTATCTTCAATAGTGTGGGCCTAATTTAAATTTGTGTCTAAGAATTTATAACGAATTTATTATTTTATTTATTTTTATTTATTTATTACGAATTACATAAATAAATTTATGTAGAACATAGGTTAAGAGTGGCTTCGTTTTGTATTTGATAAGAATATTGGTGTAAACTTAAAATATATAAGCACTTAGATATGTATTTATTTTAAATATTCTTAATTAGAACATTGTAACTAATTTTATGTTGTATTTTTTTAAAAGAAAGAAAACCAGATACATTTCCTTTCTTTACTTCATTTATTTATACATTTTTCAGTTTTTGAATTTTGAAAACAAAAAATAATACATCATAATATAACTACTGGAGACGTTATCTGATATTTATATTCCTTTTTGATATGAATTGATATTCATTGGATCATCGATTATTAATAATGGAACTTTTTATTTTGCTCAAGTTACGTTGTTTTTAAAAAAATAATTAACATAACACATTTTATTTTTAACTTAAATTATATATTTATTTATTTATAAATTTTTCAGTTTTGGATTGTTAAAATAAAGAATAATAAATCATAATATAACTACGGGACTCTTATATTTATATTTCTCCTTGGATCATTGTTTTTTAAATTTGTTTAAGTTACTTAAAAAAAAAAAAAAAATAGCAAACATTTCATTTTTAACTTAATTTATAAGTAATATAATTTATCATATATTATTTATTATTATAGTATTATAAAATAATATAATAAAATTTTCTGTCTGTGTGAGTGTTAAAATAAATACTTTATAATTAAACCAAATGGGTCGTATTTAAAATTTCTATTTCTAAATTAATCATTAAAATTTTAAATTTAGTAATATTACTTTTCTTTAAAAAATAAATAACACCAAACAATTTTTTTTTAACTTAAATTTTATATATTTTTAGTAACTCAATTTGGTTCGTTAAAAAAAGGAGTTAAATAGTTTATTCTTAGAGAATTTTTTATAATTTTTTACATAAAAACATTTTTTTATAATTACTAAAACCATTACATTTTGCGATTCTATTAAAATCTAATATCAGACTGTAATATGCTGGAAATCATTTAATTTAATTTTAAATTAACATTGCACTTCATATTTTTTCATACATTTGAATAGCTATAAAAAGCTTTAACGAAGGTAATTTTTAAACAACAATTTTGTCTTGAATATTACTATTAATCTTAGCTTACTTTAGATTTGTGACTACGAGATGTAGAACATATGTTATGGTTGGATTTATTTTGTGTTCGATAAGAATATTGATGTAAGCTTCAAAAATATGAGCATTTGGATACATATTTCTTTTTAATATTCCTTATTAGAACATTGTAACTAATATTATGTTAAATTTCTTTAAAAGAAAGAAAACCAGATACATTTCTTTTTGTACTTCATTTATTTATACATTTTTCATTTTTTGGATTTTCAAAGTAATGAATAATACATCATAATATGACTATAGGTGTTCTTATAGTATATTTATATTCCTCATTGGATCGTTGCAATTTTAAATTTGCTCAAGTTACGTTTTTATAATATAATATTTAACATAATATATTTTATATTTAACTTAAATTATATATTTTTTTATTAACTCAACTTCATTAGTTAAAAAATAGGTTATTTGTTTCATTTTTGAAGAATATAAAATTATATTATTTTATAACTACTAAAACCAATACATTCTGCGATTCTATTAAAATCTAATACTAAACTTTAATATGTAAGAAATTATTTCATTTAATTTTTAACTTTTCAATAAATTTTAATTTTATATACTTGATCATTGGACTTCATATTTTTTATTCTTTTGTATAGATATAAAAACCTTTAATCATGGTAATTTTTAAACATAAACTTTGTCTTGAATATTATATTTAGTTTGAGTCTATTTTAACTTTGTGTATATGAGATGTAGACTCTAGGATAAGAGTGACTTAGAGTTCACTAAGAGTCCAGAATCACTGTCTCTCCTTGGCCGTCTTTGCATAGGTGCAACACTCCCTCCTCCATTCGTATCTGGACGCAGACAGATGCACCTAAACGTCTATGTGCGAAGCCAGCCGAGGAGAAACGGTGACTATAGGCGTCACATGAAGAGTTCTCCAGGGCTCCGTACTTGGCCCTCTTATTTGGAACGACGCCGTATTTCGTCTTCTGCTTCCGAGTGGAGTGACCAGTATCGGCTATGCAGGTAATATGATGGTCGTGATGGAAGGCGACACAGTGGAAGCGGTGTAGGACTGTCACTCGTCGCGTGTCATATCCGTGATTTGGGCCTATAGCTCATCGTCGGCAAGACGAAAGCCGTGGTGTCCACGCATCGTCGTAGCTTGGAGGAACTACAAATATGTCTGGAGGATCAGACATATGGATACATAGAATTACATTATATACATACATAGGATCAGACCGTGCGGTTAGGATCGTTCCTAAAATACTTGTGTATTTTAATCGAGTGCAAGAGGGCGATTTTCGGTGTGCACCAAGGCGCAGCGGGTTATGGCGGCCTAAGGCATATAGGCATATGAGGAGCTACATGTCCCCGGTCCTCCCACCTCAGAATTTTGACGTCATAATAATGTCATTCGTTGGTATCCTATCGTTTGTGCTTAAGCCGTTCCTGAGTTATTGGGCTTTCAATGTGGGGGGGCTGGAAACATGCTTAGCCCTCTTTAGAATGTCGATACGAAAATAATGTCATTCAATTGTGCACGTTTGTGCTTTTTGTTCCTTCGTTTGTGCTTAATCCGTTCCCGAGTTATCGGACTTACGGTTACTGTAATATTAAAATTATATCCAATTCTACAAATATTTTGGTAAGTATACATATAAATAATTCATAAACGTTATATTTATTTTTAAAAAAACTTTAATTTAATGTGATATTATATATATATATATATATATATTCTTTATTAAAATTAAGAGAACGTCATACATCCCGTTTTAAAAAAGTTCTATATAAGCAATTTTAAGAAAAATTAAATACTTTTCAGTCATATATTTTTTTTATTGGTCATAAATGGAGATTAAATATGTTTGCATTCACACATTTCATCTAAAGGTTAATTGTAAATATATTTTATGATGTTACCAGTGGCATATTTAAAGGAGTTATACAGGGGGACAAAGCTTAAATCCCCAAAAGTTATAGATATTATAATATTATAGGTAATATATTACAAATAGAGAAATAGTCGATTGGAGGGGGGCTAAAGTAGGACTTTGAGGGCGCTAAGCCCCCCTTAGCCCCCTTAAATATGACCCTGAATATTACAGAAGCTATTATTAATTTTTTTTTAATTACTTTTAGATTCTAAGTAGAGCGAGGAATATATTGGTTATAAATTGATGTGTTTTTTATGCTAATGAAATTTGCACTTTTTTCGATCGACTCCAAACAAATGCCAATATAAAAAATTGCAAATTGGTTTTCATGACTTACAAATCAAAATTCTATTTTTGATGAATATTTAAAGATTTTTGTCAGCTCCGATAAACTACGGTATACATTTAATTAGTTATTTTATTGGATAATAATCATTATATATACCTACGTCATCGAATTAAGTAGACCTAATCCAGTTTTTTAGTAAAATAATTTGTGTATTAACAACATGTCATTTTAAGAAGGACAGTTCCCTAATTTTGTATCAACATATTTAAGAGATAATATTACATTAAACCTTTAAATCTTAAAGTTATGTTATACAGTGGCATAGATACGGGGGGAAGGGGGTGCAAGAGGTGTACCTCCCCCCTAGAACTCTAAAAAGCTTGTTCTTTTCCATTAAAATTTTGAAATATCATTTCATTGATTTTGTGCACACGAAACTAAAATTTAATATTCATAAATACGTAGTAGGATCAAAAAGTTCCCGGAATTTATTTATAGAAAAAAAACTATTTTTCTTATCAAATATCTGATTATTGGAATTAAAATTAGACATTATTAGCTATCTGTAGGTTTTGTCGTTAAAATTACATTAGTCTCATGTGAGCCGTAATTTTGTCCATACGAAACGGAGTTTACGCATATTTTCAAAATGTCACAACTTGAACAACGCGCTAACATTAAATTTTGTTTTAAACTTGGAAAAACTGCTGCAGAAACGCTTGAATGTTTAAAAACAGTTTATGGTGATGAAGCATTAAAGAAAACAGCCGTTTATGATTGGTTTAAACGGTTCAAAAATGGCCAAGAGTCACTCGAAGACGAAGAGTGGAGTGGCCGGCCGTCAACTTCAAAAAATGATGAAACAATCGAAAAAGTTAAAAATTTGGTGCGATCAGATCGTCGTTTACGCATTCAAGATATGGCAAATGCATTAGGAATATCGTATGGCTCAGTTCAAAAAAGCTTCATCACCATAAACTGTTTTCAAACATTCAAGCGTTTCTGCAGCAGTTTTTCCAAGTTGAAAACAAAATTTAATATTAGCGCGTTGTTCAAATTGTGACATTTTGAAAATATGCGTAAACTCCGTTTCGTATGGACACGATTACGGCTCACATGAGACTAATGTAATTTTAACGACAAAACCTACAGATAGCTAATAATGTCTACTTTTAATTCCAATAATCAGATATTTGATAAGAAAAATAGTTTTTTTTCTATAAATAAATTCCGGGAACTTTTTGAATCTACTACGTACATTTATTGTAATTATAAATTATTATTATAAAATATTTACTATTTATTTATTAAAAATTTAATTTATTCAATAATATTCTAATTTTTAAAAGTTTCTTTGAAAAACCCCCCTCTAGAAAAAAATCGTATCTACGCCACTGATGTTATATTTTCAATTCTAATTGAAATAATATCAATACGTAGATATCTGAAAAATAACTATAATTATACAAATTTAATATTTGTGTTCTTACAAGCTATTTAGCTTAGTCAATAATAATATTAATATATAATATTGTACATTATTTTTATACAGTTCAACGTCATTTTTACGCGCAAGATTTTTATTTTGTCGTTAGTCATTTAATTTTACATGTATATGCTATAGGAATTCGTTGTGACACTCCCATTCACCTTTTATTCAGTTTACCTTACATTTATATGTTATGTTAAATTGTATAATATTCATATAATATTAAACTAATAATTAAGATATTTTATCTTTAGTTATTTATTAATGGTTTTATTTATCTAAGATGAAATTAATTATCCATATTTAAACTACACTATGTCCTACTTAATAAAAATAAAGACTACAAAGAGTAGGAATCGGAACCAACATAAAATGGTTTTACCTATTACTGTACTGTAAATTACTTACAAATTGCTCCTAAAAATATTGAAAAAAATATTCCAAAACAATTTAAAAAAAAAAAATAACGTATACAAAAATAATATTTTACAACGTATACGTAATATAAAAATGTAGCCATTAAAAATACAAATTTAATAAATTTTAATAGATCGATTCTTTAAGGGTTCAAAATGAAATATCGAAGAACTCATGATTTGCAGTCATTAAAACGGTTTTTTCTTACGTTTTTATGAAAAACGTATTAAACACAAGCAATGAGACTAAAACATATACGTGCACAAACGAAGCACAAACGAATTACATTATTTTTGAATCGAAATTCCGAGATGAGGGACTTAGAATGCCTCCCTGCCCCCTCTCACATTAAAAGTTCGATATTTCGGGAACGGCATAAGCACAAACGATGGAACAAACGATTGACATTATTTTGGAATCGAAATTCCGGGGGGGGGGGGCGCTGACCATGTTTCCAGCCCCCTCCCCACATTAAAAGTCCGATAACTCGGGAACGGCTTAAGCACAAACGATAGGATAAAAAGCACAAACGTGCACAAACGAAGCACAAACGAATGACATTATTTTGGTTTCAAAATTCTGAAGTGGGGGGCCGGGGACATGGAGCTCATATAAAGCTCATAATGAGCGGCCTTATGCCGAACGTCATCGGCCCACGCAAGTGTAGGATGTGTCTGCTCGTGAGCGTTATACAGTCCGTACTGATGTACGGTGCTCTGACGTAGGCACCTTCCCTGGCTCGTGACCAATGGAATATCGCTGTGTTGGCAAGGTTGCAGCGACGAGCTACCATCCGGAGCGTGAGTGTGTATCGCACGGTTTTCAACGACGTCGTCACAATCGTCGTGGGGATGTCTCCCACGCTTGATGGCCCTCGAGCACTACAACACGGAGGGGGCGTTTACCGGTAGTAACCGAGGATAGATCTTTGGAGACTCGGGCAACATCCCGACAATTTGAGCATGATCTCTCTTTATCGAGAGGGACAACGTTGGCCGAATGGATGAGGAGGGTGTTGCGCTCGAGTACACCCATGGAAAATGGACGCGAGTGAACCCGGACGCTAATCTCTTCGGATTTGTTTGGCTGATGGACGATCAAGCCGCACGGGAAAACGACGTTTCGCCTCACTCAGCTGTTGACGGGGCATAGCTACTTCAATAGGTGAGACGTTAGGTTAGAACGCTGTGAAGCGTTTGAGCGTGATCGAGACGTCATTAGATGAGAACGTTTCGAGCTTTGCATTCTGGTCCCTCGCATGCTGGAGTCTTCGGACGCGTAAATTACGGTGATCCGTTTCGACGAATCTGTTTTAACGACCAAGGAGGTCGCTGAGTGTGAGAGACAGGCCTTATAGAGTGTAGATCCATTGTGAGGTTGTAGAAGGTGGAGGACGACGCGAGACCGTGGCCTATAGGCCATTTGTTATTATATTTAATGGTATGAAGGGTGAATGGTGAGTGTATGTCCAACCATCACCTTATATCAAGTTGTATCTTTACATATTATAAATAGTGGTGTGACGGGGGATTTTTGATACGAATATTGGTGTACACATAAAGTATAAAAGCACTTAGATAAATTCTAATTTTTCATTTTTAATATTCTTAATCAGAATATTGTAACTAATATAATGTTAAACAACTTTAAAAAAATAGTGAAAATCAGATACATTACGTTTTTTATTTTATTTATTTATAAAAATTTTGAATTTTGATTGATAAAAAAAAAATAATTACATCATAATATTATTACAGAAATTCTTATCTTATATTTATATTCCTCATTGGATCATTGTAGTTTGAAATTTTGTCAAATTATTTTTTTTTATATATATAGTTGACATAATACATTTAACTTTTAACTTAAATTATATCTTTTATTATAACCTTTATTTCATTAGTTTAAAAAAGGGTCATTCTGTTCATACTTGGAGAATTAATAAAAATTACACTATTTTATAACTACTAAAACCAATACATTCTACGATTCTAATATAATCTAATACCACACTGTAATAAGATTGAATTTATAACATATAATTTTAAAACTTCTAGAACATTGCACTTCATAATATTTTATTACATTGTATAGATAAGACCGTCTTCATAAAAAGTAATTTTTAAACAACAGCTTTGTCTTCAATACTACACTTAGTCTGGGCCTAATTTAACTTTAGGTCTACGAAATGTAGAGCATAGGTTTAGAGTGGTTTCATTTTGTATTCGATATGAATATTGATGTAAACTTCAAAAATATGAGAATTTGAATACATATTTTTTTTTAATATTCTTAATTAGAACTTTGTAACTAGTATTATGTTGAATTTCTTTAAAAGAAAGAAAACCAGATACATTTTTTTTTGTACTTCATTTCTTTATAAAATTTTTAGTTTTGGATTGTTAAAATAAAAAATATTAAGGGTTTGTCCGAAAAGTAATGTCAGTAAGTTGATTAAAAAAAATATATTTATTATATCGTTATATTACATTAAAAACTTTCAAAATATGATCTTCCTGCATCGTTACATCGTTTCCAACGAGATTTTTATGCATCGAAGGCATCACGGTAGACCTTTTCTGGAATGTCCTTCAGAGTCTTGGTACATGCATCTTTGACTTTGTAAACTGTTCCAAAATGATTACCTTTCAATGGAGTTTTCAATTGGGGAGTACAGGAAGAAGTCTAGGATAGCCAAGTCAAGACTATAGGGTGGCTGGGCAACCGTTGTAACTTTTGAATCAGCCAGAAATTGTGTCACAGGGGAAGGTGGTGTGGGCTGGCGAATTGTCGTGGTGCAAATTCCCATTGTCTGCGATTTCAAACCGGACACGATGAACACTTTTTTTAATCTCTTCAGAACTTCTACGTAGAACTTGGCGTTGATTGTTATACCATGTGGTACAAATTTATGATGAACAAGTCCTCTGATGTCAAAAAACACGATGACCATTGTCTTGATCTTTGACTTGCTCATTCTGGCTTTCATTGCACGAGAAGAGGCCCAGGTGTGCCATTCCACACTCTGTCTTTTTGTTTTGGGGTCATACTCGAAAACCCAAGACTTGTCACTCGTGATAACGTTATCTAAAAAGTGAGGGTCACTTTCACACAAATTCCAAAGTTCCTGACAGCGTGTCACGCAAGTCTGCGTGATCTTTGGTCATCCGTTAACACTTTGGGCATCAGTTTCGCGCACACTTTTCGCATCTGCAAATTGTTCATCGCTAACCTCTTTACGGCCTTTTAAAAGGGCCATATGCTACCAGGAGACTTGACGTTCCGATAAAGAATCATCACTAAATGTCGTCTTTATCATACGAAAAGTTTTCACTGGGAACTTGCCAAGTTTTTAAAACTTGATGGCAAATATTTGCTCCATCGAACGCTGCATTATGGCTTGCACGGGAGATGAAAACTAGTACGACGGAAAAACACATTATTGCTCGCCGGATAGTCGAAGACCACTGGCGACTGCGTGGTCATATATCTGACTTCTCCCATTATCAATTCCAACCTATTTTAATCGCGCAACAACGAATAGTAATTTAAAATTAAATCACTGACATTACTTTTTGAACAAACCCTGTATATCATAATATAATTACATGGATTCATATCTTATATTTATATTCCTGATTGGATCATTGTAATTTGAAATTTTGTCAAGTTACTTTTTTCTTTTAAAACTAGTTAATATCATACATTTTATTTTTAATTTGAATTTTATATATTTTTTATTAACTCAATTTAATTAGTTAAAAAAATGGCAAACATATTCATTCTTGGAGACTTAAAAAAAAATTACAATATTTTGTAACTACTAAAACCAATACATACGATTCGATTCAAATTTTAATACCTCACTGTAATAAGATGGAAATTATTTTATTTAATTTAACATTTTTCAAAAATAATATAATATGTATACTAGAACATTAAACTTTATAATACTTTATTTCATTGTATAGATACGGGACCCTTACTTTATGGTAATTTTTAAACAACAGCTTTGGTTTGAATGTCACCCTTAGACTGAGCCTATTTTAATTTTTTGTCTACCTAGTTTAAGAGTGGCTTTATTTTGTGTTTGATAGAATATTGGTTCAAATTGAAAAAATATTAGCACTTGAACACATAAATTTTTAATATTCTTAATTAAATTAAATTGTAACTTATATTATGATATATAACTTTAACAAAATAGAGAAAACCAGACACATTTCTTTTTTTGTTTCATTTATTTATTTATTCTTCGGTTTTGGATTGAAAAAATAAAGAATAATACATCATAATATTATTACAGAAATTCTTATCTTATACTTATGTTCCTCATTGGATCATTGAAATGTTCAAATTTTTCTAGTTATTCTTTTTAAAAAAATAGTTTTACATCATACATTATCTTTTCAACTTAAAATATAGATAACATTGGTCAACAAAAAAAAAAATTTATTGCCAATGTTTTTTGAACAAATATTGATTCATTTGAGATTATTTAATAAGAATAAAATACTAGTTTTATCATATTGACTCATATTTTTGAGATATGAATATCTAAAAAATTAAGATTTGTCATTTTTTGGCTATTACCTATATACGATAATTTTTTTTTTTTTTTAAATATTGGATTTGTTATGTATAACATATGGTTTGTACAATGTATATAGTTACAAGTATATGGTTACAATGGTTTGTAAACCATTCATAATAATGTTTGATTTAAATCACACTGTATTTTATATATATTTACAATAATAATATATACAAGTGACAATAAACGAGCGTACACGTTACAGGTACACGTTACAGAAAATACCACGGCATGTATTACGAAGTATATTACGGTGTGTACTCGCTGACGAACTAATTGATGAGTAGCCAGTATAAATAGTTATCGGTTGATTCAGATTAGTTTCAAATTTACTTTGAGATAATCACAGAATATTGTAGAACTCGTGTTTTCCTTTTGTTCAATATCGTAAATATCTTAGGCGGGAAACGGTGCGTGATTTGCGACAACATCGCCACACTAGGTTAAACACATGTAATATTTTTAGACTATTTTTATTATTATCTTATCGTTTAAATATAATATAATTAAGTAATAAATAAATGAAATTTGAAAATTGACATGTGATAATATTATATAAGAGTAGAACTCCGAACCTTTTATCTTTATTGTTGTCTACGTATACCGATTACTGAGGTAATTCGAAGACATAATTTAAAGAGTGTCCATTAAGTGATATTATCCGTTTAAATGTATTATTTAACGTGTGCCTTTTAAATAATACTTCTGTCGGTTTCGCGTAGTTACAAATTCGTATTAGTAATATTAGCAAATGTTTTCAGGTAGATACTAAGTCGTCTATGTAATATTAGTGCGATTGTTATTAGTTTATGCAGTTTTTTTTTCACGCATTTTATTTATAAAAATATAAGTTCTTTGAGAAGACGTTGTATAAATAATCCTAATGTATTCTGTTACATTTGTAGGGAGTACTCGAAACAAAATCAACGAAAAAATATTACTACATTTGTAAAGCAAACATATCATGCTTATTTCGGAGTAATGCTAGGAGATCAAGATAAGTCCTGGGCTCCTCATAAAGTGTGTAAAATAAATTTTTTTGGGTAATCATAAATCAGATAATTACGAAGAACTAGTTTTAAACATGCTTATAAGTTTTAAAAATCTAGGTATTAATATGAGTATAAAAGTACATTTTCTCCATAATCATTTAGACTGATTTCCTCATAATCTTGGAGATTTCAGCGAGGAACAAGGAGAAAGGTTTCACCAAGATTTAAAAGTGATGGAAGAAAAATACCAAAGCAGATGGGAAACACATATGATGGCAGACTACTGCTGGAGTCTCCAACGTGATTACCCAACTAACCAACACAAAAGAAAGTCCCCAAAACAACATTTTATGTAATATTTTTCATTACTTTTATGTAATTGTATTAATAAATAAAATTCAATAAATAATAATAATATATTATGTTTCTTATTATATGAATTAAAAAATTAAAATTGTATTAACAAATAACTTTAATATTATAATAAAATATATTAACTGTATTTTTCAATAGGGTAATAAACTGTAACGTGTACCTGTAACGTGTACGCTCGTCTATTATCACTTGTATATACTATTATTGTAAATATCTATAAAATACAGTGTGAATACAATTTAAATCAAACATTATTATGAATGGTTTTTATAACAAATCCAACACTTAAAAAAAAAAATTATCGTATATAGGTAATAGCAAAAAAATGACGAATCTTAATTTTTTAGATATTCATATCTCAAAAATATGAGCCAATATAATGAAACTAGTATTTTATTCTTATTAAGTAATCTCAAATGAATCAATATTTGTTCAAAAAACATTGACAATAAAAATTTTTTTTTTTTTTGTTGACCAGTGTTATTTTACTAACTCAACTTCATTAGTATAAAAAAGAGAATATAAAAAAAACTTAAATTATTTTATAAGTACTAAAATCAATAAATTCTGCGATTTGAAAATATAATACTCTATTATAATACATTAAAAATTATATTATTTAATTTTAAAATTTCAACAAGATTATAATGTGTATACTAAAATATGGCACTACATAGTATTTTATTTCTTTGTATAGCTATGGAAATATTTAACAAAGGTAATTTTTAAACAACAACTTTGTTTTGAATATATACTTATTTTGAGCCTATATTAACTGTGTGTCTACAAAATGTAGTTCATAGGTTAAGAGTGGCTCCATTTTATGTTTGTTAAGAATATTTGTGTAAACAATAAAAATATAAACATTTGGATACATAATTTTTTTAATATTCCTAATAAAAACGTTATAACTAATATTATGTTATATTGTGTCAAAAAAAAAAAAAATCATCAAAATACATATCTTTCTTTACTTCATTTATTTATAAATTTTTTGGTTTTCGAGTATTCAAAATAAAGAATAATACATTATAATATAACTACAGTAGTTCTTATTTATATTCCTCATTGAATCATTGTAATTTTAAATTCGGTCAAGTTACTCGTACTTTTTCAAAATAATAATTAAAATCATACATTTTATTTTTAACTTAAATTATAATTTTTTTTTAAATTCGACTTGATTAGTAAAAAAATGAGTTTATTTGTACATATTTTGAGAATATACAAAAAATATACATTACTTTATAACTATTTAAGCTGATAAATTCTGCGTTTCTATTAAAATCTAATAGTACACTGTAATATGATGGAATTTATTTTATTTAATTTTAAATTTAAATTGCATTTCATATTTTTTTATAACTTTGTGTAGCTATAAAAAGATTAAATGAAGGTAATTTTTAAACAATAATTTTCTCTTGAATATTACTATAAATTTGAGCTTATTTTCGATTTGTAACTACGAGATGTAAAAAATATGTAATAACATATTTGTAGATTTATTATTATGTGGATATATATATATTATTTATTTCATATTTATATTTATATATATATATAATGTGAATTTATTTTGTAAGATAAGAATATTCGTGTTACTACAAATGTATAAGCATGTGAATACTTGTACATAATTTTTTTTATATATTCTTAATCTGAACATTGTAAATAGTTGTATGTTAAATAACTTTTAAAAAAAACCTGATACATTTTCTTTTTTACTTTATTCATTTATTAATTTATCAGTTTTTAGTTGTTAAAATAAAGAACAATACATTATATTATTACTACAGGAGTTCTTATCCTATATTTATATTACTCGATGGATAATTATAAATTTTAATTTAGTTAAATATTTAAAAAAAAAAATTTGCAAGTAAAGAACAGTTCATTTTTGACTAATCAACTAGACTTACACGTATTTTTTATTAATTTTACTTACAAAAAAATTATTTAATTTTCCTGTCTTGGATAAGTATAAAAATAAAGTACATCGTTTTGTAACTTTATTACCCAATTTATTCTTCGTTGCGTTTAAATTCTAGTAGTACTCTTTAATATACTCAATATAAATCCATTTATTTTTAATTTTTCTACATGAATAAAATATACGTACGAGGGTATTGATTTTTAAAAATTCCTATTCCTATTTTTATTCATTCCTATAGCAAGAAACAAATTCGTTTTGGGTAATTTATAGTTATTATAAATATACTTGAGGAGAGCTCCTGATTATTTTATTTTAAATATTATAATAGAAAATTTAATTAATAAATAATAAATAAAATCTTTAATTTCAAAGATTTTATGTATACGAGTATGTTGTACAAATGTTTTTATATGTTTATAATACATAGTATCTAGACCGGTGGTTTTTGAAATTTTTTTGGTCCACGGCCCCCTTGGGTATTTTACAAAAATCCAAGGGCACCCTATACTCTATAGTCTATACTTTCATATTTGATTTTAAATAGTCATACGTTTACTGTTAAAGAAGTTATGTATGAATGCTTTATATTTTCAACTAGCTGAACCGGCAATGCTTCGTTATTGCCAGATTTTAATGTATATCATTACTATTAACGTGAAAATCTGAAAAGTTTGATATCAATCATTGTACTTCGTTAAAATTAGATATTTACATATGGGTACATTTTTTTACATTATTATGACTATTTTTATTATTATTAGCTGTCCCCGTGCACTTCGTTGTCCGTAAAAAATGCTACAGCTTATATGATTCAAACTTTGTTCAATTCGTTATTTAATACCCAGTGTAATAAAATTATATTAAATCAAAAATTATATTAATTTAAAAATAAATTAAACATTTATATTAAATCAATATAAATCCATGTATTTTTAATTTTTCAACATGAAAGTTTTTACAATTTTATTCGTTCCTATAGCAGTAAAAAAATTAGTTTTAGGTAATTTATAGATATTATAAATATACTTGAAGAGAGCTCCTAATTATTTTATTTTATTTTAAATATTATTATAGAAAATTAAATTAATAAATAATAAATAAAATCTCTAATTATAACAAACCTATTAAAACGTATTAATACAATCTGAGGTGGAAATTAGATACATATTAAGATATAATATATAACACCATGACTTCTCATTATTCTATAAGATTATTTTTTCTACTTGTATGTAGAATGTAAAATATTTAAAAGATAGAAAAAAACATGAAATGTGAAATGCGTATCAATGAAAGATATAATTGCTTTTTTTACAATGTCATAAATTGTACGTACGAGGATAGATAGGGAAGATTATAGTATATTTATAAACATATTTTGTAGAATTATCGTACTATTTTTTTATAATTTTCTCGCACATAATTTTATACTTTCTGTTATTCTTACATGTTTAAAGTAATATCTGATCTGTTTTGACGTATAATTGTTGAGCTTCATCAGTTTTCGAAACAAGTAGTAATATTTTTTTGTGATTTGCTTTATGTATATGTTGTATGAATGTTTTTATATGTTTCTAATACGTAGTATTTAGACCGGCGGTTCTTGACATTTTGTTTGTCCATGGCCCCCTTGGGTATTTTATAAAAATCCAAGGTCACCCTGCACTCTGTAGTCTATACTTTCATCTTTGATTTTAAATAGTCATACGTTTACTGTTAAAGAAGTTATGTATGAATGCTTTATATTTTCAACCAGCTAACCAGGCAATGTTTCATTATGGCTAGATTTCAATGTATATCATTACATTTATAAACGTGAAAATCTGAAAAATTTGATATTAATCATTGTACTTAGTGATAATTAGATATTTACATATAGGAATATTAGTATTTTATTACATTATTATGATTATTATTATTATTATTATTAGCTGTCCCCGTACACTTCGTTGTACGTAAAAAATACTACCACTTATATGATTTAAACGTTTTCAATTCGTTATTTAATATCCAGTGTAATGATGTTCCATTTTGTTCATCGCACGTCGATAAAGCAACCAAGCGGCGTTTTCTTCCCCGACTTCATTTACTAATATTGTGATTTTGTACTAAAAATTTATTTTTTACAAAATAAAATATAGCCTTTATCAGACATGGATAATGTAGCTTACTATTTGTGAATGAATTTTTGAGATCGGTTCAGTACAAGGGCGGATTTTAAGAGGGGGGGGGGGGGCGGTAAAAGTCTCTTGGACTTTTTTTTTAATTGGGACATAATCATTTAATATCTTTAAAATACCAAATTGCATAATATTATTAATATTTAATCCTCTTTAAATGAGCTTCAGATTCACCCCTGGTTCAGTAGTTTCAGAAATTGCCTACAACATACAAACAAACGCACAATTTTATATCTTTATACTATTAATATTATAGTATAGATAATTTTGGTCACCTTTAACTGAAATCCTCGGTACCCCAGTTGATAGTATCTAACCTACACTGAAGAAATGAGTTAAAATTATTTGTATCTTATCTATTTGAATTTTATATACAGATAATATTATCATTTCAAATTGAAATAATAAAATATTATTATGTTTGAAATTAGCATGTAGAAAGGAGTATACTAAATATGTCGAAAATAATAAGCCAACACTAATAGAAATATTAAAACATTTATTTTATTTATGTTTATGATTTGAGTACTTGTGGATTACTTTAATAGAAAGATAAAACTCAATTCTACAAAAATATTCCCTTTTTATTCGTAAATACGTATTTCGGTAACAATGTTATCATCTTCAGTGCATAAAAACGACTGACCGTCTAACGGCAGCCGAGAGTCCTTATATATTAAACAATCTGGTTACCGCCTATCGCTTCCCGCCAACGAACGTGAGTCATCGATCGATGAATCATCATACGAATTAGTTTCGCGATATCGTTTACAATATTATTTTATTTTTAAAAAATTTTAACAAATTATTTTGTAATGGATTTAAATCCCAATTTAATAAATTATTTTTATTTTTTGTCATTTCTATAGCTTCTCTTACATTTAATTCTTGACTATTATTTACTTGTTTTAATAATTTTATTGGGTTTATATTGTGATTTGTTCCTAATACATGTTCTGCTAGAGAAGATTTTTCGTCTTCTTGATTTTTAATATTCTTTAAATGTTCTTTAAATCTGATACCTATATTTCTTCTAGTTTGCCCTACATAACATTTATTGCAATCCATACATTGAATACTGTAAATACCCGATTTCTGATTTTCTTGTAATTTATCTTTTGTGCTACCAATAAGGCTTTTCAAATTGTTATTTTTTGAAGATACAATGTCCACGTTATATTTTTTAAAAACTTTTGATATTTGGTTCGATAATTTTGGGATGAATATTAGAGCTGCTCTTTTTTTATCTGTGTGGATTTCGCTTTTTAAACTACTCATTTCATTTATTTGTTTTGTCCATTTATGTTTTTTAACTAATCTTAGAATCGTGTCTTTTTTGTATCCGTTGAATATAGCTATTTTTATTATCGAATTTAATTCTTTGTCAAAAGCGTCTCTATCCATTGGGATATTTATTAATCTATATACCATACTATTCCATGCCGCCATTTTGTGTTGCCAACTGTGATTCGAGTTCATCGGAATATATCTATATGTATGGGTTTCCTTTCTATATATTTCAAATTTTAAATTTCTATCTATTCTTTTAATCAGAAGATCTAAAAAAGGCAATTTTCCATCCGTCTCTTTTTCATAAGTAAATTTTATTGATGTGTACTATGAATTAATTTGTTGAAGAAAATTGTCTAAATTAAAGTCTTTATATATGATTGCGAAAATGTCGTCTACATATTTAAGCCAAATTTTTGGAAAATTAGATTGTTTTCTTAAATCTGTTTCGAATTTACTCATGAAGATTTCAGCTAAAAAAGGCGATAGTGAGTTCCCCATTTGCTGTACCGTTTATTTGTTCATAGTATTTTCCATTGAATTGGAAAATATTTTGACGCATTCAAAGTTTCGTTAAATTTATTAATTCTTCGGTTTTTTCAGCTCCTGTATTTGATTCTTCTAACCAATTTTTTAAAAAAATTAATGCCGTTTCTATCGGAATACTAGGGAACAATGCTACCACATCTAATGAAATAAGTCTGTCGTTGTTTTCAATCTTTACATGTGATAATTTGGTAACTAACTCTATGTTATTTTTCACTGATAGGCTATCGTATTTTTTAATGCCAAAAAAATTTTTGACTAAATGTTTGGCCAAGTTGTACGTTGGTGCATTTATGTTTGATACTATTGGTTTCGTACTATTTCCTGGTTTATGAATTTTTGGATGTCCATATAGCTTTGGTATTTGAGGATTTTGATCTTTTACGAAAAATCGACTTTTTTCTTCAACAACTAATTTTGAATTATTTATGATTTTGTTAGCTTCTCTAATCATTTTATTTAGTGGATCTTTTTTCAATGCTCTTTATGGGTCTGTTTCTATTAATTTTTCCATTCTTTCGAAATAATCATTTTTCTTTAACACTACAATAGAGTTTCCTTTATCTGATTTTAAATAAAAGCAATCTTTCTTCTTTAAATTTTTAATATGTGTAAAAGGGGTTCGGTCTCCTATTTTTATTTCTTAAGATTATTTTGAAGCGAAATTAAGCAATCTCTTCTAGCAATATCTTGGTTTTGAAAATCGATCTTTTTTATACCTAATTCTATTCCTACAATTATATCTTCTAAAGGAATTTTTGAAGGTGTATAACACGATTTTAGTCCTTGTTTTAAAATATTTAATTCTTCTTTTAAATAAATCTCATTCCGTTAGACGGTCAGTCGTTTTTATTTACTGAAGATGGTAACATTGTTACCGAAATACGTATTTACGAATAAAAAGTGAATATTTTTGTGGAATTGAGTTTTTTCTTTCTATTATTTTATTTATATTCAAAATTATTTATTACATCATAATAGAATATATTATATATGTAAAAGTTCGATGTTTATTTTATGACTGTAAAATAATAGTTTTTAGCATCTTATTTATTTTGTAATAATTAATTTCATTCTATTTCATTTTAAATTTATACATATGCTCTTATAAATATAACTTATATTATATAAGTAATTAAACAGTATATTTTGAAATGATTATTCGTTATTTTCTCTAAATCCCTGTGTATAACTATATATTTTATATATTCAGTTTTTAATTTTATATTCTATTATTTACAGTATAATAATTACTTTAGCAAACGTAGTATACCATAATTATTATTATCCATTTTTAAATTTTTAAAATGTACTAGTTTGCCAAGCAGCACTTATTGAGTACACGTGTGTTAATTATTCATCCGTGTAAAAACACTAAGTAAAAACTTTGTTTCCTATCAGTGGCGGCTAGAAAAAATTGGTGTTGCTGAGGGGGATGTTGTTTCCAGGGGTTCATCTACCCACCCAGGTCCGGACTATCGTTAATTTTTTTACAAATCGGCCATACCTGTATACAAATTCTAACCTTTGTTTTCTTCTAAGTTCTATTTTTTAAACTTTAAACAATGTTTTTCACTAATGAGTCAACAAATAATAGTTAATTCACAATCATTTACGTTGACTACACGGAATCTACCACCCACCCAGCCCATTTTATGTGTTGCCGAAGTAACACTTGACAAGTATATGATAGCCGTCACTGTTTTCTACGTATCTCCAAACCGATTTTAATAGAGTTAGTATCGTTGAAAAAAAGAAACAACGGACTATTCAGGCACAAAACTCTACGGACCGCGGGGTCAGTATGACCCCAAGATAAGAGAAAACTTCGTCATTTTAATTACCTTCACATATCAATCGACCTTTTTATCGTCGCGAAGCGTTAGCGGATGCTCGAACTCGGTCGGCCCACGCGCATATTAACATCCTGTTCATTGCTGCACGACTGCTGTTTCGTAATTAGTCAATTCAAATTTACCGCCGTTTAAATTTTATATAGTAATCAATAATCATAATGTCACAATCCATATTCTTGACATTGTTATTAACATTATGTATTATTTAATATCAGGTACCTAATACCTAATAATTAACATAAATCATTATATATAATTATTATTAAAATTGTTTTACTATTAAACAATGATATTTCCAATAAATTTTATTAACAAAATAATTTAAAATAATGAACCTAACAATGTAGCAGAACCAATATTAAAAATATTGCTGAATGTAACAATTGGGTTGCTGAATTCGATATATTATTTGAATAATCGATGGATTAATTTTTCATACATTGGGCATTACAAAGAAAACTGTGTTGGAATTTTCAATTCATAAGGCATTTTACAAGAATACCAACCTTTTTTATTCTATCTCTATACATTCGTGCAAAAAGAGCCCTTATTCCAATGTATTTTTTACTTTTTAACTGAAAAATCTAGAATCAAAAGTTATTGCGTTTTTGATACACAAATTCAATGTGAACATTCAGAAAAAAATCATTAAAAAACCTTGAATTCACAAAGACTTAGGAAGTTTTTTTTTTAATTTGTTCAAAATGAAATTTAAATGATAAGGACCCTTTTTGCACGAACCTCTTTGTTTATGTTCATAGGATAGTACTTATTTTTTATTTTATTTTGTCATGTACATCTAAATGTTCTTATGTTCAGCGTAGAATAACATTTATTACCTACATTTTTTCAGATTCTATTAAGTTTTTCGTGATTTAGATATAATACGATAAAAAAAAAAAAAAAACCGGCGGTAAATATGGATTGTGACAATTGGTATAAAATTTGAAAGGCGGTGAATCTGAATAGACCAATCACGAAACATCAGCTAATAATAACGTGGAGTTTATCTTAAGTCAACGAATAATTTAAAATACAAGTACAGGTAATTTAAAGGCCGACAGTTGCGTTTGGGGACTGATAAATAGTGGGAAAACCCATAGGCCATAATCGGTATCTGATGGCACGTCACGGTGACTGGCTGTAATATTAAATATATTATTTCGTCAATATGTTTTTTTCGGCTATGAAAAAACGAATACCGTCCCTTACGTTCCTCTCAAAAAAAAAAATAGTAGAGGTACACACAAATATTTGAAAAAATAAATGGGGTAATTAGTCCTCCCTCCACCAATACAACCACTGTAAATACCGGTGGAAACAATCGTGACATATCACGTGTAACTATGATTTTGCCGGTTTTCAAGTAGTGTCACTGAACAACCCCATTCTTTCTGGTCACTCAGTCTAGTAAATGTAATTTCAACCTGTTATACTCATTGTACACATTTATTACAGACTAAATATATATTTCAAACAATATTAATAATAATAATAATAATAATAATAAAACCTACCCGCCACATTTGGCGGCAACAATAACACACGAGGCTGGACAAGCCGGCAAATATGTTTTTGATTAGTAATGTACTGTTTGACTCTATTATTTTTTTTTTTTTCAATTTTCGAATTATACATGGAAACGCATTATAAGAAAACGATGTGTGTATATCATTTTAATTTCTTGATAACACGTTGAATCATAAATGCTGATGTCTGACGGCACTTAAAGCCCCGAGACAGGTGAGCAGCAGAGGCGAATGTCGCTCGACGCATGTCCTACTGATGACATGTGCAAGAACAGTAGTACAGATGTCGTTAAGTCCCCGTGGCCAATTGTGGAGAACTTCTGCGGTTGGATTCGTACTGGTTGGGTTTCGCTACGGCTCAAACCGCGTCCATTGGTGCGCATTGACATGAAAAAACGTTACGAGCAGCTCTCGAGCTCTAGTCCGAGGCGTCCTCTGTCGTGCCCTTTGGGTAGCACCGCGGGCTAACAAAAACAGCACTGTCAGTACCCAGGGCTTTGGCCGGCATAAAGCCAGAATTCATTTTGTATGTACATAATTAAATACCTACTAAACATCTGAATGAAAATGTTATGAAAAATCAATTCACACGATTTCATTGTCTGTTAATCAATCGATGTGCATTTGGATATTATAATTACTTTAGTGTTATAGAAAACACACAAGTAAATAAATAATTTTAATTCACAAACGATTATTTTTAATAATAATAATAGTAAATTAAAATAAAATTGATATTAGGTTCACAAACATGACTATATAATTGAGTACATTTAAAGACTACAAGCATTAATACATATACGTATATATATAATGATATTGAGCTTTAAAATAGATAATAATTGTATAAATAAATAATTATTATAATAATAAGCTTACAGAGAATATTAAGATATTTAGCAATAATTGAGACGCTATAATCATTGTATCATCTATACACAGCAGTATACATATATAGCCACGAGGAGTTCAAAACACAAGTGCACTGTCAGTATACATACCACTTTCTACATAATATATTTTATGTTTGTATAAGATATTATCGATTATCATAAAAATGTACTGAATACAATTATAACGATTAAAATCGAGGTTTATATTTGTTTTGTGGTTACCATGCCGTCTAACGTTTGCTTACAACTTACAATTATACTCTTTACAACAGCATACATAATACATATAGATGTATGGGTAATGTAAGAATAATATCAATTATCTATCAAAAACAATTACAATTTCAACTAAATTAACGAGGGTTTAATTAAACTTTCGTTATACATCAATATGTATAAAGCATATTTTATAAATGTCCTGCTGTACCCATTCACACTTTTAATGTTTCCATGGAAAATTATTAATATTATTATTAAAATTCAGACATGCTAAATTATTGATAACATTTTTTACATTATTTTAGTTTAAATATTGATGTAAAGATAATAAATACAACTACACCAGTAATAGACTAGTAAAACATGTAGAACGATCTTAAAACATAAAAGTGAAACTTTAAAAGCTTAGAATGAGAATTATAAAAGTATGAATATCAATAACCAAAACTATTTATGGCTAACATTAAATCTAGAGTAAAAAAAATAAAAAATAAAAACAAATAGAAAGTTAAAAAAGAAGGGATTATCTAGACCAGGCATGTCAAACACGCGGCCACGGCCAATTTTTTTGCGGCCCGTGGCTACCAATAGTAATGGACAAAATAAAAAAAAATTATAACAAATTTATTTTATTTTAAATTATTAATATGATTTTGTTTTGTAATTTGTAATTTGTAATTTTGTAAAGAATAAAATTGAAAAATTTGTATAAAATATATTTTTTTCCATTAAATGTTTATGAGCGGCCCGCATAGTAAACTATTCACTATATTTGGCCCACTTGATACTTTGAGTTTGACATGCCTGATCTAGACATTTGCAATCATTTATCTTCTAAAATATTCAATATTTAAATTATGCATGCTTTTAGATAACAAATTAATTAAATTACTTAATAAATCAGAGTATTAAGTTTTACATTTATCAAACGTCTTTGATACATTTCTAACACAACTAAAAATGGTGGACAATCACATCTGTTCAATGTTGTAACATCTGTCATTTGGTTTTCAAATACAGAAGTTCGATTACTAACTCTGGTAGTTGATTGAATTTGCTTGTTTTCTGAATCAAAATTAGGAATCTGTAAATAACAAACAATCCTTTACTAATGTAATTGAATAGAATAAATGTATAATAATAATAACTAACGTTTTGTTGTTATGTTCCAATATAATATTAGTTTACAGTTCAGTAACCATAGTTGATGTTAAAGCTTGAACTCTCTTAGCGTTGCAACTTTTGCACAACACATGGTCATCTAATGGATAGCATCCTCTACCTTCAGATTCTGTTCCTAACAAAGTATCACAATCCTAGAACAAATGGTTTACAAATTTGATTAAAAGAAATTTAATAATATGTATGTTTTTATAGTGGGCCAAACTCAGATTTAGGCGTCGAATCAAACTAAATTATTTTGATGACAAACTAATAAGTTTAGCATTGAACTGAAACAAAACGGGTTTTATGAAATATAAAGTAAATAGTTTTCTAGGTAAATAATAACGTGAAATCTTCAATTTTTATCAATTATTATTTATTGTGATCAGCAATTAAGGTTACGATTTTTTACACACAATTTAATATTTATCTTAAACAATAATAAAGCTTAATAATAGCAAGACTTCATTAATAAAATGATAATTCAGTGAAATCTATACGTAGTGGATACCATAAGTAAATTAAAATGTGTCTGCTATGAGGAGGGTTCTTTTTTTAAATAATTAAAGTAACTACGTATTTATACGATTATTTTATTGTATATCTGATTGAATTAAAATTGATATATTTTTTATTAATAATTAAAATTAGTACTTTTTTAATACACAAATCTTCTAATTTATATATATATGGATTATTTATGTTTTAATAAAAAATTTTTCTTTTAATATTTGACATTAGTAAACTGGAGGTCTGTGTACAATATACTAACACAAAACACATGAACAAGTAATATAGTATGATAGTCTCAATTTATTGCATTTTTATGTAGGTAAAATAAAATAGCATGTTCCTTATTAGAAAATTAGCCAGGTGTTCGTTATAAAAGGAGTCCGTTAGTCGAAGCTTATTACATTCATTTTTCATGTAAATTCATGCCGTAAAATGTGAAAATGTCCGTAACTAGAGATTTTACTGTATATTACATTTTTTTATTGAATAATGCAGCTTTTGATAAAATGCTATGGTTTAAATTGTTTATTTGCATTCAGTTTAGGTCTTAACTTATTTTGGGAACAACTTTTTATGTCAAACTGAAGTAGGATTTTTCAAATAGTTTGACCCAATTCTAATTCTTATTTTCATGATTATTGATAAGGATAACATTTTAAAAGACAGTCTACTGACTTCACATCTGTAACATAACACATGAAAGCTTCGATCCAATGCTACAAATCTCACTGTTTCGTCTTGACCAGCCTCGGGCATTATAGGGAATTGACAAGTACTGCATTTCGGAGCAAATTTCCTATGAAAAATAATTTAATTTTATAGTCATATCCAAAAATTGTTTAATGCATGTTTACATATTTCTAAGTAATAATGATTAAAACATTAAAAAAACTTTTTAAAACAAAACTAGTATAGTAATAATAATAACAATAATAATGTACGAAATATCTCAGTATTACATTCTGTCATGCAAAAGAGAAGACACCGGGCAGTTGACTAGTATTCGTCATGAGCCATGCAAACCTAACGAAAAAAAAACGCTCAATATAAGAAAAACATAACACTGGCAGCATTCAAGATTACGCAGATCAATCGAATTGTTTATCATTTATAACTTTATGTTATAAAATTGTTGTTTCTGGTATTGTTATAATTCAGTGTATACACGGTTAGTAGTGATCAATAAAGTATAGCAATAAAACAGTGTAAATCAACATCAATGTGATTTGTGTTTTATGCGACTAGTAACATTTATAAATGCAATTATAACAATATTACTCTATATGGTAGTAGCTACAGACCATTCAAGTTTCATATTTTATATTTCACATTTTCATAAATAATGTGAAAACTGATTCATAGTATTTTATACCTGGAGTGAAAAATATATTACATACGTAATTAAAGAGCACGAAAAGAGATGAAATATGTTTTTGAGACATTTTAGGATATTTTAACTATTTTCTGTATGACCATAAATTTATTTCGACTGAGTATGAGTTTAAAATGTTGTCAAAATCTAAAATATGAAACACGAATAATATGTATACTCTTTTTCACGGATAACAATAAAACACCAAGAAATACAAAAAACCAATAATTTCGAAATGCTGACGTGAATAACCTGCAGTCTTTGCTACATAAATTATTCTTTTTAACAACCATAATACTTTTATATTTTTTATTATACATTATTATTATTATTATTATTTAGACAATATCAACAACTTTTATTCATTAATTTCATGAATATTCAGAGTTCCATATATACAGATTATGTTTGAAAAGTTCTCGTACTAAATTTCTGTACTCAATATATCTAGTGCTATCGCTTGTACAACTAAGTCTTCATGTAGTACAATAAAATATTTTGTTCGACTTTAAAATCGAAAAAAAATATTTTGTAGAAATTTATTACATTATACAGCAAGTATTAGGAGATGAAGCTGCATCTTGTATTACAACATACATATGGTGAAAGCGGTTTAAAGACGATCAAGAATCGTTGGATGAAGATAAACAATGTGGAAGGCCATCAACAGTTGTTCACAACGAAAATGTTATTGTGTGCACTAGAACATTGTCATGTAAGAGTCCAACTGCCCGGATCATGATACTAGGGGTTGGATTCACCGAATGCTTGCTGTATTATATAATAAGTTTCTACAAAAGATGTTTTAGATAAAAACAACATTTTATCACGCTTCTTTGTTCTATGTTGCAAGCTCATCAAGATAGCATGAATACACTGTACGTAGCAGAATATAACACGAGACTCAAGTGACTAAATGTGCTAAAATTGTATATACATACTTGTTAGACTTTGTACTACACAAAGCTTTGGTTGCTTGAGCAATAGCACTATTTAAATTGACTGCAGACATTTAGTTTGGGAACTTTGCAGATACTGTGCAGAACTGTGTATATTTAATTATCTATGATTTACACTAATATATACTTTCTATATGTTTTACCTGTGAAAATCATCAATACAATAAATTTGATTAGCTGCGTCGATGGTGAAGGGTATACCATCCAATAATGTAGAGCAGACAATACACCGGAAGCAGTGAGGATGATATGGACGTCCTGTGGCTCTCAGGATTCTGTCCAAAATTGGTATTTGACAAACAGAGCATTTTTCCAATGTGTCCTACACACAATTCACAGTAAATGAGAATATTTGACTTTAATTTTAATAAAGATGAGTACGTTTCAGTGATTTGAATTTTACAATGATAATGACATAAGTAAATGAACAAATATTATTTTTGATAATAATAATGAGGTACGTCAAACAGGTAATATGGTTTAAAACATTTTATGACTTTATACTTGCCAAATAACCCTCTTCACAATATGGTTTGTTATCGATGTGATAGAATGGCTTTCCTTCCAGTTGATCTCCACAATGAGTGCAGGTAAAACATTTAATGTGATAAGTATTACCCATTGCTGTACATCCGAGACCTTCTTCCATCACTTTTTCTTTGCATTTAGTACAGTTCCCTAAACATATAAAATATCATATTATCAATTATGTCAATAAACAAATCAATTAACTTAATTAATGATTAACCATAAATCATTAAGCTTATATGTATAGTATATACTCACAGTTTAAAGAAGTTGTATTACTGTCTAGATTTTTTTTCCCGTCATTAACAGACATTGAATTTACAAGGAGATTGGTCAAAGAATCTACTTCGGTCTGATTTTCACGAGTAGTAATGGGCTGTGAAAGACTGTTCATCGAGTAGGTAGATGATAATTCACTGGGTGGACGAACAGCATTGATTGGCTCATAGATCGATTCATACATTTTTAATGCCTAAAAGTTGCATACTATTAAATTATAATTTACCCAACAATGACCATTCTACTGGCTGTTGAACTATACGGACTTGTGAAGAGGAGTGATCAAAGTCTTTTGCGTCGTCTTTGTAGCTATCTGCTTTTTGAAGTTCGGAATAACTAGAACTGACTGGAGAAGGAGGGCAGATTAAATTATCTTTTCCTACATCGAAATTGATATAAAAAAATTTATATCAGTTAATCGATGTTTCTATTGAAATAAGTAATTACGTACCTAAAGGCTTCAAATTGTCATATAAGGGATACTGACTGTTCTTATAAGTTGGATGGTTCGTCTCAGAAACGTTAGAATATATTATGTTGTTCGGTTTGGCCTGATAGTTCACATTACTATAAATGGCCTGGCAAGGTTGAGTAGGTAGTTTATTGATTACTGTATTGTAGTAGGTGGGTTCATTTCGGCCGGTCAAATCTTCGCTTTTGCACTTCGCACCAGACACATTGGCGTACAAGGGACTCGACGTTTTTTTGTACATGCTGACACGGTCCTGGACGTGAGACGGACAAAAGAAATGTACAAAAATCATTAGTCGTCTGGGTGGAGTCGAATGACAACGGGCGTTACAAAAAATACGAAGCGTAACACAATTTTTCTCACCTATTAAAAGATCTCCGACTCGGAGACCACCTCTACGGTCCGAGTGTTTGGTATTTTGATTTCCGCCGTGTTCGACTACTGAACAGGAACGATCGTTTCTCACAGCGGACGACATTCGAACATTATTATAATAATTTATATCCGACAATCAAATCTATTATTATTATTGTTATTATTATTCCCATTTGATAACGGTGATGGGCTGAGATAAAGCATGACGTCATGTTTATTTTACGTATTGATTTCATGGAGGAAAAATTGTCGACGGAACACGACGAACAGCCGTCCGCCGAAAAAAATGTCGCAAAACATTTAATAACAAAACTACATTCATTATTATCAAACGCGAGTTGTACGTTTATCGTTCGCTACGTTTTATTCTATTCTCGGTCGGGCATACACGACGTCGAAATTCCCACGGAAATATGAACTTTGACGGGAAATAATTAAATAATAAAAAAAAAAAAAAAAATGGTGGCTAGATACGTAGCTTCGCGTGGATCGCTCGATCGAACGTTTTCGAAATTGTATCATTACATTTGATTTCCAAGCAATTGCGTATGGTTGGAAAAAAACTCGGTTTGTACTTTTATTTGCGGTCTTTCGAAATCCAGACTATACAAAGTTTACATTATAAACCGACGACACGTTCGCGCCGTACGAAATATCGCATTCGATACGATACGACATGTCGCGGCACGGCCCGATTGAACCGTAAAGCCTTCGGGACGTAAACCCTTCGTGTATTTAATTACGATCTTAACGGATCGGTTTTTCGTATTTGTGACTTGCAGTGTTATTGAATGCCAAAAGACAGTTCAAATTGATTTTCAAACCATAACTATATAAAAATGATAAAACGATAAAAATGCGTAGGTAGGTAGATACTCAAGCAAAGTTTTAAGTGGCTCGGCTTCAGTCAGTTTCGTGTTTAGCACCATAGTCGAAACGGGCTAAAATTATTTGAAAAAGTTTAGCCTATTCGATTTTGGGGCTAAAGAAAGATGATGTTAAAAAAAAAAAAAAATCGCTAGTTATGTCGCGCACATTAAAAGTGTTAAATATTAGGAAGTTCCTAAAAACATATATTTTAATAACCCACCTAGATTCAAAAAAAAAAAAACCAATACGACCTAAGAAATTTAGTTATACGCCTTTTGCCGTGAACAGCGAACACGATTTATTCAATATACTACGTACACGTTGATTTTGTGATTAGCAATAACAAATATCAAATAAAATATTTTACGTTCTCCAGTTTTTCTTGCGGATATTTTAAATGTAAAACTATCGGTGGATTTATATTACATACACACGCACAAATATATATATATATATTATATCAGTTACAGTATATTTATAATTCATTTTTTATTCATTTTTATGTATACATAAATGACTATTTGAGGTCAGTATAAAAATTATTTTCAAACACTGTTATTGTTTTTGTGTTTTTGTGTTTTCATGTTTTATTTTTTTTTATATATTTTTTTATATGTTGTGTTTTACTAAATTTTTTATGACGTCGAGAAATTTCGCAGAAACTACTCGATGAGCAAGCGAAGAAAGGAATATTTCACATTGGTCACAATTATAAATCGATTTTATAAATACGTAATATTTCCCTTTCTTCTTTCAAATCATCGTATTCTGAAACTTTCGCTTTGAATGTTTCAAACGGAACGGCTTTATTTTATTCGCTTATTTGAAACCGTTTTATAGTTTAAAAAATAATAATTTCTATTTTAAAGACATCACAAATGTGTAAACGATCTAGGGTAGGTATATCATTTTTACATTCAAATATCGGGCTTACACAGTAGCTGTTATCAATATTTTTTTATGCATTTTATAGTTAAATGTAATGTAAATTTGTGTCAAACAATCGTGTGTATGGCATAGATTATACGCGATTGAATAAATCGTCATAAATAATACTATTGGTTAAGTGTGCTAGAAAGTTTACAAACTAAATTTATTGAGCAACATAAAAATGTATAATGTACATTATACTATTTAAATAATTTAAATTTTCGAAATAAAATATTGAATCTCGTTTTAAACATTTTAAATGAACATAGCATTTATTTCAAGCAAACCAGATACGAATATAATTATTTTTTATCCAACAAATGTTGATAAATATTTTAAAAAATGTTTATACCAGTCTTTGTCTAATTATAATTGAAAATTAAATAGATACAATATAATTGTTATTATTATATAAAGTATATTGTCATACACGTATATTTGAAATCAATGAACTAATAGTATTAAAACTCAATATTTATTTAAAAGTTTGAACGTTTTTTAACCCTCATATTAGAATTGTCTTATATCAGAGTAGCGTGTTAAAAATTGAAATGTTAATATGATTTTAAAAAAAATATCAAAATATGATATTATGTGTTTTAGTTAAATATCACTAAATAAATACAAACAATAACAATGTATTATGTCACTTAAAACTATGCTGTTTATCTACAAATAAATTTGGCGCTTTTTTTTTTAAGCTAAAGTTTATTGTAACGAATAACGCGGTAATAGGTATGTACGTTATAATTTAATTTAAAACAGTTATATTTTAACATTTAAGCATGAAAAAAAAATGTACAAAATAATAATTAACGACTAATAAGCGAAGTATCTAAAAAAAATCTGCACATACATTATATGTATATTAAATAGGAGATAACATATGTCTGCAGACGAATGAATAAGTTATTCAAAATAATTTAGTATAAACCTTAAATACTAGTTATGACCATTATGCAAATTAAACATTACTATTACTATATTATACCATATGGTATGTCGGTGTAGGTACTAATGTATATTTACTATTTAGTTATAACAATGATAATTAATAACATATGTAAGGACACTATGATGTTTTTACAGTAAATTTAACTTTCCTAAATTTACGGTTCGCGTATGCCGCTCTTCCTTTCGCGCGATTCAACGATCTCCTACTTCTCTTTGAGGGTTCGGTCGCGTCCACTCGTTTTTCGGTTTCAGCTGTTTCGCTCTCTTGTTGTGGTTCAGATTGGATCGGTTCATACGATCCATTCAATGCTCGTTGGAACTCAACAATATCGTCGTTGTTCCTCATTCGTATAACGTCATAGTCGAGGTACCTGTAAAACACGGAAAACGCAATGATTTCAATAACACCGTGTCGGCAACAATAATATTGGTACCGAAACCAAATTAATATCATTTAATTGGACGTTAAGAAAAAAACGTAAATCGCTCGTTTCTAGGACTATTAAAATGATGACTGTCCAATTTTATTCTAGTAAACTCGTGTTTACTTTTCGCCGTGAGTTATCACCATTGACTATGATTGTTAAACCAGTCCCTCCGAAAATTGTTCTTACTACGCCACAGTCGATAGCATACAAAGCTGTACGCTTGCGAAGAGTTACTATTTTAGTTTAGATAATTGCTTATTAAATCAAATGTCATTTCTATAATGACGAGCATTAAAAATTAATTGTAATTTATCGAAAACAGAGCTTTGAACCGAATTAAAGTTTCGATTATTAATAATTTCGGGTTTTCTAAGAGCTCGAAAATGTATTTTGAAGACAGCGGTTTCGACGTAGAATGTCAATACCAATTTGTTCGATTTCGTTGTCAATTTTGCGTGTCGGTTGTCAAGCGTATGGTTTCGTCAGAGGTGTAGTTAATGTTGAATACCGATTTCGATTTGTGAACGGCATTTAAAATCGATGTCTAAAACGGTTTCAAGCCCTGATTAGAAATTAAACATTACACTACCGTGTAAATACATCCAACACGTATGGTTATATATTTTGTGCCCTACGCAGATCGATGTATCGATTCGAAGTTGCGACCGAGTTACGTCACGTCTAACCTACCGATGTTTGATATGCATCGTGCATGTGGACGTACGGACGGTAACGTGGAACATGTCGTTTGTACCGACTACGGTAGTTAGTTTCCGTTCTACGAAAGCGATAACGACGGACATTCGATTGTGCGCGGAACTGAACCGTCACCGATAACTGCTCAGAACAGTTTACGGGCTGAAAATGGTAAATGCATTACAATGACACGATTCCAATGGGAAAACACGTTTAGCAGATACGGAGATCGATCGACCGACGGGCTGTCTCGAGGCGCGCCACGTTCACAATGTATACGTACAAATATCGGTAATATCAATGATTTGTTCGAATTAAGATTTTTATAGAAAGCAACGTGAACAGTAAAACGTAACGGTAACCCACGAGCGTGACTATTATTATAATATAAACGCAGTGTGGTATACGGTCCGTGTTCGAACGGATGGAAAGTGAAACGCGTCCTGTGTTGTTTATATAGATAGAACTGCGTTTTCATTTCGATTTCAATGTCATGCTCCGCGCGTTACTCAATACGTGTAAATACATATGTATATATATATATATATTTAATTTAACCAAAATGTTCAGTCATGTATATTCTACCGTTGGTGCTGCGGACGTGTTTTTAACGATTTCTCTGCGATTGTCCGGTTCGGCAGGAGTATAACGTACAGTGTATATACATATATTATGTTATTGTTCGCTTCAATATCGTATGTTCGATTGATTATGCGGAAAAAGTGAAACCCTTTATTTATTTGTTGTACATTTTCTTTTACGTTTTTTTTTTCCCCCGTCATCTCGTCAAAATAATATAAATCGTCGAATAATGCACCGTTTATAATGTTTTGTACGGAGGAAAATAGAAATAAGAAATATCTTCTCGTTCGGCGTCATCGTTCATGATAGGTACACGCCCGTGCGCGCGATTTACGTACTATGACATAACAATAACGGCATGCGTGTGTGTTCATCGTTAAATAAAAGTAGCGTAATTTTACGGAATTCAATGAGCTGTTAAGTCGCTATTGGTCGTTGCCTGTCTGTGTGCCATATTACGTGTCACGGTTATCCAATAAATTTAACAAAAAATGAACGATGATTATTCAAAGCTATGATCAATGTGATTAGTCGAGTTTAAATCATAAACTTACTGTGGATTTTTCGTGCACTTATTAGCAAATTCATAACCACGATTAATGATTTCGTAAAAGCTAGACTCGCGATTTACATTTTGATTTTTAAGAGTTATTATTTCATTTAATATTGTAACCTATTCCGCCGTGTACAGATATCGTTCCATAACAAATTATTTTTGTCTCGTTAATAGGGATATAATAATATAATAATATATATTAATAATAATAAAATTCATACACAACTTATTGTAAAAAAAAAAAAAAAAAATATTATGTATTGAAACACGGACAACATTCATAATATTGCAATTGGATATTGTAGAAAAAAGTCTCTTAATTCAATCACGTGAACAGATTAAAATTATTTTTATAATCCATGTTCATTAAAAAAAGAAATGAAAATTCATTTTCAGGCTTTTGGGTTCGGTGTGTTTCGATATTGAACGTTTCTCAATCAAATATTTATATATTTTGTTTTCTAAAATTATACGAAAAATGAAATCATATGTTCGGTTTGTACCCGACGGTTAATATTAAAACAGTATCGCTTGTATGAAACTAACCTTCCCACTGCTACTGCGCCCAATCCTAATGCTGCTCCACCGGCTACCAGTCCCAGTGCAGGTAATAACACAGACGGCGTGGCCACCATGCCGAGCTTCTCCTTAACCACATTAGAGAGCTCTCGGTTTCCATTCCCGAAACCCAAATTCCCCGTTATCTTGTGCGTGGCTTCCACTAACGGGTCGACCACGGGCCTCGTCAAATCGGTCATTTGATCGAGACTGGTTTTCATTTTGTTCTTGACGATGGTCCAAAGCGACGCTTCGTCGTTGACGTAGTAACCGGGGCCGTATTTCCCCGGTTTCTCGTGGTACGGATATTGCGGGGAGTATTTCTTTGGCACTTTAACTCTCGATTCCTTTTCTAAACCAGGCTCGAAGGCGAAAGGGCTCCTATCCGCATGGATGTCATGGCCGAAATACGAAAGCGCTTGTTGTCGTCGGCCGTCCCTCTGGCCTTCTTCCGGGCGTTCATACTTCGTCGGCTGAACTTCGTACCTCGCGGCAGCGTGGACCGGTGGCGACCCGTACTTCACGGCGTGAGCCGGGAGGGATTCGTACTTTACTGCGTGCACCGGCGGTTCATACTTTGCAGCCTGAACGCCCAGCTCCGGATGGGCGTACTGCAGCACGGGCGTTCGCGCGCTTTCCTCGAACGTCAACCTCGGCGGGCTTTTCGGCGAGTACATGGCGGAATTCGGGAAAACACTAATGCTCGGCGCGTGTAGCACACGGGCCTCCATCCTCGCGGGCTCCACCATCCGGGACGCGCGATCGGTCCGCAAAATGTTACCGTTGATATTCTTTATGTATCCGAGGATCTTGTCGGTCATGTATTTCTCGTCGTACGGTTCCCGCTGGACCGCATGGGGTTTCTGTCCGTCGTCGACGGCCGGCTCCGGTTTTTTCCTGTACGTCTGCCAGACCCCATTAAACATCGGCGCGACCGGTTTGTACTCTTCTTTCACCACGTGCTGATTGGTTTTGTTCGTGTTCGGGACTAAAATACCGTTGATCACTCTCGCGTTTCTCCACACCTGTGTGTCGTTGTCGTCGTCGGGCTCACGAACACCGGTTATTACGGGTATGCCGTCGGTATCCACGTGGAAGAGGCTTCTGGACCTTTTGTCCTCGTCTTTTTCGTTTTTCACGTACACCGAGTCCGACCGCACGACGACCGGATCGGGTAGCGATACCCCGTGTGCGTTCTCGTTGCTCGCCGACACCGACTGCACGTTCCCCTTGGGCGCCGGCTCGTTGAATTGTTGTCTACCATCGCGTTTTTTCACAACTATGGTGGCGATGTCCCCCGTTCGAGTTTTTATTTCTAAAGTTTCCATGGCGTCCGGATCGAGGTTCCTAGCTACTTTGATGGACGTTCTTGTCATTTGAACATTATTGTTATCGGAAGCGCAATTGACAACAAGAGGTAAAACAAACAACAGAGCCGATATTTTCCACATCTGCAAAAAAAAAAACAACAACAAACGATTTAAACGCATACATTAAATTGGTAATACTTTAGCATAAGGTTGAAAAAAACACGTATACGTTTTTTCTATATAATACTTGAAGCATTTTGTATATCTATTTGTAATTTTATTCCATGACGCGTGTTTAAAAAACAAAAAAAATCAGGTCAAATATTTATGTACACACATAATATTCATAATACCCGATAGAAATGTGACATATGTTAATTTGTACAAGTAATATTTTTAACTCGTCATGCCTATTGCCAACTAACATTCGATTATTATGGAAAGTATTGATAATTGTTGAAATGCAGTTAGGAAAAATTATGTCCAACGGTATTTGTACTTGTTTATTTTTTAAAATTTATATCATACACTGCGCAAACCAAGGCCATTGTATTATAGTATATATTATAGTACATATAGAAATACTACTGTGCGATTTTCTCCAATAATACTCCGATATAATACACTCATATAGACATCTATGTGTACAATTGGAAACACGAATCGTAATTATGTTTTAATGTTCAATTCATTCACGATTTTATATGACGTTGTATAGCATACACGCGTCCGAAAAGAAATAAAACACCATGTGATTATTTCATTACACATAAACGTTCCGAGTGCCATTGACCTTAGAATCGAAGTTTACTTTCCCTTCTGCAACACTTATTCCAGACAGGTCCCAACGGTGAAACCCGCCGTTTCGTCTTCTATCTGATTACAGTACAATAATGTGTTGTGTACGACGCGTTCGAATGAGTAGTAAAATCCTAAATGAAAACGCAAGGAGGGAGAATCCATTATTGGAAAACGGATGGAGTGATAAATAATCGTAAAATAGTTTTCATTGCTTATTGGGATTTTCATTTCAGTGTTTAAACCCAATGAAATTGTAAATATCAGTAATCACGAGTTTCTCACACTTTCACTTATTTTACCGGATGCTTCTGCCAATGTCACGAAAGTTGTTGGCAATTGATATAAAAAAATAATAATAATAATAATAAAATAATAAAGGTAGCGTGAAAACGTAGACATATAATCAACGAAATTTTCGTTCTAATCGCGTTGTCAAAAACAAACATAAGTCAATAAATTAATTTTATTTGGAATTCGAAAAAATTACATAATGCAGATAAATAATTTGTTTACAGTAAGTTTTGTGATCAAAATTTATTCAAATGATTTTTATTCTGTTAAAATCGTTTTCTCTATTTAGTTTATTATTATAAAAGATGTTTAAATTTGTATTTTTTTATTTTAAAATTAAAATTTTTTTTTCTTCACAATTTGTGCGTTTTATATGCTATTTATTTATTATAAAATTGGAAAACATGCAGTTGGTGTCGCATGTTTTCTTATATTCATCCCATCCGGGCAATTGTCTGAAATAATAATTCAGATTGTGTTTTCACTGTTATGTTACGAATTTATTGATTCGTTAATAATACAGATCACAGCATATTTGTTTAGATATTATTCGGGAGAGGAAGAAAACGATTAAATCCACGCTGAAAAACATGTGTAGACGAAAATTACAAATTTCTCATGTAATAATAAGGCTGTTGCGGTGGTTGTCATGCAAGAAATCAGGACGTAATATTATATCATATATAACACATCCTAAAAACATCAAGAACAAGAGTTAATACGAGAACATTATCGACGGTCGTAATACGATACGCATAACGATTTTTTGTCTTTTTTTTTATGATTACGAATTTACAACGCGTATTCTTCTGCGGTATCACAATATATATTCACGTGTATACCTATTCATAAAAAATAATTTTTTCAAACTGGTTTTCGTTTCGATATTTCACACCCTATGGTTTTCATTGAAATACTAGTGGTGTTTTCTTGGGACTTTTAAACCGGTATCGTAAAACATTTAAATAATGGTCCATTGTTATTGGTTACTGGTTCAATTTAGACGAAAAAAAAATAATATCGTGTTTAGCAGTGTATGTTTATAATGTCCTATACAGTATAATAGATATTACAATAAAATATTTTTTACCGTGTTTATGTAATTGAGGTACCTATTGAACGATGTGTTAACGATAATTTTGAAAGTATTGTCTTCGTTAAATCGGATTTTATGTATTCTATATGCGTATCTGTTGTTAAAAATAAAACACGTATAATCATGTGTTTTTATGCAGTTATAAAATGTACACAGTTTGACGAAGTAAATGTAAATGTGTGTTAGTTTAAAAAGAAGCGAAATTTACGTTGTAGTGATTAAAACCAATTACTTAATAAATATTTTCAATATCGATAAATTTGTAATTGGAAAAATTAAAAGTTTGTACGAAAGATGCGTACACGTAGATTATCGGATACAATGGAAATACTGTTCAAATGCCACGCATGATCAAAATATATACGATTATTTTTAATAAAAAAAGCAAAAAATAATGAAAAAAAAAACTGTCATAATTAAATTTGCCAAAAATGGTTAACATGAAAATTTAACTTACCATTGAAATTCGATTGCGTTGTCGTCCAAACAGTCTAAACGCACACAGGGAGCACTGTTTATTCAACAAAATAAACGCTATACGACAGCGTTAAACGCAACGCGTGCACTGCACTGGTTCAGTCTTCTTGTGTTTTTTAGTTTGGTCTGAAGAATACAAATATTCACGTTTCACTTTCTACTACGCGGTCGTAAGCGTACTTTACAACAAGCCACGCACAACACTAACCCAATGTCGTAGTAATATTGTGATCGGTGCGCGCCGATGCTTTCTTTCACTCATTAACTAATTTCCCCTGCTCTCGCGTAACTTGTTCGGATGTATCATGTGTATTCTATACGTGTTATATATATATATATATATATGTATACTCGTATCAGTATGCTCGTGAACGTAAACGATAGCCGACGACTGGTACGAACGAAATGTATACATGTATAGACTTGGGCAGTATGCGGAATACTGTATTCTGAATACTTTTTTACAGATCAAACATATTTTTTAAATAGCACCCGCATGATAATTCATATTATTTTTGTTAAATTCATATTAATTTTAATATCTGTTTGTTTTTGATGAAATGAACAGTTTTAAAGTATCTATTATGTTTGTTAATATATTATTATTAATATTGTTTCATTATAATACGTATTATAATTAGTAGTGTGGGGTCATATATTATATTATAACGTTACTAAATATTATAAGACAAAAATTGTTTTCAATATTTAGAACGTAATGTAGAATATAATAGACTATAAGTCATAGAGAGTATAAAAAGCTTCTATTAAGTTTTATAAAAAATAATAACGTATGATTTTAATCTAAAAAAGTAATAATTTCAAAAAGAAATACAATTAGCAAATATCAGCAGTAGGTATTTAAAACAACATCAATTATTTTGTCGATAATCTTGCTATATTTGGTGTTTCGGCCCAGCCTTATTCAAATAATAGAGTATATTTGATTTCACTGTGTTATATTTTATAATTAATTGGTATTATTCATTTACTTCTTAGTTATTGTGTTAATTCCATTAAATAATAATATAATTACTATATTTGATATTTGTATTACTGAAAACTAGTAAAAAAAAAAAGGTATTCTAAAAGTATTTGAAATACTTCTTGTGAAGTATTCAGAATGCTCAGGGAATACTATTGTCATAAAGTATTCGAATATATATTCTGAATACTTTTTTTCAAAGTATTTTCCCCAAGTCTGTACATATATACTGTAATTACCTGTGTCCTACCTACTGCGTACAATGTACAAAATGTAAAATGTATAAAATGCCGCGGCATATAACGGCATGCCGTTGACATGACAATAACAAACGCGCGTGAACATTGCAGTTTTCTGGAGATGATTCCGACTTCCGAGTACGTACAGACAGTGAAATATATATTTTCAGATAGAGAATACACATACACAGTGTGTACGCGTGTAAACGATGGAATAGAAAGTAAAAGTTATAAAGATTAAACAATGTAAAAATAAACGAAAGAATTGTTTAAAAAACCGACCGTAGTTACATATGGCAGTTGTAAAAATGATTGCAATGGTTTTGTTTAGTGACGAGAATTTTCATATTCGAATTAATTATTATTGTTAATTATTGCATCGTAACTTATAAATAATACAAACGTATTAGTTAATAAGTTAGTTAATTAACTTATGTGAAATTATTCGGAATTAATAATTATTACATTTTTCAATTTCGAGAAGTACATTAACTTTAAAATGGTTTACATTTTATTTATTTATTTATTTTTAATTAATTTAGAAAATAATAATTCAAAAATCTTAGATTTTTAGTTTTAGTATTATACCACATATTTAATTATTTAAAAAAGAAACTATAAAAAGTCTACAAAAAACTTATTTATAAGTTTTATTTATTTTTTTATAAGTTTGAATAATTAAACTTTATATTCATAAATTAATGTTACCTATTATAAATAAATTGGTTTAATTATTTCCTATTGATGATTTGCAAAATTTTGGTTTAAAAAGAATAAAGATTTTTGTATGTAATATGCAATAATTATTACCATAATACAAGGATAAGCATCAACTAATTAATAAGTTAAAGTTAAATTTAAAAGTTAAAATAGCATTAACTACTTAATTTAGTGCAGTGTTAACTTATTAAAAATTATGTAGTAATTTCTAGATAAAAGTTATTATCTAGTTCATTTTTTCATACGAATTCAAGTTTAAGTAAATTGAAAGAATGATTAACAGTGATTACTAAACACCACTATTCCTATCGAAAAAATAAATAATGTTTAATAATATATTATTTATAAATCTTGTACCAGGTACTTTTATATAATATTAATATTTTCATCCAAATCAACTCATTTGATTGTAATTTCAAACGAAAAGGTAATTTTATTTGAGATTACCAATTATAATATTTGTAAATTGTTATGACATAAAATCCCAATCGAAAAAATGAACAGTTATAAGATAAATAATTGTGCAGAAGAATCACAAAATACCCTATGAGCATTTACGCACATAAATTTTTTACATTTTTTTTACGCGCAAATTTTTTTACATTTTATTTTTACACGTACATTTAAAATGATATATGTTAGCTAATCATCACGCGCTGAAAAAAATTTGTCTTGGCGATTTTAACGATTCTTCCCTCCATGTTACTTCTCTTTCGATTTTGTCTATTTTCACTTAAAACTACTCATTATTTTGAGACCCGTGACTTGTGATCCGAGCACAGTGTGTTCGCGTGTGCATGTTTTCATCATTGTTAACATAACATAGTATAAACTCGTAAGATTTACATTCACACTTGAATCGTTTGTAAACACGTGAAAGTTAAATTTCCAGTGTCACACAAACATTTCTAAGTAATATCATCAGTTATAATTAAATGTGGTTTTATGAAACTACGATCTGTCGACGTAAATCAGTATTATGTATTATTTGATTAAATTATCTTTGTTGTCTAGAGATCACACAAATTATCGTATAAATAAATTATGTTTACCATAAAATTAATATATATATATAGTAAACATTAAACCGGTATAATAGTATAATAGTGTTATAGTATATAATCGGTAATAATTATAAAATGATTAAAAATGAATAAAAATATTCTCCTGAAATTCTTTCTCTCCTTTGAATTATATTTTTTTAGACTATTAAATATATATTATTTAATAATATTATAATAATTATTATTTATTAATATATATATATATATATAAGAGCTTCTTCAAAATGAATAAAAAAATTCGTACAATAATATATTATTATTTTTCAATTATCAGTTTCGTATTAAAATAATTAAATTATATTACGATTTAGAAAATATGTAATTAGAAATTTATGAGGTCAAACTGAGAAGAAAAATGAAAATGTCAATTTATTATTTCTGTATATTGTTATAGTTACATTCAATGACACATTATGCTAAAAACAATATTTTTATGTTGCTCTAAGATAATAATATCAAAGATGCACAAAGTTAAAGATAAAATTAATTTAAACATGTTAAGTTAATAAGCACAGTTTTTTAACTAGTTAAAGTCAAAATCAAATTTTACTTAACTTATTTCAGTTAATTCCAAAATTCATTTTTTTTTATAGTTTTCATTTGTATTTGTTTAAGTTTATACGAAATCTTACATTTTCATTTAAAATTCAAAAAGAAAAGTTGCTTTAGGCAGGATTTGAGAATAATAATTCATTACATTTAAAAAAATTTGTTGTTTGTTAAAAGCATTGGTGTTCAGTAAAAATAGTTTTTTTAGATTTACTTAACTTTTTATAAAAAAGTAACTAGATTTAACTTGTTCATATTTATCTTAATTACATAATTTAATTAGTTCACAAAATTAATTAGTTAATAAGTCAATAGAAAATTAACATTATATAATTTGATACCCATCCTTGCATAACATATAAGAAGTAAACAGTACAATGTATGTAGAATTCAGTATTTACGCAAAAACAAATAATTATAGACTAAAAATTGTTTAATCGGTGTATTAAGTATTACTTCATATAACAATTTATTTCGTAAAAATATTAATTTTGCCTGATTAATATGTTGAGGTTGTAAATATTATTTAATTGGAAAGCTCGTTGTTTTTGTAGTCGCGACGGGCCGCACATATATTTTTGATAATGTAGCTTTTCTCGTATTAATCAATATGTACGATCGAATGTTCATGTTTCAGCACGGTGATGATAATAATGTTAAGACGGTTTCACTTCCTCGTGTACCGTAACCTTGTACACGGTGAAATGAATTTGATAGGCACTGACTTTCCAGTTAAATTACTTAGTACGGACGGACAGGGCGTTAGGAATTCTTCGATTAGTCACAGGGTATCTGTCCTATGGTAGAAAGTCCGATATCATCATCGTAGGGTGCATGGTATATGCATACCTATTTAATTATAAATTATATTTAGAAACCTTATATAAGCGTCGATCAATATCGAGTTCATTCTATATCGCTTCGAGTACGAGCCGAACGTAGAAAGGGACCGGTTTTTAAATATAAATCAATCTGTACGTTCTGCCAAGTCATTATTGCTTCGAGCAAAATCGAAAATACCAACTATTTCATACCACGCATTCCACTAATAGACCACGTTTTATTATATTTTTTGTATCATGATATAGCACACGAGCAAAAAGAAATATCTCAATAGTACGCACAATGTATATATCGCGATATATGATATTCGTACAACGGCATTTTTTCAAATATTAAATTTTATCGTAATAATTTGTACTTATATGACAAACAGGTTATTCAGATTTATAAGGACACTGACGATTTTAAAAGTTAAAAATTCTGTTCGTTACTCTTTTTTAATATTAAATTTTGACTTTATAATGTATATTATGTTTTGCGATGAGTAATTATATTATAGTATTATAGTTTCTGCTAGTGGAACTCGACTGCATCCAAACATTATATTTTTATCTTTACTACGGCGTCTAAGTACGTCCGCTGCCGACATACGTACGTCCACTCGGATCTTCTAGTAAGGTGAAAATTTGAATTATTTTTCATATGTCATACATCAGTTCTTTATTTGCAATATATTTTTACGACCATTTTCAAAATCTGTACTCTAACTATTTTTCTGCAAAGTCTAAAAAACTTAAAACAAAATGTCGGAGTGCAATAAAGTTTGACTTCTCGTGGGTGCATTTTGGAAAAATGCTAAATGAATTGGAATGCAATTGGACTACGTAATTCAATAATTCTTTTTGGACGTATTCCGGGTCATACCCGGAACGAAGTGACGAACGAAGTAATGTCCATGAACTTGGCCCACCCATCTAACTTTTTTGAAATAAAATTGTTGCCAAAAGTTAGCAAATAGTTAGCAAATAATAGCAAATTTATTCCCAAAGTTAGCAAATCATTATTATATTTTTTACGATTATTTTTTTATTTGGGTGGGCCAAGTTCAGGCAGCCCACCCACTTCGTCCGATTGACTCCAAACCAATGCTAAACGTTAGCAAATAGTTAGTATAACATTTGTTAAGAAACATAATCATCAATATATGTTGTCGTTGTCTATTTAGAGAACCCGCTATACCATCAGCGGCAGATCTAGAGGTCATGTATGGAGGAGGGGGGCAATTTTCAAATTTTTTTATTAAGTACTTCAAAAAAGTAACAGTATTAATTTTGGCTTATATTTTTCCATTTATCAAGACTATATAAATATACTTATAGCTATCATTTGAATTATAATATGTGATGTCAAACGCTATATTTAGCCGGTTCAATTTAGAGGTGAAAGAATACATGAAAAACACGACTCAAGGGGAGGGGCGATCACCCTATCGCCCCTTCTCAAATCCGCCACCATTAATGGGTGGCATTAATTAGCATAATAATTGATGCACTATTGGGAATACATATTGAATTTTACAATGGCTTTAAGTGCAGATAGTCTTCCAATTTTCAATTGTATTGTTTTAAGTACATGTAAAATATTAAAAAGCGTTTAAAAACATGAAAGTTGAAAATGTTAAATCTTTCTATAAAAATAACTAAATTTTAATCATAAAAAATAATATATTTAATTATTGTAAATATATAGAATATAAAAAAATACAAGTTTTAGAAATATTAAAAAAAAAAAAAAATTAAATTAAACCTTATCAAATATTATATGCATTAATATATGATATAATATATTCTTTAAAGTACTAAACAAATAAGTAATAATATTTTGGGAAAATAAATATAGAAAACGAAATAAATTAATAATAATTATAATTAATATTATACATTTATGTAAATAAACAAATGAGGATTAGATTTGATATTTTCTAAATTCTTAATTTTTTAAATTTTATGTTCTAAGTCATTATGTTTTTCCCATTGGCCATGTACTCGTCTTATATAAGTTACGTAGTGATTTGAAATATAATTGATTACTCCAACTAATGTATATCTGAAGAATAAGAATAATATTTGAATTATTAATCATCTTAATATTATTTTTAACTAATAAATACATTTTTATTAAATAAAATTATATAAAATATATTATATATTATTAATTTTTATAATTTACTATACTTAATAAAATTTATCTTTTTATTAAGTTAAATTAATAACATTTGATTTTGATTCCTATTTATAATTTTTTTTTTTTTTTATGTTTTCTCATCAGTATAGGTGACTAACATGAGCTACACAAAATATACAGACACAAAAAACAAAAAATAAGGCCTTCCCTAATCATTGGTTATTCATTTTATCTATGTTTCCATATAATTTAGGTAGTATAAATTTACAAAAGATTTTTATTTAATGATCATTTAAAATTATTGGATAAAGAAAAGAAAGAAAAGGAAATCGTATTTGTAGACTTAGCGATCGCAAGGCACAACCACAAAAAGTGTGAACAATAGGACGTCTCGCCCCTCATATCCGTTTACAGTACTAAGATCAATTAAACAATAGCATACACCAATATTACAGGGTTTTTATACAAAACCAGATAAACACTACGGTAAAAATAACGTTTTTAATGTTGTTAAATTTAGATTTTTTAAATATTTGTATTAAACAGTTTATTAATATTTTGTTTTATATTTTTCTTACATACTTAAAAAAAAAAATTATATTATGTTTTTAAAACATTTTTTGGCTATTTTATCAATTATTATATACATACAATGAATATATTTATATTCAGTTTAAAATATTTAAAAATTTTTTTTTTAAATTGAGGTTTTCAATAAGATATTTCATTTGTAACCACACAAATTGTTATTTAAAATAAATTGTTGGTCAATATCAATCCAGGTCATGTAATTAATTTCATGTGTGCGAAAATACAGAGATGTTAAGAATGATAAAAGTTTAATTTGTAAATATTTTATTAAACTATTAGAAGTACAAACCATGATTATTTTATAATTTATATTATATATCCACTTAAAATTTAAATAAAGAAACCAAGTTTTAATTCATAAAAATTATTTTAATATGATTGAGTATTTATTTATTTTTACTAAAATAAAAATGTAGAATAGTTTACTTATTTTTTGAACAGAGATTTTATTTTATATAATTAAATTTTTATTACTTATACCTAAACAATTTATGGTTTTTCCTTTTTATAAGTCAAATATTCTAAGTATACAGTATAGATAAATGGAAATTTTCAGTTTTTTTGTCATATTATTATTGTTATAACAAGTAGATAGGTGAGTGATGTTATAGGTATAGATGTATATACGGAAAAATATAATTAAGCAATAGTAAACAGTTAAATAAATTGAAGTTAAAATGACTATAGTTTATGCCTGAACTTGGCCCACCCAAATAAAAAAATAATCGTAAAAAATATAATAATGATTTGCTAACTTTGGGAATAAATTTGCTATTATTTGCTAACTATTTGCTAACGTTTGGCATTAGTTTGGAGTCGATCGGACGAAGTGGGTGGGCTGGCTGAACTTGGCTCACCCAAATGAAAAATAATCATAAAAAATATAATAATGATTTGCTAACTTTGGGAATAAATTTGCTATTATTTGCTAACTATTTGCTAACTTTTGGCAATAATTTTACTTAAAAAAAGTTAGATGGGTGGGCCAAGTTCAGGGACGTGACGAAGTACGAACGAGCAATTACGGACGAGCAGATCGAAACATTATTAAAGGGTCATTCCTGGACACACTCGAGAATCTCTTGAGAAGTTCTCTAGTACTGGTAAGTTGTGACTAAATGGTTTCTATCTAGTTTCGTCATTGTTCAACACGAACTTTAACGTTTGTGGTACTAAAACACGCACAGGACTCGTACTTTAATAAAAAAGGAATAAGCGATATTGTTTAAAATATCCTTAAACGTATAATTTACTATCTGAATGATAAAAATAACCGCGATTATATTTGAAATCATTAAATACATCACTCGGGTAATAGACAAAATAAAAACCCTGCGTGAATTGTATAATTTTTTTTTTTTGTAGCATTGTATTTTGAAATTGGTAGTTTCTTTAATGCACCTGCAATATAAACTTTCAAATATCAATAAAAGGAAAATAATACGGTTTCATTTTAATAGTCCATATGATAGACAATACGTTATAAATTCGAGATAATTCAACAAACACTACACTAAATTACTTTAAAATTGTTATTAAAAACTGTATGAAAATATATAAACAATAATTTAAGTGCATTTCTTCACATACACGTTTATCGACGATCAAATTTCCATAAAATAACATTATATATGATGATTAGTTGTATTCGTAAATAAAATGTACACAAATCGTACTTTTACTTTTTATGGCTGCCGTGAAGTTACCTCAAATTTCGATTTTAACATGAATCTCGACGCATATATACAGCGTAAATATGTTAAAAGACAAATAATTGTGAAGAATAGACGTGCCGACATCATAAAATCATACAGTTTTCCCAAAACACACGGAAATGTAAAAAAATGTTGTTACATTCAGTTGCGTGGTAACGGGGAGGGGGGTTTTGTGATGATCCCTCCACGAAATATTTACGTGTTTAGAAAAAAAATGGATTTAAAAAGAAAATATCAGATTAAAATTGTATTAATATACTGTTTTTAATGTATTTTCAAGTTGGCACAAACCCTGTGTGGGAAAACAGTAATATTAAAACTACCTATAGTTATATCAAAATGCATTTTATTATTTCGATTTTTTATCAAAAATAGTTTGTCATCTTACGCTACGTATTGCACACGGTGCATTTTAATAAATATATTTTATTACATTTAAGTATATAATATACTTTATTATTCTCGATCGTGTCGGTAACGGGGTTTGAACAATATTCCAGAAATTATTAGTACGTTGTACGTCTCGTATGTACGATACATGTGTATTCAATATTCCCCCAAAAAATGGTTCTTACTACACCACTGGTTACACTTTAGAGTAAATAAACCGACAATACAGTCATCACGAAAACGATATAAAAGCATATGACAAGCATGTACAAATTGTAAATAACTTTGTATGATATTGTACGTGAGTAGGATAAAAAGGGCATTCTGGATCACCGGTGCCGGTACAGAACTATGCATGTGTATGCTAATATTGAGAAAGGGTTGAGTCAGATAAAGAGTTAGGTTAGGTTGGAGCGGCCACACCGGCACCGATCATCCAGAGTGCCTCTTTTCAATGCCTTCTTACATGTATACATCAATACATAAAATGTTTTTACTAGCTGTGATTATAGTAGTGATATGTGTGCATATCATTACAATATTAATCATTGTTACGACCATTGACTGTTATGCTGGATTAAAAATCTATTTTGTTTCGTGAAACTCGTGAATGGGATCTAAGGGTTTAACGCCCGTGTAACATAATGAAATAACGAATGTTTGTACACTTGCCGAGTCGTCTAACGGATTCAAATGGCTTACTTACCTTTATCAAGCCTATCGGCTCGCTCGCAGTTGACTTATATTTTGATCGAAATTATTTTATCGACTATGATAAAATGAAATTGTGTGATGTTCTACCGATAGCTAGAAAAGATAAAATAAACCGAAATAAATTGAAAACGTTCGTAGAGAATACGTTTCACTGTCGAATTAATCGTTTGCAATCATTATATATTATAAACGACTTAAGACCGTAGACCGATGGACATAAATAATGTTTGTTATTATTATTTCGTTCATAAACGGTACATCGAAAACGGATAGAGAATACGTTTCGGCTCTCGTAATTGTCGAAAACATGATAGTTTCCGACTGATTTATTATTGTTTGAGCATAATTTTTAACAATTCTGTCGAAAACACCATAATAAAAAAAAATCTTTCGATAGAAATATTAAATATTATTCAAATTCCTACTATCATAATTCGCAATGAAATATTTCTCATAAGCCACAGACGATTACGAATACGTACATTTTCATGATGTGCATTTTTCATGATTAGTGTGTAAAGCGATTTTTGTATGTTGTGCGATGTAAACAGTAGTTGTTGCACAAATCATGTTGTAAACGTTGCGAATTGTTTGGTAAATATTGGGGTGGAACGTTAAGTAACTCATCGCCTTTTTGCACATGTGATTATTGGATCGTTATTATACCAAAAAATCGTACATTATGTCGTTAGTCGGGATGGGAATGCGGTTAGGTATTCATTTGGAATTTATTATATTTCATAGTTGTTACGTTTACTCTTCGAGTTTTCTTGGTTAATTTATTGCGCATACGATACGTTCTGTTTATACTTTTTGTAATGCATTTAATTTTTTCTCCTTCTCTTTTTGCGGAGGCGATCTACAAATAAAATTCATTCGGAGGGTGTAGGCACCTATCGGACATTTAAACGTTTATTTTCAACATTTATTATACAATCGTAGAATATTACATTAATAATTATTTAAATGATTTTAGGCGGTCTTATGTCGAGCCATACATTCATTAATTATATTATGTATTATTTATTAACACTAAACAAGCGGAACTATAATTTGCTCGGTATGGATCAGTCGTGTCCACAACGTTGCACAACGTAGTGTTGTTATATATTGAATACCATTTAGTACGTGCAATGATTATTATTATTAATATCAGTGTGGTAAAGTATTCAAAATACATCTATTAGTATTCGTGTTATCACTCACACAAAGCTACTTTCAAAATGATAACCGATAGAAAACCATCATAATGTTTAGACGTGGATCTTAGATTTCTTATTGGGTAGGTCTCATTGTTAACGACACCTCAGAGTTTGATAATTTTTTTTTTATAACACTGATTATTATAGTACTACGCGGATAACAAACGTATGTGTCTACACGGGCGGGTTGTTTGCAAACAATACTGATCTGAGAACGGATTAACTATCGATAAAATAACTTTTGGATTATGTGCAAAATCAGTGCCGACAATCGAAGGATTAATATGAATTAATCGTGTTACACAGAAAACCAGTCGATTTGGTTATTTGTTTTAATTTTTGTTTTATCGACGTGTACAACTGCCGTGGCCATAGCGTTTTCTAGGATTTAAAATACGCTCCAAAAAAAAAAAAAAAAAATCAATAAACAATAAACGAAAAACGAAAAACGAAAAACGACAAATAACAACCGCAAAAGAAAGCGACATCGTAGAGCGACCGCGTGGTCAACCGCATTCTTAGACGAAATCCGTCCACGGGGTTCGGTTTTTATTATAGTTACGGTTTCGTCGTGCGCGGCTGACGCTGCGGAACGAAAGTTCGCCCAGGGCCGCGTCGACTTCCTCCGGTGCACGGCCATTAAAAACGTGTCTGCATTCCGCGCGTTGATGGGATTCTTCGGCCGGACGCCGCAACGCATAGAGGACCGCGGTTACCGTGCGCGGTATCAATCATTTAACGTGAATTGCTACAGTGTGTGTGTGTGTGTGTGTGTGTGTGTGTACGACTCCTCGACGGTGTATTTCGCGTACAAAACACGCTCGCGTTCAATTGTCACAAATGAATGTCCGACACGATTCCGGCGCGGCGGACACGGCGGCTTCGGCGATTTCCGCCATCGGACCGTAGGTGTCCGTCTGACTGAAACAATAATGCGGTAAAATATAAATGGGGGGTTTTTTTTACGTCGATTTTAATTTCAATATTTATCTACACGGATCTTAACGGTTTGGCAAAACAAAAAAATAATATTTCGTACAGTTAAACCGAATATAGTTTGTGCCTGCCCATATTATAAACGAAAATCGATTTGCGATACCTTGTACAAAGGTTTGACCCGTAACGAGTTAAAAAATATTTTCTTAATTCGTTTTTATTACATTTTTAACCAAGCGTATTATTTGTATACGTGAGCCATGAAAATTGTGATTTAGCTTTTCGAAAATATTTCTTGTGCCTATAACATCATTACGTATAGATTGAAATTTTTTTGTTCATAACAAAAAAAGTGATATATATATATATATTCAACTCGGCGAAAAAGCGATCGGTTCGTGCACGTAAAACAAAAACGACGAATCGCGTTTCCTCCCACTGTGCGACGGTCGAATATGATAGCTTTAGCGAAACTCACGTTTTGGAATATATTTGTTTTTTTAGCCAGTCGTTTATATTTAACCAAACGATTAATAAAAAAACAATAAAAAATATTTAAACAAATACGCGAAAACTTATGTCTATTTATTGAAAAACCGACTTACTTGATTCTGTAGTTTTTCAATAGAGAATCCATTTCACTCGGCGAATACTTATTCTTTATGTTTTCACATATTTTCTTTTTTAAACAATCGTCTAAATATCCGGACGACTTGTTTTGTTCGTTGATTTTTCTTCCCGCGTTGATCTTTCCCAGCATTTTATATCTTCCGACGACTACGTTTGGATAGTACATCGTTGAATTCTTTTGAAACCTGTAAGAACGTGTTGAAATCGATCAATAAGTTTCCGAAACTCACCATAAGTTTCCGGTTGGAGATTTCAACTTCAATTATATATATATATATATATTTTAATTTTTTTTTGAGGGGGGGATTTCGACGTCCACTGATAATCGATTTAGTTGGCCTATAAGAAGTATAATATTCTTTTATCGTTAAACTTTGAAACTGTCACCTCATGAATTCCTTCGCAACACTGATATTTAAATATTTTACACCAACCACACGGTTCGCGCTATCTCGCTTCTATACCAGTGTCGTAGTTTGGTCAACGTTTTTGATGTTGCAAAGTTGGCATAAATATACAGTTTGGTAGCCAACATGTTCAACGTTCATTTTTTTCCCGTTCAGAATGTGTATATTTATAGGCTCAATTTAACGTTTTTGAAAAATTTGTTCGTTCTCAATACGAACGTTATATACAAAAAACTAAAACAACGTTATTAATTTATTGTAATTTTTTTCAGAAATTATTTTTCCGCAATAAAGTTTTTAAACTAATATTTTATTCAGTTGGTATTATCTTACTTAACGCATAAAATGATAGGACAACTAGATTTGGAATATCAAACTTACTTTTGAAGTTATACTTAATAACCATTTCGAAAACTTCACAATATCTAATCTGAGTTCACAAAATTCTTTTGTACAACCATTTTAAATATAAAAACACATCTTTCAAAAAAAAAAAATAATTGTCACAATTTAAAAAAAAATGCTATGTGAGAAAACCAATTGTCGGAAAAAATCTTCGAACGTTAAGAGAAATTAAAAAATTTAAATTTTAAAACCCAACAACATTATAGATATATTTTTTGAAGAAAAAAAATAACGACATTGCTTGTCATGTCGTATATAAATTCAGAACCACTTGTTAAAAATTTTATAGTAATGTAAAACAATATTACAAATTATAAAAAATTCCTAGTAATTTGAAAATTGTATAGCAAAAATCATAATTTTTTAGTTGAAAAATTCAACATTTTTTCTATTTTTAATTTTTGTTGGACCAGAAAATAGTTTTTCAAATATTCTCAAATTAATACGGATCAATTTAAATGACGTAATCGGTTCACACTTGAATTATATAGCTGTTAAACTCATTGATAACTATTTGTCTAAAATAAATTATTTCTTATATTTCGATTTGTAATTAGTATGACATAGTTCTTATGGTTCTTAAAAGTACGCCGTGAATGTGATTTTTGCAAAACTTCCTTTTAAAAATAAAAAATAAAAGTACGCCACACCTGCGTTTGTCGCCTCCGTTTATCCAATGGACAATATAACAAAGTTATAAAGTCCGAAATTACGGCGTTTGGGTTGAATTTAGAGTTTAAAACATTTATCAATAAATTTTAAGAGAACATTTATTTTATAGTGTGAATATCGCCTAACAAGAAACAAAAACAGTTATTGACAAAATCTAAAATCTCAAAACGTTGTAACATCTTTGTCGGGCGATATTTTGCGAAAAAGGCTCTATAACGTATTTGAAAATACTCTTCTATTTAAATTTGGTGATAAAATTGTTGAAATTCTAAATTCAACCCAAACCCACAATTCTTGGACCGTGTAGCGTGATTTGTTGTGCTATCCATTAGATAGACGGAGACAACAAACACGGGTGTGGCGTCCCCTTAAACAAGCCATTTTACTGAGAAAATAATTTTTCATTGGGATATGTTGGTGTTGCAAAACAGTGAATTTATGCAACGCTTTAAAAATATTTGGTGTTGCGTGTGCGTCTCACGCAATACGCTAATTACGTCGCTGGCCACGACCGTTCCAAGTCTCTCCTATTATTGGCTCAGTTAATTCCACAGTAAGTATTGAGAAAATGTGTTATCATTGTGATCTAACAGTATGGGATTAATTTGGGTTTATGGGTTTAATTAATAATTAAGAGCTATAGAAGTATTTTGAAAAAAAAGCGAATTTAGAAAGGAACAAGCAGATAAAGATTAGTGCGTGTGACCGAATACATTGAAGCATAGCGATTAATAACAGTTTTACCGTCTATGCGCTCTAATAACGCAACAGAACAATCCGAACGGATTCCAACATTTCACTCATCGAAATACGAAAACTGCATAAACGACGTCTATATTTACAATGATGTGTTTTTTAAATATCAAAAAATCCATCAACACTGTTGGTTTTTAGTTCTCACGTTGTTTGAGTATTTATTGTTTTTAACAATACGACTAGTTTAAATTTAAGTGTAGAATTTCACTAAAATTTCCCGAAATGCGTTTTATCGAGATTTCGAAATCGCTTTATTCCTATAATTGGAAATCGCACATTTGTTTTCGTCTTATAAACAACTACCATTTGACGAGAATTAGTAGTAATTGATTAGAAGATCCATATTTGCGTTACAAAACATAATGTTAATAAACTGTGTGAATTAATTGTAAATTAATGTGAATTCTTCTATTGAACATCAAATGTAAATACGCCGAAAACACTAAATATAAAATCGCTCGACTGATACATTTCGAGTTTGTACTATAATCTTTACAGAATAAATTTACAATACTAAGTTTAGGCATTTGATTTTTATACAATCAATAATATTTTGATAATTTAAATATGATAAAATACAAATTAATTAGTATCATAAATTAAATATGAAATAAAAAATGTTATTTTAAGCATTTCTGTTTACTTATGTATTTGTGTTCCTAAACCAAAAGCTATTGGAAATTGTAATCAATAAAAACACATTTCAATTATATGTACACATAATATTTTTCGAATAAATCTAACGCAATATTCTTACACTACGTTGAAATTTTTTTGTTTTTTTTTTTAAAGTGGTTTTATAAGTCGTATTGGGTTCCGATTTCTAAAATTAAAAAATTCAGAAGCTGCAATTTACGTCCGAATCATGAAATTTCTGGTTAAATATCTGTTTCCGGTCAAATGCGATAAATAAGATCTCCTTTTAAATAAAAAGAAAAAATTTGCACGAGGGGATTAAATCCGTTTTCGTTCGTTAGAACGATTCGTGACATAAATCGCTTATATTATACACCTCGTCAAACTGCCCCGGCACCTATAGACCGAGGGAGGGAGGGGGGGGGGTTTGAAGAAGGCATTTCGGAAAATTTCAAACGATGGAGGAGTAGGAGGTGGACATCGTTTCAATCGGTGTTGACGGTCGTCCAGTCCGCGTGTTGACTGTCGTCTCTGCCTACGGTCTCCCCGAGCCGTGTGTCATCGTACGCGTCTTCGCCGGACCGAGACGCTTTCACCGGCAACAGTCTGCCGATTCGCGAGAAGAGAACGCGGTCGTTTCGTCGGGCCGCTGTTCGCCGTGCCCGCTGAACTATAATCTCGCCATAGGTTTCCATTATTTTCTCCACGAGCGCGCGCGCCCGTCCACCGCGTTTGAGAAGGACGCGCACAACGTATGCGATCAACGGAAAAAACGATAACAATAAACGAACGAGACCAGACGTACGTTTATTATTGTTATTTTTTTGTTTGTTAAAATTAAAAAAAGAAAAAATCATCCTAAAAACGGATTTATTACATTTATATTTCGAGAGTATCCCGACAGACCGTTTAACCGTTTTAACTCGATTATCGATTAATCGTGAAATTCCATTATATAGTTTCGCGCGTCCAGTTTTAAACGCCGCCGTCGTTAAAACGTGCAGTGATACTAAATAAATAGTCTGATAGATCGTATAGTGTTGTATAATTATTCGTATGATTATTATTATATATAAATATACATATTTGAAAATGGTTTTGAGGGGAAATCATGATCAATACGGGTTTCTTATGACGGAGTTTTTTTTAATTTTTATTTTTTTTATAAAACCTGTAGTTATTATTCCGGAAACCTGGTACAGCATATTGTACGGGATAAATGCGGCACGGACGAAATGATCGTTTTATCTTTAATAATCGAACACGCGAAATAAAATAATACGTCATGTATTATCGATGATTACTCACTGGTAGGGGTATTGCGTGGAGTCCACTTTGATGACCGTCGGTGGAAATGAAGCGAGTAACAAGCCGACCGGCAGGATGGTGGCCAAAACGGAAAGCATGCTTCTCCATGGATCCTTTCTGTAATGGAAATCGGATGATGACGGTCGATTTAGTATTACGACGTGCGTATTACATATTTATATGTCATTAAGATGTAATCAGGATTTACGATTCCGTAATGGGAAGTTATAGCGCAGTAAATGTGAAACCGATATATTCATTTACCAAAAATGTTTTCATTTTTTGAAATTGTTATCTGCGAATCCTTCTACTGTTCCGCATATAGTTCGAATTGAGTATGTAATTTAAAGGTTAATTGTAGGCAATTGTTGTTTGATTGTTTCGAAAATCGTCCGTTTCTAAACAAACTACGTGAAAATAGCAATGAAAACGTTTAAATTAGCTGAAATTATATGCAAAGAACAATTTCGTATTTGATTACATAATTCTATTAGAGTAAGAGACAAGTTTGTATCCAATGTTTTCACTTTGTCGATGATAAAAGAGGTCTATTTACAAATTTATAGGTGTAGGCCCGAACTGGCAAAATAAAAAAATACTCCGGAAGCTACATAGTTTTGGAACGAAATATCAATATTATTTTTATTTTTGGTACGTTATTTTATTCTTTTTGTTTCTATCAAATACTTAGAGAGATAATACGTTAATTTTAATTAAATCGTAGTTAGTAGTTATAATTTAACAATTCTATAGATCCCGATGTCTTAAATTAGTCTATGAATAGTCTACATATCGGATATATGTCAGACAATTTTAACATTCTCGTTGAAATGTTATTCATACTAATTTCAAGTAGGTTGATTAATGCAAATTTGCAAGGCTGGACGTTAACTTATTCAATTATATTGAAAAAATGGTCGATCCCTCAAAAAAAATTGTTTTTTATAATTTACCAAAATTGTTATTGCTGGTAAAATCCATAAGTCTATTCTAAAGGCGTGTAAGCTGATAAAAAAACGTTTTGAGGACACGTTATGATTACTTTTTGTGATGAGTGGTGACGATGTCGACGCCGTGATAGGATTTTGGCGGTACGTGGGCCATGTCCGGATGGTGGTAACGTGACGTCTCGTAGACGGGATGTTGGCCACCCGCGAAGTGAAGTCTCTCGTAAAAGTTACCGGCGCCGCCACCATGTTGAGCGCCGCCACCATGTTGAGCGCCGCCACCAAAGCCGGGCGGCGGAATGTCGCCGGAGTCGTGTTTGTCAGGCTTGGACCACAGCCAGTCTTGGGCCGAAGACACGTGCGGACTTCTGTGCGACGACTCGTCCGCTGTTTGGCCGTTGGGCCTGTGGCGTTCGAAGTGGTTATGCCGTTGTTGTAGGTCCTCCACCGCCGCCGACGTCGGAGTTGGCGGCGAAAAGATCACGTGTCTTGCGTCGTGCGGTTTTGCCTGCGACTGCGCGTGCCGGTCGTCGGGTCGCCGGAAATAATCGGGTGACTCTCGGAACACTTCCCGGACGACTTGCGGGCTCGGCCGTTCGAGATTCTGTTCTCCGTCGGGCCCGTCGTAATAGTTGCTGGGCTCGAAGTCGTCGAACGCTTCGCCGGGCATGTAGGACGTCGTGACGTTAACGGCAGTCCGCACCGACACCGCGGTCGCGACGGCGGTGGCTTCAATCGCTTGCGACGTTTGGTTTACCGTTGACCGTTTGACGGATTCGATGGTAGTCGCTTCGGTCGTCGTCGTCGATGTCGGCTCGTCTTCCGCGAGCTGTGGTCTCTGGTGAGAACCGCCGATGACGAAGACGATCAATAACAACACCACGAGCGTTCCCTATGTAAATGGTCGCATTAGAAATAAACGATGTCTATTGTTTTTCGATCAATTTTTATTCGTTTTATTTGTTTTGTTTTTCAATCGTGTGCATACAACAGTATTTTGTTATATTTGAAATTCTAAACAAAACGAAGAATGTCTTTTTTTTGTGTATCGACATTTTCGTCGTATACGAAGCTTGTCCGAAAAGTAAGAACTTCCGACGTGCTAAAGCCCGAGGGAAATGTTTTTGACGACTACCTATGTGGCCGTATTTTATCGTTATCAAACGAGTGATTAGCTATAATATTTTACTCGTTTGTCAGTCTTTTGTATGCATTTAAAATGGAAACCAACGCTCCCTAATCCCGCCAAGCATAAGCCAAACGTGAAAACGACCGAAAATGATGCCGAGAATTTTCGCAATATCGCACGGAAGTGGAGAAAGAAGTGGAATATCGTCAATTTCGGACGAGGTTGTTGCAAAATAGTCGAGAATGTCATGCGTCAAGATCGATATTTAACTCTTAAGGAACTTACATTATTAATCCTTGACTTTTCAACAACATAATTTCAAGAGCTTCGGGAAAAAAATTGTGGAGTCGGAAAATTGGGTGCAGAAAATGTTGACGAAAGAACGAAAAAGTCAAAGTGTCATGGATTTCCGAAGATTTTTTGAGCGTTTTGCTCATCAAGGGGAAGATTTGTTAAACTCGATTTTTATAGGTTTTAAACGTGGGTTTGTAACTGAACACTTAAAACATGGGTGGCAAGAGATTTGACGATGACGAAAGAAGAAGTCGACAATTGACTAAAGCAGAGATACTCAAACTTTTTCATCCCATGGCTCCTTTTTGTCTTCACAATATTTTGACGGCTCCCAAATTAGTAATGACAAAAAAACAATGGTTATATTATATATGTAAATTATTATAATGTATTAATATTTATTTATTTATCATACGACTGTATAAATCAATTTACAAATAAAACACTCAAACTTAACCAACACAATAAAACGATCACTAACGAACATAACTCGCGACTAATGCCGGCAAATATGACATACGCACTGATAAATTAACGACGATATTTGACGGTGTATAAACTATATTTATATTTATACACATTCAACTGGTCGTGTGTGTTTCATTATCGTTTCAATAATCGCTCAAATGGTTATAAACTATATTTATTTTCACACACATTCAACTGGTCGTGTGTGTTTCATTATCGTTTCCATAATCGCTACATTATTACATTAATTTTATTTTCCGGTTTTTTACCACGGCTCCCTTCACTAAATCACGCGACGCCCCTGGGAGCCGCGACGCACAGTTTGAATACCTCTGGACTAAAAGATCGGCAATGTTCAATGGGACAAGCATAATCAATCTCCCAGAATAAATACAAAAATATATTGATCAAGTCTTTCGAAAAATAATTTATTGTTAGAACTTTGTAAAAATATATATTTTTTAAAAATGAATGGATTTTGGATTTTTATAAACTTTCTGAACAAGTCTCGTAGCACAAGTATAGTTATTTTTATATGTAACACTATTTTTTTCGTAACGTAAAAAAATAGTAACCAACATTGTGATAAATCGATCAATTGTCAACACGTCCGATTTGTGGAAAACTGAATTTTGATTTTTTGTTAAAATTCTAAACAGTTTTAGGTGACTTAATTGAAATGTTTACCAATTATTTGTTTACATGTTATACATCTCACGTATGATCTTGTCATCACTAACATTCCTAGTAATGATAGCAAGACTACACCTTTCCCCAACGCCGAATCGATTTAAAAGAAAAAGATATCTCCTTAGCTAAATCCTTTGATAAAAATCAAAAAACAGAAGTTCCATCATTAAGGGGGCCGTAAATAACTGCTAATTTTTTTATGTTTAAAAATTAATACAATTTCCAATTTTTGGATCGAAATTCTGAAATTTTAAACAAAGTCTATCATAATGTGTTTTTCTATCAAAATTGACAAAATTACAAAAACTAAGTACGTTTAATAATGTAATAATAAAACTCTGTCTAAGTAAAGTAATCCAACTGAACTGACATCCATTGCAACCGCAGTTCACTATAGTTTTTTTTAAATTATTATTAAACATTAAATTTTAAGGTGATGCAAAAGGACAAAACAAATGCACGTTCCTTAAGAATTATACGTCTTACTGATTTTTGGGGAAATACTGCGTTCTTGGCCTTCCATTAAGTAAATGAGAAGGGCTACGTTGAAATAATTTTTAAAAAGAAGAGGTATTCTGTCCTCTCCAAATTCATGCATTGGTGAATGGTTGGTACAGGTATAATATATTTTAAAAAGCGACGCGGACGCTTGTTGACTAGCGATAAACGCAACCAGTCAATCGGTATTGTTATCGTAGGCAATATTTGAGTAGTTGTCGACTTGACACCAATTTATTCAATTAGAATTATATTTGGAGGCCAGGCCGAGAGTATTACAAAATTTTTTAGTACTTACTTTTCCCATGGTCCTGAATAATAACAGCATTACTCGCGTGTTTTTGTTGATATTGTATGATACTTCTTTACATCGTCGTTCATTGCATTCGAATGAGTTGAATAACAGGATTTTATACTATTTGAACAGAACATCCTCATTGTTTATATTCAAGACACGGAAGAATGTACATAAATTACCAACATGTGACGTTTTATTTTTATTATTGTCTATATATTAATAACTGCATAAGTGTAACTATAATGGGACAATTTTCGCTTTCTTTTATTTTTATGCAATTTTCATTGTCTCCAGCAGAAAAGAGTACCAAATTCGTGCGTGCGTGAGAATGAGTCTTATGCAATTTACCTGATTTGAAACACTTGACCGCATAGTATACCACACGTTTCCTATTGCTTTCAGCCGGGAAAGGATGTTAAAAGACTTTTAATTTATCATATTATCTACGTATGTTTTGTATAATGGTATGTTGAGTTTTTTAAATTATTAATTTAAAATATTTCGTTAGTATTATTATAAATACACTGAAGCGAAAATCCAAAATAAGTTAAAAGTAGAAATTAATCGTCAAAACTAGTGAGAACGTGTTTATTATTTTAATTGTACAGTTTTAACGAATTTTGTATTTCTTTTTCCACAACAAACTATTAAAAAGCATTATGAAATGTCGAACTTCGTTTGTTTTTTATAAAATGTAGTTTTTACTTTCACTTTTTTTTAATTGTATTCGAAACATAAATTAAATGATGATCTCATAGATATATGAGATATAATTATACTTATTTTTAAGCTATTAAAAGTATACAGTATACGATTAGTTGAAAAGAATTTAGTATTATGTGTCGAACAATTTTAATTCAAAGTTTTATCAATTTTGTTTATAAAATTCAAGCCTTTTAAACGATACTAATTAATTGTAAAACCAAATTTCCATAAATGTATTAAAAAAAATCGTACGTAAAATATTATTAACGTTTTTATGTGTCAACTTATTTCGTGTTAAAAATTAATTAATTATCATAAAGGTTAATACCACAGTATGACCCGCACACAAAAACGTCTTTGAATAATAAACATATTTCGGGATTGGCCAGCCTACAAAAACACGAAATAGGCAATTTTCGTACGTAAATGTAAAAAACACGTCTATTCATTTAGCCCTTTTCAATTAAAAATATTTGACATTGCATCGGAAAATAGGTAATTTTTGTTTTATTTGTATCAAAAGACTGTTCATCAAATTAAATCTATGAAATTGGTGAGCAAATTAAAATAATAATTTAAATCTAACGATACAAGTGCGTGATCAAGGGTGTTATATCTCCTCAATTTAAACGTTTTGTAATCTGATTTTTGCAGCATGTTTAATTCATTTTTATTATTACATATGTATATATTTTTTATTTATTTATACTATAATCTATTTAAATTGTTGTAAAATATTGTTTAATCAAATTATATCGTATTTTTATATTATAATTGTAAGGGTTTCCATGCACAATCGTTTTTGTTCACGTTTTTTCTTATATTTTTGTATGGTAATTTTTATAACATACTGGTATATAATAATATACTAATTATATTATCTTTTTTTTTATAACACAGTTAAATTATTACTAGTAAATACTTCCAAATTGTTGATTATTCATTTGGTTAATCTTTGTTTTTCATTAATTTAAATCCTATATTTTATTCTCATTTTTGTCGGCAAGAAATATAGTCAATTATTATTATTGGCTCTTTATTAGCTGCAACATACAGGGTTATTCAAAATGATTCATCCAATTTTAAGTAGTTTTATAATGGGTTATTAATGACTTAATCTTATAAAATTGTACACCAATTAATAAAAGATAAGTTTCAAAATGTCATTAGTTGGTTATTTTGAAATTATCACTTACGACGATAAGTAAGTCTCAGCAAATATTTCGACCGGATAACAAAAAGCGTTTTGCACGTTGCGATTCTCAAAATGTGAATCTAGTGTTGAATTATGGCATGAGGGTTGCTCATACTCTATATACGAACGTTTTGACCTTACCAATTAAATGAAAAGTTGCTTCGTCACTGAAGATTTTTGTGAAAAGCAACATTTTTATTCTGCATAGCCATTTGCATAAAATTGCTAAAATCAAGTCGTTTTAATTTATCGTTTTGCTTTAAAGTCTGTAACAATTGCAACCTGTATGGTTCTATAATTAAACATCGTTTCAAAATCAGCTAAACAGTTGTTTGAGAGATTTTAAATTTTCAACTTGCGTGGTTAGTTGACTTATATGGACTACGTTGAAAACTTTCTAATTCTTTCCATATTATCCTCGAATACGCGAGGTCTGTCTTTAGTTTTTTCTTTGCACAAACATCCTGTATCCGAAAAGTGCTTATACCATCGACGTATGCTTTCAGCAGTCAGTGCATCGATTCCATAACGACGACGAAAATAGCGTTACACAGATATTACCGATTCACATTTTGAAAATCGCAACATGCAAAACGCTTTCTGTAGTCCGGTCGACATATTCGCTGAGACTAATTTATCGCCGTAAGCGATAATTTCAAAATAACCAACTAAAGACATTCTAAAATTTGAAATTATCTTCTATTAATTGTTATCAAATTTAATAAGATAAAGTCATTAATTACCTGTTTTAATAACTATTTGAAATCGAGTAAATTATTTTGAAACATCCTATAATATCATACACGGACACCAGTACTTTTTTTCACATAATACAACTGATATTTGCATACAATTATTGTAACGTGGATGTATGAACGAGACATATATATTTATAGCAAAATTATAATTATAGCAACATATTTTTCAGCGTTGTACTGTTGGACACGAAGTATCAGAAAATTGGACAGACTGCAAAAGCTATTGAATATGGCAGGGCACATGAAGATTGTTAGTTTAAATATAAATGTTTAGGTTCGAACTTTGACTACAGTTAATCATTTCGTTCTGTCTTAAAATTGAAAAAAAAAAATAAGAAAAAAAACCGTATTATATTCGTTTTGTGGATTTCAATTCTGATCAATGTCGAGTACATTTCACGAATAAAAGTTTATGGGCTTAACATTGTACGTTTATATTGAGTATTACGTCTGTATTTTAAGTAATGAGAATATTTTTGCTTTGACGCGCCAACATGTCGGAGCACGCTCGGACCTGTTGCAGTCAGTAGTGAAGGGTTCAATCTATATAGTGTTTCAAGTGGTAGTCGTCTATTGACTTCCGTCGAGGCACGATTACGCACGCCGTTGACCTCTGCAAATTAGTGTGTTTAAGCTCAAAATGCCGTAGAGCATTGAACAACGTTATTCAATCAAATTTTGTGTTCGCTTTGGAAAATTTGGTGCATCAACACTCGAAATTATTCGGCAAACATACAGCAGTGAAAGTTTATCTCAAGCCCAAGTTTTTCGGTGACATAAGATGTTTAAAGAAGGCCAGGAGAGAGTGGGAGATGAGCCATGCGCAGGTCGCTCGTCAACCATAAGAACCGGAGACAACGAACAATGTGTGCGAAATTTGCTGAACTCGGACTGGCGCTTAAGTGTTCGTTTTATCGTGGAAAAGCTAGAAATCGATAAAATGGTTGTGTACAAAATCATCAATGAGTATCTTGAGATGAGGAAAATTTGCGCCAAGCTGTTCTGGAAGTTTTGACCAACGAGCAAAAGAAATACCGTAAGGCTGTTTTGAAAGATTTTTTGGAACGCAATGGAGAAGACCCTCACTTTTTTGACAACGTTATTGATGAAAGTTGTTTCTTCGAGTACGACCCCGAAACGAAACGCCAGAGTTCCGAATGGCACACTCCACAGTCGCCTCGTCAACAAAAAGCTCGCATGTCCAAGTCCAGAATCAAAGCAATGCTGATTGTGTTTTTCGACAAGAAAGTTGGGGTCTACTCTGAATTTGTGCCCAAAGGACAGCCAGTCAACGGCGCCTTTTACGTGGAAGTGCTAAAAAGATTGAAGAGACGGGTTTACCAAGGGCGACCAGAAATTGCGGGTGATTGGAAACTCTATCATGACAATGCACTATGTCACACCTGCTTCGTTGTTACCGAGAAATAGCATCATAACGATTTCTCAACCTCTCTATAGCACCAATGTTACTCCTGCAGACATTTTTCTTTTTCCCAGGGTAAAAACCACCTTCAAAGGACACTGTCACAGAATCCTGGATGTTGTCAAAGCTGCTTGCACGCGTGTTCTTAAGGATATTTCAGCTGATGACTTTCAGAGAGCATATAAAGCGTAGAAATCTCGCCTGCAATAGTGTGTTGATACTTAAGGAGCATAATTTGAAGAGAACTAAAGTTTTGTAGCGATATCTGTAATACATTTTTTTTTTGTGGAGTTTTTCTCATTACTTAAAATACAGATTCTGTATATTGTTACATTATCGGAAAAAGGGGGTATACCGATGAAAATGAGCTTCGAAGGTTACGGTTTGAGTAAATTGTAAATAATTAATTGTACAGCTAATACATTAAGTAATTTTAGATGTTTAACATTGAGGACGTAGCATTAAGACAAAGACGAACCTTTTTTACGGTTTTCCGCGAAAGTAAGGGGCAGTGAATGTAAAAGGGCGTGGGTCACAAGTGACCTACGCCTTGGCTCACCACTAACCGGCTGGGAAGCCAGAATAGTGGGAGGGGTTTTAACCCCGGGTTGATTCACCAACGTCAATTTAAAACCTAGTTGGTACCACGGAAATGGGGGAGCCCCACTGCCACGCCGGACCAGCTTGCAGCTTTGGACGCAGTGTTGAAAAACTACCTCGGCTCAAACGTGGTGGTTGTGGAACAGGCGCTAAATAGCGCTAGTAACAAGCCACACGACCCAGAGATAGGAACCCACATGACTCGGGAAACCGAGTTGTGCCTTCTCCTTGAAAGAGTACGGGTCGAAGGCTCGGTGCTGGTGGTCCATAGACGACACAAGGTCTGACCCTAATTGGTTGGGTCTTGCTCTACCGCACCTCTTGAGTAGCGTCTAGTGCTAATAAAAGGTGTGTGGTCAGTAGGCCTTGACCAAACAAATCCGGAACGTACTGTTACATTATCGAAATTGGTAGTGTTAATGCTAATGTTATCCAATTTCGGTGGCTAGTTATTTGTGTCAATTGTTTTTTTTGAAATTCAAATTGTGATTTGTGAATTATGTTCATATAGAAATGTATCAAATGTTAAATTTTGGTTTCGATTGTGTTTGAAAATATTAATGTTTTACAGTAAAATAGTACAAAATTAATTGTATTATCGCCGACTGAATTATTGTTATTCATATTTGTTCTTACATATCACAGGAAACGTTGCATTTTGCCAAGACTAGAACACAGGACATCTCAAAATAAATAATACACGTACCATGTCTTAACAAAAGTATTTATTATGCTTTAATAGTATGGGACCTTGGTACACATTGTGATATATACGAGGAGTGGTAATTAAATAACCGGATTGGTGCTGCTATTAACAAACAGCGAACGCGCTACGGCAGGTTTGAACATGTCTGTATCTGTAAATGCTTCTTCCACAATGAGCTCAATGGACACAATTGTACATCACTCAGTCTTGCTGTAGTAATCGTCCGTTCCAGTCTTTGCACTAGCGTCTGGATGGACAAATGCAAAGTGATCAAACGGAGCAACGAGTTAACCTCAAGTTTCTTGTGAAACTGGGGAAAACTGCTTACAAAAATTTTATGTTTAAGGAAGTACGGAAATGAATGTTTATAACGCACACAAGTTTTTGAGTGGTTTAAAAGGTTTGAGGTGGGAAGTGAAACGACCGAAGACGATTTGCGCCTTGGACGACATTCAATATTAAAAACGGATGACAACATCCAGAAAATTGGTCCCCGAAAGTCAGACAGTCAATCAACATTATTACTTGTTATTACATGCTTCACCAAGACAATGCGCCAGCCCATTCCTCATTGTCTGTGAAAGCGTTCTTTTGTGAAATACGTCATCACAGTGTTAGACCATCACCCGTATTCGCCCGACAACAGTTAGATGCCAGTTGAACACGATCGGACATATGTATATTGAATTAGAAAGTTAGAAACAAAAGAGATAGACTAGCCTAAAAAATCGAATCTGCAACCTTACCTCGTTGAAAATTACATAAATGTATTAGTTATAAATTATATTATATTTTGTAATGTCGAATTGATTATCTCAATTTCTCGTTACTTTTTGGTCTTTTTAGAAAAATCACCGCATTCCAATTTCGGAACGGAACATAGCTAAACAAAAATGTACATTAAGGCATATGATTACTGTAAGTGGTACACATAATTTGACAAGTGACAGCATTTACTTACTTTGATGGATTTCGTATTGATATCATCATTACTTTTGGTACATTGGCTGCTAAACCGTAACGTTTCATTATTTGCTACAAGTCGTTCACAATTTTTGTTTGCCGACAATAATTGTTTTTCGACTTCATTCCGTTTTTCGATTTCTGAATTCAAATCGACTTCTGCGATATGAAAAAATATCGACAATAAATGCTCGCAAAGTCAATTATACTTATACGTATACAATACATGTAACAAGTGTACATATAATTATTTAAATGTTTAACGTTGCTTACTTAGAGTATCGTTTTCTTTATTTTTCATCTCCACCAAATTATCCAACGATGCGAATATATGAATGATATCTTGTTTTTGTTTAATCGAACCCCTTTGCCAAGACGGTAAATGTCTCACAGCGATTTCGATTAAACTTGTGTACCTAATCAAACATCACAACGAAGTGTTATTATAATATTCGCGTACGTGCGTGTTAGGTAATATCGAAGTACAGCAGCGAACCAAAATCAAACCGGGCGGTAAACGATGGAACAATTATACGCCCGTCATCTCGTTATAGTTTACTCACTCGAAATTTAAACGAACCGAATAATTGCGTCATAAGCTTGGTGATCTTTCGTAAGTCACGCTTAGATGCACATAAACGTCGTGATCGAGAGGACGGGAAAAACTCGTGTACATCGAACAGTATTGAATATATTTGCTTACTTCTTATACAGTATCACGCTGTTTTCCATTATTTTTTGGTGTAAGAACGACAATTCTTGAAAATTTAGCGATTTAAATCCGCCGACATTGATTTTTCTCAACATGGCTTTTTGATTCGCATTCGTCAGCACCCGCGTGTTATTGCCACGTCCAAACTTTAGCGACAACCGATCGACGACGTATTTGATGCTCACTGCGTTCAAACAAACGTGAATTAAAAACCGGAAGTACCGCTCGTCGCGTATACGGGCACAACGTACTTGTAGTTTTAACGGCCGCGCAGTCGCAGACCGACGGTTCGGTCTGGACGCCGACCGTTTCGCGTACGGGTGAGACGTCGGGTCCAACAATGGCGGCCGACTTATCGCCGTCGGCCGGCTTATCGCTGTCGGCCGGTCCATCGCCGACGGTCGGCTTATCGCTGTCGGCCGACTTATCGCCGTCGGCCGGGATAGCGGCGAGCACACCGTCTGCCGGGTCCGCAGATGACGACGCGTCGTCGGTCGTCGAATCGACCGATCCGATACTGCTCACCGATTCCGTTTCGTTGGTGACGGCGCTGGTACAGCGAACCAGCGTGTCGGTCTGAACGGCGGCGGTGTCGTTGCCGGTGATCTCCGTGCCGACAACGCAGGTGTCTGCGCTTGGCCGGACGGTGGCGGCGATACTCGCGTCACGGACGACCGCCGTGACGGTCTCGTTGGCCTCGGTCGAGTCGGTCTGTCCGAACGAGTCGTACGCCATCGTCTCGCTGGCCCCGGTCGAGTCGGTCTGTCCGAACGAGTCGTACGCCATCGTCTCGCTGGCCCCGGTCGAGTCGGTCTGGCTGAACGAGTCGTAAACCAGCGTCTCGTCTGTCTGCGTGGCAGCGACGCCACAGACGATCGTTTTGGTTCGGATGGCGACCACCGCATCGCTGTCCGCCGTAACGTCCGTCTGAACGTGAACCGTGTTCTTGTGCGGTGGCGTGTCCGTCTGCGCGACAACGGCGGTACACGTTTCGCGGGTCGACGACGGGTCGGTCTGCTCGCCGACATCCGTTCGCGGTCTCGTCGTGTTAGGCGTCTGAATATCGACAAACCATCGAACACGCATTCGAATTCATTATTGAGTGCGGGTACATGTTTTATAGCAGGTTTCAGTCCAATACGGGACGGTCATGTCGATTTTACTCGAGCAAAAATGTAAACCTGATTATAAAAACCTACACGTGTATGGAATAAAAAAAATTTATACGTTACATTAAAAATGGCAAGCCACGAACAGACAAAATAACTCTTCAAGTTCCAAAAGTTGTTAAACGGCTGGGTTTTCATTCGACTAACGACAGAACGAATGCTCGACCCCGCCGCATTGTTGCGTTTCTCCGGAACAGAAGACGGCTGTCTCGACTGTAAGCCATTTCGTTCCTTTAAGGATTCGTTATTGCGTTCGGCTAAGTCTAAATCTTCGGTCGGTATATCATTTGATTTAAAAATCTCGTACGTGTTTTCGATTTGTGTCTGAACAGAAGTCGATAAGTCAACAATTTTTAGTTATGAAGTTATAATAAAATGAATATCAAAACCTTGACTCACTTTAAAGCGTTCCGTGGTGTCTATAAGTTGTTTTTTATCTTCGCATTTACATAATTCATTATGTAGTTGTTTACACAAAGTATAATACATGTAGCCTTTACTGTTCACATCAATTATCAAGTCAATCATTGTACAAGGTTAATGTTTCTTCAAGATTCGATTACAAATATTCTGTGTTGTTAATAATTTTATTAACTTCTAAAAATATTGTAATGTTATATTATTGATTATTCATGTGATTATAAATTTTTTTCAATAAAAGTCAAAACTATGGAAACCTAATTATTATTTCATGTATATTGATAAAATATGTTTAATTATTTTATTATTATCGTAAATAATATCAAACCAACGTATCAATTGATATGTATTTTATTCGAAACGTAATTTATTAAAAATTACAAAAACGAACCAATTGTTGATGAAGTCTTCACCTCAAATATAATAATTATTTTATTTATTACCATTTATTATCATTAGATAATTTTTGATCATTTGACCTAAGCCGCGACGCTTACGAAATAATATCGTTACGTTACAAAACTCTGCAAGATTTTGATTATATTTTACATTTTTACGGTAGTTTAACCAATATTCTATAGTGCTATTCATCATAACTGTACAAATTTTTTCGTGTAAATATATATTACAAATAGCTGTGAATTTTGTTGCCTTTAAGCTTGTTTTGCGGCGTATAATTATGTTTTTTTATTTTAATCATCTGGTGTTGGATAATACATAAAACGTAAATAGTAAATAGTCAGGTAGGTAATACATAATTCAAGTTTTTATTGATTATTATTTACTTTAATTAATATAACAGAAAAATAAACAACAAATTATTAAATATACTATTCAAACCTATTTAACAACAATTTATTATAAATTATACGAACATAGCTTTATGTTAACATAATTTTTAAATAATTCAATAATAATTTGTATTCTAGTGAATACTTAAAGCAATAATATACTCAAAAATAATTATAATATGGAGATGACGTTAATAGCATAGACTATCATCATCATTATTTTTTTCTATTGGTCAATATTATTCTGTATCTGAAAATTCTCAAGTAAATTTAAAAAAATTAAAAATTGATAGTAATAATTGTAGTGTACTAAATTTGCAAAAATAATTATAATACTGTAAATAATCGAGATAAATAAAATATATAGTTATACACAGTGATTTAATGAAAATAAATAATGAATTATCATTTTAAAATATAATATCTAATTACTCATATTTAATAGATAATTTATATAAATTTAAAATGAAACAGAGTGAAATTAATAATTACAAAATAGATAAGATGATACGAACTATTATTTTAGTCATAAAATAAACAACGAACTTTTATCAATATAATTTATAATAAATATATTCAATGAATATATTTATAAATATTAATATTATTATATTAATATTAATATAAATATATTCAAATTTTTAACTTAATAGTAACACTTTTATTATTATTTTTATTCATGGTGATATGTTTTACGACGAATTTTCTTTTTTGACATATACAGATTATTCGAATATACATGCTAATTAACATGATATATTATAATTATTATTTTATTATATTATATTTTATTATTTCAATTTAAAACAATAATATTAGCTATATAGAAAATACAAATAGATAAAATATAATTAATTTTAAATTATTTATTTAGTCTAAGTATGTTATTCTTAACCGGGGTACCGATAACCTAGTTAGAGGTGTCGCAAGATATTTGAAAATATAAAGCATTCATACATAACTTTTTTAATAGTAAAAGTTTGGTTATAAAGTATGACCATTTAAAATGAAAGATAAAAGTAGAGCCTATAGAGTGTAGGGTGCCTAGGGATTTTTATAGTCTAGAAACTATATATTGTATACATACAAAAATATTCATACAACATATACATACACTAAACCATAATAAATATGGTGTTACTTGTTTCAATAAATTATGAAACTCAACAATTTTACGTCAAAATAGATCAAATATTACATTAAACATGCCAAAAATGTAAAGAGTATAGAATAATGTAGGAGAAAACTCAAAAAATAATACGATAATTCTACAAAATATAAGTTTATAACTATACTATAATCTTCCTTGTGTATTCTCTTACATACAATTTATAACTTTATTAAAACATTTGTAATATTATATTTCAATAATAAACATTACACATTTCACGTTTTTTTTTTTTAAATATTTTACATTTTACACATATAATATAAAAAAATAAGTAGATAGAGAGTAATATGTTATCTGTTAATATAAATCTAATTTCCACCTCAGATTATATTAATACATTATAAACATGTTTTTATAATTTAAGACTTTATTTATTATATATTAGTTTTATTTTCTTTAATAAAATTAAACATTAGATAAAATAATTAGGAGTTCTCCTCAAATGTATTAGTAATACATATAAATTACCTGAAATAAAATTATCTACTGCTAAAGAAATGAATAAAATAAGAAAAAATTCAATATCCATGTTCGCATATCTTATTCATGTAGAAAAATTAAAAATTAAATGAATTTTTATCGATTTATAAAGTATACTAATAGATTTTAAACGCTTTATTAGTTATAAAACGATGTACATTTTTATATATTTATCCACGATAGGAAAATACATTCATTTTTTAACACGTAAGTTAAAGTAAATGAAAAATACATATCAGTATAGATGATAAATTAAAAATCAACTAAAATTTATTTGAAGATATCTTTTTAAAAAAAATATATTTGAATAAATTTAAAATTATAATTATTCAATGAGAAATATAAATATACTATAAGAACTACTATAGGTATAAAATCATGAATTATTCTTTGTTTTAACAATTCAAAACTGAAAAATTTATAAATAAATGAAATAAAAATGAAATGTATTGTAACGTAACGATACCATTCTATAAGTGTCACGCGCTTATCGACACTCACACATTTATAAATACAAGTGTACGGCACGAGCAGTCCACGGACGTTCATTATACGAGTAATAATCACGTTGAAAATACATTTATTTTATCTTTTTCATGTGTTTAATTTATTTACAATGAAGATAGAGTTTTATAATGTTTAAATTTATAAGAGTTTTATAAATTTATTTATAATGAAGATGATTTCTTTTCCCACAATGGATTTCGCCGAGTAAGGTTAGGTAAATATTATAATTTATTATTAATATAGGGAAATTTTAAAATTGTATGAAATAATTTCCAGTGAATTACATTGTGGTATTAGATTTAAATTGAATCGTATAATGTATTGGTTTTAGTAATTAAAAATAAATAATTTTTTTTTTAAATTACTAAGAATGAAGAAGTTAACACAATTTTTTACTAATCAATTTGAATACAAATATATATATATAATATATATTAATATATATATATATATATTATTTTATGCAATAAAGTGTTAAATTAATTTATTCATTTAAAGAAAATACTATTCAATAAGCACACAATGTTGTACAAGCAACAACAACAAAAAAACAATAATCATATAACCTTACAAATATATAGAACATAACCTTACAAATATATAGTGATGAATAACTCAAATTGATTGATTATAACACTCCTCCTCAATTTGAACATTTTACAAATATGTGAGCAAGACTCCATAGTAAAAATACATACATCATAAAAATACATAATATTAATCAAACATCAATAATTATATCATAATAACATATAAATCAACACATTCCTATTTCATTTCTAAATTTTAAAAATAATTGTTTCCCAAGTGGTTTTGTTAGAATATCCGCCAGTGGTTCTTCAGATCTTAAATATTTTACTGTGACAACTCCGCTATCCACCACTTCTTTGATAAAATTGAATTTTATATCAATGTGCTTGAGTCTGTTGTGCTTCCTGGGTTCCTTTATAAATTTTATGCATGATTGATTATCCTCAAACATTGTAGTAGGAGGTAACTTTTGACTGAGTTCTTCTAAAAGTCCTCTTAACCATATACATTCTGATAAAGCTGCTGTAAAGGCTACATATTCCGCCTCTGTACTAGAAAGTGCAATAGTTTGCTGTTTGCGACTTATCCAACAAACTGCATATCCAAATATTTTGAACAGATATCCTGTTGTTGACTTACGATCATTTTCATCACCAGCAAAGTCTGAGTCACAGTATCCAACTAAAGGATCTGATGATTTGTTTCTCAAGTAATTAAGTCCAAGATCTTTTGTTTCTGCCAAATACTTTAGTATTCTCTTCAAGTGAATCCAATGTTCATCAGTAGGATTCGACTGAAAACGGCTAAGATAATTTATTGAGTAACAAATATCAGGTCTTGAATGTGCTAAATACATAAGACAACCAATCAACTCTTTGTATGGTTTACTTGTAGTTTGCCTTGTATTTTGACATAGTGACAGCTTTGCTTCCATAGGCGTTGATACAGATTTGCAATTTGATATTCCAAAACGTTTAAGCAATTTATTAATATATATATGTTGATCAATTCTTATGTTATCTTCATTATGATCAATTGACATACCTAGAAAATTACTGACTGAACCAATGTCTTCCATTTTAAATTCTGATGATAAAATTTTTTTAAGAGTTATAATTTTCTGTAAGCAATTTCCAGTAATAAGAATATCATCAACATATAATAATAAAATTAACAAATCTTCATTTTTAAACTTGGTATATAAACATGTATCAGAGTTACATCTTTTGAAGCCTTGTTTTATGATAAAACAGTCAAATCTCTGATTCCAACATCTAGATGCCTGTTTCAATCCATATATAGAACGATTAAGTTTACAAACCATATTACTGCTATTAAAACCTTCTGGTTGTTCCATAAATAAATCTTCTTTAAGATAACCATTTAAAAATGCTGTTCGTACGCCCATTTGGAATAGGTGTAACTGATAATGATTTACTAATGCGAGTAATGTTCTCACCGTTACAATATTGGCAACTGGAGCATACGTTTCCACATAATCAATGTCTTGGATTTGAGAATATCCTCTTGCTACAAGTCGAGCTTTATATCTCTCTATTTCTCCATTTTTATTTGTTTTTACTTTATAAACCCATCTACATGATATTAGTTTCATATTTTTTTGTTTTGGTACAATTGTCCAAGTCTCATTAAGTGAGTGAGCTTCCATTTTCTCCTTCATTGCTTCTATCCACTTGTCTTTATATTCATTTTTTAACGCTTCATCATAACTACAGGGTACATTGTTAACTATATTTTCAGCTGACATAGCTAAAGCAAGGAATGACGTCTCATAATCATTTAAGTATGAAGGTTTTTTAATTTGTCTAGTGGGCCTTTGAGTTTCATTGTCTTCAATCTTTTCTTCATTATTCTCTGCATGCGTAGATATAGATTTTTTTTCATTATTCTCTACATGCGTAGATATAGATTTTTCTTCATTGTTCTCTACATGTGTATATATAAATTTTTCTTTATTATTCTCTATATGCGTATATATAGATTTTTCTTTATTATTTTCATCAAAAATCACATTTCGACCAATAATTAATTTTTTATTTTCTTTATCAAAAAGTATATTACCTCGATCACTATAACCTACCATAATATATTTTTCAGATTTATTATCAAATTTATTTCTCATATGCTTTGGTTTATGAAGATACGCCGTAGAACCAAACACTCTTAAATTACTAATATCTGGTGTAACATTTGTCCATAATTCTGAAGGTGTTTTACTGTACAAAATTGATGTAGGTGATCGATTAATAATAAATGTTGCTGCTAAAACTGCTTCATTCCACATGGACTTATTTAGTTTACTATCAATCAATATGGATCTTGCACGTTCAATAATTGTTCTATTTAAACGTTCCGCATGTCCATTCATTTCAGCAATATATGGAGCAGTGTATTGTAATTTTATACCTTTTTGTTTACAAAAGTTAGTAACTACTTTAGATGTGTATTCACCACCATTATCACATCTTAAAGTTGAAATACAAATATTGAATTTCGCACTTACTAAAGCTTCAAACTCTTTTAGTTTATCAAAAACTTCATTTTTACTCTTGAGTATATAAACCATTGCAAAATGAGTGTAATCATCCAAAAATGTAACAAAATAATTCTTTTCATTCCATGAAGTTGGAGTAATAGGACCACAAATGTCGGTGTGAACAAGTTCCAATACTCTTGATGCTCGTGTATGTTTCTTATTAGATGGCCCTCTGGACTGTTTGCCTAAAATACAACATTCACATTTAATATTGTTATTCATACGTTTATTGATCGTTAAGTCTTTCACCATTAATTTCAGCATAGAATTGTCATTTAAATGGCCTAACCTTCTATGCCAAAGTACAAAATTATCATTATCACATAAATTTGCACTCTGTTCATGCTGCAAATCAAACTTTAATTCATACAATGTTTCATTACGATAACCAACAGCAATAAATACAATATCATCCATTATTTGTACCATACCATCTTTCAATCTTTCCAGCAGAAAGTAAATTCTTTCTTAAGTTAGGTACATATAAAACATTATTAATTGTACAACACACAGCTTTACCGTTTAATTTCTGTACTACAACAACTTTACCAGTTTTTGTACCAAACAAATTCGATCCACTCTTGGCTACACCAATAGTGATTGGATTTTCTAAATTTTCTGAAGACAAGAAATATTTTTCATCATTAATTAAATGATCAGTAGCTCTAGAGTCTAAAAACCAAGTAATTTTGTTATTACAGTTATCAATAATTTGATAACTTGAAATGTTAAAAGCAACATTTCTATCATTATTTTCTTCATGATTATTTTTAGTGTAATTTGCTTGTGTTTTTTTTGGTTTCCACTTAACTGGTTTCTTTATGTTGTCTGCTTTTCTTTTTCTACAGTCAGCATATTTATGACCTGGTAATTTGCAGTAATTGCAGTTGAACTGAAATGAATTAAAAGCAGCATTGATTGATTTTGAACTTAAATCTCTGGAATAATCATTATTTAAACGCTTAGTTTGTTCATCTAATATTCGACTTTTAACAAAGTCTAAAGTAATTTTATTATTAGAAAGTGTTTCAATTGCTGTTACAACCATATTGTATGACTCCGGCAAAGTCAACAATAATAAACATGCCACTAAATCATCTTCTAATTTGGCACCTGATGATTTGACTTGTCTGACTAATTCATAAAATCTAGTAACATGTTCCTCCATAGATTCATCTTGAGAATACTTAGTTAACAACAATTTCTTCAATAAGTAAAGTCTATTAGATACACCTTTTCATTCAAATGAATTCAATAACTTCTGCCATATTTCATAAGCTGTCCCAGCTTCTCTTATGTACTCCAGATGTGTGTCCGCGATACTTTGTACAAGAATAGATTTAGCCTTAAGGTCTTTCCTTTTAAATTCTTCTAATTTCCCAGTATCAATAATGGAAGTACTGTCAATGGAAATGCATTCTAAAACCGCATGTTCAGCCAACAAAACTTCAATTCTGAACTTCCAGCAGTCAAAACCAACACCATTGAATTGTTTAATCACTCTTCTTTCTTCCATATTGCTTAATATAAAACTAGAAAGAAAAAACACTTACTTCCTGGGTCCATAACCTGTTAAATTAATTTATTCATTTAAAGAAAATACTATTCAATAAGCACACAATGTTGTACAAGCAACAACAACAAAAAAACAATAATAATATAACCTTACAAATATATAGAACATAACCTTACAAATATATAGTGATGAATAACTCAAATTGATTGATTATAACATAAAGAACATGTATAATGTTATATTATTATTACTATTATTATTTACAATGTTCTAATTTAGCATATGTAGAAAAAATGATGTATTTTTGTAATTTACACCATTATTTTTATCGAACACAAAATGATACTATCATAACTTATGTACTACATCTCATAGTTATAAATCTAAAATAAGCTCAAATTTATAGTAATATTCAAGACAAAGGTGTTTTTTCTTAAAAATTACCTTTATCATAAGTGTTTTTAGCTATACAAAGTGCAATGTTCAAGTATACATATTATAATCTTGTTGAATAATTTTTAATTAAATGAAATAATTACCATCGTATTACAGTGTGGTAATATATTTTATTGAATACCAGAATTTATTGGTTTTAGCAGTTACAAATAAATGTAACATTTATTTAAAATGAAATGTGTGTTTGCTTTTTTTTTTTTAAAAAAGAAGCTTCACCAAATTTGAAATTGTAATGATCCCATGAGCATCATTATTGGAAGAAAAGAACTCCTCAAGTTATATTATGATGTATCATTATTTATTTGAAGAGTCCATAACCTAAAATTATTTAGTGTACAAAATGAATAAAGTGAGAAAGGAAATATATCTTGTTATCTATTTATTTTAAGGTAATTTAACTTAATATTATTTACAATGTTCTAATTTAGCATATGTAGAAAATATGATATATTTTTCCGGTTTACACGAATATTCTTATCAAACACAAAATGACACTACCATAACTTATGTACTACATCTCGTAGTTACAAATCTAATATAAGCTCAGATTTATTGTAATAAACATTCAAGACAAAGTTGTTTTTTAACAATTACCTTTTTTGACAGTACCTTCAACTATACAAAGAAATAACATATTATGAAGTACAATGTTCTAGTATACATTTATAATTTCGTTGAAATTAAATAACTTCTAGTGTATTACAGTGTCATATAAGATTATAATTATATGTAACTTATATGTAACATAAAAATATATATTTTTACTAAAACATGATAAATTAATTATTGAAAATTATGAATTCGTATCACGTGATTTGCAATCAAATAAGACATATTTTATTTTACGTATTTTTAAATATTTCGTTATGAATACATATGGTTTAAGTTAAAGAAAAAATTAAAATTTAGATTTAGCGATAATCGAGTTCACTCTCCTCGCTCTTCCTATCATCATTAGGTGTATTATCGTTATTATTATTAAAACTGTTTTTGTTTTATATTATATAGATAATTTTCGCACATTATTTTCGGAGTCGTCTTCGTGTTCCACGTTGTAACACACAATTTTAATATATTATAAATGTATTTTGTGTAATTAATCGTTTTTCGCCATTGCAGCATTATATATTAAGTTTTATGTTAAAATATTGTTAATTAACCACTGTAGCACTTTATTCACGTATATGACGTACAAATTAATGAAATAAATGACTCAATCTAGGGGATCCTAATTTTACAGCAATTTTAGTAATGCAACAAAAAAAATTTAGGGAGAGGACTTTAAATCAATTAAAAACATATTGAAATTTGTACTTGATATTTTTATTATTTTAATAAATATTCTGACGTCAGAAATTAAGTACGTTATAAAAATAATGTGTAAAACAGTAACTTTTAATTATACAGTAAGTTCCCGTTAAAACGAACTCCAAGGGACCGAATTTTTTTTTCGTTATAACGGAAATTTGAATAAAAAAAATTTTAAATTATTATGTAATTCAAGTACAAATATGTAAATATGTAATAAATAAATAATTCAAATTTAAATAATTTGCGAAAAAAAAATAACTTTATTATAGATAATCGACAATTTTAACAAATGTAAATAATTTGCGAAAGAAAAATAACTTTATTATAGATAATCGACAATTTTCTTTTAAACAAGGTTTGCTGTTTTAATAGAAAGTAAATAATTTTGTAGTTGACGAATGTTAGGTTAGGTAAAAGATGAAGTCTGGTACATCACTTTGTGATGTAATAAATGTTCGCATTACTTCCAAACTTGATAAGGCTTCTGACGAAGTGACATTGCGCACATCATTTCCCATCATAGCTTCTTTATCTTCACTATTTTCATCGGTGGCCTCATCTTTGCTGTCTTTGTTGGCGAACGGCGTTCTTTTCCGAAGACAGTTGACGCCAGTCGCACGTATCCGGGACAATCGGTTGAGTGTTGACAATGATCACACAATATTTAAGACATAATCCGTTAATGTTTATTAGAATATATAACCTATAAAATCGATACGTGTACAAACTGATGGAACGGATTGGGGGAGACAAGGTGGAACACCGCCGTGGAACCGCTGGTGTATCGGGTGAGCTGAGCGACCCGTGGAATGGCTTGAGCTGTTGAAGTCCGGAGCAGGAACAAGATAGTCGGCAGAGCAGCACGAACAGATCAAAAGGGTTTCGATCACACGAAACGCGAACGGACGACCCAGAGCAGCGTAATGTTAACCGACTAGTTTATAAGATGGTGAGGTGCACGGTAGAAGAGTTAAAACTCCTCGTGAACAAACGAGTGAACATCAGGCAAGCGAGCGTGTTTGAGAGAGCAGCAGAGGCACAAGAACAAACGTGTGTGCACTCGAGCGGATCAGCAGCAAAAGCAACGTAATACAAAATGAGCGAGTGGTGGCAGCCAAAACGGCGGCGTACGGAGCTTCGTATTTGATTCATCATATTCGGCCACGAATTGGCGTCTTTGGTTGTGGCTACATGTTTCTAACAGTTAGTTATTGTTGATTGACTGATATTATCTCAAGCTCCGCATATCCATTTGATAGCTTCCTTCACATTTTCTTTGGATATTTTTCTCCAAATCGCATAAAATTTGACGTAAAAAAAAAGTTCTGTAGCGTGATTTTACAGCTCTGATGATACCTTGGTCAAGAGGTTGAAGTATATCTGTGCAGTTAGATGGGAAATATTCCACATGAATGTTATCCAATTTTGGTGGTTCATTATGTGGAGTACAGTTGTCGATAAGAAGAAGAATTTTCCTCTTCTTCTTTTTCATTTCTCTGTTGAAATTTATTAATCAATCATTAAAAATTATTTGAGTCATCTATGCTTTCTTGTTAAATTTATATATGCATGGCAATAATTTACAGTTTTTAAAACAATGAGGTTTTGTGGATTTGCCGATGATGAGAATTTTTCGTTTCTCCGTTCCCGATTTGTTACAACAGAACAGAGCGGTGATACGTTGTTTGAAAGCTTTACCCCTTATATACTTGACTCCTTTCTGGGCTAATGTCCTTTTTGGTTCAAGCTGAAGAAACACTCCAGCTTCATCCGCATTAAAGACATCGTTCGGACTGTATTTCTTGATAAGTGCTTGATCAATCACCCTTCGTTTGTGTCAATTATTTCGTTTAGTTTAAATATATATATTTTTATTATTTGAAAATATAAATCCGTGTTCCAAAGAGACCAAAATTGAGGATGTATGTTTTTGTTTATGTATATTTTAGTATGTTTATATTTAAAGAAAATATAAAATAGCAATATATGAAGTTTTACATAAAGAAATCAATATATTAAATACTTGTGTTAACTGTGATTACAATAATAATATGTGTGCATTAGGGTGGGCCGTTTTTTTTTTGTCATTTTTTAATGGGCACTGATAAAAGGATGCTAAATGCAGCACAAATGATCTCTTTAAAATATAATTTGATTCAAAGAAATCAAACTGTCTCTGGATTGTAGTCAAAGTTTTGAATTTTTATTACTTATATTTGACAGCAAAAAATAATTTTTAACGCGTTTATTGCCATGGAATATTTTAAAAATGCATAGACGTCGGTTCTATAATATAATGAACAATTTTAAATTATGTTTGATTCATATCGGATCGATATTTAACTAAATGTACTTAAATTACATTATTATAATGATATTGGCAGTTCTGTATCATGCTACAAATGTTGAAGTTATTGAAAAAAATAAGCTACGCCGAAATCGCAAGAAAACAAGATAAATAAGTGTATTATGGCACTGGACAAAGTTTTACAAATACCTGCTTTATACTTTGACAGCCGGAAAGACAAAACTATCACAGAAAAAGATGGACAAATGTACAGACAAAATGTCCTAGAAGAAAATATTTCTTTGATAAAAGAATCGGACTCAAAGTTTTTGGGTTATATCGTACCATCTTCTGGAACTTCTAAGTGCATTGAACAAGCTATCACCAAATACTTGTGGTATTCCTGGAGACAGGAATGTCTATGAAACATTTGTTGGCAGTTGGGAGTGATGGAACAAACGTAAACGTCGGGAAAAATGAAGGTATTATACGATTATTAGAAAAACGATTAAATAAACCACTACAATGGATATGTTTGTTGCATATGAATGAATTGCATCATTTATTTATACATATTGATGTTTCAACATCGGGACCTCAGACGTTTACAGGAAAAATTGGTGAAGAATTGGAAAGCTGTGAAAATAGACCTGTTGTTCTGTTCCAATCTATTCCCGCAGAATTACCTGAGATATCAACTTAAACTATGAGTACAGACCAAAAGTATTTATATAGAATAGTCACTGCCATCATAACAGGCATATTTCCCGATGATTAAAAAACAAATCACTAGGCAAAATGTCTCATGCTTGATGGCTTACGCGTGCTAACCGAATTCTCCGACTTTATGTTTCAATAAAAGCTCCTCTGAAAACCTATGTATTCTAGCAATCTATATTGTCAAAGTTTATGCACCGACTTGATTTTCTATCAAAACTCAACCTACTTGTAAAGATGGAGCACAACACTTTTGGAAACTGATATCTGCATCTAGATACTTATCAACTGAACTCAAATCCATTATTGATCCTGTAATACAACGAAACAGTTATTTCGCTCATTCCAAGAATTTATTACTAGCAATGTTAACTGACTCTCAAACACATATTTGAGAATTAGCTGCCCGTCGTATTTTGAAAGCTCGCAACACAAAAACAAATAAAATCAGACTGTTCCAACTTCCAAACATAAACTTTGATGCATTATCTTATGTCGACCTTATTAATTGGCAGGAAAATGTCACTGAACTACTAATTTTAAAAACTATACCTGATAAAGATATTAAATTGATTGTCGAACAAAGAGGTGAAGATGACATATCATTATTACGGTTGCCATGTCACACACAAGCCGTAGAAAGAGCAGTCAAGACTGTAACAGAAGCTTCCAGTACTTTATGTAGTAAATCAGAAAAGGAGGTTTTATTAAAGCACAGATAGTGTTCGAGCGATATAAAAGAAGTCCACCTTTGGACCCCGTCATATCGCGGAGCGGTCGACGTTGCGATATCAGACCGCGAGAAATGAGTCGTTCCCGAGACACCCGACTGATCGGTGGACGACAAAAATTTGAATTTAAATTGTGTAGGCTTCTCTTAGTTATATTGTCTTTTTATATAAGCCTAATTGTGATTCATTGTCGTGTAGGCGATTCATATTGTAGTTCGTCGCCGCGGTCGACCCATCGCGGTAAGGAATTATTTGTTAAATTATATTAGATATAAAATTTATTGTTATGTATCATGATACGATTATGTTTCTTTTAAAATATAAAAATGTTAAAATGTATTTTTGCTTGTGATACGTTCATTTGTTATTATTATTCTTATTATTACTGTTATGAGCACCTAGTATATTTTTCTGTGTATATATATATTTATACTCAGCCCAAATAATACCACATTGGCGGGCTAACCATTGTATCGAGTTGGTGCTTACGAATTAGTCGCCAAACAGATAGAGTCACGCAAAATGATGCCAAAATTCGATAGTAAGAAAGATTTTATAACTAATTAAACATATTATTATTACAATTCTATTTTTATTTGTATATTTAAAAAAATACATTTAATAAATTACGATTAATTGTTTAAATAATGTTATCTATTCTTTTTTTTTTTAATTCTGACCCACCAGTTTAACCGAATAACAATTTTTTGAATGTAGATGTACCGCGGCACAAGAAGGGATATTCGCATTTCATACAGTTGTACATAATCATTCATTTCGGTCAATAGATTGCACATCATCTCTTATAAAACATATTTATAGTAAACATTTTACGTGTGTTCGAACTAAGGCTGAATCAATTGTTTTAAATGTGCTAGTTCCTTTCGCCATGCAACAAATTTGTAAAGAATTAGAAAATATGCATTTTGCTATAATCATGATAGATACTTCTAACCATAAAAACCTAAAAATCGTACCCATTTTAGTACGTTATTTGAATCCGAATTTGGGAGTACAAATTAAAGTTTTTGAAGTGACAAATTTAAGAGGAGAAACAGTAGATATTTTATCAAATTATATAATTGAAAGTTTGAAAAAGCATAAGTTTTTAGATAAAATTATTGCATTTTCTGGTGATAATTGTAATACTAACTTTGAAGGTGTAAAAATTAAAATAAAAAATAAAAATAGAAAAATCAAAATTTTCTTTCATCAAATATTTTATCACTTTTAAATGCTAATATGTATGATAAAAATTTGTATATACTTTGGACTTTTATTATCATTTGATTTATACACTTATTATGATAATTCTATGGAAAAATAAGGTTTTCAATATAAAGATAAATGCAAAAATTAATTTTTTCTTCAAACTCACTTTTGCAAAAGTCTGTTTATAATAGAACATAATTCATGATTTACTATATTGAAATAATAGTGGTTTTATTATAGACGTTATACATAAATTCAGTAATTCACATAAGTATTATACATAATACACAGTCAGATTTTATGTTATGGCATTTTATACAAAAACTATTTATTAATAATTAGTATATATTTATACTATTAATATATTATATTAATATTATGTTATATTATTAATAACTACATTACTTACTACGAACAATGTCACTTAATGATATGTCATTATTATTAATTTGGTTTATGCACCAATCTTCATATGCTATTCAAAACAGAATTTATTTACATGTAATTTTCACATAAATTGTTTTTTATATATATATACATATACATATATATATATATATATATGGTATTTATAATATACATTATGTATAGTATTTATATTTATTTTATTTTATAGACAGTGGTACATTTACATAGAGTTCCAAATTATTCATATTATGACGGGATGTGTATGTTATCTTATGTTGTATATTATTTACTGTAATAAAAATTTTTTTAACCACAATTTACTATTGAAATCATTTTCGTTATCGTGAATCAGTTCCTTGTAAGTTATAATAATAATAATATTAATTATTATTATTATTATTATTTCCTGGTATCGAAACTTATCATTAAAAGGTATAAATATTTAAATTTTCAGTTGTACATCTGATGTCAAATATATTATGTTTATTATGTTGGGGAAAGGTGTCTAAAGTGGCCATGCTAAGGAAAATGATGTTCTGCCACTTCTGAAATTTATTTTTAGTGAATGTAAACTTTTAGGTTATTTACTTGATAATGTTAGGTATCATTATTTGGAATCAGAAAACATTTTATGCATATAGAAAAATAGTAATTTTGTTTTTTAAAAAATTACAAAATTGACCACTTTACCCACCTAGGTGAGTAAAGTGGTCGTTCAATGTCCACTTTGACCGTTAGTATAGAATTTGCTTTACTTTTATGTATTTTATAGTATTATTATTATATAACTTATAAATTCAATTTTAAAAATAACTAAAACTATTTTTTTATAAATATTACCAATTAATAATTACCAATTAATAAATAATATATGATATTTAATTTATTTTTATTTATCAACCAACATTAAACATGAATATAAACAGTTTCTTAGTTTCAGAAAAAAAAACTTAAACACTTCAAGTTTTTAAAGTAAATAATTATTTTTCAGTCTTAAAGTTACTTAGTCTTCTCAAAATTAAGCATAAATGAATAACTACTTTATTAAAAAAAACTTCGGACTTCAACATTTTTAATCAATTAACTAAGAAATAATTTAGACAAAGTTTGAAAAAAATCACAAATAAAGTTTTCATCTTCACACCCAGCACAATTATCATGATTTTAGAAATCATTTCCATTTTTGGTGTTTAAATTTTGGACTTTTTTTTTAAATGAATGTGTATTCGTTTTGCTGTGGTTTTTGAAACTTCTAGTTGTCCACTATAAGGACTAAATTTTAAAATAGTAGCAGTGCCTTTTTTTTATTATATTTTCGGGATTATTAATCGTAAACGGTAAATATGTTTATCATTAATCATTAATTAATCAATAAAAATGATAACAAGAAATGAAATTCAAGTATATTAAACATTTGGTAATAATTTTGTAAATAAATATAAGACATGATCACTTTACCCGCTATTCGCACTTTGGAAACCTTTCCCCTATATCAAATAACAAGTATAATAGAAATTAAACTAAAAAAAAAGCTTTTATTAGAATAATTATCTAGATAATTTACCGCAGATAACTTTTTTTTCTAGATAACATAAAAGAGATCCAAGTTACTTTTATCTAGATAAGATAAAAATATAAATTTTTTTATCTAGATAATGCACAACACTGATTATATGAATGCAATAAAATAAGACTGACAGTTATTATTTACTTGATAAGACTTTTTATAAATAATGTTAAAATTATGCGACTATTAAAATAGAATATTTCATTGTAATTTATTTTTAATTTTAATTAAAACTACAGAAAAAAAAATACATTCAAGAATGCAAGTCGAAGATAATTGGTTAAATTTTTCGATTTGTCAATTTATATCTATTTATTATATTGTACATGCATAGATACGAATAATTTGAATTTGCATTGCTATTAACATGCTATGAAAAACAAGTGTTTTTCGATATTATTATTCTTAGAATGAAATTGACATATATTTTTCCAACAGTCTGTATAACATGTAATACAATTTTAAGTTTTCAATAAAATGTATCCCCGAGAGGTAACGAACAACACTTTTAATCACTTCATTCAGGACCATTATCCATCTAGTAGTACCCTTGTTTTCACCAATGGATCTATTTTGAAATCTACAGAGGGTTACGCATATTTTATCCCAGATCTTCGCATCCAATCTGCTGCTAATCTCTTTATTATGTTTCTTCTTTCACAGCTGAATGTTCTGCTATTCTGGAAGCCCTCATTTGTATAAGCTCTCTCGCTCCTGGTAATTTTCTTATTATTTCGCATTCCCAAGCCAGCTTGTCAGCCGTAGCCAGCAATGTTTACATTCCAAGTGTTCCCCAATATTTCTAAAAATACGTTCGATGCTCTGACTACTTGATTCCAGATCCTCCTCCATCTCTTTTTTATGGATACCTGGACATATAGGTATATATGTCAATAAAAAGCCAATAAAAATGCGGATGACCTTGCCAGTTCCACTAACAACGTGTTTCCATCAGGTCCTCCGCTATGTCCTTACTCTGATCTCATCTCTATTCTCCACATATTTTGTCATAAATTGTGGGAGCAAGAAAGGGAAAAACTCCCAGTATCTTACGCCTCCAAATTTAAACTTATTTCACCAAAAATCCCTAATCAACTATGATTTCAAACCATAAATGCTAGTTGTCCAATAACTGTTTTATACTCCAGACTGAAGATAGGTCATAATCTACTACCAAATCACGCTTTTATGTTAGGAATCCTCGACTGCATTTGTCTTCCTCTTTCTTCCGCGTCCATACTTATCTGTTACTGTTCCAAGTTCTTAATACTTTTTCCAGTTTTTCTTGACCGCAGTTTCACTTACGCTATACTTCCGACCAATTTCCCTATTAGGAAGACCTTTTTGTCGGTCCTTAATAATCAAATTTCGAACTTGCACAGAAATGTGTTTAGTTTCCAATTTTAGAAAATTGACCGTACACCTTCTAGTAATACTAAAAACTAACTGAATGTCACTGTTATTTATTACAATAAACACTCTATTATCCTCGAACGGATTATTCGTGATCATCCATGTAATTAACACAAAGCATTTGTATCAATTATATCATATTAATCATTTATAAGAAAACGTATATTATGAACAATTGTATTGCATTAGTGTACTGCTTTTAAAATTTATGTTTATGAAAACAGCTACGAGAAATGTAAATACGCGGCTCGTGCAAAAAAAAACACGTATACAAAAATATAAATTTGTACGTACTACATTAGAATAATACGTATAAATTGGGAAATAATTTCATACCTTTTAAAATCAAATTTTGTTTGACTCAGTTTAAAACGGATACAGAATAATTTATAATCTAAAAAATTTAAAATTTAAAATTTTTAGAAATCCTCGTGGAATAAGACCTTAAGGCTTGTCGAGATTTTCATTAATTATTATATATTTAATAAATATAAACACTTATTTTCTGTTAACTATTACAATTCAACTTATGAACCTAAAGTTCTTAGTTACTACCAGACTTGGGTAATATTCCGAATACAGTATTCTGAGTACAGTATTTTGAATACTTTTTAAATATTCTGAATACAGTATTCCGAATACATTTTACAGCTCAAAAATATTTTGGCTAGTATCTACATAGTATTTCATATTTTTGTTTTCAACTATATTTAATAGGATAATAATGGTTTTTTCATTTTTGCAGCAGCACGATCATAGCATATTACGATGGTGTGATAAATGAGTGCCCGCCCACAATTTATCATCAATCAAATATCCAAAATGTTTATCTTATTTTAGATACACATATCAATTATTTCTAAATCATTATACTAGGTTCCTGTGTAATAATAATAATTTCTTTGAGAATAGCAAATAAGTAATAATAGATTAAGGAGTACAAAGTACAACCCGTTACTGCGTGTTGATATCGTAATTCGTGTTCTATCGATAATTCGACGATACTTGTGGTCTACATAAATACCGTTTTTTCATACGCCGCGTTTCATTTATTCACGACATTAGCCATCACTTTTCTATGGTGGTTATAATCTCCGATGGTTAAATTTTTTAAATTCAAATATCACAAATTGGCCGATATTAAATCTACTTATCGCCTTCCTTGGCCGAAATATGAGCGTATTTTTAAAATAATTAAATTAAAAGAAGATTTGGAAAGTTATCAGAAATATACTGTTCGCTAAAATTTTGTGCTAAATCTAAAGTTTTGACAGCAGATACAAGAACTTGTTCTAATTTATTAAAGCACTTGGAGGTAGGTACATTATGTCTATTACAGTTTATACATTATTTAATTGTATTAAATATATATTTAGATATATTATTATTTTTATTTATTTTTTATTATTATTTTATTTTTATTAATTATTGAGAAATAGCTATATCTAATATTGTCTACCTACTATACTTTTGTTAAATCTCCATTATTTGATATTATGTACCTTAAACCGTTAACTATCATGCACTTTTCCCATGCATTGCACTCGGGGCCTTATGTACATGCCATAAATTTCCATATTTATTTTTGTGTACATTATTATGTACACCAACCTTTTTGGATTTACTATCTTTGTGTTTAAAAACCTGACACGAAAGTGTTTATTTCATTTAGGAATATGAATCTCGTAGCCCCCAAGACCAATTTTGTATTTTTAGCGAACACGTAGCATAACTATTTTTTATAATAATTAGTTTTTTATTTTGACCAATATTACGATTCTATTTCATTTATACTCACATAAAAATTAATAAAAAAATACAGTTTTACATATTCTTGTTTAAATATAAATAACATTTTGCGTTATAAAATTGTAAAAAAAAAAAGTTAGCAATACTGTAAATTTATATTAACGTCTAAAAATATACTCATTTAAAAACAGATTAAATAAAATACGACTAATTCTGTAAATTTTATAGGCAACAGCATCTTTTGCACAGTGTACACTAATTTTTCTTTTATACAGACTAATGAGACAGTTTGGGGGTATTGTGTACGTTATTCTGACATCGATCGAAATTTAAAATTTTTCATATCAGTATGTATTTTAAAACTACAATAAAAAATAATGGAAAAAATAATTAATTATTGAATATATTTTTCCTTTTACATTTTGGCAAACATACAAAAAATTAACCACAAATGAATGGCAAATTTGCTGTGAACAAAAAAAAGTACACATGGCCGTCAATGTGTTTATATTATTTTTATATTATTTTGTTCTTATTAACAAATATATGTATATTCATTTATTCATTAGCTTATTAATTTTAATAAATATTAATTACACTACTTGTATCAAAAATCAATGTAAGCATTATTTTAAATTGTATGGGTTACTATTTTGTTTTATATTTTTTAATTTAGATGCAACATAAAAACGTTTGGACATCAAATGAGGAATTGATTCAGACTACATTTAAGAGAAAAAGGGATATTAAAGACTGTGATGATGAGAACTTGGAATTAAATAATGAATTGGATGTGAATGAAAAAAGTCCAAAGTTACTACAATTTTAGATTTTTCTAAAAAAAGTTCTTCAGTTTCTCAAAGTAAGCTTAAGTTGTATAAAAATATTTAGTTTATACGAACTTAATATAATTTGTGACTTATTTCACTTGAAAAACTAATTGTTTGAAATATTTTATATTAATTTTTTTAGATGAGTTAAATTCAATGATTCAAAATGTAATTATCAATGCTTCATTGCTATTTAATTTGGTAGAACACTTTGATTTTAAACATTTGATTACAACTGGATACCCTGGTCGTCATGTGTTAGCAAGAAAGACGTTAATGAAAAATATAAAAGCTCAACATCAAGTCCTTCTACAAAATATGAAAAGCATATTTTCCAAAGTAGATTATTTAACAACCACTGCTGATTGCTGGACTATTTTTAAAAAGTTTGTTATTTTAAATAGATAATCTTTTTTTTATTATATTGTATACTAAATACGTTATTGTTTTTTAGATCTTATTTGGTTATGACATGTCACTGGATTAAGCCAGATTCATTTGAAAGAAAATCTTGTTTGCTGGCCATAAGGCGATTAAAGGGTAGTCATTCATATGATGTGTTAGCAAAAACTATGGAATCTATTTATTTTGAATTTAATATCAGTGATAAAATTATCTAGACTACAACAAACAAGGGTTCTAATTTTGTCAAATGCTTTAAGTAATTATATTTATTTATATTATAGAAACAAATTTATATTATATAAATTATTTTCCTTAGATTGTATGGTGAATCTTCAGATCATAATGGTAATAGCAAAAAAGAAAATGAAATTCTACAAACATTAGAAGAATCAAGTGAAGAAGAAGAAGACAGTATAGATGAAATTAATGATGTTAATGCAGACATTGATGAAGATAGTTTTTCTCGTATATATATTTCTGAAGTTTTGGATAGTAGGGAATTGGAATATAACTTACCCAAGCATCATAGATGTACTTCACATACTTTAAATCTAATAGCAACAGAAATAAGATGAATTAAAATTTTATTGTATTAATATGTAGTGTAAAATAAGCGTTTTAATATTTAAAAATTTTAAAAGAAAATTCTGATTTTAGGATAATGAAAAAGATTTATTGACCAATTCTTCAAAAGACCATCTCTGTCAAACTATAGAAAACAAATTAGACTAATTTTTGCCAAATGTCAATCATTGTGGAATAAGCAAAATTGCTCTTCACAAATGGCTGATGTGATTAAAACACATTTAGGTGTTTATTTAAAAATACCAAATCAAACGCGGTGGAACTGTTGGTTTGATTTCATTACATTTCTTCTTTTCCATTTTAAAAGCAGCCATTCTAAGTTTAAAAAAGTATGTGATATTTTAAAAATAAATAGGTTTTCTAAAATTGACCTAGATTTCTTAGAAGAGTACATAGTGGTTATGGAACCCTTGTGTATTTGTCTTACATGTGTTGCAAGGTCTTGATTTGTCTTGTTGTATTGCAAGGTGAAAAACACATGTATTTTGGTTTTTTGTTGCCTTCCATCATTGTATTATTGCAAAAATATGAAGATCTCTCTAAAAAATATTTAGTGTTCTGTGATTTATTAGTTACATTAATAAAAACTAGTGTGGAAAAACGTTTTAAATTTTTTTTTGAATGATCCATTTTTACTATCTGCAACTGTATCTCATCCTTTTTTTAAAACTGTCTGGTTAACCAATGATGATAAAAAAATAATGCATTAGCATTTTTTAAACAATCTTGCCTAGAAATTTTTGAACAATCAAATATGACTGAATCTGAGGTATCGGATAGTAATATGAGTGATGATGATGTAAATAAATATTTTGAATGGTCTAGAAACAAACCAAAACTAGATCTTTCTTTAGAACAATAAATTTCAAACTATTTATCGAAAAGACCTACAAAAAATCTAAATTTTTAAAAAAAGTGCCCACAATTAAAAAAATATCTTTTAAATTCAATACACCACTTCCTAGCAGTGCTGCTGTGGAACGTATCTTTAGTATTGGTGGTGTTGTTTTATCAAAGAAAAGAGGTAAAATGGATAATAAAAGTTTTGAAAATGTATTAATGTTAAAATGTAATAAATTTTTAATTATATAATCTGTTTTTAATAATAAAAATCTAATTAAACAATCCAATTACATTTATTATTTCTTAATATTTTCTTTTTCAAAATATATTATAGTCAAAATTGTATTACTATTATTATTATAAATAATTATTAAAGTGTCATGTTGTTATACTTATATTAAATTTTAAAGTAATAATATTATTTTAATCAGTTTTTTTTAATTGTAGTAATATTATGTTTATTAAATATTTGATTGTTTTTTTATGAAATAAACAGTTTTAAAGTATCTATTATGTTAATTAATATATAATTAGGACTATTTTATTATAATATATATTATAATAAGTAGTGTAGTATTAATATTAATAATAAATGTATAGTATTAATCTTAACAATAATAATTTCAATGAGAATTATGAGTAGCAAATAGCGAATTTCCAGTCCGTCTAGCAATGAAATGATACACAACGGATAATAAAATTAACATTTAAATTTTTAAAAGAGATGATTGGCTTGAGAAATTTAATTTGTAATTTGAGCTGGATTTCCATTGTCTTCAAGGTAAAAAATCTACTGTTATAACATACATTTTTTTCATATATTTAAGCGTAAACGCGTAATTTCTACGAAAATCTGCCTGCATTTGGCAACTCAAAATTAATTGTATAAGAACTATTGGTTAATTATTATAAGAATGCTATAAAATACGACTGACAATTATGATTTAGTCGAAAAAACATTTTGTATACATTATTGCAATAAATGGGACAAATAAAATATAGTATTTCAGTTTACACAATTGTGTGCTAAATATTATCAAAATGTATTAGTAGAATTTCCTAATGCGTGGAGGGGGGTTGGCGCAACGTACGTCTTTTGGGGCACTAGTCGGGGGAATTGGTAATGTTGTGAAAACAATTAGAGAAATTAAATAGAATAATGGACGTCTATACATTTAGGAAAATGATTGTTTTTATAATTATACAAAGAATGTGGATCGTAAAAAATCATGAATTTAAAAGCAAAGAAATAACACGTGAAAAATAAAAGCAATAAGAAAATAAAGCCAAAAAACTAATATTACCCAATCGTGCTTTGTTCGACTTCAAGATTAAAAAATATGCAAAACTAAAGAAAAAACGTCATTTCAGAGGAGTGTTTTGTATAGATAGGTTGTTTGTTACAACTAGGATCAGAAAAGTGGCGGTAGATAATCTAGACCTCGAAAAGAATTCTGGTACGCATTGGGATAGTTTAAAAAAAAGGAAAATTTGTTTATTATTACGATAGTTTCGGAAAACTTATACCTCCGTTGCAGCTACAAAATTGGTCGTATGTACAGCGGAAAGCCCATGCGTTCAAAACCTCGTTGATCATCTCTCATGATAGGGAATTGAAGGCGTTCCGGATATTGAGGATAACGGCCACGGCATAACGGCGAGCGTCATACGCGTCCACGAGATACCTTAGCGCGTGTAACGCGTTGTCTGTACACCGATTCTTCCAGACACCGAACTGTCTGCCGGATAGTCCGATTCCAGAGATTGTCTCCAATATCTTCCCGACATCGTTCAGGAGACACGTCCCAGGCTTTCTGATCATTAAGAGGCGAGCTCGCTTCCAACATCCCGGGAAGATCCCTCTCCTCTGACTCACGCGTTGAAGTCGGCGTTAAGCGCCTGTCGTCTGACGTCGTACACAACGCCCCAGACCCGACTGGGGAAACTATCGTGGCCAGATGCCCTGTTTCGCAACTTCAGTCGCCGCACCACCACCACAACCTCCGTGTAAAAGAACTCCGGCACGTCTATTGGCCCTTACCCCAAATAAGGAATAATTTTAGGGTGGGGGTAGTACGGGAACAACGACGAAGCAATATTTCGCTCCGCACATGGCTCCATTTCCGTTTTGGTTAATGGCCCAAGTAGCTAAAATGAGTACGAAACTGTAGGGCTTCAACCCAGGGGTAATTCTCCTTAGATTAAATCATCTCGTTCCAGCAACTCGCCTTTAACCCGCATATCCGGTGCTTGAGATCCTTTCTGACCGATTAGTAATCGTTCTCAGTGGCGGCTGTAGCGACTATGTCGCAATGGCCGCGAAGCCTAGAAAGCATTCTCTTTCGCCGAACGCACGCCGCTCACGCCGCCGCGATTTCGCCGTTCTACCAGTAAACCGTCGATCTTCCGCCGGGGAGGGATGTCCTCAACGGGATGGCAACGTTGCAGGTTACGGTTACGCATCGAAACAAACGTTCAGCATCGATTTTTGCGTCTCCGAATCGGGGTGGTAATTCCAGGGGACATATGTTCCACACCTCGAAGTCACATTTTTAAAATAGGGCTCATACCAAATGTAGCATGCAAGACAATGCTGTTGTTTAATAATTACCCGCATTGTAGGCTGTTATTGCTATACAAAGACAAATATATTATGAAGTGCAATATTCTAGTGTACATATTATAATCGTTTTAAAATTTTTTTAAATTGGATGAAATAATTTTCAACGTACTACAGTGTGGTATTAGATTTTAATTAAATCTCAAAATATATTTGTTTTAGTAGTTATACATGAATGTAATTTTTTTAATTTTCCAAGAATGAACAAGTATAATCTTTTTTTAAATAACCATTTTGAGTTAATAACAAAATATACATTATTTAATTTATAAACAAAATATAAGACGAAAACTATTATATAAAAACATGTAACGTGACCCCATTTAAAGTTGCAAATTTCATTAGGAATAACCTAACCTAACCTGGAGCTCGTTAAAAAAACTTGACGTGTATATAATAATATAACATTGTACGTATTAATGTAGAATCATAAGTTTATGTTGATAATTGGATCATTGCTGCTTAAGTCGGATTTTTGTCAGACTCACTTTTAGAATGGATACAGATTATTTTATTAACTACAAAATGCATAATTGAAAATATTTTTAGAAAACTTTGTGGAACAAGATCTCAAGTCTTGATGAGTTTAGCATTGATTAATTAATATTTGATAAAATCGAAACAATTATTTTCTGTTCTCTATCACGATTCAACTTATATCCCTGATTTTCCTGTTCGTTATTCGGTGATAAAAATATAATAGCGTATGATAAATATGAAACTTGGCAACTATAAATATACTCACATACACATTAACAAGAAAAAGAATAATTATATTTCATAAAATTATACAGAATTAGGCGACCATTAAACTTATGTTTTAAAATGTGTAGAAACTACAGAAAATGCATAAATTTGAGACTAGAAATCCACATTAATTTGTTAACTTCTTAAAATATGTGAAATTAAATCTGTTTCATATATAATTCTCGTATGTATAACAAGAATTTAAGTTTAACTATTATGAAATTTTCATAAATATACAAAAGATTTTGGAAATGTTTAGTTTTGGACAAAATTGACATACATTTTTTAAACAGTACGTAATGTGTGTATTCCAAGTTTTATTATAATAAAAAATTAAATATTTTATAACAATATTAAGTTTCTTTACCATAATTTTTTTTAGAAAAACAGCTGACTATAAATCATATTTTTAACAACTGAATTCCGTAAAACGTTTTATTCGGTATTTTTGTACATATACATTTTGAACGCCTGCACAATACGTAAGTAATAATCAATTTTACTGCAAAAGCGTAGGGTTTTTATGTATACAAGTGTTCATAAAAAAAGCTACGAGCAAAATAAATATACAGCTCGTTAAAAAAACTTGACGCGTTTACAAAAATATAACGTTGTACGTTAGTTGTCTGTTATGTATGTGAAAAAAAAATTTTCAAATTACTCCCCCTAAATAAGTTACATTACTAAAAAAACCATACAAAAAAGTATTAGACAAATCAAATAATTTTAACCCGTGCTACAAGAGCTCTGAATTTCCAAAAATAGAAATTTTTTCAAAGTCGTTAATATTTGGTAATAAAATCAAACGTACTTCCAGGAAAAAATGTACATGTATATAAACAATAGAAAACTAAATTTACAATACTTTGTTTTCTATACCTTATATTATTTTAAATCTTAAACTTTTTCAAATATTTGAATAAATAGGGCAATAAAAATAAATCCATAATCAGTAACAGTCGAACGGTCGGACATTTATAACCGTATTTTGCGATTATTTTCATGACTCATGCAATAAAATTAAATACTATCTAAAGCATTGTATATTATTACACTTAAGACTTCCATGTTATCGGGTTTATCTAGTCATTATAGATTGTCGTTTATTGTTTTGTGATGTATTGATTAATTTAAAATTGATCAGTCGACTTACGACAACGACCAGTGTCATACATAAATTTTTGCGTCTTAAGTTTTCACTATTTGTTGTATTTTGTATGTAATATATTTAATTTTACGGATTTACAATGGTTACTAGGAATAGTTTACGCGAGTCAAAGTATATTTTTGTAATTTGATATAGTTCAAATCAAATAGTTGGGAGTAAATTACCATCAAATAAACAAGTTTTGTCGGTTTTATTTTTCAATATGCTCGAAGTTAAATTAAATTTGGGTACAATGTACGTATTAATGTAGAATCATAAATTTATATTGGTAATTGGATCATTGCCGCTTAAATCGGATTTTTGTCAGACTCACTTTTAGAATAGATACAGATTATTTTATTAACTACAAAATGTATAATTGAAAATATTTTTAGAAAACTTCGTGGAACAAGATCTCAAGTCTTGATGAGTTTAGCATTGATTAATTAATGTTTGATAAAATCAAAACAATTATTTCTGTTCTCTATCATGATTCAACTTATATCCCTGATTTTCCTAATAGTTATTTCGTGATAAAAATATAATAGCGTACTATAAATATGAAATTTGGCAACTATAAATATACTCACATACACATTAACAAGAAAAATAATAATTACATCATCGAGTTCCATATGTTTTCAAATAAGAGTAACTTTATCTTAAGTCTTTTAAGTGAATAATGATTTTTAAATAGAACAATTGTAACAGAAATTGCAATCCATAAATGGTTATTTTTTATAATTACCTATAAAAAGGTGCGAAATTCGTAATTTTATGTTGAAGTATTACGTCGTAATTTACTAGGCTGCATAATAATCCTGGCAGAGATTTTGGAAATGTTAAGTTTCAGAACAAAATTGACATACATTTTTAAACAGTACGGAAAGTATGTTTTTCAAGTATTATTATAATAAAAAAATGTATAGTAAGAACATGTTATGTTTTTCATTAATTATTTAACATTTGATAAAATAGAGATATTTTTTTTTTACTTTTACATTTCAGCTTATGTCTTTGAAGTTCCTGGTTGCTAATGATAACCTTTGGTAAGAAAATTATTTATTTATTTTGCTAAAACTATGGTGCTATTGGTGATAGAGACACAAATTCAACATGTTACATTTTGGTTTAGAGTACCCTAAGATGCAAGTCCAATGAGTCACCCTCCAGATAATGGGAAGAGGAAGGTTTAATTTTGAAATAGTCTTAGTGTACTCAATTTTAGTTGTAGAAGACTTGTAATATTATAAATATGTTGATAATACTTCGGTGTATAACATACTAAAAATACCCCTCTTTCGTTTTTTTGATTTTGATATAACTCCGGTGTTATAAATGCTAGGAAGGTAGTTCTAGTGGGAAACATTTTGTGTTAGTGTCTTATAACAGGTACGCCCGGCAATTTTTTCCAAATCACCCCTAAATAGGGGATACATTTTTGGAATCGTCATAGTTAACCCAGTTTTATCCGTAATTAACTTGGTATACAACAGATAGATAGAAGGTACTTTAATGTATAACATACTAATAATACCTCCTCCCTTCGTTTTTTTGATTTTGATATAATTCCAGCGTTATTGGTGCTAGGAAGGTAGTTCTAGCGGGAAACATTTTGTTTTATTATATCTATTAAGAGGTATTGGGAATCATATAGTTTAACTTTGGGGGGTAAAAATATCCAAAAACGAAAATATTATAAAAATAACATATTTAACACAGGATTTTTATCTCTATTATTTTCTTTGGACATGATTACAATGTAGATAGATCACCTAGGGGGGTAAAAATATCCTGAGATGTAAACATAATGTAAATGTCGGTAAAGTGATATATACTTATTCGAACACTTTGCCTGGTTACATCTATATGATCATTCAATTCTACAGGTATTATCTATGTAAGTATCTGTTAACCTCTGTAGTTCCGGGGTTAGAATAGGGCCACAGTAACTCCTGCCTATCGTAAGATGCGATTAAAAGGAGGTAACGGAGAGAAGAAGCTCTGTTACTACCAACTATTGGCGATTTCTGTAGCAGAAATAATGGTAATGGAAGGACATGATAGAGGCAGCTTGGAAATACTTCAAGTGCTGGCTCACAAACTGCGATGCAGGAATCAAGAGGGAAACTACTGCATTACAAATCCCTAACCTAAATAGTCAATGATGCGTCACTTATATATCTACCGTACTGATCATGGAATTTGGATGGCAAGATCCAGAAACGGGAGTGACAAGGCTTCCCAGGTCGTTAGCCCACGAAATCCTTGTAAAGAAAAAAACAAAAAAAACAAGTTTAACATTGGGACTTGGAACATTAGAACGATGAAAAAGGACGGAAAGTTAGAAGAAGTATCAGTACAAATGAAGAAAGCAGAGCTTGATATTATAGGAATATGTGAAACAAGATGGTCAGAAAATGGAGATTTCACTAATGAAAAACTAAGAATTATACATAGTGGGAATGGAAAAGGAGGATGAAATGGTGTAGTGGTAATTTTAAGAGGAAAATGGAAAAATAATGTTATGAACACATATCATGTAAATGATAGAATTATGATGATTAAACTGAAAGCTCAACCGATTAACTTATACATTATATAATTATATTTTCCTACAACAAATAGTAGGGATGAGGAAACTGATAATATATATGAGCAACTTGAAGACCTGGCGACTCTAGCGGAAGATAATTCCAACCTCTTCATTATGGGAGATTTGAACGCATCTGTAGTTGGTCAGGTCTCACAATCTACCTGTCTAGGAAAGTTCGGTTATGGAATTATGAATTCAAGAGGGCAAAGGCTGATTAAATTCTGTGGACAATATAAACTAATTTCCTCCAATATAATATACGAAGTTCCAAATCGAAGAAGATACACTTGGAAAGCACCAGGTTATATAAGAAGACTACAAATTGATTACATCCTAGTCAATAAGAAATTCCGCAATCAAATAAAATCTAGTCATTCTTACCTTGGTTTTAAGATAGATAGTGATCATTCACTGGTTATGGCAAAGTGCAATAATAAATTTAGGAAAAGAATTATGATAAGGAAAAAGAAATGGGATTAAGAGGAACTCAAAGATGCCGCAACATCGGAACAATTTAGAAAAGAATTTGGAAAGAAAAATAAAGAAGCCAAAACATGGGAGGAACTCAAATACAACATAAGTGACATAACTGAAAAAGTATTGGGAAATAATACTATAATCCCTAAGAAACCATGGATGAACCAAAATATTTTGGACTTGATCAAAATAAGAAACTCACTAAGAGAAACTGAATACAATGAATACAAAAAGGTAAAGAACAAAATAACAACTAAATGTAGAATCGCGAAAGATAAATGACTGAAGGTAAACTACAAAGAAATCGAAAATGATTTAATAAGAAACAATACTGACAAAGCCTACAATAAAGTGAAAAGAATAAATTACACTCCGAAAACAAGAAGTCATGTGGTTAAAGATAAATCAGGAAATATTTTATTTCAAAATTAAAAAGTAGCAGAGAGACGGAAAGAGTATATAGAAGAGTTATACAGAGGAGATAAAATTGAAGATGAGCAAATTTATATTGAAAGTGAAGAAGATGTAAATATGAATGAATTGGGACCAGCAATAACCAGAGAAGAGTTATATAAAGCGTTGAAAGATCTAATATATACATATACATCTAATATCATCACCAATTGTTATGAAGAAGGAAAGATTTTTATCGACTTCTTCACAAGTAAATGCATTACCATACCTAAAAAAGGAAATGCAAATGACTGTTCTAACTACAGGACAATTTCTATCCTATCTCATGTATCAAAAATACTCTTAAATATCACAAAACATAGGTTGAAGAATAAAATAAAAAACCAAATAGGAGAAGATCAATTTGGATTCAGGAATGAAAAAGGGACAAGAGAAGCGATACTAGTTTTACGTCAAATTCTTGATAGAAGAATAGACGTAAACAGAAATACATATACCACTTTCATATATCTAGAGAAAATTTTCGATAAAGTAAATTGGAGGTGTTTATTTAGAACGTTGAAAGATAATGGAATGGATTGGAGAGATAGAAGAGTTATTTTAAAACTATACAAAGCTCAGACAAGTATAATTGATATTAATGGAACAACAAAACAAGCTAAAATTAGAAAAAGAGTCAGGCAAGGATGCCCAATATCACCATATCTTTTTAATATCTTCATTGAAGCATCAGTAAATGAACTGAAAAGTAAGACGGGGAGAATAAAGATCAATAGATGAAGGGTTCCAGCATAAGATTTGCAGATGACATTGTACTGCTAGCTGAGTCTCAAAATAATATGAATAAAATGCTCAAAAGTTTGACAGATATATTTTATAAGTACCAACTGAAGATTAATGGACAGATGACAAAAACAATATTGATAAGTATAATAAGTTTGATAGGAGGTACATACCATTTTAAGAAACAATCCGATACAACAAGTTAATGAGTTTTGCTATCTGGGAAACTTAATTACGAATAGAAACCAATCAACAGCGGTCATAAAGAGAAGAATAGCTCACGCAAACAAGCCTTCTTTAAGAAATATAATATACTTATTAATAGGTACCTCAAACTTGAAACTCGTAAAAAGTTTATCAAAACTTTTGTATGGAGTTGTAACGTAACGAAGTCATTTATAATATTATCAACAATAATATTTAATTAATGAGGTAGAGTGGTTATCGGCGGCGGTAGTCATATGTGGGATATGATAAATATAGTGTGTTGTGACGTAACGGAGTTATTTGGAGCATTATGAGCAATAGGTGCTTAATTGATGAGAGGGAGTAGTTGTTGACGGTGGTGGTCGTGTGGATACGATAAGTGTAGTGTGTTGGTCGTCGGCTGGCGAGAAGGAAGTTTTGTCGTGTCGTATGCGGTTTCCAATAATATAGTATTATTTTTTTTTTCTCCATGTTGTTTCTTTTATTCATTATGGAGTAGTCCGCCAGGATCCACGGCCCGTGATCGGGTGTTGGAGGGCGATGGAGTACATGTGTGCATCCGCACACATGAGTAATATACATATATATATCCATATAAACTAATTTTAGCCTTGGCCGGCGACATTATTATTATTATTACTATTTATATTTGTTTTTTTATATATTATTACTTTATTTTGTTTTTTTGCATGCTACTCTTCGTATGATCAATGATTTAACATATTTTGTATTATATATATATATATAATATATATATATATATTATATATATAGATTGCGTTTATTTTGATTTACGTGAACATTTTACTTTTTAACAAAATCCCGTGTACTCCGGTATTCAGGATGAATACCTCGGTCACGGGTTGGTGACCCTGTTGACAGTTTGTCAGAGTCAGCTATGTGAGGGACAAGTGGAGGAGAATCCCCGAACCTGAACCTCACAGAATGGCGACCCTGCCAGGATTCGTAAATGTTGTCTAAATGAATAAATGAATGAATGAGTGAATATTCGAATGCATTGAGCCCCTGACACGGCATTGTGCCTATAAGCTCAGAATAGGTTTTGTATGAACGAATACTGTAGCCTCTGGCGTGACACTATGTTCCGTAAGCTCGTTAAGTTTGAAAAAGGAAAAAGAAAATTAAGAAATGATCGCGGTGATCCATATATGCGAGTATATATATATATAGATATATGTTTACGTAATATGGTATTTGAAATTTTAATGACCCATTATATTATTTTATTTTGATAATAAACATTGAGTAGCAGTAATCAGTAAAATAAATATACGTACATTATGCAAGGAAATTATAGCGTTAATTAAGATTATTCATAAATCAATAATAATATGCGTGTGTATATGTATGCGTATGTGTGGGTATATGTGTATATATAGATGTATATATATGTATACGTGCGTGTATGTATATACGCGTATATGAATATTAAATGAAATAATATTGTGTGACCGGTCAATTTTTTCAAACGAAGGAGATACTGTTCTCAAACATATTTTAGTTGGTTGTGGAGCAGTTGTGTGATGATGTAGAGGGGAAGTATGAACGTCGTTGCTGTATATGCGTTGCACTTGATCAGGACGGTCGTCATTGGAATTTTGTCACCCTAATTGCACCTACTGTGGACATCAACGGCGCCAGCTCACCGTCAGCGGACCCGCGAATACCGACCTAGCCGACCATAGCTTTATTTAGTTTTAAAATATTTTGTGAATGTGTGTGTGTAGACCTGTAGATAAGATAGTCGACCCGCATTTATTTTAATTAGTCGATGACATAATTAATTAAATAATTTCTTCGCCTTGATTGAGTTTTTTTGAATAGCGTTCCGATGTGTATTCCGGTCGACTACATTAACTGTGATTCAACGGCCATAGAATATTTATTTTGTAAATTTAGTATATTAACTTTCAAATAACTAATGAATAGTAATAGTAAATTAAGTTTATTGTATAACATCGTTACGGATGTATTCAATCAGACTTTTATATTATCTGAATAAATTGTGTTTAAAGCGTGGCGCATACATATCTCCCTGTTAGGCCCGTCTACACACACATGTTTTAATTAAGTCGAATTTGTAAATATTATCGAGGTTCGCGATAACTTTAGTAAATTGTTGATTTTCGTCTCTCTAACCTATGGTGTTAGAATGAATCATGAAATGATGTCGCGCATCTCACCAATTTCATAGGAATGTTGGGGGGTTATTCTCGTTGCTACGAGTTTTTGTTTTTCTTCTTGTTTATTCTTCAACATACGTTGTCACTTGTTATTTAGCTGATTTCCTTACTCTATTAGTGCATGAAAAAAAAAAAAAAAAAAAAAATTCTTTGTTTGTCGGCCAGTTATATATATATATATATGTTATTTTAGTCCATCCATAATTCCTTCTTCACCTTATCACGGGTGGTGGATATTTTATTGATATATCCGAATATTTGATTTAATTTTCTGTAATTTTGTTGGTTATTGTCTTCGAATGGTTTCGATTGCTTGGCTCTAATCATTTATTTATTTTTCTTTCATTATATATATTTTTTTTTTTTTTTTTTTCTCACAATTTTCGCTTATCGCTCTGTATGGATAGTGCGGGTAAAAGAACGACTCGTCCCCCAGATTATTTGCGGATCGAACTGGAGAAGTCAAATAAAAAGGATAGAAATATGTTAACCACTGCCACGTGTACTGCTAGTACGTCCAGTGCAACTACTTCTACACTATCTTCTATGATTGCTCCTACACCTGTGACTACGTCTGTTACTACGTCAGATCGGAGTAGTGTACCAGTTCGTTCGACAGACGATCAATTTACTTTGATCCATAATATGTTATTAAAAAATGAATCTATACTGAAAACTATGCAGGCAGAGAATAATGTTAAATTCCATGAATTCGAAACAAAAATGTTAAAAACATTTCAAGATGAGAGTAAAAAGACACAGGATCATTTCGAACAATGTTTACAGCGATGGCAAAACGTGGACATCAGAGTCACAAGAAACGAAGATAACATTGTGTCTCTTGGAGATCAGATGTCAAAACAAAGTACTATCAATACTGAAGTCTTAAACCGTCTTGATGTTTTCGAGAATGAGATGAGAAAGGTTTCTCTGGACGTTGCTCGATTAAAGGATCTAGCTGCAATTCCATCAAGTGCTAATGTTCCCTCTGACTCAGTACCTACGTCCATACATTCATCAACAGTTCGACCTAACGTTTCGTCAATCAATTTTGGTCAATCCGCATCGGTCCCAGTCTTTATGTCTAACTCGATAAATCCTGTTAACAATATGTCAGTTTCAGAACCATTCCGTTCAACGTTTGTTGGCTCTTCAGAGCGCCTTCAAGAAGCTGTTTCTGAATTTTCAGGACAAATACATGTTTTACATCCTGAGAGTTTTCTTCGTCAATTGGACGCCTTCCTTGAAAATGCACCAATGTCACCAACACAACAGTTAATTTCTGCTCAAAGAAGATTAATAGGTGATGCTCGAGTATGGTATGAATCATTAATTCCGACTCCCCAAACGTACCACGAATTTTGTATTTTGTTTCGTCAGCGATTCTGGTCGGATGCCACTCAGCGCAAAGTACGCAATGATGTTTTAAGACCATTCTCATACAATTATTATACTGGATTAACTACTCATGCTATGAGGTGGATCGCCAGTGCTAAATATTTGTCTCCACCGTTCGATCAACGAGACTTGGTCTCGATTATTATCCAACATTTTCCAGCATCCATTAGTGTAGCTTTACGTGGACGGGGCCCGAACACTACAAATGAACTATTATCCATATTAACGGAATTCGATGAGTCCGCGCCAACTCGTGAAGGTCGGCCAGAAAACCAACGTAGTGTAAATAATCGTTATGTATATAATCGCAATTTCAATAATCATCGTGATGTTAATCGGAATTTTAATCACCGTCATGATGATAATCGTATTCGAAATCAGGACATTCGTCACGACCCTCCACATGGCCGAAATAATGCTTTGTATTCACCCCGTGGTGACCAAGAAAATTCTCAAAGACAAGGACGTGCCCACACCCCTCAAGATCAAACGGTACATCAACTCGATGTGTCGGGAAACCTGGAAGGGGAACGGCAGTGAGGGCACCTGCCGTCAACCCCGCTACTTCTAAATTTGTTGCCATTAAGCCTGGTTCATCAGTTACGTTCAAAAGTCGTCCCGAACTACAAATTTGTATATTCGATCAGACGTTTTCTGCTCTGCTGGATTCAGGTGCATCGTGTTCTGCAATATCGGAAAACACGTTGAAAACACTTCAAAATCATGATACGTGTGCAAAGTTAATCCGATTACCAGTACATGGTGTCACTGTGTCAACAGCGTTACGTGCCAGAAGCAAAAAGGTGACAACACAAGTATTAATTACATTTTTTATCGACAAACAGCACGTTGATTGTATTTTTTTGGTAATCCCCAACTTGGCCGTACCAATTATTCTTGGAGACGATTGGCTGTCCCGATATAACGTGATCCTGGACTACCAAATGAATCTTATACGTTTTCCCCAGTGGAATCTGACATGTCATTTTCGTCAAGTTCCTGAATCCACAGAATTATTTAAGGCAATATCTTCCCTTTGTGTGCAAGAACGTCACGAAATGGTTTATAATACTAGTTTCGATCACAAACGTCATGCCATCCAGTCAGTAGTTGAACACGTATATAAGTCTGACGCAACCGTTGTCAATATTAATGCATTATCCATTGTCAGTAACGAGTTAGAACCATTTGAAAATATAGTAGATCGCGTGAGAGGATTACCAATCCTAGCTAAAGACCAAGAGCAATTACTTTGTTTATTGCGTGAATATCACTCCATTTTTAGTAATCGCCCTGGCTGTAACTCCTTATATACCTGTAAATTTGATGTAATTAAGGATGAACCATTCAAGGTCCGACCGTACCCGATCCCTTTCGCTCAACGTCCGGCTGTGTTGAAAGAGATAAACCGCATGTTAGAATGGGGGGTGATTGAAAGGAGTTCATCACCGTACGCGAGCCCAATAATCTGTGTCAAGAAAGGAGATGGCTCTGTTCGCCTATGTCTGGATGCAAGACGAATCAACAAAATTATAACACCAACCCGTGACACATCTCAACCGTTGGACGAAATCTTGGCACGTTTTCACGGAAAACGTTTTTTTTCGAGTCTCGATTTTTCGTCAGGATATTGGCAAATTCCGCTACACCCATCGGTACGAAAATATGTGTCCTTTGTGCATGACGGATGGACGTATTCTTTTACTAGATTACCTTTTGGGTTAAATGTATCTAATACTGCTTTTGGACAGGGGTTAGATGCCGTTTTCAAATCTTCATCATTTCCCTGTTACCATCAGAAAGAAGACGTTCACGTGTATGTGGATGATGTACTAATAACTAGTAGTTCATTTGAATCTCATTTGTTCATTCTTCGTAATTTATTTAAGCAAATACAGCGTGCTGGAATGACATTTAAATTTTCCAAATGCGAATTTTTACGTTCTGAGATTAAATTTTTAGGTCACATAATAACACCATTTTCCATTAGTATGGACCCATCGAAAATCGACGCGGTAACCGCGTATCCATACCCACGTAATAGAAAGGAACTTCAGTCCTTTGTAGGATTTTGTAACTTTTATAGAAAGTTTTCTGACCATCACGCTTCATTAATGGCCCCATTAATTGATCTGTTAAAGGATAAAGTGTGGTCCTTTAGTGATGAGAATCGTAGACAGTTTGACCTTGTGAGAGCTATTCTTGGCCATAAAATTTTGACACATCCTGATTTTTCTGAACCATTTTGTATCCAGACTGATGCGTCAAAAATCGGTCTTGGCGCTGAATTATTTCAGGTTATTAACGGTGTCCGCCATACCATCGCTTTTGCTAGTAGAGTACTAAACGTAGCGGAACGAAACTACTCAGTTACTGAACTTGAGTTGTTGTCCATCGTCTTCGCTTGTCAGAAGTTTAGAACATTTATACTTGGATTCAAAATTAGAGTTTATACGGATCGTCAAGCTCTTGTGTTTTTATACCGATGTCGTCTCCGCAACGCTCGGTTGACAAGGTGGACACTCCTGTTGCAGGAATATGACCTCCATATCGAGTACTATCCGGGTCGGGATAACATCATAGATGCATTGTCTAGGCATCCAGTTGGGCAAGATGAGGTTCCACCAGATATAATGCCATCAATTCTTCGTATGAAAATATGTATTCCCCCGAAATTCCCACCTAACCTTATTAACCGCTTTAAAGATCTTCATCATGATCAGTACACCGATCCACGTTGGTCAATAGTATTTAGGAAATTGGAGACATCTTTTAAAAGTTCGTTGCACTCTTATTATATCATTCACGAGGGTGTGTTATTTTTCCGACGATACCCTAGCAGTGAACATTGGTTGGTGTGTATTCCTGCTGTTCACGAAGTGGCCTTGATAACGTCTATTCATGAATATTATGGACATGTGGGAGCGCGCAAGTGTGCCTTAGCGCTCAAAGAAATTTGTTGTTTTCCGAATTTACATAGACGAGTTCATTTTGTCGTGGCCCGCTGTGATCTGTGCCAGCGTACCAAACACCTCACAGTCCGTACTGATGGTATGATGCAAAACGTACTGTCAACATCACCATTGGACAAGGTACTGGTAGATCTGTATGGACCTCTCCCTTCAGGGTGGAACGGGGTTTCTTATATTTTTGTGGTACTCGATAATTTTTCTCGATTTGTGAAGTTATACGTTTTAAAAAAAGCTACGGCAATCTCTACCACTAACCGTTTCCTTGACCATTACGTTGCGACGTATGGGAAACCTAAAGTAGTAGTATCAGATCATGGAGTGCAATTTAGCAGTAAGCTTTGGCAAAATCGTCTCACTGCCATAGGAATACCACCCACGTTTACGTCTGTATATCACCCACAGTCCAACCCAGCTGAACGTGTAATGCGTGAGTTGGGTCGCTTATTTCGTGCATATTGTTCGGAGCGTCACACTGAGTGGCCCACGTATGTGCCCTATATTGAATGGATCTTAAATAATACTGTTCACGAAGCGACAAGAGCAACTCCACAAGAACTCTTCTTGCGGGAAGAAAACAACAATCCCTTACGAGCACTAGTGGGGTTCCCGACAGGTTCAATATTTGACCCTGAAAAGAAAATCACCATGGCCCGGGAGATCCAAGTATCCCGAGCAGAGGCACGCCGTGCTCGACATGAGAGGAAACTCAAACCTGTTTCGTATAAAATTGGGGACCAAGTACTAGTGCGAACCCACCGGCAGAGTTCCGCCGTCGATAAAGCGATCAATAAGTTCTTTCTCCTCTATGATGGTCCGTACACCGTTCTTAAAGTGAACAAACACAATGCTTACGAAGTAGGAGAATTAGGCTCAAATAAAATTCGGGGAACTTTTAACGTTGTCCGATTACGTCCGTATTTGCAATAGTAATAATAAAAAATAAAAATAAAAATAAAAAATAAAAACACTGATCAGAAAGAAAACTAATGTCTTTAAATAATCTCCGTTACTAATCGAGAAACAAATCACTATTTCAATTTTAAAATCGTCGATTTGTTTGGGGGGTTTCTGTGACGTAACGGAGTTATTTGGAGCATTATGAGCAATAGGTGCTTAATTGATGAGAGGGAGTAGTTGTTGACGGTGGTGGTCGTGTGGATACGATAAGTGTAGTGTGTTGGTCGTCGGCTGGCGAGAAGGAAGTTTTGTCGTGTCGTATGCGGTTTCCAATAATATAGTATTATTTTTTTTTTCTCCATGTTGTTTCTTTTATTCATTATGGAGTAGTCCGCCAGGATCCACGGCCCGTGATCGGGTGTTGGAGGGCGATGGAGTACATGTGTGCATCCGCACACATGAGTAATATACATATATATATCCATATAAACTAATTTTAGCCTTGGCCGGCGACATTATTATTATTATTACTATTTATATTTGTTTTTTTATATATTATTACTTTATTTTGTTTTTTTGCATGCTACTCTTCGTATGATCAATGATTTAACATATTTTGTATTATATATATATATATATATAGATTGCGTTTATTTTGATTTACGTGAACATTTTACTTTTTAACAAAATCCCGTGTACTCCGGTATTCAGGATGAATACCTCGGTCACGGGTTGGCGACCCTGTTGACAGTTTGTCAGAGTCAGCTATGTGAGGGACAAGTGGAGGAGAATCCCCGAACCTGAACCTCACAGTGTTAATTGTCGGCTAGCGAGAAGGAAGTTTAGTCGAGTCGTATGCGGTCTCCAATAATATAATAATTATTGTTTCCGTGTTTTTTTTTATTCATAATAGAGTAGTCCGCCAGAGTCCACGGCCCGCGATCTGGTGTTGGAGGGCGGTGGAATACATGTGTGCATCCGCACATATGAGTAAAATACATATACATATATATATATATCTTAAACTAATCTTAGCCTTGGTCGGCGATATTATTATTATTATTATTGTTATTACTATTTCTATTCGTTTTTTATGTATAATTATTTATTTTTTTGCATGCTACCCTTTGCATGACCACAAAATTAATATACTTTGTAATATATATATATATGTATTCCGTTTATTTTGGTTCACGTGAACATTTTCTTTATACAAAAATCCCGTGCACTCCGGTATTCATTATGAACACCTCGGTCACGGGTTGGCGACCCCATTGACAGTTTATCGGAGTCAGCTATGTGAGAGATAGGTGGATAGGAATCCCCTACTTGAACATTACAGAGTATCCTATGTTATGGGTGTGAGACATGGAAAATGACTCAGAAAGATAAAAACAACCTGCAAGCAATGGAGATATGGTTGTGGAGGAAGATGACTAAAACCAATTGGATGAAACGAAAATAAAATGAAAGAGGCTTGGAAGAAATAGGAAAGAAAAGAAGTATAATGATTAACATAATGGAAAGGACAATCAAATTTATTGGGCATATTATTCGTCATAATAATTTTCTTAATAATATATTTGAAGGAAAAATAATGGGACGAAGACCAAGAAGAAGACCTAGAGCAAATTATTTCCATGATATATATGAGTAGATGCGCAGCCCATCTATTTCTCTTGTAATTTATTCTAAATAAATTTTAATTTTTTTGATTTTTAAATTAACGAAAGTGTTAGCGACGTTGGTGCGGTTTCTTCTTAAACACACACGTAGTTATGATATATTATTTTGGTACTTTAACGTATCTACAGGAAGTTAAGAATGACCATTATTTATCTAGAGTATACAATACATATACATATGTATAAGAAAAAATATATTTTTGAATAGACTTTTGTTTAAATGTATAATTTGAATGCATGTTCATTTTCAGTATAACGGTATCTAATTACGTGAATTTAGTGCAAAAATTAGATGTTAAGTTATTAGTTTTTAAGTCCACCGTTTTATGAAAAATATGGAAACTCGCATATAAAATGAATATAGTTCAAACAAAAAATATACATTTGTGACATTTGTTAAACACACGTCCCACGTTAAAACAAAGTAAATATTAATTTATTTTGTTCGTAAATAGAATTATTTTTTGTTTAATACTTTGCACAATAATTATTTAAGTTTTATTATAATTTTATTATTCATACAGTTGACACTTTACACTGAAATTCAGCAATCATGGTAATATTTATATGTAGAAAGTTTGTGACAGTTTTGGCATTTTGTTTTATCATAAACACCATTGTTCCAAGTAAGAATAATATTTATTTCATATTATGTATTTTGAGAAATTGGTCTGATGCGGATTAAAAGGTTAAAAGTTGTTTTGAATTTGTACTGTGAATGGCGGTTCCTATACTTTTTTCCGACGGTGTTCTTTTTCGGACTAAATTCAGCCACGGTCCCCTGCTGTGAATACCATAAGATACATAAATAAAAAATGAACACTAATTCTTATTAATAATCAATTTTAATAATTTTATTGAACATGATACCATATAAGTATTCTAGCAAACTTAATATTAATACATTTGTATACTTAAAAGAAATAATTTAAAATATTTAAAATAAGAATAATTAATAAAAACATGAATAATGTAATTAATAAAATGTGTATTGCTACTTATGTCGGCAAAGTTTGGGAATATCAGATTTCATTTTTGACAACTGGAGTTGGAGGTTAGGTTCTGCGTAAGTAAATCTTGACTCGCATAAGTAAGTGTTGGCAGTAGGATGATTTGGGCGATTCTAGAACAGGAAGTGAGCCTCCCCCTCCTCAAATGACAACACCGCACCATTCTCTTATCATTAGTCACATCAGCCTTCCCCTTATTCTTATCAGTGATACCTATTATCAGTGTTATCAAACTATCATGAATATCTATAAGTATACTTATAACACGGCAGTCCGACTATCTCCTATCTCTTGTCAATAATCGTATAAGTGATACCTCTTATCAGTAGTACTAAACTATCACGAATATCTTTAGGTATACAATAATCCTCCCACTACTTCTTATCAATAATGTTTATCAAGTCATATAAAATACACGTTCTCTTATCACAAATATTTGTTGTTGTCATAAATTTACCCTACCATTAACTGCCACTTCCTTTTTTTTTATATCGGTAATACTGCCCTAATAGCCTGTTAAGCAATACTTAGGGCAGTGGGTCGCTATCATATTAAATAAAACAAAAACACAAAATAAACAATTTGATTGCTGGGGTGGCTAACCGGACGCCACCCCTTACAAATTAAATATATACATGCCGCGCATGTGCGCGTGTACGAGGAGAAGCCACCTCCTAACTACTAACAATTTACGGGCGAGCCCTAATCGCTATATCTCTTTTCCATAGAACTATCCTCTGCAGCAACTGTCTCTGGCGCTCAGTTTCCTCCTTTGCACCTGTCACGGTCGACGCAAATTGGGCCTCCACTTCTCACTTGACAGGGGACTCCAGCATGTGGGCAAAGAGATCGCGTGGCTGGAAACGACCTATAATGCGCATAAGGTCGTCTCTGGCCCACTCGAATGCTTTGCAGCGAACGAACGTGTGAAACACATCGTCACCTTCCTTGATGTAAGAGTCGGATGGTGCACAAAGGGAAAACCTACTTTCCGGGACACAACCAATTCAATGTAGGAATTGGTTGAAACAGCTGTGTCCCGTTAATATCTGGCAGAGATGAAACGTCATCTTACTGTGTAACCTTCTTACCCACCAGTTGAGGAGCAAGGGGGGTATCAGCATCCGGGTCCACTCCCGATCGCTTCTGGCAGGAAAATCCCATCTCTCCGCCCTCCGTGCTTACTTGTCTATCATCAGGGACCCGACGTCATCGGAGTTCCCGAAGACCGTTCGTCCGCTGACTGTAACATCGCCCTTCCGGCGTCGTACGCGGAGGCGTGCTTGACAGCCAGAAGGTCGATCGGAGGAGTGCGCACGACCACCTGTACGGCATCATAGTATACTGTGCAGTACGCACAGGTGCTCCTGATGGCCACCCGACGATGGACCCTGGCCAAGGTCTCGACGCCCCACAGGTTGTTAGCCAACGTAGACGATTACGTCAGAGTGCCATACAACAATATCGATTATACGACGCTTACAAGTAGACGCCTAAGGCCTTCTCGCGTACATTCAGCATGAGTTTGGACAGGCACATCACCCGCTCGGTTTTTTACGAGGCAGCGTAAAGGTGCGTACCGAACATCGTTGTTCTTTAGGATCACTCCTAGGTACTTATGGGATGCTCCTAGCCGTACGGCCTGACCTTTGAGTCGTAACGAGGGTTCGGCAGTCCCGTAACAGATCGTAAACACTACGGCCTCCGTCTTGTCGACGGCAAGCCGCAGGCCGAGCACCTGTATTTGCGCCACGACTATCACAAACGCGGCGTTGGCGCGGTTTACACCGCTTTCACCGTGTCTCTCACTGCCACGGTCAACGTGTCGTCCGCAAAGCCGACAGTGATCGTTTCCCTGGGTAGAAGAAGACGGAACACGGCCTTGTACGCGACGTTCTAGAGAAGAGGCTACAACATGGAGCCCTACAGCACGTCACATGTAATCTCCATGGTGATCGGCTCTCTCTAGAACTGTTACTTCCTTCACCACCACCACCTCTTCCCCACAAATCCTTCTCTGCCACCTCACCCCCCACTACAATCTCTATCGTACATCCGCACTGTCGTTGATATATTTTTATTGAAATTATTATTGAAGACGTGATAAAATAATGTTATTACGATAGACTATATGAATACAGACGGTTCACTTGGTTATAATTTATTGTGAAGAATATTAGTTGCTCTGATTGGGCGATACGTAATCAGTACAGTAACATTCACAAAAATATTGTATTAACTTATAATCTATGTGTAATTATAAACATAAAATAATGGAATATTTATTTAAAATATAAGATATTTATTTCTAATTATGTATAAAATTATTATAATTAAGTACGAGTAATAACATTTGTCTACGCAAGTGGAAATATGTGAACTTTGGACCGCCGTGGCCGAATTCGCGATAATACAATAATTGCCCTATTAATATATTTAGCAAAGTACTACGACCCACCGCGACGTTCTGTTCCGTTCGGGCACGCGCGGACACAAGTCGAAATATTGTTGTGCCATATATTTTTCTTGTTTGTATTTACAATATAATTGTTAAAAGTGATCAGTTGTGTGAAATTATTTAATTACCTCATCCAGTCGCACGATATTGAAATTAACTGTACAAAAAGAATTTCGATATCAAACAACATTTTTACCATATAACAATGCACAAGTTCAACAAAGGTAACTACACACTACACATTTAAAGATACATATATTTTATGCCTGAACTGTGGTCATACTGATTTCGTATTGGTGATAAACGTCATCGTTTTTGTTTACATCCCCAAATGAGCCATATGTATTCATATTGTTTGTGTTATTACCGTATATTTATGTGCACGCGCATATGATATACAATCCAACGAGTGTTAACATTCGTTAGTTTTGCGATATTCTCAGATTGTCAAACACGTCTATTATTAACTTTATTTACAAAGTGTACAATTAATTTTCGATTATAACAATGGCCGATACATTAAAAAAAATAGTAAAATATACGTGCAATTAACATCACAAGAGCCGCAAGCTGTTGACGAGAACGATGGTCTGTTATGATTCAATTTATATTATGGGTCACCTCCACCATTATCAGGATGTACCATAAAGGGGACTATTCAATTACTTTTTTAAGTTATACAGTTTAATTAATCATTAAACTAATAAAGTGATCTAACTCGTTAGTGACAACAATGGAAAATAACATATAGGTTTTTATTTAATGGGATTGTTTGTCTGTTTACATAAATGTAGCGTGTACTAGTTTTTATTGTAATGCATAAAAACACAATATTAATACGTAAATAACTTCAAAATAATAACAGTGAAAGACAAAATACCGCGTCAGTTTTTGAATTTCTCGTTCTTCTTATATATACCGTAACTCGTCGGTTATTATGTTTTTCATTATTCTTGTATTTATTTGTTTATTTTACTTGATAATAATAATAAAGTTTTTCGATACTATTATCATTAATTGGCATAAAAAAATATCTAAAAGATTATAATATTGGTATTGTGAGTACGATAATTTAATTCGGTGAAAAATAGTTGTATTTCTTATATTGATGTACTACGTTTGATTATGTAATGTTAAACTATCATTTTTATTAAAATTATATTTAATATTGTATACATTTAGTAATTTATGGGAATTTAATTTCAGATTGCCAAGGGGAACAAAGTATGCAATTTTTTATAAATTGGTATACATGATTACCAAATAATCATTAATTATTATAATCTAAAAAACTTCTTAAGTCTATATTATAACTGTCCTTAAAAAAGTGTACCATTAAAATGAATAAAAATAGATTCATTTTGTCCTTATGCTAATGAAATTGTTCGTTATTCGAAAAATTTCAAGTGTAGTTCATATTTCAATTTTTGTTTAAATGAAGTAAAATAGATTGAAATAGATGACTAATGAAATTTAATGACTTAAATATTATACGATTAAATCGAATTAATGAAAAAATAAATTTGTCTAATTATGTATCATGATTTATACGTTTGTATTATATATATTAAAAACATAATTTTAGCGGTGTATTCATTATGTTTTGGTAGCGTGTGATGTAAAACTGCGGTCATATATAATAAATTTGTAAAAAATAAATGATCCACCAACTACTACTGTTAATAGTTGTGATTTAATATAATTTAAATTTAGATGTCTTCGATAAGCGAATTTCAAGTGAAAACCACATGTTCACATTATTATATATAATTTAATATATTTGAAACTATGATTGAATTTTTAGATTATGTAAGTAGGTATAAAAGAGCGGTTCTGGGTCCACTGCAAATCCTCACAGATACTACACCTCTTAATCCACTACCTCAATTAACCTCAATTAACCATTTATTTTTTAAAATAAGGTTCAGCAATACTTCCGCATTCACTGATAATGACGTGGAGCTTTCAAGGAACGCGGCCCGCTATCATTTATTTGGAATAAATATAATTTCTTTTTAGGGGGGCGGGTGAGACAATTCCTCATTTGGCCTTACCGGTACAAATAAAAAAATAAACTGAAAATAGTTTAAAATAAATACATAAATACATATACAAAAATATACGTCCCTGTGCTCAGCAGCGACCACGCACTGCCTTAATAGCACGTTGGTTAGGTTAGGGTAGCATAAGCATTGATTATTATAAGACATACCTGAAAATGTGTAAACAATAAAAATACCCTGTGAGTGAGAAAATAATTTTGGGAGATAAAATAACGAATAGAACACAATAAGTATTTACGGCAGATGGAGGTGTAAACAGTTATAATTTAAAACGTCAGTTAAATTAAATCGATACAAAAATTTCTTGTAATTATATTTTGATGAAACCATATATTCTATTCTTCTTGCAATAACATTATTATAAACCTTAGTTTAATTGATATATTATGATTATTATGTTTATAAAAGCAAATAAGAATGATATTAGTAAATCGTAAAGATTCACGAATTTTCTGTGTTGTAAATTGTGTAAAATTAGGTATCCTTTAGTTTACGTCAAGACATACGTTTTCCATATCGCATTAAGATGAGGAGGACGTTTGCTAAACGATATGTAAACTCGTTATCCCTGTTTTTATCTTAAAGGTCAATTTCATAAAAATTATTTTAAAATTCAACTACATATAATTGTGACATTCATTGACAAGAATTTTCAAAACGCGTTTTGAATATTATACTTCTTTTAAAAACAATAATTTAGACAATTTTATGACTAAAATAAGTGTTATTATTGTAGGTGAAAAGGAACGTACTGGTAAGTAAAATATACGGAATCCGGAATTTTCTGTGTTTTGAGATAGATGGGTAAATTTGTAACTTCTTCATTCGCCCGGAGATACATGATTTCCACAACACATTACGACGCCGTTGACGTTGCGGAACGAAAAAAAATTTTGCTCTTCATGAATTTAACTTTTTGATCAATTTCATAAAAATTTGGTTGATTATTTGCTCCTTTATAGTCAAAATTTTTTTAACACGAGTTTTGAAATGTTTTAAAAATTTTGTAGGATTTATAGAAACAATCAAAAAAAAAAATTGTGTGATCAATTGATGTGTCTCATTATTTCGATTGTTATTCGCATAGGTTTTTTTTTTATTATATCGGAGTATTTGTGTCAATAAATTTATAGTGTCATTTTAAGTTTGCTAAGACAATTCAATTAAACAACATTTGTCATGTTGCCTAAGAATCAGTGACGGTTTCAGGAGATTATGTTCACTGGTATGATTATTTGTCATTTAACGAACTCCTTATGACAATTTATCGTTTCAATGTTTTATATGTTTTAGCTAAGTTGTGATTCTGTCTATTCGTAAAGTTATTCTTCTATGTGTTGATTTTGGGCTAAAATATTCTTTAGTTTGTCCATACTTCAGTGGAATTTTCGGCTTTTGTTGTCGTCATTGTAGTGGCTAAACATAGGAAAACACAGTGGAGAGACCGACTGAATAACGTGTGAAGCCTTACAATAATCTGTGTGTGAGTAAATTATTATGAGGACTTTAAATTGCAACAAAAGGCACAACGCGAATACAAGGCACCCGACAGTAAGAACCTATAACATTTAGAACGTCATTGAGAATCGGTTGACCTAAGAATTAACCACAATTCTATATGAACCGATAAAAATATATATATAAATTATGCTTTTTATAATCAAAATACTAAAAAGCATATCAAATCTGAAATATGTTTTATAGTTATAGAAAAAAAGGAGTATCCTAGTAAGTACACAAGACTGATTTCCAAATATTTCTTGTAGTATGATATATAACATTGTATTTTTTCCATTTGCCGGGAGAAACATCATTTCCATAACGCGTTGCGCTGACATTGATGTTGTGGAACAAAACGTGATATCGCTCTTCCTCTAATTCCGTTTTGATCAATTTGATAAAACAATTTTTTAGTTTTCAGTAACATACATTAATGACACCTCATATCAATAGTTTCGCAAATGTTTTTGAATATTTTGTATTTATAGTTCTACGCAAGAAAAAATAAAGAATGTCGATTTGTCAAAATTTTTCATTAGTTCGGGTTTTATTGGTGTAGGATTATAAAATAACTAATTATTTATGGTAATGAGTGTACCGTTGGATTTTTAGGTTATTGTTGCGAACGAATTAAAATATATTTGTCATGAATGCTTTAAAATCAGTGACTGTCTCGAGACTTTTATTTTTTGATGTGGTTAATTGTTAATCGTTGAATTACATATGACAATTGACCGTTTCGAGAGGGTTACACATTTCAGCTTGCTCGTAACTCTGCTTTTTTTGTGAAGATATACTCTGGCATGTTGAACCTTAGCATAAATACAACTAATTTCTGCAATCATTGGTGGGCCTGTCTGACCTTTGCCTCCATCATCGTGGTGGTCAAGCATAAGCATCGATAATTATGTGACATACGTATTAAAGTGTAAACATTAATAGTTAGCCTGTGAGTGAGAAAATTATTTTGGGAGATAAAATTACGAATAGACCACAATAAGTATTTAAATCAGATAGAAGTGTTAACAGTTATAATATAGAACGTCAGTTAACTAAAATCGTTACAAGAGATATCTTGTCATTATATTTTGATGATACCATATACTCTATTATTCTTGCAACAACAGTAAAATTAATCATTGTGTAATTGAAATAAGTTTATGATAATAAAAGCAAATAGGAATGATATTAGAAAACCGTAAAGATTCACGAATATTCCGTGTTGTAAATTGTGTAAAATTAGGTATTCTTTAGTTTTTGTCAATGCTTACGTTTTCTCCATATCGCATTAAGATGCGGAGGACGTTTGCTAAACGATATGTAAACTCGGTATTCCTGGTTTATCTGAAAGGTCAATTTCAATAAAATTATTTTAAATTTCAACTACTAAAAATTGTGACATTCATTGACAAGAGATTTGAAAGCGCGTTTTGAATATTATACTTCTTTTAAAAACAATAATATAGACCATTTGATAACTAAAATATATTTTATTATAGTGCGCAATAGAATACTACTGGTAAGCAAACTGTACAAAATGATGAATTTTCTGTAGTATAAAATAGATGCGTAACTTTGTAACTTTCCATTCGCCGGAGACACATGATTGCCACACCGCATTGCGACGCTGTTGACGTTGCGGAACGAAAAATAATTTCGCTCTTTTTGAATTTAACATTTTGATCAATTTCATTAAAATTTGTTTAATTATTTGCTCCTTTAGAGTCTAAATTTTTTAGCACTTATTTCGGAAAATGGTTTTTAAAATTTTGTAGGATTTATAAAAACTATCCAAAAAAAAATTGAGTGGTCAATTGATGTGTCTCATAATTTCGATTGTTATTCGCATAGGTTTTCTTTTATAATATCTGAGTATTTGTGTCAATGAATTTATAGTGTCATTTTAAGTTTGCTACGGCAATTCAATTAAACAACATTTGTCATGTTGCCTAAGAAACAGTGACGGTTTCAGGAGATTATGTTCACTGGTATGATTATTTGTCATATAACGAACTCCTTATGACAATTTAACTTTTCAATGTTTTATATGTTTTGGCTAAGTTGTGACTCTGTCTATTCGTGAAGTTATTCTTCTATGTGTTGATTTTGGCCTAAAATATTGTTTAGTTTGTCCATACTTCGGTGGACTTTTCGGCTTTTTGTTGTCGTCATTGTAGTGGCTAAACATAGGAAAACACTATGGAGAGACCGACAAAATAATGTGTGAAACCTAACGATAAGCTGTGTGTGAGTAAATTAATATGAGGAATTTAAATTGCAACAAAAAACACAATGGGATTACATGGCACTTGATAGTGAGAACCCATAAAAAATTTCGAAGTCAATGAGCATCGATTGACCTATGAATTAACCGTAATTCTTTATGTCCCGATAAATATATATATATATAACTTACACTTATTATAATCAAAACACTAAAAAGCATATCACATCTGAAATATGATCTATAATTATAGAAAAATAGGGGTTTTCCAGTAAGTACACTTGACTGATTTCCAAATATTTCTTGAAGTATGATATATAACTTTGTATTTATTCCATTTGCCCGGAGAAACATCATTTCCATAACGCTTTGAGCTGACATTGTTTTTGTGGAACAAAACGTTATATCACTCTTCCTCTATTTCCTTTTTTGATTAATTCGATAAAACAATTTTTTAGTTTTCGGTAACTGACATTAATGATACTTCATATCACTAGTTTAAGAAATGTTTTTGAATATTTTGAATTTATAGTACTACACAAGAAATGATTAATAATGTCAATTTGTCAAGACTTGTTATTATTTCGGGTTTTATTTGTGTAAGATTATAAAATTATTGATGATTTATGTTAATGAGTGTACCGTTGCTTTTTAGATTATTGTTAGAACCGAATTAAAATCTATTTTTCATGAATTCTTTAGAATCAGTGACGGTCTCGAGAGTATTATTTTTTGATGTGGTTAATTGTTCATCGTTGAACTTCATATGACAATTGACCGTTTCGAGAGGTATACACATTTTAGCTTGCTCGTAACTCTGCTTTTTTTGTGAAGATATACTCTGGTATGTTGAAGCATAGCATAATTACAACTAATTTCTGAAATCATTGGTGGGCTCGGCTGACTTTTGCCACCATCATCATGGTGGCCAAGCATAAGCATGTATTATTATGTGACATACCTAATAATGTGTAATCAATAGAATATACCCTGTGAGTGAGAAAATAATTTTGTGTGATAAAATTTCGAATAGAACACAATAAGTATTTACTGCAGATGGAAGTGTAAACAGTTTTTATCTAAAACGTCAGTTAACTCAAATCGTTACAAGAATTATCTTGTAATTATATTTTGATGAAACAATATACTTTATTCATATTGCAATAACAGTATTATAAACCTTAGTTTAATTGAAATAGGTTTATGTTTATTAAAGTAAATAGGCATGATATTAAGTAAACTGTAAATATTCACGAAATTTCAGTGTTGTGAGTTGTGAAAAATTAGGTTTTCCTTAGTTTATGTCAAGACTGACGTTTGCCATATCGCATTGTGATGAGGAGGACGTTTGCTAAACGATATGTAAACTCATCATTTCTGTTTTTATGTCAAAGGGCGATTTCATTAAAAAAATTTTAAATTTCAACTACATATAACTGTGACATTCATTGAAATGAATTTACAAAACGCTTTTTGAAAATATTACTTCTTTTAAAATCTATAATCTAGACCATTTGATAATTTAAGCATGTTTTATTATTGTAGGTGAAAAGGAACCCACTGGTAAGTAAAATATACGGAATCCGGAATTTTCTGTGTTTTGAGATAGATGGGTAACTTTGTAACATTCCATTCGCCCGGAGACACATCATTTCCACACCGCATTGCGACGCTGTTGACGTTGCGGAACGAAAAATAATTTCGCTCTTTTTGAATTTAACATTTTGATCAATTTCTTATTAAAATTTGTTTAATTATTTGCTCCTTTAGAGTCTAAATTTTTTAGCACTAAATATATAACTAATACTTTTTATAATCAAAACACTAAAAAGCATATCAGACTATGTTCTATAATTATAGAAAATTAAGGGTATTCCAGTATGTACACTTGACTGATTTCCATATATTTCTTGTAGTATGTTATATAATTTGTATTTACTTCATATCACTAGTTTATGAAATGTTTTTGAATATTTTGAATTTATAGTACTACACAAGAAATGATTAATAATGTCAATTTGTCAAGACTTGTTATTATTTCGGGTTTTATTTGTGTAAGATTATAAAATTATTGATGATTTATGTTAATAAGTGTACCGTTGCTTTTTAGATTATTGTTAGAACCGAATTAAAATCTATTTTTCATGTTCTTAAGAATCAGTGACGGTTTCGAGAGTATTAATTTTTGATGTGGTTAATTGTTCATCGTTACGAACTTCATATGACAATTGACCGTTTCGAGATTATACACATTTTAGCTTGCTCGTGACTCTGCTTTTTTCGTGAAGATATACTCTGGTATGTTGAAGCATAGCATAATTACAACTATTTCTGAAATCATTGGTGGGCTTTCGGCTGACTTTTGTCACCATCATCATGGTGGCTAAACATAAGCATGTATTATTATGTGACATACCTAATAATGTGTAATCAATAGAATATACCCTGTGTGTGAGAAAATAATTTGTGTGATAAAATTTCGAATAGAACACAATAAGTATTTACTGCAGATGGAAGTGTAAAGTTAACTCAAATCGTTACAAGAATTATCTTGTAACATTTTGATCAATTTCATAATTTGTTTAATTATTTGCTCCTTTAGAGTCTAATATATAACTAATACTTTTTATAATCAAAACACTAAAAAGCATATCAAAACTGAACTATGTTCTATAATTATAGAAAATTAAGGGTATTCCAGTAAGTACACTTGACTGATTTCCAAATATTTCTTGTAGTATGTTATATAAATTTGTATTTTTTCAATTTGCCCGGAGAAACATCATTTTCATAACGCTTTGAGCTGACATTGTTTTTGTGGAACAAAACGTTATATCACTCTTCCTCTATTTCCTTTTTTGATTAATTCGATAAAACAATTTTTTAGTTTTCGGTAACTGACATTAATGATACTTCATATCACTAGTTTAAGAAATGTTTTTGAATATTTTGAATTTATAGTACTACACAAGAAATGATTAATAATGTCAATTTGTCAAGACTTGTTATTATTTCGGGTTTTATTTGTGTAAGATTATAAAATTATTGATGATTTATGTTAATGAGTGTACCGTTGCTTTTTAGATTATTGTTAGAACCGAATTAAAATCTATTTTTCATGAATTCTTTAGAATCAGTGACGGTCTCGAGAGTATTATTTTTTGATGTGGTTAATTGTTCATCGTTGAACTTCATATGACAATTGACCGTTTCGAGAGGTATACACATTTTAGCTTGCTCGTAACTCTGCTTTTTTTGTGAAGATATACTCTGGTATGTTGAAGCATAGCATAATTACAACTAATTTCTGAAATCATTGGTGGGCTCGGCTGACTTTTGCCACCATCATCATGGTGGCCAAGCATAAGCATGTATTATTATGTGACATACCTAATAATGTGTAATCAATAGAATATACCCTGTGAGTGAGAAAATAATTTTGTGTGATAAAATTTCGAATAGAACACAATAAGTATTTACTGCAGATGGAAGTGTAAACAGTTTTTATCTAAAACGTCAGTTAACTCAAATCGTTACAAGAATTATCTTGTAATTATATTTTGATGAAACAATATACTTTATTCATATTGCAATAACAGTATTATAAACCTTAGTTTAATTGAAATAGGTTTATGTTTATTAAAGTAAATAGGCATGATATTAAGTAAACTGTAAATATTCACGAAATTTCAGTGTTGTGAGTTGTGAAAAATTAGGTTTTCCTTAGTTTATGTCAAGACTGACGTTTGCCATATCGCATTGTGATGAGGAGGACGTTTGCTAAACGATATGTAAACTCATCATTTCTGTTTTTATGTCAAAGGGCGATTTCATTAAAAAAATTTTAAATTTCAACTACATATAACTGTGACATTCATTGAAATGAATTTACAAAACGCTTTTTGAAAATATTACTTCTTTTAAAATCTATAATCTAGACCATTTGATAATTTAAGCATGTTTTATTATTGTAGGTGAAAAGGAACCCACTGGTAAGTAAAATATACGGAATCCGGAATTTTCTGTGTTTTGAGATAGATGGGTAACTTTGTAACATTCCATTCGCCCGGAGACACATCATTTCCACACCGCATTGCGACGCTGTTGACGTTGCGGAACGAAAAATAATTTCGCTCTTTTTGAATTTAACATTTTGATCAATTTCATTAAAATTTGTTTAATTATTTGCTCCTTTAGAGTCTAAATTTTTTTAGCACTCTAAAGGTATATAACTAATACTTTTTATAATCAAAACACTAAAAAGCATATCAAAACTGAACTATGTTCTATAATTATAGAAAATTAAGGGTATTCCAGTAAGTACACTTGACTGATTTCCAAATATTTCTTGTAGTATGATATATAACTTTGTATTTATTCCATTTGCCCGGAGAAACATCATTTCCATAACGCTTTGAGCTGACATTGTTTTTGTGGAACAAAACGTTATATCACTCTTCCTCTATTTCCTTTTTTGATTAATTCGATAAAACAATTTTTTAGTTTTCGGTAACTGACATTAATGATACTTCATATCACTAGTTTAAGAAATGTTTTTGAATATTTTGAATTTATAGTACTACACAAGAAATGATTAATAATGTCAATTTGTCAAGACTTGTTATTATTTCGGGTTTTATTTGTGTAAGATTATAAAATTATTGATGATTTATGTTAATGAGTGTACCGTTGCTTTTTAGATTATTGTTAGAACCGAATTAAAATCTATTTTTCATGAATTCTTTAGAATCAGTGACGGTCTCGAGAGTATTATTTTTTGATGTGGTTAATTGTTCATCGTTGAACTTCATATGACAATTGACCGTTTCGAGAGGTATACACATTTTAGCTTGCTCGTAACTCTGCTTTTTTTGTGAAGATATACTCTGGTATGTTGAAGCATAGCATAATTACAACTAATTTCTGAAATCATTGGTGGGCTCGGCTGACTTTTGCCACCATCATCATGGTGGCCAAGCATAAGCATGTATTATTATGTGACATACCTAATAATGTGTAATCAATAGAATATACCCTGTGAGTGAGAAAATAATTTTGTGTGATAAAATTTCGAATAGAACACAATAAGTATTTACTGCAGATGGAAGTGTAAACAGTTTTTATCTAAAACGTCAGTTAACTCAAATCGTTACAAGAATTATCTTGTAATTATATTTTGATGAAACAATATACTTTATTCATATTGCAATAACAGTATTATAAACCTTAGTTTAATTGAAATAGGTTTATGTTTATTAAAGTAAATAGGCATGATATTAAGTAAACTGTAAATATTCACGAAATTTCAGTGTTGTGAGTTGTGAAAAATTAGGTTTTCCTTAGTTTATGTCAAGACTGACGTTTGCCATATCGCATTGTGATGAGGAGGACGTTTGCTAAACGATATGTAAACTCATCATTTCTGTTTTTATGTCAAAGGGCGATTTCATTAAAAAAATTTTAAATTTCAACTACATATAACTGTGACATTCATTGAAATGAATTTACAAAACGCTTTTTGAAAAATTACTTCTTTTAAAATCTATAATCTAGACCATTTGATAATTTAAGCATGTTTTATTATTGTAGGTGAAAAGGAACCCACTGGTAAGTAAAATATACGGAATCCGGAATTTTCTGTGTTTTGAGATAGATGGGTAACTTTGTAACATTCCATTCGCCCGGAGACACATCATTTCCACACCGCATTGCGACGCTGTTGACGTTGCGGAACGAAAAATAATTTCGCTCTTTTTGAATTTAACATTTTGATCAATTTCATTAAAATTTGTTTAATTATTTGCTCCTTTAGAGTCTAAATTTTTTAGACTCTAAAGGTATATAACTAATACTTTTTATAATCAAAACACTAAAAAGCATATCAAACCTGAACTATGTTCTATAATTATAGAAAATTAAGGGTATTCCAGTAAGTACACTTGACTGATTTCCAAATAATTCTTGTAGTATGTTATATAAATTTGTATTTTTTCAATTTGCCCGGAGAAACATCATTTTCATAACGCTTTGAGCTGACATTGTTTTTGTGGAACAAAACGTTATATCACTCTTCCTCTATTTCCTTTTTTGATTAATTCGATAAAACAATTTTTTAGTTTTCGGTAACTGACATTAATGATACTTCATATCACTAGTTTAAGAAATGTTTTTGAATATTTTGAATTTATAGTACTACACAAGAAATGATTAATAATGTCAATTTGTCAAGACTTGTTATTATTTCGGGTTTTATTTGTGTAAGATTATAAAATTATTGATGATTTATGTTAATGAGTGTACCGTTGCTTTTTAGATTATTGTTAGAACCGAATTAAAATCTATTTTTCATGAATTCTTTAGAATCAGTGACGGTCTCGAGAGTATTATTTTTTGATGTGGTTAATTGTTCATCGTTGAACTTCATATGACAATTGACCGTTTCGAGAGGTATACACATTTTAGCTTGCTCGTAACTCTGCTTTTTTTGTGAAGATATACTCTGGTATGTTGAAGCATAGCATAATTACAACTAATTTCTGAAATCATTGGTGGGCTCGGCTGACTTTTGCCACCATCATCATGGTGGCCAAGCATAAGCATGTATTATTATGTGACATACCTAATAATGTGTAATCAATAGAATATACCCTGTGAGTGAGAAAATAATTTTGTGTGATAAAATTTCGAATAGAACACAATAAGTATTTACTGCAGATGGAAGTGTAAACAGTTTTTATCTAAAACGTCAGTTAACTCAAATCGTTACAAGAATTATCTTGTAATTATATTTTGATGAAACAATATACTTTATTCATATTGCAATAACAGTATTATAAACCTTAGTTTAATTGAAATAGGTTTATGTTTATTAAAGTAAATAGGCATGATATTAAGTAAACTGTAAATATTCACGAAATTTCAGTGTTGTGAGTTGTGAAAAATTAGGTTTTCCTTAGTTTATGTCAAGACTGACGTTTGCCATATCGCATTGTGATGAGGAGGACGTTTGCTAAACGATATGTAAACTCATCATTTCTGTTTTTATGTCAAAGGGCGATTTCATTAAAAAAATTTTAAATTTCAACTACATATAACTGTGACATTCATTGAAATGAATTTACAAAACGCTTTTTGAAAATATTACTTCTTTTAAAATCTATAATCTAGACCATTTGATAATTTAAGCATGTTTTATTATTGTAGGTGAAAAGGAATTCACTGGTAAGTAAAATATACGGAATCCGGAATTTTCTGTGTTTTGAGATAGATAGGTAACTTTGTAACATTCCATTCGCCCGGAGACACATCATTTCCACACCGCATTGCGACGCTATTGACGTTGCGGAACAAAAAATAATTTCGCTCTTTTTGAATTTAACATTTTGATCAATTTCATTAAAATTTGTTTAATTATTTGCTCCTTTAGAGTCTAAATTTTTTTAGCACTAACTTCGGAAAATGATTTTTAAAATGTTGGAGGATTTATAAAAACTATCCAAAAAAAAATTGAGTGGTCAATTGATGTGTCTCATAATTTCGATTGTTATTCGCATAGGTTTTCTTTTATAATATCTGAGTATTTGTGTCAATGAATTTATAGTGTCATTTTAAGTTTGCTACGGCAATTTAATTAAACAACATTTGTCATGTTGCCTAAGAAACAGTGACGGTTTCAGGAGATTATGTTCACTGATAAAATTCTTTGTCATATAACGAACTCCTTATGACAATTTAACTTTTCAATGTTTTATATATTTTAGCTAAGTTGTGACTCTGTCTATTCGTGAAGTTATTCTTCTATGTGTTGATTTTGGCCTAAAATATTGTTTAGTTTGTCCATACTTCGGTGGACTTTTCGGCTTTTTGTTGTCGTCATTGTAGTGGCTAAACATAGGAAAACACTATGGAGAGACCGACAAAATAATGTGTGAAACCTAACGATAAGCTGTGTGTGAGTAAATTAATATGAGGAATTTAAATTGCAACAAATAACACAATGGGATAACATAGCACTTGATAGTGAGAACCCATAAAAACTTTCGAAGTCATTGAGCATCGATTGACCTATGAATTAATCGTAATTCTTTATGTTCCGATAAATATATATATATATAACTAATACTTTTTATAATCAAAACACTAAAAAGCATATCAAAACTGAACTATGTTCTATAATTATAGAAAATTAAGGGTATTCCAGTAAGTACACTTGACTGATTTCCAAATATTTCTTGTAGTATGTTATATAAATTTGTATTTTTTCAATTTGCCCGGAGAAACATCATTTTCATAACGCTTTGAGCTGACATTGTTTTTGTGGAACAAAACGTTATATCACTCTTCCTCTATTTCCTTTTTTGATTAATTCGATAAAACAATTTTTTAGTTTTCGGTAACTGACATTAATGATACTTCATATCACTAGTTTAAGAAATGTTTTTGAATATTTTGAATTTATAGTACTACACAAGAAATGATTAATAATGTCAATTTGTCAAGACTTGTTATTATTTCGGGTTTTATTTGTGTAAGATTATGAAATTATTGATGATTTATGTTAATGAGTGTACCGTTGCTTTTTAGATTATTGTTAGAACCGAATTAAAATCTATTTTTCATGAATTCTTTAGAATCAGTGACGGTCTCGAGAGTATTATTTTTTGATGTGGTTAATTGTTCATCGTTGAACTTCATATGACAATTGACCGTTTCGAGAGGTATACACATTTTAGCTTGCTCGTAACTCTGCTTTTTTTGTGAAGATATACTCTGGTATGTTGAAGCATAGCATAATTACAACTAATTTCTGAAATCATTGGTGGGCTCGGCTGACTTTTGCCACCATCATCATGGTGGCCAAGCATAAGCATGTATTATTATGTGACATACCTAATAATGTGTAATCAATAGAATATACCCTGTGAGTGAGAAAATAATTTTGTGTGATAAAATTTCGAATAGAACACAATAAGTATTTACTGCAGATGGAAGTGTAAACAGTTTTTATCTAAAACGTCAGTTAACTCAAATCGTTACAAGAATTATCTTGTAATTATATTTTGATGAAACAATATACTTTATTCATATTGCAATAACAGTATTATAAACCTTAGTTTAATTGAAATAGGTTTATGTTTATTAAAGTAAATAGGCATGATATTAAGTAAACTGTAAATATTCACGAAATTTCAGTGTTGTGAGTTGTGAAAAATTAGGTTTTCCTTAGTTTATGTCAAGACTGACGTTTGCCATATCGCATTGTGATGAGGAGGACGTTTGCTAAACGATATGTAAACTCATCATTTCTGTTTTTATGTCAAAGGGCGATTTCATTAAAAAAATTTTAAATTTCAACTACATATAACTGTGACATTCATTGAAATGAATTTACAAAACGCTTTTTGAAAATATTACTTCTTTTAAAATCTATAATCTAGACCATTTGATAATTTAAGCATGTTTTATTATTGTAGGTGAAAAGGAACCCACTGGTAAGTAAAATATACGGAATCCGGAATTTTCTGTGTTTTGAGATAGATGGGTAACTTTGTAACATTCCATTCGCCCGGAGACACATCATTTCCACACCGCATTGCGACGCTGTTGACGTTGCGGAACGAAAAATAATTTCGCTCTTTTTGAATTTAACATTTTGATCAATTTCATTAAAATTTGTTTAATTATTTGCTCCTTTAGAGTCTAAATTTTTTAGACTCTAAAGGTATATAACTAATACTTTTTATAATCAAAACACTAAAAAGCATATCAAACCTGACTATGTTCTATAATTATAGAAAATTAAGGGTATTCCAGTATGTACACTTGACTGATTTCCATATATTTCTTGTAGTATGTTATATAAATTTGTATTTTTTCAATTTGCCCGGAGAAACATCATTTTCATAACGCTTTGAGCTGACATTGTTTTTGTGGAACAAAACGTTATATCACTCTTCCTCTATTTCCTTTTTCGATTAATTCGATAAAACAATTTTTTAGTTTTCGGTAACTGACATTAATGATACTTCATATCACTAGTTTAAGAAATGTTTTTGAATATTTTGAATTTATAGTACTACACAAGAAATGATTAATAATGTCAATTTGTCAAGACTTGTTATTATTTCGGGTTTTATTTGTGTAAGATTATAAAATTATTGATGATTTATGTTAATAAGTGTACCGTTGCTTTTTAGATTATTGTTAGAACCGAATTAAAATCTATTTTTCATGAATTCTTTAGAATCAGTGACGGTCTCGAGAGTATTAATTTTTGATGTGGTTAATTGTTCATCGTTGAACTTCATATGACAATTGACCGTTTCGAGAGGTATACACATTTTAGCTTGCTCGTAACTCTGCTTTTTTTGTGAAGATATACTCTGGTATGTTGAAGCATAGCATAATTACAACTAATTTCTGAAATCATTGGTGGGCTCGGCTGACTTTTGTCACCATCATCATGGTGGCCAAGCATAAGCATGTATTATTATGTGACATACCTAATAATGTGTAATCAATAGAATATACCCTGTGAGTGAGAAAATAATTTTGTGTGATAAAATTTCGAATAGAACACAATAAGTATTTACTGCAGATGGAAGTGTAAACAGTTTTTATCTAAAACGTCAGTTAACTCAAATCGTTACAAGAATTATCTTGTAATTATATTTTGATGAAACAATATACTTTATTCATATTGCAATAACAGTATTATAAACCTTAGTTTAATTGAAATAGGTTTATGTTTATTAAAGTAAATAGGCATGATATTAAGTAAACTGTAAATATTCACGAAATTTCAGTGTTGTGAGTTGTGAAAAATTAGGTTTTCCTTAGTTTATGTCAAGACTGACGTTTGCCATATCGCATTGTGATGAGGAGGACGTTTGCTAAACGATATGTAAACTCATCATTTCTGTTTTTATGTCAAAGGGCGATTTCATTAAAAAAATTTAAATTTCAACTACATATAACTGTGACATTCATTGAAATGAATTTACAAAACGCTTTTTGAAAATATTACTTCTTTTAAAATCTATAATCTAGACCATTTGATAATTTAAGCATGTTTTATTATTGTAGGTGAAAAGGAACCCACTGGTAAGTAAAATATACGGAATCCGGAATTTTCTGTGTTTTGAGATAGATGGGTAACTTTGTAACATTCCATTCGCCCGGAGACACATCATTTCCACACCGCATTGCGACGCTGTTGACGTTGCGGAACGAAAATAATTTCGCTCTTTTTGAATTTAACATTTTGATCAATTTCATTAAAATTTGTTTAATTATTTGCTCCTTTAGAGTCTAAATTTTTTAGACTCTAAAGGTATATAACTAATACTTTTTATAATCAAAACACTAAAAAGCATATCAAACTGACTATGTTCTATAATTATAGAAAATTAAGGGTATTCCAGTATGTACACTTGACTGATTTCCATATATTTCTTGTAGTATGTTATATAAATTTGTATTTTTTCAATTTGCCCGGAGAAACATCATTTTCATAACGCTTTGAGCTGACATTGTTTTTGTGGAACAAAACGTTATATCACTCTTCCTCTATTTCCTTTTTCGATTAATTCGATAAAACAATTTTTTAGTTTTCGGTAACTGACATTAATGATACTTCATATCACTAGTTTAAGAAATGTTTTTGAATATTTTGAATTTATAGTACTACACAAGAAATGATTAATAATGTCAATTTGTCAAGACTTGTTATTATTTCGGGTTTTATTTGTGTAAGATTATAAAATTATTGATGATTTATGTTAATAAGTGTACCGTTGCTTTTTAGATTATTGTTAGAACCGAATTAAAATCTATTTTTCATGAATTCTTTAGAATCAGTGACGGTCTCGAGAGTATTAATTTTTGATGTGGTTAATTGTTCATCGTTGAACTTCATATGACAATTGACCGTTTCGAGAGGTATACACATTTTAGCTTGCTCGTAACTCTGCTTTTTTTGTGAAGATATACTCTGGTATGTTGAAGCATAGCATAATTACAACTAATTTCTGAAATCATTGGTGGGCTCGGCTGACTTTTGTCACCATCATCATGGTGGCCAAGCATAAGCATGTATTATTATGTGACATACCTAATAATGTGTAATCAATAGAATATACCCTGTGAGTGAGAAAATAATTTTGTGTGATAAAATTTCGAATAGAACACAATAAGTATTTACTGCAGATGGAAGTGTAAACAGTTTTTATCTAAAACGTCAGTTAACTCAAATCGTTACAAGAATTATCTTGTAATTATATTTTGATGAAACAATATACTTTATTCATATTGCAATAACAGTATTATAAACCTTAGTTTAATTGAAATAGGTTTATGTTTATTAAAGTAAATAGGCATGATATTAAGTAAACTGTAAATATTCACGAAATTTCAGTGTTGTGAGTTGTGAAAAATTAGGTTTTCCTTAGTTTATGTCAAGACTGACGTTTGCCATATCGCATTGTGATGAGGAGGACGTTTGCTAAACGATATGTAAACTCATCATTTCTGTTTTTATGTCAAAGGGCGATTTCATTAAAAAAATTTTAAATTTCAACTACATATAACTGTGACATTCATTGAAATGAATTTACAAAACGCTTTTTGAAAAATTACTTCTTTTAAAATCTATAATCTAGACCATTTGATAATTTAAGCATGTTTTATTATTGTAGGTGAAAAGGAACCCACTGGTAAGTAAAATATACGGAATCCGGAATTTTCTGTGTTTTGAGATAGATGGGTAACTTTGTAACATTCCATTCGCCCGGAGACACATCATTTCCACACCGCATTGCGACGCTGTTGACGTTGCGGAACGAAAAATAATTTCGCTCTTTTTGAATTTAACATTTTGATCAATTTCATTAAAATTTGTTTAATTATTTGCTCCTTTAGAGTCTAAATTTTTTAGACTCTAAAGGTATATAACTAATACTTTTTATAATCAAAACACTAAAAAGCATATCAAACCTGACTATGTTCTATAATTATAGAAAATTAAGGGTATTCCAGTATGTACACTTGACTGATTTCCATATATTTCTTGTAGTATGTTATATAAATTTGTATTTTTTCAATTTGCCCGGAGAAACATCATTTTCATAACGCTTTGAGCTGACATTGTTTTTGTGGAACAAAACGTTATATCACTCTTCCTCTATTTCCTTTTTTGATTAATTCGATAAAACAATTTTTTAGTTTTCGGTAACTGACATTAATGATACTTCATATCACTAGTTTAAGAAATGTTTTTGAATATTTTGAATTTATAGTACTACACAAGAAATGATTAATAATGTCAATTTGTCAAGACTTGTTATTATTTCGGGTTTTATTTGTGTAAGATTATAAAATTATTGATGATTTATGTTAATAAGTGTACCGTTGCTTTTTAGATTATTGTTAGAACCGAATTAAAATCTATTTTTCATGAATTCTTTAGAATCAGTGACGGTCTCGAGAGTATTATTTTTTGATGTGGTTAATTGTTCATCGTTGAACTTCATATGACAATTGACCGTTTCGAGAGGTATACACATTTTAGCTTGCTCGTAACTCTGCTTTTTTTGTGAAGATATACTCTGGTATGTTGAAGCATAGCATAATTACAACTAATTTCTGAAATCATTGGTGGGCTCGGCTGACTTTTGTCACCATCATCATGGTGGCCAAGCATAAGCATGTATTATTATGTGACATACCTAATAATGTGTAATCAATAGAATATACCCTGTGAGTGAGAAAATAATTTTGTGTGATAAAATTTCGAATAGAACACAATAAGTATTTACTGCAGATGGAAGTGTAAACAGTTTTTATCTAAAACGTCAGTTAACTCAAATCGTTACAAGAATTATCTTGTAATTATATTTTGATGAAACAATATACTTTATTCATATTGCAATAACAGTATTATAAACCTTAGTTTAATTGAAATAGGTTTATGTTTATAAAGTAAATAGGCATGATATTAAGTAAACTGTAAATATTCACGAAATTTCAGTGTTGTGAGTTGTGAAAAATTAGGTTTTCCTTAGTTTATGTCAAGACTGACGTTTGCCATATCGCATTGTGATGAGGAGGACGTTTGCTAAACGATATGTAAACTCATCATTTCTGTTTTTACGTCAAAGGGCGATTTCATTAAAAAAATTTTTAATTTCAACTACATATAACTGTGACATTCATTGAAATGAATTTACAAAACGCTTTTTGAAAATATTACTTCTTTTAAAATCTATAATCTAGACCATTTGATAATTTAAGCATGTTTTATTATTGTAGGTGAAAAGGAACCCACTGGTAAGTAAAATATACGGAATCCGGAATTTTCTGTGTTTTGAGATAGATGGGTAACTTTGTAACATTCCATTCGCCCGGAGACACATCATTTCAACACCGCATTGCGACGCTGTTGACGTTGCGGAACGAAAAATAATTTCGCTCTTTTTGAATTTAACATTTTGATCAATTTCATTAAAATTTGTTTAATTATTTGCTCCTTTAGAGTCTAAATTTTTTTAGCACTTATTTCAGAAATTGGTTTTTAAAATTTTGTAGGATTTATAAAAACTATCCAAAAAAAAATTGAGTGGTCAATTGATGTGTCTCATAATTTCGATTGTTATTCGCATAGGTTTTCTTTTATAATATCTGAGTATTTGTGTCAATGAATTTATAGTGTCATTTTAAGTTTGCTACGGCAATTCAATTAAACAACATTTGTCATGTTGCCTAAGAAACAGTGACGGTTTCAGGAGATTATGTTCACTGATAAAATTCTTTGTCATATAACGAACTCCTTATGACAATTTAACTTTTCAATGTTTTATACATTTTAGCTAAGTTGTGACTCTGTCTATTCGTGAAGTTCTTCTTCTATGTGTTGATTTTAGCCTAAAATATTGTTTAGTTTGTCCATACTTCGGTGGACTTTTCGGCTTTTTGTTGTCGTCATTGTAGTGGCTAAACATAGGAAAACACTATGGAGAGATCGACAAAATAATGTGTGAAACCTAACGATAAGCTGTGTGTGAGTAAATTAATATGAGGAATTTAAATTGCAACAAATAACACAATGGGATAACATAGCACTTGATAGTGAGAACCCATAAAAACTTTCGAAGTCATTGAGCATCGATTGACCTATGAATTAATCGTAATTCTTTATGTTCCGATAAATATATATGTATATAACTAATACTTTTTATAATCAAAACACTAAAAAGCATATCAAACCTGACTATGTTCTATAATTATAGAAAATTAAGGGTATTCCAGTATGTACACTTGACTGATTTCCATATATTTCTTGTAGTATGTTATATAAATTTGTATTTTTTCAATTTGCCCGGAGAAACATCATTTTCATAACGCTTTGAGCTGACATTGTTTTTGTGGAACAAAACGTTATATCACTCTTCCTCTATTTCCTTTTTTGATTAATTCGATAAAACAATTTTTTAGTTTTCGGTAACTGACATTAATGATACTTCATATCACTAGTTTAAGAAATGTTTTTGAATATTTTGAATTTATAGTACTACACAAGAAATGATTAATAATGTCAATCTGTCAAGACTTGTTATTATTTCGGGTTTTATTTGTGTAAGATTATGAAATTATTGATGATTTATGTTAATGAGTGTACCGTTGCTTTTTAGATTATTGTTAGAACCGAATTAAAATCTATTTTTCATGAATTCTTTAGAATCAGTGACGGTCTCGAGAGTATTATTTTTTGATGTGGTTAATTGTTCATCGTTGAACTTCATATGACAATTGACCGTTTCGAGAGGTATACACATTTTAGCTTGCTCGTAACTCTGCTTTTTTTGTGAAGATATACTCTGGTATGTTGAAGCATAGCATAATTACAACTAATTTCTGAAATCATTGGTGGGCTCGGCTGACTTTTGCCACCATCATCATGGTGGCCAAGCATAAGCATGTATTATTATGTGACATACCTAATAATGTGTAATCAATAGAATATACCCTGTGAGTGAGAAAATAATTTTGTGTGATAAAATTTCGAATAGAACACAATAAGTATTTACTGCAGATGGAAGTGTAAACAGTTTTTATCTAAAACGTCAGTTAACTCAAATCGTTACAAGAATTATCTTGTAATTATATTTTGATGAAACAATATACTTTATTCATATTGCAATAACAGTATTATAAACCTTAGTTTAATTGAAATAGGTTTATGTTTATTAAAGTAAATAGGCATGATATTAAGTAAACTGTAAATATTCACGAAATTTCAGTGTTGTGAGTTGTGAAAAATTAGGTTTTCCTTAGTTTATGTCAAGACTGACGTTTGCCATATCGCATTGTGATGAGGAGGACGTTTGCTAAACGATATGTAAACTCATCATTTCTGTTTTTATGTCAAAGGGCGATTTCATTAAAAAAATTTTAAATTTCAACTACATATAACTGTGACATTCATTGAAATGAATTTACAAAACGCTTTTTGAAAATATTACTTCTTTTAAAATCTATAATCTAGACCATTTGATAATTTAAGCATGTTTTATTATTGTAGGTGAAAAGGAACCCACTGGTAAGTAAAATATACGGAATCCGGAATTTTCTGTGTTTTGAGATAGATGGGTAACTTTGTAACATTCCATTCGCCCGGAGACACATCATTTCCACACCGCATTGCGACGCTGTTGACGTTGCGGAACGAAAAATAATTTCGCTCTTTTTGAATTTAACATTTTGATCAATTTCATTAAAATTTGTTTAATTATTTGCTCCTTTAGAGTCTAAATTTTTTAGACTCTAAAGGTATATAACTAATACTTTTTATAATCAAAACACTAAAAAGCATATCAAACCTGACTATGTTCTATAATTATAGAAAATTAAGGGTATTCCAGTATGTACACTTGACTGATTTCCATATATTTCTTGTAGTATGTTATATAAATTTGTATTTTTTCAATTTGCCCGGAGAAACATCATTTTCATAACGCTTTGAGCTGACATTGTTTTTGTGGAACAAAACGTTATATCACTCTTCCTCTATTTCCTTTTTCGATTAATTCGATAAAACAATTTTTTAGTTTTCGGTAACTGACATTAATGATACTTCATATCACTAGTTTAAGAAATGTTTTTGAATATTTTGAATTTATAGTACTACACAAGAAATGATTAATAATGTCAATTTGTCAAGACTTGTTATTATTTCGGGTTTTATTTGTGTAAGATTATAAAATTATTGATGATTTATGTTAATAAGTGTACCGTTGCTTTTTAGATTATTGTTAGAACCGAATTAAAATCTATTTTTCATGAATTCTTTAGAATCAGTGACGGTCTCGAGAGTATTAATTTTTGATGTGGTTAATTGTTCATCGTTGAACTTCATATGACAATTGACCGTTTCGAGAGGTATACACATTTTAGCTTGCTCGTAACTCTGCTTTTTTTGTGAAGATATACTCTGGTATGTTGAAGCATAGCATAATTACAACTAATTTCTGAAATCATTGGTGGGCTCGGCTGACTTTTGTCACCATCATCATGGTGGCCAAGCATAAGCATGTATTATTATGTGACATACCTAATAATGTGTAATCAATAGAATATACCCTGTGAGTGAGAAAATAATTTTGTGTGATAAAATTTCGAATAGAACACAATAAGTATTTACTGCAGATGGAAGTGTAAACAGTTTTTATCTAAAACGTCAGTTAACTCAAATCGTTACAAGAATTATCTTGTAATTATATTTTGATGAAACAATATACTTTATTCATATTGCAATAACAGTATTATAAACCTTAGTTTAATTGAAATAGGTTTATGTTTATTAAAGTAAATAGGCATGATATTAAGTAAACTGTAAATATTCACGAAATTTCAGTGTTGTGAGTTGTGAAAAATTAGGTTTTCCTTAGTTTATGTCAAGACTGACGTTTGCCATATCGCATTGTGATGAGGAGGACGTTTGCTAAACGATATGTAAACTCATCATTTCTGTTTTTATGTCAAAGGGCGATTTCATTAAAAAATTTTAAATTTCAACTACATATAACTGTGACATTCATTGAAATGAATTTACAAAACGCTTTTTGAAAATATTACTTCTTTTAAAATCTATAATCTAGACCATTTGATAATTTAAGCATGTTTTATTATTGTAGGTGAAAAGGAACCCACTGGTAAGTAAAATATACGGAATCCGGAATTTTCTGTGTTTTGAGATAGATGGGTAACTTTGTAACATTCCATTCGCCCGGAGACACATCATTTCCACACCGCATTGCGACGCTGTTGACGTTGCGGAACGAAAAATAATTTCGCTCTTTTTGAATTTAACATTTTGATCAATTTCATTAAAATTTGTTTAATTATTTGCTCCTTTAGAGTCTAAATTTTTTAGACTCTAAAGGTATATAACTAATACTTTTTATAATCAAAACACTAAAAAGCATATCAAACCTGACTATGTTCTATAATTATAGAAAATTAAGGGTATTCCAGTATGTACACTTGACTGATTTCCATATATTTCTTGTAGTATGTTATATAAATTTGTATTTTTTCAATTTGCCCGGAGAAACATCATTTTCATAACGCTTTGAGCTGACATTGTTTTTGTGGAACAAAACGTTATATCACTCTTCCTCTATTTCCTTTTTTGATTAATTCGATAAAACAATTTTTTAGTTTTCGGTAACTGACATTAATGATACTTCATATCACTAGTTTAAGAAATGTTTTTGAATATTTTGAATTTATAGTACTACACAAGAAATGATTAATAATGTCAATTTGTCAAGACTTATTATTATTTCGGGTTTTATTTGTGTAAGATTATAAAATTATTGATGATTTATGTTAATAAGTGTACCGTTGCTTTTTAGATTATTGTTAGAACCGAATTAAAATCTATTTTTCATGAATTCTTTAGAATCAGTGACGGTCTCGAGAGTATTATTTTTTGATGTGGTTAATTGTTCATCGTTGAACTTCATATGACAATTGACCGTTTCGAGAGGTATACACATTTTAGCTGGCTCGTAACTCTGCTTTTTTTGTGAAGATATACTCTGGTATGTTGAAGCATAGCATAATTACAACTAATTTCTGAAATCATTGGTGGGCTCGGCTGACTTTTGCCACCATCATCATGGTGGCCAAGCATAAGCATGTATTATTATGTGACATACCTAATAATGTGTAATCAATAGAATATACCCTGTGAGTGAGAAAATAATTTTGTGTGATAAAATTTCGAATAGAACACAATAAGTATTTACTGCAGATGGATGTGTAAACAGTTTTTATCTAAAACGTCAGTTAACTCAAATCGTTACAAGAATTATCTTGTAATTATATTTTGATGAAACAATATGCTTTATTCATATTGCAATAACAGTATTAAAAACCTTAGTTTAATTGAAATAGGTTTATGTTTATTAAAGTAAATAGGCATGATATTAAGTAAATTGTAAATATTCACGAAATTTCAGTGTTGTGAGTTGTGAAAAATTAGGTTTTCCTTAGATTATGTCAAGACTGACGTTTGCCATATCGCATTGTGATGAGGAGGACGTTTGCCAAACGATATGTAAACTCATCATTTCTGTTTTTATGTCAAAGGGCGATTTCATTAAAAAAATTTTAAATTTCAACTACATATAACTGTGACATTCATTGAAATGAATTTACAAAACGCTTTTTGAAAATATTACTTCTTTTAAAATCTATAATCTAGACCATTTGATAATTTAAGCATGTTTTATTATTGTAGGTGAAAAGGAACCCACTGGTAAGTAAAATATACGGAATCCGGAATTTTCTGTGTTTTGAGATAGATGGGTAACTTTGTAACATTCCATTCGCCCGGAGACACATCATTTCCACACCGCATTGCGACGCTGTTGACGTTGCGGAACGAAAAATAATTTCGCTCTTTTTGAATTTAACATTTTGATCAATTTCTTATTAAAATTTGTTTAATTATTTGCTCCTTTAGAGTCTAAATTTTTTTAGCACTAACTTCGGAAAATGATTTTTAAAATGTTGGAGGATTTTAAAAACTATCCAAAAAAAAATTGAGTGGTCAATTGATGTGTCTCATAATTTCGATTGTTATTCGAATAGGTTTTTTTTTTCTAATATCGGAGTATTTGTGTCAATGAATTTATAGTGTCATTTTAAGTTTGCTACGGCAATTTAATTAAACAACATTTGTCATGTTGCCAAAGAAACAGTGACGGTTTCAGGAGATTATGTTCACTGATAAAATTCTTTGTCATATAACGAACTCCTTATGACAATTTAACTTTTCAATGTTTTATACATTTTAGCTAAGTTGTGACTCTGTCTATTCGTGAAGTTCTTCTTCTATGTGTTGATTTTGGCCTAAAATATTGTTTAGTTTGTCCATACTTCGGTGGAATTTTCGGCTTTTCGTTGTCGTCATTGTAGTGGCTAAACATAGGAAAACACTATGGAGAGATCGACAAAATAATGTGTGAAACCTAACGATAAGCTGTGTGTGAGTAAATTAATATGAGGAATTTAAATTGCAACAAATAACACAATGGGATAACATAGCACTTGATAGTGAGAACCCATAAAAACTTTCGAAGTCATTGAGCATCGATTGACCTATGAATTAATCGTAATTCTTTATGTTCCGATAAATATATATATATATAACTAATACTTTTTATAATCAAAACACTAAAAAGCATATCAAACCTGACTATGTTCTATAATTATAGAAAATTAAGGGTATTCCAGTATGTACACTTGACTGATTTCCAAATATTTCTTGTAGTATGTTATATAAATTTGTATTTTTTCAATTTGCCCGGAGAAACATCATTTTCATAACGCTTTGAGCTGACATTGTTTTTGTGGAACAAAACGTTATATCACTCTTCCTCTATTTCCATTTTTGATTAATTCGATAAAACAATTTTTTAGTTTTCGGTAACTGACATTAATGATACTTCATATCACTAGTTTAAGAAATGTTTTTGAATATTTTGAATTTATAGTACTACACAAGAAATGATTAATAATGTCAATTTGTCAAGACTTGTTATTATTTCGGGTTTTATTTGTGTAAGATTATAAAATTATTGATGATTTATGTTAATGAGTGTACCGTTGCTTTTTAGATTATTGTTAGAACCGAATTAAAATCTATTTTTCATGAATTCTTTAGAATCAGTGACGGTCTCGAGAGTATTATTGTTTGCGCCGAAGGGCTCTTATTAAACAGTTATCCCGACGACTTGCACACACCGTAAATTTTATAATAAGTTATAGACGCTTTATCGTGTAATTAAATGAAAACGAATTGTTGACAGACTTTACGTAATATAAATCGACTAAATATATTAACAATATAACAATATGTATATAAAGAGAGAAAACAAACAAATGTGGGCGCCCTTACAATCTTAGCGATTAACTACTTTAATAATTCCGTTATACAGTACGGATATGCGTTACGCACAATGTATTTTCGTTAACAAACAAACAAACAAACATTAATAATAATGAATGCGATATCACCGGACACTGGACTCAGATGATGAAAATCGTGATACATCCACGGCGCATTGGATCTCGAAATTCGCAAAGATGCACGACGACATCGGCGGTCACGTGTGGTACGAGAAATCGACACACATACGTGCCACCACATTCACTGTCAGTGCGGGACAGACTCGACAGTCGAACGTTCTCGAACATTCATTAGAATGCAATATACAATATTAATTGCGATAACCGTGCCCACGAGTAGGGGTCTCCGGAGCTCGTTCGATAACGTTATCGACGTGCGCGATAACGAGGGTCTATTCGTATTGCGCGAACATATTCCCCCCGTTGAGATGCTTAGCATCTTAACTTATATATGAAAAACATGTTAAAGAAGAAAAAAAAATACAATGCTTCGTAATAATACATATTTGTAAGACGGTATACAACAAACATATTAAGAAAAACATATTTTAACGTATTAGATATATATAAAAAAAATAATTATAACACACAAAGATTACAAATTATATAATTATTCATGATATTCATTTAATACAAAAGTGGAAGCATTAACAAAATAAATAAATGACTAAGAACTCATATTGATGCGCAAACAAAAGGTAGCAGGCGGCGATGGTTATGAACGACGAGACGAATATCCCGAAGATACATTATAGTTAGTCAATAGGAAGTAGGACCACTTTCACCACTGGACGAAGTATCTCCCCTTGCTTCGTGAGAACTCGTACAACCCGAACTATTCCATCCTTTCCAGTTACTACGGCTGTAACACGTCCTAGAAGCCATGTCAGAAAATAATTCCTTAAAGGAAAGCCTCTGTGAGACCAGGACAATAACGATTAACGCTTCTTGAAGTTCCGAAGACGTTAGAAAACGATGTGAGAAGGATTGCTTCCTACAACGGCCAATGAATCGTCGTAAAAGCGCAGTTATTCGGATCATTCGTGTGTATGACGAAAACCGGACAAACCATTCTTCAGGTGGAAATTCCACAGTAGTCGCTAAAGATGCTATTCTTGTTTCTGGTAATTGATTTACTGAAATTTCCGACCAATCGGATGACCAGTCAATTAATGGTTTACGCAACATGTCCGGACCCGACCAATAAAGCGAGTGTCTTATCAGCTCAGACGGTGTAAGACCGCGTGATGCGCAATCAGCCGGGTTTAACGATGATTGTATATAATTCCACGAACACTGTGGCAAGAGTTGATGAATTTTATATATACGGTTCGATATAAAAACTTTAAAACATTTATGTGGGTTATTTAACCAAGATAAAACAATTTGAGAGTCTGACCAAGCGAAAACTCCTTTAATGGAAACCTTGTGACCAAGGATTAATTTCAAACGAGACATCCACCGGGCTAATAAGACCGCAGCACATAATTCGAGGCGAGGCATCGTGCTTGATTTCATAGGTGTCATTTTCGTCTTCGTTCCTAGCAGCGATACTGCACTAATACCGTCAACAGTCACCCGGTGTACATATACGCTAGCGGCATATCCGCGTTCAGAGGCGTCACAAAACCCACACAAATTGATTTCGGAGTCAGTACAAGTACCCATGTACCTTGGTATCTTCACCTTGGACAACACTGGCAGTTCGGCCACAAATAATTGCCATTGATTGGCCAAGTCGGGAGGTAGCGGTGCGTCCCATGATACTTTGGCACGCCAAATCAACTGCATAATACATTTTGCATGGAAAATCACGGGCGCCAGAAATCCCAGTGGATCAAAAATCCGTGCAACAGCTGAAAGCACTCCCCTCTTGGTGATTACTTGCGAAGGAACCTGCACATCATAATTGAACGTATCAGATGAGGCGTCCCATTGGATTCCAAGAACTTTGGTTACATCGCCAGATTCCGCATCGAACTGTAGCGAATCGAGCAAGCGATCTTCAGGCGCGACAGCTAACAACACCGGTTCCACATTACTAATCCATTTTTTTAGCTGAAACCCCGCGCCTTTTAGGACGTACCCTAGGTCGGATTGCAATCTCAAAAGATCAGATAAGGTGTCAGCACCAACACACACGTCATCGACATAAGTTTGATTTAATAGGACGTCTCTTACGGCAGGAAAATCCGTACAGTCATTCTCCGCAATATCTCTTATTACACGAAGTGCCAAATATGGCGCACAACTCAACCCATACGTGACCGTGTTCAATTGATATTCTCTGAGCTCGTGCAGAGAAGACTCCCGCCAGAAAATATGTTGAAAGCGTTTATATGCCGGTTGCACTAGTATCTGACGGTACATTTGGCAGATGTCAGCAGTGAAAACAAACTCATGTACCCGGAACCGAAGTAGAATGTCCACTATGTCTTGTTGGAGTTTGGGACCTGTATACAATCTAGCATTCAATGATTGACCAGAAGTCCCGTGAGACGACGCGTCAAACACCACTCTGATTTTAGGAGTTGGCGACTTCTTAAAAATTGCATGATGTGGCAAAAAGTATACTCCCGGTTCCGGAGCAACGGACATATGGCCCAACCTAAGATACTCGGTCATAAATTCTGTGTAAAAATGATGAAGTTCCGAGTCCGATTTGAATTTGCGCTCAAGGTTTTCAAAACGACGTAAGGCCACCTCTCGTGACCCTGGAAATTGCTCGTTTTCAATTGGACCGCGGAAAGGCAAAGGCACAACGTAACGACCGACTGCATCGCGCGAACGTTTGGTCAGGTAAATTTCTTCGCAGTTGCCTTCCTCAGTAAAGGTGAGAGGTGCAGGTTCCGGCTCTTCGACGCGCCAAAAATGCTCAATGGTATCTTCCAGGGACACTGTGAGAGATGTCAAATGCGATGCATAATCGTTAGTCATTATAGTGTTTGAAATAGACCCTATAATGAGCCATCCAAACAATGAGCTATATGCCGTGGGAAGGTTAGCCTCAATCCAAACGCGTTTACCATCAAATACCTGAGAAAACACGTCAGCGCCAAGCAAAAGGTCCACAGGAGCAGGACAATCGAATTCCGGATCCGCCAAAGCAAGATGATTGAACCTTTCCTTTATGTTGTTCGGAAGTTGTCGTGTGGGCATAAGTCCAGTGATCCGCGGAAGTATCCACGCTTTAACGCCTATAGCTTCTTCTGGAGTATAACGTGGTGCCATACAACATTCCACCATACCATCAACATGGGAACTTGGACACCCGCCAATCCCGAAAGAGGAACCGTCCACCGTTTCCGACGCAGACCCAATCGATCGACACAATTCGAAGATATAGCACTAATCTGAGAAGCCGAATCAATTAGCGCCCGTACCGACTGCATGACACCTACCGAATCGCGGACATGGACGAGCGCTGTGCCTAACAAGACGGCTGGTTGATTGGTCTGACCGACCAACGTAGTATGTTCCTTAATGGAATGCTGGGTTACAATATTCTCCGTGCTTGTGTGTAACAATGTATTGTGTCGGCGATTACAATGTTTACAAGGCTTGCGTAATTTGCATTTATTTGCCCAATGTGACGGATTCAAACATTGGAAGCACACCCTTTTATCCCGACATAAATTTGAACATTCTGCTACAGACATTGTCGCCAACATAGGACATTTTTCATTCACATGTGTGCCTTCACAAAAAGAACATATAGTACTAGGAGCCGCTTCATAGCCTTTAGTAGAAACAAATACCGACTGAGATTTTCGATCTAATTTTGGTGAAGTGAAAGCATTAGAACACGATTTTCTATTTGGTTTAAATGCACGTCGATCGAGGCTTGATGCTCCTGCAACTTCAAACGCAGCCACCCTAGCCTTAACGAAAGCCATCAGGTCTTCAACGCCCGGAAAGTCACCACCAAATCCGGCTTCAAATCGACGGCGTGTCGTTAACGGAAGACAGCGTGACGACTATGAGAATAATAGAAAATCACTTAAATCTGGAATTTTTAATGTTTTCAAGGTGGTAACATTACCAGAGAATAGTGCCAAGAATTCCTTTAAACTATGTAAAGTTTCTTGGGAGTGAACAGGACTGGCCAATAATTGTTCTACAATATTAACAGCTAATTGCCTAGGCTTATTAAATCGTTCAGATAACGAAGACCAAGCCAAAGCGTAGTTGGTCCCTGACACCGGAATATTATGAATGGCTTGCAAAGCTTCACCCTTGAGACATCCCAATAAATAGTAAAATCTTTCAATGTCCGATAAATCGGTTCGTTGTCCCACGAGGGCATCAAATCGGTCATGAAAAACCGGCCATTCAAATAAACTCCCTGAAAACAACGGTAAAGGAATTTCAGGCAAACGTGACCCGTAAACAACACCTTTGTCTCGACACGATAGATAGTTTTCTTCGGGCTTGCAATCTCCGACGTTAAATGTAGCCTTCTTTGAGTAGAACTGATCTACGACTGCAATGGCGGAAGTGCATAAAGCTCGAACTTCACACTCAAGATTCGGCGAAAACTCGGCTGCTAAATCCAGATCTAAAAGCGCTTCTAGAACGGCAGAGTTATTGGCAATAAACGAATCCCACAAACTATCCAAATCTTTTGCCGCTGCGAGAAATTCGTGTATTAACGTTGGATCATCTTGAACGCTTTTGGCCATATTCGAAATAGACTGAATACGTAAAATGGTCGATTGTCGAGCAGTCGTAGCTACGACTTTCGCGCGAATTAACGAACGACGCATTCGTTCAGACTCTACTTGAGACATCTTAAACAAATATTCGCAACACGAAACCGACAAGATAACGAATAATAGACCAATAAATAAAATAAAAAAATAAAAAAATACAACGAAAAATGTTTAACTTAGCTAAGCTTACGGCAGTGCTACATATATAAAATTGGTCTATGAACCAAAACCACGCTCTGCTACCAAATGTTTGCGCCGAAGGGCTCTTATTAAACAGTTATCCCGACGACTTGCACACACCGTAAATTTTATAATAAGTTATAGACGCTTTATCGTGTAATTAAATGAAAACGAATTGTTGACAGACTTTACGTAATATAAATCGACTAAATATATTAACAATATAACAATATGTATATAAAGAGAGAAAACAAACAAATGTGGGCGCCCTTACAATCTTAGCGATTAACTACTTTAATAATTCCGTTATACAGTACGGATATGCGTTACGCACAATGTATTTTCGTTAACAAACAGACAAACAAACATTAATAATAATGAATGCGATATCACCGGACACTGGACTCAGATGATGAAAATCGTGATACATCCACGGCGCATTGGATCTCGAAATTCGCAAAGATGCACGACGACATCGGCGGTCACGTGTGGTACGAGAAATCGACACACATACGTGCCACCACATTCACTGTCAGTGCGGGACAGACTCGACAGTCGAACGTTCTCGAACATTCATTAGAATGCAATATACAATATTAATTGCGATAACCGTGCCCACGAGTAGGGGTCTCCGGAGCTCGTTCGATAACGTTATCGACGTGCGCGATAACGAGGGTCTATTCGTATTGTGCGAACAATTATTTTTTGATGTGGTTAATTGTTCATCGTTGAACTTCATATGACAATTGACCGTTTCGAGAGGTATAAACATTTTAGCTTGCTCGTAACTCTGCTTTTTTTGTGAAGATATATTCTGGTATGTTGAAGCATAGCATAATTACAACTAATTTCTGAAATCATTGGTGGGCTCGGCTGACTTTTGCCACCATCATCATGGTGGCCAAGCATAAGCATGTATTATTATGTGACATACCTAATAATGTGTAATCAATAGAATATACCCTGTGAGTGAGAAAATAATTTTGTGTGATAAAATTTCGAATAGAACACAATAAGTATTTACTGCAGATGGAAGTGTAAACAGTTTTTATCTAAAACGTCAGTTAACTCAAATCGTTACAAGAATTATCTTGTAATTATATTTTGATGAAACAATATACTTTATTCATATTGCAATAACAGTATTATAAACCTTAGTTTAATTGAAATAGGTTTATGTTTATTAAAGTAAATAGGCATGATATTAAGTAAATTGTAAATATTCACGAAATTTCAGTGTTGTGAGTTGTGAAAAATTAGGTTTTCCTTAGTTTATGTCAAGACTGACGTTTGCCATATCGCATTGTGATGAGGAGGACGTTTGCTAAACGATATGTAAACTCATCATTTCTGTTTTTATGTCAAAGGGCGATTTCATTAAAAAAATTTTAAATTTCAACTACATATAACTGTGACATTCATTGAAATGAATTTACAAAACGCTTTTTGAAAATATTACTTCTTTTAAAATCTATAAT